>CM041295.1:104332710-105710210 GCA_023052935.1 Piezodorus guildinii | reverse complement strand
AGAAAAAATCGCTATAACACATATATTTACATTTTTCCGGCTTGATTTTGTTAATATAAGAACTACACTATGATCGTTTACACACACATTATTAAAGAATCGTTGAACTATCTATTAAAAATAAAATTTAAAAAAAAATACAAAAAAAAAATAATAATAAAAAAACAAGCTTTAAAAATTACCTCCGAACTTTCCGACTTACTGCTAATGAATTAATCAACTAATTATATTAATAATTAACTTAAATTATTATTTATTATGATCAGTTGTTATTATAACTAAAATATCGTATATATATATATATATATATATATATATATATATATATATATATATATATATATATATATATACACTTATTATAAATTACAACAAATAAAGCGAGCTTGCCACATTATTGTGAGCTCCCAGAACGTTATTTTAAGTACGTTGGGCCATAATTTACAAATTGCATTGATAAGATCGATTTCTTGTCAGATATTCACATTATTCTAATTATTATGTACACTTAATTATCTAGAATCCTAAAAATTTATTCCTAACTACGATTAATCCTTAAATGTTAAAAACCAAATAAGTACCTATATTATATGTATATCTTTAATTTATTAATGCCGCAACAAGCATGATTTTATGACGTCCAACTAGTCGTGAAATATACACCGTTTCGTATATAACTACCTATTTACAATACTATATACAGAACACAATTAACATTTTCGATTTACATCACGGACAGTATATATACATGACATGGAATATTATCGTAAAACAGCTATTATCAAATTTAGTTTTGACATTTAGATCGAGTAATAGCTTATATTAATGATTTTAACTAGCTTAATTTTAGTAGATCAATTTGCTTCCTTGTTTTGAGCAAATAGCATAATAGTTGCTTTACCAAATATTTTATTAGAGTATGGCTGATTTGAAGAGAAAAACAGAGAATTTCACATAAGAAGAGCCTGATTTACAGATCCTTTATCTCAAAACCCGAAAAGTACTAGACTCTTTGAAGAAATGAGAAATCTGGCGATGTTTCATGGCTGGATTAAACTTGTATTTAGTTGTCAGAGACACAGCCACTCCAGTATTTTACTTGTCTTTCTGCTTTATCAGACCTTCGAGCTTAAATTATTCTCCTTTTTATCATTTCACATTCTCTTTAATATATAAATATAGAAGGTGTTGGTTTGATATTTGTGAATAGCTGAATCATATCAGTTTCAAAACATAGTATTCAAACTATTCCAAGGGAATTTGGAATATTTTCCCTTTACTTTGTAGTTTGTGTTCACATTTAACAAATTTTCACCTGCCTTTGGTATAGATAAGTGTTTGAAAACTTGGACAGTTGAAGATAAGTAAGAACCTTGACTAAAGCGACCAAGATGGTGGTTATATGTACACCACCATCTTGGTCTCTTCAGTCACCTCTCTTATAGTAGATTCTTCTCATCAAACAAGAAATATTTACAGCAGCTTCAGTCATTTCTTGGAGAACTCTTCATCAAGGAAGGTACATTTTATGAGGTGAGAACTTGAAGAGCAAAATCCAATGACCAATATTAATTGTGATTTGTACTGATCATTTAAGGTATGGATCAAAAATGTAATTATTGTAATGAACAAATAATATTTATTGTGGATGTAATTAGTTGACCGTTGAGAATTACTGGAAGGAATTAGTCCGGGTGGCGGTCATTAAATGAAACAACTAAATAGTTTCAACTATTTTATTGTTTGCCAACGTTTCGACCCCCTTTGTGGGTCATCATCAGGACGCATGGGGGGAGAATGGAAACTAGGTGACCAACACCAAGACCTAGTTTCCATTCTCCCACCATGCGCCCTGATGATGACCCACAAAGGGGGTCGAAACGTTGGCAAACAATAAAATAGTTGAAACTATTTAGTTGTTTCATTTAATGACCGCCACCCGGACTAATTCCTTCCAGAAATAATATTTATATTTAAATCGAGTTAAAGTTTTTATTTTATTTTTTTTAACAACACAAATTTTGTTTATACTGGGTCAGGTTTTTAATGGTAATTTAAATCCACTATAGTACAAGCTGCTGTAATTTCTTCTTGTTTTGAAATTATAAACCGTGAATATGTTTTGAGCACAATACTTGTGCTACAGTACGAACCTTGATCGATAGGCTACCTCAATCCCACTCTTAAATAATAAGTAAACAGCTTATAAACATGTAATGTAGATACACATATGTGAAATATTGATACAGACAAATTAAAACTATTGTTAAGTATGTTTAGTTTGTAGTAACATGAATGATTTTAGGCATTGATGGCAATCTTTCCCTAATATATATAATAATTTTTGTTTTATATAAACTTCAAAAAAACAACAACATTTAAATTTAAAAAGTACTTTATGATTGCTATTGAATATTAATAGCTTTAAAAGCAATAAAATGTGTACAAGAATAGACATGATTACATATATAGTTGATATATCTAGGTGCCTAAATGTTGGATAGATTATGAAATGCCATTCTATGTGTATTTAAATGTATTCTCCAAAATAAAACTTTAAAATAATAATAATGAAAATAAAGAAATGTTAAACATTGAAAACAGTTCAAAATGTACAGGACTAAAAATAAATGTGAGGAGTTGAAATTAGCCCCAGGGGGAGATGCTGCACCAGCTAACTTCAAAGGAATCATAAAATTCCTAGTTAAAATGTTTTTATAGCACTAAGTATTAATTACTTAGAATATATAAAAACAACAAGACTATATAGATTTTTTTAAATGTATTTATTCCCTCAAATTACAAGTTTACATTATTTTAGTATTAATTTTACCCAGAGCTTAAAGAAATATATTAAAAATAAAGAAAAAAAAACATAGGCTAGAAATTTAAAAACATAACATCAATAACTAATAATAGTGAGATTTTCAAGATATTTAGAGAATTGAAATGTTAATACTGTATTCAACATCATGAAAATTGTCAAGGAATGATACAGAAATTAATTTATTGAATTAGAATAGATTATATATTTGAGATTAATGAAACATAATAAAGTAAAATTGAAAGGAATACAAATGTTGGAAATAATAGTGAAGAAAAAATATATACAAAAACATGCACATATTAATACACCCACAAACACATACACACACCCACCCACCCACCCACCCACACACACACACACACACACACACACACACACACACACACACACACACACACCACACATGTAACCATAACCCACCCGTCCACCCACATTGACACAAACACATCACACATGCAACCATATCCACCCACCCACCCACACAGACACACACATGCAACCATATCCACCCACCCACCCACACAGACACACACACTTACACACATACAGACGCACAAAATAAAATCCAAACAACCTCTCATAAAATAAAAACCAAACACACACACACACACACACACTCACCCAAATAAGTGCACAGGCACTCACATTAACACCAACCAACCCACACACACATAACCACCCACCCACCCTCACATACACGCACACATACACACAAAATAAAATATAAACAGCCACTCATAAAATAAAAATCAAACACACACTAACTCACCCAAATAAGTGCACAGAAACACATTAACACCAACCAACCCACACACACATAACCACCCACCCACCCTCACATACACACATACAGACACACAAATAAAATCTAAACAGCCACTCATAAAATAAAAGCCAAACACACACACACTCACCTAAATAAGGGCACAGACACTCACATTAACACCAACCAACCCACACACACATAACCACCCACCCACCCTCACATACACGCATACATACACACAAAATAAAATCTAAACAGCCACTCATAAAATAAAAACCAAACACACACTAACTCACCCAAATAAGTGCACAGAAACACATTAACACCAACCAACCCACACACACATAACCACCCACCCACCCTCACATACACACATACAGACACACAAAATAAAATCTAAACAGCCACTCATAAAATAAAAACCAAACTCACACACACTCACCTAAATAAGGGCACAGACACTCACATTAACACCAACCAACCCACACACACATAACCACCCACCCACCCACAAATGCACACATAACACATACAGACAGACAAAATGAAATCCAAACAGATACTCATAAAATAAAAACCAAACACACGCACTCATCTAAATAAGTGCACAGAAACACATTAACACCAACCAACCCACCTGCCCATACACACACACACACACAACTTCCATAGAAATTCAGAAAGGTGGATAAACAGATAGGTAAAAGTTTGGATTTATCAAAAAAAAAGTATTGAAATAATTAATTAAGAAATCAGCTTTTATAAAAGTCAAAGCATTAAAGTAACAAGAGCATGGGTTAGCTAAATGCAATAATAGCAGCATGCTGCAATAAGTTTACTATTTTAGGATACAACATATCAAAATATGATAGTAAAAATTAACAGACATGGGCAGTATAAGTTTTCATGTATAGTAACTATATGGTTAAAATATAAATTCTCTACCACTAAATCCCATTAAGGGTTTTGAATTCAGTACTTGGTAAGTATTAAGATAATATTTGTGACAGGAGGTGATTTGGTCATACTCAACCGCAAACAAAGAATACATACCTTACAGAAGCTAAGTTAATTACTTAAAATTCACTTTTAATCACAGTTACTACACAAAGAAAGTCAAATATATAAGCTAAATCTGAAAGGTTTGAGACATGTTAGTAGTGCATTATAAATGGTAATGCTGGTTGTAGAAATGCAACTTTAGATAAATCCATGCAACCACGTGATAAAATAAGTTAAATGGATAAAAACAGATTTTATTATCTCTAAGGAAATAACTGATAATAACTGTAAAGTAGATTAAACATTGCAAAAATGTATTATAGTAATTTCCGTAGTTACATTATCAATATTATTCAATAAAAGAGAAAGATGTTTTAGTAAGCTTTATTCATTGTGGGAATTCATGATTTTTTATATCAGTGAGCATATTTCAATTTTTCAGAAAGTAAATAATAATAGTGCCACGGCCAAACTAACTTAATTTATTTATTTTCCAATGATACAACCAATAGAATTTCAAATAATAATAATATAGAAACCTTTCTTTAAAAAATTCTATTTTATTAATATTTTATCATCACTTTGATTTTTATCTTAAAATGATAAATGATTATTTTTAAACACATTCAACACCTGTTTTTTTTTTTGTTTTTTTAAAATTTTATTCCATGCATTCATTCAAATCCAAATTTAAATTTGGAGTTAAAGGAATAAAAATTTAGATGGCATTTTTTCGTAATCTCTCCTATAGTGGTGACTAAAGTAAATGTTTTTATTTGTCCGATAGTATTTATCAGAAGGTGAAAGTGACGATAATGTATTTCTATTGCTTGTATGCATGTATATAAATACAATTGTTTGCATGTTGCTTGTTATTCAGATGGTTAATACAAAATGAACTGTTATCACATTCATTAATCTAAAGCAAGATCACATTTCATATTTTAATCAAACTATAAAAAACAATGAAAATATGACTGTATTATGACCTTGGGCAAAATAAAATGTTTAAGAAAAATATATATTAAACATATAAATTAAAAATATATATTAGTAAAGAAATAAGTAATTTTCATTTTACACCAATTTTTCAATGTACATCTCTCATACCAACATTTAGGCACTAAATAATTAGCTGAATAGGATATTTTTAACATATAGTATTATTAAGGTTCTCAAGTAAGTATTATTATAAGATATTTAACTGAAGTGAAGATTATTATATTGTGTTCTATCAAAATAATAAGAAACCATTTATTTACTAATTTATATTTTGTAATTAATTTTTAAAACAACTAAAAAAATAAAGTAGACATGTAAAAACCCAACCACCAATCTATATATCTATAACAAAATAATCCATTAGCTTCTGATATCCTTTGAAAAATAAAATTATGGTGGTATTTTGAAGTTAACTTATCCTGTAGATTCATGTTCAAATAGCTTAACTTTGTAAGGAATTAAAAAATATATAATTAATTATCACTTTGTTTAAATTCTTACCCAGAATAAATACTATAAATATACTTAGATTATGTCTTTTGTAAAGTTTCTATTCTCAGAATCTTAGTAGCTAAATACTCAAATATATATATTTAATTTTTTTCAAATTAGGAACATCTTAAAAATATGTAAATAAATCATAGTTGTTACCTCGTCCGACTCATGCAAGCCAATAATGCTTAATTTTGATTTATGCTGCTGATAAATCCATTCAACTTATGAGGTCAAATGTCTGGCAAATGATGAAAAGTATGATTTCTTTGGGTTGTGTTTTGATTCCGTGCCATTTCTGGACTTGGTCCCAATTGTGGGAGAAGTGCACCGCCCATATTCATCATGTTTGAGCTTGAGTTCTAAAAAAAATAAAAATAATAATAATAATTACTTTAAGAGGTAAAAAAACAAACAGAATAAAGTGATATGATGGCCCTGTAAAAAAAGGTAAAGGCTAACCTAAAATTAATTTTTTTTTTTCCTGTTTATGTGTAAATTTTTGATCTTGTTTATAGGGAGTTAACGTTTAGATTAAATAAATTTTATTTATGTGACATATAGTGATTTACTGATTGTTTATATATATATATATAATAATATATATATATATATATATATATAATATATATATCCTTTCATTCTGATTTTAATTCATTACATCACTAGCAGAAATGCAAATAGTCTTGCATGGGATGATTTAATCAGTTTCTTTACTGGCTGACTTTTGATTATAGAACAAGAATTTTTTACAATTTTGTCTCATTCTTTAAATTTATGTCTTTACACATCTGTACTTCAAAAACGTCTCTTCAAATTCTGTTGTGTTGTATATTAAAAAATATCTATATTAGATTAGATTAATTAATTAAATATTTTAAATTTTTTATATCAATTCGTTGTTTCATGAATTATTAATTTAATAACAATTTGTAATTTTTTTCCCTTTATAATATTTCATCATTGCTCTGTTACCATTTATTGTTATAATAAGTAATAGAAAACTCACTCTTGATTTCTGATCTCTCTGCTTTTTCAATTTTTCAAATTCTTCCATTTCTGGCTCTGGGATTTTAAAATGATAATGATCAAAATATCGGTGCCTTAAAAGTTCCTCAGCGTTCCACCTCTTTGAAGGTTCTTTATCCAAGCATTTCTAAAATATATGTATTTTAAATATACAGATTTTTTAATTGACTTTTTAAAATATTTTTTTTAAGTAAACATAAATATGCAAATTTAATATTCACTGATAAATTCTTTACATGATGTTGATTCTTCATTTATAAAACAGACTACGAACTATGTCACATTTAGCATTGCATATGAGTCGCAATCTTTGTTCCATGATCATAAAATTTGGAATCTTAAATATAATATTAAGTATTTTCATGTTCCGGAGCTCACATTGTACCAAGAAATCAAGAATAAGGAAGGAAGGATTCGCGGAGATTTGAGTGGTTTGATTTAGACCAATGAACTAAAGAAAGACGCAAACCATACATAACATAGCTAGCGAATATTTAAAAAAAATTAAACCAGAGATTTGTATAGAAAAAGAAGAAGAGAAACAGGCGAAGAAAAAGAAAAAAGCTTTGAGGAAGAGAAGGTTTAAGGAGTTAAAAATTTCCAGGTCAATAGCTAAAAAAAATAGCTTTCCAACTCAAGGATTCAGGATTCTAAATGATTGCAGATGCTTTATTTTGCTCACGACATGGAAAAGTAAGGCATTTCCACTTTGGCATGTTGTAGAAGCCATAACAAATCTCATCAGGGTAGCTTCATTCTTAAAACGTATAACCAAAACAAATTGCAGAAAAATGTAAACTTGAGCTAACAGTCCATTAGATTTTACCTTGACATAGCGAGTTTAATCAAAAGCGTTTAGTCGTTTTTGGGGAAACAGTAAAAAAGTGCAAAATGCATAGTATATGGTAAAATGGCTCTTCTGGTTCGCAGATTTTGATGAAAAAGTTACTGTAGCTTCTCGGGCTTAAATTTGTAATAAATATGAATTTTCGTTTTCGTGCTAGACTAACCACACACGGACACCCAGGCACATACTCAGACCATTTTGCTAGACTTGTTCATTTGGACTCAGGCGACCTAAAAACGTGTATTTTCGTTGAAAACTGGAATTCGGAAATTGTCACGACCGCCAATACTTTCCCTTAGTATATATTTCACATATACCGTAAGTTAGTGAAAGTAAAAATGAATCTTGGTTTACTTTTTTTGATGTCACTATTTGTATTTAAAACTAATTTTATATTTTGATATGAAATATATGAGGCATTTATTTTGATATTCCTTTTGTCATTTTTTTTTCCGGTTGCACGTGGTTAAATAGACATCGAGTTATGGATCGATCAAGCATCTGAGGTTACTATATTCCTTTTGTATAATATTACTATATTCCAATCATGCACGATTCTGTGAAAATACATAAGTTTTCAAATTTAAGTTTATTTTTAAAGTGGCCTCATTCCACTTGTACTTAAATTGAGATATTTATTATTGTAATGTCCGAAAGGCAGTAATGAAGGTGATTTTTACTAACATAGTATTTAACAAGTTAACCTCAGTTTCTGGACAATTTCATTAGTTGAATAATCATTAAGTTTTAATAATAGAGTCAAACAAAATTCACGCAATATATATATGTTTTGCCCAAAATGAACCGTGTAGAGTGTTCTATGAGGCATCAATGAATGATAATGAAAATTATTACGTCGGGCTAGACAAAAAAAGTTCGAAAATATTGTATTTACACCGGTATGTAGTGTAGTGATACAAACATATTAGCAATATTGTAGTAGAAAGATTATTAATTAAGATGATTACCTCAAATCCCTTTAACACACACAAAATGTAGACGAGCAGTAAAATTTTTTAAATTTGTGTCTGTACGTTAGGATTTACATTTGTAATTATGTACGCGATGCATATAAAAAATGCTTTGAATAGCATAAATATGGTTTGGAGGTGTTTTAAAGACATGCAAAATGAATTAAGTATTTTTTTTTTTTTTTCAATTTGAAGCATTTTAATTAGGCGGTTAATTTTGAATGTGGCCTAATTCCTTTGATAACAAAAATCATATTATTCACCAAATAATTGCCATTATTTTAATAAAAACTATAAATTTAATACAATTTAAGTACAAACGGACTTAATCACTTTAAAAAAAAACGACGGATATATTAATAAATAACATGAGAAATTTGTCAAACCTTTAAAAAGTCTATGAGGTTTGCATCATTTTGTACTTGCTTAGGTAATTTGGATTCTAAAGGCTCTATGACATCTGGTTGTGGTAATGTTATTCCAGTGAAAAAATCATTTGTCCTGAAGATGTGCATATGCCTCGGAATCAGATCACCTAGAAAACAAAAAAAGAAGAAACTTAAGCTATTAAACTATCGTTTGTTAATGAAGTTATATCATACATTTATTTATTTTTTTGTGGGACGTCAAAAACTTGTAATCATCCTGTATTTCGAACATAATTAATTTCCAAAAAATAAATCGATTCTAATTATTTTTTATTTTAATGATAATAACAACAACAAATACATCAAGTAAATGTGATAACCGAAACATGGGCTTGATAAAGGCGTGGAAAGTAACTACCCATTGGTAGGATTTCAGAGTTTATTTAAGTCATTAGATCTCGAGGCCATTGTCTTTTCAGCCGCCTCAGAGGATTATTTGGAATAGAAGAAGATGAGAGGTTACAGACGACTGGGTTAAGTTATCGACGGGTCTTGAGGTTCAACTGAGGTAATTGCAATATTGTCAAAGGATATAGTCGGATATGCTGACATAAGTTTGCGGCTAAGAGTAAAATGGTTTGATGGGATTTATCAGGACTTTTTTTGATTCTCCACTTTTGACACCATTCTTCAATGGAAACAATTTAAGACTAAAGTTCCCAAGTTTTTCTTTAATTGTAGTTATTAGTATTTAGTAATCTTGTTTTTCTTTGATTGTTTGTGTTGTTAATATTGTCTATTATATATATATATATATATATATATTATATATATATACATATTTAATTTTTATAAAAAAAAATGTAGTGTGAATAAAGTCCCTTATCATTATTACCTTTGTTCAGGAAAGAATTTATATATTTATATATATATATATATATATATATATATATATATATATATATATATATATATATATATACAAAAAAAAGTCCATCGCCGGGCTCCCTCCTAACACATGTCAATGGGAGGCTCCTCTCTAACATTGGTCCATAGTGCAGCGACTGTCTACTTTCCCGGATGGCCTGTTCCAGTCTACATTCCGGTATGATCAGGAGATTGCGGAATGTGGAGAAAGACTGGGTATTGAGCAGGGCGACTGATGTGTGAGATCTCTACGACCGGCGCTGCGAGAAAATGCCTTTGAAGAATGGGCTAAATGCAGGTGCTAGGGCATTTGTATTCACCATTTCAAGGATATCCTGAAGGCCAAGAGTCTCTAGAGCCAGCGGACAGGGAAGAGAATTCGGGTCACAAATGCGGCAGAGAGTCTGAAACACCTCTCAAATGCCCCAACAAGGCTCTCCGCATAAAGCGCCGGCACAAGGTCGAGAATGAGTTAGCGAGGCTCCTGAGGGAACTGCGTTGACACGGACAGAACCGTCCGTTATATGCAACAATATATGCTGATATTGTAGCATTCCCGAACAATGGGAAAACGGCATTAATCCTAGACCCAACCGTCCGATATGAGACAAATGATCTCGATCAGGCAGGTGGAGTGGTAATATATGAAAAAGGGAAAAAAGGGGAATGTATGAAAAATGCACCCCTTTCCCAAAGGAAAAGTTTCACGACACCTTTGGTGAGAGGGAGAGTTTTCCGTGAGAGGCCTATGGTTAGGGTCTCGTGGAACAATCCCAAAGGTTACAAGGAGCTTCCTAGAGGTTGTTAGGTGTTAGTACTAGGGATCTAGCGATTTTGGCCGAAAATGTGATCTTGGACTCCCTGGGAATTATCCATCACCACATTTATGGTTAGCAGTGTCCCAATCCCCTATACAATTTTTTTTTTTTTTTTTTTTTTTTTTTTTTGAGAGAGAGAGAGATGTGGAGCGTAAAGATATTGAATAATCACAAATAGGGTTGATTAGGCATTATTAGATAAGTTCAATAACTCATGAAATGATCGTTAGAGACACAAATTATGATTGTGGATAAATTAAAATGTAAAAAAAGCAAAAGAAAATTTTAACAATCGTATAACGTAGAAGGATGAAGTATTCGTTTAGGAAGCACAATTTTTATTTATTTGTTTTATAAAATATTTTTCTCTCTTGTAATTGACTAAGAAAAAAAAATAAATAAACCCCCTGCCGTATATATGCGTAACGTTGACGAATGTATAATTATTTTATTTAAGTTAAGTTATTTTTTATTGTTTTCTTTTAAATGGTTTCAATATATTACACTGTATTCATGAACCAAATTTAATTTTTTTTTATATTGATTTTTCCACAGATAAAGGTTTTTATTTCTCATTATTTTCTCTTTTGCTAATATCATTGATTTTTGAAAACGCGCGCAACTTTTTAATAATTTTTTTTTTTAATTTATTTGATTAAAACTGTTAATACCATTTTTTTTTCTTTTTATGTAGTCAATGATATATTTTAACTGAAATATCAACACAGAATTTCATTCTAACCATTATTTACCATAGTAATATTAATTTGTCTACTATTACATTATCTATGAGAGACAACGTTTAAGGAATATTTAATGGCGTATACTAATATTCTTAGCATTTAAAGGCTCACTTAAACGATCGCTCATTTCGTCGTTTCAGTCCATCGGTTGGAAGAAAGAAAAATATTGGGGGAAAAATCGTCGGTTTGGTACGAACCGAAGTACCCTTACACCATCGTCCATTTTTCATCCATCCAGAATTTGTATTCATTGATTTTACTTTTAATTTTGTATAAATGTGATTACTGTTGCGGGAAGTGATTTTAGAGTAAAATGAAATGCATTTCTCTTCTTACAAAGTTAGTATAATTATACGTTTATAATTTACTTAAATGAAGACCAGTGATTTTTAAATTTCTGACTGACCAATTACCATTTTTTTAAAAAATTGGGTTTTATGTAATATTAGTTTACTGTGAGTAAATCTATTTGTGGTCTATTAATCTCTCTTTCTCTTTTTTTTTTTTTATTATTATTATTATTTATTGAAATTTACAACTGTATTAGTATTGATCTTTGAATTTTATACATTAATGAGCAGTTCGGTTTTGATAATAGTGTTTTAATAAATGTTCGGAAATACCATAATTAACTATATTGACATCTTCGGTATGAAATTTTGTTTTTTTAATTATTCAATAAAATTTCACCGCCCTTCCAACCCTACGGTTTTGGCCCTTAAACGATCGTTCTTATAATCGGTTTTGAACCTCGGGTCGAACCGTCCTTCCAACCGTCGTTCAAGAACGATCGTCTAAGTGAGCTTCCAACCACATCTTTAGTTCCTTGTTGTGCGGGATGGTATAACTTCGCGCCGGTCATATGACAGGAAACCGTTTTAATTAAACATATAAAGAAGAGATTCAATATTCTATCAATTTTCTAATTATTTTTTTTATAATCAATAAAAAAAATATTTAAAACTCATCAACTCTTCTGTAGTTATGTGCTCAAATGTGGAAAAAAATAATTAAAAAAATTTCATTTACTTTCAAAATACAGTGATATATTAAAATGAATAAAATATTAATTTATTACAACGATTTAATAAACTGATATTTTAATTGACTCTTTAAAAAAAAATGTATATCTTATAAGTATAAAAATTATACTTCAATTTTTTTAAAGATTACAGCACCAGAAGAAAAATATATATTCTCATATCCCTCATTCACAATGGAAAAATACTATCTACTCATTTGAGGAAGATAGTACAAGAATGAAGCTTCCTTGGTCAAAGAAGAATGTACTACAGAATTTTATACACCCTTCAAATTTGCAATTATTCAATAAACATTTAATGATCAACAATTTAGTTGTGGTTTTTCATTATTTATAAATGGAATATAACATTAACAAGGACGGAAACTTTATTAATTACTAAAATTTTGACAATGTACAAATCAATGATACATTAATAAAAAAAAGAAAAAATAAGATAAGTAGTTTTTTTTTATTAATCGAAATCAACAGAAAAAAAAGTTAGTTTAATATTTAAGATACTTTTTTTCATACTTAAAAAAACATTTTCTACTTCCATAACATTATTTATTTATTTTTTTTATTTTTTTATTTACGTCTCTTTCTATTTCTCATTAACGTTCGGGGTCTTTTCTCCATTTTCAAGACTGTTATATTTTATTTTCCTCCATTCCTATATAAATTTTAATAGCTTACTGCTACATGTCAACTTGTTAATGACTATTGGCTTGATTTAAGCAAGGTTCCGAAACGTGATGACAAATAGAAAGATGTAAATTTAAAAAAAATAAATAGATAAATAATGTTATAGAAGTAGAGAATACTTTTTTTTAAATATGAAAAATACAATGCAGCTTCCTCAAGTCGAATGGATGAAAAGAAACTATATTTAGGTTTCATTGTTTTTGTTATTATTCATTCTTTATTATTCATATTCGTTTCATTATTGTTTTCTTTGAATGCAGTCGTGAAGTTCAATAAAGTATTAAAATTATTTGATATTATATTCCAAGTTGGGTAAGGATTTGAAATAGAATACCCATGGCTAAACGACATTATCCATGCTCAATAAAAATGTCGATTTCTCAATCTTTGTTCAGTAGGAATGAATCATAGTTTTTATCTTCTTTTTATTAAATTTACATGATGATAAATATTTTTTCTTGGAAATGATGTCAGCTTAGATGTATTAATAATAGAAGGTGACCGCAAAAATTTTTATTAGATGTAAGGTTTAGGAGGAAATTGAATTAATAAAATAAATAATTATCCATAGAACTATAATGTTGATATGTATACACACACACTTATATATATATATATATATATATATATATAATATATATATATATATATTGTGTGTGTGTGTGTGTGTGTGTATATATATATTTTATATATATATTTAGCTGCTTTATTCTAATTTTGAAAAATATTGAAATGTGTAATTAACATTATTTTAAGCTATTTCCTTTTGTTAGTTATTTTTCGATTGATGTTAAATTAATTTTATTTTTGTTATTTTTCGATATATTTAATGTTTAAAATGAATATTGTAAACTTAATAATTTGTGAAATATAACATAGATTACGTGTAGTGTGCCTAAGAATAGGCATGGAACATGTATATACAAATTAATAAACTCTCCTTCTTTGGGGTTACCATAGGAGGAAAAGATAAAAAAAAAAAAATATATATATATATATATTATTGTGTGTGTGTGTGTGTGTGTGTGTGTGTTTGTGTGTGTGTGTGTGTGTGTGTTAGTGTATATATTCGTAACTTGTATTTTTAATTGATTTCATTTTCTTTCATCTGTACATATGAAAATTTATAAAATAAGAAAATATAAATAAATTTTCCTGTTCGAGTTGTAATTTATTGACAGCTTCATCTGTAGAGTCTTGTGATACTTACCTGTTTTTTTTCACAGGGAGACCTTCTTCGGTTTTATTATAACTTATACTAGCTAATATAGTATGTGATAATGTATATGATATATCACTGTTTAGAATCATGTTGTAAATATTCAAAAACTTTTTTTTTTTTTTTTTTTTTTTTTTTTTCTACTTTATTCTATATTTCACCAAATTATTAACAAATATATATATTTAAATTAATAATATAATATTCCCTTAATATATTTTATTATATAATATTAAACATTGATAACATACCTAAGGTTTTTCGTATTAAATAGAGCTGGTCGACATCCGATTTTCCCGGCCAAAGCGCCTCTCCTTTGACCAGTTCCGCAAGTACACAACCTGAAAGGCATATATTATTTCTTTAATTCACATGATTAAACATCACAAAACTAGGAAAAATATTTTTTTAAGTTATTGGATGTATATAGTCAACTAATAGTATGATAATAGGAAGAAATCTTTTTCAAATCATTCCCGTTTTTTTTTTTTTTTTTTTTTTTTTTTTTTTTTTTTTTTTTTTTTTTTTTTTTTTGAGAAGAGAGAGAGAGAGAGAGAGAGAGAGAGAGAGAGAGAGAGAGAGAGAGAGAGAGAGAGAGAGAGAGAGAGAGAGAGAGAGAGAGAGAGAGAGACTCGAATAAATATATCAAAACAGTTTAAGATTATTGTTTTTTATTTCATACATAACGAAACAAATAAATGCTCAACACTGTTTAAAAAAAAAAGAAAAACGGTTTAATAACGGAAACTGTACATACCATCTGCATCATCTGTCCCCTGCCGACCCAGCTTAATTCAGAGCCTCATCACCATCCCGAAAACAAGCGTTTGAACACCTGCAGAGGATGGGATTGTGAAATGTTGGGAGAGGTGATGGGCTCTGCAGGAGATGAGAGAGATGTGCCTCTCCTCCGCAAGCTCCGAGCAGGCTCTCCCATAGAGGGTGGTCAGGTCCAGGTATATATAGGAGAGGGGGGCAGAGGCTGCATCTATCGATTCCATTTAAATTCTGGCACATGCGCAATCGCGCCGTGCAGAAACAACATGTGCAAGAATAATGATTTTTGTTTTCAATGTTACCATGGCAATATCAAGGGCCGTATTGTCCATAAATAGATCTCCATCCGGGGAAATATATGTGATAAACCTTTCAATCCAGGATATTGAGAAAATTTATGAAACAGTATATGATTGCAACTCATATACAAACATTTTAAATCATATTTTAATTGATTATAGAATTTAGATGAGGTTTCGGTGATTAAAAAATCACGATAAGTAGATTTTCGAAGTGACGTGAGTTGTAGGCTTTCAGCAGGTAGGGCAACCAAAAAGGTTCAAACAATTTTTGGAGATCCTTTCCACTTGAACCTGGAAATTCCGAATCATCCGTTGGCCGGTTTGGCTGGTGGCACAGATTCGAATAATGAAAAGAATCGATTAAGAATGATTCATTTCTCCTTTTTGAACCAAAGACGAATGCTAATATCACCACATCCTGCTGCAGTGTATTAAAATAAAGCATCAAATGCTTAACAAAAACAACTTCCATTGTTTGATCGGAAGGGACATACACCTTACACGACCACGGCCATACCTTATGATACACGACAGACACATCCTACATCCTTAAAGGTAAAATTATTAAAGATGATTCCTAGGTCAAAAAATCATTTTCTGACTCTATTTCTACACACAACTCTGACTTTTTCAGTCCTGGGATTGAAAATTTGATCACACTTTGGAAAAACAAATAGAAACAAGAAAACTAGAATATGTAAAATGAACAAGAAAGGTCCGAGAAGCAAACCAAAAGGAAGGTTCGAAGACTGTCTTTAGCCTGACCTTGTGGATTTGTGTTTTGACGGCGAAGGGAGGTATTTAGGCTACGCCTGCCGGTCCTTTGTCCAACCTTTGTCTTCACTAACGCCTTTAGTCACTTATAATGTCATAATATTTATTTTATTTTTTTACTCAGTTATAACAAAGACTCCGATACTGGATGCCAGTTTAAAAAAATTCAATTTTAAATGTTTTGATGTTAATTTTTTTTTTTAGTTTTTAGAAGTATTAAAAAATTATGTTAAATAATCATAAAAGGAATAATGTATACCATATAATATATACTGATGAAATATAGATAAAGTTTTTATAATTTGATTTTTTGTCCACTAATTATGATGTCTCTGAAACTGAGATAGGGAGAAACAATTTTAATTCTACATACATTTTAAATATATTTCATATACTCGAAGATCTTTGTTATGTCTTAAAAAAGTATTAAAATTTAAGGAATAATTTATACCATATAATGTATATTGATGGAAGAAGCGATGATTTCCAATACATACTATTTTCTATCTATTTTAGGAAACACAAAAAGTTTCCATTGATTTATTATTAAGTCAATTTATTTGCTTCTTTTTAAACTAAAATCTAAATTTTTTTTTCAATAAAGAAGGATATATATTTTTTTCATTCGGAAATAAATCCAATTTGTAATTAGCTCCTATTGAAAATAAAGGCATTACTGAATCGCCTTTTAAAGTATTTGAGTGTTCTTCAGATGAAATCGGATGACAGATTTCGATAAAACTTAACAATAAGAGTACAAATATCTCAAGGTATACATTTCGTAAAAACTGTCTTTTAATAGCTTTAGAAACCAAATTTCCAAAGAATTGATTTCCAAAATTTACTATTGGGAATTTTTTTTTTTTAAATTGATATTCTGTCATTCGATTTGATCTAAAGAACAATGAAGAATGCACATAACTTTAAAAAAAAAGTACAGATTAAACAAATAAATTATCAAAAATATTTACAAGAATTTGACGTTTTAATTGAAATCACCCGTAACTTATTTTTTCACAATCCATCATTTAAAAATTATGTAATTTTTTTAAAAATGGATATCAGTATCGGAACATCAGTGGTAAAAAAAAAATGAAATAAATATTATGATATTAAGAATGACTAATTGTATGAGTGAATCCGAAGGGTGAATACTGCCAGAGGTAGCCTATAGACCTACCTCTCTCTCCCCGTCAAAACACAAAACAAGGTCAGACTAAATACAGTCCCTCAACACTATAGTTCAGGATTCAGGTGTAAGGTTGACTACCTCAGAAAACATACCTATAAGAATATTTTTAAAAATTACTTTGTACCACACTTATTACGGGAATGCATTTCTTGCGGTTCTCAGACTCCTACTAAGAAGATAATTAATTTGATGAAGAGATCAACTACTTCCGAAATCCTGTAATTGCGAACATACCATTAGTTTTTGTTGTAACTAGTCTGTTATATTTAAAAGATGAAAGATTAAAGTATATTCCTATCTAATTAGAAACTCTAAGTAATGACCAGCAGAAGAGCAAACGCACAGTGGTACGTGGAGGCTGTCGGTTCACACGGTAAAGAGACCTTGTAAAGGTTTAACAATTTTAATACAAATTGACTTAAAATAAGATTAAATTGAGTTATATTATGCAATTTTATTACGGGATTACACAATTTTGGTAATTTATGTCAGGTTTTAATTTAAAATACTTTTACAAACAAAATTCTGGATTAGTGATGAAAATGTCAATAATAAAATATTTAGCGAAATAATAGAGATTGCATTGTGAAAAAACAAAAAAGTGATGTTAAAAAGCGTAAGACAAGGTTGTTTAATGACTCCAAAATCTTTAAATTGGAAAAGAAGTAAAAATTTTAACATAGATTTTACTGATTTTTATTATTATTCTTTTTTACTGATTTCCCATGTTTGTATTTTCACATATCAGATAATTATTTTTTTTTTTTATTATTAAAATATTATAAATTTTATAAACGGTCATTTTTTACAAAACAACCCAATTAGTTCTTATTTTAATAGGAGGTTTATGTTTTTTAACAACCTTGTAACAAGGATAACATTGTGTGACAAATATTGCTATATTTATTGCTTTTTCATTATTACATCAGCGTTCGTTTATATTATTGGTCTAAATAAATCCGAAATTAGTTGATAACTCGTTGTTCCGAAGCTTTTAGCAAGTGTAATTGATAAGGGCTAAGGAAATCCATTGAATAAAACTGCCCTTTACACTAAAACTAATAAGGAACATTTGGAAATAACTACTATCTTCAAGCTCGTTCTTAAAAGACTTGTGTGTTGTTTAATAAAATTGGATAGAGGATTTTGAAATACAAATATGTCAAATTGAATACAAATATATCAAAATATAAATTTAGCATAAAATATCTAATAATAGGGGTACTCACTACGTTTGCTATAGCATGCTATTTGTGATATTGTGCTAAACCCATAAATTTTATACAGGAAATAACTGTAGAAACTCGACGGGTTTAACAAAATAACATAAATAGCATGCTATAGCAAACGTAGTGAGTACCCCTAGTACATAGAAATCGACATCTTAATTGTTGTAATTTTAGCTGCGATCCTTATTCACAGTATTCATACATTAAAACCTATAACACATTCTATAAATTTTGGTGAGCTAATTTAAAGTTTGTTTTAAAATATAAGTTTCATTTACTAAATACATGTCAGTATTTGCGAATATTTAAAACCATTTTTATTTTTATACCTGATGTACAATATACGCAGTTAGGAAGTTAGTTCACCTCGTTTGCTAACAGATTGCATGAATGTACGTCTCAGTCCAATGCATTATCCTTTTCATTAAAATATTAGCTGAAATTTAGTTTACTGCCTTCTAAATACATATTCTTTTTTAGGAAACATTTTTTAAAGGCCTAATTAGCCTTAAATTTAAGTTGAAATGCCAACCGTCTATGCTAGTTCATATTTATCATGAAATTATTTTTACTCAGAATATCAAGTAAAGTACTTTATTCGACGTTTACTATTAAAAAAATCATTAAAAAATCGAAAGACACATTACACAAAACTATTGAAGTGTTTAATTGAATAAAAGGAATTGAGTTGAATCAAAAAGGTCAGGTAAGCTTTGGAAAATATCATTTCCATCCATTCAAGTAGGATTTTCATTTGGAGATTATACAGAATAATTATTCCCCGACAGCTTCTTTTTCTTAAAAGTCGTGTTAGTTTTTACATAAGTTTTCGTATTCTCAATGATGTTTATTTGGTTGTTTTTTTCTGTATTATCTATTTATTGTCGCGGAGACTCAAATGGGCGAGTAAAATTGTTGGGCTCGGCGAGGAACGGATTCCGAGAAAGTTGGTATTTGCTGATCCGACTGGTAGGCGTCCGAAAGGTAGGCCGAAGCGGCGATGGGAGGATTGCGTTAAAGCTGATCGCGGGGACTTGGGCTTGACCGGCGAACATTGGACGATTCTGTGCAGGCGAAGTTTGGTGGTATCGGCATCGAACTTTCGGGTTTGGTAAGCCTATTATTATTACTTTTTCTTACACTAAGGTGTAAGATATTTGCATTGTAATTAAGTGGAACGGAAATACTGAAGGAGGTATATATAGGTAACGGACAAGTGTTGTCAAGGAAATTTGCAAATAAGGGAGGTGTATCTCTTTCGGGCTAAGTCTTAATGGGATATTCAGGATTATTTTATTAGTAACAAAGTAAGCAGAATCAAGGATTTTGTCGGAGGATTTCGGATTGCAAAGAATGGATGCGGAAGGCATTAGATGGTTCAGTAGATCCCTACAGCTGAATGTCTTAGGCCAAAATAGGCCTGATAATTGCGATATAGATCTGTTGTTTTTTTTTGTCGTAAATAGGGGTTTTTCTGTCGTTTCAGTCTAGTATGAGTCTTCCATGTAAGTTGTTTGTCAACATGGAGTCCGTATTTGTTCTACAGGAGTAAATGTGATATATATTTATATTCATTGGTATGCCTGGTAATGATTTGCATTTAGTTATCACCTGATAGCAGTCCAGGTTATAAATTATTTTTACTTCATATCCGTTGAGGAAATTAATTCGGGATGCAGTCATCAAAACACTAATTAAGTAAAACTTAATTTATTGTGCCGACGTTTCGGTATAAATTTTAATTCATTTTCAGGGTTACAAAACAAACTCAATAAATTTTTACCTTTCAATTGCCCGAATCCGAATCGCCGAATTAGTTATTGTTGTTAACACCTGCCATCAATTGGTACGTGTTTTATATTTGATTAAAACGCCTCTCACCGTTTTTCCTATAAACACTCCTAACATTTCACCTTTTCCATCATATTGTTTTTCACCGAGATATATGTATACATACTAGTTATCTGTATTTCATATTTTAATGTTTCACATTTTATGGGAATATTAATATTATCCTGTTCTATTCTGCTTTAGTGTTTTTTATATGAGTGCATCCCGAATTAACTTCTCCTTATAAAGATACTTTCGAGGAAGAAGTTTTAAATATCCGTTATTAAAGCCCTCTGAAACTATTACAGTGGGGATAAAACCTACACGATATTGAAGCCGTTAAATTTTACACCAATCACTTAAGTTTATGCTCCTTTTAAGACTCTATTAATTTCAAGAACTTTTTATGCTCAATCAATTGTTTTTCTAACAGATTTACCTTTAAATCTACTCACATTAATAAAAATCTGGTACGCGCAACACACGACTTTCACTTACCTCCGATATTTATTTCAAATTAAGAATTTTTGAACATATTTAGAAACAAAATAAACTGTTAAAGAATTGTTTTCATTTGATTTTTATAGAAACATGTGTTTTATTAAATAATCAATTATATTATTATCTACGACAATCAGTTTGTTTATCAGCTTTTCATCACTGTCCATTAAATTTTACAATTAATATTAAATTAAAATGTTTGTGCATTTTTTTTCTTCAGTTGGATATCGAATTCGTTCAAGTCATATATTTACTCGTTTTTTTAGCAATGCTAATCAGATGATATGGTCAGCTTTATAAAATCTACCAAATATAAGCTACTTTAGAGGAAGAAATTTTAAAATATTAACATTTCAGCCCTGTCAGACTATTTCAATCAGAATGAAATCTACAATATATTAAAGCCCGTCCACTTTTACATCGACGTAGCGAGTTTAATCAAACTTTTTTTTTTTGAGAACGTTTTGAGAAAACTGTAAATAAATGCTAAATGATGCTATAAACTCTTCTGGTTAACTGATTTAGATGAAAAAGTTGCTGTAACATCTCGGGCGTATGTATAGTTGTCTTAAATATGAAATTTCAGTTTCATAGGATATTTCGTTTTCGCGCTGGACTTACCACACACACAAACACAGACCTTTTTGCGGGACTTGGTCATTTGGACTCGGGAGACACTAAAACGTGTATTTCCGTTGAAAACTGGAATTCGAAAATTTTCACAATCGCAATACTTTCCCTTACTATATATTTCATATATAGGTAAGTGAAAGTAAAATTATTTGCGGGAAAAAATTCCTACTTCATTTAGTTACAGAAACGTTATTTCATTATCATTATTATTATTATTATTATTACTAATGCTAACATCAAAATTATATCCGTCATTTATTCGTTTAATAAAAAATTAAATCTGAATCGTAAGAAAGCTGAAAATCTAATTAAAGCCCTCTAAGCGAGCCTCTACCCTCTACCCTCTGCGGCTACCCTCCCACCACACCACTCCCAGGCTCAGGGCGAGCTGCTATTTTTGGCCTAACTAGCCCCGGGAGGTCCCTCAGGTGGTGAGGCAGGTACTTGGGGAAATCTGCGCCAACGTGATTGGGGGTGACAGTATTTTTAAAATTTATTTATACATTTTTGTTTCTCATCCAATATCTTTTTCAAAATAATCTTTGTGTAGCTCAGACCCTCTTGAAGATACAATGCTGCGCATACAGGTGCTAATAGGTATTTGTTTCATTCTTTTATTAGTTGTTAATTACTATAAATGTTGTTTAATAATAGATATAAAAAATCTGGTGCGCCCAACACACGAATTTCACTTACCTCCGTTGTTAAAATCAACTTAAGAATTTTTAAAAACAATGAAAGATACAAAAAAATGATTAAGGAATATTTTTTTTTTTATTTCAATAGAAACACGTCTTTTATTAAATAATCTATTATATTTTTATCCACAACAAACAGTTAGTTTTATCGGCTTTTCATCACTCTCCATTAACCTTTAAAATTCCGTATATTAGATAATATTTTTTCTAAAATATTTAGTTATCCAACAGTATATTATACATCTATAAAACGCAAAATTTGCATAATTTTTTTTTTTTTAATTTTCTCCTTCAGTTGTTTATCAAATTCGCTCAACTTGCATATTTACCCGTTATTTATCAATGCTAATAAGACGATGTTCCAATTTTTTTTAAATCTATAAAATCAAAGGTACTTTAGAAGATGAAAATTTAAAATATCGGCATTTAAGCAATGTCAGGCTATTTCAATCAGAATGAAACCTACATCATATTAAAGCCCATCAAATTTCACATCGATATATATATACATAGAGTTAAATCAAAATCGTAAGAGCCGTTTTTGACTTTATCGTAAAAAGGTGCAAAATGCATGGTATAAAGTGCCTCGTCTGGTTAGCTGATTTTGATGAAAAAGATTCTGTAACATCTCGGGCGTATAGTTGTCTTAAATATGTAATTTCAGTTCTATAGCACTTTTAGTTTTTGCCCGGGAATAACCACACACACACAGACATTTTGCGGGACTTGGTCATTTGGAATCAGGATACACTAAAACGTGTATTTCCTAATAGGTCGGCGTGTGTGTGGTAAGTCTAGCGCAAAAACGAAAAGTCATATGAAACTGAAATTTCATATTTAAGACAACTATACGACGGAGATGTTACACCAAATTTTTCATCGATATATAGAGTTTAATCAAAATCGTAAGAGCCGTTTTTGACTTTATCGTAAAAAGGTGCAAAATGCATGGTATAAAGTGCCTCGTCTGGTTAGCTGATTTTGATGAAAAAGATTCTGTAACATCTCGGGCGTATAGTTGTCTTAAATATGTGATTTCAGTTCCATAGCACTTTTAGTTTTTGTCCGGGAATTACCACACACAGACCTTTTGTGGGACTTGGTCATTTGGAATCAGGATACACTAAAACGTGTATTTCCTATGAAAACTGGAATTCGAAAATGTTGACGATCGCAATACTTTCCCTTACTGTATATTCCATATATAGGTAAGTGAAAGTAAAAATTATATTGTTATTTTATAACTTTGTTCCATTTTTACTTTCACTTGCCTTTATATGAAGTATACAGTAAGGGAAAGTATTACGGTCGTGAAAATTTTCGAATTATAGTGTTTTAACAACACGTTTTAGGGACACCTGAGTCAAAATGACCGGGCACCATTAAAAGGTCGGCGTGTGTGTGGTAAGTCCAGCGCAAAAACGAAAAGTCATATGAAACTGAAAGTTTATATTTGAGACAACTATACGACCTAGATGTTACACCAAATTTTTCATCGAATGCAGCTCATCAGGAGAGCCACTTTATACTATGCATTTTGCACCTTTCTAGGATTTTTTCGAAAACGGCTGGAACTATTTTGATTAAACTCCCTATATCGAAATAAAATTTCATGGGCTTTAATATAATGTAGGTTTCATTCTGATTAAAATAGTCTGACAAGGCTAAAATACCGATATTTTAAATTTTCTTTCTCTAGAGCACCTTTAATTTTGTAAATTCTATAAAATATCATCTTGTTATCATAAAAAATAGGTACATATTTAAGATGAACGATTTTGATATCCAACCAAAGGAGAAACTACAAAAATATTTGTTTAATGCTGTTTTTGTTTTTGAACATTTGAACAGTAATATGCATTTATAACATACCGTTCAAATGCTAAAGATTTGATAAAATATATCTTATAGGCAAGCTTGTAAATGTTAATATAGAGTGATGAATAGCCGATAAAACTAACTGATTGTTTTAGATAATAATATAATAGGGTTTTCAATAAAACATATATTTCTATAGAAATTCAATTCAATTAATTCTTTATTAGCTTCACTAATTTTCATCTATAATTATATTTGAAAATTCTTCAATCGATTTTTACAACGGAGGTAAGTGAAAGTCTTGTGTTGCCCGCACAAGAGTTTTTTCCCAAATTTTCATAGTATTACGAAAAAAAAAATATATTTAAATAGAATTATATATATATATATATATATATATATATATATATATATATATATATATATATATATAATAATTTTGTTTTAAATAATTCGGGTTTTGGGTCATTAAACTAATACTCCTTCTTAATTTTCTTTATTTGGACGTTTCGATCCTCCGTCCATGAATACACATAGGATCCTTTTCAACACTGCAACAAAGAATTTCATTGAGCACCGGCACACCACTCAGGCTAACACAGGGCACACTATATAAATATATATATAATTTTACATTCTTTACTTATTGGAGGTTGATAAGGATGAGGCATGGATTGTAGCAAATTTAATCACGGAAAACGTCCATAGCATTCGTTTTCTCTAGTTCTCTACTTCATCCCTTTAAAACTTCTGACATGGGAAACGAAGCGTTTACGCAGTTATTAAAAAAAATGATTTTTTTTTTTTCATTCGGTGTTCTGCAATGATGTCACATCCCGGTTTTCAGTACTCCGTCTCTCCAACAATCTTGATCATTACAGTCAGACCTCTGGCTGCCATATCTTCTATTACTTCTTCCATCCATCTTTTCCGAGGTCTTCCCCGTTTTCTCCACTTGCGTGGGCAGTATTCAACTAATCGAAGAGACCAACGTGCTTCGTCCATTTTCATGATATGCCCATACCACATCAGCCTTCTACTAATTTCTTCGAGAATGGTGAGCTCGGCCCCCACTCTTTCCCTTACTTGCTTATTGGGGATCTTTGTAACCGAGACACAGCACAACTTCTTTTCCGAAAACCCATCTACAGGGATAATAATTTTTTTGCTAGGATTTCTTCACTGTCTAGAATCACATCCATACAGCGTAGTGCCAACCGGAAAGGAGTGGAATATCTTCTTTTTCGTTTGGAATGATACCTTCTTATTCCATAACACTCCATTCAGTATCCCAATAATCCTTTTTCCGTTAATAATCTTGTTAGATATGTCCCTATCTATTGAGGCGTTCTTATCTATAGTAACGCCTAGATATTTGAAGGCATCGCTCTGTGGAATCGTCCAGTCCTTTAGGCAGAAAGCAAGGACAGATGAGAGGACAGGCATACATTCGGTTTTTTCTTTATTTATTTCCAGGCCCCACTGTACATATACTTCTACGAGCTTCCTCATTATATATTCCATTTCAAATTCATCCGATGCTATAACAACCTGGTCGTCCGCGAATAGTATAATAGAACGTCTTCACCGACCTCTACTTCCATACCCCGGCAACTTTAAAAAAAAAATTAGGAATAATAAATTTTAGCATTATTATTTTATTTCGGATTACTATTTGTAAATGATTCGAAAATATAACATTTTTGCGTTTGGAAGAAGTATGTGCGGAAGGAAACACAACGGCTACCGCGTAACTACTTTTTCGAGATGTTACGTGCTCCCGTATTATAAGCGACCCCTTAAAGGAAGAAGCAAAAATATGATATAATATTATATTAATCATCCACCAAGACTGCATTTGTCTTACCTAACCAAGTGCCACTTGCTTTAGCGGCAAGATAAACTTTTCAGGAGGAGTAATTTACCACTCCATCTTTATTTTTGTATTGCTAACCATTTTCAGCAGCTTACATACTTGCTTAACAGATACTAAAACCTTCCTATTAACTACAAAAGGATCATCAACATGGCTGTCATAAGACCAAACTGGACTTACGGAGTTGAGCTCTGGGCTCTGTACCAAACCTTCGAATTCTTCCCGCATCCAATCCTTGCAACCCAAAATGCTCCGGAAAATCCTTATTATTGTTTTGTCACCAATAAAATCATACATAAAGGCCTTAATATCCTTCTAGTTGCAGACTCAGCCCGAAACAGACCTCCTATAATTCCAAACTACCAGCCCACTCAAACTATTCCTAAATATTCGTAACTATTCCTAATATACAGAGACGGCTGAAAAGACGATGGCCTTTATCCCCGCTAACTTAGATAAATATTGAAATACTACCTATCACTGGTTAGTTTCTTCACGCGTATGTGTCAAGCCCATCATAATTCTTCGCATTTACTTAAGACATTATACTGTTGTAAATATCATTGAACAATTTAATGGCTAATAGATTCTATAGAGATGACAAGTAGCCTTTTGCTACAATATTAAGAATAAATATTACATGCTGATTAGTAGTTTTGAAAATGCGCGAAAAACTCTGAAACGTCGAGTATACGTCGTCAGAAGTTGTTAAAATAATTAAAAGTGACTGGAAGAATCAAATGTTTTAATATAATTTGTAAACAAATTAAATGAGTGCTGATTATTTAAATGAAGGTCAAAAATTCAATATAAAATTGGAGGATGTTATACTACTTCACCACTTTTATTAAAAAATGCAAAACGTTTCGGCCAATCCGCCATCTTCAGGGGAAAACCAATTTTTTATTTTTGAGGGGTGTAGGTAATAGGTAATCCGAGTAGAATCATTCAGACGTGATGAGTTTTGTAACACCCTCCAATTTACAATTACAATTTTTTATTAAGGTTCGATTAACTGCACATAAATGATTCGAAAATCTTGCATGTACAAAGGGGATGCGCAGAATGAAACACAACGGTTACCTACTGCCAAACGTACTGCATCCTTATCAACAATCAATAAGTGAAGAAATATCCAAAGATCAGCCTTCTTATTATGATTTATCGAAAACCTTGCTACAACTCCTGCTGTTAGTCTGAAGGTAAAAGGAGCCAAAATTTGGGAATGAATATCTAAAACTATTTATAACTTAGGCAGTAGGCGGGGAAGATATGTACAATGCAATAGTTCAACTGGATTTGTTATAAATAAGTCATTATTTGTAAAGAAATAAAAGGACTTGATGCAATAAAATTTATTGCGCAGTATTACCTATCGCCCAGATATCGACTGGAGGCCCGTAGAGGGTGTCCCCCACCAGCAACTCCGGCGCACGGTACCATCTTGTTGCGACATAGTCTGTGTAGTTCTCTCCAGGACCTGCAGCAAAAAAATCTTGAAACTTACACCACTGACGATGGTATGCAAACATAAAAAACTTTATACAAGGCTAGATTTGACTTAGAAATTAATGCTACCGAATACAGAATTGTTTCCAGCTTTCGTTTACGCAAAAAATGGAACATGGACTTCACATCACCAGAAGGACAGCAGTTCTGTTGATGGATTCCTAATTGTGGGTTCGATTCTCTCATTAATATAATGTTTTATATTTGATTGTCATTTGAGAAGAATGCTCTTTTACCCAACATCCAGCTTCTATAACTCATACCAATAGCTTATTGGAAGGTTATGAAGTAGATCTGCGTAAATTTTACCCATTTCACCATGCACAGTCTTTGGTCTAGAAACAACACTTTATTCATATTCTGAAGCCAAAACCCTCCATGGCAGAGTGGTGCAGTTTTTTTTACAGACATTATACTGCTTGTTTTAATATGAGAAAATAATTTTACATGGAATCGAAGCACAAATCACTGTGGGAAGTGCTGCGCAGGTCTAGCAGGAAAAAGGAATTTTTTAAACTTGGTGAACCTCAATCTAATCCCAATCTCAGAGCAACAGCCTTCCATGTCCAAGGCTGCGGATTTAAACCCGAAATATGGCCCAAGTATTTTCTGAAGAGAGTGAAATATCCCTGGTTATGCCTTCCTTAGGATGGGGCGTTAAAAGTTTGTCTCGAATCTATGCGATATCAGGTTCTCTTGAAAGATCCCTACTCTAATTGAACCTGGATAAGCAAAATGCACAATAGGATCACCATTGAGGATTTAGGATTCCACAGTAGCATGAAGTAACATTAAATGAACAAAGAAAAACTAGACAATATATTTGAATTTATTATTCTTTAATTTGGTCAGTTATATGGACAGGATTCAAACTTAATGCAGTCTCATCTGTAGGTGGAGCTCTTTCCCATATTGTATGCTATCTAGCCTTGTGGGTCAGCAATCATGTTCACAACTAAGTTTTTCCTCGAATCCGATTAAACAACTCATAATTTCTGAAGGGTGGGTGTGTCACACTAAGGATTTCCAAGTCCAGAGGAGGTCTCATTCCATGGCAGATAAAACAAGGATACATTTTCTGCCATAGTCTTGCTCGAATTCTGGTCTTGAGTGTTAAAAGATCAGACTCATCGAGGTGATATATTCTAATTTTTCTCTTCAGCAAGTGAATTTTATGTACCTAACTCTTAAAAAATCTCAACAATCTGTACTAACACCATTAAACAATTTTTGGAATGAAAGTTTTATGCCACACCCATTGTCCCAAACAAATCCTACACACTATTATTCGATGCTTTCTGGAGTGTGGCCTGAAATGACTGAAGGTATCATTCAGTATTTTTTACATGCATTAAAGGAATGTAGGCAATGTGAGTCGAAATAAGAATTGTATAATATATGGTTTTTAATCACAATAATATAAGAAGAAGAATTATTTTTATCTTAAAACTAGATGAAAACAATGAGACAATTTTTTAAGGATTAGTAAATTTTATAAATAATGATAATAAGCTGTTTCCAAAATTGTTGAGATTAACTTGCAAATAGATATTGAGGAAAAAACATATGGGGTACTGGTTATAGGTATGTAATTATAAATTCATACGGTATTTAAAAAATATCTTAACGTGTCTTTAATATTTATTTCTGATATATTTATTTAGCAAGTGGAATTTAAGGATTTGAATATAGGTCACTTATAAAGAATTTCAATCATATTTTCATGGCAATAAGTAACAGTTTCTACCACACCCGCTGCTCGAACAGTCCTACTATTATTCCAAGCTTTCTGGAGTGTGGCGTGAAACGACAGAAAGTTTGGATGTAGTATTCAGAGTAACATACATAAAAAGTAAAAACCAAGGAGCGGCGCACAGTGGTGCCGAATGACCCAAAAAAATGGAAAAAATTCAATATCTCAAAGACGGATTAGCATAAAAACCTGGGGCTGGTCTCATTCGACTCAGAATAAAAGATAAAAATTTCGGAAATTTTCGAAATAGGTTGCACTTATGAAAACAAGTATATTGAGTGTATATTTAAATTAAATAATACTTACAAATAAAAATTCAAGGAAGTTTAAATGACTGGAGAATTGCGTAAATAATTAAACTAGAGATTCAAAGTCAAAGCTTGCTCAAATTGAAAAGAAACTTACGATTTCAAATTCAAGGAAATTATATTAAAAGTTGCTTAGCTGCATCACTGATTTCCAGATGCTTTTTCTTTGGTTCTGAATTCGTCGTCTGGTATGCGGAAAACATTCATTTTCCATGCACTCGCTGATATTTTTCTGAACCTCACCTGGTCCCGATTTACCTTGTTTGTTTTTTATTAAAATAGGGTAAAAAACTCTTACATACAGCTCTCATCATTGTAGAAATGTTTTCCTCGTCAAGTTCAGAATGACTTCGTCGAAGAAATATGTCGTAGTTTGTACCACCCCACAAGCACTCACTCAAATCGCGGTATTTCATTTTAACATAGCTCATGGCTGGACAACATTAGCAACTAGACTGAACTGGAATTAAAAGTGTTTTGGCGTGGGGACATGTATTATCTGAGCCAATAGGTTAAACAAAGTATTGCAACAAAGGGGTACTCTAATACTTTCTTTTCTTTGCGGTGTTATGATCGAATAAGCAGATAAAAGCAGATGATTTTTGTTCTGATCTTTATTTTTACACGTCTGTTTTGAGAAAATACCTTCTCCATCGCGGCGGAAGCCGGAGCTTTTTTTGTTGTACTACCTTTTCAAAGTTCGTAACTTTGGTCTGGTTACGTGATCAAAAATATTTTTCATAATGATGGAGTTTTTGTTGACCGTTGAGAAATTAGATGAGGAAGATGAGGGGTGCGGTCATAAATTAGAAACACACATTTAAAACAAGTGCTATTTTAATTATGTGCCGACGTTTTGGCCTACATTGTGGGCCTTCATCAGGGTTGACTCTGAGACGGTGTCTAAAGAAGTCTGTCATAAATTAGAAACACACATTTAAAACAAGTGCTATTTTAATTATGTGCCGACGTTTCGGCCTACATTGTGGGCCTTCATCAGGGTGGACTCTGAGACGGTGTCTAAAGTCATTTATTCTTTAGACACCGTCTCATAGTCAACCCTGATGAAGGCCCACAATGTAGGCCGAAACGTCAGCACATAATTAAAATAGCACTTGTTTTAAATGTGTGTTTCTAATTTATGACCGCACCCCCAACCATCTTCCTCATCTAAAAATATTTTTCGTCTAATGTGTGGCATATTTAAACATCCTAGAACAGGAATAATCCATTAGAATTATTTCAATATTTTTCCCAGTTATATAGCAAACTCTGAAAGTTAGGTGTAATTTAAGCAAAACTTCCACAATCTTGACTTAAAGTCTCAATAAATGGGGCTAAACATTAGTCTGTATGAAATTTGTGGTATATCTAGATGCAGTGGCTGATGTACAACACGAGCCAGATGATCAAAATAAAAAATTTCGAAAATTTGAATTTTTTCCTACTAGTCTGGATTAAAACATTCGAATCCCTGGTGTGACAGAATAACATTATTAATTCTGTTATTTCATCCGTGGGGAGATCCTGGGGCATGGAGACCCTCCTGGGGCACACCCAGCCTCTTTAAAGTGGGTACCCAGAATGGGGGAAAACCTAGTGGCTGAGCGTGATCTCGGGTATATCACCTTATTGCACGGCCGTTGGTCAAGAAACAGTACGAATCTCTGTATGTATTGAGCCCAAGACCCTTTATGGGTTGTAGAGGTACAGGATTTTATTGACAATAATATAAGAAGAAGAATTATTTGGATTAAAACATTCAAACTGTGACACCATTTTTTTAAGGATTAGTAAATTTTATATATAATAAATAATGTTTGACAATTTAGCATCCCAGCCCATCCCTAACCTGAACAAGATAATACGTAGAATGTTTTGCGCATGCCCAGAAGGAAAAATCGGATTTTTCCTTAATAGAACGATCAATAGCTTTATGGTACACAAATTAATTTTATTAATAAAATTAATGTTAATTTTATTGCGTCATATACTCCGCTGTTAAATACTTTAACAGCGCCCCTATTCCTCATGTTATTATCAAACTCCTCGATTTATTCCTTAACACTTTTAATAACATTAACATGTGGGAGTTATGTAGGCGTACATAAAATGTTAAGTAGTATCGAAACGTGTCTATCAATTTTTTTTTTTTTTTCTTTTGCTTAACTTTCATTTGATCATCTGTGAAATATACTTTAAATGGAGGCATTGTGATTGTGAAAATGCTTTAATTCCTTTTTTAACAGTCTAAAAAAATCGTGTGTCTGTACGTGGAAAGTCTAGCTCAAAAATGAAATGTACGGAACAGTAATTTCATATTTAGAACAAGTTCGGGACTAGGATATCACAGCAACGTTTTCACCAAAATCTATCTAGCGAAAGTGCCACTTTATATCAATTTACGGGTTTCTCAAAAAAGGCTCAACGATTTTGATTAAACTCTCTACATGGATATCTTGCAAAATGGTGTGATTATGAGATAAGCATATGTTGAATTTGTTAAATTTTACTCCTTATTTGTTTTATTTGATTTTATATATATATATATATATATATATATATATATATATATATATATATATATATAATCTTTCACTTGCCTATATATGATGAATATAATAACGGAAAATATTACGATCCTGAAAAAATTCAAATTCAAGTTTTTAATAGAAAAGAACGATTTGGGCTTCTTCGAGTCCCAAGTAACGCAAAATAGTGTGTGTGTGTGTGTGTGTGTGCGCGGTAATTCAACCCAAAATGGAAAGTCGAACATATATTAATTTGTATATATTCAATTAGATAACAACTTGGGATGTTACAGCAATTTTTTAACTTAAACTTGGATACCGGAAGTATCACATAATACTTCGCTCTTTTTATGATTTTCTCAAATCCAAAACGATTTTGATAAAACTCTCTAAAATTGATGTCGAATTAAATAGCCTTTAATATCATGTAGATTGTATCACCACTGAAATAGCTCGACAGGGCTAAAATACCGGATATTAAAAATGTCTTCCTTTAAAGTTCATATCCACTTAATGTTTTATGCTACTATGGCTAATCGGACAATGGTACAGTTGGAGACATTAATGTTGCCTATTCAGGTGTAATTAGGATAGTGATTTTCTTTCTTCGAAGGACACCATAACTAAGGATTTTCACTTCCTTCCCAAGTGCCATATGCCGTGTTCAAACCTGGGGCACAGCAGGCTGTTATTAAAGCTACTATCCACAGGTGACCTCTGAAGTACCTTAAACTTTGTGGGATTCAATTTTTTTTTTTTTTTTTTTAAGGGATCTGGCAGCCCAATACCACTCCGATGGACCTTGATGGAGTTTCAGCTCTTATATTTTGTAACTGGGAGCATACTTCTAGATGCGCTACATCCATTTCACTATTATCAGAACAAAGGCAGCAAAGTGGAGGCACTACCACCCGGATCCGATGCAAGTGCTTCGCGAGGTAGTCATGGCCGGTTATCATTCTGAACCGGGCAACAGCATCTCTTCTCTTCAAATCTATCGGTATCCGTTTTTATTGCAGAAGGAGTATGACCCAACGCATGTTCATCAAACTTTCTGTTAGGGAATCCATTAGTAATGCATGTTTTGCTCTCTTAACTTCGACCTTAGCTCTGCGATAGGAAATTTGATAAGGATTCAAAATACGAAAAGTGTATACCTTGAAATATGAATGATGTAATATTTTCCAGGTTACTTTTTTTTTTGGAAAAAAAATTAATATACATATATTTTAATATACTGTAAGAGCACTAAATTTTTTATTAACAATGGCATTTGATATACAAAGATATTTAGTGGCCAAAAGCTTATACACCTAAGTAATTGTTCTAATAATAAATAATTTATTGTTATGTATTAATATTTATGGTTCAGTGGTGGTCGGAAGGCCGATGGGTGTACAGCGATGATTATTAATAAACATGCCGATTTAGATATCTTTCAAACATTTATTCTATTTCCTTAAAGAAGACATTATTTTTGCTTGGTTCTTTAGTTTTTTAAAAGGTATTAATGATATTTTGTTATTTAGAACATTTTAATGTTTTTGTTATTATAGTTTTCTATTTACATTCATAATTCAGTATATTAATAATCGTTTCTTATATGTTTTAGCTCCTTACATTTTATTTTATTTTTTGAAAACCTCAGTCTAAATTTACGTTATCAATTTGAATATCCATTGCTTCATTTTTAGACAGACCAACGACTTATATATTATTAACATTTTTAGGATTAGCTCTATTCTACTCCTTAATCCCTGAACCTATTATAATTATCCCAATTTCCGCATCAATGGTTATGACTAATTTCCTTACTTACTTTTATTCTATTTTATGTTATGTTGTATTTTGCACATTTTATATTATTGGTATATTATTTTACCCAAAAAAATAAATAAATCAATGTAAACTTATTTTTTTTATCAAAATTGTATATATCTCTTATTTTGTTTATTATATAGTTTAATTTTAAATATTTTTATTTGGGGTTGTTTTTTAATTTATTATTATTTTATTTTTTTTATTTTTTGTAATTTGCATTTTTTTTTACACTCTTAGACTCGAGTTTATTTTAATTTTCTTGTAATAAATATTCTTAAGGGACTAGTCCCAGAATAAACAAAGAATTTCCTATTATTATTTATTTGATCACCTTCAACTTTATGCAAAACTTTTAAAATGGATTTCAATAATGCTAGTTGGGTATTGCGCGCTACCAATGTTTTTAAACTTATAATCTCCAGTGATAGTACATACTCATAAGCCGGGCGAATCCGAAATCACACAACTTGACAACACCGTTGGCAGTGAGGAGGATATTTTCAGGTTTGATGTCCCTGTGGATGCAGTTGTGCTGGTGACAGTAGAGGACGCCGTGGAGGGTCTGCCAGACGATCTGCTTGGCGAGGTTCTGCGGGCAGCCTTGCGGGTGTCGCTCCAGCTCTCCCAGCACCGTTCTTTCGCAATACTCGAAGACGAGATGGAGCCTCCTTTTCCGCCGGAAAACTTCCACCAGATTTACGAGATTCGGGTGCTTCAGGCTCTGAAAAAGTGTTCATTCATTAAATTTTATAAACAATTAATAATAAATATATTACATCGTTAAATCAAGCCTTACCCCACTCATCACTGTAGAACAAATACTATACCTTGGACTTCATCTTGACAAACGTCTTACATGGAATCCTCATACAAGACTTAAACAAGTGTTGTATTAAGAATTCTCCTACAAATTCTTACTATTTTATACCAAATAAAAAAATTAATTTGAACTTAAATAATCAAAATTATATAATGCAGGAAAAAAAAAGTTCAATACGTAATATAAGTATTAGGTTTAATTAATGCAAACTCATTCGAAATTCATATTTTAATAGTTCTGTTAAAATCACAAAAATATAGACAAACTGACAATATATTTAAGGTTTGACTATTAAAAAATGTAATCTTAAAATACAATAATTTCTTAATACAGTAGTAAATATCAATATATATGTAAACAAATAATTTTTAAAATAACAAATTTATAATTTGATACATGAGGTGGTTCGTGTGGCGTTTAAGATTATTAAAAAAACACTGCTTACTATTGAACCAAATTTGTTGAACCGATGTTTCGGCCCACTTTGCGGATCTTCATCAGGGCTTAACGGATAAGCTCCGAAAGCTACTGACTCAGCCACTAGCCACCCCGACCATATCATACTTCATATTTAATCACACCATCAACTATTTAATATTCAACAAAGGTATACATTTTTTTTTTACCTTACAAATTTAAGAAGGTAAAATATACGGGTCAATCCATTCGTCCAGGCCTTGCCGCTCGACATTTCTGATTTTCGTGATTTTTTAACTACTTATTCTCATTCCTTTCGTGAACATAAAACCATTTATAAAACTAAATTTTTTTTTCTGGCCAATACTATTAGTGTTGCAGACGTTTTAAGTCAGCTTCGCGGTTGAAAACTTATGTTGGGGAATTCTTTTTAATTCTTGTAATTTGTAGATATCAAATAAAAACAAAAACTAACAATAAGATAAGGACATGCTTTGTATTTTTTACCCCCACAACACCCAGTTGGTTTTCGAAATATAATCGATCAAATATTACTGCATTGCCTAAAATTGTATAAGTACAATTCATTGTAATTATTAAATTTTTATCTAGAAGAGAAAATTCAGTTTTCTCTAATCCATTCATTTTATTTTTTTAATTGAAATATGAGTAGTAACATGGGTACATATATAATATACCGTTAGAAAGCGCAAGATTTTATAATAGTCAATACTTGCGTAACTTGCCCTGCCCCGTAACAAAAATCCTGCGTGCGCTTATATGGACAGCTATCCTTTCTGAATAGCTGATCCTAGTTAATCTTTTCTGGCGTAACTTCCAAACAAAAAAAATGTTTTTATTCTGTAACTTAAAGTCATCAGTAACCATTTGACAGAGCATCGTTCTATAGTAACTGACTGTAATGACAAATGACTGTTAAATCTATCAGCCGTAGACAAATTTTCATGTATGTTTCACTTTGTAATAGCAAACCAATGAAATGAACCAAATTTCATTTATTGACGAATATATGTTTCTCATTTTTGCCAATGATTAAATATATAGTAATGAATAGATTTTGTAATATATACATGACAATTTCCAGCTAAGTACAACTTTCGTTATGATGGAATAAATATATATATATATATGTGAGTCACAGTGAAAATGATGCAAAGGGCTTCTGATTTATAGATAACAATTTTGTCTAATAAATTACTAACGGTATTTTTAAAAATTTTAGATCAAACAATGTACTAATAAAAACAATATTCGATTTAAATATTATTATTCATTCTAAACAAAAATTAAATACTAAGAAAAAGATTTAAATATACAACTCACAGTAAAAATTTTGCTGTCATCATATTTAGCCCAATAATGGCGCTTATATAATTGTCCTAAAAGAAGAGAGAAGAAGAAAATAAACTTTATTTACATTTTTACATATTGACAAAATACTTATAAATGATTTCGGATGAGACATCCTTACAATCAGCAAATGTTTGGTTCATTCGGTAGTTATAATCTAATTAACTAATCTATAGTGGTAAAATTAAATTGTGATTATATATGGTTGTTTCTAAAAGAATAAAAACATCTCCTCAGTCTCCTGATTTGAATGATATAGAAAATTTGTGGAATTAACATCATATTGGAAATGGAAGTGAGAAAACATGAAATAACAAACAAGGAAGTATTGAAAACATTACTTAGGACGCGTTTATACTCCACGAGTTTTGGGAGCTGAAGCGGTAGCGGGTTTCTGGAATTAAATAGGAACTCTAAAGCGGTAGAGTCCTTAAAACGCGTAAAATATAAACCGCGATGAATGGGAAAAGACCCAGTCAAGAAACATTGAAAAGCTTGTTTCCTTTCTGCCAAATCGTTCGAAGCAAGTGTTAAAGGACTTCTCTCTAAATATTGACTATTTCAAAATTTATTTCTAATATACATATAGACATTACAGTCCATGTATTTTTCTTTTGCATCATTTTCATTATGAGGTTTTCTTACTTATGTTATTTTTAATTATTAAATTAAAATTCAACTATTTTTTTTGTTTTTGTTCACTGTAACTGGTGTTTTAATAAGTTCATTGTTTAAGATAACTTTTGTAAGATTCAGAACTATTGGATTAAATTTTAGTTCTAAAAACAAGATATATAATAATCTTTAATACCTTAAGAAGCCTGATTTCTCTAAGGGCTATCTTCCTGATGAGGGGGTCGTCTTCCGACTCGACGAACTTCTTGATTGCCACCAATTGTCCCGATTCTCGATTCCTGCACTTAAATACGACGCCATAGCTTCCTTCTCCGAGTTTTCCCAACTTTTCATAACGTTCCATGAGCCTTGAAGAGGCTCTCGACCTAAGAAAAAAAAATTATTAGTATTTATAATGATGTATTGAGTTCTGAAGGTAAGTTGTACGTCACATCTGATTGAATTATATATTACATATATATATATAATATATATATATATATATATATATATATATATATATATATATATATATATATATATTTAGCCTAGTTTTTCCTCTCTTGATTGAAATATATCATTATATTTCAATACTTATTTATTTATTAGACTTATTGCAGATTTTTTTATTAAATTATAATCCACATTGCCCATGGCTATACCAATAGGTTGTATTATTTATTCTACTTCACAAAAAAATGGTGAGTGCAACAAACGACTTTCACTTATCTCCTTGATCAAAATAAATTTAGCAACCTTTAACTAAAGTTAAAAAAAAAAAAAAATATTGAAATTTACTACTGTATTTTATAATACTACTAGAGTACAAGCTAATAGACAAAATAGATGAAACAGAATTGTAGAGAAACTACCCTTTTGGAGGAACTCTAGTAGCTATTCTAAACCAGAAGGTCTCGCGGCCAACTTGTTTTCAGCCACTTCGGCACATCTTCAGGAATCAAAGAGGTAGCAAGGATTGCATCTTGTGGGTTAGAGCGGGAATGAAGTTCGTCATGAAAGGAATAGTAACTATTCCAGGGCAAATCAGCAACTTAAGGGACATTAAGTTCATTGTGGATGAGTTTATTTGTGTCGAAGTGAGGAGCATTGATTGTCTTGGGAGAATTGAATACGAGAAGAAATCGATGGCTCAGTACTCTACTCCGTAGGTCTATATCGGCCTTATGGTAGTCATGTAGATGAGCTTTTAGTTGTTAAGAGGAAGGTTTGGGCGTTTTCTAGTAGCCTAAAACGTTAAGCAGTTTCTTGTCGTTTCAATGTTGTATGAGAGTTCCAAGTAAGACGTAATTAAAGATGGAGTGGAGTCCAAGGTATCAGATCTATTTAACAGGGGCAGGCGGAGTGTTAATAAAGGAAGCTGTGGGTAGGAAGTCATAATAAATAAAGTTGAAGTTATAAAAAGAATTATAATTCGAAGAAAACATTCTAGAATATGTAATCTAACAATGGAAATTATTTACAACAATCATTTTTAATTATTCCCTTTTGATGCTGTACAATAACTTTTGTAAATTTATACATTAGACAACATTTTTCTGAAATATTTAAAGTCTACAGAAAACTAAACTGATCTAAAAGTATATTAACCGACTTCTCCTTCAATTGGTTATCGAATTATTTCATATTTAAAGCACTCATAAATACATATTATATTAATATTACTGGATTATTTGGAAAAAGTAAAATATTTTGTTAATTAGTCCAGGCAATTTTTTTTGTTATTTATATATCATTTCATTAAAGAAAAATAAAATCATCAGTGTAAATCTGTCTCTTGTTCAATGTTGTACGAATGTTGATACATATTATTCGTTTCATCATAATCATTTTTAAGTACTGCTATATATATTTTTTTTTAAATTATTATTGTTCGAAGTTTCCTCCACGAGTTATTATTATTATCTACTTTTATTGTTTATTTTAACTTACTCTAATTGACTAACGCCTAATTTCTATATTCAGTAACGTCATCCTAAATAAATAAAGAATTTATATATACGTATATATAGGGCTTCGGGCTTCTAATGACCACATCAGTTGACTGCTTCATTTGGCTTCCATTCTTCTCTTCCACCTCTCCTTCTCTCCTTTGACTACGTCTCCTTCTTTTTTTCATCTTGGAAATACACCAACTCTCAATTATGCCTTAATTCCGTGCTGTTTTTTATATTCTGGGTTGTTATCTGTAATATTTTCATATCTCTCTTGGCTTCTAAAAAACCTCCCATACTTCATTTTCTTAGCATTGGTTTTTTTAAAGATTTTTTAGGTCTGTCTTTTCGGATTCATTCTATTCAGATAGACGTAAGATGTTATCATTTTCTCATTGTATCCATGATCTTTTCCACATGTTTATACATTTCCTTATTTCTGCAGGTTTAGATAAAGTTTTCTTTTCTGGTTCCTAAGATTTTTCTAAGAATTTTACTTTCATTGGAGAAGAGAAGAGTCAGGCATAAAGGAGCAAAGAAATCCTCAGGTTTTATTTCTGTTACTGGTAGTGCATCAGTTCGTGTTGGAAGAAGAAGGATTCTTCATTGCAAATATTCTTAGTTAGATTGCCTCTTTTTCAGAAATATTTTCCTCTAAAGTTTCGCCGAAATATTTGAATTTTTTAACTTTTTCGATTCTGCCGTATTTTTTATTCAGAAAAGTTTGTGCATTTTCGATATTTGTCAAGAACACAGTTTTTATTAAAGAAAATACAATTTTCTGTTCCTCTTCCTCAAAGGAGTTTATTATTATTATATTTTTTTCTGTAAATAAGTATATATATGTAGTATATACTGTTAGAAATTTTAAGAAATAAATTTAATTTGAGAAATAAAAAAAATGTATGAGGTATTTGAAATTGACGAAAGAACATAAACTTATGTGATTGTTAGAATAGAATAGAATAGAAAATAATTTTATTCTGGGGCTGGGTCCATTAAGGATGACAGGTATGTACATTGGAATATAAAATAAAATAATATAATATGCCTGACCAACAGACAAAATTAACATATTTAGTTATTATTTACAATAATGAGATAAGAAAGAAGAAGAAATAACATAAAAGAACAAAATAAAATTAAATCTTCCGGAAACGATTGTGTTGAACAAAATGAAAAATAAATCAATTGAACAAATATTTATACTCGTACATTTAAACAGTAGATACTCATTTTCTTCATTCAAAATTAAGTACCTAGAATTGAAATATCATAATTGTTGAGCGTCAGTTTGGGATGACAGGAGATGTCAGAAAAGTTGGGATTTGAATGAGGATAGAGAAGCAGCATGGCATATTTGGGTAGGTATGGAATTCCAGAGGGTAGTAGAGCGGATAATAAAGGAGCAATAAAAAATTTAGTTTTGTGGGTAGGAACGTAAAGGTCAGAATGGCACGATCTTGTTTCAAGCGAGTGGATTCAGGATTTAAATTTAAAGAGACTATGAATATAGGAAGGATGATGGAAGTTAGTGGTTTGGTAAAGGTGATCCTAGGATCCTAGGAAATATTTTCTGGGAGTAGAGGGAAGGAGCAACTTTAACTAGCTGTATAAGTTGGTACCATGAGATCTTCTAGACTAAAGTGATTGCTTTCTTGAAACTCAATATTAACTGTATTTAAAATGGGAGGTAAAAAAATTCCTTTGTTGTTCACACTATTTTTTTTAAATTTATATGACATCTGAAGCATATTTTGCTGACGATTAAAGTGAGTAGCTTTGATTCCTATCGATAACCATTTTTGAGCTGACTCATCCGTCAGATCTCAACAGTTGATAACCAGATAGTACTTTCAACACGCATATAGTTCCACACGCAACTTCAAAACAAAGAAATACGACCACAAATGTACCCTTTGTCCTTCGACCCTTCATACAACCGATTTCGGTGAAGAAATGACAAAATACAAATCTGTGATATTTATTTATCTTTTCAGCTGGAATACACCACTTTTCTCTGTATATAAAATGATAACACAATTCTTGATTTCCTCAAATTACGCCACGGAATTCGATACGGTTTTCACTTTAATTTAGGGTATTCTTACCCAAAGGTTTATAACTAAAATACATTGAAATTAAGTTTTTTATCGGAAGAGAAAATTAAATTTTCTGTAATCAAGTCATCAAAAAATTATGAGTAGTAATATAGACGTGTAACATACGGTTGGAAAATGCAAAATTTTAGAAAAGTCAATATGCAATAAAATAAATCGTACAAGTTAACAGTATAACGTTATGAACACATAAACTAATGAACATATATTATTGATAAAGATGGAGGTTATGGTAGTCCAATTTTTCTACCGCCGTGAAGTATCGTATAAGTTATATTCTTCCATACAGTATACACGAATTAGAAACAATATTACGAACAAAATCGTGGATAAGTTTTTATAAATCCATAAACTGTCGCTGTTATTAATTATTTCTACTTTGAAGATTATTTCATTAAAACAGATGTTTGATTCACTTTAAACTAAATGGGAATTTCATAGAAACTAAATTAAACTTTTTATATATATTTTAAATATTTGATGTACAACATAAAATAATAATTAACTGAATTAAATATTCGGAACTGTTGTTATTTCTGATTTATTTTTTATTACCCCAATCTGCTGGAGTGCCACAAGGTAGTATATTAAGTCCTATCCTCTACTCCCTTTATGCAGCTGGCATTCCACTCCATCCTCGCACTGTCCTCAATACTTATGCTGATGACACGTGTGTTTTATCCGTCCATAATGATCAAACTACTGCATCCCAAACCCTTCAGTCCGACATCACAGCCATTGAAGAATTGTGTTAAAATTGTAGGATTAAAGTAAATCCCACCAAATAACCTTTACCCTTCGTCGCAAACCGATGACTTCCTGCCCCCCAGTATCCTTTAATAACATCACCCTTGCTCCGGTAGAACAAATCCGATACCTAGGTCTCCATCTTGACTAGCGCCTTGCTTGGAATCGTAACACAAGACTGGAACGACCAGAAACTGCTTGAAGATATCGTTTACTTACTAGACAAACGGTCAAAACTTCGCGCATGTAACAAAATACAAATTACATCACTATTATCAGAACTATTTGGACATATGGAATCGAGTTTTGAGGCTCTACGAAACCATCTAATTCCTTCCGCATCCAATCCTTACAATTCAAAATCCTTCGCAACATCCTGAATGTCTCTTATTTTGTCACAAATCTACTCTTCCATAATGACCTAAATGACCTTTTTTGCAGATATAGCCCGTGATAGATACTCCTATTTTCATTCTAAACTCCCTGCCCATACAAACCTACTTTTCTGTAATTTATCTTTATTTAGATATCCCTGATAACCCTCTAAGGCAACTGAAAAGACGGTGGACTCGGGACCGCCTTAAAATAGTTAGTGAAGTGCTCTAACTATTTAAGTCTCAAGACTTTTTCATGACTTTTTTTTTTTTCATTCTGCATATTTACTCATTGTGTTATTTAATACAGTTGTAAATTACGATCAATAAATAAAAAAAACAAGAACTAGAAAACTTTTCTCTTATATTTTTTGTTCTCTAATACATTTGTAAATTATTATAAATAAATAAAAAAAAATATATTACAGCATAACCTGGCAGTAAGAAGGCATACTTCTGATATATTATTTTACCCACGTCATTCTTTTAAATATATGGTTATCCAGGAAAGTAAGGATTGAATATTCCTGCTCTTAAGTCTCTATTTACATATAAAATCATCTTGAGATTTTTGGTTTCTGCTAAAAACTCTGAGTAAGTTAAACAGTGTATTTTTTAACATAAAGGACACCAACTTGAAATTGCACCCGAGGAAAGCAGGGGCACTCACTAGTTTTAAATATAATGTTCATAACCGAAATAAGGCCCGGTTTTGGAAAAATAACCGATGGTAATTTTTCTTTGCTATCACGTCCATTTATTAACCCATTCGGGACCGATTGCACACCATGTGTGCAATAACAGTAATGTGCAATTCTCAGTTATTCCGAGTAAAATAGTCGTACTGTAGTAGTGTAAAGTACAGAAAAACAAAATTTGGCGTTGGTTTTAGTGCTTACCGAAAAATCTTAAAATTATCTGAAGCCTTTCTTACAAAGAAAAAAAAATAGCTCCTGGGGACCGTGTTCGAAAAAAAATCGTTGTCTCGAATGGGTTCTTCTTCTTCTACTGGCTCAACAGGCGAAGAGGCCGCCCTTGGCCTGCTCAACAGTCGCCAACCATCCTTCTCGATCCTCAGCTCGTCTCAGAGAGATCCCGAGCTGTCTAAGATCCTTCCCTACACCATCCTTCCATCGACCCTTCGGCCTGCCACGCCGGCGCCGGCTATCCGGAACATTCCTGTACACTCTACTTGCAACCCTGTCACAATTCATCCTCATCACGTGCCCAATCCATTTTAACCTCTGTATCTTAATATGAGAGGAGATACTGATATCCTGGTAGAGCTGAAACAATTCCTTATTTTTCCTCCGCCGCCATTGACCATCCTCAAATACGGCTCCCAGGATTCTCCTTAGGATTACCCGTTCAAACCTATCAAGCAGGTCCACATTTTTGTTGTTGAGGATCCACGTTTCTCCACCGTACGTAACCACTGGTCTTACAAGGGTTTTGTATAGCATCAACTTGGTGGAGCGGCTCAAAAGCTTGCTTCTAAATAGCTTTGATAAGGAAAAATAGGCTCTATTACCAGCTGCTATACGCTTCCTTACCTCTTCTTCTTCCTTCAGGTCATCATTTATAATAGAGCCTAGATACTGAAAACTTCTTACCAGTTCTATTTTATAGGGTCCCATTTCATAATGACTCTGCCTCTGGTCCATTCGTGTGCCTAGTACCATTATCTTAGTTTTCAGCTCGTTGACTTTTAGACCGATCTTTCCTGCTTCCTTGTCCATTGCTTCAAAGGTCGCTCTTATGCTCGGCAGGGATCTACCAATAATGACCACGTCATCTGCATATGCGAGAATTTGAGACATCTTCGTAAATATTGTCCCTTGTTGTTCTAATTCCGCCCTATTGATGATAACTTGCAGAGCAATATTGAACAGAAGAGGAGCTATTGGATCTCCTTGTCTCAGACCACCTTCTACTTCAAACGGCTCCGATAGCCCACAGCATTTAACTTGGCAAATTGTATTTGCCATTGTGCATTTTACTAAACGAATTAGTTTACATGGTAGTCCCAGTTCATGCATGGCTACTACGAGCTTACTCCTAACTATGGTATCATAGGCGGCCTTAAAATCGACAAACAACATCCAGGTAGTCTGCTGAAACTCATTCATCTTCTCACAGATTTGCTTCAGGGTGAAGATTTGATCAATAGTGGACCTATTGGGCCGAAAACCACCCTGATAGTCGCCCAGTTTCTGTTCTACATATGGGAGGAGCCTGTTATAAAGGGTTATGGAGAAAATTTTATATGCCGCACTTAGCAAACTAATCCCCCGATAGTTACTGCATATTGTTGACTCGCCCTTCTTCTTGTACACGGGCACTACAAGAGCCTTATTCCATTCTTCAGGCAGACGTTCCTCTTCCCATATCTGAGCTACCAGTTCCTGCAGTTCCTTTGCAACTTCATTATGTCCCGCTTTTAACAACTCTGCGGGCAGTCCATCATTACCTGGCGCTTTATTATTTTTGAGTTTATTAAGGATGTCTTCGATGTCCTCTACATCTGGTGGAATGGTTTCCAAGTCATCCTCATTTGTCCTCAATGGTAACTGGGCTTGATCTCCCTCGTTGGTCTCCGAATCTCTTGGGTTCAGCAGGTTCCCGAAATACTGTCGCCACCTTTCCTGTACCTCTTCTTCCAGCATTAGCATTTTACCCTGGTCGTCCCTTATTAGGTTTCCTTTCCTAGTCGGTTCGCTTTTGATGTGATTCACCGATCTGTAGAATTTGCGTGATTCATTTTTTCTTTTTGCGTTTTCTATGTCCTTGATTTGCTTCATTAGTGATTCCTTCTTTTTTCTCCTAACCAATCCCTTCGCGAGTTTCCTGGCATCTTTGTACTGCTTGAAGCTCTGCCGTGTATTTCTACTAATCCAGATTAGTCTTTTTTCATTCCTTATCTGGACAGCCTGCTCGCATTCTTCATCAAACCAACCGTTACGATGACTTCTTTTCTTTACTCCACACACTTCTTTTGCAGACTGCGTTAAACCTGTCTTGATGCGTCTCCACCTACTTTCAATAGTTTCCGTACCTTCACTAACTGTTATGCTCATAACTGTCTCATGGAACTTCTCGGTAAATCTATCACTCTCTTCTTCAGTCCCGAGGCGTTCTGTATTCCACTGCTCACTTCGGGGCATTGGTTTCTTTGTAGAGCATTTTATTTTTTGGTGAAGTTTTATGATTACTAAGTAGTGATCGGAGTTAACATCATATCCTCTATATGACCGTACATCATTTACACAGCTGAAATTTTTGGTGGAGACCAGTACGTGATCAATTTGGCTTGCAGAGGTACCATCTGGAGAGTGCCATGTTTCTTTGTGCACTTTTTTATGAGGGAACATAGTACTCATGACTGCCATGGATTTCACGGTTGCAAAACTTACCATCCTTAGTCCATTGTCATTTGTCACTTGATGTAAACTATGCGCTCCAATTGTTGGTCTCAGCTCTATCTCCTTCCCGACTTGCGCATTGAAATCTCCTAGGACGATTTTCATATCATAGTTGGGACAGGTATTATAAGCAGCTTCTAATTGTTCTTAGAAGGTATCTTTCAACTCCTCATCCTTCTCTTCTGTGGGTGCATGAACACAAATCAAACTAATGTTTCTGAAATGCCCTCTAATGCGTAGTTTGCAAAGCCTTTCGTTAATTGGTTGGAAGTCAAGGATTGCAGATTTTATTCTGTTGGAGACCATAAATGCTACTCCAAACTCATGTCTGTTTTCTGACCCACTATATAGCATCGTAAAGTTCTTTCCCTTTATATCTCCTTTACCAGTCCATCTCATCTCTTGTACAGCCAAAACGTCTAAGCGACTCTTCTGGGACACATCAGCAAGTTCCTTAAAAGCTCCAGCTCGATATAGGGTCCGTACATTCCATGTGCCAATTTTGTATGTCCGTTTCCGAGGTCCATGTCGTTTCCGTGAATCAATTCTACATCCGAGGCTTTGTTGAGTATTCGTAACATTGTACTTTTTTACGTTTCATGGGGAGTCAGCCCATGACCCAACCCTCCTCCTTTATCCAGGCTTGGGACTGGCAATGGCCTTAGTATAACTATTTCCATTGGCGGAGTTGTCTCGAATGGGTTAAGATATATTATTTGTCTGGGTGATATTGATGGACTGATATGAAAATAATAGAAGAGTGCATTTTATACGGAATTGTAACTAAAATCTTTTTTCCTATTTCAAAACAAAAAAGTCTTTTAAGCGCATACTACTTTAACCTACCTCGCTTGTTAAAATCAATCTAAGAACTTGTAAATGAGGCTAAAGGCCAAAACTCTGGTGCGCACAAACACAACTTTCGCTGCCCCCAATTCTTAGAATCAACATTTAAATAAACATAAACTTGATAAAAAGAATTATGTTGTATCAATGGATATTATTATATTGGAATAATAAAAACTGTTTTCAACAATCACTTAAATTTATGGTTAGATACCTTTTTTTTTTAAATCTTTAGCTTTCTAACGGTATAAATATTACACAACGGTATACATATTACATATTCTAACGGTATACATATTACGTATTACCATTCTACAAATATTTGCCAATTATCAAATTAAAGGTACATTGATGGTAAGAAATTTAGAAAATTTCGAACATAATCCCGCTCAGAAAAATACCTACATTAAAGCCCAATTAATTTTACATTAATATAGTGAATTCAATCGTTATATTACACATCAATGGTACTACTCTTCTAGGCGAAAAAAATAAAAAATATTTCTGCTTCAGTGGTTAATTGAATTCTTTAATATTTTATATTCGCTTATTTTGTTACTGATAATAACTTATCATGTAAATATAAATAAACTGAAACTCGTTAGCCGATTAAGAATTTCAGATACTGAAAATGTTTACGTTTTTCTTAAGAATACTACTCTGAGTGTGAAAACAGGGGGAAAATGTAGAAGGTGCCAAGAATATATCACCCTAAATTAGATTGTTATTTCAATGTCCCATCACCCTGTATATTGATTGAAAAAATTATCTAGAAAATTATATTATTCAAAACAGTGAACAATCATTCCCAGAAAATCTTCTAAATATTAATTTTGTGAATAAACTAAATAATATATTATTAGGTTCCTTTAATTAAAATGATCCTTTTCATTCAACTTATTTTATTTTCTTATTTTTTGTCCCTACGTTTCGGCTCTTTGCCATTCTCAAGGGATCTCTTTATACTCCTTTATACACTCTATACAATATATAGATATATATTTTGTCATAATTGAGTAAAATAAAAATTAAAACTATTATAGGCTGACCAGCCCTGTCCTGGTTGTTATCATCAAGAGTAGATGATAACAACCAGGACAGGGCTGGTCAGCCTATAATAGTTTTAATTTTTATTTTACTCAATTATGACAAAATATATATCTATATATTGTATAGAGTGTATAAAGGAGTATAAAGAGATCCCTTGAGAATGGCAAAGAGCCGAAACGTAGGGACAAAAAATAAGAAAATAAAATAAGTTGAATGAAAAGGATCATTTTAATTAAAGGAACCTAATAATACAATTATTCATTCAAACTAATCTTAATTGTAATAAAAATTAAATAATATATATTTCTTTTTGTTAAAAACAGTATATATTTAAGGTAGCAACGAATCGGCATAATTTGTGTGAAAAACCGATTACTACTTAATAAATAACAAAAACAGAGGCATAGTAAAGGGTGAGACTTTAAAAGTTAATTTTAACTATTTAATTATTTATTAGCAAAAATGTTAAACTTTTTGTATTATTAAATTATATTAGGATGTTACAGTGAGCAATATGAATTTGTCTATGAATACGTATTTATATCTATGCTTTCATTATCATTCAATGAAACAACTCCATGGCTATAAGATGTATATACTAGCCAATAAACTATCTATCTATTCACTAGTTTTGTCACAATTCTAACAAGCTGAACTGTTTAATTTTTCCCAAGTAACAAAATTAATGCAATTTTATAGGCCTGTCACGCCATTTTAATCAGAATAAAACCTAACATTAAATTAAAGTCCATTTAATTTTATATCAATATAGTGAGTTTAAACAAAATCGTTCGAACCTTTTTAGAGAAAATTGTAAAAAGGTGCAAAATGCATGGTATAAAGTGATACTTCTGGTATGTCGAGTTTGGTACTATAACACCTAAGGTATATACTAGTCTTAAACATAAAACATCAGTTTCATACGTCTTCTTGTTTTTGAGCTAGATGGAAAATTTTGAGGGTACTTATTGTTCTTTGGACGATTTGGGCAATAAAGGGTTTCCGGGAAAGGGTTTAGTCAATTGTAATATCTAGGTTTTTGATAGAGGAAAGAAGGTGATTGGGTGATCATTTAGGTTTGGACTCGGAAATATGGTATTGGATCTGAGGAGGGAATTCGAACCTATTAGAATGGCCTGTATTTTCATAGGATTTAGCATTAGTTTATTCAGGGTTGCCCAGGCACAGATTTTATCAAGGTCTTCCTGAATATTGGCAAATACTACTAGTGACTCAGAGGGAAAGAAGGATAAATAGATCTGAAAATCGTCGGCGTATAAGTGGTGGGAACAGTGTTGGATATAGCTGAAAAAGTCATTAATATACAATTTTTTTTTTAACCTATTGATTGATATTTACAACTGTATTATTATAAACAACATGTAAATGTAATGGACATAGTAAACTGGCATGGAATATATGAAGAGATGCCACCCATTGGCAGCACTCTAAAAATATTTTAAACTAGGTCTCGGGGCCATCTTCTTTTCAGACGCCTCGGAGGATTATCAGGCATCGAAGAGGATGATAGGATAGAAACTAGTGGATTAGAGTGGAAATGAAGTTTTTCATAGAATGATTGATATCTGGTTCGGGTTAACTCAGTAACATATGAGATATTAAGGTATTTATGGATAAGCTTATTCGTTACAAAGTAAGGAGCGTTAAGGATTTTACGAAGGATTTTGGATTGTAAGGATTGGATACGAGAAGAATTCGATGATTTAGTAGAGCCCTATAGCTCTACTCCGTAAGTCCATATCGGTCTTATGATGGTCATATAAATAAGTCTTTTGTAATTAAGTGGAAGGTTGGAGCGTTTATCCAGTAAGTGTTGAAGTAGTCGAAAACGTCGGGCAGTTTCTTGTCGTTTCAGTCTTGTATGGGGATTCTAAGTCAGACGTTTGTCAAGGTGGAGTCCTAGGTATCGGATCTGTTCAACAGGGGCTAGTGGAGTGTCATTAAAGGATACTGTAGGGCAGGAAGTCATTGGTTTACGACGAAGGGTAAATATTTGGTGGGATTTGTTAAAATTAATTTTAATCCTCCAATTCTGGAACCATATTTCAAGGTCTTGGATGTGGGATTGAAGAGTGTTAGAGGCAGTAAATGGATCATTATCTACTGATAGCACACACGTGTCATCAGCATACGTAGAAAGGAAAGTGTTAGGATGGGTTGGGATATCAGCTGTACAGACTGTATAAAGAACGGGTCCTAGGATGCTGCCTTGAGGAACACCAGCAGATTGAAAAAAAAAGGAGGAATAGGAACTGAGGGGATTTATTTGGAAAGATCTATCTGCAAGGTAGGACTGTATAATAAGAAAATAAGTAGGAGGGAGAAATAGACGGAGCTTGTAAAGCAATCCCGGGTGCCAGACCCGGTCAAAAGCCTGTTCTACGTCGAGAAAGGCTCTCTTGCAGATGTACCATTTAAGAAGAAGAGGAGTGATGCTTGAGCCCTGGGCCACACCTGCCGAGAGGGCTCGGAAGGAAGAGAGATGATGGTCAGGAGTAGTGACAGCTTAACTTCTGTCTGAAAGAAATAATTGAAACCATAGTTCTGTTAAAAAGGTATAGAGACTATAGTTTGAAGAAAATAATAGAGTGTTTTATGAAGTCAAATGCTTTCGACAAGTTCAGAAGTATTAGCACGGTTAGTTCCGTTTCATCCATAGCAGTGTGTATGTCATTGGTGATTTTGAGGAAAGCGGAATGTGTGGAAAAGCAAGTTCGAAAGCCAGATTGGAAAGACTCAAGAAGTTTAGAATTGTCAAGGAAATTTGACAATTAGGACAGAACTATTCTTTCTGCTGGAGTAGAGAGGTTCGAGATGATGGAAATAAGACGACAGTCTTTAGGGGATATAGGGTTGGAGGTTTTATTGATATGGTGGACTATTGTTTTTTTCCAATGGGTGGGAAAAAAGTTATTTATAAATAAAAGAAATGGTAGGATTTCGGAAAGGCATAATTTTTTTATAGTGTTACGGGTATTGCATGAAACCCTATGGCATTGGTATGGGATTTCAGTCCAGCGGAGGGAAGGCCAGTTGGTGAAATGTCGAAAAATAAAACTTATGTGGGTTAAATCATAGAATTTAAGAAAAGGTGGTGAATAATTGTAAGAGGAGGTAGCTGAAAAGTAAGAATTCATCGGGTGAAACTTGAAAGGCCGGTGAGGAAGAGAATTTGCAGAGTGAGAGTTTGCGGAGGAGTTGCCATTTTTACTTGGAATCTGGAGTAGAGGAGAGGGCTGCGTGAAAGTAGTTAGTTTTAGCTTGAGTGCTCTGAACGTTTGATAGTCCTCTGTCAGTCTTGTACGCCTAAAGCGTCTACGGGCTGCCACACCCCTCTTTTGTAAGTCTTTTATTTCTGGACCCATCCAAGCAGTAGGGTGGCGATGGAAGGTGAGGGTTTTGAATCGATTGAATTCCAATTTAGGGTTTTAATATTGGGTGCCGAGTTGTTGACCATATTTCATCTGCCCTAGAGAACAAGTAGTACTGCTTGGGTGCATTTCTGGACACAACGCAAACATTTGACCGGGTGTGGCACCCGGGATTACTCTTTAAGCTCAAAAACCATTTACCCCAATCCTTATACCTAGTCCTAAGATCCTATCTATCAAATCGCTCCTTCCGGGTTCGCTGTGGTGCAGAATATTCCAATTATTATATAGTCGAATCCGGTGTTCCTTCACCCTTTGAAGACAATCCTGCCCTCAAGTTCTCTTTAACTCCATTCCCTTAGAACCCTCATACTAGACTTAAACGACAAGAGCTTAATCGACGATTTGGCCAACTATACAGACTACTAACAGAAATTCTAAACTATGTATCGATAATAAACTGCTAATATACAAGACAGTACTGAGACCTATCTAGACCTTAGGACTTGAACTGTGGGGGACAGCCAAATTTTCTAACATCAAACGCATTCAATCCTTCCAATCCAAAGTCCTCCGAACAATAGTTAATGCTCCTTATTATATCACCAACCATACCTTAAACCGCGACCTAAATATTCCATTTATTTTAGACCTTATACCATCAAAATTCTCTATATTCCGTCAGAACCTTATCCATCACCCTAATCCGCTAGCTCAATCCTTATCCAGCTCCACACATCCTTACCATCCCCCTAGAAGGTTTAAAACGGCAGGGGTCTAAAGACCTCTTGTAACATGTATATTGGAGTTCTAGCATTGGCTAGATTCTCCACTCACGGGCTGTATGGTTGAGAATTGTATATAGGTATGAGTGACTTTTGTCAATATTCTAATTGATTCTGTTTTGTATATATGTTCATTGCATCATTATTTTATAAATTTATTGTTTTGTATATATTGTGTAAATGTAGTATGAATGTTGTATTTTATCACTATTAAAATGTCCTAATTTGGACTGATTATAATATTACTCAATGAAGAATTTTTTCTGAAAAAAAAAAAAAATATATACATTGGGTGCAATTTTACTATTTCGAAGAGCAAGACCGATTTTCATATTTCAAGGTCCATTTTAATCTTCTTTTTTTTCAATTTAAATTCTCCATTCATTCCAAAGGATTCTTAACGATTGACATTTTTGGCAAGTAGGATACGATTCGAAATGGAAGGAAACCTCCATTTATAGGCGATTCACCTTCGATGTATTTTAGAGGTAACTAGGATTACCACCCTAAAAGGAATACTTTTTAATAAGGCAACTCTCTTCCCATAGCAAGAATCGGTCCGAAATAGCATCAGTCTAAAGGCGCATTTATACTGGAGCGGTAGCGTGTCTATAGAATTATATAGAGCCCGCTACGGCCCCAGGCCCCAAAACGCCTGCAGAATAAACGTGCCCTAACTGTCTAAATAAGGGAGGAAGGGTGGGTTACGCACGAAAAAGACTAATTTTATTATTTTGAAGGATATGCCCGATTTTTATATTTTAAGGACTGTTTTAATCATTTTAAGTTTTTGCCATTCTCTTTCAAAGGATTCTTAACTATTGACATTTCTTTTAACTAGGATAGGATTCAAAATATATATCGTATGTAAGTTTCGAAAATAAATGGAATGTTGTTACAAATCCATAAACTAACATTGTTATTAATTATTTTAACTATTAAATTATTTTCTAAAACACGTTTCACAGTGAAATAAATGACATTCCAATGGTAACTAAATTGAAATATATTTTAAATAGTTCATTTGAAACATAAAATAGTAATAAACCTAATTGGAGGGGAACCTTTTTTCTTTCTTTAGTTCTTGAAAATCAAGTTTTCTTTAGATGTGAGAGTTAAATTCCCTGTAATCTATGCTTCACTTTAAAATTAAAAACAAATAAACTGAACTAATTTTAGTTTTAAACAATTTATTTTTCTCATCTCTGCCGATGAATAAATATTATAATGAATATTTATTTATTTGCTATTCCGCATCTATCCTTTCGGGTCATTAGCGGGTCTCGAGTCTCTACGTTTATATTTAGTTTAACAGACCAATGTCTTTAAAAAACTCAAAAAGTCTTAGCATTATGTCTTCATCATTTCGTAATGCTTCTTTTAAGTTTGAAGGTATGTTATATCTTGTTCTGTTGTCAGTGTACAGTGTGCATGATGTTACAATGTGTTTTATGGTCAGTGTTGTGTTACATGTATCACAGAATGGCGGATCCAGGCTTCTCATTAAATATCCGTGTGTAAAGGCTGTATGGAATATCCTCAGCCTTGCTAGCACTACCTCTTCCTTTCTACTTTTTCTACATGATGTGGTCCAAGGAGATACATCTTGCTTTATCTCTGTCAGTTTAGTACTGGAAGTAGCCCATTCAGTTTTCCACTTGTTAATAATGGTCTTCCTGCAATGCCTCTTCCACTCTTCTGCTGTGGTTATGTTTACATTTTCAGTCGCAGGTTCATTCAGCCTCGCCCTGTTTGCTTCTCTGTCGGCTACATCATTTCCCACAATACCGCAATGCGACGGGACCCATGCAAGTACAACTTTTTTGTTGAAATTTTCTTGCAATCGCCAAACAATTAGTTATTTCCCTTACTAGGGAATTGTTTGATTTTGTATCAGCGATTGCTTTAAGTGAACTTAATGAGTCCGTCACTATGAGCAAGTAATTGTCATTCATTGTCTTGACTACCTCCAAGGCTTTATATATTGCAAACAGTTCTCCAGTAAATATGCAGTTCATTCCGGGTAATATGAACCTGAGATTAATTGTATCACTTACCACAGCACATCCAACTTCATCACTTACTTTTGATGCATCGGTATATATTATAGAAAAATTATTATATTTCTCTTTCAATTCCAAAAAATAGCTTTTCATAAAGACGCGATCTTCAAAAGATTTCCCTTTTTTTGTAAGGGTTGTGTCAATTCGGATAAAATTCGTATCCCATAGATCGAATAAAAAGTCGTTCAAACTTAAAATATTATTTACGTTTAAGTTTAATTCCAGCAAAAGATCACTAATTCTTCCTTTGATGCCAATTTTATAATTATTTTCATTTATATCGGATGCGACAAGTTCGTAGTTGGGATAGACGTTATAAAATAAACATATTTTCTTGCGACAAAGTACTAAAGTGATAAACTCTTAAACTATGCTTTTTTAAACATAAATGACGTCCAATTCAAATTGGACCGGTACACGCAGGGCGAGCCCACTACTTAAATAATATAAGTCGTTGATTGTATTTTAATTAGTCTCATTAATACTGTTCCATTATAGTTTAATAGGAGACAATTGATAAATGCAATGCGGGACTTATCAATAATAATTTAAGGTTAACACATCTTTCAAGGTTGAAATGTTGAAGGATTATTGATCCAAGCGTGTCGGGCTGCTCACGCAAGTCAACTAATTTATTACGGATCAAACAATTGCGGAATAAATTTCTCATTCAATATGAATAATACCAATTACAGAATTTCTCTAGTTTTGAAAAGAAAAAATTCTGGTAATGCCAACACACGAAAACTTACCTTGGTTGTTGAAATTAATTTAAGAACTATTAAATAAACTTACAGTTGAAAAGAGTTTTAAGTTAATTTAAATAAAAAATGTATTTTGTTTCGTTGGAATAGATTAAGTAATATAATATTATTAAATTGTTACGTATAATAATCAGGAATAAGTTGATGTCTTATTCTTCACTTTCCCACTACATTTTACAACTTAGTGTAGCATATTATTTTTTCTAAAATATTTCTCTTTCGAAAGGTATATTATACATGTTGTTACCGTTCTAATCTTAAAAACAACAAAAATTACATTTAAAAGTCCTTTTTTTCTTTTTTTTTACCCTTCGCCGTAAACCTTTGACTTCCTGCCCTAAAGTATCCTTTAATAACACTCAACTAGTTCCTGTTGAACAGATCCGATACCTAGGACTTCTTCTTGACAAACGCCTAACTTGGAATCCACATACACGACTAAAACGACAAGAAACTGCTCGCCGCTTTAGGCTACTTCAACACTTACTAGACAAACGATCAAACCTTCCTCTTAACTACAAAAGGCTCATCTACATGACTATTATAAGACCAATCTGGACTTACGGAGTAGAGCTTTGGGGCTCTACTAAACCATCAAATTCTTCCCGCATCCAATCCTTACAATCCAAAATCCTTCGTAAAATCCTCAACGCTCCTTACTTTGTCACGAATAAACTTATCCATAAAGACCTTAATGTTCCCTATGTTACTGATTTGGCCCGGACCAGGTATCAATCCTTTCATGACAAACTCCATTCTCACTCTAACCCACTAGTTTCAATCCTTTCTTCCACTTCAATTCCGGATAATCCTCCGAGGCGCCTGAAAAGGAAATGGCCCCGGGACCTTCTAGTTTAAAATATTTTTAGAGTGCTGCCACTGGGTAGTGTCTCTACACGTTTTTCATGACAGTTTTGTATATTACCATCACATTTACTAGATGTATTTTTATTTAATACAGTTGTAAATATCAATAAATGTGTTTAAAAAAAAAAAAAAAAGTCCTTTTGCTCTTTTATCTTTCAGTTGTTTATCAAATTCATCGAACTTACATATTTAGCCGGTTTTTTATTTATTTTATCAATGCTAACAAAATTGAAGATACTTTAGAGACAAAAAATTTAAATTATCGGCATTTAAGCCCAGTCAAACTATTTCAATCAGAATGAGACCTACATCATATTAAAGCCCATCAAATTTCACATCGATATATATATATATATATATATATATATATATATATATATATATATATATATATATATATATATATAGAGTTTGATCAAAATCGTAAGAGCCGTTTTTGACTTTATCGTAATAAAGTGCAAAATGCATGGTATAAAGTGCCTCGTCTGGTTAGCCGATTTTGATAGAAATGTTGCTGAGACGTCTCAGGCACATATATTCCTAAAATATTAAATTTCAGTTTTATACAACGTATCTTTTTCGCTCTACACTTACTACATTCACACGGACAAACGTACTTTTTTGTGGGACTTGGTCATTTGAACTCAGGAGACCTTAAAACATGTATTTCAGTTGAAAACTGGAATTTGAAAATTTTCACGATGACTATACTTTCCTTTACTATATATGTATATAGTATATATACATAGTATATATGTATATATATATATGTATATACTATATATTACTATATATGTATTCACATATAGGTAAGTGAATGTAAAAAAATGTAAGTGTATGAAATGTAATTTAACTAGCAGAATGTTGAACTATTAATTTAACAACTCCAAGAAGTTTAGCTAACTTGCAGCATGCAAGGTTATCCAATAAACAATAGAATAACTATCCATATAAATATTAAGACTGCATTTTCAATTCAGTTCAATGTCAACGCTATCGATTTTCAAGACCAGATGTATTGTGTATTCTAAAACTCGAAGGTTAAAAGTATCTTGTAACCGAAATTTCAATGCGATACAACAATTAATTATTAACCTGATTTTATTTTATTACTTTCACTTACCTATATATGAAATATATAGTGAGAGAAAGCATTGCGATCGCAAAATTTTCGAATTCCAGTTTTCAACGGAAATACTCGTTCTAGGGTCCCCTGAGTCCAAATAACCTAAAAATATAAATAACCTAATAAAAACAAATAACCTATAATGTCTCGAAAAAAGGTCTATGTGGTTTTTGTGTGTGTGTGTGTGTGTGTGGTAACTCCCGTGCGTATGAAACTGAAATTTCATATTTAAAACAATTATACACCCGAGACGTTACAAAACCTTTTTCATCAAAATCAGCTGAACAGATGAGCCACTTTATACCGTGCATTTTGCATCTTTTCACGATTTTCTCAAAAACGGCTTTAAAGATTTTGATTAAACTAGCTATATCGATGTAAAATTTAACGGGCCTTAATATCACGTAGGTTTCATTCTGATTGAAATAGTCTGATGGGACTTAAATGCTGATAATTTAAATTTTCTTCCTCTAAACTATCTTTAATTTTGTATATTTTTATTAAAATAACCATATTATCTTGTTAGCGTTGGCGAATAACAGCTAAATATACAAGTTGAGCGAATTTGGAAAACAACTGAAGGAGAAAACTAAACAAAAAATTTTTTTAAATGCAATTTTATGTTTTTGAACATAAGAACAGTATACATGCATGATATCTCGTTGGAAAGCTATAGATTTTAGACGAAATATTATCTTATACACAAGCTTTTAAAAGTTAATAGAGAGTGATGAAAAACCGATAAAACTAAGTGATAATTCTAGATGATAATACGAGAATAATAGATTTTTTAACAAAACACATGTTTCTACAGAAATTCCATTTAATTAGTTCTTTAATGGTTTCATTCGTATTTATCTCTCACTGTATTTGTAAATTCTTTTATCGATTTTAAAAACGGAGGTAAGTGAAAGTCGTGTGTTCCCCTCACCAGATTTTTTTTTACTTTCAATTACGGCAATGATGTCATTTTTAGCCTTCAGTTCGTCGATGATCATATCTCGAATATATGATGAAGAAACTAAGTTTTTCTTTGGAGATATTACTATTATTAAATTAAATTATTATTATTCAATATGATTTATGAAGCGAATGACCACCTGACATTGGACACAATACCTGTTGGTGGCCTTTAGTAAACAACTAAATCAATATGTCAAGCTTCTAATACCAAATCATGTCAAAACATTTAGGCATCAAACCTTCTGATTATAGCTCCCATTCAAAAGCAACGAAGTATAAAACCTTCTTATTGTAGATTACACATTAATTGTGTGTTTTAGAGAGATAAACACAGTATGAGTTTTCTCAATTTATTTCTCCCCTAGACGAAACAGCCTTCAGCTGGTATGTTATTTATCTATTCGATTTCTTAATGAATAAGGGGTTTTGCCCTTAAGGTCAATCCATACGAAATCGTCCATCCTTTGCCACTCAACTTTCTTGATTTTCACGATTTTCCCCCCAGTTATTCTCTGCTCTTTCTTGAATATAAAACCGTGGATAAAATATTTTTCTGACTAATACTTTTACTCTCGTAGACGTTTTAAGTGAGATTCGCGAAAAGCTGAAAACGTGTCGAAAAAATCTTTCCAACTCTGGTAATTATGCAGATATCAAATGAAAATAAAAACTAATAATAAGATAACGATATGCCTCCATATTATTTTTCCTCACAACTTATTCCCGAACTTATAGTGAAGTACGAGGTTAAAAAAATTCTCGAAAAGATACAAAAACGTCACTTTTAGCGAGTTAAAAGTTAATAAAGGAAAAGAGACTCACCCTTGATTACTTTTTCTTATATAGCTAAGTCGTAGTCCTGCTTGGTGATAAATTTTCGATCTTGAGAACATAATCCTTTTTATATCTACAAATATTTTATCCACGTTTTTGATATTTAGGAAAGTATAGAGAATAACTGGTAAAAAATTCATGAAATCAAAAATGTTGAGCGAATAAATTAGAGTAAATTGGACAATTTTCAATGGATTGACCCATAAGCTTTTTAAAAATATTTTTTATACAGAACGAATAGACAGCGCTTTTAAGCTTCAACCGAGATGCATAATCTTGTCCTCAGCCAGCAAAAGGTCATTGCCACAAGAAAAAACGTTTTCCTTTCATCTTCACTTTCACATGCGGGAACAGTGTAGAGTCGCAGGAAATGAGGTCTGGAAGTTCCAGTTCAGTAGTGGCCAAATACCTACTGGAGGCTCTGGATGATGAACTGGTAAGTTGTCATGGTGGAGGTACCAATTATGTATTCTCGACTTTGGTCGGAGGTTTGTCATGGACTCTATGACTCTATAGGCACTGCATGTCCATAACGACACACTCAACCATTCAGTTGGATCTGAAAAATACAGCGATCATTATTTCCTTTATTATTCTAGGTTTTCTGACAGTCACAGGTGTATCCTCATCGTCAAATACCCAAATTTCGTTTTGAGCCGTGGTCGGCACATGATAATATATGATATGTTTTACAGCTAAGTTTTGACACCTGCCACGATGCAGTTCATATATTGAGATTGTTCCTTATCAGAATTATTTCAGGACCAAGCCACACAAAAGAGGCTCTACCTAGGGAACCTAGAGGAAACAATTTTTTTTTTACCTTTATAATGATGGAAATTAAAGGTTAGTGAGTTCAAGTGGGCTGGTAGTTAGGAGAAATTTGGTGTAGGAGACATTTTGTTTAACGAAACGGCTTTAGAGAACGATAACCAGAACAACTCTTCTTACTTTCCTCCCATCTTTTCCTCATTCTCTCCGATTGTAACTTCCTTCTTTCTTCAGTCCCGCCACTCAGTCATCGCATCTCTCTTTCCTTTAAGGGCTCAAATTTCTTTTAGTCCTTTCCTATTGTCACCTCTATTAAAATAGTCTTTGTCAGTTATTTTCAGTCTCTCATTTTCTTTCCTCATCTCTTTGATGAACCCCCCAGCACTCTTGTATCATCTCATTTTATAGAAGATTTCTCTATCTAATCTAGTTGGGAGCATCCTCGCCATATGTCCATAGAACCCTAATCTTTCTATTCTTATGTCCGTTTCAAAATCATTTATTTCTTAGTATCTTTCTTTATATTTCTTCTTCTTTTTCGGGCCGCAAATTACTCTAAGTATATTTCTTTACATTTCCTTTAGTTCGGGGAGAGTAGCAGTTACCAATGCGTAGGGTATCACCGACTTGACAACCGTTTGTAGTGTCTTATCTTGTGCCTTTTATGAAATAAATTACTTGTCGCAAAGCTTACTTATTCTTTGTAGTTTATTTATTTTCTCTTTCACGCATTCTTTCTCCGATCCAATACTACTTATAATTTCCCCCAGGTACTTAAATTTGTTTGTTATTTTAATCCTTCCGTAATTTGTCCCTACTTCTTCATTTTGGAAGTTTTTATCTGTAAACTACATTTTAGTATTTAAATAGGTAATTTTTTTTTCAATCACCTCAATAAATTTGCAACATCGTTATACCGAAACTTGTTGATATTCCTCAAAAGTTGGTAAATACCGATATGATAAAAGCCTTTAAATCCAAAGTATTGAAAAACATTTTCTCATCAGGGAATGTTATTAATACGGGCCAACATACTGTCAGAAGTGTTTTATAAATAAAACATTTAAGATCACTTAATACGTTTTGATTGTCAAAGAAAATTCATATTTGATTTGTGATGAAGTTCTTTTAACCTTGAGGAGTTAAGGACATGCTACCCCTTGACCTGGATAAACAATGTATTTTGATTTTAGAAGGATCGATCTCTATTGTCCTACGTCGTCTTCTCAAAACTATGAACATGTCATATGCTTAGAAAAAAATCGCTTCTAATAATATCGGTTATTTTTATATTTATCTATAAAAAACTGTGTATTCCAATATTTTAAAAAGAAATTACCAGGTGCGCGCTATACACACAGTATATATCCTCCTTGTTAAAATAAATTTTAAAACTTTAACTTAAATTCAATGATAAAAAATGAATTCTGAAGAAGAAAATAAACTGTATTTACATATTTACTAATTGATAAAATATTCATAATGATTTTTGAAGAGAGATCCTTACTATCAGCAAAATGTTTTTTTGTTTTTTTTTTAATTATAATAAATTAGCCTAAATGACTTATATGTAATAAATTTAAATTTAAATTATAGTACAGGTGTAGGACATTTTTTACAAAAAAAAAAACTACATAAAAATTATAAAAGAATCAGATTGAATTTCGGTGAGATTGAAATTATTATTTAAAACAATGACTTAAGTTTATACTTTTCTTGTCATAGCTATCCTAAATACAATTGTATTAATAAACGAAAGGAAATATTAGCACGACAAATCGTAAAGTACATACCTGATCCAAATTCCGTAAATCTAAAATATTGTCCTTAAAAATATTTTAAAACTGAGCAAAAGAATATTTTAATTAGAAGAAATGACATCAGTTACCTATTGATAAGCTAAAAAAGGAAAGGAGATATTTATTAGGTTAAAATTCAATATTTTAATTGAACTAATGTGTTCAAAATATGAGGTTGTAAAATAAGTTCGCTGCGTTTTTTTTTGGTGATTTCAAAATAAACTTCAGATTCTTGCTAATATAATCAATTATATGATTTGTTTATTTAATAAAAAATTAAATATTTTTGATCAATTATGCTTAAATTTGGTCATCATCAACAGCTGAAGGACGACCCGAGCACTTTGTGTATTCCAAGTCAAAATTTCCGGTTCTGAACTGAACAAACCACTTACGGATGGTGCTTTCTCCTAAGTCATTATCGTCAAACGCATGATGTCAAAATTTTGTTAACAGTCTATGCAGCGGATTTTCTTTTTTGGAAATAAAAATCATTAAATGACGAAAATTAATTTTTTCCCCCCTTCTATTTTAAGCAAGCAAAATACAACTTAAAGATGAGGAATCTCGATTGAAATTGATGCATAAAAACTTAACTAAAAAATATTTCAAAATATCTTCAACTTAACGGAGGAGATCAGCGAGTACACCGTACTACTGCGGATTGAGTGAAATGATATGGAGGCCCCTCTCACGGTAAAGAGAGTGAGACAATTCTTGAGGGAAAAGTCTTTTGAGGAGTGGAGCCAGTGCAAGTGGCAGGTTGTAGGCGTGGTCCATTTTAAAGCCAACCCGAGCGTAAACAGGTTTATGTTCGATCGAAAAATTTTAACAGGATCAGAGTGGACCAACGCACTCAAATTGAACATAAGCTACGTACCACTTCGTGTAGTCCCTGGTTCGAACGAAGCTGTTGGACCCCTCTGCCGCAGATGCGGTCGAGAGTTAGAAACCCCTTCACATGTGTTTTGAAAATGTCCACATAACATGCTTCTCGTTACCCGCCGGCACGACCGAATAAAGAAAGAAATAGCAGAGCTTTTGGAATTGAAAAAGTATAAATGTTTTCAGGAAGTTTTTTGCCTTGATACAGATGGGTCGACAAGATTTGTGGATATCTTGGCATTTAGTGCCACAAAAAATGAAGCATTGATAGTGGACTCCACTATCAGATATGAAACAAATGACCAGGAACAAGGCAAGAGGATTGAAGAGGAGAAAGAGAACATTTATACAAAATGTATTCCATACCTGAGGGAAAAATTTCGTGAAGGGTTCGGTGGAAGGGAATTTAAAGTCGTGGGACTTTGGTTCGGAAGCAGGGGGACCATTCCAGTAGCCACTGGATTATTTTTAGAGAACTATGGACTCGGAAAAAATGAGATGCAAAACATGGCGGAGACCATAATCTTGGACTCACTGGGAATCCTACATCACTATATATATTGAGGCTGGTCTGGATTTTCAGATGTCCATGATCGAATTCAAAATTAGTAAAATATATGTATTTCCTATTTGGCAGAATCTCTCTCTATTTTTTTTTCTTTAAGATTGTCTTCGGGATTGATGCGGTATACTGTGTACTGATAGCAACTCAGCGAAGTTGAGCAGCGGATCCAAATTGGAATTTCCACCTTGTTTATAACATGTCAATATTATTGATCAAGTAAACATGATTTTGTAAACACACTGAGGATTAAATTGAAATATTAAAAACGTTACTAACGAACAATTTCACAACCTAATATAAGAAAAGAAAATTAAATTAACTTGGCTGATTATTTTCGCTTATATTTCACCTTTTAGTAATCGATATATATAATAGACATAATTAAAATTAAACTACAAATAACAATTAATTTTATATATAAGCTGTCATTTAACTTAATTGTTATTTAAATAATTTTATTTATAATTAGCACAGCTATAGTTGAGTATAACATATTATTAATAAACATATAAAAACCTTGTCGCTATTGTTTAAAAAAAAGAAAAAATATTATGTTGAATTACTTATTTGAATTACTTGCACGAAAGATTTTGTTTAAATTTAATTGCATTAAATTATACTCTTTTCCGTGGGTGGCTTCGTCAGTTGTTTAAGCCTAAGATGAATTGGCTGACCGCACGAAACGGAACTTCCTTTCCCCCAGCTTTGAAAATCCCTAAAATAAATGGGATTTACTGCCATGGCTTTTGTTCTCAGTTAAGGATTCCTTAAAATGGAATATCTAGTATAATTATCCACTGAAATTTATAAGCGAAATGGTTTAGGCGACGTTTAAAAAACGTGTTTTATTGCTGTAATATACTGGGCCATTTCGTGCCCTCTCGTTAACTTCCAAATTGCTCTCTATTAAAATGAAAAATAATCGATAACAGGCAATTAAATGTCCTCTTATAGACCTCTCGGCGTATCTAATGGATGTAGCCAAACAGAACTATAAAAAAGAATTAATGATCCCCGTTATGAGTGCCGCCGGACTGGATTTCCTCGTTATTTTATATAAAATATAAAAAAGTAAATAAAATTAAGGAGAAAAGTTTTTGAAACAAGACTTGAATTAAACTTAAATTATAAAATCTGGATGCATGATATTGTTTATACCAGGTCTATTTGTGATAATAAGGAGTATGAAATCATGATTTATCTTATCGTAAACTTCTCTGCCTTTGATGCTTATAAAAAAAAATACTTTAGTCAGATTTCGTTGACAGAAAACAAAATAATAGAAATTTTAAATGGAAAGTGTTAGAACAAATTGTTTATTTACATTAAATATGTTTTAAACCATATAGAACTTTTAATAAAATAATTAAACCTTGATAAATAAATACACATTGAATAAGTTATGTTAGGTAAGCCATATTTATATTTTTTCGATTCCATATAGGAAACAAATATTTTTTTTTTCTTTTGCATTCTCATTTATAAATAATGTATAATTTTTGCTTTAATTTTTTAAGTGAGAACCTCTTCAGGCGCGTTATGCGATTTTTGGCAGGGGGAAATATTTGTTTTCAGGCGACGGTTAGCGTTACTAACATACAAGCTGACGTCACATACCCTAGGCTGGCAAATGCACAGCGGTCTGTGTACCTGTCTACAAGAGATAGGATATCGATATCAATTTACGTGAAAGTTATTGATACCAGTGTAATATCGGCACAAAAATATCGACATTTATAATATCGTTATTTTCGATTCAAAGGGAAAAATAAATAAAATAAAATTAGGTGAAAGCGATATAGGAATAGGAAGAAACATTATGCAACAGTCTAATCAATACATTTCTTTATTAATAAACAAATGAACAATAACGGTTAAGGAGAAAGAGAAAATTAAGAGTCCTATACAAAAAAAACAGGTGAAAAAAAAAAAAAAAAAAACGGCTGCAAAGATATTAGAGAAAAAAAAACATCCATTTCAATTTTTCATAGATGGGTTAATCTTATAAAATAGAGAACAATTCAAATTATAATGCCAAAAATCAAGATGAAGAGAAAGTTAAGGGTCGTGAATATCAACGCAGACAAAAAAACTCATGTTTTTTTTTTTTTTCTTAAATGTCCATAGTTTAAGTAAAATTTTTGTTAATTTTTTTTATTATTTTTTTTTTTTTTATTTATTTATTGTAATTTACAACTGTATTAAACAACACAATAAGTAAATATGAGGAATGAAAAAAAAATGTCATGAAAATGTCTTGAGAAAGAACAACCCAGTGGTAGCACTTCACTAACTATTTTAACTCAGTAGGTCCCGAGGCCACCTTCTTTTCAGTCGCCTTGGAGGATTATCTGGGATATCTAAGGAAGATAAATTACGGACAAGTGGATTTGTATGGGCAGGGAGTTTAGAATGAAAAGAGGAGTATCTATCACGGGCTATGTCTGCAACAAATGGGATGTTAAGGTCATTATGAATGAGTTGATTTGTAACAAAATAAGGAGCATTCAGGATTTTTCGAAGGATTTTGGATTGTAAGGACTGGATGCGGGAGGAATTAGATGGTTTCGTAGAGCCCCAAAGCTCGATTCCATACGTCCAAATAGGTCTGATAATAGTGGTGTAAATGAGTCTTTTGTAATATACTGGAAGTTTTGAACGTTTGTCTAGTAAGTGTTGTAGTAATCGATATCTTCGAGCAGTTTCTTGTCGTTTCAGTCTGGTGTGAGGATTCCAAGTAAGGCGCTTGTCAAGATGGAGACCTAGGTATCGGATTTGCTCAACAGGAGTAAGGGTAATGTTATTAAAAGATACTGGGGGGCAGGAACTCATCGGTTTGCGACGAAGGGTAAAGGTGATTTGGTGGGATTTGTTAGGGTTTATTTTAATCCTCCAATTTAGACACCATTCTTCAATGGCTGTGATGTGGGACTGAAGGGTTTGGGATGCAGTAGTTGGATCATTATGGACAGATAAGACACACGTGTCGTCAGCATAAGTATTGAGGACAGTATGAGGATGGAGTGGAATGTCAGCTGTATAAAGGGAATAGAGGATAGGACCTAAGATACTACCTTGAGGCACTCCAGCAGATTGGGAAATATGGATGAGTAGGAAAAGTTATGGTTAACCTGAAAGGTTCTGCCAGTAAGGTAGGAACGCATTAATAGGAAATATGTAGGGTTGAGGAATTGACGGAGTTTGTAAAGCAGTCCCTGGTGCCAGACTCGATAAAATGCTTGTTCTACATCAAGAAAGGCTCCAGTGCAGTACATTCCGCGCTCCAATGTAGAGGACACTACATCCACCATGCGGTGACATTGCTGTATTGTAGAATGGGATGTTCGAAATCCAAACTGGTGGTCAGGGATAACGTGATTCTTTTCTAGGATAGGATAAAATCATTTTAGGAGGAGTTTTTTCTAGGATTTTGCCCATAATGGGCAAAAGAGAGATAGGACGATAGGAAAACGGATGTTCAGGAGGCTTATTGGGTTTTTGTATCATTTTTATTATTGAAAGTTTCCAAGAAGTAGGAAAATACGTGGATCTGAGAGTTGCATTGTATATATAGGTAAGGAAAAGTACGGCTTTGCGAGGAAGTTGTTTAAGGATGTGAGGTGTGATAAGATCATGGCCTGGGGCTTTTTGAGAGGGTAATTTTTTAATTATGTTTATGACTTCAGATGGATGAAAGGCTTTAGGAGGAAGGGACATTGGGAGGGGGATAGTTAGTTCTGCCTCAACATGTTCAATGTGGGTTGGATTTAGGATATCTGGATGAGGGTTAAAAATATTGAAGAGGTGTTTACCAAATACTTGTGACTTTTCTTGATCTGATCGGGACCAGTTATTGGATTCAGTGAGGAGTGGGTGATTAAAGGATTTAAATTTAAGGAGTTTTTTGGTTGTTATCCATAAGGATTTATCAGAGATGTTGAGGTTTTCTGTAAATTTCTGTAAAGTCTGTACTTTAAATTTTCTTATTTCTTTTTTTAATTTGTTAGTAAGTTGGGTGTAACGAGCTTTGTCATTTGTTAATTTAAAACTTTTTTTTAATATTAAGCAGGTAAAATCCCATCACTTTGATTATTTCCTCTGGTAGCTAATATAATGGTACTTATTATAAAATTTGTATTTATATTGTATTGTATGTATCGTATTGTATTTTTAACCTATTCGTTTTTCTTTACATTTTTTTAAAATTTTTATACATGGTATTTTTTTCTAAATTATTAATGTACTATGGATTGATTAATTATTTATTATAGAAATGACTATGGTTTTATTCATATAATCTAAAGTTTTAATACTGTTTGATTGAAAAATAACATATATAATGCCATTTATTTAATTTTAAATAATATTTAATGGAATTATAGGATTTTTAAAAAAGTAATATTTAATTTTATTATCTGAATTTATTTAAAAAATATATACCTTTTAACCCTCTCCCACTACTTGGTTGAACTCTCACAATACCTCGCTCTCACGAATTTTCACCTACTTCTTCTCTCACTGTGTAGCAGGACCTTAATTTAAATAGAGGACAAGCTAGGAGTTACCAAAAAATACACAACACGCTAGATACCGCTCTTGAGAGCTAAAATCTTGCAGGTTTTAGACGCTATTCATTAACTTGACCACCCATCGTAAGGCCTACATGGGATTATTGCCTAGAGTTGTAGAGCCCTTCTAAACCATCGAATTCTTCTCATATCCAATTATCATGTCCCATATTGCTGATTTGGCACTAAATTGGCTGTCCATGATTAGTTTTTCTACATGCGTATCGTACCTTTGTATTTATTATTACCATACTCACATATTAATTTTTTTTTTTAATATTCGAAATATAAATAACCGTGGAAAATAATTAAACGATCTAACCAAAGATAAACAAACTTTCGACCTTGTTATAAAAGGGTTTGTCAATATAGAACTTGTTTACAAGTAATAGAGAACAATTTTCGTGAATGTGGGCATTGCGTTTCCAAGGTCTATAATTGACTACTGTTCTGTAATTTGGCCGAGATAAGTCCTATAATCGACCATTTCATCTCCCTGCTAATGCACACATGACCTTTGACAAAGTGTCAAAAGAACAACGATTTATGTAATATTATGATTTATGTTTCTCCTTACTTTTATAGTTACAGAGCTAGAAAAAATTTGTTCTTGTTTATTCATTTAATGTCAATTTATAAAAAATGCGTGAAGAGTGGAAAATATCAGCCAGTGTGGATTCAGGCCTGGAAGATCAACCATCGATTAGATTTTTTCTCTTAGGCAGATTCTTGAAAGAGGATATGAGTTAAACATTGACCTCCAGAGTCAATTCATCGATTTCAAGCAAGCATATGATAGTATCGATAGTAGATAACGATGAAGATAACTACTCAAGATAATGCTAGAATTTGGAGTTCCCAGGAAGCTCACTAGACTTGTAAAAATGACCATAGATGATAGCAAGATGAAGATAAAAATACAGGGAATACTATCTGAAGAGTTCGCATTAAATAGTAGACTGAGGTAGAACGATCCGCTATCACTTGTTCTATTTAACCTCGCATTGGAAAAAGATATAAGGGCAATACGAACCAATCCTAACGGAACAATTTATAATCGCCTCACACAGCACTTGCGGATGATTTGCTCATAATAGCGAGAAGCACGGCTGCGCTTGGAGGAGCTTTGGAAGAGTTTATAAGGGTAGCGGCAGAAGTGGACCTTCAGGCTAATGAAGAAAAACAAAATATATAAAATCATCCAGGAACCATCTACTGGAATACCACAACCTGCATATCGGCGAACGCTGTTTTAAAAACCTAGGTTCCGTTAGTACTTATGACAATAATATGAACGAAGAAGTTAATGTGAGACTGTGTGCAGATAACAAGTGCCTTTTTGCCATACAAAAAACATTAAAGTTTAACAATCTTTCAAGAAATTCAAAAGTGATGAATTATGAAACGATTCTGAGACACACAATTACTTATGACAGCGAATACTGGGTATTCACAAATGAAAGCGAGAGGAGGCTCAACGTTCGGGAGAGGAAAATATTCAAGAAGATATTTGGACCAATTAAAGAAAATTACTCCGTACAATGTATGGGGAACCAGTCCTGGTATCGTTTGGAAAAAAAACCGCCTCGGATGGCTCGGACATATAGAAAGGATGTCGGAAACTAGGATTCCGAGACGACTACTGTATGGAAAATTTGGAGGAAAAAGATACAGAGGAAGAGCAAGAGTGAGGTGGTTGGATGATGTCGAGGAGGACCTCAAGTAGCTTGGATTAAGGAGATGGAGGGCTAGAGCGAAAGAAAGAAATGACTGGCTTTAATTCCTTGAGGAGGCTCGGGTCCTTGTAGGACGCCCGGCAGTAAGTAAGTATGTCAATTTATGTTTCTGTGGATATCCGGACGATGTTACGGTGGGAGTTCTAAATTTTGCCTATCCGTGTTTAATTAGGATAGGGGTCTTTAAGGAGTAACTGTCAACGCACAGGCTCGGGACCAACATTTAAGTCCTCTCCAAAGGAAGGCCTAACTAAGGATTTCTTAAAGGGAGTAAAAACTCCTTTTGTCATCTGCAAGGTTGGCATCCCGCGATCTTGGATAGAGAAGGCTGTTATGCCTGCCACTACACCAAAGAAGACCCCTAGCAATGTTTCCCACAATTTATTTTAGTTCGGCTGTTTTTAGTTTTTGTTTTTTTACACTTCTCAATTTATTTACTGATAAGGATGCGGCACATCTGTCAACTGGCAGCCGTTTCCTTCACCAAATCCACTTTGTACACGCAAAAATGTGAAACTTCCGAATTATTGATGACCAGTAACCAAAACTTAAAAAAAAAAGAAGAGAAAACCGAAACTTGATATGAGATGTTCAATATATTTCTCGTAATAACTGGTAAAAAGCTCAGAATTTTTCCGCGTCGGGTTTTGTGAGATTATGAGGAAAGATATAGTTAAAAAAACTGATATATATTAAAATTACTAATCACGAAGAGTATATATTTATTATTAAATTAAAATTAGAACGTTCTCCTCAAATATAATATTATATATATATATATATATATATATATATATATATATATATATATATATATATATATATGTGTTATCATATTATTAGAATGTTAAAATTTGACGTTTCGAAGTCTATTGCTTCGTTTTTAAAATATTGCATCCGAACTAAAAACAATAATATACATCAAAATGAAGTATTCAATGAATTACACATTTAAAAACAACTGTATGAAATTCACATCTATATCTTAATCATATATTGAAAATGGCCAAATATAGGTCCAAAATCATGTATTAACATTTTTCTTTTGTTTTCCACATTCATCGTTAATAATATGAGTCACTATATTTTTTAACTATTAACTTTTAAAAGCTTGTGTATGAGATAATATTTTTTCTAAAATCTTTAGCTTTCCAACAGTATATCATACATGTATATTACTGCTCTTATGTTCAAAAACGAAAAATTTTATTAAAAAAATATTTTTTCTGTTTTCTCCTTTAGTTGGATATCGAATTTATTCAATTTATATATTTACCTGTTTTTCATCAGTGTTAACAAGATAATATAGTTATTTTTATTGAATCTACAAAATTAAAGGTACTTTAGGGGAAGAAAATTTAAAATATCGGCATTTAAGCCCTGTCAGACCATTTTAACCAGAATAAAACCTACATTATATTAAAGCTCATTAAATTTTACATCGATATAGCGAGTTTAATCAAAATCGTCGGAACTGTTTTTGAGAAAATCGAAAAAAGGTGCAAAATGCATAGTATAAAGTGCCTCTTCTGGTAAGCTCATTTTGATGAAAAAAGTTTTGTCACGTCTCGGGCGTATAGTTGTCTTAAATATGGATTTTCAGTTTCATAGGACTAACCGTTTCCGCCCGGGAGTTACCACACACACAGACCTTTTTGCGGGACTTGGTTATTTGGACTCAGGGGACCCTAAAACGTGTATTTCCGTTGAACACTGGGATTCGAAAATTTTCACGATCGCAATACTTCCCCTTACTATATATAGTAAGTGAAAGTAAAAATCACTGTAGTTTACAGCACATTTCATAAATATATACAATGAGTTCCAATTATTTCCATTTAAAATGTCTATTATTTTGTTTTCAGTCAAAATACTTTCTCCCAAATCCTTTTTCCTAAAATAATTAAATGCCTATAATCAAGAGCTATGCGCACGAAACTATACTTTAGGCAAGCGCACATTACTATAGTTTAAATTTTTTATAATATAATTTTAATGTAAGCTTCTTGTACTAAAACACAACAGATCCCTGCCCGTTTCTTTGGTAAGTTAAAAAGTTTCTTCAAAAATAATCTATGAATAGATTCTAATTGTTGGTAATTATGGTATCCCCAATACTGCGCTATACATAGTACATTACAGATTCCACCACCGCCTGAAATACTTTATACTTGGCCGATATCGGAACGTGTTTATTACTGAATACGTTACTTCAGATTAGTAAGTGATACTTCACTTAGCAGTCTGTACTTTTCCTTTAAACTGCTCATAGAGTGATAAATTATCAGAAATTGTCAGACCCAAATATTTATACTTCCTCACTACCTCCATTTCCTACCCCTTATACCACCATTTATTCCACATATTGCAGCTTTAGTACATAGGCTGAAGTACCTTAAACAATTAGGAGGTGTTAAAAATACCATAAATTAAGTGTATTTAATTTTAGGTTTGCGGCGATAGCTTTTATTTGTGCTGCTTAAATTCTTTGAGCGATGATGTAAGCCAGAATTAATGTTCATTGTCCTTTATTAAAGTTGTTTTCTTCTGCGCACCTTGTTCTATAATTCTCTTTAATATTCATTTTATTCAGTTAACAACCTTTCATAGCAAATGCTACATTTTCAGGTCATGTATATTGCGTAACAAACTTTTTGCCTTTTTTTATTACAATTAGTTGGTGTCAATAACCATTCGTCATCTTCATTTTTTCATTGTATAAAACGCGTCACTTTATTTTTCACTTTTAACCCAAAATGTCGTTCCTCGTCCCCTTTCATATGTTGTATCATATTACACATATGCATTTTTATGTTGTTGTTTTTCTTTAGTATATAATTATTTTTTATTTATATTAAAATAGCACATTTTTTCTTCCAAATCTTTTTTATTTTCATTTATATACAAAATTGTCATAAGTGGTAGTCAACGTTTCGAGGCTTTTTCCCCATTTTCAAGACTATACATTTTTTTTTAAAACATTTTGCTTTTAGTTACATTTTATTAAATAATTTTTTTTCATAATAAATATTTAAATTCAAATTACTTTTTTTTATCTGTACATACTAATTCTATGACACACAGCTGCGTCAGCATATAAGGTTGACTATTGGCTCACTGTTTTTCCTTTGTAAACATTGTACTTAAATATTGTTACCTTGATCTAATTCCTGAGTCTGTTTTTATTTATATTTCGATGTTATTACATATTTTGTTTTTCACTATTTTATTGTTCTATTTTTCTTAAATGTTTATATTATTTATTATGTCCGCGTAATGAGTGCCTAGATTTTTGGCGTCTGTTTTAAAATTAACTGTTTTATTGTAATTTTTGTTTATATGTACTGCTTCTAGTATTTTTCTTTTTCTATTATTTTTTGATGTATCTAGTATTTTTATATTTTCAAATTTAAATTTATGTTGATATTTTGCGCTATGCGTTGATAACGCTGTAGCATTTGAATTTTTTATACTTTTACAATTGGAAATGTGTTGTGATAATCTTGTTTTTATTTTTTTGATGGTTCACCTATGTCACTCCCTCACAATCAATTCTATATATGACATTTTGTTTATCCATAATTTCTACTTTATCTCTCATCTTACTTAAATATTCTTCTAATCTTTTATTGTTATATAATCCAAATGCTATATTTGTGTGATCATACTCTTTAAAAGTGTTTTTTTTTTATTTGTTAATTGTGGGATTTTTTTTTATTTATTTAAGTTGTTTTTTCTTGATTTTTATTTTTATTTTTGTCTTATCCTCAAGTTATACGGATCTAAAAAAAATTATTCTTTTTTTTTTTTTAAATAGCTTCTTAACATACATTGGATATGGCTTTATTAACAAAAACTTAGTGAACTTACTTTTTAATTTCATTTTCTGTGTTCGATGTCGGAATCCCTGTCTACAAACCACTTATACATGCACTAATTGAACTTCAATATACATTTATATGATATATATATATATATATATATATATATATATATATATATATATATATATATATATATATATATTATATATATATATATATATATATATTGCAGTTTAAGAAGCCTATGTTTAACTACAAGTGAACTCAAGTTTTCGTGTTGTTATTATTCTAAATAATTTATTTACAATTTTTAGATAATGCAAGTTGAACCTTCTGCATACTGCTTACACATGTACTTTTATTACTAATAGCTCTTTTATATTTTGTAACGTATATTTTTTTTATTTTCCAATATTTATTTTAGAAATAATATATTTGATCCTTTTGAATATAATTTCTAACGATATGTAATTCTTTTGATTATTTTATTTATTTATTCGGTTTTTTGAGTGATTTATGCAGATTTGTTTTCGTTTCATCAATTTATAATCACAATTTTTGTTTATAAAATACAAATTATAATGACATAGTTGTATATTTCTATTATTTATTTTCTTTAATATTGTTGTTTGGTTTTGAAAGTTTATTTTTCTAATATTGAGCTTATATTTTTATATGTCAATGCATATTGTTTCAGTGAGGAAACAATTCAAATTGTATTTGTGATTACTATTTGTTTTTATGAATTATTTTCTTTAATGTTATATATCCTATAATATTTTATCTATATAACATGTTTGTGTTTTTTTTTTTGTTTTTTTTTGTGTTTTTTTGGTGTCTTTAATATTGTGGTTTGGTTTTGGAACTTTACTTTTCTATTATTGCTCATTTATTGATATATGTCAATGCATATAGTCAGGAAACAATTTAATAAGTATTTGCGATTTTTTATCATTTTATTATTCCCATGGGCTTGAAATAATTACGCGGTGATATAGATATAGACAAATAAAGGTATTTAAAGGAAAATAAAGGCGGGAAACGCGTGTTATTTTTCATTGGTGAAACTACTGAGTTGGCGGTTTCCGTCAAGTTTAAGTTTAAAAATTATAATCTACAAATCTGTTATTCTTCCAACAGTTCTATTCGTGTGAAACGTGTTCTCTTACTTTGGAAGATAAAAAAGCCTTAAGGTTTTCGAGAATCAGGTAGTTCGAAGAGAGATGAGAGCCTGTACCCCTCTAGTATAAATGAAATTGTAGCATCACGGCGCACAGTGGGCAAAATCACCAATTTAGGTGGACAAAAGTTTGGAATTTTCTAGTGCTTCACCTTTTCATTATTAGTTGGCGACCCTTAATACTAATATTTCACGCCATACAGTGTTTACAAATAAATATTAAATGATTGAATCATTCCTGTTCGCACAAGTGAGTAATAACGAGCAGTGGGATTATCTTAATTCGATGACCATTCATTGTGTTGAAGGTGTGCTTAGCTCAAAGTCTTTTTGCTTTTATTTAACAATGGACATTGCTGAGACAGGTAAGACATTATATTTCCAAACTCGTTATTGAATATACATTGCAATCTATACATAACGAAAAACTATATAACCCCCAAGTTAACCCAGGGCTTTGTTCGTAGGATTTGTTTCATCAATCCTTCTAGTCTTTAAATATAACTCAGAATTGTTGCTTTTTTTTTTTTTTTTTTTTGTGCGTTTTGGGAGATACATATTTTATTTTAGACACAACACTTAGAATCAAAAGTTTTACAATCTATAATTTGAAGAGCTTCCTAAATGATATAAAATACATCTATTAGCAGGTTTCAGCAACTCCGAGCCATAATTAGATTTTTCGTATTATTTTTTCCGTATTTTGGGACTTCAAACGTAAAATGTGCGGGTTTTAGATGTTAGCAAATACATTTTATGTTTGACCACTGTACGCTTGCCAATCCTGTCAAAAAATTATTTACTTTTTATAATTTTTTCATATTTTTTCCGTAATCTAGGACCCCGAAGGTTAAATATAGACAAGTTTCAGAATTTTTTCCACCTAATACGGTCATATTTTCCACAGTGCGGCGGCTTAAATGGGCGTGTAAAGTTGTCAGTCTTAGTAAATAACTAATTTATAAAAAGTAAATATGCGCTGAACTGACTGGTATGCCGAGGCGTAGGTGGGAGGACTGTGTCAAGTTCGGATTTGGACAGCAGTCACTGGAATGAAATGTGTTGCCAAATATTGTTGGTAACGGCATGAACCTTCTGGTTCGCTAAGCCTATTGTTTTCATGTTTTATTTATTCAATTTGCTGTATTCACTGGTGTTTTTATCATTGCAAAGTGCTTGAAGTCCGCCTGCGGTGGCCGTGCATGCTTCTATGCACGCCCTTGGTGCTCATGCGTGTGTGCAGGTGCGTGTGTTCAGTGATGGCGCTTGCTTCATTTATTATTATTTTTATTTTTACCTTTTGAAGCAAATAAGCCTGAACTTGAGGCTAAAACGCCATTAATATCAGAGCTAGGACAACTAACCTTCTCGGAAGCAGGGGGAGGTTGTTCCCAAAGAGCCAGAGCCTGCGGTCATTGAGCCACCTTTCCATTTGGCAGATCGATAGCTTGTGGGGTTCGGCGGGGGAGGGCCGGCAACGAGGCGCAGTCTCAGACTCCCCCCGGACTTAAATAAGTCCCTCGGCCCTGCCTCCTGTCCTTGGTATAACCACTCGTAAATATCAGCGCTTGAATCGTAATTAAGCTGTCGACGTTATCGCTTTGATGAACAGGCATCGCTACTGTCTGTTAATCGTTAAGATGCAATAGTATCTAGGACTTGTTAAAAAAAAAAATCAGAAAAAAAAAAAAAAAAAGCAACAGGTTGCTTAAGCAATAATATACATTTGAAAAAGCTGAATTTGTTTAATATACGACGAAAAAATCTGGTTCTCGCAAGACTCCAGTTTCACTAACCTCCATTCTCGAAATATATCTACTAAATCAAAGCACTTGATTGAGTAGGAAACTTAATTTATTTGTGCTTACTGACCCAAATGCCGATTCGCAGCTGATATAATATCTTGAGATTAGTGTTTTTGCGGTATAACTATTATCATAAAAATAATACTATTAAATTAAATTTTTTTTTTTTTTAATTTTATTGGTATTTACTACTGTTTTAACGAAACAAAAATACATCAAGTAAATGTTTATGTGTTATATAATACGATGACATAATATACATGTAGAGAAGCTTCCCACTGAAAGCATTCTAAAAATATTCTAAACTAGAAGGTCCCGAGGCCACTTCTTTTTCAGGCGCCTCGGAGGATTAGCCGGAGTTGAAGAGGAAGAAAGGATGGAAACTAGTGGGTTCTCCAAGTAGTTGGAAATGTAGAATTTTGGAGAGAAAAATTATAGATGAATAGAAGAACTGACAGAATTTCGGAAAGGCATAATTTTAATAATTTTACGGGTATTCCATCAAATCCAATGGAGTTGGTATGGGATTTCATAACAGAGGAGATAAAACCAGTTGGTGAGATATCGGAAAAATAAAAATTATCTGGATTAAATGATGTTACTGAAGAAAAGTCGGAAGGATGTGGAGAATGATTATCAGAGGAGAAAGATGAAAATTATATATTTAATTCATCTAGTGAGGCTTGATAGGATGGTAAGGAAGAGGATTTGCAAGAAGACAGTTGGCGAAGGAGTTGCCATTTTGACTTTGAATCGGGAGCAGAGGAAAGAGTTTCGTGAAAGTAGTTAGATTTTGCTTGTCTGATAGTTATCTGAGTCAGATTGCAGAGTGCCCTGAACGCTTGATAGTCTAGTACGTCTAAAGGGTCTACGGGCTTCCTCAGGCCTCTTTTGCAAATCTTTAATTTCTGGACTCATCCAAGGAGGAGAGCGGCGGTGAAAGGTGAAGGTTTTGAGGGAAGCATGTTTGTTAAGGATACTGATGAGGTTGGAGGTGAGAATATCGACGATTGGATAATTTCAGTAAAGTTGTTTTAGAAAGGATTGCTATAGTTTTGATATTGTATGATATGTGTATTAGGTCATGACAGGATAAGAATGGGACTAGTAATTGAGATGAAGAGAGAAGGCTATGTGCTGTATCAATTACATGATGGTCGAGCCAGGTATCTTAACAACGAATATGGTGGGTGGAAGAGAAAGGTACAATGAAAAGAAGAGATTTTCGAGGTGCAGTTTGTCATAGGAGGGAAAGGAAATTGGTGTTGATGTCGCCGGAGATTTAAATTCAATATGAGGATGATCGGATGGGATTGAGACATCTACGGGGGATACGGGATTTTAGGCTATTATATACATAGAGAACGACGCCTCCGCCAGTGCGGCCTAATCGGTCATGACATAAGAAGGAGTGATAGAAGAGGAGATTATTATCTCCTCTTCTATCTATGGTTTTAGCCAAGTTTCTGAAACTGCAATGATATGGTAAAAGTTCCGCGTAAAGTATTGAAGGAATTCATCATAATGAACGGGTGAAAATTGGGAGTTGACATGGCTGATGTTTAGAATACTAGTCTTAGGTATGGGATGGGAAAAACACTGATGGTAGGAAGACGATGTAGCTAAATTTAAAAACAAGAAGAAAATAAATTCATAATAAAATAATCAAAAGTGTTGAGTGAAGAATACTTGAGAAATGAGAATAAATAATGACTATTGAAGAAAATAAAAACTGTATAAAAATATACCGCGACATTAAACATTAAACTCAGTAAATTACATGTAAAGTCCGTGATGTGAATCCGTTTGTAGCCAGAGAGTAGACGGTAGCCAGGACGTCAGCCGAAGACCTCTAGGTCCTGCGCTCGGTCAACGAAGACTACCGGATATCTGTCGACCTTACGATAGCGAACTATGCCGGCCGAAAACCAGACATATTTTAGTTTTTCAGGCGATCTCTTCTGTCGAGTGTACCAGTAAATTCAACATTTCTTCACTCAGGTATATACGGCGGCAATCATTGGATTTCCACCCGATATCCAGCGTGGTGAAATCGCTTTTGACCTTTCTTTGCTTTACCAGCTCGTCCCTCGTGATTTGCCTGACGAAATGACCAACGACAGGAGGTGTTCTTTCGTCATCCGGTTCGATCTGCGACGTACCACCGTGTTCAGGTCCTCGGGAGAAATCTTCATGCCTAGGCCCCGGGCGTACCGGGATACCCCCAATTTCTAAGGACCGACGAAGTAGGCCCTGCTCGGCCTTATTAAGACGGACCTTGAGCTCACCTACTTTATTTTTTTAAGTATTTTTTTCCAGAGAGAGCTCTTCAGTAGAGTCAGAAGAAGTCCTAGGTATCGGATCTGTTCAACAGGAACTAGTTGAGTGTTATTAAAGGATACTGTAGGGAAGGAAGCCAAAGGTTTAGGATGAAAGATAAAGGTTATTTGATGGGATTTGTTTTTATTCTCCAGTTCTCACACCATACTTCTAGGTCTTTGATGTGGACTTGCAGGGTATGTGAGGCAACAAATGAATCTTTATGAACTGATAACACGCAGGTGTCATCAGCATAGGTAGAAAGGAATGTGTTAGGATGGGTTGGGATATCAGCTGTGTAGACTGTGTATAGAATGGGTCCCAGAATGCTGCCTTGAGGAACACCAGCAGTCTGTGTAAAAAGGGATGAATAGGAACTATTGTGATTTATCTTGAAGGATCTATCAGAGAGGTAGGATTGAGAATCAGGAATATGTGGAGAAATGAATTACGGAGTTTGTACAAAGACCTGGGTACCAACACAAATAAAATAAGAACATATCATATATACAATGTTTATTATTGTTATTGACACAAATGAATTATATTTTATACCATATTTGTTATTGACACAAATAATTTAAGTTTTCTTCTTAATTAAGTGTTTTGATGAATGCAACCGGAACTAACTTCTCCCAATAAAGTTCCTTCAATTTTGTAGATTCGAAATAACAAACATATCTGCTTGTTAGCATTGATAAACAACGGGTAAATATATAAGCTGAACGAATTCCAACTATAGGAGAAAAGATAAAACATATTTTTTAAATGTAATTTTTGTGTTTTTGAAAATAAGAACAGTAATGTAGATGTATAATATACAATTGGAGAGCAAAAGATTTTAGACAAACTATTAACGTATACACAAAATTGTAAAAGTTCATGGGGAGTGATGTAAAGCGATAAAGCTAACTGATTGTTGGAGACAATAATATAATAAAATTTCCTTTCTTTAAAGTAACTTTAATTTTGAAGTAACGAAAAATTGACCATTTCATGTGGTTAAAATTAATAAAATACGGGTAAATATACAAGATAAAAGAATTGGGTAAAATGTTATCTTAGATAAAAATTTGTAGAAGGTAATGGAGAGTTATGAAAACGGCATTAGAAGTAAGTGATATTTGAAGGTAATAATTTCTACTGAAACGCAATGTAATTCTTTAACTTTTTTTTTAACTTGAATTTCCTAGAAGGTTTAAGAAGTCAAACCTTTAAAATAAAATTTAAAAAATAACAATAGGTTGCTTAGGCAAAAATATACACTTGACAAAGCTAAATTTGTTTAATCCATGACAAAAAAAATCTACTGGTAAATATACAAGATGAAAGAATTTGGTAAAATGTTATCTTTTTTTTTTTTTTTTTTTTTAACATCATTTATTGAAATTTACAACTGTACTTCAAGGTACAACAATTAAATGTGACAAAAGTTAAATGGCGTGAAACAAACTTGAAGAAGAACTAACCAATGGCAGCACTCCTGTAACTTTTCTACACTAGAAGGTCTCGAGGCCATCTTCTTTTCAGACGCCTCGGAGGATTGTCCGGAACTGAAGAGGAAGAAAGTATTGAAACAAGAGGATTAGGGTGGGAATGGAGTTTGTCATGAAAGGAATGGTATCTAGATCGGGCCAAATCATTAACATACGAAACGTTGAGGTCTTTATGGAAAATGTTATCTTAGATAAAAAGTTGTAGAAGGTAATGGAGAGTTATAAAAACGGCATAAAAGTAAGTGATTGTTGTAGGTAATAATTTCTACCGTTAGATTATTTAATCTGAAACACATATTTCTATCGATAAAAATCTACTGTTACATTATTCAATTTGAAACAAATATTTCTATCGAAACTCAATGTAATTCTTTAACCTTTTTCTCAACTTGAATTTCCTAGAAATTATATGACGTCAAACCTTTAAAATGAAACAGTAAGTGTCACATAACGTTTTGTATAACATTAATTTATAATATTTCAATGAGCTATTACTCTACTATCGTTAGGTTTTACATTATCTCACAAAAACTTCTCCATTCAATTAGCTTTAAAGCGAAACAAAATAAACCTACCTTCATACGCCAATCAAGGATGCGATGAGGCAAGAATTACGAAAAAAAATGCTTTTCATTGAAAACCGTGGTTAACAGCAAAAATCTCAAAATTTAATTTTCCTTCCTCACCCTTGACAACCAAACTATCGGTAAGTCATATGAACTTTTTTGCTCCGCTTGAGTTCTATTTTCTGCTCTCACAACAAGACTAGACATTTATGAGATACATATTAAACAAAACTTTACTTTTACTTAAGAAGTTAGTTCCGGTCGCACTCATCAAAACACTTAATTAAGTAGAAAACTTAATTTATTTGTGCCAATAACAATAACATATATTGTATGTATGATATATTCTTATTGTATTTTTCATGTACTTCTATGCAATACTTTGTTCTTTTTGTAATGGCACTTGTATTATTTTTATAGTGGTTATATCAAAGAAACGCGAATCGGCCTTTTGGTCATTAATCACAAATAAATTAAGTTTTCTACTTAATAAGTATTTTGATGACTGCACTTGGAATTAACTTCCCCCAATATATACATACTGTCAACCACCCTCATATTGTAAAAGAACTTTAGAGGGAAAAAAGATTAAAATATCGTCATTTAAGCCCTGGAAGACTTTTTAAAACAGAATGAAACCTATATGAAATGAAATGAAATGAAAAAATAATTTTTATTCTGGGACAGCTAGTCCCCTAAGAATAATACAAATGTACATTAAAGTATTAATCTTCTGGCTATTACGTCTACAAAATATACATCATACAACAAATTATACTGCATATTATGAATAAAGAAAAATAAAATAAAAAAGATGCATACATACACTTAAACACACGCATATATATGTACAAGGTAATATTGCAACCTTATAATTGATAAGAGAAATAAAATGAACTGAAACATTGAATAATAAAAAAAAAATAAAATAAATAAAAATAAATAAACAGTGTAAATAGTCAAAACTTATAAAGTCGCGGTAGACTGATATTCAAGGAGATGGATAAATAGTTTATGCTTGAAGGAAGTTAAGGATTGGGATGTACGAATAGGCATGGGTAAGGAATTCCAAAATGAAGTAGCACGAATAACGAAAGATCTCTTGAAGGAAGTAGTTCTGTAGGAGGGAATGAACAGGTTCAGGGACTGGGATCTTGTGTTGATAGAATGGACAGAGGAGAGTGGAGTGAACATGTTATAGATATAGAGGGTTTTTTTGGTTCTGAAGGATTTATAAAGATGGGTTCCTAGGAAGTACTGCCGTCGGAATTTCGGATAAAGCCACTTCAACTCGGCATACCAGGTGGAGACCTGAGAGCGCCTGGGAATTCCGAAGATGAAGCAGTTCATTAGTCTCTTCAGCGATGATATTAAATATTATATTATTATTATAATATTATATTAAATATTATATGATATTAAAACTCATCAAATTTAACATCGGTAAAGATAGTTGAATCAAAATCGTTACAGCCGTTTTCGTTACAAACTGATTTTGGTGAAAAAGCTGCTGTAACTTCTCGGACGTATAGTTGTCTTCAATACGAAATTTCAGTTTCTTACCACTTTTCGTTTTTGTGCTAGACTTACCACCTACATACACAAACCTTTTAGCGCAACTTGGTAACTTGGACTAGGGGGACCCTAAAACCTTTATTTTCGGAGAAAACTCAAATTCGAAATTTTTCAAGATCGCAATACTTTTCCTCATCACATATTTCATATATAGGTAAATGAGAAAAACCATTTCTACTATAACTTTTGAAGGATGGGCTGAGGTTTCTTATTTTAATTATATTCACACTTCTTCATTGGATGTCTTCTTATTCATGCAAATTTATGATTAAATTTTAACTATTTTTCTTCTGTTAATGTTTTTCTTGCTAAACGGAACCTGAAATAGATATTTTCACTTGCTTTTCTATTAAGAGAAGCATCACTACTGATTATTATTATTTTTATAGTGGTAATTATATCGCAAAAACGCTAATCTCAAAGTGTTATATCAGCTGCGAATCTGTCTTTGACTCTCCTGGGGCTCACTCAGTTTTTACAAATTGGAGGGAAAACCTGGCGGTTGAGCGTGATCGCGGCCATATCACTGCATTGCTAGAAGTTGGAGTAGAAAAAATGCGGTCCTTATGAAGTTCTTATCCCACCCCTCCAAAGTTTTAGTAATACAGAATTTTTTTTAATTATCCGGATTTATATTATTGTTACAACAACGTGTAGCTGTTTTTTTTTAATTATATTTTTTACAATAAAAAAAAAAATAAAATAAGATAATTGACTTATAATGTGAATAAGAAGCCATCCAAAGAAGAAGTATGTATAAAATTTACCTCAATATTCAAAGGCATGGTATCGGTCATCTTCATTTTCCACATCCATTTTGTTGTGACAAGTTCACAGGTCTTTTTGTAGTAACACCAAACTTTTTCAGTTTAATATCATGGTCTTTCTTAAAGTGGAATGAGGTTACTGCCTCAGATTCTTGGGGCTAAGAATGAAATCTGTATTGCAATTGTTCCCAATAGCTAGCTATTTATGGACCTTAACTGAATATGACTGGTTTCTACCACTGTCGAAATCGGAAATCCATTAATTTTGATAATGGCTGCTATAAAAATACTAATAAAGTTAAAATGACCAACATATAATGATTTTTAATGAATTTTTTTTATTTTATGCATATATATAAGAACTATTATTGTAAAACCATGAGCCATAACACATATGGTGCCCCCTTCTGCTCCCAAAATTAAAAGCTACATACATATATAATAAAAATTATAATTTTAGTATATGCAACACTGAAATACTTTAATATTCAAATGTATTAGTTTCCCCTCTTTTGGATATTAATTCTTGTTGTCTGACTGAAGGCTAGGACAACAAATAAAATATTGAATAATGCATCAATTTCTGGTTGTAAGATCAATTTATCAGATATTCATACAAATATATTCCAAACAAACATGTAATATTCTTTCTAAATTACAAAAAGTGAAACCCTTAGTACAACATATGTTAAGAAAAACAAAATGTCAAAATTGGTGGTTAGGGGATACTTCGGGATACTCTGGTTAATAGGTTAATACATTTTATCCCATTAACCATCTAAGAACTTCCTGATCTAAATTTTATTTCTTCAGGTAAAAGTTCTAAAATATTCATAAACATTTTTAACTATCTTCTCTCCATATTTAACATCAGATTTTTGCTATCACCGCTCATTATATGCCCTTCTTTAATGTTTTATTTTACTTGATAATATTCTTGGCCATTGACATATTACATGTTTTATTTTAAAAATTACTCCTAACACAGCTGTAAATTTAAATAATATTTTTGTGTTTAAATTTCTTTAGTGACCTGTCATCCGATCATAGTCCGGTTCTGCTTTCCTTGCATTCAAGCCTTGTTCCTAAGCCCACCATTCCCACTCTGATTACAGGACGAGTAGACTGGGACGGATTCAGATATGACTTGGGAAACAAATTTGACTTAAAAATACCACTAAAGACTAAACATGATATAGATAAAGCTGTTGAAAAACTGACTGACTCAATCAGCAGTAGTATACTTGACAACACAACAACCATTAACACTACTAACTCACAGGAGACTATCCTGCCACAGCACATTCGAATCTTATTAAGGGAAAAACGCAGAGCAAGATCGAAGTGGCATAGGACTAGATACCCTTCAGACAAAACTTATTATAACAAACTTACTAACAGACTAAAATCAGAAATCAGAAAAGTTAAAATTCAAAACTTACTCAACTTTACTGAAAAACTAACTATTACAGACAGATCGTTATGGATGACCACAAAAAAGTTACTGAAGTACAAAGAATGTAATCATCCACTCCTAACTGAATCCCATATCTGGACAAGATCTGATGAAGAAAAGGCCCAGATATTCGGTCAGCACCTTTTTAAAACCTTTAATCCACATCCAGATATTCATAATCCCGGTCACATTAAGTTTATAGAAGCAGAACTAGATATCCCACTCCAAATGGTTCTTCCTCCAAAAGCGTTCCATCCTACTGAAATATCTAACATCATCCAGAGTTTACCATCCCGCAAAGCTCCTGGACATGATCTTATAACTTCCCATATTTTAAAACTCCTTCCTCGAAAAGCTATCCTATATCTTACTTACATATATAATTCCGTACTCCGTTCCACATACTTTCCTGCTTCCTGGAAATTATCCATTGTCAAAATGATACCCAAACCTAAGAAACCGCCTGAAAATCCATCTTCTTACCGTCCCATCTCACTTTTACCAATCATGGGTAAAATCTTGGAAAAACTTATACTGAAACGCTTATATCCCATCCTAGATACTAATTCCATAATTCCTGATCACCAGTTTGGATTCAGAACCTCCCACTCCACTATCCAGCAATGTCATCGTGTGGTGGACGTTGTCTCGTCTGCATTAGAGCGCGGGTTGTACTGCACGGGAGCATTCCTCGACGTAGAACAAGCCTTTGACCGAGTCTGGCACCCGGGATTGCTTTACAAACTCCGCAATTTCCTTCCCCCTACATACTTCCTTATCATCAAGTCCTACCTCACTGACAGATCCTTCAAAGTAAATCATAATAATTCCTATTCATCCATTTTTAATCAGTTTGCTGGTGTTCCTCAAGGCAGTATCCTGGGACCTATTCTTTTCACAGTTTATACAGCTGATATCCCATCCCATCCTAACACTTTCCTTTCTACCTACGCTGATGACACTTGTGTGTTATCAGTCAATACTGATCCAACTATTGCCTCTCAAACTCTCCAATCCCACATCAGAGACCTTGAAGTGTGGTGTCAGAACTGGAGAATTAAAATAAATGCCAACAAATCCAACCAAATTACCTTTACCCTTCGTCGTAAACCTATGACATCCTGCCCTACTGTTTCCTTCAATAATACTCCTCTTGTCCCGGTTGAACAGATCCGATATCTAGGACTGCACCTTGACAAACGTCTCACTTGGAACCCTCATACAAGACTTAAACGACAAGAAACTGCTCGACGTTTTCGACTACTTCAACACTTACTAGACAAACGTTCTAATCTTCCACTTAACTACAAAAGACTCATCTACATGACTATCATAAGGCCGATATGGACTTACGGAGTAGAGCTTTGGGGCTCTACTAAACCATCGAATTCTTCCCGTATCCAATCCCTACAATCCAAAATCCTTCGTAAAATCCTCAATGCTCCTTACTTTGTCACGAATACACTAATCCATAAAGATCTTAATGTTCCGTATGTTGCTGATTTGGCCCGATCTAGATACCATTCCTTTCATGGCAAACTCCATTCCCACCCTAATCCTCTAGTTTCAAACCTTTCTTCCCCTTCGATTCCTGACAATCCTCCGAGGCGTCTGAAAAGGAGATGGCCCCGAGACCTTCTAGTTTAAATCATTTTTAGAGTGCTTCCATTGGGAAGCTTCTCTACATGTGTTTCATGCCTTTATATATTTCATCTAATTTACTTGTTGTATTCCTGTATACAGTTGTAAATTCCAATAAATAAAAAAAAAAAAAAAAATTTCTTTAGTATGTTATCATTTTGTAGTTGATTATCATGCAATAAACAACAATCATATCAAGCAACTGTGACCTGTGTGATACAACAGATCATTTTACAACAAAAACAACATAATATGATCCAAGAAATATATAAAATTTTAATTTTTGTTTAATACTAATATTTGAATTTAGAAAGAACATTGCGCCATGTGTCATGAAAACAATTCTCCAATGAACAAAACCTTGAACTATGGATACTTATTTTAAAAAATGTTGAAATCAAATTATTACTCATTTATTTCTCTTAGACAATATTTTTCACAAATATAATTTGTTTAGCATTAACATTTAGGATAACAGTATATAATATTATATTTTTTGGCGATACAAATATTTTACTACTCATCTTAATATACAACATTATTACAAAATTACTTATTTCCAATGTTGTAAATCTATTTTTTGTTTATATAATTGGCAAAATGAGCATGATTTATACATATGATAGTAATGATTTTAAGCATTGGTGTACAAATACTATTTAACAACTTTATACAAATAATATAATAATACATATAATTTCCTAATTAAATACTTTTAAAATGTTTTGGATACAAAAATAATAAAATTGGATGAAAAAGGAAGAAACAATGAAACATAGGCATAAAATACAGAAGGCACATATTAGACTTTCGTTTAGGGAATGAAACTTAATATACAACATTTAAATTTTGTCTAACCCTTATATAAAATTCACTACATTATACTATTATCGAACACATAAATTGTTTTCTTTAACCAGTTATAATACAAAAATTCACGAAACACTTTGGAAGACACTAAGAAGTGGTGAAAACTCTGAAATGCTGAACTGGATTTTTTATAAAATATTACAATACAATTATATATTATATAATTAGCACTCATAATTATACTAAGATACATAAAACAATTTCAATTATAATTTATGCCAGTTGTTTTATGAAAATATTATCTTACAAATATAGTTAAATCTAATATTATTCCAAGATTATGATTATTATTAAAACTTCTCAATTTAATGGTTTTTATGAGATCAAATCCATATATGTGTTAGTAATTTTATTTTAATTAATCACATTAATATACAAGTACAAACTGAAAACTAAATACTCTGTCTTTGTTAGTTTTCTTGATTATTTTTCAATGAAGAATTGCTACACAATTTTAATATCTTAATATATACATTTTCAAATAATTTTTAGATAACAGGTGTATCATACTCTAAATTTTGGTCACAATACTTGATTATATTGACATAAAATTGTAATAGTTTCAATATGATGTTGGATGGTATCCTTTTTTAAATTATTTTATAGATTTAAAGGTAGGTTAATCAGTTTGTTAAATGATGCAATTCTTAATTCTAAATTTTTTTTTTTTAAATGAAAAAGTGTATCGAGAAGTAATTTATTAGGCTATCTATTTATCTATGATTGTTAAATATTTTAGTAATATTTTCATTTTTAACATAAATTTAATAATATGTTGCACTTGTAAACGTTGTTTTAATTAAAGGATTCACTTCCTAAAAAATATTATTTGAAGTAAAAAACGTTTTGTAATGCTGCACTTTATATTCGGCAATTATAGTCAAATTGTAATGTGATTAGGGTGATTAGCAGCTAAAGCCATTGTTGTGGAGACATATTTTAATTTTGGAGGTTAGTTCAATAAACAACAGCTATAAGAGAGGTTCAACAGGAAAGGTAATAATAGGGGGAAATTGAAAAACAGCACAAACTGTACTGGATTTACATCAAATGATTGAATCCATCGAAAATCTCTTTTACAAGATCATCCTAAAGAATAATTTATTCTTGTTTTATTGCTATATTTTAGACCTTCAAACCATCATTAATATTGGAATGGTAAAAAAGGTTATTCAGTTTGTCCAGAAAAAATGAAATATACTTAACCATTTAAGGCACGATAAAGAGTGAACTATTTTTATAAATAGTAGACAAACTTACATTAGTGAATTTTAAGACCCAGATCATCTTCATTGTTTTTCTACTCATAGACTATTCCAGATATATGAAAAAAAGAAGGTATTACTGGGAACCAAATCAAATAAATAAGTAATTTGTAGAAATAAGTGGCATCCAATAATTAAAAATTTTGGGTGTCGAATATTTTGCTGAGAGTAGGGATAACCATATCATCAACAATCAAAATAGGTATTCCCAAATTATCAAAAATGATTTTTCATACTTCTGTGTAATATACCTAGAGCCATTTCAATTTCTCACTCTGATAGCGAGAAGTGAGAGGTAGGAATATTAATAATGATCGATCGGTCAAAACATTCCTCTTAATTTCCTAGTTCAAAGTACTTTAATCTAGTAAACAAATTTTGAAACTAGCAGTTTTAATGGTTTTTGGCACTTGTACAACATAATATGATGGATGATTATGCAGAGTGACAGTTGCTCACCTGTTTACTTATATATATTAAAAATATTGATTTTAATTATTTAATAGTTATTTATTTTATAAAATGTAAAAAAACTCCATCCAAGGAATTAGAAATAAAATGTGTTTCTTATTTTACCCTTTGAGTAAAGAATAATGGGAGAGTCTTGTCAGCCCTCATTTTTGGTAGTCAAAGGTGTAAACAATTAAATAAAATTCTTACCTTTCATTAATATATATATAATTTTTTTTTAAAATAAAAGAATATTTAAATTTAAGGACTTTTACTAGTGAAATTAAACACCTCACCACCTATTAATCTATTATTCAAGGCATCTTGACAAGAGAAAAAAAAAAAAGGATAAAGAAACAAAAAGAAGGAAATAATTTTATTTATTTTACTATAATGCACTTTCTGTCAATTTATATTTCATTTTCAACAAACTTTTCTTCTCCCAACCTTTCTCGAAACAACGTCCCTAGCTTCTGCTGAAAGAAGTTCAAATTTTGAATATTAGATAAATAAAAACTGCATCGAATTTCCAAATATTTCTTGTGAGAGTTTTCTGTATAAGATCTAGGGAAAATTTAAAAAATAAAATTTGATTCACTCATATACAGTAAAACCTCTGGTTTTAATGGACTTTAATGGAAACCACTATTGAAAGAAAATTATAAAATATGCCAAACATTGAAATAAGAAAAAAATGTTCTTAAGAACAAACTTTGGAACATTCTCGGGCAGCTAATATGGCCCTTGTGATTTGTCCAAAAATGCTTTTTAAAATATGTAGTCAAAGATGAATGTAAAGATTATATAAAATAATTTTACAATGATAAATCAGTGAAATAGGTATAAAAATAAAGTTGATGAAATTATTTTTTTATTCTTGTCTGTTGTATATCTAATAAATGTAACTTATTTTGAACATCTATTTTTTTCTGTACAATCTGATTTAATTTATTTTTTAATATTTAGGTGAAATGATGGCTCTGATATATTTAATAATATGAAATAAGTCAGTGTCTATGTGTAAATGTTTCTAAATGATTTAATTGAGAATGAACTGCAAAGAGGCCCATTTAACTGAAAGCTGATACACAAAAATCCAGGGGACCAAAACATGCGCAAATTTATAACAATAAAATTTGGACATTTGGCTGTTGATTTATCATTTTACTAAATTTCATCTAGTATTCTTCCATTTTAATTTTTTATGGGACTAAATTGTATTGACATTTAAACTGAATCGATTATTCTGTCATGCCAATTTTATTTATCTTTCCTTTTATATTTTAAATAAATACGAATGCTATAATACCTTTGATATAGATTGGAAATACAATTACCTATACTTTTCATATTAAAAATCCTTATTGATTTGATTACAAGTGATCTGTTCCAACATTTTTTTTTCATAAACAAAAAAAAGAAAATTCATAGTTGTTCTCCTCTATTCAGAGGCCTAACTGTATATAATTCATGCATACTATATAGTTATCCATTATTAAAAAATACTTCAGTAGTTTCATAGGAAATAATTAAATAAATTATCAGCAAACAAATTTAAAAGGGTCTATTATTTTTTTTTCTTTTATGTTAAAATTATTCAATTTTTTTCAAAAAATTAGACTTACAAAAACAATAAGGATGCAATCATTTTTCAAACAGAAGTATTTGACATGCTGAACAATATTAATAATGATATTTTACCAGGGATAAAAGGCATTTCCTAAAAACCATGGTGTATTAAGTGACTGATTCAACATCATTTGATTTGTTTTTTACACTAATACACAATGAACATTTTAAATACATAATCATTAATGCTTATAAAAAATGATATTAGATCCTAAGCATTTTCAACACTCACAATTAAGGTCTTATAAATACATATATATATTTTTTTTAATTATAACAACTTACAGTAAATATTTCATTAATAACAAATTAATATAATTAGTCATTAAAAACATACACATATACAAATATACACAGCCTGAGTCATTACAAACCTATTTTACAAACACATGTATATTTCCTTTATAATTTATTATATAAAATTTTAATTTACCATATGAATTAACATTTCTTTATACACTGCTTGCATGGGTGTGTGCATGACTCCCATCTGGCTTTTTTTGATTACCAGTTTTGATGGTAAATGTTACAAAATACCTCTTACTTTTATCTAATTTCTCTGTAGGCAATGTAATGACTTGCTTCTCAGCGCCATGACTAAGTTCTAAAGTCAGTGGTCTGGATGGATCAACAAAACGCAGTGTCTTAGCAAGTTCGCTGTGGCCGTCTTCATTTACTAATTTTGGAAGAAATGAACCTGGTTTTGGCATAGTGTGATGATTTTTCTTTACTGTAAACAAATAATGAATATAAATTACATTAAGATAAAATTAAAATTTCATTTAACTAAATACTAATAAAAAATCATTTTTTTTAGCACATACAAAATTATATTAATAAAACATCATTTTTAAATTAATGTTTTTGTACAATTCAGACACATTATACCTCACTTCGTGTTAGATCATATTTTTTTAGCTGTTAAATATGAAATAATAGAGCATAATTAAATGTGGATGATATACATTAAATATATATTGTGCCCTATATACATTCTGCAATTTTTCTATGAAGAAAACTAGGCTAAATAGCTGGTAAATATATTTATATATTATATATTTAAAGTGCTATTTTTAAATTATTAATGCTAAATACAACATAAAACACCTCTATAAAGTTTAAGAAACCTTATTAAAAATTGAATATCACTATTACTCACATCTGTACTCATGCTACAACATTTTCTATATACAGTACAGTAAGGTTATTTGGTCTCTGGGGTGTAACATGAACCCATAATAAAAATATGAATGTCTGTTGTAGCAGTTATTTTATCAATCATTCTTTTTTATTTGTTTTTTTATAGGGAAAAATGTTTTTTTTAATTTTTTTTTTTTTTTTAAATTCTTTTATTGGTATTTACAACTGTACACAGTACAACAAGTAAATGAGCTATTTACAGAACATTGGCTTGGAAAAGTCTTGAGAAGAATCTACCCAGTGGTAGCACTTCAGAGTTTATTTGGTTAGCAGGTCTCGAGGCCACCGTCTTTTCAGACGCCTCGGAGGATTATCGGGAATAGATGCCGATGAGAGGATACGGACAAGCGGGTTTGTATGGGCTGGTAATTTGGAATGAAAGGAGGAGTATCTTTTTTGAAATATATTTTATCTTCATATTTTAGAAGGCTTCTTTAGAGAAATTTTCTGCAATAAAATATTGGTTATTATATGTATTTGCCTCAATACCTTCTTTATTAAGAGAATGCCAATAAAACATCTACAAAAATCAATCTAACCCATAAGGGTCCTAAATTAAATTAACTATCCATTTAGTGATTCTCCTCTAGCAATGGTGTGTGCTTCATCTTGTTTATTTTTACTGTGCTCCATGACTCAACAGCATTCTCTTTGTTTGTTATGGATAGCTATAACAATACAGCATTAGGTCTATTTATCTTCCATGTTTTACATGAGACTATTATTGGGTTGTGTCACATGAAATGTACGTTTTCAAGGTAAAGGATTTTTATTAAAAATACTATATGAAAACAAGATAATTTTATTCGAAGTATTACCTTCTTTTTCTACACATTTTTCCCAACGTGACACCAACTTTTTTATCCCCGATCTGAAAAACTCTGAGCTTTGAAGTGAAACAAAATCTGAAAACGCACTTTTCACTTGATCATCATTTTCAAAAAGTTTTCCTCTGACGAAGTTGTCTGAATTCCTGAACAGGTATTAATCTGTTGGAGACAAGTCAGGAAAATATGGTGGGTGCGGAAGAACTTCGTAGCCCAGTTCTTTCAATTTTTGCACGGTATGTTTCGAAACATGGGGTCTTGCTGCCGCTCACTGAGATCATGAGGTACCCATGTATCAAGCTTTTAACTTTCCCAATGCACTTTAAATGTCTGGAAACGGTAGATGCACTTGCGTTTAGTTGTGCTGAGAGTCCTTCTACTGTATGTTTGAGGAAATCATTGTCTATTACGGACGGAGGTCTTCCTCGGGGCAAGTTTTCCAAGTCGGTATCCCCAGCTGAAATCTTAGCAAACCAACGGTGAATGGTCCGTTCATTAACACTCCCTTCCCCAAACGCCTTGCAAATATTTCTAGCGGCCTCAGCTGCTGAATGGCCGAGTTTAAACTCGTACAAAAATATTACTCGAAAATCGCATGTTTCCATGTTCATATTTGGAGATATACTAAAAAGTGGGTAATTGATTGGGAAGCTAATGTTTATAATACAAAGGTAGAGGATTAGTAACTGTTTACTTTAAATATGTAAACATTCGGAAGAAAACAACAGAGACCTGCAAAATCCTTTATGTATTTCAGAAACTATGAAAACGGACATTTCATGTGAAACAACCCAATATTATATCTTTATAAAATTGTTAGGTCGTATCATGCCATCAACAGATTTGAATTTTCAAGAAAGGCTAAGAAAATGGAACTGCTCTACAATTTTTATTTTGGGCAAACGTTACGCCTCAGAGTCCAGGTAAGCCCACTTTACAGTACATTTATAAAGAGAATATGCAAGATATAAAATACATAACATACTTCATTGTATGCTCTTTTACATACTATAAGCAGCACAAGGAATTCCAGTATAAGCATGTGTTGCATGATGGCATCTGTGAGTTTGATATGTACACAATGCAGGATTACTCGGAATAGTAGTGAGAATATCTTGTCCAACCCGAGTTTTTCTTAGTGCAGCAGTCAGTTTTTCTAGATCATCTGAAGATTTCAGTCGAGGTATAATCCTTCTTTCTGATGACTGAAGTAATCTTAGCTGGTCTAGATAAACAACAGATTTAGACATAAATAGATAGATTAGATAAACAATAGATAACAACAAAATTATTATGCTTATATAAATAAAATTCTATTTTGATTTCCAAAAAAATAACTTCAGGTAGTTGGTAGAAAATATATTTTATACATCAAAATAAACTTTCAAATAATTCATACTTTTACAAAACACACATTTACAGCTAATAAGTAGTAAGTAGAACTTATGAGAAAGCAAAAATGAGATAGCAGAATAACTGATAATCTGATAGGTTGCTTCACCAATTCCAATTTTTAATCAATTTTAACTATTATTTTATTATGACAGAGAACAAAGCATAGGATTTTTATTTGATCTATTTTTTGTTTTTTTTTATTAAACTCAGGACAAGGTTTTTTATGAAACTTCATAGTAAGGACAAAATCTTTGAAAGTGATGTAATTAAATAATTAAAATAGTAAGCCTGATCAAATTATTTATCTTAAAATTTAGTATTCCAAGTGTATCACAAGACTAATTCTTTTTTAAATAAGAAGTCAATGGTTGAAAATTATGGTAATTTTTTTTAATCAAGAGCTATATTGCTGTTTATATTATGTACCAAGATCACATATGATACAATTTTAAATAGTATTATATTATATATTTAATTTATCTAAAAAAAAAAAAAAAAAAATAGATAGAGCTTAAAAAATCAATTGATTTGATGTTTTCTAAAAAGTATAAAAAATTATAAAATAAATTAATAGATACTGAACATTTTTTAATGATAATTACTTTCTGTGAAACACTTTTCTGTGTATAAATTGTATCTTTAAAATGAAATATTTTATATATAACTTAAGAATTTGCCAATATGTAAATCAATTTAATCTCTTACTTACCATATAAATACTTTTCAAAAGCTCTGAAGGTATAAACACCATTATACTGCTGAAGTCCCAGCATCAAACCAGCTCTTCGATAATCATCCACTAACCTCTTCACTAGAACACCTTCAGAAGCTCTTCCTGCTCTGATCTGAAGACGTTTAAGTTCTAATAACTGGTGAAATATCCGCCTTTCAAGGTGATATCTTAAATATCAAAATTAGTATTTACAATAAATATTCCATAGTTCATTGAAGACTTTTTTTTATGTTTCAGTTAATTAAGTGTTTTACAAAATTTTTGTTAAATTATGAAACCTAAAATCTGTACCGAAATCTAAGAAGGATCTTGAGTTCAGCAATTATTAGTTAGTTCCATGATCAGATCAGGATTATACTCAAACAACTCATTTTTTCCCTCGACACCAAAAGATCAGGTAATCACTTTAAATAACAGACATACAATGAAAAAAAAGTTACTAAGCTAGACTTATACAAGATATAGGAGTATTGTGTAAAATGTTTATTCACAAAGCTACTATACTCTTCATTAAACGTGATGATGTAATAAAAATGTCTCTTAGCATCATTGAATAATGACTAAATTTGAAGAAAAAAAAATTAAAACAAAAATTTTTAGAAATAAAATTATCAGCAAATCAAAATTCATGTTATATTATGCTGAACTTAATTTATTAGTAATTTTCATATTATGTCTTAAATAAACTTGATAAACTTTTTTATTATTATAAATTAATATAAAATATTTGATGAAGTCCCAGCATTCAAAATAAAACAAAATAGAATAAAAAATATTCAGACTAATGTGTCTATTAATCTACCAATAGACCCATTTGATACATGGATCCCAAGGAAAGAAACTATTGTTTGGAAAGACATTTTTTTTTAACACTTGCTGTATTAACTATATTAGATAAAACTATATTTAGGATGTATGGTGGACTGTTGAAATTATCATAGGTAGAAATAATCAGGAGTCAGTCGTATGAAAAAATATTTTAATTTTGCCAACGATTCAGCTCAAACATGTGGGCTATCATCAGGGCTGCTAATATAAGAAAACAAAAGAGACACATATACGTATATATGATCATCTCTACTTAAAATCCATTTTCCACAAAATTATCTGAACATGCTATAATTTGAGGATGTGAAAGATGTTGGTATATGTGGGAAGAGATTATTTCTCTGTTGGTTTTATGGTTAACGGGTACCAAACATTTTTCCATAGGAATGTATGTAGCATCAGAGATGAGTCATTTTTTATAGTTAGGTACGGTGGCTAGGATGTGAGGGTTGTCAAAATCAAAATTAAGGTCGAGGGATATAGCATGTTCACATCATTTTGAGGAAATTCTTGATTATTTCTACCTATGTTATGTTATATAAAGGTTAACAAATAATTTCAGCATACAATGATAAGTATAATTCTCTCATTTTATCTGTTCTAACAGGTGAGGATCATAAGGTAAATATCATACATACTTCCGGACACTGTATTGAACTGCTTGAGTAACTGATACAGTTGGGATATCATTTTTTTTATCCCCTTGCCCTTTGTTGCACATTCTTGGAATTCGACTTTTACCTTTTGTGATGGTATCTAATCAAACAAGAAAAATAAAATAAATTATTCACTCAATTTTTCAACTAAAGTACTAGTCTTACAATCCAAGTTATCATACATAATTTTTCAGAGAGACTTATTAAATTCTTTAGCACACAAGACTAATTTGAGATATCAAACCTCACTTATTTAACAAATGTTCAGCTATACTGGAAAAAAAGTAACAACTTCCTCAATTCTAAAAATTATTCTGACAAATAAAATACATTGTTTTGTTTTTCTTAGTATCAGTTTATTTTTATTTTTGCACAAGTATTTTGTTTGTGTTGGAAATATGAGATTTTGGTCTATCATGAAGGTTTATAATTTTGAAGCCACCAAATAATTGTGAAATTATATCCTAGGAATAATTTTTTTAAAGTTATGCAAGTAATAAATTGAAAAACAAATAATTTTATTTTGAAGTAAAAAAAATAAGAACGCTATTGAATCCATTAAAGGGATATATATATATATATATATATATTATATATATATATATTATATATATATATATAATATATATATATATATATACTTTACCTTAGGATGTATGGGTTTCAGTTTAAGGTTTAGAAAATAAGCTGCGATTAATCATACTCATGAATATTAGTAATTAATGAATATTTGAAAATATTCAATATTTGCTCTATTTCCTGGGAAAATAAGCCTCCATTGATTTTTTTTTTTAATTTTAATTTAATAATATTTACCTTGACTGTATTTTTCTCTCCTGGCTGTCTGTTCTGAATCAATATCTTGAAGCTGTGGAGGTTCAGTTGGGGACCTATTGCCAGAGAGATAACTATCTTCATCAATTTTAGGTGACATTGAACTGATATCCCAGCTTTCACTTGACCTTTGTTTCTTCCATTCTTTATTTTTAGATTTTATTTTTTCTCGTTTGCTAACTGATGAAGAAAATTTTTCATCACTTAAAACTTTTATTAATCCACGGTCTTTCTTACCATGATCTATTCTCCTTGATTTTGAGCCATGATGTTTTTCTGATTTTTTGTTCTTTTTGTTTTCAAGAAGCTTCTCTGAAACTATATCACTTTTAGAGCTATTTTCTTCTTCATTCTCATTTAATGTAAGCTGTTTTGGTATTGACTTTTGAATTGAACTTTTACTTTCTGTACCATTGGATGACGATTCTTGGTCACTTTTTTGTACATCATTTAATACAATGCTTTCATGTGTTTCTAATTCAGTACCAGTTAGGGTATCATCTTGATTTGTTTTAATTTCCGTAGAATCCTCTGTTTCTTCATCAAATATTTTTTCAGTTGAATCTTCAACTATAGTTTCATCATCATAAGCTTTTTCACCTGTCTCTTCTTCAATTTCAATATTTTCTTCAACTTGTTCTGAATGAACACCCTCTTTGGTCTGATCTTCATCTTCATTTTCTAAATTTTGATTATCCATGCTAACATTTTCTTCTGTTGTTTCTTGTTTTGCTTCTTCTGATAAAAGCTGTTCCTCTAACCTTTCATCAACCTTTTCATCATTTTCCTGACCAATATTTGATGAATTATCAGTTTTACTTTTGTCATCATGTTTTCTATCTTCATCTGACTGATTACCCAATTCTTCAACTTCTTTTTCATGAACCTGTTCATGTTTTACATTGCCCGAATCACCAAATGTCACCCCTTCTGATCCCTCATTTTGTTCAAATATGTCATCCTTTTTTGAATTTTCAATTATAGTTTCTTGCCCAGAATCTTCTCCATTCTTCCTTTGATTTTTGATGTCTTTTTTCAATGTTTGATCCATCAGTCCTATCATTAATTTTGTTTTCTTCCAAAGGAATATTACTTTCAGTAGCTTTGTTTTCGGCTTTGATGATTTGATTTTCTTGAGCTGTTACTGCTTCTTCCCTAAATTCATTGTTTTCAGTTATGGATAATTTATTGTCATTTTCATTATTATCCCTTTGAGTTGGGGGTGTTCAGAGCTTAAATTATTATTTTTTTCAATTTCTACACTTGGGTCATGTTTCTCCATTTCAAGATTTGTCTTATGGTATTGAGATTCAAATCTGGAGCCATCATTTTCTACTATTCTCTTATTACTAATCTCGTGAGTTGTATTGACTCCATCAGAATCAATTTCTTTTTGGCTAACGCCAACTATATTGTCACTTTCCATCACTGAGATAGATTTTTCTTTTTGAATATTATCTGAACGAATTGACTCTTGAACTAATGTTTCAGGATCATCAATATTTGTCAATGAGTTTTTATCCTTATTTTCTGTTTGTGTTTTATTGGTGTCTGTCTCATTTTTCTGAGAATGAATTTCGGCTTCCACAGTTTCTCTGAAGGAAAACTTTCAAGCAGTTTCAGATTGTCTTGTGTTTCCTTTGCCACTTCCAATTCACTACTTAATTGATTATCCTTCATAGAATCAACATTACCATCTTTAACTAAATCTTTATTTTTAGATATATCATCACCAGTACTATTCTCTGGTAATGATATATGATTAATGTTACTATTTTGAGTATGTGATTCATTCTTTGTTTCTGGAGGATTCGTATGTTTTTTATTGATTTGCTCAGGATCTGAATCAGCTCTGGTCTTCCTTCTCCAATTGAAGAATCTTGACTTGTGTAACCATCTCCATCAGTACTTTCTTCATAACCTTTTCTACCTTGTTTTTCTTTATTACGGTGGTAGCTTTTGTCAACTACATACTTTGTTTTCCTTTTCCGTCTGCGTCTTTTTATCCTTTCTTCCCCTTCACCAACTTGAGGATGTTTAATTCTTCTAATCATTACTCCATCTTCGACATACACCTGAAATAATTTAAATACTGTTTTTATAAATATTAAATGAGATTTTTTTAAAAATTTAATAATAATTTATTTCCATTCTTAATCCTTCACCTCCTACAACAGCATTATAAAGAATTTAAACAAATTACTATAAATATTTCACTCTAGTAATAATAATCAAAAATTGAAAATAAATTTGAAAAATTCCGAAAATCTAGGCCTAGAACCATTCATGGATAAATGACTATAATAATATCAAATAATTTCTTCATGGTCCTCATTAATTTTCATTGGAATAATTGAATGATGAAAAACCATTTAAACTACTATTATTACCATATTTTTTTTTTCAAGATTTCTAGGAACCTAAATACCCTTATTTTTTAAAAATGTATGTAATATAAATACCAAAATATAATTTATTTATAAATATTTTATCACCTGCAAAATTTGCTTTTGCCCTGGCATTTGAACATTATCTTGAAGAGAAGGCTGAACAGCTTTTCTGCTTGTTAACTGTTCACCTACACTTTTTTCCTTTTCATTGTCCAATGGTTTTTGACTTTGAACTCCTAAATTCCTAAAATCAATAAATTAGAGTAAGTATTTTAACTTTTAAAATTGAACCTAACTGTTATATTAATAATTAACCACAATTACCCAAAGAACATTTCCAAGCAGTATATGATTTCTCCTACTGCTTAAATTTCCCAAAGTATGATTTGTTTATGAATTAGTACTAAAATTATTCTTTCACAGGTTCAACAAAGTACCTACCTGTAGGATTAACTATCTTAAAAAATAAAAAAAATAGCTCTATCATAAAGAAATTTGTGTGTATGCAGAAATTTGAGTAACATTATCATCACTCCAAGATAATTTTTAGTTTATTGTACATATACATTTATTGTATATATATTTTAGTTTATTGTACATATAAACTATATATATTGTACATATATATAGTTTATTGTACATATATAGGTAACATTGACTATTAAAATAAAAGAGTTTGCTGGAAGATGGAAATGTTCTTCCTCTTTAAACTCTCTGGTCAACCCTGGGTGTTAAAGTTCACCTCATGTTTCCTGCCTAATTGATAATTAGTTAGATAATAGAGTTGATAATTTTCAAAATTAAAAGTTCATCTTTTAGATCAATTGTAACAACTGCAAAACTTGAAATTACTATGTTTAATTTAGATGAATTTTTGATTAATACAAAACACTTGTTTGAATCAATTCACAAGTTGAACTATCACATCAATCTCAAATTATAAAGTTATCATTTATACTGATATTACCTGGAGATGATTATTTTTATTGTACCTTGTATTAGGACCACGAAGTGCAGCTGATTCACTGTTTAGTCTGGCAGCAGGAACTCCACCATGCACTTGTAAATATTTTGCTGTGCCTCTATGCCCCTTATGTAATGCTGCATCTAAAGGTGTAGCAAGCATCCCTTTAGCTGTTCTCATAACAGGATTAACCAAAGATCCAGCATCTAGCAACACCTTAAACATTTATAACCATAAATTATAAATCAAAAAGATTATGAAGTAAAACAAGTCATAGCAAAAGTTATATAACCTTAATATTTATACATTGAGCTGTGTGAAGTTTAAATTCAATGACTATCTAAGTTTTATTTTATATATGCATATATAAATAAACATAAGATGATCTATTTCTGTTTATAAACGAGTAATTTACCTTACCTTACACATTTCCACATTATTATGAATTGCAGCAAGATGAAGTGGACACCTTCCATCATTATTGGGAGCAGTAATAGCATCAGGCCGAAGTGAAAGCAACCAAAGAACGAGATCAGTCCTACCAGACGTAACTGCTTCATGTAATGGGTAATCTCCTCTTGCTGTTCTAGTCCAAAGGTTACCTCCTCGGCTCCACACAACTTTAAGGGTCTCCATTTGTCCTTTAGCAGCTCCACAATGCATGGCACTGTATAAACAACCCTCATTGGATCAACATTGTTTTATGTTAAGAAATTAAAGAAGCATCAAACATTACTAGTCGGAAAAAAAAATTTGTGTAAGATCATAAGTAAATTAAATCTTTTATAAACTGTATCGATGAGCTATAATTAAATAAATATCTATTTGTCAGTGTTGTGGTGCTAAAACAATGATAGTAAAACAACCTTAGAGTTGTGTTGACTTGAGACTTAAAAACATCTTCCATTTTGGATATCATTTTTCAAATACATAACAAGCACTTTAAAAATTTTGATAACTATAAAAGAAGGACCCAGGATTAAAAATGAAAATAATGGTCCTGTAAAATGAGGCTGCCTCCTTATTGTTGCAGGCTTCTCAATTTTTTAACCACAAACTGAAAGATTAAAAAAAAAAAAAAAAATAGAAACCTTGCTAATTACATTAGGAACAAGAAAGCAGAGTTTATTAAAACAAATCATTTTTTCTTTACTTTATATTGTTAAATATCGATTGTATATGTAAAGATAGTTGTGGCACTGAACTTCCACCTAGGTGTACAGCAGCCCAACAACAAACAGTACAGTCCAGTTGGTAGCGTCCCCTGCGCCATGTTGTTTGTATATATAGCAGTAATAAACAAGCTGTCTAGTACAAGGTTCTTTTATTCCACTGCCTAATACTCTATAACTTTAATAGGTTATGGGCCCAGAGTATTTTTGTGCAGAGCATAGTATTTGTGTATAGTGTCAACGCGTAGTCGCGAAGTGATATTATTTTATTAGTGAATTTTGTTTACCAGTACTATGGCGTCAGTTACTACTTCAGGAGTTCCAGTACTCGTCGGAACAAGTTTTAACAGCTGGTTTTTCAGAATGTCATCTATTTTGGAAAGAGAACAGGTAAAAGATGTGTTGGAAGCAGATCCTCCTACCTCTAGTGCTGAGAAAAGGGAATTTCTCATTAAAGACTCGAAGGCAAAGTCCATCATTATCCAAGGCATTTCAGATAAACATCTGGAAATAATCATGGATTGCCAAACTTCCAAGGAAATGATAAATGCTTTAAAGAAGGTTTTTGTCAGATCTACCTCTTTTTCAAAATTGACTTGGTACAGGAAGTTGATGGGCCTGAAATATTCTCTTCATGGAAATATGGAAGAACATTTTTTGGCATTTGATACCATTATCCGAAACCTTCAAGAACAAGGCACAGTTCTAGGAGAGTCAGACAAGGTATGTCACCTTTTGATGTCTTTACCAGATGAATTTAACACAGTTGTGACAGCTCTAGAAACTAATTTAGAAGTCCAAATGGATTTTGTGCGAGCCAGACTTCTAGATACAGATACAAAGTTAAAGTCAAAGTCATCAGCTAGTGCATCATCATCAGAAGTATCATTTAAAGCACAGAGTGGTTGCTTTATATGTGGGGATAAAAGACATTTCAAGGCACAATGTCCCAAAAATAAGCAGAACCGTGGAAGTAAATCCTTTAATAGAAGCTTTCGTGGGAAAAGAAGAGGAACAATCCAGGGAAATACGGCAGATGTAGAAGAAGAAGTTGTAATGGTGGCCCTAAATTGTGGTAATATTAAACTATCATCTAACAATGTGTTCTTAGTTGATTCAGGTGCGAGTAACCATCTTTTTAAGGCAGAATTGGAACCCCTTTTGTCAAATGTTTCTAATCTTAATCATGATGTTGCCATACATATAGCTAATGGTGATAAAATGTTTACTAGAAAAGAAGGTACCCTAAGAGTAACCTCTCAAGGTAGGATTGTAAACATTAAAGGTTTAATAGTCCCGGGGTTAAAACATAATTTATTATCAGTGAGTGCAGTTACCTCAAAAGGCTTAAAAGTGATTACAGATTCTAAGGAGATGAAAATCTGTGGAAGAAATTTTAAGCTGAGTTGTCCACGAGTGAATGGATTGTACATATTTACGTTTGATGAACCCAGTGATAATCAAGTCAAGTGCAACATTTCAAGTGCTACGGATGTAGATTTATGGCATAAACGTCTAGGACATTTGAATCGGCATGGACTCAAAAGTTTAGGATTACCCTATAGTGACAAGAAGTGTTCGGCATGCATTGAAGGTAAGGCTACTAGACAGCCCTTTTCAAATAATAGGAAACGCACTTCAAAGGTTGGTGAATTAATTCACTCTGATATATGTGGTCCTTTCAATCCTGAATCAGTTGAAGGACATAGGTATATGCAGGTGATTTTGGATGACTTCACTCATTTTGTGCATGTTAAACTTCTCCATATGAAGAGCGAAGCTGAAACAAACCTGATGGATTATATAGCGGAACTAGAAAGGCAGCAGGGTGTCCCGGTGAAAAGGCTACGTTTAGATAATGGAGGAGAATTTACGTCTAAATTTTTTCAAAAATATTGTTCAGATAAAGGTATAAAATTAGAATATTCTTTGCCATATAGCCCTCAAATGAACGGAAAGAGCGAAAGAATGAATAGGACACTATTAGACATGATGCGTACTAAGGTATCAGATTCCGGTATCCCCAAGTTCTTGTGGGGGGAAGCAGCTCGATGTTGTGCTTATGAACTGAATAGGTCACCTACTTCAGCCTTAAGTAAAGGTGAAACTCCCTCATTAATATGGAATGGCAGAAATGATCTGTCTAAACTTCGAATATTTGGTTGCCGAGCATGGCCTACCATTCTTCCTAAAGGTTCCAAATTGGATCCCAGAAGCAAGGAGGGGGTGATGGTTGGTTATTGTGGTGGTGGGTATAGGATTTGGTTGCCAGACGAGCAGAAAGTTATTAGATCTAGAGATGTGATATTCGAGGAGAGCCAAATGCCCTATAAAGAAGTTAAAAATGTACCTATTGTCTATCATAATAGTGGTGGAAGCTATGAAGAGGGAAGGAAAAATGGTGAAGAGAATAACACTAATATTTCAGAGCAGCCAGAAGAAACTTCTAGACCTCAGAATGATTGTAATCCAGAGCAGTCAGAAAACCCTTCCAGACTTCAGAATGAAGAATCCTATCCAGAGCATTCAGAAGAAACTTCTAGACCTCAGAGAAACCGGTCAAAACCTCATTTCCTAAATGATTATGAGTTATATAATGCATACTGTATGGTAAGCCGATCAGATGGAGTTCCATCATCTTATGAGGATGCTAATAAAAAGGAGGAATGGCAGGAAGCCATTATTAAAGAATTAAAAGCTCATGAGAAGATGAACACTTGGTCTGAAGAGGAAGCACCGAATGGAAGTGTCCCAATCACAACTAAATGGGTTTTCACAGTGAAGGAAGATGGAATCAAAAAGGCCAGATTGGTAGCAAGAGGGTTTGAAGAACAAACTCAAGATGATTGTGTATTTAATTACTCACCAGTTTGCCGAATGGATACTGTAAGAACTCTCTTGTCATTTGCATGCCAAAACGATTGGAGTATTAGACAAGTTGATGTGCCAACAGCCTTTCTCAATGGCTCACTGGACTATCCTGTGTTTATAAAACCACCTAAAGGTGTAAGTTGTTCTACAAAAACTCTGAGACTAAATAGGCCACTTTATGGACTCAAGAAAGCACCGAAGTATTGGAATGAAAGATTTAATTCTTTTATGTTAAAATTGGGATTTAAGAGATCCCAATATGATTTATGCCTTTACTACAAGAGTAGGGTATTCTTTGTTCTTTTTGTGGATGATGGCCTAATTACAGGGGATGAAAAGGCTATTGAAGAATTAGTGAACAATTTAAAAGGAGAGTTCAGCATTAAAGAAATGAAGGCTTCTCAATTTTTAGGGATGAAGATTGAAAGGAAAGAAAAGAAAATAAGGGTTACACAAACACCGCTTTATTGATAAACTCCTTGAAGATTATAATATGGTAGAGTGCAGGAAGGTATCAACCCCCATGGAGGTTGGATTTAAGCTTAACGCTGATAGTCCACCTTTAGATGAAAATATACCATACAGGAGCTTGGTATGTGGACTTATGTATCTGAGCACAACAACTCGACCGGATTTATCATTCCCAATTAGCTATTTATCTAGATGTTTAGATAAAGCTACTCAGCAGTCTTGGAAAGCTGCAAAACGAATACTCAGATATTGGTCAAAGAAACTCGAGATATTGGTCTTACTTTCAAACCAAGTGAGAACCTAGGACTTATTGGTTATTCAGATGCTGACTGGGCAGGTGACATAGAAACACGAAAGAGTGTAAGTGGCTTTGCAGCATTCTGCGGAAGCAATCCCATAGCTTGGCATTCAAGAAAGCAAGCATGTGTGGCTCTGTCAACGATGGAAGCGGAGTACATTGCAGCAGGAATGGCATCACAGGAAATTGTGAGTTTAAGTGGAATAATTAGTGAGTTCAGTGGTGAAACATTAAGTGGAAAACTGTTGGTGGATAACACTAGTGCTATAGCTTTTATAAAGAATTGTGAAAACTCTAAACGAGCAAAAACACATTGATATAAAATTCCATTTTGTTAAAGATCTTATTTCCAAAGAAATAATATCTGTGGAACACATCAATTCTGACCGCAATGTGGCAGATTTGTTCACAAAACCACTTGCCTTTGATAAGTTTCAAATGTTTCGGAAGGCTTTAATTAATTAATATATTAATGTCATTTATATATATTGTGCTAAAATTGTTGTGTAGAATTTTTTAATAGAATAATATTTTTACTTGTTTTGTGGTGTAGAATTTTGTAGTAGAATAATATTTTTACTTGTTTTGTATGTGAGATACAATTGAATATTTACTTGTGTATGTATATATTTGAAAACATTCAATTGAGGGGGTGTGTTAAATATCGATTGTATATGTAAAGATAGTTGTGGCACTGAACTTCCACCTAGGTGTACAGCAGCCCAACAACAAACAGTACAGTCCAGTTGGTAGCGTCCCCTGCGCCATGTTGTTTGTATATATAGCAGTAATAAACAAGCTGTCTAGTACAAGGTTCTTTTATTCCACTGCCTAATACTCTATAACTTTAATATATATATATATATATATATATAAGTTTTTACTAAAATTTATCGGGTGTTAGGTCTTTAAAAAATTATTCTCTTTCTTAATTTTGTTGATTGGCGTTTCGATCTTCCATTAGAAACATGGGAATCCTTTCAAAACAAACAATTATTGAACACCGGCTCACCAATCAGGCTAACTACAAGGTATATAAAAAGGTTGATGAATTTTACTGTTGTGTATATATATATATATATATATATATATATATATATATATATATATATATATATATATATATATATATATATATATATAAACCAATCCAAATTATTTAAATACTAGCAGAATATATAAAATGTCTATCTTGTAGTGTGCACAGTCCTCTTTAAATTGTGTATGGTAGATTAGTAACAACTTACGTTCTGCCTTTCCTATCCTGTCGATTTGTATTTGCTCCGTGGTTTAGTAATGTCTGGGTGCTGTCAGCATGTCCCAGAGTAACAGCATAGAATAGAGCAGAGCAGCCGTTGTTATCAATTACATCAGTCTCAGCATTGCATAGTGAAATAAGGGTTTCCACACAATCTGTATGGCCACGAGATGCAGCACAATGTAGTGCTGAAAGAATTTTTTTTTCTGATTTTAATTTTTATAAAATAACAACATAGATTATGCTTAACTAATTACTAACTGTAAAGAATTTTAAATAGTTATTCTATATTATACTTTGCTGAACCATTCAGGGAAATGAGTATTCTGTAAAATATATATTCTGGGAAATATGCATGACTTTCTTTAATAAATATCAAACATATTTTTGTTAGCACAGAGGATAAAATACTTATAGTTTTATGTTATTTATTTGAAACTGGTTAGGTAAGTAAAAATTAGGAAGGATAATTAGGAACATAATCCTTTAATAATGGAGTATCTTATTAATTAATTAATTAATAATATCCCACTGATCTGCTTCATAAAACTATATCTTAATAAGTTTTTAAAATGGAAACCTCATAGAATATTGAGACAACAATAAACCGCTTGCTTGTTGATTTGGGTTACTACAATATTATTGAACAAAAACGTCAAATTTCCTATTAATTGAAAAAAATTGATTCACTATACCTTTATGAGGTCTATTGTGAGATATGGTTGTGAGTTTACTGCCTCGCTAACAGGCATAAGGGGAGATTAGAAAGAAGAAGAGTTTGAGTTTTAATGTCCCTCATTAGTTATTCATAAATACTTCAATCTCCCATTTGTTACAGACTTAGCTCAAAATACATATATGTACCTCGTTTTATTCAGAAATCTCTGAACCTAAAACTCCTTTGGTTTGTAATCTTTCATCCTTTTGTTTTCCTGATAACCCACTGAGGAATTCGAATAGGAAATAGCCATGGAACTTTCCAATAGTTTTTAAAATAGTCATGAGATGGTTAATTACATTATCATGTCTTTACTATAGCCTAAAATTTACTTCTTAAATCGTAATGCAGTTGTAAATTTAAAAAAATAACAAAAAATAAAAGAAACTTTGATACCTACATTGTACCAATATAATTCTTTTGTACATGAGATATACTTAACAATAAAAATTAAATTGAGAGACGAATAATTCAATATTACCGAGAAGTATGTAGTTACTTTTGTGAAACATGTTTGGATAAGCATAAATATTTTTATTTTTTTAGATAGGCATCAATGCATGATTCATAGCATATCAGAATGAACATTTACCTGTTAATCCATCTTTGTCTGCTGCTTCAACATTAGCTCCAGCATTTGTCAGTACAAGTATTGCTTCTGAACTTCCTACAGAAAAAAAAAAGGTTAAATAGTTATAAAATTGGTTGTTTTACTTTTACAGTAGTTCTTATTTTCACATGGAGATACAACTTTAATTTCATTTGGTGGAATTTTATTATAAATTTTCCAATTAATTTAAAAATAAGAGCAATTTTTAATCAAAACCTTAATATTCCTCTGAAATAGTAAAATTTATCAAATATTTCTGAAACTACATATTTAAGATGACTGAACGCCCGAGATGTTACAGCAACTTTTTCATGAAAATCAGCTAACTAGATGAGCCACATTATACTACGCATTTTGCACCTTTTTACGATTTTCTCAAAAACGGATCAAAGGATTTTAATTAAACTCACTACATCGATGTAAAATTTATTGGGCTTTAATATTAGATAGGTTTCTTTCTGATTTAAATAGCCTGACAGGGCTTAAATACCGATATTTTAAATTTTCTTTCTCTAAAGTATTTTTAATTTTGTAGATTTAAAAAATTCAGCCACATCATCTTATTAGAATTGATAAATAGCCGCTAAATGTGCAAGTTAAGCGAATTTGATGAACAACTAAAGGAGAAAAGTGCAAACATAAAAAATTTTTATGCGATTTTTTTTAAACATTAAAACCGAAATATAGATGTATAATATACCGTTGGAAAGTAAAGACTTTAGAAAAAATACTTTCATAAACACAAAATTCTAAAAGTTAACGGAGGGTGATAAAAAGCCAATAAAACAAACTGATTTTTGTAGATAATAATATAATTGATTATTTAATAAAACACATGTTTCTATTCAAACTTAATTTAATTATTTCTTTAACAATTTATTTTAATCTCTAAATGTATTTAAAACTTCTAAAATTGATTTAAAAAAAAAGAGGTAAGTGAAAGTCGCGTGTTGCGCACACCAGATTTTTTATTTCACTAAGCGAATGATATAAATAAGTAGAAAAAAACAAATATATTCCATTAAATAAAATGTATTACCATATAAAATTAAAGCATAGGTGATGCAATTTCTATGACCACGGCTGTAGAGTAAATTTGTGAAATACAAAAAAAAAAAAAAAATATATATAATTAGCAACTTTGAAACATAATTAAAAATATTTAAAGATGTAGTTTTTTAGATGTAGATGTAGATAGGAGTAGTTTTTTTGCTCTCTGAGTAGTTTCTCACTGATAAAGGACATCCCATACTCATAAATGAAAAAATGATTTTTAATTTATCTTAACTAGATTAAGAGTTATAGAATTTTGGTCACTAAACGGTGGTTTTTCCCACTGTGCAGCGCCTCCAAGTAGCGCGCGTGGTCTGGCGGGGACTTCCTTGAAAATCGGCATGTTACTGAACGTGTTAAATGATAGAGAAAAACATGAATAGTGTAGGTTTAGTACCGGCACTGGCTGCCCATAGGATAGGCGTGCGGCCATGGTGGTCGGGGATGTTGGGATCGGCGAAGTGGTTGATGAGTAGTCGGAGTGCCGTCATTCCTAAGCGGCGGTCGCCAGGCATCTCGCTGCCCGGCCCGCACATCTGGGCTGCGTAGTGTAGGGGACATCCTCCATGCATGTCCCCGATGTTAGGGTCCGCTTTCTTCTTCAGGATCAACTCCAAACACTCAATTTCTCCACAAACTGCAAAGGCAAAAGTTCTTTAAGAGAGAAAAATAATTTATTTCAACATTATGCTGCCCAAATACACTGGGTCGCTCTTTGATACACAGATGACCAAATCATCCAAAATAGATAACTTTTTTTTTTCCTTATATTTTAATTTATAAACAATTATTATTATAATATATTTACAATTATTAAAACTATTATTCTAAATGAATTAACTGATGCCTCTACGTCATTCTCTGGAATTGTGTAATATTTACCACATATTTCTTAGATTCATCTCCAAAAGAAAAAAAAAAAAGTACGGACACTGTTAACCATGTATATGGTGATGGATAATTCCCAGGGAGTCCAAGATTACATTTTCGGCCAAAATCGCGACATCCCTGGTGATAACAGTGCTTGTAGCCTTCGGGACCGTTTCACGAGACTCAAACCATAGGTCTCTCATGGAGAACTCTCTCTCTCCACAAAGTGGGAAAGCTGAATAAAGTTACAGAATGAAGTTTATGGTGAACATTTTTATGGGGATATGAGAAGAAGGCGGTGGTATATAAATCGGAGTTCGGTGATGAACCGAGCAAGCGGAGGTCCGCTGGTTCTGATGTCGCTGATCAAATTGAGGTCTACGCTTTAGAATTCGGTGAAGTTGAGGTGGGTTTGTATTTGGTTGTTTGCCCCTGTTGTTTGAATCATTCTATGATTCTAAATGCTTCGCGGAAACGGCCTTGCAAGGAGGTGATTAGACCCAAATCAGGCTCGGGCGCTAGGTTTTTTTCACCAATTTCGGGTACCCACTTTATAGAGGCTATATGTTCCATGGGAGGGTCTCCATACCGTAGGTTCGCCCCCGGGATAAATTAACAGAATTAATAATTCTGCCTCAACGGGTGTTTGAACCCGAGACCTGCAGAACAGTAGCCTCATGCTTTATCCATTAGACCACGCCGCTCCCCTGCCAAAAGATTTCAAAGGAGGATTTAATTTGAAGGAGATTATCGATAGTGGGAGGATGATGGGAGTTAATGGATTGGTAAAGGTATGATCCTCGGAAATATTTTCTGCGAGTGTAGGGAAGGAGCCAATTTAAAAGTACTGTAGACAAATCTTATAGAGATGTTCATGATTCGCTTCAGTATGTTCTCAAGCATAGTCGAAAGGCCATCATATATATATACCAATCAGCCATAGTCAAAGTGGGGAAAATATAAAATATATATCTAATATTTAGGTGCAAGAAAAAATTTTGATTACGAGATAAGAAACTTAAAGAGTTTTTTTTTCCAAAAGGAGTAACTAACCGGTGGCCCAATGCGCGGAGGTGTGACCCTCTTTGTCTGCGGTGTTGACGTCGGCCCCCTGAGCTATGAGAAGCTTGGCTAGCTGTACGTTGCCGGCGATGACAGCCAAGTGGAGCGCTGTGTAGCCGTCCTGGTCTTGAGCGTAGACGAGCTCGGGGCCGCTCGTAGCAAAGCGGCAGCGCTCTCCACCCCGCCATCCCCGCTCTCGGCGCAGTAGTGAAGTGCAGTCTTAAGGCTCCGTTCCCTCTCCAGAATAGTGTCCGGCTGCAATGGAAACATACTATAACACCCAAACCGGATAATAGTTTTTAAAAAAAAAGTTACATTAGTAGAGTCTCTAATTGAGACGTGGATTTCCAAAAGGCACTACATCCACTTTAGACAATTTTACAGGAAACACCGAAATCTGTCATTTATTTATTACTGGACCAATTTACTTGATCCTTTTTTTATTAATATCTGAAGTTTATTTTTGACTTTTAACAACTTATTTTCCCGATGACCGATTATTGCACTTTTCCTATGACTTTTTAACAATATAATATGGATATAGTACTTTTTGGAATAAAACGTTGATAAAGTGCTTTTTGGAACGAAACGTTGTTAAATGGAAATGACCTGGTAAGAGCAATGTCTAGGACAACATGGGTTCATCAATATTAAATTAATAGTTGCTCCAACACGAGTTTTGGCTATTGGGTAGACATCTGCGCATGCGGAAAATCTGTATTTAAATGCTTCATGTTTCTGGAGGTCAAAGCTTCGTGTATTAAGAAACCTTTAATAAAAGCCATGTATTTCAAGGACAAAACTGAAATGAATAGATGGGGTGGAAGAGAATCTGTCATCAACATCGATGAAGAGCAAGCCTTGGATAAAGAAGAGTAGAAATGAACGATATTAATGGGATACACAAATAAAATATTAGAACAAAAAAATAATTCCAATGTTAAAGATTTGATGATTTAATATTTAATAGTACAAAGGCAACATATAACTGTAATAATAACCGCAAAAATCCTATAATGATCATAAAACAGCCATGATTTGATCACAATTGTGTTAGAATTAGAAAACAGACGTTTATCCTTTGGAATTTATTCAGAAAGACAAATGCAAAAGTAATAAAAGAGAAATTTCCCTCAATGTCAAAAGAGTATAAGACTGTTTGTGTGAAGAATATTCGCAAGCCAAATACTCGAAAGAATTTGGGTCATTAGTAAATAATTTTAAGTTTAAAAATATATATTCTGTCCAAATATAAAAACGGAAAAATGGGTAGATCATCTTCAGACTTTTAAAAACATTTCCAACCCGTCTCCAACTACTATTTCTAACGCACCGTGTATTACTGATGAAATCCTTGACCGTAAATATAGCTACTCGGAATCAAGCGCAGTTGTTAAGAGAGTAAACAGCACCAAGGCTCCTGGAATAGATAGAATTCTCAGAAAATTTTATATAGAAGCAGCGGAAAACTTTATAAAATTATTACTCGAAGTTTTCAATGATCTGAGAAACTACCTGCAAACTTTGGAAAGATAATTTTATATCCACTGCACAAACAAGGCTGTATTACTGACCCTAATAATCATCGTGTGATACCTTTTATTAATGCTGTAGATAAACTCTACACTGGGTTGGTAGTTGAAAGACTTATAAATTGGGTGGATTTAAATCGTATACTCGATGAAAGATAAACAGGATTTAGTCGAGGCTACAGTACTGTTGACAACATTTTTGTTCTGTTTTAAATTAATCAAGTAGCAATTACAGGTTAAAGAATCTGACATCAATATCAAGGAAGCGAAAGCCTTGGAAATGAACTTTAAACGAAATATAATGATGGAGTTTTGTTGACCGTTGAGAAATTAGATGAGGAAGATGGTTGGGGGTGCGGTCATAAATTAAAAACACACATTTAAAATATTGGGTTGATGCAAAATTAATGCAGGTTTCCTCTATTGCAATATCTTAGTTCCAATTGTGTAAACAAAGCTAATCCTAACATTGATCATTATTATACCAAAACAAACCTTATCTAATACCCTCTCTTTCACCATGAATTTGTTTAGTAAAATCGTTTTGTTCAGTGTGTTCAAAGGTCTTGAATCGAAAATGTCAAAGTGCGATTTTCGTCAAATTTATTTTTACGAATTTAAATTAGGGCGCAGCGCTGCGCAAACGGCTCGTAATATTAATGAAGTGTGGGGTCAGGGGGCTATTAATGAGTGCACGGTGCAGCGTTGGTTCCAGAAGTTTCGCAGAGGAGATTTCGACCTCGAAGACAAGGAAGGTCGGGGCCGTCATCTTGCTCTGGACAACGACCAGCTGAGGTCAAAAGTGGAAGAAGACCCAACCAAAACCACACGAGAAATGGCGGCGGAACTCGGTGTGAACCAATCCACAGTTGTACGCCACTTGGAAGCAATTGGTAAGCTAAAAAAGTTGGCCAAGTGGGTGCCAGTAGTAACGCCAGACCACACGTTGCACAACCAACGCTTCGACGACTGCACGAGTTGGGCTACGAAGTTCTCCAACATCCGCCTTATTCACCTGACCTCTCTCCTACAGACTTCCACTTTTTCAGGCATCTGGACAACTTTTTGAGGGAGAAAAATTTTCAAAACCAGGACGACATTGAAAATTCTTTTCGTGATTTCATTGAGTCCAGGGATTCGGATTTTTTTTCTGGTGGAATAAGAAAGCTTGTTGAACGTTGGCAAAAGTGCATTGATTCAGATGGAAATTATTTTGATTAAATATATATGGTTAAAGTAAAGATATGGCGTATTTACAATACCTACTAAAAACCTGCATTAATTTTGCATCAACCCAATAAGTAGTGGGCCGAAACGTCGGCACATAATTAAAATAACACTTATTTTAAATGTGTGTTTCTAATTTATGACCGCACCCCCAACCATCTTCCTCATCTAAACGAAATATAGGTCATGGAAAACCACATTAGCGTAAAATTCCTTGCAATAAAAATGTATAGGGACTCTATTATTTATTTATTTTTTATAATCGCTGTGTTTCTTAATATATTACATTATAACTAAATCAAATAATAAGGTTCAAATCAAATTGATTAGTTAGATGAGGACTAATGAAGATGGTAAATATGAAATGGTACCTTAGCCTGAATGATTTCGTTCACTTGGCTCTCCTTTCCTTGCTGGCAGGCATACATGAGAGACGTGGCACCCAGCTTCACTGTCACTCCAGTCATCTCTTAATCACCTTTATGAAAAATAATATCTTATTAATATGTTTTACAATACTCTAATAATTGAATTTAAATAAATATATATTGATTAGGAAAATAAAGATGTTAAATATTTTGAAAATAAACCCCATAAAATACTCTACGCCTTAAACCTATGACTTCCAGCACTACTATATCCTTTAACAATAGTTCAGTCACTTCTGTTAAACAGATTCGGTACCTTGGATTCCACCTTGACAAACACCTAACACAGAATCCTCATACTTGACTGAAACTTCCCGTAGATACCGATTACTCGAAAAACGCTCAAAACTCCCTATTTACTTCAGGAAATTCATTTATACCCAATCCTTGCTATCTAAAATCCTACGAAAAATCCTCACTGCTCCTTGCCTTGTTACCATTAAAATAATCCTTAGAAACTCGAATACCACCCCAGTTACTACCCGAAATAACTCAATTCCAAACTACCATCCCACACAAACCCGCTTGTCCGTCACCTCTCATCTCCATCTATCCCCGAGAATTCTTCCTGGCGCCTGAAAAGACGGTGGTCTAGAGACCTCCTAAAAAAATCAACATTAAATTGCTACCTTAAATAATAATTGAAGTCCTACCGCTGGATATCTTTTTCACAAGACATTTTTAGCCAATAATCGCTGCATTGCACATTTACTTGTATTTTTATGTACAATTGTAAAACTAAACAAAAAAATGTTTTAAGAAAGAAGCATGTACAATCAGCATTATTATTGATCGCGCCACTTAATAATAGTGAACCGAGGACATTCATTTCATCCGTGCGTCGAGATATGAATGTTAAAACATATCTTAGAAAGATAAATGTCTACATGTCGAAAGAAGGCCAATGGTAAGTCTACACCTGGAGTGCAACGAGCCAGAAAGGGAAGTTCATTGAGCAGAGGAGGAAAAATCGAAGATATTCAATTATACACGAGACAAACTCTTGACAAAGGAAAGGCTTCCTCAAATGACAGTCAGGAATAAGTGAATAAAATATGATGATTGAAAAACAGAGTTATCCTCTGGAATTCAAGGCGATAAAAATTAAAACTTGTTCTTTACTTCAGAAGTTACATCATTGTTATTGTGTCTTATATTAATATTGGTATATCTTTTTAATTTTATTTATTTATTGGTATTTACAACTGTATAATAGAATACAACGATTAAATTTGAATAAAATAAAAAAAGGCATGAAACATTTGTAGAGAAATTTCCCAATGGAAGCACTCTAAAAATACTCTAAAATAGAAGGTCTCAAGGCCATCTTCTATTCAGTTGCCTTGGAGGAATTTCAGGAATTGAAGAGGAAGAAAGGATTGAAACTAGAGGGTTAGAGTAGGAATCGAGTTTGGCATGAAAGGAATAATATCTGGATCGGACCAAATCAGCAGCAGACGGAATGTTAAGGTCTTTATGGATAAGGTTATTCGTGACAAAGTAAGGAGGAGCATTGAGGATTCTACGAAGGATTTTGGATTGTAGTGATTGGATACGGAAAGAATTCGATGATTTAGTAGAGTTCCAAAGCTCTACTCCGTATATCCATATCGGCCTTATGATAGTCATGTAGACGAGTCTTTTGTATTTCATTAGAAGATTAGTAAGTGTGTCTAGTAAATGTTGGAGGAGTCAAAAACGTCGTGCAGTTTCTTGTCGTTTCAGTCTTGTATGTGGGTTCCAAGTAAGTCGTTTGTCAAGGAGCTATTAATGTATATCTTGGATAACAGTGAACATATAATAACAAGCCTGTTATGCTTATTGTTGATTTGTTTATATGTATTTGTATTGGTTTTTTTTATTTATTTACATCGTAATTATTAATGTATGCTGGAGATAGATTTATTATTTGCGCTGTCCCAGCCAGCTCCATTTGTAGAGAGATTGTCCTAACGACAATAGGGTTTAATTTCTTCTTTCTTATCATTAACTAAATTATTTAATTTTATACTACAATATTTGAAGCTTGAACTCTGGATGATACGAATTTCTGGTAAATATGTTATCGTTGGTTATCTAAAAGGTATAGCCCTTGCTCTTACTTCGAAATAAATACCGTTTCTAATTATTGATTACCATTTGCTTTATAAACTGATCATATCTTGTTATATTAATCATTGTCGATTTTATTCCCAAATCGAGCATTTTATATGATTCAACCAGATAGATTAGCATTGATTATACATTTAGTTAGGATCGATGGTAATTTTTTTTTTCTTTATATAACTAAAAATGCATTTATGTAATTAGGAAGAATATCGAAGAATATTATTCGGTTGGTGAAAACATTACATACAGTTATTTTTTTTTCTTTCCTTACTACCCAAAGTAGAGATACTTCGTTTTCATCCTAAAAGTGAAATAACAGTTATACTCAGAATTGAATATTTCCACCTAATTCTTACATTTTAGAAATCAAGCGATAAATGAGGTATTTTAAAGTGTTAATATTCAGAGAGGTGGGTGGTCTCACCTTAATTTGCAAGCCCGCACTACAACTTTTATGGGCGTCATTGGACCTAATTCAATTACTTTTACAGATTTCTAACTAGTCTTTTAAGAAGGAAAAACATTAATAATTAATTAAAAACTAGTCATCTTTTTTTGGGATGGACAAGAAAATTAATAGAAAAACAAAATCATTAGGTTTTTCAAAACGTCTCAGGTAAATAGCAAAGCTGGAGGATGGATCAGAGAAGGGGCCCGAGACAATTTCCATCTCCGCCAGCCGACTAAGTGTTTTAAAGATATTTTCTTTGGTTGTAATATTGTATGGTAAGTTTAACTATAATATCCCTCAGTATTCTCAAGCACTGGGTAAATTGTAAATTGTTTTAAAATAATAATGTCATTTATTGAAACTTGTTTACTTTGATCTTCTCCTGAATGCCACCTATTATGATTGGTAAACACGATACCATTGGAAAAGAAATCCAATGGTTTCAGTAATATTAGTCTGTACATACATTAAATATATCAATTTATGAATATATTAATCGGAACATTCTCTTCTAATTTGTTTATATATTTATTTATCATAACATATCAAACATGATTATCACATTACGTTTCGAGGTACCTTATACCTCATCTTCAGATTTTCAAATATTATATTTATTTCCATATTGTATCTCAATATAGGTCAATTACTATTATATTATTATTCAAATTAAGCTCATAGATAAGAATAATAATTCTGTTAAAATCTATCTTTTCATTATCACATATTCATTGTTTCAACCTTTTGTTGCTGTGCACTTGCAGTATGAAAAGATAGCAGTATGAAGATAAGTAGTTATTGTTCATGATAATTTTTATTGTTACATTATTTGATCTAATATAAATATTTCCATTGGAACAAATTCTTATTTCAATTTTTACTTTATTAAAACCCGATTCAAAGAAGTGAGGTAAGTGATAGTCGTGTGTAGCGAGGACAAGAATTTTTCATCTAAGGTAGTCGGTAAAAATATGCATAAACAAAAACGAGAAACTGGTGTAAATATAATAGAATAAAATAGATTTCTTTGCCTCCTCGTTTAAAAGGAAAATCCTCCTTAAAATTGCCTCTAAGGATAGCGTGCCTCCGTGAAACAGGGATTGTAATCCACTTTCTGTGGTTTAACTGTTCTGAGTCATCCACGCTTTACACTGCAACTCCCTCAACATTTGTCTTCTGTTAATTTACATTATACAACCATAAATTTACACAAAATAAACTTTCTCTAAAAGAGCTCAAGACAATAAAATATTGTTCACATTGATACCTTTAGTTGTGATTAAGGTAATTTCAAATCCTTCAATATTCTAATTTCCTATAGGTTACTAAAATATTAAGGGCAATATACAGCAATGCGAAGGCTTGATTTATCGATAAATATTCTTTAAAGATATAATTGGGGCCCCCTGTGGTGCTGTGGCTAGCATAACATTCTTATTTTTTTAAGATTTGTCCTCGGCACACCGAAGAGGTCTCATGTGACCCATTTATACTGCGAGTTAAGATGGCTCCTTCCCTCTATCCGCAGACAATATTTCCTAGGATCATACCTTCACCAAACCATCCACTCCCAGCTACCTCCCTACATCCACAGTCTTCTGCAATTTAAATCGTCAATCCACTCCCTCGAAACAAGATCGCGCCATTCTGACCTTTATATTCCTTCCTATCCATAGAACAAAAACTTTGATCATTCCTTTATTGTCCGCTCTACTACTCTCTGGAATTCCCTACCTACTCATATCTGCCATGCGTTTTCACTACCATCCTTCAAGTCCCAACTGTTCCAGTACCTACTGTCATCCAAACAGATGCTCAACAAGCCTGATATTTCAAATCAAATATCAATTTATAAAGAAAATTTATTATTTATTGTTTATATTAAACTTAGTTAATGAATCAGTTTCAATGTTTCGTTTTATTCAACACTTTAATTTATAACAAGTTATTTATTTAAGTCTTATTGTATAAATTAATCCTTTTTTTTTCTTTGATATCATTGTAAATAAAAATTAATTATAATCCTTGGGTCTTTTGGCCAGACACATCGTATATCTTAATTGTACATATCGATTGCTCTTAAGGGACCCTCTCCCAGAATAAAAATGGTTTTTCTATTCTATTTTATTCTATAATATGCCCAATGTCACGGGTTCGGACCCGGAAGATGAAACTACGATTTTTCAAATAGAATAAAGAACGAGTGGACGCGAAATAGTGGTCCCGATCCTGAGGGATGTCATGTACTCGTTAAAGATCCCTTTAAAACTATCTTTAAAGATAATCTGCAAATCTATCTTTCTTTCGATCTTTCCGAAATTCTCGAGGCTATATAAAAACTACAACAATATATTCATACCATCAGTGCAAAGGCTACGACCAATGATTTGAAGTTAAATGCTGGAAAAACAAGGCCATCCTCATCGGTTCCAAGCACCTTCTAAGTTCACTTTCATATTATCCCCTGCTTTATCTAAATAGCCTACCTATCCACTTCCACATCTCAGTAAGAAACCCTTGTCATTATTGATCATAACTGATCTAAGAGCAACCGAAAATCCATCGCTATCCTAAAACAATTCCTAAAATTAAATCAATTTCTATCCCACCTAAAACCCGTATGATATTGGTCTTCTTTCATGTTTCTCCAGTTTGAATACAGTTGCCTCGTGTATGGCCTACTATGTGAGAGAAATTTGGCATGAGACTCAAGAGACTGAATTGTTTTATAAGATTCACATGTGGAATTCCAGGCGCTCTCATGTTTTTATTAGGAATACGGAGTTGAATTGGCTCTACCCCTCTTTAATAACTCCTTGGTGTATGTCTAATCCGATCTTTCAAATTAAAAAAAAGCCTCCTTATATTCTTGATATGTTTACCGCTTGTTAACCCAAAACTTGTATATGCCTTCCCACTGATCTTCCTCCTTCAAAAAATCGTTTGTTATTCATGCTACCCTATTTTGGAATTCCTTGCCTATCCCCATTCGTAAAACCTTATCATTAACCAATTTTAAACAACTATTTCTTCATCTCCTGAATTATCAATCTTCCCAACATATCTAATATTTAAAGCTGTAGATGATAACTTTTCCTTGTCAGGAAATCCGTTTGTTATGTTTTTATACTAAAGTCTTAAAGACCAGACAATTATCATTTATATTATATTTTCTTGTTATTCTTAGCGGACTATTCGTCGCAGAATTAAATTATTTTCATCTCAAAATTTAGAACTCCCACTGTAGCATCGGCCGGTTAGCCATAGAAGGATAAAGTGACAATAACATAAAAAAACAACAAAGATATAATTTATTAGACCCCACGATTCAGTCTGAAATTTCAGATTTTTGTTCTGATTCAATTTGTCAAACATAGAAAAAAACAAAGTCTGGCACAACACCGACTATCACTTACAACCATTGTTAAAATTAACTTTAGAACTATCAAATAAAGTTTAGAATGAAAAAAAAATGCATTAAGTTACGGTGGAAACATTTATTTTAAATTAAATAATGTAACAATAGTAATTATATTATACAAAAATCACCAGGTTTTATGCGCTTTTTGCCACTTATTACTACCCTCTGTAACTTAGGATGTGTCAATGAACTTGTTTTTACAATCTTTAGTTTTATAATAGTACATTATACATGTTCTTATTTGCGAAAAAAATATTTTATCCCCCCCCAAAAAAATCAGCTGTTTTCTGCTTCATTTGTTTACAAAACACCAAATTTTTCCTATCAATTTATCTACGAGAAATAGATAATTATTTCGAATCAACAAAATTTAAGGTACTTACGAGAGTATAATTTAAAAAATTCGGCATATATGCCCTGTATGACTGATCGTATATTTTAAACAAAGCCGTTAGAGCCGTATTGAGGAATCGTACAAAACTGCAAAATGCTTGATATAAAGTGGCTCTTCTAGGCTCACGTTTTACGGATAAAAGATCTTGTAATATCCTAGGAATAATTTAGTCTTAAATATAAAATTTCAATTTAAAACGATTTTAATTTTAAGCTAGACTTATCCAAATACAAAAATCTTGATTACTATAAAAGTGCGAAGTGATGACCAACCCCAAGGATCAACAAGGTCTATCGCGCCAACATAAAAAACAACAAACATTGAATATTTATGTAAAAACACCAAAACTGATCGGAATTAAGTTCAATAAGTAAAAATGACGTAATTAAAGCGCATCAATACCGGATCAATACTTTACTTAACCTGTATATGAAATATATAGTAAGGGAAAGTACAGTGATAGTAAAAATTTCGAATTGGAGTTTCCACCGGAAATACATCTTTTAGGATACCCAAATCACCAAGTCCCGAAAAATGGTCTGTGAGTGTGTTCTGTCATTTTAAATTTTTACTTTAATAGTTAAGCTCAAACGAGACGCTGATTTCCAAAAGTTACTAAAGGACATTTTTTACGAATTCGATATTTTGACGTTTTTGTGTTCTTATCATTTAATTTGGTTTAAATCTTCTATTTTATTTTATCTAATGAGTTCTCAAGTCCTTTAAAAACGCGATTTATAACTGCAGTAATTTTCTAAATATGCTAAATACGCATATAGTTTCGATCCAAATCATACTAAAGTATTTCATTCCATAACTTTAGTGTTATTAATATGGTAAAAAAAAAAAATTCTATATTTTAATGCAAAAAGAATCAAATAAGATAGTAATGAGAGAGTTTTAAGCTTTCTATAAAATTCCTTGAATGGATATGAACATTTTGGAAATCAACGTCTCAATGTGGTTTCTTTCTTCCATAAGATTCGTTGATAAATTACATTTTTTTTTCTTATTTGTCTTTTCTTCACTGTTTTCATCTCTATTTGTTTCGCAACATACTTGATTTCATAAATCTATCTGTGTATTTGTGTGTTGTGTGTGTATATATATATATAATTTTTTATTTTATTTTTTTACAGCTCAGTTTTCAAAGTTTCATTTTTTTTTAAATATTATTTTATTATCATAGTTTTTTTTAAATTATTATTATTGTTATTGTTTTTTTTAAATTAAGTTGGGTAAGTGTTACATTACATATTGGTTAACAAGTCAAATATTATTATTATTTCTATTAGTTACATGTAATGTTATTATTTATTAAGGCCTGTTGGTGGATACTGCTGTAAAATAAAAAAAATAATTAATTTTTTGTTTTAAATTGAAAAAAAAAACTTGTCATATTGATTACATCACATAAATTTGCAACTTGCGAACCAGTGAATAAATATGTATTTGACTAATATTTATTCAATTTATATATACATATACAGTACGCAAAATATTTGAATACCATAAAAATTTGGGTTAGTTTTTTACAGCTTATAGAGAAAATAACATATAATTTTTTTTTAAAAATATATATTTGTTTTTTTATTGAAATTTACAACTGTACAAAAATACATCAAGTAAATATGCTGAAATGCTATAACACATGAAATAAACATGATGAGAAACTGCCCATTGGCAGCACTCTTTGGTGTGAGTCTAAACAAGAAGGTCTCGAGGCCATCTTATTTTCAGACGCCTCGGAGGATTATCAGGATTTGAAGAGGAAGCAGGATTGGAAATTAATGGAATTAGAGGGGAGTGGAGTTTTTCATGGAAGGTGTGATACCTGGTGCGGGCCAAATCAGCAACAAATGGAACATTAAGGTCATTGTGGATGATTTTATTGGTGACAAAGTAAGAGCGTTAAGGATTTTGCGAGGATTCGGATTGTAAGGATTGATACGAGGAAGAGTTTGACGGTTAATAATATTAATATTAAATATTAATAAACTATTAGTTGGGTTTGATAGAGGTGAAAGTTGTTTACAAACAAACAAGGATTAATACGATAGTAGAGATGTTTTGCAATATGGTTCAGTTGAGCTTTTGTTTGAATTGATAAACATGCCGAAGAAAACCGAAATATCGCGTTCTGATCGTGAAAAAATCATTTTCAGGCAAAAGTTATCGTGAAATTTGAAAATGTATGAAAATCGGGTTTTCAACAATTCGATACATTGTTAAAAAAAGAAATGACTGCTGGTGTTGAAAACAAACCACAAAAATGACGACCATCCAAACTCATACATCGACTAAAACGTGAAATAGTGCGAAATGCTCTGAAAAACCCAATATCGAACGCACAAAAAAATGCTGACGACTTGGGGACGACATCGGGTAATGTTGTTACGTCACAAACATTATGGAAAGTACTTCGTAATGAGGGAATTGAAAGAAGGGGTCCTCAAAAGAAGCCTTTACTAAGCGAAATAAACTGCAGAAGAATAACAATTTGCAAAAATATATAAAGATAAACCATTAGAATTTTGGAAACAGGTTATATTTTCGAGCAAAAGTAAATTTGAAATATTTAAACGGCTAGCATCCTTACAATTTGGATGGAAAAAAATACAAGGCTTGAGGCGAAGAATTTGCTATACAGTGTGAAACATGGAAGAGGAAGTACTATGGTCTGGGGCAGTATTAGATATGAAGATAAGGGCAATTCGGAATTCATTAATGGGCATAAGACAGCCCAAAATTTATGTTGTTATATCGCGCTGTAATTTGAAATCCATTGCCAAGAAATTAGGGCTCACAGATTCATTTTATTTCGAACAAGACAATGACACAAAGTATACAGCGAATCTTACCAAAGAATTGTTCCTTTACAATGCTCCCCGCAGGCTAATTACACCTCCTCAGGCCCCTGATATTAATCCAATTGAAAATTTGTGGCATATTTTGTATCAAAAAGTAAGGGAAAACCACATTATTGGCTAAAATCATCTAGAAAACTGCCTAATTAAGGAACAACATCGCTCAAATGTGACATAAAAATTGGTAGATTCCATGCCGAGGAGATCGGAAATGATTACAAATGCGAAAGGAGGCCACACCAAATACTAAAAAATGTGCAAACAAAAATACAATGTGATTTTCAGGCTGTGCAAATACTTTGGGTAAAATTTTGTCGATTGTGTTACTGTTAAAATGAAGTTAATTTTAATAAAACATTTTAGCACCAATTCTTAGATTCTTTTTATATTGAGGCCAAAAAAAAATTATTGTGAAATTTCAATTTAAATATTGTTGTTATATCAAACAAATCATGTTTTGCAAATGCTTTTGCCTACTGTTTATCTTGAGATGACATTTTGTGTCAGAGACAAGTTTACTACGACTTAAATCCAGCTGTCAATACCAAAAGTACATTTCAAGAGCTTGTTTTGTTGGAATGCAAATCTGAGGTAGAACGCCTACGTTCGATCGATCTTATCCGTCGTAGTGACGGTATTAAATTTATGCGACTTTAATATTTATTATAAAAATTTCAATTATAAAAATATTGAATATTCAAGGTTATAATGAAGCAAGAGATGGTTCGAAAGGTAGGTCAATAATTATCATAAAAAAAGTTAAAACTTTTTTGTGCAACCAGCATTTTGAACCACATTGTGGGTCGTAATAAGGGCTAAAAAGTGGCAAGCTACAATGTAAATATTTACATAGGTATAATATATGAATAAATATTGTCATTAAATATTAAAATAGGCAATAAAAAAAAATTAAAACAGTGGTCAGAGGAGGCCAAGACCCACCAAGGATTGTAGTGCCCCGAAGGTAGAGATATATAGTCAGTTTAAAAGTAAGAAAATAAATTAGTAATAACTATTTGATTTTTATAAAAGGTTTCCGAGAATAAGGTACTATGTAAAATATTGGTTCCAAGGAGAGATGAAGTCACTGGGGAATTCAGAGATTGCATCCTGTCAATATAATAGAGTTGATAGCGACTCAAATCGGCTTGTAAAGTTCAGTGAATAAAGAACTCCTACAAATTTATTATGAGCTGAACATAATGGTAGGCTGTGGCGTCGGTTGGAGGATCGAGTTAGTTCTGATTTAGAGGGCTTGGGCTTGAACCTTGGTCATCGGATCAACTGTATAGGCAGTATTTAGTGGTATCGGCATCGGACCTTTGTGTTCCCTAAGCCCATTATGATTTTTATAAATCTCAGTAAATTCATAAAGAGATGTTCGAAAATGTTGTATTGATATAAAATTAAATCAGCTCTGGTAGATTATATCTTGATTTTCATTGTCTGACAGGGTTTAAATGCCGACTTTTCAAATTCTCTTCCTCCTAGGTACCTTTAATTTTGTTGTTTAGAAATAATCACTATTATTATTGTTCATATTGAAACAAATTCTAATATATCTCAATATTTTTTTTTTTAAATTAGTTATTCGGCCACAGCGGGGGTCCGAATCCGGACATAAGAGTGCTCTATCTACTAGATCAGTGGCTCCCAACTTATGGTCCGCGATGTCTCATTTAAAAATTAACTTAATGTAAAATATGTGTAAACACTCAGCTAGTGATAAAAATCACAGATGCATTCAACATTTTCAGTTAACCTGTTGCGCGCGTTCATTGATTTATTTATAAGAATTGAAACAGTTATGTCTAACATGCAATTCTAAATTTTATAAATTTACTGAGTGCATATTTCCTGGGGATAGAAGTAAGTTCTTTGAGCCTGGTCAGCCATTTTTGAAATATGGGTTGATACAAATCATATGATATGCAATATATTAGCTCGTATACCAAATGATTGCGAAGTCCTGCGATCTTGAACATTTTCGATTCCCAGTTTTCAACGAGAATACACCATTTAGGGTCTCTTGTGTCCAAATAACCAAATCGTGCTAAAAATTCTGTGTGTGTACGGTAAGTCTAGCACTAAAACAAAATGTTACATCAAATTTTAAACCAAAATCGGGTGACCGGAACTGCTACGAACATTTTATGTATTTTACACGTTTTTACAATTTCCTAAAAAATGGCTCAAAATCGCTTCATCGATGTAAATTTTAATGGACATTAATATCATGTAGGTTTCGTTATGATTGCAATGGTCTAACGTCCTGACAGGACTTATATGCCGATATTTTAAATTTTCGTCCTCTTAAGAAACTTTATATTTGGAGGCTCGTAAAAATTAAACGTATCATATTATTAGTATTGATAAAAAACGGCTAAATATACATTTTGAACGAATATGATAATGAACTAATGGAGAAAAGGAAAACAATTTTTTTTTTTTTCCGAACACAAGTTATATAGATTTATGATGTACCGTTGGATAGCTAAAGATTTTTTTAAAGACTTTTATACTAATCTGGAGTAACGTATTCAGTAATAAACATGTTCCGATATCGGCCAAGTATAAAGTATTTCAGGCGGTGGTGGAATCTGTAATGTACTATGGAGCACAATTTTGGGGTACCATAATTACTGACAATTAGAATCTATTCAGAGATTATTTTTGAAGAAACTTTTTAACTTACCAAAGAACACAACTAACTACATGTTGTACCTGGAAACGGGCAGGGATCTGTTTTGTTTTAGTTCAAGTAGTTTACATTTCAATTATATTTTAAAAATTTTAAACTATAGTAAGGTACGCTTGCCTAAAATTATAGCTCTTGAAGGCATGAAAAACAAAAATTGTAGTTGGGTAAAGGAATGGGTAAAACTAGCGGATGATTTAGACTGTCCATTTGACAGGGAGTTCGTATCGGTGGCGAGGTGGAAGAGTCAGATGGTTAATATAACAGCTGCAGCCAAGGAAAATTTGAAAAACGAACTAGAAATCTCCGTTATGGGTGCCGAATACCATTTAATCTATAAGGCGCTAGATTATGGTGTATACTACATTAATGATTAAAACAAAATTGAATTAATAAGAATAGTTTTTAAAACAAGACCCGAAATGATATCCTTAAATTGTAAAGCATTGATGAGGGAAATAGTTTGCACATGCTCAGTTTGTAACAAACAGTAAGGAGGACGAAAATATAATTCATCTGTTCGGAAAATGTACGGCATTTAATTATTTTAGGAAAAAGTATTTTGTAGAAAGTATTTTGACTGAAAACAAAATAATAGACATTTTAAATGGATATAATTGGAACTCATTGTATAGATTTATGAAATTTTGTCTGTAAACTACAAGAGAATATTATTTAATAAACCTCAACTTTTTCCTACTCATCCCACATTTTCCTTATCTGCTGGAGTGCCTCAAGGTAGTATCTTAGGTCCTATCCTATACTCCCTTTATACAGCTGACATTCCACTCCATCCTCGCACTGTCCTCAATACATATGGATGACAAGTGTGTCTTATCCGTCCATAATGATCCATCTACTGCATCCCAAACCCTTCAGTCCTACATCACAGCCATTGAAGAATGCTGCCAAATTGGAGGATTAAAAAATAAATCCCACCAAATCACCTTTACCCTTCGTCGCAAACTGATGACTTCTTGCCCTCCGGCATCTTTTAATAACATTACCCTTACTCCTGTTAAACAAATCCGATACCTAGGTCTCTATCTTGACAAGCGCCTTACATGGAATCCTCACACGAAGACTGAAACGACAAGAAATTGCTCGATGATATCGATTACTACAACACTTACTAGACAAACGTTCAAAACTTCCAGTATTCTACAAAAACTCATTTACTTCACTATTATCAGACCTATTTGGACATATGGAATCGAGCTTTGGGGCTCTACGAAACCATCTAATTCCTCCCGCATCCAGTCCTTACAATCCAAAATCCTTCGCAAAATCCTGAATGCCCTTATTTTGTCACAAATCAACTCCTCCATAATGACCTTAATATCCTATTTGTTGCAACCTAGCCCGTGATAGATACTTCCTCTTTTCATTCTAAGCTCCCTGCCCATACAAACTCACTTGTCCGTAATTTATCTTCCTTAGATATTCCTGATAACCCTCCAAGGCGATTGTAAAGAAAATGGTCTCGGGACTACTGTCTTAAAATAGTTAGTGAAGCGCTACCACTGGGTAGTTCTTTCTCAAGACATTTTCATGACTTTTTTTTTTTCATTCCTCATATTTACTTATTGTGTTCTTTAATACAGTAGTAAATTGCTATAAATAAATAATAAAACTACATACCTTTTTACAATAGTGTATAATTTTATTTATTTGGCTTGTATTGTTATTGTAAGTTCATTGTTTTTTTGATAATAATAAAATAAACCAATTTTCTGGCAGATGGAAATCCATGCCAGTATTTTGTGTTCTCTAGACACTGTAAATTAACATGTAAAATTTATTAATAAAACGCGTTTATCTATCTATCTATCTATACTATCTTAATATATACCCTCGATTTAGTGGACCTAGCAATTGTACTGATTGAATGAAGGGGTCCAAAAGTAATCTTTGTTGCGAGCCGTTGCTCCCTCAGGGGTACGAATAATATTGGTAAATCGTTGACAAATAATGCGCTAGTGATGAATGAGCGGCGCGTGCGGAGGTGAGCACTCGGCGGCAAATACTCATTCATCAATTCCATCCATTCTCCTCAATCTCTTTGAGCTAGTTTACTTTGGCGTTACCCGAGCGACCTTAGGGTGGATGAATAGCATTAAGAATAACCTTTGGCCTCGAGCACGAAGGTCAGTTTGCCGTTGCAAAGTCCTGCGTGCAGCGACGCTCATATTTTACAGAGGCTAAATGAAGACGGGACCTTCTTGTGGAAGGTGTTTGAGGAAGGAGCCTTTATCGACCCGAGTGTCCACTACGCCTCCCTCACACGCCACTTATTTTCCTCTTAGCATCATGAAATATTGGAGCCCTAACTTTCCTAAATTCAATCTACTCATCAACGAAAATGTCTCGAGGCTGGGATTGGGGAAAAAATCTGGGTCGTGCAATACACGACTTTCTCCTGCGTTCTTTGTCAAAATCGATTTGAGTCCTTTTAAATCTACATTGTGTACAGTGAGTGTCAAAAGTATTCGGAATTCGTATTCTTCGTATTCTTTTCATTTAATATTTTTTTTTTTTTAATTATTACTTTATATAATAGTGGTCTTCTAGATTAGTATGGCGAGGAAGATTTCTTATTTATTCATATTAAAACCGCTCGCCGCTTCAGGCTGCTTCAACACTTACTAGACAAATGATCAAACTTTCCTCTTAACTACAAAAGGCTCATCAACATGACTATTATAAGACCAATCTGGACTTACGGAGTAGAGCTTTGGGGCTCTACTAAACCATCAAATTCTTCCCGCATTCAATCCTTACAATCGAAATCCTTCGTAAAATCCTCACGCTCCTTACTTTGTCACGAATAAACTTATCCATAAAGACCTTAATGTTCATATGTTACTGAATTTGGCCCGGACCAGGTATCAATCCTTTCATGACAAGCCCCATTCTCACTCTAACCCACTAGTTTCAATGCTTTCTTCCTCTTCAATTTCGGATAATCCTCCGAGGCGCCTGAAAAGGAAATGGCCCCGGGACCTTCTAGTTTAAAATATTTTTAGAGTGCTGCCACTGGGTAGTGTCTCTACATGTTTTTCATGACAGTTTTGTATATTACCATCACATTTACTAGATGTATTTTTATTTATTACAGTTGTAAATATAAAAAATATGTTAAAAAAAATATATATACATATATTAAAACCAGCACGATTTTTTTCTCCCATCATCTTTTTTATTATCATTTTTATACAATTTGTCAAATATAGTCAACTTTTGGGTGCTTTTTCCCCATTATTAAGTCTAAAAAGTTTTTTAATAAATTTTACTTTTAGTTACATTTGTTAAATAAATATTTTTCATAATATCAATTAATTACAAATTACCTTTTTTATTTATACATACTACTTTCTTTGCTAACTCCTAATCCACTTATCCAAGTAATTTGTAGTTAATCGTATATTATGAAAAAAAAATTATTTAAAAAATGTAACTAAAAGTAAAATGTTTTTTAAATAATTTTTAGCCTTGATAATGGAGGGGGGAATCACGAAACGTGACTAATTTGCAAATTGTATACATGATATAAAAAAGATGATGAAGAAAAAAAATTGTGCTGTTTAATATGAATAATAATAGTCTTTATTAATATACATATACACTTTTACAATATGTTTGTTCATATTTTTTTAATTTATATATTTTAAATTGTAAAATAAGTTCGATAGCGCTTTTTAATAGCGAATTCCGATTCTTCTAAATATCTTTAATTATTTTTTTTCAACAACAATTTTTATTGAGTAAAATTACAATCTGTCCCAATTTGGACATTGAAAGTAGTGTTGAAAGATATCATACATACTACATTCATACAATATTTACACGGCATAAAATTACAATAAAATATATACACTATAATGAATCAATACAATAAAGTCAAGAATAAAGTTCACTTATACCTATATACACAATCTTTAATTATCACATACGACCCATATCCCGTTTCGTTGAGTGAGGGTTGTCTGTGACCAATGCTTGAATTTTGTCATAATCAACAGTTGAAGGACGACCCAAGCGCTTTGCGTCTTCCAAGTCAAAATGTCCGGTTCTGAACCGAGCAAAGCACTTACGGTGCTTTCTCCCAAGGTATCATCGCCATACACACTGCAAATTTTGTTAACCGTCTGTGCAGCGGATTTTTCTTTAATAAAACGAAAAAAAAAAAAAAATTAAATATTAAAATGAATTTTTTTCAATTTCATTTTGAGCAAGCAAAATAGAACTTAAAAATAAGGAATCTAGGTTGAAACTAATGCATAAAAGGACCTTAACTAAACCTTCTTTAGAATATGTAAACACTATTAACCAAGTAATGATTATTTTATTAAAACAGAAAGGACTAAATTTAAATACTGAAAAACACTACAAACTTTTTTTACAACCTAATATACGTACATACGTGACTTTGTTTGGAGCGATGGCTCATCATCATCTTCCAATGTTTCCTTGGAAAGCCGTTGACTTTATCTCAATACAGTATTACCTTTATAGGCTAGGCATATTAGCATTTTCATATGAAAGTTTTGACCCAGTTTTAATTTTTTCACCCTGTATGTTTTTTGGAACCCCTCACGATAGCCGAGCGTTCTAAACCTTAGACCTCTGGCAATACATATATAAATGGTCTACGGATCGAATCCAAGTGAGGGGGATATCTTTTTGGGAGCGGCGTGGTCTAGTGGATAGAGCACTAGTCTGCTGTGCTCCGGGTCCTGGGTTCGAATCCCGACTATGGCAGAAATATTATTTATTCTGTTAATTCAGTCGGGGGGCGACCCTAGGGTATGGAGACCCTCCTGGGGCAGACCCAGTCTCTATAAAATGGGTACCCAAATTAATTGGGGAAAAACCTGGCGGCTGAGCGTTATTAAGGCCTAATCACCTCATTGCACTGCCGTTGGCCTAGAAACAGTACGAATCTCTACATGTACTGAGCCCAAGACCCTTCATGGGTTGTAGTGGTACAGGTATGTTTTTTTGGGTCGCTGAACACGAATCTGAAGTTTGTGGCCAGAAACTTTGCCCGAAACATGGTTTGCCAAAATGTTGTCACATTTTCTGTTTATTTTACAATATCTCGAAAACGAAGGGTTATTTGGACAAAATGTACTATATACACAATCCAAGTAATTAAAATTTCCTCCATTTTTCATATGAAAAGTTTTTTTGTGGGACTAACTGTTTTGCCTCTATAGCGCGTCAAATATGGACAAAATTTTGTATTTATTACTCTTCTGAATTTATTTAGTTGATTTAAACATCATTCAAGGCCAACAGTGATGAAAAACTGACCGTTTCCGCGAAAATTTACGTACAGGCAAATTTGCCCACATTTGACGCGATCTAGCGGCAAAAGTGTTTGTCCCACAAAAAACTTTACATGAAAAATGGAGGAACTTTTAATGACTTATATAATACGTTTTTTCCCAAAACCCCTTTGTTTTCGATATATAGTAAAATAAACAGAAAATGTGACAACATTTTGGCAAAAAGTGTGAAAAAAAGCATGTTCCGGGCAAAATTTTTCCCCTCAAACTTCAGATTCGTGTTCGGCGACCTAAAAACATAAAGGGCGAAAAAATCAAAGCTGGGTCAAAACTTTCCCGGGAGCCCCATTTTCCGAGCTAAAATGACGAGCCTATTACCCTCTTGGTCTAACCTACACATTTTCTTCTTTGTCTGCCTCGACTCCTTTTCATATTCAAGAGGATCCATTGACTCGATTTCCTGGTCCCAGTTTTTACCGTTTTTCCTCTAAATATCAATTATATTAAACTCGCTATATCGGTGTAAAATTTTATAGGCTTTAATAGGATGTAGGTTTCATTTTAATTTAAATAGTCTGACAGGGCTTAAATGTCTATATTTTAAATTTTCTCCCTCTATAGTACCTTTAACCTTTAATTTTGTAGATTCTATAAAAACAACCATATCTATTTAGCATTGATAAAAAATGAATAAATATATAAGTTAAACGAATTCGATATCCAACTAAAGAAGAAAAGATCAAAAATATTTTTTATGAATTCCTTGTGTTTTCGGACATAAAAACAGAAATCTAAATGCATAATATACATTTGGAAAGTTAAAGATTTTAGAAAAAATATGATCTAATTCACAAAATTTTAGAAATTAACGAAGAGGGTTGAAAATACGATAAAACTAACTGATTGTCGTAGATAATAGTGCAATACATTATTTAATAAAGCATATGCTTCAATAGAAATGTAATTAATTCTTTAACAATTTATTTTCATTTCGAAATGCATTTAAAAATTCTTAAATTTATTTTATTAACGGAGATAAGTGAAAGTCGTGTGTTGCACGTACCAGATTTTTTAAAAGGTTGATGAATTTAAATGTTTATTTATGAATACAATTCTAAAATATATAGTTCTTTTGGAAAGATTGTGTTTAGGATGAAACCAAATTGAGGATTTAGTAAGAAACAGTAAGTACGGAGAGAAGTCGGTACCATCAGGTTAGGCCTGTTTTTTTAAAGAAAATTGACAATCTTGGATTCATGAGCGGAACTATTAATAATTTAAAGTTTGTGTTTAGGTTGGTTATGTTATAAAACAGTGTAAAGCTATGAACAATATTTATGTTTAAATTAAATTAATACTATTGCTTATCAGTAGCAAGGCTTTATTTGTAAGGATATTTCCCATAAAACAACTAAATAAATGTATCTATCTGTTATTAACTTTTCAAATTATCATATATATTTTTTTATTGAGTATAATTTATTGATTTTTTTTAATAATTTCTTAATAATGATTTTTTGCATTTTTTATAGAATCACTAAATAAAAACTGGTTTTGGATTAAGGTGAAAATTTGTAGATTACAGTTAAAAAGTTACCATTTTTTTTTTTTTTTTTTTTTTTTTTTTAATTTAAAGGCTTATTTTATATGAACTTTGAAAGTGGCTAATCATAAGGGCTAAAAATACATGAATTGACAATTTATTTATGTTCAGTTAATAACTGTTGAAATATAATTGATTAAAAGTGGATCTTTTTTAGTAATTAAAAATATTTTAAAAATTAACTTTGTATGTGGGATGAATGTTTTTCTGGTCTTCCTGACAGTAATAAGGCATTCATATTACTATTATTATTTACGAAAAAAAAATTTATAAAATACGTTAATATTCCTCAATTTATCATCAATGCTGGAGTTATTTCGAATCAACGAAAATAACCATATTATCTTGTTAGCATTGAAAAAAAAAAACAACAAAAAAACACAACATAAATATACAAGATGAAAGAATTTGATGGCTAACTAAAGAAGAGAAGGGTAAATATGTTTGTGTATATTTTATTTTCATAACATTTTTTTTTTTAATCATTTTATTAGTATTTACAATTACAATTAACAAAAATACGTCAAGTAAATTCGATGTGATTTTCATAACATAAAAATAGTAATATATACCTTACTTTCTTAAATTCATTTTAACAACGGAGGTAAGTGAAAGTCGTGTGTTGTGCCCCCAGAATTTTTACATTATTAAAAGTCAGAAACAAAATTAAGAGATTATTAAGGTAGATATTCGGGCTGAATAATTTCTTCCATAAAGACTTATTTTTTTTATATATATTTTTTCATAAAGTTTTTAACCATTCACTTCACTATAGAATTTTTTAATGTAATGGAAATTGGTGATTTTACTTTGTAGACTTCTGAAGATGGGAGAAGATCCCGAAATGTCATGTTGATGTAATAAAAAATTTAAGTCTTTATGGAAGAAATTATTTCGCCCGAATATCTACCTTAATAATTATGAGAGATCTTCCGGTGTTTTAGAATATATTGATATAATAAAAAATAAGAGAAAAATAGAGGTTGAATCTATTCTTTTGTTGAATCGTTCGCTATCTTAATAATTTTATTTGAGTGTAATTAAAGTAACCGTATTTTTATTTATAGTTATCTATATTTAAGTACCACTGATATTGATTGATATAAACATATATTTTCTATCTCTCTCTATATAAAATGATGTATTTAGTCTTGGTTTTCGAAAGTTTAAGTAAAATTAGTCTTACATTATAGGTTTAAATTCATATCCATGAAAAGTCTGATGGGAACATGCTCCCATGTTCGGAGATGAATCGTATTTTAAATTAATTTATTTAAAACAATTTTGAAAATCTTTGATTTATCTAATAAGAATATCCAAATTTTATTCATCTCTGTGATATTTGCTTATAAAAGCAACTGTACAATCAAATTCAGTGCTACAGATGCATACATTTACTCTTTAGGATGAATGTTTACCAACAGGATTTTAGTTCATTGACTATAATAAATTGAAATTAATCCTGCTTGTATCAAAACATTCCACAGCAGTTGCCGCTATGAAGTTATAAGGAACTGTTCGTGGGTGACTTTTTTTTATAAAAAAAAAAAATAATAATAATTTGTGCTAGTTTTTGCGGTTTTGCTTTTGAAAAACCGAAATGACGTTGCTGCACAAGATTCGGCAGCCGAAAATCATCCTTAGTAAGTACATTATTCAAAATTTACATGCCTGTGTATAAGTACCCACTTTCAGAAAACACAAAAAAAATTCTAATTTTATCAAACAGATGAATCAAAAGTTCAATATACTGATGTATATTAACGAGAAGACTGAACAAAAATCTCAAAAAAAATAGTGATTCAGTTCATCAATGTACAAGGGGTAAACCATTTTTCACGAAATTATTTTTCTACATATTTGCATTCATTTTTTTGTTTATTTCTTTAATAGAAATCCGTCCTACGACTTCATCTAAAGAACAAAAAAAATCCTATAAAAACCCTTTTGGAAATTTAAGTTTTTTCTAAAGTACCAAATACATATTTAATTTCATGCGTACTAAAAACATTGCTTGCCATTACGTCAAGTTATTAATAGAGTAAAACCGATTGTAGATTCAAATACAAAAAGAATCAAATATGTTGGTTTAGTAATAATTTAATGAGTGATTCTTGTGCTTCTTGTTAAATTTTCTATTATGTATAGGTCTTATACCTTTTGGAAATCAAAGTTGATCGAAAGTAGTAAGGGGACTATCTAAAAACATATAAATTTGGAAATTAAGTACTTGCTTGGAAGTAAGGATAGACTCTAACCACTCTTATTGTTTTTTTTTTTAATTTGTTTTTTATATCTTGTATTTATATATATTTTTTATACAAACAATTTTAGGGATGCCACGAGATTTACCAAATAACATATTATTGATCGGTTGGCTCTGGTGTTGATTAAAAAAATATATATATATGATACATATAACTTTTTTAAACTAATATTCTCGAAGTTCTACCGCTGGGTAGTTTTTTCACAAGCCTTTCACGCCCTTTATTCTAATTCAACAGTTTTACTTATTGTATTTATGTTAATACAGTTGTAAAATTCAATAAAATATGAATAAAAAAAACTAATATTCGATTAAAATGCTGATAATTACACTTAAGTTCTATTATGAAATGTCAGACCGTATATTTACATTCTCGTTTCCTTGGTAACCATCTGCAAAGACTAAGGTTGATAAAAACGGTGTTTCTTTAAATAAATTTAAAAAATACTAGTTGCATTTTAACTTATAATTTACATTAAAAAAATATATCAATTCATTGATAGCCATTGATAAGAATTGAGACGTTGATTTCCAAAAGGTACTATATCCACTTTAGAAAATTTTGACAGGAAACGCAAAAATCTATCATTTATTTATTATTGGACCAATTTACGTGATTATTTTTTTTATTAAAATCAAAAGTTGATTTTTAAGTGTGTTGCCAACCCATTTTTCCAAATTATTGAACTTTTCAGATGATTTTAAACAATATAATATAGGTATAGTACTTTCTGGAATGAAACGTGGATATAGTACTTTTTGGAAAGAATTAAAAGGGATATAGTACTTATTGGAAGAATATAACGCCGTAAGTTAATAACATTCACTATAACCTTCCTGATACAACATTACCGATAACTATCGTCTTTACATTGTTAATTACTAAATTATGTATATTTCCTTATTCTCCCTCTGAGAAATGAAACGACGTGTAAACAATATTAACCATAGATACTGATAAATGATAACTTTTGAGCTTTTATTTTACATAAAAAAATCAACTACTAAGTTAGATCAGACACGGATTTTCCTCACAAATTTAGCAAGTTCATGGAATGCTAATTCCAACTATTTGCTGCATCAAATACAATTATTCTATTAAAATGTGAGTTTATGAAAAATTTTAAACCAAATTTATGTTGCTGCAATAAGAAATAATATGAAAAAACTTTATGTAATTGACAACCTAAAAGAACCAAAGCGACGCAACTAAATTGTTTCAAATCGCCTAAAAACTGATTATTTGGTTAAAAGCAGTGATCAAAATAATAGCGGTGGTTCAAGACGTGCTAAATGAACCAATAAAAATGCATAAAATGATGAAAACAATAAATTAATGGTGATATATTACGGGGTTAGGTGCTTCTGCCGTATAGTAGGAAATATAGTACCTTTTGGAAGGAAATGAAAGGAAAGGTTATATCTGTTTACATAGAATATAGTACGTTTTGGAACGAAACATGGATACAGTACCTTTTGGAATGAAATAAAATGTGGATTTAGTACCTTTTAGAGTGAAATGCAATTTTTAACTACTATTTTAAAGGGTTTTTATGTTTTTTAGATAAAATTTGATAACGGATTTAAATAAAACTAAGCCATTAGAATACAAATATGTGAAAATATCAACTTTGAAAAAAATGTCCTTTAGTACCTTTTTGAAATCAACGTCTCAATTGGACGATGGGTCATACAAACGTTTTTGTTTCTTTTGAGGTATAGGTATAGGTATTATCTTCCACAATACGACTAGACATTTATAATACACATATTAAACACAAATTGACTTTTTGGTCCTTTTTATTGTATTTTAATTTTTACCTCCTCGCATTCTTTATTGGCCATAAATGTAGGTTTGTTTTGCACCATTTAAAAGCTAATTAAATAAGGAACTTTTTCTGAGATTCGGAAAATTAAAAACCTGACGATAGAAGAGTAACATCTCCTTGAAATGTCCCAATGTTCTTAGAAAAATTAATATTTCTTTTTCTGCATGACGTTGTGCAACACAACTTTCTTATTTTAAGGATTTTGCCTTCTTAAAATTCTGAGAAATTTTCTCTTCTTTCATTTAGTACTTGTTCTTTTGTGCAATATGTTAACTAGATATATTTGAGTTTTTTTGATGAAAAAACATGGACAACAACAAAAAATACGAAATTTAATTTTCCTCTTCTAGCCGTTGAGAATCGGGCTATTGGTCATATGAAATTTTTTGTTCCACTTGAGGTCGAATATCTATCATCAAAATATGACGAGACGTTTATGAGACACTCATATATATATATATATATATATATATATATATATATATATATATATATATATATATATATATATATATATATATTTATTTATATATAAGAAACAAAATTAATTATTATTTAAAATAGTTAAATGAACAGAAATATTATACAAAAAAAAAATACAATGTTTTCTTCTGAAAAAAAAATCTAATGAAAATCGGGCGTATCCTTTGAAATAGTAAAAATAGTCCTTTCCTTGCGTAAACCACCCTCTCTCCCTAATATAGACAGACTTATGGTATTTCAGACCGATTCTTGAATCGGGAAAAGAGTTTCTATATTAAAAAGTGTCTTGTTTAGTATGGTAATCCTAGTTACCAGTGCATTTTTTTCGATTGGTATCCTATAAAAGGAGAATCGAGCCAAAAATGTAGATTTTCTTCCATTTTGAACCGTATCCTAGGTACAATAAATATCAATTTTATATAATAATATCTATCTAAGGCACTATAATAAAAAACTATGTAATTATAAAGTTTGTTTTGAACTTGTATTTACTATTTCAGTGAATTTAGCAAATGCATTTATATTATTAACTACGTGTAAACAATAATTAACTACTGAGACATAAATAAATAACTTTTAAAATTTATTTTACATAAAAAAATCGACTACTTAGTTAGATCTGACACGGATATTCCTCACAAATTTAGCAAGTTCATGGAATGCTAATTCCAACTATTTGCTGCATCAAATACCATTATTCAATTAAAATGTGAGTTTATGAAAAATTTTAAACCAAATTTATGTTGCTGCAATAAGAAATACTATGAAAAAACTTAATTTAATTGACAACCTAAAAGAACCAAAGCGACGCAACTAAGTTGTTTCAAATAGCCTAAAAACTGATTATTAGGTTAAAATCAGTGATCAAAATAATAGCGGTGGTTCAAGACGTGCTAAATGAACCAATAAAAATGCATAAAATGATGAAAACAATAAATTAATGGTGATATATTACGGGGTTAGGTGCTTCTGCCATACAGTAGGAAATATAGCACCTTTTGGAAGGAAATAAAAGGAAAGGTTATATCTGTTTACATAAGATATAGTACGTTTTGGAACGAAACATGGATACAGTACCTTTTGGAATGAAATAAAATGTGGATTTAGTACCTTTTAGAATGAAATGCAATTTTTAAATACTTTTTTCTTCAGGCAGGCTTTTTCTTCTCATATTTAGCAGGGCCAGATAATACTATTTCTGACCATTTTTTAGGATCAAATACCATTATTCTATGAAAATGTTAGTTTGAATGAAAATTTATAAACCAAATTTATGTGGCTGCAAAAAGAAAAACTATGAAAAAAGTTGAGTGAGATCCTACCAGATCCAAAGCGACGCAACTAAGCTGTTTGATACAGCCTAAAAACTGATTATCTGTTTTTTTAAAATAATCTAAATAATAGCGGTGATTCAAGACGTGCTAAATGAACCATTAAAAAAGCACAAAACGAAGATAACAATAAATTAATGGAAACAAATTACGGGGCTGGGTGCTCCTGCTATATAATAGGAAATATAGTAGTATTTTTTGAAAGGAACTGTTTTTAGTATATTTTGGAATAAAATTAAATGTGGATTTAGTACATTTTGAGATGAACTGAAACTTTCAAATAATGTTTTAGAGTATTTTTATGTTTTTTAGCTAAAATCTGAGGACGGATTTAGATTAAACTATTGGAGTACATATTATGTCAAAATATCAAATTCGAAAAAAAAAATGTCCTTTAGTACCTTTTGTTAATCAACGTCTCAATTGTCGAAACAAAAATAAAGTACGAAAAATAATGGTATTAGTGGTGTTTAGTGGTGAATAAAAGCTGTAGGTAGAAACTGTTCTTCGAACCACACACTCAACTTTCATACTAATAAGTATCTAGATGGTGTTTAGAAAAAATGACTTATATTTTCAACTTAGTTGCCCCTTCCCCTAACGATTATTGAACTACTTTGTCAACAACTAAATTACATTTTGTGTACGCCCTTAGTTGATTAACTTTCGAATAGCTCTAAAAGCTTATAAAGCAGACATTTCTTAATATGTAATACAAAAATTGGTTTGAGGAAAGATTTCACGCGACCTTGATTGGGAGCGATCGTTCCAGTTTATGAGAAATCAATGAAAAATAGTTCTAAGAAATTTGTCTGAGCCACGTGCCCTTTTTATAGAAAATATAGTGCAGTCTAACTCAAAGAGGTATTTTCATGAACCTAATTCATAGAAAAAATCTCATTCTCTAAATTATTTTTCCTGGGATAATTTTTAATAACGATATTATCCATTTCTTGTGCTCGAATATAAAAAAAATCCTGAACCTCTACAACCCCTGAAGAGTCTTCAATCAGAACTTACATTCGACAATACATCAAATTCATACTTTTTCTAGGACAAACGACCGTGAATGGAGGTGATGACGTGATCACGCTCAATCCTTATGTTTTCGCCAATATTCCGGTACCCACTTTATAGTGGGTATAGTTCCCTCTTCACAAATACGTCCTGATATGTTCGATAATATTTTTAATTTTAATTACCTATATACGGAATATGTATAAAGGGAAAGTATTGCGATCGCGAAAATTATTGAATCCAGATTTTTAAGGGAAATACAAATTGTATAATGACTTGAGTCCAAATAACCGAGTCTCGCAAAATGGCAAAATGGTCTGTGGGTGTGAGTGGTAAGTCTAGCTTGAATGGGATAAATTTTATCAAGCTTAAATTCCACATTTTTGAAGCGTATATGCCTGAGATGTTACAACATTTTCTACGAATTCGGCGAAGAAGTAAAGCCACTATATACCTTGCATTTAGCACTTTTTTTATAATATTTTCGGAAACGGCTCAAAGAATTTTGATTAAACTCGCTCGATCGATTTAATGGGACTTAATATCATATAGGTTTCATATTGATTGAGATAATATATTGAAATTGAGCTTAAATACCGATTTTTAAGTTTTTTCTTCCTTTAAAGTTCCTTTAATTATGTAGATTCCATAGAAAACGGATTTTGAATACTTCAACATTTACTATACAAACGCAACTTACTAAGGCCTATCGGGACTTACGGAATTGAGATTTGGGGCTATACTAAACCATCAAATTCTTCCCGTCTCCAAACCTTATAATCGAAAATCCTTCGCAAAGTCCTCAATACTCCTCATTTTGTCACGAATAAACTTATCCCTTAAGACCTAAATGTTCCCCATGTAGCTGACTTGGCTCTAACCAGGTACCAATCCTTTCATGACGAACTCCTTTACCACTCTAACCCACTAGTTTTAATCCATGTTTTCTCTACAATTCCTGATAATCCTCCGAGGCGTATGAAAAGAAAATGGCCCCGGGACCTTCTGGTCTAGCCTGGTTTTTGGAGAGCTGCCCTCGGGGAGTATCCCTACACGTGAGTTATGACTTTAAATGTCAATGATTATATATGATTATACAGATGTAAATGTCAACAAATATAATTTAAAAAAACGGATAAATACACAAGACGGAAGATTTTATAACCAATTGAAGGAGATAAGAGCAAAAATATTTTTTAGGTAAACTTATTTATTTCTGAACATAAAAATAATAATATTGATACATATTAAAACTGCCGTTGGAAAGCTATAGATTTTAGAAAAATGTTATCTTCTATACGAAGTTGTATAAGGTAATGGAGAGTGATTAAAAGTAGATAAAACTGAATGATTGTTGTGAGTAATAATTTTTTTTTTTTTTATTATTTAATTTGAAAATATATTTCAATCAAAGCAATACATTACCTTTTTTCCGCTCAATCTATTTGCAAGTCTTTGCAACCTCTATACCCCTGCGCGTTTCTCGCTATTTGAGAGAGCTCATGGTTCGCAGTGCTTATCCATAAGATAAATTGCATATCGGTTGAATAAGTCACAAGCTACTGTACAGTATGGATTGCAAAGACACAGAGAGTTAAAATCTTTGGAGGATAGAACACGTGCTAGAAGAAAGGAGACTGGAAATTCACCACAGGCGAGCCATCCTTGCTGAAGTCCATGCAAATCCTCACACTACCGAAACCTCAATGGCCACAATTATAAATAGGTACTATGGGATTCAAGTCCGCTCAGAAACAGTCAAAAATGTTATAAGAATGGAAGGATACCGTGGTCGAGTCGCAAGATGAAAGCCTTTCTTCAGTAAGTTAAACTAAAAGAAGCGGCTATAATTTGCCTGATTCTGGGAACGGGTCATATTCTCTTAGGAATCTAAATTTAACATTTTTGGGCCAGATGGAAGGTCAAAAGTGTGGAGGAAATCAACCTCAGCTTTCAAAACTAAGAATTAATTTATGGGTGTATGGAACAATTTTTGAGTAAGTGTATTATATATATATATATATATATATATATATATATATATATATATATATATATATATATATATATATATATACCTCTTCCCAAAATGATGCTATCCAGCTAAAGAACAGTTACTCTTAGTTGGACTGTAATCTATACTTGAATTTTTCACATATTTTAATTGGTTCTTCCATGTTACTATCATTCTGTTCAATTATTTTCACTGAATCTCTTTTAGCTATATTGTCGCTATAAGAATTTATTTCTTAGTTCTGTTATTTGTATATACTTATTGTTATCATTACTTTTTTTATTTTTAAATGCTCAATTGTTTTATTTTTTACTAAGCTTATGTCTTGGCCAGACAGAGCTCTTATATAATTTTAAATGTAATGTTCTCAAGGGAATTAGTCCCAGAAATCTTTTTGTTTTCTTCTTCAAATTAAAAGTATTTTAAAGTAAGGTTTAATACCATAAAGACAGTCTCATTAATAACTTGTTGAAGCTTTCAGCGACTTATTATACAGACAACGAGATATTAAGTTGTTTTTTTCAAAACTCTCAGAAGAGTTTTTTGGTATAATCCTCCTCTTCATTTAAAAAAAAAAATGAAAATTATAAAATAATTGACTTAATCCAATTAGTATGAATTTAAATGTATTTATGAGATGAATAATTAAATAAGACTTTCATTGTGGAATTAAGCCTTACTTTGAAGTATAACAGTAAAGTCTACTTATTTCCATAATAAGAGAAATTTTGACTTTAAACAGCTTCCAGTATATTTAAAAGAATAAAATAAAAAAACAAAAAACCTGTACCTTTACAACCCACGAACGGTCTCAGATTCAGTACACACAGATGTTCGTACAGTTTCTCAGCCTACAAGGTACAAGGAGGTGACTAGGCTTAAGTCACGCTCGGCCGCCAGGTTTTTCCCCAATTTTTAGAGGCTGGGTGTGCCCCAGAATGATCTCCATACCCCAGGGCCGCTCCACGGCTGAAGTAACAGAATAAATAATCTAAGGTGTAGATTCTTTTAGGTGAAGGTCAAATATTTTATAAATAAAATTGGAGGCTGATGTCACTTCACCACTATTTTATTGAAAAAAATATATTCGCACTACGTTTCGGCTAACAATGCCATCTTCTGGTGCAGTGGAACAACTTAGATCTAAAAGTACAAAATATTGTCAAGTTACAAATAATCTTCCATACAATTTGTCATGAAACCATACAACTATGTTAGATTGTATCATAAAAGAATAAATAAAATATATATATACACACCATACATACATGCATTCATACATACACGCACTCTATATATATATACATATATCCATATACACACACACACACACACCATGTTTATATATACAGTCAAAATAAATTAATAATTTATGAGATTAACGTTAACAATCTTAAAATTTTTTATCATAACAATTTAAAACTATAACTGAACATGACAAAACCTGAACCATGAAACACATTCCAATATAAAAACTATATATAAATAGACTCAGTTGATGTACCATGTTCATCATTGCACAAATCCAATAAAATGATTAAACTTTAATTAATAATTATGAAACCAATAACTGATAAATACAAAAATGTACCCTTACTTAGTGTGGGTAGCTGCTTCCTAGTCAAAACCACATGACCAAATCAGGTGTCCATGAAGGGGAGGGGGAGGAGAAGGGTACTACTATAAAAATGGCTAATCATTTAAAAATTGAATCAAATTTAAAAGAGAAAGAAAGAAAAGAAAAAAAAAAAAAAAAAAAAAAAAAAAAAAAAAAAAAAAAAAAAAAAAAAAAAAAAAATTCAAAAAACCTGATGAATGAAAGGTATGTTTTATGCAACTACTATTATTATATATTTAGTTTATGGATGATGTTGGTATATGCATTACATAATGTTTGGGTGTCTTGTTGAAAATTACATACCTGTTTGATGTTTTTAGTGATGTGAATAGCCTCTAATATTCTTCTTTTTTTATTATTGTTCTCTATTTCTAAAATTTCTGGGTTGTTGAAGTCAAATTGGTGCTTATATTCTGTACTATGGGTTGATAAGCCAGTGGCTTTATTATATTTTTTGATGGTGGATTTGCAGTTACTGATATGTTGAGTGATTCTGCTGTTTAGATTTTGTTTAGTTTGTCCAATGTAGATTAAATTTTTATGTCGATTCTGTTGCAGTCGGAACACTTTATTTTATAGATGACGTTAGTTTTTTTGAGTTTGTCTATTTTGTCTTTTTTATTTGTGTAAATACGAGCTAATTTATTGATCGGTTTTTTTGCAAATTTAATATCTGTTATGTCATATTTTTTAAAAGTTTGTATCAGTTGGTCAGTTAAATTATGTATATTTGTTATTGAATAATATTTAGGTCTATTGGTGTTATTACAGTCTGTGTCCCTATCTAAATTATTAGCTGGATTATTACTATTGTTGATCTTCAAAACGGTCGGTGGAAAATAATGTGTGATGAGTTTTCTATTGTTATTTTGTAATTGAATTATAGGTTTGTTAACTATATTGTTACTGTAATTATTATGAGTATTAATACTATTATTAAGGTCAGAGAAATCTATTGCTTTATGGTTTAAACCCTTGTGCCATAATTTATGTATTAGTTTTATTGGATAAAAATTTTCTAATAGCATGTTATAAATTCTGTCTTTTGTTGTCTCTAAATAATTCAAACTTGTTAAGGTGATTGCACGGTATATTAAATTGTATGCAGTATTAACTATTTGATGTTTGCTGTGGTTACTGTAAAAATTTAAAATTCTATTACTGGTGATTTCCTTCTTAGTCCATTCTGTGGTTATTCTGTTGTTATTACTATGTACATCAATATCTAAGAATCTTAAGTGGTGATCTATTTCTGCTTCGTATGTGAATTTAAGGTTGGTTATCGAATTGAGGATATCTAAAAAAACCTTTATGTCATCATGATCAATTAACGTCAAAATGTCATCAATATATTTAACGATGATGGGTAGGGGTTTATTATATTGTGCTACTGCATTATCTAAAGTTTTATTCATGATAATTCCTGCTAGATTAACGCTCATGGAACCGCCCATAGGAATACCCTTTATCATTCTGTAATATTCTCCTTTATATGAAAAATAACAATTTTCGCAACAAATTTTAATGCCTTCAATATAAGTTTTTTTATTCTTTATAACTGTGTGAGGTTCAATGTGTTCCCAATTTAAGTCTATGATTTTAATAATGTCTTGTATTTTTACATTGGAAAATAAATTTTCCACATCATAACTGACTAATGTTAAATTATCATGAACAAAATGCACTTTTTCAATGATATTCTTAGCTTCTAAGGAATTCTTAACGTCATATCTATTCAAACTATTTAAATAGTTGAGTGTTGGATTTAAATATTTAGACAATCTCTCTGTGATGGAACCTGTATTGTCAACTATGGGTCTAAGTGGATGACCAGCTTTATGAGTCTTAACTAAACCATGAATTCTAGGATTGATATAGTTCGGGTTAATAAGTTTTATTTTATTCTCTTTCTTAATAAAGCCTTCCTTAATTAATTTATTAACATAATTCTCAACTATTTTGTATGTGGATTTGGCTGGATCATGTCTAACCTTCCTATATGTGTTTTTATCTTCAAGTAATAGTTTGAGCTTAATATCATAATCCTCCTCCTCCATGATTACTGTTTTTTTAGTTTTATCTGTTTTAAGTACAATTAAATTCTTATTGTTTTTAAAAAACAATTTTGTAGCTATTAAGTCTTTATTAATTTGTTGATGTAATTTTTCTTTCAGGAAATGTAATGATTTATTATTATATTTATCAATGTTTTTCATCTTACGGTTATTATCTATGTAATTACTTATATTATTGTTCACCTCATTTCTATTTAATTGTACTTAAAACAGATAAAACTAAAAAAACAGTAATCATGGAGGAGGAGGATTATGATATTAAGCTCAAACTATTACTTGAAGATAAAAACACATATAGGAAGGTTAGACATGATCCAGCCAAATCCACATACAAAATAGTTGAGAATTATGTTAATAAATTAATTAAGGAAGGCTTTATTAAGAAAGAGAATAAAATAAAACTTATTAACCCGAACTATATCAATCCTAGAATTCATGGTTTAGTTAAGACTCATAAAGCTGGTCATCCACTTAGACCCATAGTTGACAATACAGGTTCCATCACAGAGAGATTGTCTAAATATTTAAATCCAACACTCAACTATTTAAATAGTTTGAATAGATATGACGTTAAGAATTCCTTAGAAGCTAAGAATATCATTGAAAAAGTGCATTTTGTTCATGATAATTTAACATTAGTCAGTTATGATGTGGAAAATTTATTTTCCAATGTAAAAATACAAGACATTATTAAAATCATAGACTTAAATTGGGAACACATTGAACCTCACACAGTTATAAAGAATAAAAAAACTTATATTGAAGGCATTAAAATTTGTTGCGAAAATTGTTATTTTTCATATAAAGGAGAATATTACAGAATGATAAAGGGTATTCCTATGGGCGGTTCCATGAGCGTTAATCTAGCAGGAATTATCATGAATAAAACTTTAGATAATGTAGTAGCACAATATAATAAACCCCTACCCATCATCGTCAAATATATTGATGACATTTTGACGTTAATTGATCATGATGACATAAAGGTTTTTTTAGATATCCTCAATTCGATAACCAACCTTAAATTCACATACGAAGCAGAAATAGATCACCACTTAAGATTCTTAGATATTGATGTACATAGTAATAACAACAGAATAACCACAGAATGGACTAAGAAGGAAATCACCAGTAATAGAATTTTAAATTTTTACAGTAACCACAGCAAACATCAAATAGTTAATACTGCATACAATTTAATATACCGTGCAATCACCTTAACAAGTTTGAATTATTTAGAGACAACAAAAGACAGAATTTATAACATGCTATTAGAAAATTTTTATCCAATAAAACTAATACATAAATTATGGCACAAGGGTTTAAACCATAAAGCAATAGATTTCTCTGACCTTAATAATAGTATTAATACTCATAATAATTACAGTAACAATATAGTTAACAAACCTATAATTCAATTACAAAATAACAATAGAAAACTCATCACACATTATTTTCCACCGACCGTTTTGAAGATCAACAATAGTAATAATCCAGCTAATAATTTAGATAGGGACACAGACTGTAATAACACCAATAGACCTAAATATTATTCAATAACAAATATACATAATTTAACTGACCAACTGATACAAACTTTTAAAAAATATGACATAACAGATATTAAATTTGCAAAAAAACCGATCAATAAATTAGCTCGTATTTACACAAATAAAAAAGACAAAATAGACAAACTCAAAAAAACTAACGTCATCTATAAAATAAAGTGTTCCGACTGCAACAGAATCGACAATAAAAATTTAATCTACATTGGACAAACTAAACAAAATCTAAACAGCAGAATCACTCAACATATCAGTAACTGCAAATCCACCATCAAAAAATATAATAAAGCCACTGGCTTATCAACCCATAGTACAGAATATAAGCACCAATTTGACTTCAACAACCCAGAAATTTTAGAAATAGAGAACAATAATAAAAAAAGAAGAATATTAGAGGCTATTCACATCACTAAAAACATCAAACAGGTATGTAATTTTCAACAAGACACCCAAACATTATGTAATGCATATACCAACATCATCCATAAACTAAATATATAATAATAGTAGTTGCATAAAACATACCTTTCATTCATCAGGTTTTTTGAATTTTTTTTTTTTTTTTTTTTTTTTTTTTTTTTTTTTTTTTTTTTTTTTTTTTTTCTTTTCTTTCTTTCTCTTTTAAATTTGATTCAATTTTTAAATGATTAGCCATTTTTATAGTAGTACCCTTCTCCTCCCCCTCCCCTTCATGGACACCTGATTTGGTCATGTGGTTTTGACTAGGAAGCAGCTACCCACACTAAGTAAGGGTACATTTTTGTATTTATCAGTTATTGGTTTCATAATTATTAATTAAAGTTTAATCATTTTATTGGATTTGTGCAATGATGAACATGGTACATCAACTGAGTCTATTTATATATAGTTTTTATATTGGAATGTGTTTCATGGTTCAGGTTTTGTCATGTTCAGTTATAGTTTTAAATTGTTATGATAAAAAATTTTAAGATTGTTAACGTTAATCTCATAAATTATTAATTTATTTTGACTGTATATATAAACATGGTGTGTGTGTGTGTGTGTATATGGATATATGTATATATATATAGAGTGCGTGTATGTATGAATGCATGTATGTATGGTGTGTATATATATATTTTATTTATTCTTTTATGATACAATCTAACATAGTTGTATGGTTTCATGACAAATTGTATGGAAGATTATTTGTAACTTGACAATATTTTGTACTTTTAGATCTAAGTTGTTCCACTGCACCAGAAGATGGCATTGTTAGCCGAAACGTAGTGCGAATATATTTTTTTCAATAAAATAGTGGTGAAGTGACATCAGCCTCCAATTTTATTTATAGAATAAATAATTCTGCCTCAGTCGGGATTCGAACCTGGGTCCCGGAGAACAATAACCCAATGATGCTAAAATTTTAAACATTACTAAATAAGAAAAAGTTTTTTTTTTAATTAGATAACTTCTCCTACATGAATATGAATGCACAGTACAATAAAAACAAGCTGTGAGCAACACAGGACTTCAGTGACCTTACTAGTTATAATAAATTTAAGAATAAAAAAAGAAAAGTTCAAAGTTGAAGAACGAATAATGTTGTTTCGATGGAAACATTCATTTAAAATTAAATAATATAATAATAATAATAGGCTTACCGAACCCGAAGGTTCGATGCCGATACCACCAAACTTCGCCTGCACAGACTCGTCCAATGTTCACCGGTCAAGCCCAAGCCCCCGAGATCAGCCTTAATGCAATCCTCCCATCGACGCTTCGGCCTACCTTTCGGACGCCTACCAGTCGGTTCAGCGAATACCAACTTTCTCGGAATCCGTTCCTCACTAAGCCCAACAACTTTACGCGCCCATTTGAGTCTCCGCGATGCTATCAACTCAATTATATTCACAGGGTACAAACTCCGCAATTCCGCGTTGTGCAACCTTCTAAACTCCCCAGTGGCCTCATCTCTCTTCGGACCAAATATTTTACGCAGTACCTTATTCTCGAAAACCTTAAGCCGTTGTTCATCCTTCAAAGTAAGCGGCCACGTTTCGCATCCGTAAAGAACCGTTGGAAGAATAATAGTTTTATAAATTCTAACCTTTAAGTTTTTAGACAGAAGCCGCGAGCTAAGTATTTTAGCAACTAAATAATAACACGCATTTCCCACCTTTAACCGGGACTTTATTTCTTCCTGGATTTCATTTTTTCTTGTTATCATTGAACCTAAATACTTGAATTTCTCTACGTGTTCAAAAGTATGACCTGAAATATTAATATCATCAAGATCGCTACCATTTCTGCAACTAATCATATATTTCGTCTTATCGGTATTTAGTTCGAGACCTATTTCTTTACCGGTTTTTATTAACACACTTGTATTTAGTTGTATAGTTTCCGTGTCTTCACCTAGCAGTACCAAATCATCGTCATACCCCAAAACCGGAATCTTGTCACCCATATTTAAGTCTTTCTCGGTACACATCATCTTTTCTATAACATATTCTAAGGCTATATTAAACAAAACAGGTGAAAGGGAGTCACCCTGTTTCAAACCCGATCGCACCTCAAATCTCTCGGAGTACTTATGACCGATTCTAACTTTATGAAATGTTTCCGACAAACACATCTCTACTAGGTTTACTAACTTTTTAGGTATCCCCTGTTCAATCATGATGTTATAAAGCTTCTGACGGTCTATGGAATCATAAGCCTTTTTAAAGTCTATATAAAGTTGATGGACTACACCGTTGTATTCCAGCTTCTTCTCTATTATTTGACGTAAGGAAAATATTTGATCAATAGTCGAGCGATTCCGCCTAAAACCACAATGGTAGTCTCCGATAATTTCCTCAGCGTATTTCGTGATTCGGCTAGTTAGTATTGACGAGAATATTTTATAGCATACTGGGAGAAGAGAGATCCCACGATAGTTGTTACAATCCGTCCTCGGTCCTTTTTTGTGAATCGGAATAAGTATTGATTCTTTCCATTCTTCGGGTATTTTTTCATTTTCCCAGATCTTTTTAACTAAAACATGTAATTTGGAAACACCCGCTTCTCCACACGCTTTGATTAATTCACTCGTGATATTATCATTTCCTGCAGCTTTATACCGTTTTAATTCTCCTATCGCCATGTCAACTTCCTCTTTACTCGGTGCGTCTACCCATGGTTCAGCGCTCTGGTATTCAGAGGGAGGAGATTGATTATTATTTTCCGTATTTAGAATGCCGTCAAAGTGTTGTTTAAATAAATTCCTCGCGCGGATCTCATTACCGCGTATGGGGAGCGTCCCACGGGTGGCGGATGTGGGGATGGTCGGTGGAATTTCCTCGGAAGATCCTCCCGGCTAAGTCCGATGGACTCGCTGACCAACAATGAGAGCGGCCCTCCAGGCTTGCTGGAGGGTGTGACGTAGGTTCGAACGCCCTACTCACATATTTTAGTTCACAAAATACCACAAACAGTCATGGATTCCTCTGAGGTAAAATTAAATAATATAGTAATATAAATTTTTCTCTACACCAATTACGTGATTTTATTCCCTTTTCGTCACTTTACATGCTAAAACAAAGTTAGATATCATTATTTCTGAAATATTTAGCTTTCCAACGGTATATCATACATATATTGTGTATTACTATTTTCATGTTCAGACCGAAAAAATATATCCTCTTTCATTTGGTTATCAAATCATTTCATATTTTATATGTACCCATTTATTATCAAAGTCAATAAAATGGTTATCTATTTCGAATCTTCAAAATTAAGGTACTTTAGAACAAGACAATTTAGGAATACGGCATTTAAGAAATGTCATAATATTTCAATCATATTGAAATTCACATGATATTAAAGCCTATTAAATTATATACCAGTATAGCCAGTTTAGTCTTAATTGTTCAAGTAGTTTGTCAGGAAAATGTAAAGAGGTTTTAAAATAATGGTATAAAGTGCCATATCTGATGCGTCGATTTTGATCAAAACGTTTCTGTAAGATCCCAGATCCATACGTTCCTTAAATATAAAGTTTCAGTATCGTACAACTGTTTATTTTACACAGGCACAAAAACACACACATACAGATCAAATTTCTGGGACTTGCTCATTGTACCTAAGGGACTCTAAAATTTGTAATACGTTTAAGACACGAATTCACTAAATTTCGCGATCGCAATAATGTATTGGTGAAATATAAGTGATAGTAAATAATAAATCACACACATGCCAAAAAAAGCTCTGTTTCAAGCTTCCGGTCATTTAATCATTTATTAATTTATCTTTTTTTTTGGTTTTATTGGATAAGCAAATTCTCTAGTTCTTTCTATAAAGAAAATTTGTGTTTAAAAACTATGTGGTCTGCACTGCTCTGCGATCGCCTATTTTGAATTTGCTACAGGCAGTTCTAATGTTATGGCTTAGTGACATGAGGATCATTTGTTCTACTATAAAGCCTAAATATGTTTTGATGTTAGAAATGAAAAAATCTATAGATATACTTAAGAAAATGAATCTGAAACATATATACGAAATATATACATAAGCTCTATCTAAATTTTTGAACATTCAATCATTCATTAATTTAGTACTTTTATATTCTCCTAGGATTGGATGTGGAATTCGGAATGTGGTTATTGGATGTGATTCGTTGTTTTCTTCTATAAAGAACAACATTTGTTATGTTTTTATTTACCAACATCCGAACAATCTTGAACAAAGACTATTCAAAAGATCGTGTAAGCTCCTACGTTATACAGCCGTGGTCATAGAAATTGCATCACACAACTAAAAAAAAATTCTCCAAAATTCAACATTCCTGCATGTTTTTTAAAAATTCTGACAACACGAACTTTTTTTTATAAACAATTCTTTATTGAACAATATTACAATCTGTCCAATTTAGGACATTTTTAATAGGGATAAAGTACAACATTCATACTGCATTCACACGATATATACAAAACAATAAATTAATATAATAATAAAACAATATAAATAAATACAAAACAAAATCAATAAAAATATATACAAAAGTCACTCATACCTATATACAATTCACAAGCATACACCACGTGAGTGGAGAATCTAGCCAATGCTAGAACTCCAATATACATTTTACAAGAGGTCTCGAGGCCACTGCCGTTTCAACCTTCTAGGAGGATGGTAAGGATGTGTGGAGCTGGATAAGGATTGAGCTAGGGGATTAGGGTGATGGATAAGGTTCTGATGGAATTTAGAGAATTTTAATGGTATAAGGTCTAAAATAAATGGAATATTTAGGTCGCGGTGTAAGGTATGGTTGGATACATAATAAGGAGCATTAACTATTGTTCGGAGGACTTTTGATTGGAAGGATTGAATGCGTTTGATGTTAGAAAATTTGGCTGTCCCCCACAGTTCAAGTCCGTAGGTCCAGATAGGTTTCAGTACCGTCTTGTATATTAGCAGTTTGTTCTCGATAGATAATTTAGAATTTCTGTTCAGTAGTCTGTATAATTGTCCAAATCGTCGATTAAGTTCTTGTCGTTTAAGTCTAGTATGTGGGTTCCAAGTTAGTCTTTTGTCCAGAAGGAAGCCAAGATACCGGACTGTGTCGGAGAAAGGAAGCGGAACGGAGTCAAAGAGAACTGAAGGGCAGGATTGTCTTCGAAGGGTAAAGGTGACATGTCTGCATTTGGATTGATTGACTTTGATTCTCCAGTTGTTACACCAGTCTTCAATTTGAGAAAGGTGTGTTTGGAGGCCTGTAGATGCAATTTCGGGATCTAAGTCAACACGAACTAACAATATTATATACTGAAAATTTAAGAAAACAACATAAAAATCAATGAAAAAATATAGAACTCTAAATTCTCACGTAAAATGAATTTTAATCGAAATTTTCAAAACTGTGACCACTGTTGATTTGTGTCATTGCTATTTTCCATTAAGATTCTTCCAGTTCATGTAGTCTCACATTGTTAATTGTATCTGATAGAAAAATGCTTAAAATTCGACACAATTACACAATTTATTCTTGTAGTAATTAAAACTACTAACCAAGAACTAAAAAACTTTATTTATTCTTAATTTTTTCATTTCATCAAGCTTATGATATATATATATATATATATATATATATATATATATATATATATATATATATATATAAGTAGGCAAAAACAAAAATATTGGATTGGATCAAATTCATTACCACAGTTAACTTCTAAAAATTTTATAAAAGGAATAATGACTCGTTTTGAAGTTTATTTTTTATAATAACGATAAAACGGTGTTATTACCAAGTTAATAATTAACAGCTAGCTGAAGCATAACATTTAATCATTCAAACGTACTATTTTAAGCGGGAATTCCTCGCCTGAGTCGACAGATCAATCGGAAACAGTGTCTATTGTATAACCTCCTTTGTGCTTTATGAATAGCATCATTATTCGAGGTGGGTAAACTGTATTTTGATGTGAAAGATCTTTTGTTCGATGCCTTTTTTAGGATACAAAACTTTCCGTTTAAAATCCGATAGCCACAGTTATCTAATGAATACATTTGTGTTAGCAAGGTGATGGATCTGATTGGAAGATGGTGATGGAAATGTGGCGACACAGATTAGAAGTGAGATTTGGTATTGCATATGGATAATATGAAAGTGTTATTTGGTAATAATATTTGTTAATCCATGTTTCTTTTCAGTTTTATACTAAGCAATACCTTAAGGTAGATCCAAATTAATATTACTCGATTCAGCAAATATTGAGACTATGATAAACACAATGAGAAAAAGGTATGTGAGGAGTCTCATTGTCTCATGAGGCTTGTAGGTACAGTTGTGTGAAGTACGAGTGCACATAAATATTCTATAAAGATGTGGTACATGGAACATGGTATATGGTACATGGTACATGGTACTTGGTACATACATGCCGCGGAGAGTCCATGGTCGACAGCCGCGGACCGAGCCGTCCTGGCTCCCAACTGGGACGTGACCTAGCTCCCTTTGTTGGTAAATACGTAACCATGGGGATCCCAACCCCTTCCCGCCCTTGAATCAATTTCATGTCCCTAGGAGAAGGGCTTGCTAATTCCCATTTCGGGGAACAGAAATGAGCTTTTATCGATTTCTAATTTGCCTAGGTGTTGTTCATTTTTCAGCTGAGATAAGGAATGGAAGAATTTGAAAGGTAAATCAGCGTGTAGAGGTCAGAATAGCCTTGAAACTGCTTGGACTGCAATGCTACAGCGCTTTTCTGCTTGTCGTAGTGTTATCAGATTCCACTTTTGGAGGTGGATGTCTTTTCGCTTTATATAATTTTTTGGGTTAACGTTTTTATGTCCCTCAAAAATGTTACAGGTTTGGTACGCTCTTGGTTTGTTAGGATCGACAAGAGTTTCCTTGTCAAAAATTCAATGGAAAAAAAAAATCTTTTCCCTAGGACCTATATTTAAGGAGCTATATTGGTTTCAATGAAAAAAAGTCAGGTTTTGCCTAAACTTTTTTAAGTCCTGGTGACTTTTTGACGCGCTTCAGCTCTGTAGGTGTTGCTCGTATTGAAAATTTGACGGCAGTTTCCCAATCAGCAATTTAATGCAAACATTTTTTTTTTTTCAATTTATAAAACTTGTCTTTAGGACTTACCGTTTAGGAGCTTAGTTTGAATTAAAAAAGTTATAGATGATAAACAAATAAATCTTGTTCGTAGATTATTTCTTTCTTTCTTTACCTACAATGCTTCATCAATTCGCAAACCCAATTTTTACTGGAAAAAGTAGTTGATCATAGATAGGCATATCCATCATCTATTGTTTTCCCACCGAGGAAGGAATACAAAGTAATTATTTTTTCTTTCTTCTATTTACAGTTCGTTTATCACATTCGGGCCAGAGAAGATTTACTTGATCTGCTCTACCGGAAGTCCTGATTCAACGGAGCTCTTTCAGTAAACAACAGGTGATGGTAGTAGAGTGTAACCGCTCTATCTTCATGATTAACTTCTCGCTTATAGAGAAACTAGCCCATTGGTATCACTCCATAAAATATTCTAAATCATAAGTCCCGCGGCCATCTTATTCTCAAATGCCTCGGAAGACCATTAGGAATCTATGAGCAAGGTTGAAATTAGTGGGTTACAAACCAGAATGGTACCTGGTTAAAGCAAAATCAGCAAAATATGGAGCATTATTGTCATTATGAATGAGTTTATCCGTCAAAAAGTTACATTTACGATTTTATAAAGGGTTGTGGACTGTAAGGATTAAATACGAGAAAAATTTGTTAGTTTAGTAGCGCCCCAAAGCTCAACTCCGTTATTCCGGTTGGTCTTATGATAATCATCTAAATGAGTCTTCAGGGTTTGTCAAGTAACTGTATAAACAAGGACTAGGATGGGCAGAATGCGGTGCCAGTACGGACGATTCTCAGCAATTAAAGTGGCTTTTGCCCATCTTCAGACATTTCATGATTTTCTCTTTTTGTTTTAAATCAAATTTGTGTGGTGAAAATTGATTTGCGTTTAGCTTAGGACCCTTTGTTCATACAGGGTTCAATACATGATTTATACTCAGGTATTAAGGGAATGTAGAATATAGATGTATATGAAGCGTTATGCGGAGAAACGCCTGAGTTATGAGCGTATTTATGTGTGAAATTTCATTTGTTTTGTTTTCTTTTTATCTCTTTTATATGATTATTCGCGTTTTTTGGTTAAAAAAACACTAATAAATGTTTTCTTTATCTTAAAAAATGACAGCGTTATTTAATTGAATCACGGCCGCCATTTTAAAACTAACCAGCAGATATCAACGTTAGGAGTTAGGATCATCGTTACATGGAATAGTATTTTATGGCGAATTTCACAAAAATTGGTCCAGTAATTTCGGAGAAATTCCGCGGACGGTGGACAAACGGATTTTTTTTTTTTGTATTCGTTATTCGGATTCTACGCATCTTGAAACGTAAGCTCTCAAATTTCGGGCAGGAGTATTTTTTTTTTTTTGGTCGATTACAAAGGTTGATTATTGAAAATAATAAACCCAAAGTAATCTAATGAATTATGATTAATCGTAAATAAAATTGTTTTCAAATTTCACGAAAAAAATTCTTAAAAGCTTTCGCAGTAAACGATCTTTTCGACAGTATAGTAGACATAATTATTTTTAGAATTAACGTCATATCTTTTTTATAAAATTTTTTATTTATTCACATTGTTGATGTAAAAATCCCCAACTACCGTTTACCCACTCATGACACGCTGCTTTATAGTTAGTGAATAATAAATTAGTCTTCAGAATTAGGCCAGAACGAAAATCTGAATCAGACCAAATTTTTCAAAATACTTTTTTTGTAAAACATTACTATACTAATAACACTTAGAGCATAATTACTAATAATATTTTTCGGTTCTGAAGGAAAGGAACTGAAATAAGCATAAATTAACAAGAGACAGCAAGAAATTTCGCCACATCCGACCACACTTTAGGGCTTGCTTTTTGAGTCGAGCGTTCACTAATACTTTCTTGTCAGTACGTTCTCAAACCCAAAAGTAAAAAAAGATAAGATAAGATAAGCTTTTATTTAAACATATTTACATTTTGGTTGACACATAAAGTTATATATGTTTTTTTATTTCAACCTTTTGATAGTTGATATAATTAAAAAGAAACAATGTTTGACCAAATATTGTATAAAACTTTTTAAACAAAGTTACTAAGAACTTTTTAAATAAAATTGCAAAAAAAACTAAGTATAAGTAAAAATGTTATGTTTAAATAAATAAAAACAAAATGATTTTCTACTGATGTGTTCGCCTCTCCTGAAGGATTAGTCTTGATCGGTGACCAGCCGTACCTTGTGGGTTATGAGTTCGCTCCTTGTTTTTCAATGTCTTGGCATTTTGATTCCCAATATTTTCAGTCTTCTGTTTGTCTGTGCCAATACATTTCCTTCTTGTTTTTTGGTTTTATCTGATCATGTCTTGAGTTGGCCAAAAGTATAAAGTTAGGAACATAATATGAAAGAGAAGGAACTACGCTACAACTTTTATTTGAAATTTTTTTAAATATTACTTCAGATAAAAATTCGCTCAACAACCTTCATGAGTTGTAGACATCCACCTTTTTTTTTTAACTTAAATATTTCTATAACTAAGTTTCAAACTGGCTATAGGAAACAGCGGATTTGTTTATCAATTTAAGAGTTATGATAATTATTGTTTACTAAATAAATAGTAACAATTAGTATTTGACAATAATCCTTTATTAGTTGTTTAGTGTTCTAGTTAGGGATGCATCGAGCATCAATCAGTGTCTTTATCTTGGTACAACACGTGAGCAACATTGGCATGCAATGTTCGCCTTTAATCAGTTCATTTTCAAACTGGTATTATTAAGCCATTATAGAGCATATAATGAATTAAAAAGTGTTTTTTATTTATATGCAAGTTCGATAAAATTAGAAAAATAAAAAATCTTCGATAGTTATCTAGAAAATTGGACTTTTTCTTAGGAATAGTTATAAATGAAAGAGTTATTTCAATTTTCCTTTTATTAAAAGTATAATAATAACAGATATGAAATTTATCCCTCATTTTCTCAAGCCGGATTTTAACATTCAGTCAAATAGTCTATTTCGTAGACGCCAACGACCCGGCAAGGAGGTGATTAGGCCTAAATCACTCTCAGTCGCTTTGTTTTTCCCCAATTTTGGGTACCCACATTAAGAGACTGGCTGTGTATACATAATTCTGCCTCAGCCGGGATTCGAACCTGGGACCCGGAGAACAGTAGCCTAAAGTTCTATCCTCTAGGCTACGCCGCTCCCTGATATGGATTATATGTTATGGAAAATTAAAAACAATAAAAAAAAATCATCTACTATCACCTTAACAACATTTATTGAATTATTAACATAAAGTATATTAACGATGCATTGCATCGTAAGAAAATTGGGTTAAAATAAGTTAAATATAAAATAAAAATTCCATTAAATAATTTATATATAAAATATTATTATATAAATATATAGTATGCTAAATATGTTAAATTTAAAACGAAAAACTAAATAAATCTAACAACATCTCGTGCGTTATCTGTGATTTTTGATAGAAATATTTTTTTTTATTTCAGCTTGTGACAATTTTAAAAAAAATAAATTCCTTACAACAGTTATATGCATGTTTATCTCTTATCTTTCATATCTACTTTCGCTTCTGAGGTATATTTTTTCATTGGTAACTTTATGACTCCTAAGATATTACAATAAGGCCAGAAACATTTTATTAAGATCTAAAAATATTTGTACTTGGAACGAACAATGAAAAGAGTTCACAATTTTTTCATATCATATTTTAATTTGTGACAGAAGATGGAACTATGAAATTCCAATGTTGTTCTAGCACTGAATAAGTAAAAACATATTGTTAATAACTTATTCAGCAATCATTGAACTCGTACTCATATGATTAAAAAATAAAGTTTCACTTTTTTCAAACAAACATAATTTTTTTTTCTTAAAATAATTCATAATAATTGTAATATATTAATATATTTCTCTTAAAAATAATATCACAACCATACTTGAAGCAAAGACCTAATTCATCTGAACCACGTATTCTACAATAAAATACAATTTTACTCTACATAGTTATAATAAATATTACATAAAATCACAATCATATAAGAACCAGAAAGCCATTTTAATTGAAAACACACAATAAAACCCCAAGAATCATAAAAATGATTTTCCCTCCATGACCCATAATAATTTAAATACTCGTCTACAAAAAAAAAAAACAAAACCTCTAAAGACAAAACTGATTAAAATCATTCTCTGGGCTCAAAATAACACCGAAAAGATGCTGGCCACAGAGTTGCGCCGTCGAGATACTTCATCGGTGGCAATTCTTGAGAAACTGGACGAATCCTGAAGTTTTGCAGGATCGTTGTCAGAAACAGAAAGATACTTGTTTTGGCTAAAGCTTCACCCATGCACCTTCTTTTCCCTTGTGGACAAAATCAAACTTCGATCAATAAAATAAAAAAATAATAAATATATATATATATATATATATATATATATATATATATATATATATATAATAATATTATATAGTATAAAAAGCATTTTATTGAACATGAGAATTTGTTGGAAATGGAGAGATTGAAGTAAGTAAGAGAAGAAACCTTCCCATGATGGATGTTAGTAAAAAAGAAATTCCAGAGGACATTTCAGCTAGCAGAGAAGCAATGATTGAAAGTTTTATTATATTGCAGGTAGGGATTGCAATCCGGCGTCATTTATCCGGCCGGATCCGGTCCAAATTTCATCAATCCGGACGGATCCGGCCGGATCCGGATGATATGACTAAATCAGGATGATTTTCACTTTTCGGTCCAAGATGAACTGTTAGTATGTTATTATAGTATAATTGTATTCATAGTAGAAAGTTTAGGAGTTTATGTTAGGATTAGATATGGAGTTTAGTAGTTTAGGTAACTAGTAAGATTTTAATGGCTATTAAAACAGTCTGCTATTGATTACTATGTGCGGAAAATAAAGACTATTTGTTTTCTACCACCCTTTTTCCAAAATTAAAATTGATTTTGATAATATATACTAAAGTTATTAGTACTTACATACTATTTAAAAAAGAAATATTGTTGGTAGAATAATTTAAAGATTTATAATCATAATACAAACTCATTATTGTGATAATTATGCCATTCTTCAGACATATTCATCAAAATATGATTGTGTCTATCATTAATATAAGAGTTGTGTGTGATTGTTAGCATTCTCAGATAATTTAAAATTATTGTTATCACAATTCCCATCTGAGCTACTTACGCCAATGATAATTATATAAGATTTTATAAAATAACGAGTAGTAACGTAGCTCAGACTTCCTAGATTTCAATAGATTTGTAAGCAGTTTATTATATAATTTAGTACCATAACACTTGATTGAGTCAGTACTTGAGTGAGCAATTTATCTAAAAAAAAGTTTGAGTTGTTTCAGAAATTCCTCTACGGCCAACATATAGAATGCTATAGCTCGCGTATATCCAAGATAATAATATCTGTTAACTTACATTTACAGTACCGACAAAACAAAAACACATGTACTGACTCGTGGAAGGCGAACGACTGATGCTGGATTGAAATAATGACGTGATGTAATTTGGCGTCGAACGACACCACCATACATGTACACCAAATATAACTCATATCAAGTACTTTTTTTTCTTAACTGCTCTATTATGGCCAAAAATTGCTATAATCGGATCCGGTGGACGTATAATGATGCCGGATCCGCCGGATTACCGGATCCGGTTTTCCGGATTGCAATCCCTAATTGCAGGGGATGCCAACCTACGGCTCTTTGAAGGATTGTTTGTGGTCCCCAATTAATGAATATTAAAAAAAATATATATAAGGAACATCGACGGAATTCCAAAATAGATCTAAAGACTTGAAATCGTCTCTAGATTTTTTTTTTTTCAGAATCCATTTGAAATTAACATAATTCGAAGTGAGTTTTCCATTTTCAGTATAATTATGACCCAAAAAGCATCTGGGATATTAGAATTAATAGAGATGCAATAAGATCAAGCTCTACAGTTAATATTTAAATCGACGTCGATTACCGAATTTAGGAAATTTGTACCAGAATCGAAATATCCTGAATTAAAAAAGGATGCTTGTCGAATTATTTCAATTTTTGGAACAAAGTACTTATGTGAATCATTTTATTCCACTTTAAAATTCGTTAAATCCAAACACCGATCAGTATTAACTTAAAGAGATGCTGAGAAGTTCTGTCACCAATTATTCACTAAATTTCAAAGAATTATCAAGAGAAGTGAAATAAATGTGTTTAATTTTCAATATTTAAATTCAATACACATATTTTGTACTTTTATTTATATGTTTTCAATAAATATAATTCCTGTAAAAAAATGTAATACTTTGCGGATCGTGAAACAATTCAAATTTTTTTAAAAATGGCTCGGACTATCAAGCAGCTTGGCCATCCCAACTATATATTGGGCTGATGCGAAATTAATGCAGGTTTCCTCTATTGCAATATCTTAATTCCAATTGTGTAAACAAAGCTAATCCTAACATTGATCATTATTATACCATAACAAACCTTATCTAATACCCTCTCTTTCACCATGAATTTGTTTAGTAAAATCGTTTTGTTCAGTGTGTTCAAAGGTCTTGAATCGAAAATGTCAAAGTGCGATTTTCGTCAAATTTATTTTTACGAATTTAAATTAGGGCGCAGCGCTGCGCAAACGGCTCGTAATATTAATGAAGTGTGGGGTCAGGGGGCTATTAATGAGTGCACGGTGCAGCGTTGGTTCCAGAAGTTTCGCAGAGGAGATTTCGACCTCGAAGACAAGGAAGGTCGGGGCCGTCATCTTGCTCTGGACAACGACCAGCTGAGGTCAAAAGTGGAAGAAGACCCAACCAAAACCACACGAGAAATGGCGGCGGAACTCGGTGTGAACCAATCCACAGTTGTACGCCACTTGGAAGCAATTGGTAAGGTAAAAAAGTTGGCCAACTGGGTGCCACACCAATTAAACGACCACCAAAAAAATCGCCGCTTTGAAATCTGCTCCATGCTTGTGACACTCAATAAAAATGATCCATTTCTCGATCGCATTGTGACGTGCGATGAAAAATGGATCTTATACGACAACAGAAGGCGTTCTAGCCAATGGCTGGGCAAAGATGAACAACCAAAAAAAAAAAAATTCTTTTCGTGATTTCATTGAGTCTAGGGATTCGGATTTTTTTTCTGGTGGAATAAGAAAGCTTGTTGAACGTTGGCAAAAGTGCATTGATTCAGATGGAAATTATTTTGATTAAATATATATGGTTAAAGTAAAGATATGGCGTATTTACAATACCTACTAAAAACCTGCATTAATTTTGCATCAACCCAATATAATATGTATATAAGAGATATAAATGTATATTTATTTATATATCCTAAAGATATAGAAAACCAAATCAGGTTTAGTAGATTGTAAAATATATATTTTGTTAAACCTTTTGCGAAGAAGAGTATAAAGGCATAATTTTAGTTAAATTGGGCGTAAAAAATTAGGTGAATAAATTTATATTTAAATTACTAAACACGAAGAGTATATATTTATTAGAACATTATTTCAACATTATCACTTGACGTTTTGAAGTATTTTGGTTTATTTTCAAAATATTGCATCCAAATTGCTCCTTGTTGCTGAATCAAAATTGTTCCAAGTTCGAATACTAAAGTTCTTTTAACATTTCTTATATGGTTGTGTTCCAACACCGTATTATAGATTAACTTATATTAAAATTACTACACACGAAGATTATATATTTAATATTATATTTAAATTAGCCAACCAATATTTTGATAATGAAGTAAAATACTTCGAAACGTCAACTGATATTATAGAAGCAAAGTGACAATAAATATATGATTTTAGAATTGAATAGTTCTAATTTAAATAACATATATATCCTATTTGTGTGAAGTAATTTTATACGGAACACCATATAAGAATTGAGCTTGAATTTCAGATTAACTCACGAATGGGAATGAACAAGGATTTGAAAAATGAGTAGTTTAAATGAGGATAGGGAAGCAGCATGGCGGATGTTTTATGGAGGGAAATTCCAGAGTTCTGTGGACTAAAATAAAAAAAATAATAATACCTAATCCAAATGGTATGAAAGAATCGTATTGGATAATGGCACCATTTTCATCAATAAATCTCTCTGGCCTGAAAGTTTCTGGGTCTTTGAAGTGCTCCTTGTCCATGTGGACGCTATACAAATTCGCCAAAACAATACTGTCCTGAAAAAATGAAAATCAGCTTTAATAGACGGTGAAATACATAATTTACAAAACCTTATATCAAATCATATTAATAGGAGCACACACATGTAGCATATAGCATATTCGTTGATTGTCTACAATAAGAGACAATAAATAACCATTCTAATAATAGACTTAGTTTAACTTTCTTGAGTATTTGTTATCCTTTTTACTTTCACTTACCTATATATGGAATATATAGTAAGGGAAAGTATTGTGATCGTGAAAATTTTCGAATTCCAGTTTTCAACGGAAATACACTTTTAAGGATCCCCTGAGTGCAAATGGCCAAGTCCCGCAAAAATGTCTGTGTGTGTGTGGTAAGTCCAGCGCAAAAACGATAAGTCCTATGAAACTGAAATTTCATATTTAAGATAACTATACGCCCGAGACGTTACAGCAACTATTTCATCAAAACCAGCAAACCAGAAGAGCCACTTTATACCATGCATTTTGCACCTATTTACGATTTTCTCAAAAACAGCTCTGACAATTTTGATTAAACTCGCTATATCGATGTAAAATTGGACGGGCTTTAATATCATGTAGGTTTCATTATGATTGAAATAGTCTGACAGGGCATAAATGACGATACTTCAAAATTTCTTCCTCTAAAGTACCTTTAATTTTGTAGATTTTATGAAATTGGCCATATCATCTGATTAGCATTGCAAAAAAACAGATGAATATATAAGTTGAACGAATTCGATATCCAACTAAAGAAGATAAATAAATATTTTTTTAATGCAATTTTTCGTTATTGAACTTAAGAACAGTAATACACATTTATAATATACCGTTGGAATGCCAAAGATTTTAGAAAAAATATCTTATACATGTGATTGTAAAAGTTAACGGAGAGTGATGAAAAGCCGATAAAACAAACTATTTGTGGTAGATAATAATAAAATAGATTATTTAATAAAACCACATGTTTCTTTTAAAATCGAAAGTAAATAACTCTTTAACAAATCATTTTTGTTTCTAAACTTGTCTAAAAATTCTTAAATTGATATAAATAACGGAGGTAAGTGAAAGTCGTGTGTTGCGCGCACCAGATTTTTTGTTATAAGGCCGCCATATTGCCTCAATAATCTGTCCGAAGTTTGTATTTGTTAATTAGTTACTAATATTCTCATTAATTTCAGACACATTGAGTATAACTCTTATTTAAAATATAAATAAGCGTATATCTATCACTGGATAAGCAATAGGTATCATAAACTGGAGACAAACATAAAATAGTACCCTGAGGCCTTCATGATCCTGATTTTTAATGTTCAATGCGTTCACTTGTGAAATAACTTAGCTCACGGCTTCTGTTAAGAAACTTAAATTTTGGAATTATTAACTTAAAAAAATATTGTTCCTTCGAAGGTTATCTACGGGTTCCATCGTGGTCGCTAATTTTGAAGAATGGACAAACGCCTTAAAGTTTTTCGAAAGTAAGATTCTCCGAAAAATTGAAGATCCAAGGAGAGGTGAGGCCACTGGAGTATTTATGAGATTAGAATATGAGGTATTACAATGCTTGCATTCCTCAGGTTGTAGCATCAGAGCAGCTAAAATAGACATGTAATAGTGTTAGCTTTAGTGAAGAAAAAAGTAAATATGCACTGAACTGACGGGCAGGCCGAGGCGTAGGTGAGAGGATTGTGCTAGGAGGATCCAACTTCTGGGATATGAGCTAGCAAGGTATTCACTAGATTGAATAGTGCATGCAAAGATTGGATCCGTCATCTTCGGAATCCCCAAGCCTATCATTACTATACGTTCTGACTACTAATATACAGTCCTGGTTTTAGAAATTGCATCAACCATGCTTTAATTTTTTATAGTAACGTAATTAGTAGTAGTAATTAGATCCAATTGGATATTTTCGTTTTTGCCTACTTACTTATATTATACGCTTAATGATATAAAATAATTTAAAAAAATAAAATAACGTTCCTTAGTTCAAGGTTAGTATTTTTAACTACTACCATAATAATTTTTAAAATTATGTTGAATTGTAAGCATTTTGTTATAAGAAACAATTAACATTTTGAGATTGCATGCAGTGGAACAATTTTCTTGACACAAATCAAGTGTTCATAGTTTTGAAAATTAATATTATACTTAACGCCTAACATGGAATCCTCATACTAGACTGAAACGACAGGAAACTGCTCGTAGATACAGATTACTACAACACTTACTTGACAAACGCTCAAAACTTCCTACTTACTACAAAACACTCATTTATATCACAATTATCAGGCCTATTTGGACCTATGGCATTGAGCTATGGGGATCTAATAAACCATCGAATTCCTCTCGCATCCAATCCTTGCAGTCCAAAATCCTTCGTAAAATCTCAATGCTCCTTACTTTGCTACTAATAAAATCATCCATAAAGACCTAAATATCCCATTAGTTGAAGATTTGGCCCGTTACAGATATACCTCTTTTCATTCCAAACTCCCTGCCCACTCAAACACGCTTATCCGTGACCTCTCCTCCATATCTATTCCCGACAACCCACCGAGGCGCCTTAAAAGAAGATGGCCAAGAGAACTCGTAACATAAGACATTGGAGTGCTACCAATGGGTAGTTTCTTCTCAGGACTACTATGTGTAATAATCATATATAAGGCCTATTTACTTGTTGTATTTATTTAATACAGTTGTAAATTTCTTTAAATAAATAAATTTTAAAAAAAAATATTATACTTTATTGTATGAGAGAACTTTAACTTCTATATTTTTTTCGTTGATTTTTATGTGAATTTCCTTCATTTTCAATGTATAATATTATTGTTTGTGTAATAAGCATTTTTTAAAAACATGCGGTTATGTTTAATTTTGGAAACATTGTTTTTATTGAGTAATGCAATTTCTATGACCACGATTGTAGGTTCATTGACTGGACTGATCAGAAATGTGCTGCAGGCTCTGACATAACCATTGATGATCACTTTACAAATGTCTTTAGTATCTTGCCTATGACTCTGATAACTTGGAAGTTATGTTGGAACAAATGGTGACTCCATGCTTGATTTTGAAGCGAAAGGCGTTTCACTTAACTATATATGAGAAAGTATTGCGAGCGCTCACTAATACTTGGTAGTCAGCAGGTTCTAAAACCCATAAGTACAAAGTTAAGAACATAATATGAAAGGGTAGGAACTGCGCTACAACTTTTATTTGAATTTTTTTCGGTTATTACTTCACGTGAAAATTCTCTCAAGAACCTTCATGGGTTGTAGACATACCGATTTTTTTTTTTTTAATTTCAATATTCTTATAACTATATTTCAAACTGACTAAAGGAAACAGCGGATTTGTATATCAATTTAAGAGTTATGAAAATTATTGTTTACTAAATATATTATAGTAACAATTAGTGTTTTACAATACCACAATGTTCATTAAACGCTCTAAATCAATAAATTTTAAAGTAATTATAAAATTTAATGGGATTTAATATTATGCAGGTTTCATTATGATTAAACAATTTTGATAGGGCTGAAATGCCGCTATTTCCTACCGATGCTGACAGTACCTTAAATTTTTGGGTTATAATCTTATTAGCATTGATTCTGGAGTTCTGACACTGGTCAGATCCTCCACTCATGTACTGTATGTTTGTGGCTATTCCGCCCTAGCTCGGCCTCCACTGGCTTACACCAGTGAAGCGCCGGGTGGGAGGCGCTGGGATCTCTTGGATTCGGCTTCTCCCCCCACTTGTGGAGAGAGCAGCGCAGTCTAGGGTCCCTTTAGCAGATTGTATATATTGTATATAGTTAAGTTTGCTTGTATGATTTTTATTTATTTCCCAACTTGTATTTATCTCTACTACAGGTTGTTGTTTTGATTTGTTGTATTTTTGTCTTTTATTAATTGTTATTTTCTTGTATATATTTGAATTTATTTATTTCCGATTTTATGTAATTTTACTTTATCATCATTATTCTGTATATATTGTATGAATGTGTATACATCTCTATTGCTACTGTTCATTATGTAACAAGCTGTAATATTTCTCAATAAAAAAAAAAAAAAAAAAAAAAAAAAAAAAAAAAAAAAAAAAAAAAAAAAAATTAGTATTGATAAAAATAAAATTATATTAAAAAAAAGAATTTGAATAACAACTAAAGGGGAAACAAAGAGGAACAATATGTTTTGAAGTAAATTATGTTTTCCCGAGCATAAGAATAGTATATAGATGTATGGTACAGTATACCGTTGGAAAGCTAAATATTTAAAAACAAACGTTATCTTAAATAAAAAGTAATGTTAAGTAACGGATTTTGCATAAAATTAAGTGATTATGATCCGTAACAATTGTATATCGTTATTTTATTTTATTTAAAACATATGTATCTAAAGGGCTGTTTGGACGGGTTAATCAGACTTGATAAATTGGGCCTCCTTCCCAATTTATCAAGAGGTCTAAATGCAACCTCCAATTTATTGGGATGCTGGTTTTTTCGCTACTACTATGTAATAAATACTCTGAGGATTTCCACACGCTTCCCTTACTCTCCAAATTTATTTTATTAACCAATTATCATACAAATCCTTTCTCATTGATCTCCAATCTTGGTGGAGATCAAAATGGATATGGTTCAGATCAATAAATGATTACTAAAAATAGAGGCAAACATTTATTGTTGTAAACAATTTATTTTTTATTTCTTAATTGACACTTTTATAATCATTTATTGACAGGTACCTGAAAAATCTCATTGAGTATACGGTGAAGTACTCAATATTAAAAAAAAAAAAAAAAAAAAAAAAAAAAATAAATTGATAAAAGTTACTTAATATTTTTTAAATATTAGGATCATAAATATATATATATATATATATATATATATATATATATATATATATATATATATATATATATATATATATATAATAATTGTGTGTGTGTGTGTGTGTGAATGTGTCGTTCTGTTGCAATGAAGTAATTTAATTTTCTTGTTTTGTTTTTTATAAATTAAAAATTATTTAATTCAATTAATTTTTTTATTGTCTTCAATGTTTAAAAAAAAATCAAATTATATAATTTATTTTGGCCAAAATCCTAGAGCTGACTAAATTAAATTCTATGGAAATCCTTCCCTTTCTGTTGTTTACCACTGCGCCTGTTTAGACGTTTCAATTTCTAGGAGTTCCAATTTCTCTGGGGTTATTTTCCCAACGATGAGCTAGGCCACGCCCCTTTATCAAGGATATGCCTACGATTTCTCGAGCTCCCTTGCCAATTTTCCAGGGGTGATTGGCTCGTCTAAACAGCCCTTAACCAAACTTACTATAATCCTTTAAACTTTTTTCAACTGTAATTTCATTTAATACTTTCTAAATAGATTTTAACAACTGAGTTGAGTGGAATTCGCGTGTTGCTCGCACCAAATACATAGTGCTATATCAAATATATTACGCCCGAAAAGGACTAATTTTACTATTTCAAAGGATATGCACGATTTTCATATTTTAAGGACTGTTTTAATTTTTGTTTTTTATTATAAGTTAAAGTTACCATTGTCGTTGAAAGGATTATTAACAATTGACATTTATTGTAACCAGGATACGGTTCAAAATGGAAGAGAACCTCCATTTTTGACTCGATTCTCCTTTTAAAAGGATATGAATTGAAATAATTCACTGGTAACTAGGATTACCACACTAAAAAGGACACTTTTTAATATAGTAATTCACCGATAATTTCCAGAATATTGCGCAATGGAAGTAAATTTTTTTTATGAAGCTCTCTGCCTCTAACGATTTCCTGTTGTCTCGTTTGAACCATTAATAATCATCCCTTCATTTATACGTCATGAGGTTATTCTGGCGCTTCCTAGAGGAACAGCTAAATTCGTTCAATAGCTGATAGATGAATGGACTTAGGAATTGCATTGGACTATTGTTGGCATCAGTTATAAAGTTATGAAATCCAAGCTATACTCTTCCTCATATTAAAAAAATACTGGTGCTCGCGACACACAACTTTCACTTATTTTCTTCTTAAACTTGATAAAAAAAGTATTATATTGTTTCAATAGAAATGTTTATTTTAGATTAATTATCAAGAAATTATTATCAAGAACAATCTCTTAATTTTATGCCCTTTTATTCACTCTCTATTACTTTCTATGTTAAAAAACATTTTTTTTTTTTTTTTGCAGTTTTCTCCTTCGGTTGGTTATGAAATTCTTTTATATTTCATATTTACCTATTTTTCCTCAATGGTAACCAGCTAAAATGGTTAAAAACTTCTAGTCTACAATATTTAAGTTATTTTAGATAAATAATTTTTAGAAATTGATAGGCCTAAATAATGGCCTTGTCACATTTTACACATAGCTAGTTTAATCAAAATCATTAAAGCCGAAGAAATTCGTAAAAGGCGAAAATGCATGCTGTAACATCTCAGGAATATACTTTTTTTTTTTTAATATAAAATTTCATACACACCTTTTTACGGGACTTGGTCATTTGGACTCAAAAGACGTTAAAACATGTATTTTTGTTGAAAAATCTGATCCGAAAATGTTCACAATTATGATACTTTCCCTAACTATATGTTTCAAATATAGATTATATGAACGTAAAACAGTAACTTAAAATATGCTTTATCAGGAGTTGTTCAATCTACGATAGTATCGCTAGCCTTAAGACCACAGCTTTATCAATTTTCTTTGCCCAAAGACTTTGATGATATCTTAACCAACTTAGAATTATCCAAATACTTAAAACTTTCCTTTGCCTTACCTTCGGAATCCTATATCCCATAACTTCAGCATCTTCTTTGGCACGGTGAGAGACAGTCGTGGGTGTTACGTTGATGCATCTCATAAGCTCCATAGTGAATGCTTCCAAGTAGACCAAGCTGAATGAAATAAATGCATTAGTTTAATTTTATTAGCGTTTATTACATATACATGATAAGAAAATTGCACATCAACGATAAAATTGCATGTTTTTTTTTTCATTATTTTAGATGATTCCAATCAAAACTGATCATGGTCTTTAAAGTTTGTACTAAATTAATTGAAGGCTCGCCCCTTAAGTTAGAAATAAAACTATCTTACATACAATTATGTCTTTACAATGTAATAGTCATTTTATCATTGACATTACAATAGTAAAATTAATGATCCTTTGTGGTTTTTTGGACACTAGAATACTGTTATCTCAGTCCTGTGTTCGAATCCCTAGATCAATTTTTTATTTTGGACAAACTATTTTTATTCAAAAATACTACAATTATTCTTTATATGGACAATAGCGATAATATTGAAAAATTAGACCTTGAAATGAATATGAATATAAAGGAAGAGATGTTTGGGTGGCTGTAAAAAAAAAAAATAATAAATAAAAAATAAAAAAGAAGAGAAAAATAGTAAAAAAACTATCAGTATAACGTTGTGGTCGAAACTTTAGATATTAAATAGTTTCCACGTTTTAACCCACAAATTGATATTAAACATTTTTTTCAATATTTTCTGTTACTATTTTTAACCGCCACCCAAACACCTGTTCCTAAACAGAAAATTAAATAATATATATATTATATATATATATATATATATATATATATATATATATATATATATATATAATAACAAAAAAAATAATGAATGTATATATATATACGTCCCACTACTGGAGGGGAAAACAGAATCAGAGAGATTCAAGGTGTGAGCCAAGCTGAGTGAATGAATGCGCTGTGGCAAAATATTGGGTTGTATAAGAAGTACGTAGATATTTCAGTATTTCAATTAAATCCTCTCTGTTTTAGAAAAATCATGTTTACTTGGTCAATAATGTTTACATATTCTAAAAAATGATTAGTTAAGGTGCTTTTATGCATCAGTTTCAACCGAGATTCCTTATCTTCAAATGGTATTTTGCTTCCTCAAACTGGAAGAGAGGAAAATTCGCTGTACAGACGGTTAACAAAATTTACAGTACGTATGGCTATGATGCTTTAGGAGAAAGCACGGTTGTAAGAGGTAAGAGGTTCAGAACCAAAGCTCTCGGGTTGTCCTTTAACATAATTATTTATTCTTTTATTTCTGCCAAAGGACGTCCATGGGCTATTGAGATCCTCACTGAGGCACATCCATCCTCTCTGAAGTGGGTACCTAAAAATTTAGGGAAAACTGGCCCGAAGCTCGGTTTAAATACCTAGAAACAGTACGAATCTCTGCAATTGAATCCAAGATCTTGCATTGCTTATTGAATTTTTTTTCTGAATAACAAGAAACGGACTAGCTTAGAGGATAGGCAGTTCTGCTACTAATCTTTCATTTCATTTATTCGATTCGTTTTGTTTTTTAAGAGTTGAATCGGTCATCTCCTTTTGAAAGTTCTGCTTTCACAACCCATTTTAATAAATCTTTAGTTTTCTCATATTCAATGCGAAGAAATGTCACGGTTATAAATTAATGCATTGTATCAAACAATTTGCAATCTCACCTCTTAATCAAACCCCCTTGTCACGAAGGAAGGATTCCTTGAAGGGGCATTGAAAATTTGAGTCACGAGAACTTTTAATTTTGTTGCACAAAGTTATAAAAGTTTCACTAGCAAAGTCGGTGTATTGATTATTGAGAAGCTTATACCACATCACAACTTCACATTTTCTTAGCTTTTGAATTTTTTCTTCATATGCTGTCGTGATCATAGAAACTGGATCACTCAATAACAATAATTATTCATAAATTAAACATAGCCGCATATTATAAAAAATGCTGATTACACAAAAAATAATATTATAAATTGAAAATTAAAGAAAAACACAAACAAATCAATGAAAAAATATCGAAGTTTAAGTTCCCTCGTAAAATGAATAATGGTATTAATTTTCAAAACTATGCTTACTGTTGATTAGTGTCACCGCTTTTTTTCGTAAAAATTATTCCACTCGAAATAATTTTAAAAAATATTCTAGTATTAGTTAAAAATACTAACCAAGAACAAGAAACTTAATTATTTCTTTATTTCATTAAGCGTGTGATATAAATAAGTCGACAAAAACAAAAATATTCGTTATTATAAAAAATTAAAGCATAAAGCATAGAGCATTAGACTACTGTTCTTCAGGTTTCGGGTTCAAATCCTGACAGTGGATGTATAATTCTTTATTATGTTATTTCAGCCGTGGAGTAATCTTGAAGAAAGGAGGCCCAACCAGGTTCTATAAAGTTGGTGCACAGAAATTAGAGAAAAACCCTGGCGGGTGAGAGTGATTTTGGAATAATTACCTCCTTGCACGGCTGTTGGCATAGAAACAATACGAAACTCTGTATGTACTTAACCCAACATCCTTCAAGGGTTTTAGAGATTCAGGTTTTTTTTTCGAAATTTTGAGAGTTTACTAATTATATTCATACCGTGTTTGTGAGGATGAGACGTGGTATTAAATGCTTTATATATATATATATATATATATAATATAATATATATATATATATATATATATATATTTCTTTTCTTTTAAGAATAGATTTGGGCCATTGAGGACAACGGGTTCGTTTCGTCTCCTTGTACGGAAATTGTGTTTTTCCTTAGCTCAGAAGAAGCATTGATTATTATTGATTAATATATTATAATAATATATATTTTGTCATTCCAAAATTATGAATTTCGAAAAACAGGAGCGAAAATTCTTAGGAAGATTGATGGGGCCATCAACAGGAGTGGAATTTGGATGAAAAGGACTCAAGGCGAACACTACAAAAAAATGAACCGAGAAAATTATAAAATTCCGAAGTTTTATGCACACATTTATAGGATAGAGAAATCCCTAACGGTAAAAAAAACTATTCAATATTATGAAAAACAGTCAATGCAGCACTGAGTGGCTTAAAGAGGCGCAGAGGGACGTACAACAGCGTAACATAGACAATTTTGAAGAACACGCGGAATGCCGAAATAAAATTGCAAATATAAAATCCCAGCAAGGAACATTGCGGAAACCTGGAAAAAATAGACAAAAGAAAAAAAAAGAGGCATTCTGAGAGGATACAGAGATATTGGGGAGCAAGGGAGAACAACATCAAGTCGTGATTTCAAGTTCAATCGCTCTCCTCGGGGGATGATCGTAATGATAATAATAAATAAATAAATATATATATATATATATATATATATATATATATATATATATATTTTATTTATTTTTTATTTATATTTCTATTGCACAGTATAATTTTGTGTGCGAGTGCTTATCCGTTTCTAGTCATGGCTCACATGTTTAGGCTGAAACGTTGGCAAAATTAAATAAAAAAATAAATAAGACTGTCTCCATCATATCAAAGGTTTTATTTATTTATTTATCTTTTTTTAAGATTGTACAGTTTTTGCCCTATTAAGGGCGTATAAGGGTCTAAGATTTCTTTATGAATAAAAAAATTGAACAGATGGATCCGTAGGTCATGAAATCAATGGAATTGTTATTATTCCAAATTAGCATTCTAAATAAATTCAAATTTATTTAAAGGAGCCCTGGTATCATAAGAAGGGATCTTAAGGGCTATTGGCATGACTGTAGAGGGATCGTTATGCAGGCCAAGGTCCGGCCACACGATACCTTTGGCCCTTTCTTCCCTTGGCAACTAGGTAAAGGGGCTAGTCGGCTAATTCTTCAGCAGACATGGCAGAAGAGTTTTTTTCGTTTTCACTAACAAGACAACCGATCCAGTTCCAAAGGAATACCTGTTACAAAACTCAAAAAAGTTGCATTTACCAGTTTTCTTGGTCATTTTATATTATTCATGTTTTAGTTATAATGATGGAATATTCCGTTTAAGGAGTATTCTGCTCTACTGTTGAGAATATATGATAGGTCATCAAGAAAAAACACACTAATAAGACTTATTTTGTTTGCCGACGCACAGTGGAAAATATGACCAATTTTAAAGATAAAAATATAAACTTGTCCATATTTAACCTTTGGGGTCCCAGATTACGAAAAAAAGATATAAGAAAAAATTCTAAAAACTAATTAATTTCTAGACACGATTGGCGAGAGCACAGTGGTCAAACTTCAAATGCATTTGCTAAAATCTAAAACATCCCTACAGTTTACGTTTGAAGTCCCAGAATAGGGGAAAAATAATACAAAAATCTAATTATGGCCCAGAGTTGCTGAAACCTCCTAATAGATGTATTTTATATCATTTAGGAAACTCTTCAAATTATAGATTGTCAAAATTTTGATTCGGAGTGTTGTGTCTGAACAAAATTATGTATCTGCCAAAACTCAAAAAATACCTAGAAAAAAAAAAAAATGAAAACAAATCCTACAAACAAATCCTTGGGGTAACTTGGGGGTTATATAGTTTTTCGCTATTGAATAGGGGCATACATTTACAAACTGCTAAATTAACTCTACAGGTAGATTGAAATGTATATTCAATAACGAGTTTGGGAATATAATGTCTTACCAGTCTCACGCAATGTCCATTGTTAAATAAAAGCAAAAAGAATTTGCGCTAAACACACCTTGAACACAAGATATGGCCATCAAATGATGATAATCCCACTCACTAACGGTTATTAGGCACTTGAATAGGAATGATTCACTCATATACTTTTTATTTGTTAGCACGGTATGGCGGGAAATGTTAGTATTAAGGGTCTTGCCTACTAATAATAAAAAGGTGAATTAATGGAAAATTTCAAACTTTTGACTTGACTTTTGTCCACCTAAATTGGCGATTATGTTGCTTAGGTCGCTGCGGAAACATAGTTGTAAATTACAATGGATATTTTTTATATAGTTTTTTTCAAACCATTCATTTCAATGAGGATAAAATCTACCGGATATTAAAGCCCATTTCATTTCATAACAATTTAGCGAGTTCAATTTTTTTTTTTTTTTTTTTTTCTTTTTTTTGTGATTGAGTGTTTTGTATCTCCTAAGAAGGTTAGCCTGTTCCCTTTCCTTGCCATTTTATTGGCTCCCCTGTTGCAATAGACCCCGCCCACCAGGCCCTCATGACCACCCCCAAGCCCGGGTTTACGTAGACCTGTCACAAGTACTCAACTTTGTTTACCATTTTTTGCTTGCCTTAATACGCTTCATTGCACTCTCAGTTACGTCAGAGAACTTAGCTAAGTTTTGCGCACTTACGAGAGGCTTTGACGCATGCAAAGAAAATTGCGTTTTTTTTTTTTTTAAAGAAGGTTGACAGTAAGAAACCCTACATATTTGCAATATAACTGATTGATTATAAGGAATCTTTTAAAAAAAAAAAAAAAAAAAAAAAAAAAAAAAAAAAAAACTTAAAACAAGTTTTTAATAAACTTAAAATTGAAATAAAATTATACTGTTTTAAGGAAACATTTCTTTCAGATTAAGTAATATATTCATAATAACTATGATCTACAACACTCGCTTAACGTAATAACTTTCATCCTTGTCACTTGCCAACGAATATATTATGCATCGATCTTAATATTGTTATTTAACAAATAAAAAAACATTAACTTGGAGAAATGTTTCTGTTTTTTTATTCTTCAGTTGCTAATAAAACACTTTCATATTAACCTATATTTTTATTAATCCTAACAAGCATAAATGGTTAATTATTTCTAATAAACAAAATTATAGGTACTTTAAAATAATTAATTTTAAAAATAGGTGATTTAAACCCTTTCAGATTATTTCAGAAAGGATGAAACCTACATGAAATAAAACCCATTTGATTTTACATAAATGTATGGCGCTTAATTTATTTAAAATTAATATAATTTAAAAAAATGATTTTTATTTGTCCGAGGCATTTTCAGAAAATCGTAAAAAGGTGAGAATTCCATCATATAAAGTGGCTCTTCTGTCATTCTTGGTGAAACATTTGCTGAAACAGTATTAAATAGAATATGAAATTTCCGTTTCTCACATACATTCATAAACACACAGAGAAATTTTTTCGAGACCTTGTCATTAGGACTTAGGGGACCATAAAACCTGAATTTCCGTTAAAATATGGAATTCCAAAATATTCACGCTCACAATAATTCCATTTATATATATATACGTAAGGGGAAATAAAACTGTAAACGTGATGTCAATCAGATGTTGACCTAATTAAATTTTTGAAACCCTTGCCCAGCATTGCCGTATAGGTTAGTCCTATGTTCTAGTTCTGAAGGTTCCTTACTTCGCACAGTGGGCAAAATCACTAATTTAGGTGGACAAAAGTCAAGGCAAAAGTTCGGAACTTTCCAGTGCTTCCCCTTTTACTATTAGTTGGCAAGAACATCAATACTAATATGTCCCGCCATCCGTGTTTACAAATAAATCGTAAATGAGTGAATCATTCCTGTTCACACAAGTGCCTAATAACCGGCAGTGAACTTAGCAATTTGTAAATGTATGCCCTTATCAAAACGATAAATAACGAAAACCTATATAACCCCCAAGTTACCCCAAGGATTCTTTTGTAGGATTTGTTTCATCAATTCTTCTAGTCTTTAAATATTACATGGAATTTTTACGATTTTTTGCGTTTTGGGTGTTACATAATTTTTTTGAGACACAGCACTCCGAATCAAAAGTTTTACAATCTATAATTTGAAGAGTTTCCTAAAAGATAAAAACACATCTATTAGCAGGTTTTAGCAACTCCAAGCCATAATTAGATTTTTTGTATTACTTTTCCCGTATTCTGGAACCTTAAACGTAAAATGTAGGGAAGTTTTATATTTTAGCAAATAAATTTGATATTTGATCACTGTGCGCTCGCCAATCATGTCAAAAAACTTAATTAGTTTTTATGAATTTTTGTTATAATTTTTTTACGTATCTGGGACTCCAAAGGTTAAATATAGACAAATTTCAGAATTTTTTCCTGTGTTCATATTTTCCAATGTGCGTCGGCAAAACTTTTGGAGTCGACTTCATCTTTAGAACCATTAGCCTTTTTAACGATATTTTTTAAGTTATCGTCTTATCATCTTTTAATACTTGAATTTATAGGATATTTTACCTGGGTTTATCCTTCATGCAGGGCAGTTTCCCACTCCCGATCACTGTATCCAACTCGTTTTGGAGCTTGTGCTGTATTTGAGGGTAATGAAGAAGGTGGAGGACCGCAAAGCCGAGCGTCGCTGATGTCGTCTCCGGCCCGGCCAGGAACAGGTCGAGAAGCAGAATTATCAGCTGTTTCTCTGAAAATCCATTGCAAATTTCTAAATATTTAAACATTTTTTATATTACAATGTTTTTAGGAAAAAGATTTTTTACAGTAAGTTTTATCAAATATAACCTCCTGAAGCTGTCATTCACATCAGTATCCATTGAGGTGTTACATTATGGATAATAATAAACAATATTTATTCATATTTATTACCATCAGTCTTAACCTTTAACTGGTGAGGTGAAATTTATAGTCAAAATTGGTAAGGTTGGGTCTCTCAGAACCCAGACCTCATTATTTTTTTAATTTTTTTTTTTCATCCCTGAAACTTCTAGAATTGTTTATTCTTGTAAAATACGCTAATTCAACCTAATTTCAATAGGTGCCATACAGAAGGATGCTTATGAAATTGAATAAATGCCTGATATAATTAAATATATTTTATTAATACTTTTTTTTTAAACGCTATAATCTAAGCAATGAAAAATTTTTTAAAATAATATATAAAACAAGTTCTTATCTTAAAGTTTATTACATTTAAGGAACGAAAAATGATTAAAAAAAATAAACTTTTATATTATAAAGAGAGTATGCACAACTATAATTAGGCACAGCTTTGGCAATAGGAAACCGAACCTTGCCCACAAATATTTTGTTCACATATAATACGAACTATATTGACTTCCTATTCTTGTTTCTTTGACAAAAATAACATCTCATTCTTTTGTCCCCCTCCCCCCTAATAATAATTGACCTTTAACCGAAGCTTCCGGGGAAGTTAGGGATTTTCTGACCGTCTGGTCATGTGATCCTTTAACAAGGATGACCCTAGCTTCGTAATAAAATAAAAAACTTGCGTAAAATAACACGATCATGAGACATTTCTTTCAACAAATTGAAAAACACCCTTCCAATAAATCCGAACACTAATGGTGAGGTGGGGTCTATTGGACCCAATAACACTGTCCTAAAGCAATGCCAGAAAAAAAACTGACTAAAAAAGGATGCTATATTACAATCATGTCTAAACATGATAATTCAGGTTTTCACAAACCGATCGGATCAGGAGAATGGGAATCACAAAACCTAAAAGAGGCCCTGGGGTCCTGTAGACCCCACCTCACCAGTTAAAGGTTAAATGGACAATAACAATAATGTTATAACCATTTTATATAAAAAACAATTATTAAATGTATATATTAACAAAATATATCTATATAAGGTTAACAAATAAATGAACTCACTCATACATATATTAGTCAATCCATTCGAAACCTTGCTCAACATTTTTTATTTAAATAATTTTTAACCAGTTATTATCCATTCTTTTATGAATAAACACCGTGGATACAATTTTTTTCTGGCAAAATGTTTATGTTGCAGCCGTTTTAATTCAGCTTCGCGACTGAAAACGTATGTTGGAAAATCTCTCTAATTCTGAATATTGAGCAGATATCAAGTCATAACAAAAACTAACAATAAGAAAAGGATATGCTTTATATTTTTCTTCTTAAAACCTATTACCTTAATAGTGAAGAAAGTGGTTAAACAAATTCTCGAAAATTAATAAGAAATGAGACATTTAGCGAGTTAAAAGTCTATAAAGGAAAAGAGACTCACCTTTGATTACTTTTTCATATCTAGCTTAGTCACAGCTCTAATTGCTGAAAAACTTTGATTGCGAGAACATGGTCCTTTTATGCTTTTAAAATAAGTTTTTTTTTTTTAAATTATTAACTCCTCTAATTTCGCATAGTTCAGAACGAAACAAAAACCAGAGTGTTAATGAGAGCACTGTATACAGTTCTGTATAGTCTTATCGGTGCACTACTTGTTGAAATTTCGATCGTGTAAGCATTGTTTTTATTTTTAATGTAATTTATTGAAGAAGAACTATCTCCAGTAATATTTATACTGATATATCTCAAAAGGAATTAATTAAAAAATGATGGAACTCGTACAGATTATACCTCAATATAATAAGCACTGTAGGATAAAATTTAATGGTTAAGACTCAAATGGTTTAATTAATTAATAATAATAATAATTGTATTTATTTATTTGTCTTTAGGTCAATCCCCATACAAATAGAGCTCGCTGACACAGCACAAGTAATAACTCTATCTCTAGCAAATGTACATTATTAATTACAAATTGAATAAACCTTTAAAACAACAAAACACATATACAACAATAAGCATAACAGGGCTGCTATTTATATCACCACTTTCATCCAACATATACATAAATAACATAAATTAAATATAACAATATCAATAAATAATGTAATAACAATAGTACTAAAGCAAATACTTAATCCCTACAAAATACTAATAAGTCTCCAAACGTTTAAGAGTGATTAACGTTCTGAGAAGAAAGATGATCAGATTTTATTTTTAGATTTTCTGTGACAAAAATAAATAATGATTTTAGGTCTATTACGTGGAGTTCCGCAAGAATTTCGTAAAAGCCACCAATACTTACATCATTTAATACGGGCATGAAACAGTTTCTATTGTCGTGGTATGCGGGGCATCGAGCGAGAAAATGGAAACAATCCTCCGATGCGTCTCCATCACAAACTGGCACGGATTCTGTGGGTCCAGGGATACCTCTGCGGGCCGACACTAAAGAAGATGACGTTCTTTCCCGGCAGTCTTATCTGAGCTAAAGTCCTAACATACGCGATATTGCAGCCTAACATTAAATTACTTTGCGGAAGGACGGTGTCAGCATAGACGCTACTGTACCACGGGTTATAGGTAGACTCTTGGAGCATGGCTGTATCCTTCATTCTCATATATTTGCAGTAGCCCTCCAAAATACCCCTCTCTCTGGTTTTAACAGCGATCGAGTCGTTAAATAATAACGGGGAGACTCAAATGGTTTATGTGTTTTTAATTTGGTTTGGCACCGAGTAGATTGTTAAGATGGGTACAATACATCTAAGGCAGTTATCTGTAATGTATTTGATTTCGAAAACAAACTGAGTCTCAACCACAAAAATATATCCTAAATTTACGGAGAGGTATAATCTGTACCATTTTTCATTCCGTCCCTTTTACGATATCCCACTTTTAACACTGCTGAACTGATGTCACTGAAAATTTATATTAAAAAGAAAAACAATGCATACACCATCAAAATTTCTACAACATGTAGTGCAACAATAAGACAATACAAGAAAAAAAAATTAAGCCTGTGTGTCCTTTCTAACCTCCCTTGTTATAGCCCGCTATAAGCTTCAGTTGACTTAAATTTTAAAGACTACTAATGTCTGGGTTCCGTGTTCGAACCCGCCTTTGGCAGGATAATTGTTCATTCTTATATTTCAGCCAGGGAACAACACAGAGGTTTTGGGGTCACCCAGCGTAAATGGGTACTCAAAAACCTTGATTTCGAAAAAAAAGTACTATGTCCATTTTAAGAAATTGTAAAGGAAAATCGCTTTTTAATTTATTATTAAATTAATTTATTTGATTATTTTCCCACTAAATTCTAGAACTGTCTTTTTGTACTATAAATTACATTATTTTTACATTTAGGAAGTATATGTTTTATTATGATGCGAGACGAAATGGAATGTGTAGTTATTACTTAATAGTGACATGTTTTTTTTTTTATTTATTTGTTAACTTCATTTATTTGTATTTATTTTGTCTACAAATTTTGTTATTGTATACATTTATTTATTTTCTGAAAAGAATTAGTCCGGGTGGCGATCATTAAATGAAACAACTAAATAGTTTCAACTGTTTATTGTTTGTCAACATTTCGACCCCCTTTGTGGGTCATCATCAGGGCGCATGGTGGGAGAATGGAAACTGAGTTTCCATCCATCCAGTGGTAATTCTCAACGGTCAACTAATTACATCCACAATTTATTTATTTTTGTTTCATTTTATGTAATTTGACTTTCCTTTTGTTTATATTGTGAATAATGTATGAATGTGATCCTGTGGCAATATTATTATTGTCCATTCTGACAAATTGTAATATATTCGAATAAATAAATTTATAAATAAAAAATTATATTATTTAATAGGATGTTAATCCTAAATCACTTCTTAACCCAAGATAACTCCAGTACAAGATGGAGGGCGTTCTATGGATCAATATAAGTTAATTTACAAAAGCTAATATCAATTGCCTAAATTAATTAAATCAAAAAATTATAATAGTTCCAACATCGCGAAAAATATATTGGTCATTTGTAACTTTTAAAATCATGGTCACTACCGATAAAATTCCAATTATTATCAGAAAATCTATAGAGCCATGATTTAACTAATAATGACGTTTTGAATTTTTTTAGTTGACGCTACATATCATGTAAATACTTCACCGCACGATATAGCCTCCTTGGAGACGACATCCGGATTCACGATGATCACATATAAGGCAGAGTAATGACTATTGGGTTGTTTAACATGAAATGTCCGTTTTTATAGTTTCTGAAATACATAAAGGATTTTGCACGTCTCTGTTGTTTTCTTCCGAATGTTCACATATTTAAAGTAAACAGTTACTAATCCTCTACCTTTGTATTATAAACATTATCTTCCCAATCAATTACCCACTTTTTAGTATACCTCCAAATATGAACATTGAAACACGCGATTTTCGAGTAATATTTTTGTACGAGTTTAAACTCGGCCATTCAGCAGCTGAGGCCGCTAGAAATATTTGCAAGGCTGATGGGGAAGAGAGTGTTAATGAACGGACCATTCGCCGTTGGTTTGCTAAGTTTTCAGCTGGGGAAACCGACTTGCAATAAACTTGCCCCGAGGAAAACCTCCGTCCGTGATAGACAACGATGTTCTCAAAAAAACAGTAGAAGTAAACCCCTTCCAAACAGTTAAAGGACTCTCAGCACAACTAAATGCAAGTGCATCTACCGTTTCCAGACATTTAAAGTGCATTGGGAAAGTAAAAAAGCTCAATACATGGGTACCTCATGATCTCACTGAGCGGCAGCAAGACCCCATGTTTCAAAACATACCGTGCAAAAATTGAAAGAACTGGGCTACGAAGTTCTTCCGCACCCACCATATCCTCCCGATTGTCTCCAACAAATTACCACCAGGAATTTAGACAACTTCGTCAAAGGAAAACTTTTTGAAAATGAAGATCAAGTGAAAAGTGCGTTTTCAGATTTTGTTTCACTTCGAAGCTCAGAGTTTTTCAGTTCGGGGATAAAATAGTTGGTGTCACGTTGGGAAAAATGTGTAGAAAAAGAAAGTAAATACTTCGAATAAAATTATCTTGGTTTCATATCGTATTTTTAATAAAAATCCTTTACCTTGAAAACGGACATTTCATGTGACACAACCCAATATTTACGCCTAGTTTTGTGAGTTTTCACTAAATAGCTGACGGGCCTCACATACCCGGGTTGTGAGTGAACCCCTTTTAATGAAATGCTTGGAAAAGTCCAAATGGGGCTGGGATTCGAACTCACAACCTTTGGCTCGGTAGTATATTAATTACTTCTAATTTTAAGTGACATTTACCTGTAAATGTACTTTCTTTCCCTTCAAGTTTCTTCATTTCATTTAAAAATGCATCGATGAAGTCCCTGTTATCATAAGGCGACACTGTTTCTCGGTGTTCGTCAATTATTTCCTTTAAAAAAGAAAAAAAAATGTTATGCATGTAAATTATTACGATATCAGAATTTTAAATCAGCGTTATTATAACTATACTATTCATTGCTTGATTGTTGATTATACCTATTTGTAGAATAATAAAAAAGATATGTTGAGAACGGTTACATATGAATAAAGAATTTTATACTTATTTAAGCAAAAATACTATACACTATAGTGTATTAGCAAATGTTGTTCTACCTTTACGAAGGATATGAGGTTGGCTAGAACATCCTTGAGCTTATTGAACGACGTCAGCTCTGGACAAATGAACCTGAGAAAGGACATCTGGTTGAATATTCCTCCTGACATGTCTTGCAGCCTAAAACTGGTGTGGATGTGATTCAGCAAAACGCGAGCTCTTTTGTCGTCCAACTCGAACCTATTTCCAGCGACGATAGACCACAAAATGTTCAATACGCTTATTTCAAGAATCTCCGGTAGGACAACCCCCTCACCCTGTGAAAAAAAAAATCTTTTACTTATCATTTGATATTAACAAGGATTATTCTTAAAACATAATTGAATAGACATTTCATGTTCAAAGTGGGGCAGTGTAGTTATAATTGATAGTGACGTTCAATGTTTTATTCACTATTTATCTATCTATCTATTTATCTCTCTCTCTCTCTCTCTCCTCTCTCTATATATATATATATATATATATATATATATATATATATATATATATAATCATACTACTAGATACTAATACTCTTTCTAAACTCGGATTATGAAACAGTGTTTACTATCATTTAGGGCTTTCTTTCCTGTAGGTTTATAAGTAAAATACATCGCAACTTAGCTTTTCTTTAGGAGAGAAAAATAAATTTTCAGCAACCAAGTCATAAAAAAATTATTGCTGAAATATGAGTAGTAATATAGACTTTAATAAACCGTTGTAAAGCGCAAGATTTTGGTCGAGTTAAAATATCATAAATGAAATCGCACAACTTAATATAAAGTTTTTGTAAGCCCCTCAACACAAAACATATGTTATTGGTAAAGAGAGAGGTTATGATAATTCAATGTTACCATTGCCGTACAGTATCATAAAAGTTATATTCTTTCATTCAGTACGCAAGATTTTAGAAAACATATATTAGGTACCAAATTGAAACTAAGTTCTTGAAATAACTGGTGAATTGTTATAAATATATAAATTAACATTATTAATTATTTCATGAAAACAGATCTTTCACTGTAAAACAAATAGGATTCCCTTGGAAACTAACTAAAGTGTTTAAAATGTATTTTAAATAGCTTATTTGAAATATAAAGTAGTTATAAACCTAATAGTATAAGAACCTTTGTTATTTCTATAGTCTTTGAATACATACATTGCAATCAAGTTTTCTTTATATGGGAAAATTAAATTATCCGTTATCTATGTTTCACTTTAAAATAACAACAAAGCAACTGAACCAATTATGATTTATGTTTTTCATTCATGACGATGATTAAAATTAATAATGATTATACGTTATGAAATAAACATATTTTCTAGCTAATTTCACTTTTTCCAAAATGATAAACTCTAATTCGGTCTAACAGGACTTTTATAAACATAAATAACAACTATTTCATATTGAACCCGTGCACAGCAATAAAAATATGATCAAGATGAACTAAGTTTTGAATGTTGATAATAGGCGATGAAGTTGGTTGGGGTGCGCTCATTAAGAAATCACACTAAAAAAAAAATAGGCTGTGTTCCGATTTTTCGGTCTAAATTGAGGATATTCTTCAAGTCTAATTAATTATTTAGAAAAAAATCTTATAGGCTAAAAGGTTTACCAACTGGATGTTTATTTATGAAAAATGCATTAATATAATTTGGAAACTACGCAATTCCGAATACGTTTGGCACTCCTATTTTTATTTTTTTCGAAAACGTTCAAACCGTTAAAAATAAATAGATTTTGTCGCGAATTTTGATTTAAGCTAATAAAATAACTATTTAATCTAATAACCTTCCTAATAACATTATATAGTTGGTGGAAACTCCGTGAATTCCGAATACTTTTGACCCTCACTGTATCTCCGGTTGAATGTTAGAGGAACAACGGATATGGACATCGAAAAGAAGTATGAAGAAGGGGAAGATTATAATTAGAACCCAAATTATTTACTTTGGAGTATGTCCGGTGTCCATTTAAAAAATGAACAAAAAAAGACGTATTATAAATAATAATAATGTGTGTGTTTTTTAAAGGATTTTTTCACTTGCTCAGCCTTCGCTGGGAATATTATGTCAGATCACTGTCTCCCATAATGAAACTGGCCTTAAGATGGGTGCGTTTCGTAGAATGACAGGACAAAGGCTACTTCCCTGAAACAAACTAGTGGTGTAGATGCGAAGTGCTCCATTAAATCAGTGGTGTTCATCGAAAGATTTTGTTTAGCAATGAGAAAACGTTTACAATCCACAAAGCTCTAAAGAAGCCCAGGATGTCATTAGAAGAGTGGAAAGATACTATCACCCTTTCTCGGTGATGGTTAGGTGAGTAGTTTGCTTTTATGGCACCACGAGGCTTCGATTTTGTGAAAAACGCTCAAATCTATCAGGACGATATTTTGGAACCTGTTGTCAAGCCACTTATTGATACTCAGTTTGCTGGAAGTCATTGGAGTTTCCTGCAGAATTCCGGTTCAACTCGCAAGGACAGGTCAGCTCAGCAGTGGTTGCAAAAGAACATAACAGCTTTCATCTCTGGCTTGTATTAGCCCTCAGGAAGGTCTGATCTCAACCCATTAGATTACTGGCTTTGGTCCGTTCTGGAGAGGATGGCATGCTAGCACAATTATGACTGATCAGCGCTTTCCTAAAGAAGTGCTGCGTGCTTCTATTGGCTGGCCACGGAGATTAAATGTCTAAATCAAGGCAAAAGAGGGGATTTTGTGGGAATATTGAGTATTTTTTTTTTTTTTGTTAGTCTCTATAGATATAAAATACATTTTATTTTCTAATAGGAATTTCGAAAAATTTATTTTTCCGTTGAAATCTTTAATTATTTCCTTGTAACAAAATTTATGACAGAACTAGGTATAATAAGATAAATCCCATATCTCTCCAATCCATAAAATGAATATACTATATTTCGAGATTTTGTTTTTTATTACGTGTAAAGAAACTATATGCATCTATCAATATGTAGATATTACTTGCATTGTCTCATCGTCCTTAATCGTCCGATTAGCCACACTAGCATAAAGTGATGTTAAAAGAACGATCAAACAAATCATTGTCCTTACTCGATTTAGCTCTGATTCTTTTTTCTTTTTTATTTAAAAGACAAATAATGGTTTATTGAATATTTTCTCAGTGTTATGGCATGGATTTTGTGCTTTTAATAATTTTGAAATATTTTTTACGTTCTGCTGTTTGATAATATAATGGACGAGATCCGTCGCCTCTGCGCTTATCTTGTCTTCCATTATGCTCCTATTCAATCCAAAAGACTTCAAGTGTTTCATAAGGAACCTTTTCTGCTCATTGAAGAACTCGCCGTCTACGAACACGAGACCTGGAAAAAAATTGTAACGATTAGTCATTAAAGTCGAAATTGTTAATATTTAATTGAATAATTGCTTCAACTCTTTGTTGAACGAGGTATACTTTTACTAAATTTATTTTGCCTTAATACGTCTAGGGAAATCCAAGTTTAAAACATTTCTCTACTCGAAGATTTAATTTTAAAAAACAAACTAATTGTGACAGTTAATTAATCTGTAGGGACATTTTTACGAGTTCGGTGTTTATACATATCTGGGTTCTATTCATTATTTCTCTATGCAAACACTTACATAGTATCTTTTTAATTATAGTATTTTTTTTTTTTTTTGGAAACTTTGGTTCCACAACTAATAGTTTTCACTATTTTTCGTAATGATTGATTGCCCGCGACCCTAACCATCTCATCCTTTAATATTCACATACGGCCAACTATTCATTATAAACTATTTCCCTTTTTTTTTTTACTATATCCAAATAATAACTTCCTAAAGTTTGAAATATACTCACCATATCTTTCTCCAAAAGCCCTGAACTGAAAAAAGAAACCATCAGGCCTCGCATCGAACTGTTCCTTGGTGAGTAACTCCTTTATAACAGGTAAGCTAGTTCCAATAACGAGCTTGTCGCTCCCAAGTTTGACCCCGACCAGTGGACCATACCTGTTACATTAAAATATGTTTATAATGATGGAGTTTTGTTGACCGTAGAGAAATTAGATGAGGAAGATGGTTGGGGGTGCGGTCATAAATTAAAAATACACAATTAAAAATAAGCGTTATTTTAATTAAAATAACGCTTATTTTTAATTGTGTGTTTTTAATTTATGACCGCACCCCCAACCATCTTCCTCATCTAAAATATGTTTACATTTTAAATATAATTTAAACTAATTAGATCAAATCCTATTACTTAAAATGGACTACATATATAAAAATAAAAGTTTCTAAAACAAGTAGTGCAATGAACAGGCTATATCAGAAAAAATGATAAAGCATGAAAATTATTTCTAACCGCCAATGTCATAGCGAGCCAAAGGTTTCAGTTCGTGTAATTTTTCGTGATTTTTTTAAACCATTTTCTTCACTACCTAGGTAATGTGTTGTAATGACCAAAATTATATAAAATACTCTCATCCTCATTCTAGTTTTTTTTTTTTTTTTTTTTTTGGTTCTTAAATATGCAAAATTACCGGAGTTAATATTTTTTTAAAGAAAACGTTATTTTAACAGTGAAGACAATTTAATAACTCCGGAGCCAGCTTAGTCTCGACTAAATTTATAAAACTTAAACTCATCGTAGATAGGTAATCTGTATTAGTTACATAATGTTTCACTGAGTCCCTTTTGAGATATTTCCGTTTAAACATCACGAAAAATGAAGTTTTGCCAATTTTGAAAATTCATATACAAAAAAAGACTTTGTTTTCAAGATCTAAATTTTAACAGCAAGTAGGACTATGACTAAGCTATAAAGGAAAAGATAATCAAAGGTGAGTCTCTTTTCCTTTATATATCTTTATCTCGCTAAATGTCTCGTTTTTCATTAATTTTCGAGAATTTTTTAACAAATTTCTTCACTATTTAGCTAATGAGTCATGAGGACAAAAAACACAAAGCATGCCCTTGTCTTATTGTTAATTTTTGTTTTGATTTGATATATATGAAATTACAGGAATTAGAAAGGTTTTCATATCACATGTTTTCGTACGTGAAGCTGACTTAATATCGCTGCAACACTAAAAGTATTGGCTTGAAAAAAATTGTATTTATGGTTTTATATTCACGAAAGAATAGAGAATAACTGGTAAAATAATCACGAAAATCTAAAATGTCGAGCGACAAAATTAATGAAAAATGGACTATTTCAAATGGATTGACCCATATCTTTTTTATATCGTTAAAAATAAATATTACAAGAACAATTTCGTGATTAAAAACAAATAATGAGGGTCTCAAAAGTTTTTCTTCACTTGAAATCAATATAGGACATTTGTTGATTAACTATGTTGTATGTTTAGTGTCATTTATTTCATTTTTTCATATTTATTTAGTAGGCAAAAAAGTGCTTTTGGTTTTTATGTTTATTTTAATGTCACTATGATACACTTCTTATCTGAAAAAAATTGAAATGCTTATAAGGACGGTGCCTTAACCGAACGCACCTGTCAAAATTGGTTTGCCAAATTTCATACATTTATTTTGACCTCAATTATATTCAACGGTCTGGTAGCCCACATGAAATTAAAATGAGCAATGTTAAGGCCATTGTTGATCAAAATCCCACCAAATCTGTGCGAGAGATTGCTCTATGGCCCTGAATGTGTCAGGAAGGTTGGTAACAGGAGATGAAAAATTTAGATGTTTGGAATGGAGATATTTTACGATAATGTAGTTCGTAGAAAATCTCGGAGACGTAACAGTGAGGCTCCTAGAAGATAATGCTCTCCATGTGGTGGGGTTGCAAAGGCGTTATTTTCTATGAGCTTTTGCCATAGGGACAAGCAATTGATTTAACTCTATACTGCTCACAATCAACAAAACTGAATCAATAATTTAAAAATAAACGCCCAGAACTTGCAAATCGGAAGGGTGTTGTATTCCACCAAGATAATCCTAGGCCCTATACCTCCTTTGTCACTCGCATTAAATTGATGAGTTGAAAAGAACAATTACAGATGAATATTTAATAAAAAAGATGAATAAATGGAGGAAAAAATATGAGTTATCGAAAAAATGATAAATAAAATATGAATTTTTATTTTCACTGACTTATATGCCATTAATTGTGAGTGAAATTTTTTTTGAATTCATGTAAGTGAAATTTTTTAAGTGAAATATATGTTTTAGGGTCCCCTGAGTCCAAATGACCGCAAAATAGTCTCTGTGTGTAAATGTGATGAGTTTAGCTCAAAAATAAAAAACCGCAGGATACTGAAAGTTCATATTCGAAATAAGCTTATGCCTGGGATGTTACAGCAACTTTTTTTTTTTTTTTTCACTAAAATCGACAAACCAGAAGTGTCAGTCACATCTTTTGCACATCTTTACGATTTTCTCAACAGCGGCTCCAACTTATTTATTGAATTCTTCATTATCATGTAAAATTAATAATAATAATAGGCTTACCGAACCCGAAGGTTCGATGCCGATACCACCAAACTTCGCCTGCACAGACTCGTCCAATGTTCACCAGTCAAGCCCAAGCCCCTGAGATCAGCCTTAATGCAATCCTCCCATCGACGCTTCGGCCTACCTTTCGGACGCCTGCCAGTAGGTTCAGCGAATACCAACTTTCTCGGAATCCGTTCCTCACCGAGCCCAACAACTTTACGCGCCCATTTGAGTCTCCGCGATGCTATCAACTCAATTATATTCACAGGGTACAAACTCCGAAATTCCGCGTTGTGCAACCTTCTAAACTCCCCAGTGGCCTCATCTCTCTTTGGACATGTAAAATTAAATGAGCATTAATTTTATGTATATTTTATTCTGATTCTAGTTTGAAAAGGCTTAAAATGTCCATTTTTCAATTTTTTTTGTGCTAAAATACCTTTAATCTTGTAGATCAAAAAATATTAACCATTTCATGTCAACACAAAACGAGTAAATATACAATATGAAAGAATTTTACAAACAACGAAGGAGAAAATAGGGAAAATATTTCATTAGGTAATTTTTATTTCTGAACATGATAATAGTAATATATACTTATTATATAAAGTTAAAAAGCTAAGAAAAAATGTTATCTTACATACAAAGTTCTGCTTTATTAAAAAGTAAAATATTGAGCATCTGAAGATGTGCAGTGTTGATTTAAACTTACAATCTCTCCACGACGCTAGAGTAGTACATAATATTTATGTAGCGTAACACGGTACGAAACAGCCTAATCTACAGTCGTGGTAACAGAAATTGCATCACCTATGGTTTAATATTTTATGGTTATGAATTTGATTGAATCGAATATTTTTGTTTTGGTCTTACATGAATTGGAACAAATTTCACGGAAAACATCGATTTAGGTGGAAAAAATTCTGAAACTTGTCCATCTTTAAGCTTTGGGTTTCCAGATTACGGAAAAAAAATATGAAAAAAATATAAGAAAAAATTGTAAGAACAAATTAATTTTTAGACACAATGGACGAGCGCACAGTGGTCAAACATCAAATTTATTTGCAAATATCTAAAACTTCCCAACATTTTACGTTTGAAATCCCAGAACACCGGAAAAATAAATAATCTAATTATGGCTCGGAGTGGCTGAAACCTGCTAATAGATGTATTTTATATCATTTAGGAAACTCTTTAAATTATAGATTTTTAGATTTTTCTTAAAACTTTTGATTCGGAGTGTTGTGTCTGAACAAAATTATGTATCACCCAATACGTAAAAAAATCGCTAACATTCTTTGTAATACTTAAAGACTAGAAGGAGTGATAAAACAAATCCTACAAATAAATCCATGGGGTAGCTTGGGGGTCATATAGTTTTTGTTATTGAATATGTGCTTACATTTAAAAGTTGTTAAATTAATTGCGATGTATATTCACTAACGAGTGTGGAAATATGATGCCTTACCTGTCTCAGCAATGTCTATTGTTAAATAAAAGCAAAATAACTTTGAGCTAAACACACCTTGAACACAATAAATGACCATCGAATAAAGATAATCCCACTGCCGGTTATTAGGAACTTGTGCGAACAGGAATGATTCACTCATTTACTATTTATTTGTAAACCCGGTATGGCGGGAAATATTAGTATTAAGATTCTTGGCAACTAATAATAAAAAGGTGAAGCACTAGAAAATTCCAAACTTTTGTCCACCTAAATTGGTGATTTTGCCTAGTGTGCAGCGGTGATACAAATCAACAGTAGTCATAGATTTGAAAATTAACATAATAATTCATTTCACGAGAGAACTTAAATTTCAATATTTTTTCATTGATATTTATGTTCTCTTATTTAATTTTCAATATGTATATTTTTATTTTTTTATAACATATTTATTGATATCTACAACTGTATTACAAAAAATACATAAAGTAAATGTGATGATAATATAGAAAAATGTCATGAATTGCATGTAGAGACACAACCCAGTGGCCACAACCCACTCTAAAAATATTTTAAACAAGGTCTCGTGGCCATCTTCTTTTCAGACTCCTCGGAGGATTGTCAGGGATCGAAGAGGAAGCAAGGATGGGAACTAATGGATTGGAGAGGGAATGGAGGAATGGTACCTGGTTCGGGCTAAGTCAGCAACATATGGAATATAAAGGTCTTTATGAATGAGTTTGTTTGTGAAAAAATGAGGAGAATTGAGGATATTACGAAGGATTTTGGATTGTAAGGATTGGATACGAGAAGAATTCGATGGTTTAGTAGAGCTCCATAGCTCCATATCGGTCTTATGATGGTCATATAAATGATACAATATTATTTTGTTATGAAATCAGAATTTTTTTTAAATTTCTGTAATTGTTCATCTTCATCTTCAGCATGGTTTCTGTAATGTACTTGCCGTTGCAAACTCAGCCGCTGTGAAAAGAAAACCAAATTAAACTTAAAACAACAACATTGTTTTCGATACTCAGCTTGAACAAGGATGGATGGAGTTGAGAATTTCGACGGATCTACCAAACCCCCCATTCCGTGTCCTTCAAAGAGTATGTAATCAAAGTGATATCATTAACTGAATAGGGGCCCTTAACGTTGTCGAGATGGATAACAAAGGGATCACTAAAAGGGTAATCAGGTCTGATTGGAAGGGTTAACGTCCTACGGATCGAACGGAATCTAAATTGTAGGCTGCTAGGTCACCTTGCTCTTGTCATCCAATCTCTGGATTAGTCAGGCCTTGCAGTCAGTATAGTTTCCCCCTCTAAATTCTTATTATAAAATAATCCCCTTAAGTTTCCTATTCCCGGCACGCTGCACAGTGGTTCCAAACGCACTTTTCCGGGTCGTTCTAATATAGATATATCAGCCATTATAACGTCATTGTGCTTCTTAGTAAATTCACTTTCAATGGTATAATTAGCATTTTTTTTTTAGGTCATAAAAAAATATAGGTTTTGTCGATAATTTCAGAGAAATGTCTCTGTAACTAATTATTCCTACATATATCTATATTTCCAGATTTTAAATTTGTTAACCATCATTAGATATTGGTACTAATTGTACCAATTAAAATTTTCTGGTTGTGGACTTTATGATAAAAATAATAATAAAAACTTTAAATTTAGATTCTGCCCAGAATAAGGGATCTCCAAATCGCTTTACAAGTAGATTTAAGATAGAAAGCAGCTTACCTAGTCGCCTTCTTCGTGTCTTCTCGAACGGGCTCGCTCAGGCTCGGCAGCCTCCTACAGCTGCTCCTAGAACTTAAGAGCTCCTGTAAAACTTAGGAGAACCTAAATTCTTAAAATTGAGTCTCTCTATCGTTACCGGGAACAGTATATCATCACAAATATCGTCAGGGACTACAAAAACATACAATCGGGACAAAATCTCAATTCACACTGACGCTGGAGTAAAAAAACAAACAATAGACAGTCTAATTAAACATCTGTGCCGTATCCACGGCTCCACATATTTAAATTTAAATTAAAATAAATATATGTTATATATAACAGATATGTTTAAGAAAATTTGGGGTTTTATAACGACTTGATGTTTTTATGAATTTTCAAAAAAATGTCATAACAATTAAAATTATTTTAAATATCTCAATATATACACGACATAATATAGTGCAAACTACATTCAAACATTTAGTTTTGTTACTAGTTTTTATGGACAAAGTTTCCGAACCGTGAATTGATTTATTAGGTATTGGTAGATAGAGTACAACACTATAGAAATTTCTTCGATGGAAATACCAGAAAAAAAATTAATATAAAATTATGTTGATTTTAACTAGTGATTTAAACTTAATTTTTACCAAATGACAAACCATTATGAAGTACTGTCCCGAAGCGAGATACCATTATAAATGTGTTTTAGAAGGGTATTTTTGTTTTTTATTTCCCTTAAATTAAATATATCAAATATACCTATTATAAGGTAAACAATTGAAATGATAAACTAGCATTTCAGATTAGATAGAATATATAAATAGAGAGAAAGAGAAATTCTGCTCTGAAAAACAAATCAATGTCGCGTAGTGAAACTGGCATTGAATACTAGGATGCAGCGGTGTCTATCAGTGACAAACCCATCTTTAAAAACATTTTTCTCATTTACTAAATAATGTTTGTACCTTAAAATTATAGGATTGAAATATAAATTGTGTACCTTACAGTAAGTACATGTGATATATTCAATTTAAGGAAAATAAATAACAAAAATCCCTTCACAAAACATTTTTAATTGTATCTCTGTTCGGTGCAGTACTTCATTATGGTTTATCATTTGGAAAAAATTAAGTTAGACATCAACATAATTTCACATTTCAATTTTTTCCTGGTATTGCTATTGAAGAAATTTTTATAGCGAACTATGTGTTGTACTCTACCAAAAATTGATTTATTAGCAATTAACGGTTCTGAAACTTTGCCCGTAAAAACTAGTAACAAAACTAAAATTTTGAATGTAATTTGCACTCTATTATGTTGTGCGTATATTGAGATATTTAAAATAATTTTAATTTTTATGACATTTTTTGAAAATTCTTAAATAAACATCAAGTCGTTATATTAAACCCTTAGTTTTCTTAAATTTATCTAATAATGATCGTTAACAAATTTAAAATCTGGAAATATAGATATATGAAGATATATGTCGGAATAATTAGTTGCTGAGACATTTCTTTAAAATTATCGACCAAACCTATATATTTTTATGACATATAAATGGGCTAACAAAGTTCCAATGATACCATTAAAAGTAAATTTACTAAGGAACAAAATTACGTTAAAATGGCTGAAATATCTTAATTAGAACGACTAGTGCAGACTTTTGTCCCGAAAAAGTGTGTTTGGAACCACTGTGCGCTGGTTTGAAAAACTAGGCCGCTCACTATAGTGGAGCAGCGATGCGAACGCACCTCACCGGATGCAGCTAAGAGGGGCTTCACGCAGGGAGTAGTGTAGAGTATATTTATATTCCATTTGTACCGAACCTGTTATTCTTAGAGGACCTAGTCCCAGAATAAAATTGTGTTTTCTATTTTATTCCATTCTAGTATAAGCGAAGCAGCGGTAATCAGATTAGCTCTTATGTTTATTCCATAACTTACCCTTACGAGTTTTATTCTCCCTTTTACAATGAATCTTCCAGTTCATTATAAAAGCAAACGTTATATTTTTTATTATATCAATATATTCCTATCAACGGAAGATCTAGCATAATATTATAGATAGACATAAACGCTGATTAATTTCTTCCAGATACTTAATTTTTTATTAAATCACCAATTCAACGTTTCGGGACTCACTCCCATCATCAGGACTTTACAAGTAAAATTAACAATTAGAAATTACATTAAAAAACAACTATAGTGAAGTGAATTATTAAAAACGTTTTAAAAATTATCGTACTAAAAAATTTAAAATTAATATGAGGTATTAAAAAACAATTAACAACGTTACATAGCAATATGTTAAGGCAATAAATAAATTTTTTTAAATTACCTAGTTTTTACTATTTTGAAATTCATCCGTTTATCGCAAGATTGTCAATGATACAAAAATTAAAAGACAAATCAATAAAAATAGTCATTAAGTGAAAAATCATATCTGAGCAGGGTATTGCTCAGATCTTTGTCCTCAACTGAATTAAAGATTAAGGGACACCTAGCTTATAATAATTTTTTATAAAACGCTTTAATAATTCACTTCACTATAGTTGTTTTTTAATGTAATTTGTAATTGTTAATTTTTCTTGTAGAGTCCTGATTATGGGAGTGAGATCCCGAAACGTTGAATTAGTGATTTAATAAAAAAATAAGTATTAGAATATCTACCTCTAAAGTTATATTTTTTCTCTTAAACTATAATCCGTTAATATACATAATATTATTTTTTTTTATACAGTAAACCCTCGTTTTAACGAACTCCGAGGGACCAAAAAATTCTCGATTCGTTATAAAAGAATTCGTTATATCCAAAAAATATATTGTATGTATGTTATATGTCTTGGTATAAATTCAGGTGGTTGAAATATTATCAATACAACATTCGCTTTCAGGCACATGTTTATTTAGAAACTACAAAAGCAGTTAAAACTATGCACTATGTACATATATCTATCTTATTTCAAATTTTACATAATACTTTAAGATTTTAACATAAGCCATCATTCAAAATACAAAACTTAAAAAGGTACTTACAATGTCAAAATCACAGCAATCCATATAAAGCTGAAGTAACAAAAAAATTTTTTTTTTTTTGCACATCCCGATGAAGATGCAACGGAGGCATCGATTTTATCTTTATTAGCCATAATCGTTGATAGAAGAGATTTTGATATCCCGTATTTTTCCAAAATTTTCGATTTCGACTCAATTTTTTTATTCACTTCTTGGAGATTCACCAACCTTGTATTTAAATCAATTGATTTTCTCTTTGACATACTGTACGGAGCGGAAGCGCACTTAAAACGGAAAGCAAGACTGACTTGACCTCGTAGGAAACTTGAATTAAAGCAAGTAATAAAAGCCTGAATAGAGATAGAGGTAAGAAGGATTTGGACAGAAAAGCGCCGGTCTTTACTGGGAATTAAGACGTATCGTAATTTTTTTCTTCTTTATTTTTCGTTTTTATTTTCTTTATTTTTATTTTTATAAGAGAATTTTTCGTTATAAACTAGGAGAAAGCAATAGTTTTCTATTCGTTTTTCAAGGGACCGCAACGATAGTTCGTTATAAACAGGTGTTCGTTAAAAAGAGGGTTTACTGTAATTAATAATTATGTATTCTTAATAAATATATAGGATAGATTATTTCTCGTAAAACCGTGTATAATAATTTTTTTTTTTTTTTTTTTTTTTTTTTTTTTTTTTTTTTTTTTTTTTTTTTTTTTTTTTTTTTTTTATTCATTGAGCAATATTACAATCTGTCCAATTCAGGACATTTTTAATAGTGATAACGTACAACATTCATACTACATTCACACGATATATACAAAACTATAAATTTATATAATAATAATAATAAAATATACATATATACAAAATAAAATCAATAAAAATATATACAATAGTGTATAATAATTAAAACATTGTTTAATGGCTCAAATTTCATGTAATATCTCTAAATACTGGTGCATTAATCCCCAACTCGCATCTGAACTCCTTGCTTTGCTGCTCCGCTATGTGGGCACCCTTAGGATTTTAAAGAGGGTATTAGTACATACCATCGTGCCTAAAAATCAAAATCCCCCCTCCTTTTTCAGACAAAATGCTATATCTACTTGGCTATTAATATCTAATCAAATCAGAAACGAAGATGGAAAAAAAGTGTAATTCTGATACATCCCAAAGTGGAACCCGATAGCGATGTAACAATAGTAAACAAGCAAATAGGTAAGTGGGCCGGCTATCGAATTTCAGTTGCGTGCTTCACCCATGAGAAGTTGAAACACGCCCGACACGAAGATTGAAATCTCAACAGCTATCTTACTGTAATTTCTATGCAGTATGTCATTACCATGTTCCAATTATTCATTTTTATAATGTCTGATGGATTGAATATATTATCATAATAAGGTGTAGGAGAGTTCAAAACTTATTGCATGAGGAGATTTTTCTATAATATGACAAACAAATGAATGGCTTGCAGCCTAATATGTTGTTTTCTGAAATATGAAAAATTAAACTAACTGGAAGTAGTTAAGACCATCTCCAACCATCCTTAATCAGGTCCGTTCTCCATAGAGTTCTAGAAGATGACGAAAACCCAGGAATCGTCCATTTTAGATAAAGAGAATCCTAAGAAGGGTTCTGGGGCCTGTGTATGACAACAGTGCATGGCGAATAAGAAAAAAAAGCTGAGCTTATGCGTCAAATAATAGAATTTGTTATTTATAAAAATTAAACCATATTTTTAACAGTATTGTTCCACAGGAATATCGAATAGAAAGTTAAATTTAGCCAGAATGTATTCATGGCTTTGTTAGACTAAAGCTCTTAAAGATAGAAATCGCTTCATAGTAGCAAATGTCAAGTGTTCCTTGAAATAGTTTCATAGCATTAGCATCAAATCAATACTGGGCATTTCGACTTGGCCAAATAGAATACATTTTCTTTTAAGTGCAGCCTTTACGAGACATGGGAAATCCACATATATCAATGTATATATATATATATATATATATATATATATATATATATAACTAGTAGTGCCCTGTAGTTAGCCTGAGTGGTGAGCAGGATCTCAATAATTCTTTGTTTTGAAAAGGATGCGTGAAGGATGGAGGATCGAAACGTCAAATAAAGTGAATTAAGAAAAAGTAATTTTTAAAGACCTAAACCCCGAAAAATTTTAAATAAAATTATATACATACGCCATATCTCGTACTGGTTAACCTCGTAGCCCACTATATCGTAAGGCATTTTTAAAAAATCTTAAAAACATTTGTTTTCGATTTAAATAAAATTTATGGTGTTCCAAGTGAGTGAGTGATAATAAATAAAATGCAACAATTCAAAAAACGAATTTGATGACAAGATATTGTAATCCTTAAAAGTTATTCAATGCAACGAAGGAATTATTAAGGAGATTAATAATTCTTGAAGAAAAAAAAACAAGATTTAAAAAAGAAAATGGCATTCAAATAATCACAGTAGATTCTCCGTCTTTTTTTTCATGTGATCCGAAACCGGATTAGACTCACAGGGTGCATATGGATAAAAATTAAATAATTCTTTTCTCCTTAAGCCGGTCATCAAATTTGTCTAACATCTACTTTTTTTATTTTTGTTTTCAGTGGCGCGACCCTGGGCCTCGCGGTGTAATCTCCTGGGAGTTTACACTCGCGTTTCACGATGCAATTTATAGTGTAGAGTCATCACTCCCCACGCCTAATTTTGTGAGTGGCCACCATTTGGCTGACGGGTCTCACATACCCGGGGGAGAGGCTGTGAGTGAATCCCCATTATATTACATCCTTATAAAAACCCCGCCGGGGCTGGGATTCGAACTCGCAACCTGTAGCATGAGAGACTAGCGCGCTAGCCACTCAGCCACGGGCTCCCCAACATCTACTTTTAGCGTTTGTATTTAAGATGATATGTTTATTTTTTTGGAATTTACTAAGTTAAAGGTACTTTAGAAGGGGGGAAAAAAAGGTAAAATAAAATAGATTGGATTCAAGCTTTGTTACAATATTTCAATTATAATGAAACATGTATAATATTAAGGCCCTTTAAAGTTTACATTTGAAGAGTTTAATCAAATTCGTCTTTGAGAAAAATGTGCAAAATTCATTACATAAAGTGACTCTTCTCGTTCATTGTTTTTAGTGAAAAAGACGTTTTAACACCTCTAGCACATACGCTTTTAAAATATGAAATTTTAGTTCTTTACGACTGATCATTTTTGAGCTAGTCTTACCACACACATACTAGTCACTTTAATAAAGTTAAGTGAAAGTAAAATAATAAAAAAACTTATACAAGCATATAATCTGAATTTATTAAAAGTATAGTATGGCTTTGGGTACAGTACCTTTTAGACAGCGTATCCCATACAAGATGTGTAAATCCTAGTTTCTTGCGTAAATTATAGAACAGCAAGTAATTTCCAAGGATAGGAAACCATTGAGGACCTGTGAAAAAAAATACATATGCATTCTCAATTTTTGGTTTATCAAACAAAAATGAATCAATAAATTTTCATGAAGATTTCATTAGTTACCATTAAATAATATTAAGGTAGTTATTGGTGTTCACTACGTTTTATCTTTCGTAATATGCATCAGATTTGCTGATTACTGTAGTGAATTTAATAATATTTTAGATATCCATATCAACTTATATACATAATTAATCATAAAATGCATATTTTTAGGTTATGTGCAGTAAATAATTTCTACTCATCGTAATTTATTCCCTGACTTTTTTCGCTGATTGAGTATTTTACCGTTATATAATGATATAAAGGTTTACTGGCTTTAAGGGTGAATACGTAGTACGAGTTACATCGAAGTCATCAGAGCCATTTTCGTATTAACACATATAAATAGTAATTATGTGTATGATTATGAATAAAATATATTTCATTTATAAAACGCTTTAAATGATCACACTATGAGTCATTACTTCCAAATAACAATATTAGGGTATAACTGCTTATAAAGCTGTAGATAGGCAATTAAGTAATATAAAAAGCAATAAATAATTTAAAGGATTTTCATTTTGTCGAAAATTTAATTATCTATCGATTTTTTTTTCTCTATCTTCGAAATTAACAGAGCTGCAAGCGTATATAAAGGCAAGATTTCAGTTCTTTTCGTTTTTTCCTTTTTTTTTTGTTTTGTTCGCGCTGTACTGATTGTAAAATTCTATACATATTACTTTCACTTACTATATATAGTAAGGGGAAGTATTGCGATCGTGAAAATTTTCGAATTCCAGTTTTCAACGGAAATACACGTTTTAGGGTCCCCTGAGTCCAAATAACCAAGTTCCGCAAAAAGGTCTGTGTGTGGTAACTCCCGGGAGGAAACGGTAAGTCCTATGAAATTGAAATTTTATATTTAAGACAACTATACGCCCGAGACGTGACAAAACTTTTTTCATCAAAATGAGCTTACCAGAAGAGGCACTTCATAATATGCATTTTGCACCTTTTTTCGATTTTCTCGAAAACGGTTCCGACGATTTTGATTAAACTCGCTATATCGATGTAAAATTTAATATCATGTAGGTTTTATTCTGATTAAAATGGTTTGACAGGGCTTAAATGCCGATATTTTAAATTTTCTTCCCCTAAAGTACCTTTAATTTTGTAGATTCAATAAAAATAACTATATTATCTTGTTAACGCTGATGAAAAACAGGTAAATATATAAATTGAATAAATTCGATACCCAACAAAAGGAGAAAACAGAAAACATATTTTTTAATGCAATTTTTCGTTTTTGAACATAAGAGCAGTAATATACATGTATGATATACCGTTGGAAAGCTAAAGATTTTACAAAATATATTATGTCATACAGAAATTTAATTTAATTAATTTTTTAATAGTTTCACGTATTTTTATCTCTAACTGTAATTGAAAATTCTTTCATTGATTTCAAAAAATGGAGGTAAGTGAAAGTCGTGTTATGCCCGCACCAGATTTTTTTTCTATATCGTCAAAAACAACTGTATGCCTAGTATAAGAGTCTTGCTGGCGAAACTCAGATATAAAAATGTAAATTTCTCCCTGGCTGTGAAAAACAATTTGCGGATTGTTTCGTCAATCCATCTAGTCTTTAGATTTTACAAAGAATTTTTGCGATTTTTTGAGTTTTGGGTGATACATAATTTTGTTCAGACACAACACTCCGAATCAAAAGTTTTACAATCTTTAATTTCAAGAATTTCCTAAATGATATAAAATACATCTATTAGCAGGTTTATATCACTCTTATGACAGATACTAATTTATTAATTTAGGTAATGTGTCGTTATAAGAAAAAAAAGTAAACCACATCCTTATATTATACACCCATCCACATATTATACTGTTGGTCTTACTTTTTTTTTTTTTATTTTATACCTGCAAAATTACTAGAGTTAATTAAATTAAACGTTTTCAGCTGTAAATCTGAAAAAATATTTTTCCTGTGGGTTTATATTCAGAAAAGGATAAAGAATAACTAGTAACAAAAATCAAAAATGTTTTTTGTCCATCTCTGTTGGGTACAGTTTTTTCCAAGCAAAAATAATTTTAATATTTCAAACGGGATCACTTGTAGCTGGGTGGTTAGCATAACAGCCTCCTATACCAAAGGTCACGGGTTCAAACCCGCAGGTGGTCCTAGGATTTTTTAATGGGAGTAAAAAATCTTTAGTTATGCCGTCCTTCGGAAAGGAAGTTAAAAGGGGGTCCCGAGCCTGTACGATGTCAGGAACTCGTTAAAGATCCCTATCCTAATAAAACCTGGATAGGCAAAATTTAGGACTCCCACTGTTGCATCGTCCGATTAGCCTAGTAGCATAAAGTGACGTTAAATAAATAAACAAACAAACAAATATTTAAAATAAACCTATGTGAATTTGAGAATGTATCCTGTATATTATTATTGAATAAAGCTTTTATTTTATTTAAGCAGCAACTAGGCATATAAAAATATTGAATTAAATTATTATTATTTTACTTTTCACATTACACATTCCTTCTTTTTTTTTCCTTTTTTTTTTGTACATATTCTTTAGTGACATTCACACACCCAGAAAACATTTTGTGTGATTTTTTTTTTTTTTTTTTTTTTTACTCTTGATCATGTATTTCAATTGATAACTTGAAGACATTTTTTTCTAGGAATCCAATAATTTCCCTTACCGTATGTTTCATATTTACGTAAGTGAATATAATAATTTTTTTTTTTTTAAATGTTAAATTTGCATTGCATGTTAAGATGATCTATTTACTTCATTCTTAACATAGTTACACTTTGCAACCTTCAGTAAAGAAGAATTACAACTGACCACTTATGCAATTTTTCTTAAATATATATAAAATGATTCTAAATCATACACTATTAAAAAACTCTTAACTTCCAATTTATTTAAAAAACATGTTCTCCACTAATCTTGATGATAATTGGAAATATAACTTGGCATCTTCAGAACCTTTAAAAACCTGTATCTACCAAGAAAATTATCAATGTTTCTTATTTTTTTTTTTTTTAATTATGTAAAATTTCCCAAATTTATAAAATATCCCAGCCCAACCGACGCGTATTATCTAGACAAAATAAATAATTCAATAAAAAAATAAAAATTATGCGGGATTACTTTAACTTCTTATACGTCCTCTTCGCATTTAAAATATATTTTTTCAAGAAAATTAACTTTTAGGAACCCGAAAGGTTATGTTCAGAAAAAAAATACGGTCTGTGTTTATGTGGTAAGTCCAGCTGAAAAACGAAATTTTGAATGAAACTAGAATTTCAAATTCAGGAAAAGTATGTATCAGGATGTTGCAGGTTCGAAATCGAATTGCAGGTTTTTTTACCTCAAATTTTTGACGTTATATATATATATATATATATATATATATATATATATATATATATATATATATATATATATATATATATATACATGGCTAATCTATTAATGGTATGTCATTTGGTACGTCAATCCATTCGAAATCGTCCAGACTGAGCTGCTCAACATTTTTGGTTTTTGTGCCAGTTATCTCCTATCCATTCTTTAATTAAAACCATGGGTATAGCATTATTATGGTTAGTACTTTTATTCTTGCAGCTATTTCAAGCAAGCTTCGTGGCTGAAAACGTCTAAGTCTCTCTCAAAAAATGGTAATTTTGCAGATATCAAATCAAAGCAAGGGATATGATATGGAAGTCCTTTACATTTATGTCCTCACGACATACCTAAATTGTAAAGAATGTGGTTAAAAAATTCCCGAAAATTAATAAAATAACAAAACTTTATAATAAATTTTATTATAATAAAAGATAAAAGTTTATAAAGGAAAAGAGACTCAACTTAAACTATTTTTTTCTGGTATAGTAATAGCCTTACTTGCTGTAAATAATTTTATCTGGATTCTGGCCATGTTTGAAAAATCATATAAGTTAAAATGGTTGCAAAATTAAAATTATTAACCATAAAAATGTTTTTTTACCAACGGCTTCAGATTCAGGAATAAAATAGCTATTAAAAAAATCAAAAATGTTGAGCAGAAAAATTAATTTTAATTGGACGATTTAAAATGGATAGATCCATACGTAATTTCAAATTCTTATGCCTTTTCATTTTTAGGTAGATTTTCACACACACACCCCGACTATTTTGCTTTACTGACAAAGTTGGTTATTAGGACTCAGAGAACCGTAGAAGGCGTATTTTTGTTTAAAACTCGAATTCGTAAATTTTCACAATCGCAATAGTTTTCCTTACTATATCTTTCAATTCCCATTAACTATTCAGAATAGTTACTGATGATGAAAGGTGGATCTACGATAACAGAAAAAGTAAAGTGGTGAGTACACCAGATTTTATTTAAAATCTTGTTTCTTGAAATATTTTATAATTTTATAATAATAAATAGATGGTTCTTAAATCTTTCTTATAAGTTTATTCTTACATAAGCAACAATTAGGAGTTAAAAGTGTATCCATTTTATAATCCTGATCGATTAGGATTAGGAGCCAAAGAATATGTTGAAAGAATAATTTTAATTAATTTATTAATTAATTTTAATTTTAATGTTGTATATAATTTATTATGGACTACATTTTAAATAAAATTGATACATATTTAACTCCTCCTGATGATGATGGGGAAGGCCCCCGAAACGTTGACTTCTAATTGTTGCTTATGTAAGAATAAATATATAAGGAAGATTTAAGGACCATCTATTTATTATTAAAAATGTTCAAATATACCAAGAAACAAAATTATAAATAAAATCCGGTGTGCGCAACACAATAGTTTCACTGTCATTCTGAAAAATTAATTTAAATTGAAAGATATAGTAAGGAAAAGTATTGCGATTGTGAAAATTTACAAATCCTAATTTTCAACTAAAATACACCTTCTACGGTTCCCTGAGTCCTGATAACCAACATTGTCATTAAAGCAAAATAGTCTGTGTGTGAAAATCTACCTAAAAAGGAAAAGGCATAAGAAGTTGAAATTACATATAGATCTATTTTAAATCGTACAATTAAAATTAAAAATTCCGTACATTTTTTTTTTTTTTTTTTTTTTTTTAACATTTATTGTTATTCATTCTTGAATTTGCTACCGTGAGTAAAATATCTTTCTGTTTAATACTTTTACTTTGCAACCATTTTTTATATGAATTGTTTCTTATGTAATAATAAACTTATAAGGAAGATTTAAGAACCATCTATTTATTATCAATATATATGTTTCTTCAGAATAATTAATTTAAGATCTTTTTTTTTTTAACGATGGTTGATTTTTCTCCGAAGACGGATTATGGAATAAATAAGTGTATATGTACCTGGTGGGAAACGACTGGGGCGTAGGCACTCGAAGATTAGAAGGGCAAGAAGGGCTAGGAAGACAAGGATGAGCCACATTCTGAGGAAGACTGGTACCTTCTCCCGTGGCTTGGACCCTTATATAACCTGGTGGAAGGACAAAAAGACAATGGGCACTATTTTTGAGACTCTCCTCCTCACAATTTACTCCTGACCTACGCCCTCTCCTTTCCGGATTATTTCTGGACTCTTCCGACGTGAGATAACCACAATGAGATGAAAAAAACCCGAATTGACCAACCTTTAATAGAAAATTAAGAAACCGCGTACTGAATAAATAATAAAAAAAATTATATAATTAAATTAGAACTATTCTTACAATTTTGGTTGATTATTTCCAATAATGAACCTTTGTAATCGACTCCAAAAACAAATTACCCCCCTCCCCCCTCAAACTTTGAGGGCTTACGTTTCAAGATACGTCTAATCCGAATTAAGAATAATAAAAAAATCCGTTTTTCCCCCGTCCGCGGCTTTTCTCCAAAACTAAACGACCGAATTTTTTTTTAACTCGGCACAAAAAATACTAGCGCACCCAACGATGATCCCAACACCTAGGCACTGATTATTTTTAAAATGGTGGCAGATTAAAGTGATTTAATTCAATATCTCGGTTATTTTTGTAGATAGAGAAAAAAATTATTAGGATATTTTAAACAAAAAAACAGCAAAATGAAATTTTACCTATATTTATATATGTATATATATTATATATATATATATATATATATATATATATATATATATAGAGAGAGAGAGAGAGAGAGAGAGTGAGAGAGAGATAGAGAAGAGATATACGTTTTATATATATATATATATATATATAATATATATATATATATATATATATATATATATATATATATATATATACCCATTACTCAGTTATTTTTTAACATAAAAAAATATATGAATTAATAAATAATATAATACAAAAATGTTCTGGTTATAGACTATTTTAGCCATTTCCCTTTGAATTATTTATTGCTATTCATATTAATTAATTGTCTATAAACAGCTTAATAAAGAAATACCCTAATATAGTTATCTGGAAATAATAAACCATTGTGTTATGATTTGCAGCTTTTTTTTTTTTTTTTTTTATTTATTCGAATTACAGCATGTTCATTGCAGTTGACGTTTCGATGATCAATGCTTCATTTTCAAAACTTATATAAATTGCTTCTTGATGTCTGCAAGATATAAGCTTGAGGTCCAATAAAACACAGGTTACTATTGACTCTCAATGTAATTATTTCTTTAACAATTTCTTTTTATCTCAATATGTATTTAAAAATTTATAATGGATTTTAACAACGGAGATAAGGAAAATCCGTGAGTTGCTCTTAACAGATTTTTTATTTATTTATTCGACTATTTTTATAATATATTCATAACAGTTGACATAGATCAATGCTTCATTTTCAAAACTAACACAAATAGCTTCCAGATTTCCACCTTAAATTGTTTTTAATACTATAACTAAATTTCTTCTTTCACTAACAATATGGTGTTCTAAATCCATATTATAAAACATATGGTGCGAGTAATACGCGACTTTAACTAACCTCGGCTGATAAAATCAATTTAAAAACTATTAAATTTAAACCATTTTGATGTTAATATAAATAAAAAAATTATTCAGTTTCGTAGGAAACATTTGATTTAGATTAAATAATATAGCAATATAAAAATTTTACGTATTATTACCAGTAATCATTGCATGTCCTATTTATCACTTTATATTAAGTTTTACAACTTTCATATAAGATAATATTTTTTTCTAAAATATTTAACATTACAACAGTATATTATACTATATTATTATCTAGTAACATAGATAATATTTTGTTAAAAATAAATAAAAATATATTTGCGCTCTTTTCTTCTTTAGTTGGTTAAAACATTTGTTTGACTTTTATTTAGCCGTTTTTTATCAATACTAATAAGATCATATAGGTAATTCTTCTGAACGAATAAAATTAAAGGTACTTCACAGGAAGAAAGCTTAAAATATTGGCATCTAAGCCCTGTTAGACAATTTCAATCAGAATGAAACCTGCATCATATTAAAGCCTATTACATTTTAGATCGATATAGTGAGTTTAGTCAATATCGTTAAAGCCTAGTTTGGGAAAATGTAAAAAGCTGCGAAATTCATGGTATAAAGTAGCACTTTGGGTGAGCTGATTTTAGTAAAAAAGTCGCTCTAATATCTTAGGCGTATAGTTGTCTTAAATATGAAATATCAGTTTCGTATAACTTTTCTTTTTCGTACTAGACTTACCACACACACACAGAACTTCGTTTAGGACTTGGTTATTTGGACTCAGGGGACCCTAAAACGTGTATTCCCGTTGAAATTGGAATTCGAACATTTTCGTGTTCGCTATACTTTCTCTTACTATGTATTTTATCTATAGGTAATATAGTGGATATAATTAGTTGACCGTTGAGAATTACTGGAAGGAATTAGTCCGGGTGGCGGTCATTAAATGAAACAACTGAATAGTTTCAACTATTTTATTGTTTGCCAACGTTTCAACCCCCATTGTGGGTCATCATCAGGGCGTCTGGTAGGCGAGTGGAAAACGTGAGTTTTCCAAAAAAGAAGTGGAAAAGGTGAGGGGCTCCACTAAACCATCCAATTCTTCCCCTCTTCAATCCTTACAATCCAAAATCCTCAACGCTCCTTACTTCGTCACGAATATGCTCATCCATAAAGACCTTAATATTCCTTATGTAGCTGATTTGGCCTGAACCAGGTATCAATCTTTCCATGACAAACTCCACTCCCACTAGCTTCCTCTTCCATTCCTGACAATCCTCCGAGGCGTCTAAAAAGAAGATGGCCTCGAGACCTTTTAGTTTAGATTACCTATTGGAGTGCTGCCAATGGGCAGTTTCTCTTCATGTCTTTTATCTCACAGCTAATTTACTAGATGTATTAATCAATACAATTAATAATAAATAAAAAAAAACCTTTACGTTTGTAGATTCGAACTAGTTAACCATGTCATATGGTAAGTTCTGGTAATTACCAATTTTTATATACTTATACAAGATAAAGTAATTTGTATTGAGGATGTAAAGGCGACTGTTGAAATTATCATAGGTAGAAATAATCTGGAGTCAGTCGTTTAAAAAAAAAAAATTAATTTTGTTCCTGTTTCGGCTTAAGCATGTGAGCTATCATAACAGCATTACTGAGCCATGTCCAAGCATGAACAAAAAAATTCCCTTCTCTTCACTGACGATATTTCCTCACTAAACTCGTGCATTAATAACATCTATCTATTTTAAAAATCATTGTAGGTGGAAATAATCGGGAGTCAGCCAAACCACTGTGATATCCACCCCCTCTCCTAGTGACGTTACTATCTTGCAGATTCAGAAATAACTACTAAAGGCCTACTTGAACCTAACTCTTATTAGTAGAATATCAACTTTAGTACTAATTTTTTTATTATTGTAACACCATCCTCACAATGACAGGTACCTAACACATATTTACTTCAGTTTTCAGCCCAAAATTATAACTTTTACCCACTTAAAATCAACACAATCACGGAGCCGGTGTGAACTTTATAATGGCTAGCGACCAACATTTAATTTAATAGGTGCAGCCAAGGAAAATTTTAAAAACGAGCTAATAATTTCAGTTATGGGTGCCGAACATCATCTTAACTATAAGAAGCTAAACTATAGTGTATACTATATAAACGATAAAAACAATATAGATTTCATAAGAATGGTTTTTAAAACAAGGGCTGAAATGATATCCTTAAATTATAAACCATGGATGAGGGAAATAGTCTACACATGCTCAATTTGTAATAGTAGAGATGATGAATTTTTAACTCATTTTTTAGGTAAGTGTACGGCATTTAATAATTTTAGGAAAAAGTATTTTGGAGAGAGTATTTTAACTGAAAACAAAATATTTTTTCTTTTTTAATATTTATTTATTGAAATATATTACAATTTGTCAAAACAAAATAATAGAAATTTTAAATGGAAATATTTGAAACTCATTATATAGATTCATGAAATTTGCTGTAACTATAGAGATTTTTTAATTAAGGAATTCGACTATAATAAATAAATAAACAGAAAATAAGTTGTTCCAGATAAGTTGTATTTATATTTTGTTAATTCTATATGGGAAACAAGTATATTATCCCATTATCTTTTGACAATAGTGTATAATTTTTATTTAACTTTTTTGTTTTGTTGATTGTAAGTTTTTTGTTTTGTTTTTTTAATAATATGTATAAATAAACCAACTTCCTGGCAGACGGAATTCCATGCCAGTATTTTGTGTTCTCTGGCTACTGTAAAGAAACATATATAATTTATTAATCAAACCCGTTTATCTATCTATCTATTTAAAATAAATAACATCAAAGGTAAATAATTGGAAAATAAAGGAAAACGTTAATAGAAAAAATAAATAAACATCTTGAACTGACTATACCTAAATACAATAATTATAATTTGATTTATAAATAAAAAACTGTCACTTCATGCCTAAAGTATTCAATGAATGAATGGATTTGAGCTATCATAAGGGCATCAGTGAGCCATGTCAAGCATAAACTGGGCTTATTTTTTTTTTTTTTTACTATTGTAACGTTATAAGTACTTTTTTTATTTGTTAATAATATCAACTTTTTTAAAACTTATTGTTAGTAATCATATCAACTTTTTTTAAAATTATTATTTTTCTTTTTTATTAATTATTTTTTACCTAATAATCATTTATTTGTCAATTGCTTGTTACATAATAATTATTTCTTTTAAATGTTAAATATACATATAACGTCTAGGCGTTAATGAACTTTTACGCCTTAAAACCAAACCAAACTCGAGCAGTTTTATCATCTCACTGATGCCGCGATGTTGTCTAAGATGCTTGAGCCGAATCGCCGGCAATATTAAAATATTTTTAAACGACTGACTCCAGATTATTTCTACCTGTGTATGATAAAGTACTTTAGTAAACACTAAAGGAGAGAAGCGCAAACATATTTTTTAGGTAATTTTTTCGGAACATAATAATATCTTGTAGCTATATATTATACCTCAGTAAAGCTAATGATTTTAGGCAAAATGTTGTCATATTTAGAATGTTATAGAAGGGGATAAAACTTAGTAATTATTGTAGATAATAATTTTTATTGTTTAATCTAAAATAACTGTTTCGATGGTAACTCAATGTAATACTTTATACTTTTTTCAACTCTAGCTTCTCTTAAAATCTCTTATATTTATTTGAGCAACCGCACACACCACATTTTTCAAAAGTCTGAAATCTTCTATTTCTCATGAGACTTTATTGTTTTCTCTTCCCTCGGCATAGATTGTATAACCGTAAATACACGAAGGGTTTCATTTAATCTGGTTGTTGAAGTGCCTTAAGCAGTAGGGAGCTAAGCAGCTTACCTTATTTATTTTTTTTAACTACCGAGTCAAATGTGTTCCTGCCAACAAGTCCACGTTTGATCCCTATTAAGATATATTCTATTAAAAAATATAATAATATTGAATTCATAATTAAACCGTAAAATTACATTTTGATCTTTGCTTTATCTCTCTCTCTATAACCGTATACGGATGACGTATTCATCTCAATCTTGCAGTAGGTAAACAATGATTTAGAAGAAATTTGGCTGTGGGCGACTAATAATAGACTTTACCTCAATAGCAAGAAATCAAGCTGGATGCTGATCGGCAGTCCTGAACTGGTGATGAAAGCTGAAAAGGGCGTATTGCTGCCTCCACTGATGATACTTGACCAAATTATTCCGCGTTGTGTCAAGGTGAGGGTCCTAAGGTGTAATTATCAACAGTTCCTTGTCTTGGCGAGACCATGCAAGTCTAGTTGTGAGCAGAGTCCACGGTGCGATGCATTCTCTCTCACGATGGAAACGCTATTGTCAGCCGAGGCCAGGAGGAGGATAATATCAGCTCTTATATGCCCTCTTGTATCGGTTTACTTGGACATTACTAACTCGGAGGACGGCAAGATTCAGAGAGACTTCAACCCCGCAATCCGATTTATCTTCAGGCTGGCTAGGTGTCAAAGAATATCGCCGAATCAACCTAATGTGCCTAGCTCGTAAAATGCTAGATTCAGGGGTTCCAGAGGCGCTAAGAAGTGAATTCGTAGCGGTGCGGAGTCTATTACAATTGCCTGCTTACAGACCCGAGACCTTATGAAATGCTTTCCACGCCGGGCAAAATCACCAATTTAGGTGAACAAAAGTCAAGTCAAAATTTTGGAATTTTCCAGTGCTTCACCTTTTTATTATTAGTCGGCAAGACCCTTAATACTAATATTTCCCGCCATACCGTGTTTACAAATAAATAGTAAATGAGTGAATCATTCCTGTTCACACAAGTGCCTAATAACCGGGAGTGGGATTATCTTTATTTTATGGTCATTTATTATGTTTAAGGTGTATTTAGAGCAAAGTCTTTTTTCTTTCATTTAACAATGGACATTGCTGAGGCAGGTAAGACATTATATTTCCAAACTCGTTATTGAATATACATTGCAATTTCACCTGTAGAGTTAATTTAGCAATTTCTAAATGTATGCCCCTATTCAATTACGAAAAACTATATAACCCCCAAGTTACCCCAAGGATTTGTTTCATCAAACCTTCTAGTCTTTAGACATTACAAAGAATTTTGGCAATTTTTTTAAAATTTTGGTGATACATAATTTTGTTCAGACACAACACTCCAAATCAAAAGTTTTACAATCTTTAATTTCAAGAATTTCCTAAATGATATAAAATACATCTATTAGCAGGCTTTAGCAATTCTGAGCCATAATTAGATTTTTTGTATTATTTTTCTTGCATTTTGGGACTTCGAGTGTAAAATGTTGGGAAGTTTTAGATTTTAGGAAATACATTTGATGTTGACCACAGAGCGCTCGCCAATCGTGTCAACAAATTAATTAGTTTTTATAATTTTTTTAATATTTGTTTCCGTAATCTGTGACCTCAAAGATTAAATATAGACAACTTTCAGAATTTTGTCCACCTAAATCGGTCATATTTTCTACTGTGCGCCGATGCAGCGAGAGAACTCAGCATGCTTCCGGTGGAGATGAGGTTCGCATCCTCCTTTCGCAAGGCATGCCTTCGACTATTTTTAGACGGAGACTCGTTGAGTACACCTTAAGCCTTATACACTTGGTAAACTAGTAGTTATTTCCTTTTCCTTTCCTGAGATCCCTTCTTCTCTATTATTATCATCACTCCTTTTTTTTCTTTATTTCTTCCTTCAGTACATCCTCTATTATATATATATTATATTTTACTAAAATTTGTAAAAAAATATTAGGTAATTAATGTAATCCATCTGTAAATGGCACATTTATATGTGAAAAGTTTATAATCTTTTCTGTAAGAAAGGGCCTCTGGCCCTAAGACAACAAAAATCAATCAATCAATCTCTGTGTGTGTGTGTATATATATATATTATATATATATATATATATATATATATATATATATAAAATGATCAGGCGATTTTGGTTTCCGTAAACTCCTTCTAAACCACAAGACGGATTTTGGTACGGTTTTCACTAATATTTTGGGCATTCTTCCCAGAGCGTTTATAAGTAAAATACATTACGATTTAGCTTTTCTTTAAACGGGAAAAATAGATTTTCTGTTACCATAAGTAGTACCAAAGACGTATAATATATCGTTGGAAAGCGCAATATTTTATACAAGTGAATATGCAATAAACGATATCGTACAAGTTAATATAAATTTGTTGTAAGCCCATAAACATATGAACATATGTTATTGGTAAAGAGGGAGGTTATAATGGTTAAATGTAAAGGTTCCTCCAAGTTAGCTCCGCATATTAACTTAGTTGTTAACATTAATGGTAAGTTGTTAAAAAACTATAAACTAACATTCTTATTAATTATTTCAAATTTAATAATATTACATGAAAACGGGAAACGGATGTTTAACTGTAAACTAAATTGGATTCTTATGAAAACTAAATTAAACCTTTAAAATGCAATTTAAATAGTTCATTTGAAATATAAAATAGTAATAAACCAAATAAAACAGCCACCGTTCTTATTTCTGTAGTTTTTGAATACATACATAGTAATCAAGTTTTAATTATATGGTCAAATTAAATTTTCAGTTGTCTGTGCTTCACTTTAAAATGTCAAACAAATAAACCTAACTGATTTTGATTTATGTTTTTCATTTCTGCCGATGATTAAATTTAATAAACGTTATAAAATAAACATATTTTCTTGCTAATTGCACTTTTTGTTAGAGTAAACTAAAACACCCAAAATGATAAACTCTAAATCGGTCAGACATAGATTTTTTAAACATACATGTTACCTCATTCAAATTGCACCCGGGGGTGGGCCCAATAGTTATGTAATAAATGTTTATGGTAAATCATAACTGGCAATGGCATTGTTTCTTTTATTATTAATACTAAAAAATAATAATAATACTGTAATGAGTATTGGAAGAAGAAATCGTTTTTAATTTTTACTTCCAGTGACAATAAAAAACTTTTTTCATTTTATGATATATCTTTATTCATATACAAAAAGTGGTGCGCAATACAAGTTTTAAATTGGAAAAAAAAGTTTAAAAAATGGCATTGAGTTTCGACATTAACCTTTATTTTAGATAAAAAAAGATGACAATTAAAATTGTTATTTACAGCAATCACTGAGTTTTATCTCCATTAACTTATACAAATTTGTACATAAGATGACATTTATTCAAAAATATTTAGTTTTTATTTATATTATACTTCTATAATAGTATTCATATGTTCGGAAAAAAAATTTGCCCAAAAAAATATGTTTGCTCTATACTCCTTTAGTTGGTTATCAAAATCGTACAAATTGTATATGTACACGTTTTTTATCAACCCTAACTAGTAAAAATGGTTAATTATTGCTGGTAAACAAAATTAAAGGAACTTTATAGGAAGAAATTTAAAAAATTAGTAATTCAAGCCATCTCAGGATATTTCAAAGGGTTAAAACCTACATTAAATTTATTTCAATTTTTTTTTCCGAACATATGAATACTATTATAGAAGTATAATATACCGTTGGAAAACTAAATATTTTTGAATAAATGTCATCTTAGGTACAAATTTGTATAAGTAAATGGAGATAAAACTCAGTGATTGCTGTAAATAACAATTTCTATTGTCATATTTTTAAAAACATTTTTTATTGTCACTGGAAGTAAAAATTAAAAACGATTTCTTCTTCCAATACTCATTACAGTATTCTTATTTTTTTAGTATTAATAATAAAAGAAACAATGCCATTGCCAGTTATGATTTACCATAATCATGTATTACGTAACTATTGGGCCCGCAACCGGGTGCAATTTGAATGAGGTGACATGTATGTTAAAAAAATCTATGTCTGACCGATTTAGAGTTTATCATTTTGGGAGTTTTAGTTTACTATAAAAAAAGTGCAATTAGCAAGAAAATATGTTTATTTTATAACGTTTATTAAATTTAATCATCGGCAGAAATGAAAATGTTAAAATTTAATTTCAAACGAAACTGAAGGATTAAAAATAAGTTGAGAAAACATTAAAAAATTACAAACTGCATGGTATAAATTTTATAAAAAAAAAGAGAAGAAAAAGTTTCAATTATTCTTTTCATAAAGTAAAATAAAGCTCATTTAATTCATTATGATCAGATCTATTTGAACATAAGGAATCAGGGTTTGGGGCTCTACTGAACCATCTAATACCTCCCGCATCTAATCCTTACAATCCAAAATCCTTCGCCAAATCCCCAATGACCCTTATATTGTCACAAATAAAATCATCCATAATGACCGTATCTTATTTCTCGCCGACCTAGCACGAAACAAATATAGCTTTTGATTCCAAAGTCTCACATACCCATACAAACCAACTTACCATAATCCGTTACCTGTCTTCCTTCAATATCCTGATAACCCTCAGAGGCAATTTAAGGTGGATTAAAAATATATTGATTTTACTCTTACCAATATATGAAATAAAAAATATAGTGAACATTTTCTGATCCCAGTTTTCACCATAAAAACACGTTTGAGAAGCTCCTCAGTCCAAATGTTCAAGTCCCATCAACATTTCATCTTTTAAAATAGTATTTGCCTGAGATATTACAGCAACTTTTTTTTTTTTTTAAATCAGCGAATCAGAATTGCCATTTTATACCATGGCATTTTTTGCACCTTTTTACGATTTTATCGAAAACGGCTGTTACGATGTTGATTAAACTCCCTATATCCATTTAAAATTGATTGGGCATTAGAATTATGAAGGTTTCACTCTGATTGAAATAGACTAACAGGGCTTAAATGCCGATATTTTAAATTTGTTATTCCAAAGTACCTTTAATTTTGTAGATTCGAAAAAATTAACAATTGGATGATGAAAGAATTTTATGATTAACAAAAGTAGAAAAGAGCAAAATTATTTTTTTACTTCATTTGTTTTTATACGAACATAAGCATAGCAATTTAGATAAATATACTGCTGGAAAGAATGTTATCTTACATACAAAGTTACATAAGGTAATAGAGAGTGGTGAAAAGCGGTAAAACTAAGTGATTTTGTATATTTGAGAGAAGTGACTTCATGAAGAGAAGTCACTTCATGATTTTGTATATATGAGAGAAGTGACTTCATGAAGAGAAGTCACTTCATGATCTTGTATATAATGATTTCTACTGTTAGATTATTTATTATAATATTAATATAATAATAATAATATATAATATATATATATATAAATATATATATATATATATATATATATATATATATATATATATATATATAGATAGAAAATTTTCTGCTCATAAAATCAAGTTCTAATATTAATTTGAACTGGGGATGTAAGCGAAAGTAGTGTGTTGCGTACACCAGGTTTTTTTTTCACCATATACGTTCGTATCCAATGGAGCTTTAGATAAATTGAATAGCCTAGGAGAAGAAAAGGATGTATACACGTGACCTAGTCAACCGGATCCTGGTTGACTTTGAGAGTGGTCAGTTACAGGGTCATTATTTGAGGAGAAAGTTGATAGGGAGAGGCCTTTCATCTAGGGCGGAGGTACATTGTGATAAAACCAAAACTGGAGACCGCTCTTTTCCAACCTCCAAGTCCACCTTCTTGCTTCATGTTCATGCAGTCTCTGTATTCCATCGAGTTATCGAATATATTGTTTAACTATATGTATATTCAACATTTAATACTCCTATAAACTTCCTATTATATATGATTAGTAGCAGAAATGGTGGCGATCTTGATTATATTAATATATCAGGGCATACCTTTGAACACGTAGAGAAATTCAAGTATTTAGGTTCAATAAATAACAAGAAAAAATGAAATCCAGGAAGAATTAAAGTCCCGGTTAAAGGTGGGAAATGCGTGTTATTGTTCAGTTGCAAAATTACTTAGCTCGCGGCTTCTGTCTAAAAACTTAAAGGTTAGAATTTATAAAACTATTGTTCTTCCGGCGGTTCTTTACGGATGTGAAACGTGGCCGCTTACTTTGAAAGATAAACAACGGCTTAAGGTTTTCGAAAACAAGGCACTGCGTAAAATATTTGGTCCGAAGAGAGATGAGGCCACTGTGGAGTTTAGAAGGTTGCACAACGCGGAATTGCGGAGTTTATACCCTGTGAATATAATTGAGTTGATAGCATCGCGGAGACTCAAATTTGCACGTAAAGTTGTTGGGCTCGGTGATAAGTTTTTTCCGATTTTTGTTATGTTTTAAGTGAAAAAATTTAGTGTTTACAAACAAACTTGCTTCCTAACTGTGTGCTGAACAAGCAAATAAGAAGAGAAGTAAAATTTATTTAGTGAAGTGGGTTCTCCCACTGAAAAAATGACGGAAGCCTCAACTTCAAGTGCTCCAACCAGTGGCTTAGACATTTCCAATAATGCTATCGAGCACGAAAATATCTCCTGGGAGCTTGTGTCAGGAAGAAAAAGACAATTAACTGCAGAAAGAGACCCCAGGAAAATTATGAAGGTTAGTCCACCTACAAATACTCAGAACAGGTTCGAACCGTTATCACCCTCAATAGATGAACCTGAGCCATCAACTAATCAACCTACCAACACCAAACCGCCACCCATACATTTATCTGACGTTAAAGATTACCCTGCACTCATAACATTCCTTCATAATGAGGGAGGGGCAAACAGTTTCAGGCTCAAGACATCTGTCAGGGGAGTAACCGTATACCCTGAAAACTCAGATGTTTACCGAAAGTTAGTGACTAGTTTAAGAAAGGGAGGTGCGTACTTCCACACATATCAACTACCAGAGGAAAAAAGTCCACGAGTTGTTATCAAAAACCTACACTACGGCACACCACTAACCACCATAAAAGAAGAACTGGCCAAATATGGATATGAGGCAACAAGTATTGTCAACGTCATTTCACGATTTAAAACACCCCTTCCCATGTTTTTCGTGGACGTCTCAAGAGCAACATTCAATGACAAAATCTTTGACATTGAATTTTTGTACTATACCCATATAAAAATAGAGGAACCGCGCAAAAGAAAAATGATTCCTCAATGTATTCGATGCCAGCAGTACGGACACACAAAAACGTACTGCAACTACCCACCAAAATGTGTAAGATGTGGACTGGGCCACGAAAGCAGTGCTTGCACAAAACCAAGAGAAACAGCTGCAACCTGCGCCAACTGTAATGGCGCTCATCCCGCCAACTATAGGGGCTGCCAAACTTTGAAAGAACTTCGAAAACATCGCTCGAAGCAGTACGCTCCTCAGCGACCTCCAACAGTAAGACATGCACCGCCTGCCCTCAATGAGTTTCCACCTCTTCCACAACTAAATCCACCTCAGCCACCTCATCCAAGAACTGACCGGGAGCATCAGAGGCAGTTGAATCAACCAGCTCTAGCACCAGACCATCAAGATCAGAGACAGCCACAACAACCAGCTCAAGCCCAGTACCAACAGCACCAGAGACAGCCGCAACAACCATCGCAAGCCCCACACCAACAGCTACCAGCTCAAGCGCCACACCAACGACACAGATATACAGGTATGAGTGGGGCACTACCCTACCGGTCCCGCCGGTAGATAACTCCTCTGGCCAGTTATACAATATTATCAATAACTTAAACAATCTCATTCAGCCCCTCTTCGGTCTTCTTCAACAACTCTCTCAAACTACCCTTGCCCTTAGACAATTATATGCCCATTAATCAGATGACTGTAGGCTCCATGTCTATCATACTATGGAACGCAAACGGACTTAATCAACATAGGACAGAACTAGACATATATTTACACGAGAAACGAATTGACATAGCACTAATCACTGAAACACATTTTACACCAAAATCCAAATTTTACATTCATGATTACAAAATCTATAGAACTGACCATCCAGACAATACTTCACACGGAGGCACTGCTATTCTCATCAGATCAACACTAAAACACCATCCTTTGCAATTACCCATATCACCTGACATACAAGCTACAGCCATTTCACTATTCTCTGAACATCACAACATTACTCTTGCTGCTGTTTATTGCCCTCCGAGATATGTCCTGACTTCCACGATGTTTAGTAACTTCTTCAAACGTCTCGGCAGATGCTTTGTCGCAGGTGGCGATTATAATGCTAAAGACCCGACTTGGGGATCTAGATTATCAACCCCAAGAGGAAGAAATCTCAGGTATGTCCTTCACGAACTTTCATTAGACACGATATCACCACACTCACCTACTTACTGGCCAACATCTAGACGTAAGACACCAGATTTACTTGATTTTTTCATAACTAAAGGACTCCGCACTACACCTCACACAATAAGTACGAGCACAGATCTTTGCTCTGATCATTCTCTTTTGCATTTAGAACTATTTGAAGAACCACTTGTTGCTAAGAAACACACATCTCTCACAAATGGCATAATGGATTGGGATGCGTTCAGAAACTGTCTAAATACTGCTCTCTCCATTCCTTTGGCTATTAAAAATGAAGGAGAGCTTGAGGATGCTGTAGAATGCTTCACACAGAAGCTACAAGACGCTGCATGGTCCTCATCAATTCCTAGACGAAGAAAACATGAAAAGCTACCAATTTATCCACAGTACATAAGGGATTTGATCAGAGCAAAAAGAAGAGCCCGGAAAATATGGCAGACAGACCGACTTCCATCAGACAAACAAATTTACAACCGACTCAACAACGAACTCAAACGACAAATTGCAAAATTTAAAAGAACAACTTATGATAACTACATTAGTAACCTTTCGACTGATGATGGCAGCTTGTGGAGGCATACTAAAAACCTTACTAAGCATCGGGAAATGCCTGCACCCCTCCGAAAAGAAGATGGCTCCTGGGCGATGGCTGACGGAGAAAAATCCGAACTGTTCGCCGAATATCTATCTTCTATCTTTACACCACACACAGAATTCAACAACATCGAACATGATAAAATTGTACTTAAAACTCTGGATGAACCTTTACAACTGACATTACCTCTTCCTTCCTTTACACCTGCTCAAGTCGCTGAACAAATCAGAAAGTTGCCTAAAAAGAAAGCCCCTGGACACGACTTAATTAACGCTGAGGTACTCCAGCAAATGCCCAGGAAAGCTCTAGTGTTTCTGACTTCAATCTATAACGCGATACTGAGGACAACCAAATTCCCGCTTCAATGGAAATACTCACATATTACAATGATTCACAAGACCAACAAGGACAAAAATACTCCCTCATCATACCGACCAATAAGCTTACTTCCGCTATGCTCCAAAATTTTCGAACATCTACTACATAAAAGACTTCTTGATGTACTAACTAACAACGACATCGTACCAGATCATCAATTTGGATTTAGAAGACATCACTCGACATTGCACCAACTACACAGAGTGACGGACTACATATCCACCGCACTAGAGCAGAAGTTATACACTACTGGCGTATTTCTCGACGTTGCTCAAGCCTTCGACAGAGTTTGGCACCAGGGGCTTCTCTTCAAACTCAAGACTATCCTTCCGCCTACTTACTACCTCATTATTCATTCTTTCCTTTCTCACAGATTTTTCTCCGTTCGACAGGGATCAGAGCTATCTGCCATGAGATCTATCGCAGCAGGAGTACCCCAAGGTGCAGTGCTCGCTCCGTTACTCTACATTCTTTACACTCATGACATACCTTACAGCCCCAATATTCTAACAGCGACTTATGCCGACGACACGGCGATCTTAACAAAACATAAAATTGCGACCCACGCCTCAGAGATCCTACAACAACATCTAATAAAATTACATGACTGGTTCAAACTCTGGAAAATCCGATTGAATAATGACAAATCACACCATATCACCTTTACTCTTCGACATGACACGAGTCCTCCCGTTTTCTTAGACAACACACAAATTCCACAGACGGACACTGTACATTATCTTGGTTTGACGTTTGACAGAAGAATGACTTGGGGCCCGCATATTAACCAAAAAAAGAAAACCCTTAACCAAAGACTGAGACTTCTTTACTCACTCTTTTCAAAACACTCGAAACTAAAACTTCGACAGAAATTAAACACCTATACTTACCTACTGAAACCTATTTGGACTTACGCATCACAGCTATATGGGACAGCTAAAAAGACTCACATTAACAAACTTCAAATCTTTCAGGCTAAAACGTTTAGAACAATTACAAAAGCACCGTGGTACGTTAGCAACATAACTTTACATACTGACCTTAAGATGCCAACCGTCAATGAGCACATACGGACACACTACAAACGTTTCCACGACAAACTACAAGGTCACCCTAACACACTAATCAATGACATGGCCACAACACTCATGCCAGGAAATGCCTACAGAAGGCTGAAGAGGAGTTGGATGAGAGACCTTCTCCTTTAGTAATATACACTAATTTCATGCCAGGAGTAGGTACCGCTGGGTGCTGCTCTCTCTCATGCCTATCACGCCATGTTTCTTAAAATTGACCGCACATTCACTGATTGTTCATTGTATTATTTACAGGTGTGAATAAAGATTTAAAGTTAAAAAAAAAAAAAAAAAAGTTGTTGGGCTCGGTGAGAAACGGATTCCAAGAAAGTTGGTATTCGCTGAACCGACTGGTAGGTGTCCGAAAGGTAGGCCGAAGCGTCAATGGGAGGATCGCATTAAGACTGATCTCGGGGGCTTGGGCTTGACCGGCGATCATTGGACGAGTCTGTGCAGGCGAAGTTTGGTGGTATCGGCATCGAACCTTCGGGTTTGGTAAGCCTATTATTATTAACTTCCTATTAATCCGTTCTACCTAGACCTTAAGTAAACTTTACCCTTTCCTACTCACCCACATTTTCTCAGTCTATCCCTCCTGCTCCACTCTGGCTACGCCCATGCAATAATGTTAATCAAATCTTAAATAACGCATATCTCTTCTCTCTCTCTCTCTCTCTCTCTCTCTATATATATTATATATATATATATATATATATATATATATATATACACAGTAATAGGTTCCAATCCTCTTCTCAAAACCCTTCCTCCAATCCCAATGCTGTTTCTCAATAATAATCCAACAAAGTTCCACCAAACCTCTAAAAACCAAGGAATGATCTTACATCAAACTTTTTCCTGGAAAAACCATGTCTCCGAAAGCTGTCGACGCACCATATCCACTTTGAATTTCCTAAATCACCTTCGTCACCTCCTTCCACATGAAACCCGAAAGGCTCCTGGTTTGTTCTTTAATATTTCCCCACTTTGACAACTGCTGTGCGGTGTATGGGGGTGTCTCTGGGGATCTCGAAGAAAAACTAAAACGATTATTTAACTGCTTAATACGCTTCATATTTGGGATATCCAGGGACACCTCTGTTATCCGATTCTACGAAAAGTTGAAGTGGCTTCACCCTTCCTACCATTGTAAGTACTTCCTGGCTTCCTTCCTCCTCCAAGCTCTGCCCATCGTACATCTCAGATATTTTTTCATACAAATCCTCCGTCTACTCACGTTACACTCGTTCGCGGCCTTCAGACGATATAACGCCCCATCGAACCGCAGCTCTCGACAGATCCTTCCTAGTTCGCTCCTCGTCAGTATGGAATTCCATTCCCTTGTATATTCGTCATTCCGATACTCTCCCGATCTTCAAATCCCGTCTATTCAATCACTTCCTTTCGGTCGTATCCTCGAAGAACTAAAAAAGATCTGTTAATTTCTATAAAATTAGTAAAAAAACAACATACATATACGATAATTTAAATATAACATTTTAATATATGTTGACTTTCCGCATTTTACTATATTATTTTATTGAACTCTCACTAATTACTTATGATTATCACCTTATAATCAAAATTTGTAATTCCAAAGTACCTTTAATTTTGTAGATTCGAAAAAATTAACAATTGGATGTTGATGAAAGAATTTTATGATTAACAAAAGTAGAAAAGAGCAAATATTTTTACTTCATTGTTTTTATCAACATAAGATAGCAATTTAGATAATAACTGTGAAAGAATGTTTATCTAATACAAGTACATAGAAGAGTGTGAAAGCGGTAACTGTGATTTGTAATTGAGAGATGACTATGAGAAGTTGTATCATATCATTTTATTATATTCATATATTATTTTTCTATACTTTGTATAACTATTGATATATTATTAGAGCTGCTTAATTTAATTGTCTTTAATTTATTACTTATCTACATTCATGTTTATTATGCGTATATTATTTTTGATTCATTTTGTAATAAGACACTAAAAATCATTTTTATGACTTTGTAAGATTATTCATGAAGAGACTTGTCATTATACAAAATTTATTATTATAATAAATAATTAATAATATTATGATTTTGTTTACTGAACTTTTCGTAAATCCACAAGACATATTATTGATAGCGCCTTTTAATTTAATTAATGTCTTTTCAATTTTAATAAATATTGTTCTTATATTTAGCTTTTCTTTAACGCGTTTATTTTATTTTTTGTATTATCTATAGACATAAACACAAAATTCCTTTTATCACTTTGTAAAGATATATATAAGGGAATTGTCCAGTTTAAAAAAAATTATTATATTATTATACAAAGTTCAATAAAAATAACTGATTTGATGTACTGAATTCTAAAACTATTACGATTTTGATACGTCTTTTTAATATGTAGATATTACTTACCTGATAATGTTTAAGTAAACTATTCATATAATTTGTTCTTTAAAAATATTAAAATTTTTAACAGAATCAAATTATTCCGAGAATTGTAAGTGGATAATACTAGGGTAATATACCGTTGAAAGCACAAGATTTTAAAAAATATTATTTAATAACTGTTCGCAACATGGAGAAGACAATAGGATAAATATTATATTATTGTACGTAATTATTAATATTGTATATTACTTACTGAATCATATGTTCCAACGAAACTGAATAAACTTTTATTTAAATAAATTAAAAGTTGTTTCGCTTAAGTTATTAATATTGTTACAGTGATTAACTACTGTGAGTGGAAGTTGTGTTCCCACACAATAGAAACTGTTCTGCACAGCAAATAATAAAGTCTATTATATCAGTCACGTCCAACAGCTTCCTAACAATACGAAAAGAAAAATTCTACAGAATTACAAAATATGTAGATGAACTAAAAGTTGGCCTAAGAACCTCTATTAGTTATGGGAGACTGGAACGGTCGAGTGGGGAAGTACAGACCGGGAGAATAATCCATCATGGGGAAATCATGGTTCGGCCAGCGTAACGACGGCGGTGATCGCTCATCAACTTCGCTCATAGCAATAGGCTTAAAATATTAAATAGTTTTTACAAAAATAAATAAAAAACAAATGGACCTGGAAGTCTCCTACAGGATCGAAATTTGAAATAGATTATATCCTAAGTAACAAAATTGACATAATTAAATTAACTGCGAGGTATTGTCAAATATAAATTTCAACTCAGATCATAGATTGATCAGGACCACCCTAAGACTTGATAAAAAGAAGAAAAACAGACCTTTTTACTCCACAACCAGTTGTAAGAAACATAAATACCGAATGTCTGCATAAGAAGATGGAAGAAATAAGAAGATATATTGAAAACAGAAAACACAATGATATCCAAGAATTGTATATAGATATTAGAAACAGAATTCAGGAAGCATCTACTCAGGCTAAATTAAAATCATACAAACCCAAGGATTATCGCTCAAAATTGTCCGAGACTACATTACAACTGATAGAAAAAAGAAAAATATCGATTTCAAACTCACCTAATTCCAATAAGTCCTACCTAAATAAACTAATCAGGCCCCATATCAAACAGGATTTAAGATCATTTAAAGAACAACGAATGGTTGATATACTTAGCAATAGTAGATCAATAAAAAGGATTAGAAATGAACTAAACGAGGGTAAATTCTGGATTACAAATTTAGAAAACAAGAAAGGAGTCATGGAAAGCAATAGGCAAGAGATCATAGATTCGATTTCAGATTTCTTTAAGGAATCGTACTCTTCAGATAAATACCTAACCAAAATAAAATAGAAGAACGATGAAACAAATTATACGATATTACCAATAATGGAAAATGAAGTAGAAGCAGCTACGAAAAAATTAAAAAATAACAAATGCCCTGGAGAAGACGGATTAACGAACGAAGTTCTGAAATCCGGAGGTGATAACTTAAATAGGATATTAAATTAAATAGGTTTTGTCTTTAACGAAATTCTTAAGAAAAAAGAAATACATGAATGGAAAATTTCAAAGATAATTCTCATCCATAAGAAGGGTGACAGAAAAAATCTCAATAACTACCGCCCAATTTCAATTTGCTCCAACCTTTGCAAGCTCTTTTCTAAAATAATAAATACTAGAATACTTAAAACAATATACGAAAGCCTTCCAAAAGATCAAGCAGGATTTAGAAAGAACGTGTCAGTAATAGACCATCTGTTTACAATAAACCAGTTGATAGAGAAAGCGAACGAATATAATTTCACAATATATCTGGTATTCCTAGATTTCAAGAAAGCGTTTGATAGTATATATCACAATAATATAGGGACAGCATTGGAACGTAGAGGAATAGACAAAGGGTATGTCCAACTAATAGAAGAGATGTACACTGATAACAAAGGATACATAGAAATGGAAAGGAAAGGCAATACATTTCCGATTTGGAAAGGAGTTAGGCAGGGAGACCCACTATCACCAACCATTTTCCTTTCAGAATTAGAACGAATCTTCGAAGCCCTAGATTGGGAAGATATGGGAATCTCTATCAATGGAACGAAGCTAAATTCATTGAAATTCGCGGATGACGTAGTCCTAATAGCAAGTTCGGAGGATGAACTCGTCATAATGGTTAATGAACTAAAAGAAAAGAGCTCTCTCATGGTCTGATATTGAACCCTGAAAAGTCTCTAATAATGACCAACGGGTCTTCGGAAATAATTAAGCACCAACTCCCAGACATGAAGATTTCCAAAGAAGCCTACTATCTTGGACAAAAAATATCATTTGTAAATAGAGACGCAAAAGAAATAGAATCCAGAATAGGTAAGGCGTGGAAAAAATTTTGGAGCCTCAAGATCATATTCAAAAGCCAACTGGAAATAAAATATAAAGCACTAGCTTTTAACAGCTGCATCATCCCAGTGCTTACATATGGATGCCAGACATGGTCACTCACAAAAAATTTAGAACAGAAAATAAACGTATGTCAACGAAGAATGAAGCGGATTATGTTAGGAATCTTCCTGCGGGACAAAATTAACGCAAATAAAATAAGAAAACTAACAAATGTCGCAGACGCTATAGCTTGTGCTATAAAAATGAAGTGGACATGGGCAGGACATCTCATGCGGAAAACAGAAGATAGTTTGGCAAAGCGAGCTTCAGAATGGATTGATATAAATAAAAAAAGACGTCGAGGCCGACAACGCAAGCGCTGGGCTGACGAATTGAGGAAAAAGGAAGGTTCTTTATGGATGAAATACCCACAAGACAGGAAGTTGTGGAAAACTAAGTGCCAGCAACTCAAGTTTTAGGTTCGGCTAGTCTCCGGCAAAAGACTCTAATCTCCCATTCTTTGGGAAGGTCTATATGTAAATATACATTTTTTTTGTTTTGTTTTTTTATACATAATGGAGATTATTAATAACTTTGTATTTACATATAAATAAAGGCTTTTATTATTACTGTTCGTCACCAATAACGGAGATCATTAATCAATTTCATAAAGTTTTCTTTGGCTGTGTCCGTTAGATGATATACCTCACTCTTCCACTTTACCATCGTCACGTAGTCTTTGTCAAATGAACAGTCCAAATTATCCGCTAATTTTACCGATTCCCTTAATACCGTGTGAGAATATAAGAATATTGACTTGGAAAATAACAAACATGTTAAAATGTAAGTCCCTTTAATGATTCAATAGTACAAGAAAATTTCTGAACAATAATAAACAAACCAAAATAAACGCGATTGTTTTGGTTTGTGTGGGCGTATAAACTCTCTACGGCAGTGATGTTCTGTGGAAGGACCAGCAATGAAAGTTTCATCAGAGGAACTTACTCCATGGTAATGGCCCAATAAACAAAAGCCCTTGAAATCCCTTTGTATTTCGGTAGCTGCTGCCCTTGAACCTGTAGCGGCCAGTGACCAGGGAGAAAAGGAGGAAATTTCTCTCTTGTATTTACACCGCAAGTCATAGTTTTTAGGTAGAATATTTTCTTTTAGAAACGTATAAACCATTCATGGGTTGAAATCCTCTCATAGTACTAACACTTATCAATTGTACGGAGTAAAAAAATCTGGAGAGTGCAACACACGTCTTTCACTTATCTCCGTTGTTTAAGTCAATTTAATACAGTCAGAGATAAAAAAAGGTTAAGGAATTAATTACGTTTAGTCTCGTTAGAAACATCTGTTTTATTCAGTAATCTACTATATTATTATCTACAAAAATCAGTTAGTAGTATCGGCATTTTATGACTCTCCATTAACTTTTACGAATCTGTGTACATGTCTAATGTATTGAGGATAGTGAGGAGAGTAAGGATTGGATAACTATTATATTAATTAAAATATATATTAATAATCTTTGTCGGCAAAAGTCAGAAGGCACTTCCCGAACCCCCTTGGATTGTCCGTGGGCTTGGCCTGTCTGTGGTCTGTCCTCCCCCCCCCCCCTCCCGCGGTACACCTGGTACTTTCTAGACACCAGCTACTAGGCTGGACAAAGGCTGGATTTCCCATATCAGCCCCACCCGAGGTGACGAGGATGAGAGAGAAGATCTGTAAAGGGAGTCTTATTCCAGCCAGTTGAAGTCCAGCAAGAGGACAGTCGAGTTCCATCCTCAAGAAGAAGCGAGGAACGTCGGAGATCAGAGAGCAGCTGGAAGATGAAGCCTAGAAGGGGCGCCTAAGACTGATTCCATCTTCGCCAGCTGACCAAGGGTTTTAAAGGTATTTTCTTTAATTGTAATATGGTATGGGAAGTTTAACTACAATGTCCCTCAGTATCCTCAGGCATTGTGTAAATATGTTGCATATGTTTAAGGTAATTTAAATAATGTCTTTTATTGAAATTTGTTTAGTTTAATCTTACCCTGCATGCCACCAATTGGGATCGGTAAACACGATACCTTTGGAAAGGAAATCCAATGGTTTCAGAGATATTGATCCATACATACATTAAATGTATCAAGTAAGCCAGTTTTTGAAGGTAACGCTGCCTTAGAAAAGCAGCTGGTCAAAAACGTAGCACATGATATTATTTTTTCTAAAATCATTAGCTTTATAACGGTATATTTTACATCTATGTTATTGTTCTAATGTTAAAAAACACAAAAATTGCAAACAAAAATATGTTTTCAATTTTCTCCTGTAGTTGGTTATCGTATTCGTTCAAATTATATATTTACCCGTTTTTTATTAATGCTAATAAGATGATATGGTAAAAAATTTCAAATCTACAAACTTTAAGGTACTTTGAAGAAAGAAAATTTAAAATATGGTATTTAAACCCTGTCATACTATTTCAATCAGAACGAAACCAACATCATATTATAACCCATTCAATTTGACATCGATAGAGCGAATTTAATCAAAATCATTAATGCCGTTTTTTTTTTTAGAAAATCGTAAAAAGGTGCAATATGCGTCCTATAAAGTGGCTCTATTTAGTTCGTCTATTTTGATGAAAAAGTTGCTGTAACATCGCTGATGTAAGGTTGTCTTTAATTTTAAATTTCAGTTTCATCAGACTTTTCGTTTTCGTGCTAGACCTACAAGCATACATACAGACCTTTTTGCGGGACTTGGTCATTTGGTCTCAGGAGACCCTAAAACGTGTATTTTCGGTTAAAAAAGTTTGAGCAAAAACCATTATAGTCTTCACCCCCCCCGCCATAAATATTCTCCGGGTCCCGGGTTCGAACCCTGACTGTTGCAGAATTATTTAATCTGTTATTTCAACCGTGGAGCGCCCCTGGGCATGGAAACCCTCCTGTTGCACACCCAGCCTATGTAGAGTGGTTACCCAAAAGTTGAAGGGAAAAAACTAGCGACTGAGCGTGACCTAGACCTAATCACCTCCTTGCACGACCGTTGGTATAATAACTGAAACCAAAACTCTATAAAATCCAAAAATCTCTAGGAATGGGACATTTTCGAAAAGATCAGCATAACATAAGTGCCATTTGATATCATCGAGATTACAAATGTTTCTGAATTTTCTAAAAATGTATCCAATGATTTTGCCTGAGCTTGTCAAAAAAAAAAAAAAAAAAAAGTTAACTTTGACATCAGCTCATTGAAATAGTCTGACAGGATTTGGAGGCTAAATTTTAGAAATGACTTCATCTAAAGTACCTTTTATTTTGTTTGTTTAAAATAAAACATATGTAACCATGCACACTAAACAAAATTGGATATCTATGAATATTTTAAAATTTAATAAATATCAATAGTTGATCATTGGAAGGTTCAAGGGAAAAAAAAATCGAGTTGTGCTCAACAAAGAAAAGCAATGAAATAACTATAATATTGTTTTACCAATATTTCGAACCACATTGTAGGTCATCAACAGGGCTTTTTAAGGAAAATGCTGTTCTTCTTACCTCTTTGATATTTGAATTTTTAAATTTATTTAAAATAAGGTGATAGTGAAAGTTTTAACGATGTTTTAATAGTTTAAATATATATATATATATATATATATATATATATATATATATATATATATATATATATATATATATATATATTTACGGATAGTAAAAGTAATAGGAAACTTTTTTTTTTAAACCAGATTGATTGAAAATATGATTCAGATGAAATAGTTAACTCTATTTCCACCTTCACTTAATCGTAAAGGATATTTTTTACTCAAATGTTTCATTCAAGTAACTTACACGTGCAATGAAATTATACATTCATGGCTTAGAGAAAAGGGGTGTCGTCGCGAAGGGAAAAATCGAATGCGATGTTATCAAGAGCTGTATAATCAACTTATATTCCACAGTTCAAAAACACATTCATAAAGAGACAATTTTGAAAGGAGATTCTTATCTCATGTTTTTCACACGCCACATTCTCATGTACCATAAAAAACTGTCAAAGCTAAAAACATGAAAATGATTCAGAAAGCAGATATAGAAAATTCCAGCTGTTAGCTTAAGAAAAAAATATTAATCTAAAAGACAACCCTTAACCCTATCTGTACCTATGGGCTAGAACTCTGGATGACGTTTCTAATCAAACTCATCCAATCCTTTCAATCCAAAGTCGAACAATAGTTAATGCTATTTATTATTCCACCATCGGAAGAGCCCGTGGCTGAGTGGCTAGCGCGCTAGTCTCTCACGCTAAAAGTTCTGAGCTCGAATCCCAATCTCAGAAAGACTTTTTCAAGAATTTAATAAATGGTGATTCACTCACAGCCTCTCCCCGGGTATATCCCGTCAGCCAAATGGTGGCCACTATCAAAATTAGGCATAGAGAGTGATGACCCTACCCTATAAAATAAATCTAGAAACGTGAGTGTGATCTCCCAGGAGATTACACCGCGAGGCTGAGGGTCCACACGGCCTGTCGCGCCACTGGAAGATTATTCCACCATCGCCATGGCCGTAATATTCCATTTAGTCTAGAACTTATTCTATCGAAATTCATTCAGAACTATATTCATCTCCATAGAATCCAGAACTATATTCATAATCCTCTAGCACAATGCTTATCCAGTTCCATCCGTTATACTTTAAGGCTTTGACACTTCCTCAACAACAATAATACATTCCATTTAAAACATCCGGTTTACAAAAAAGACATTTTAACATTTCAAATTGGTTTTTAGAATATAATAGAAAATATTTTTTATTCTGGGACTGGTCCCTTAAGAATAACAGGTTTGTACAGTTGAAATATACATGTTTGGTCAACAGACAAAAGGAACATAATTATTTAACACTTACAATTATGGATAAATATATACAATACAAAAAAAATTGAATATATAAAAACAATTTTCAGAAAATAATTGTATTAGACAAAACAAACAGTAACTTTATTCTAGTACTTGGTCTTCTAAGAGAAATGTTAGCTTTCACATAATAAAGGATTAATATCTGGCCAACAATTAGTGAAAAATAGACCCATTCGATATAAATAAAAATAATATATTTAAATTAAATGAGCTCTTCTAGTGACAAAATAAAAAATACTGAAACGATTATTAAGCAAATAGAAGTTCTCTAGATAGTGCAGTTGAAATATCATAAATAAATACTTGTTAACAAAAAAAAAATATTGAATACAATCTAACACTATTTAATTGTCAGGCTGCATCATTTTGGAATGCTAGAAGATACTGGAAAAGACGGTATTTGAATGTTGAGAGGGACGGAGCATGACGGATGTTTGATGGGAGGGAATTCCAGAAACTAGTGGAACGAGTCAAAAAGGAGCATTCATATTTTCTTGCTCTGTGGGTAGGGATATAAAGGCTGGGTAGACGATATCTGGTCTTTAGTGGAAGAATCGAGGGTTTGAACTGCAGGAGATTGTAGATACAGGGAGGGTGTTGGAACGTGATGGTTTAATATAGGAAAGATCCAAGGAAATATTGCCTACGGGTGTGGGGAAAGATCCATTTATAAATAATAAATGTATAAAGATGGGATACATGTGACCGCTTCGACGTGCCAAAATCGAATCGTAAAAAACAGTTCATAATCTGTTTCAATCGTTTTCTAGCATCATCGAGAGGCCACCATATACCACACATCCATAATCAAATTGTGGAAATAATGAAGACGATGCAAGGAGCTCACGAGTGGACTGTGGGAGAACATGGCTGGAACGATGGACTAGCTTCCCATGCTCCCTCACAGGTTGCGCTAGCGACACATGCTTAAGTCACGCCCTAATATAAAAGATTTATTATTTAATGATATTGTTATATTGTGAGTTGTTTATTCTCATTATAAATAGCTTTGTTCATGTTACTGATTTATGAGAATAAATAAACCTTTCGAGGTAATTTGACCTAGGGCCAAAACACTAGTCTAGTTAAAAAGCTCTCACCATCAATTATTAACATTGAGGGCAATGTTAATCAATTATTAAAATCCCCAAGAGTTAACCCTCTACCTTTCCGCCTTTATCTTTCCTATCCCTCTCATAGGATGGGGTGCATGGCTTCTACCAATGTGCACCTATGAGGAGTCCTATCCGCTGCAGTTGACCTTCCACATCACGGACGTTTTCTTCCAAATCAGTCCTCTCTGCTAATTAGTAGGTATGGGTTCGCCCCCTACCTGACAGGATAATCTCTTACCTGGTGCTGCGGTACGTGCTTCTACCACGGTGGGCACCAACCTCTATCTTACTCTCTTCCTACGATGAATACGCATAGTCGAGGCCTTATGTGACCCTATCTGTACCTAACCATACCTCGGCGTGCCAAGACCATACCAAGACGTGTCAAAGACGAATTGTAAAAAACAGTTCATTATCTGCTTCAATCTTTTTCTAGCATTATCGAGAGGCCACCATATACCACACATCTATAATCATATTGAGGGAAAGTTAAAGAGGATACAAGGAGCTTACGAGTGGACTGTGGGAGAACTTAGAGGAACAATGGAATAGCTTCAGAGTGCTTTTTGACCTTCGGGAATTTTGGGCTACATGTGGTTTCCAGGTATAAGTTTGTTCAATATGTATGCCTAAATTTTTTACAGAGGAGCTGAAAGTGATGGGATGATGATTTAATAATAAGGTAGGAAAAGAGGGAATAGAATAGAAAAATGAACTTTATTCTGGGACATAGTCCCTTAAGAATAACATTGATGTTACAAATAAATATCGCTCTTCTGGCCAGAATACATTTAAATAGATTGAATTATTTACATAAATAAAGTAGATGTAAAAAAAAAAAAAAAATATATATATATATATATATTATATATATATATATATATATATATATATATAATTTTATTTGAAATGATTCGGGTTTTAGGTCATTAAACTATCACTCCTTCTTGATTTTCTTTATTTTGACGTTTCGATCCTCCGTCTATGTATATACATAGGATCCTTTTCAACACTGCAATTAAACATAATTGGTTACATTTTGTAGTACCCTGGTTACATTTTCCATAAACCATCTATCTATAGCCAGGCACAATATATTATAAAAACATCTTACCAAAGAATTTCATTAAGCACCGGCACACCACTCAGGCTAACACCTCAGGTTTAATTAAATAACCTTAAATAAAATTATAATATAAAAGGGTCGATGAATTAATTTCTTGTGCATATATATATATATATATATATATATATATATATATATATATATACATACATACAAATATCAAAATGTAATAATAATATTGATAATAAGTAAAATATTTAAGCTATACGCGAAAAATCGAGACCAATTACAAAGTATGCTAGAATTGATATCTCTTTTCAGTAGTTCAATTATTATGACATTTGGCCTCGAAAAATGGGGTATAATAAATGTTACAAGAGGGAAAATACAGGAAAGAAATTCTTAACAGCTTCTTTCAGGAGAGACCATGAGACGCCAATCTCTAGGAGATTACTACAAATATCTGGGCATTAGATACCCAAGAAAGAGGTGCTCTCCGAAATAATTATTAAGTTCAAGAAAAGGCTGCAGCAGATTCTTAGAAGTCATCTGAATGGCAAAAATAAAATCCAAGCCATTAATACTAGGGCAATACCACTGGTAGCTTATAGCTTTGGTATAATCAAATGGTCAACTACCAAACTACAAGAAATCGACCGGCTAGTTCGTACGATGATGACGGACGCTAAAACCCAAAAGCTTCAGTGAATAGACTCTATCTAAAAAGAAAAGGTGGTCGTGGGCTTATCTCAATTGAATATCTGTGTAGAAAACAAGAAAATTCCATGAAGCAGTATTTTCTGACATGCTCATCTTCAACTATCAACGTAATGCGAGATTTAGATGAGGAATTCACAGCACTTAATCTCAAAGACCCCATGCTGCATGAAATAAAAAATGCGGATCACTATAAATCAGTCTGGAAAGAGAAAGAATTGCATGGGAGATTTTACTACTAACTGAATTCGCCTGATATTGACAGTGAGCTCTCAGTCGACTGGTTGAGGATGGGTCAACTGTTTGGCGAGACAGAGGGTTTTGTTCTTGCTATACAAGACCAAGTTCTTGCAATAAGAGCATACAGGAGGCATATAATGAAGGAAAATATGATAACAGATAAATTTCGCCTTTGCACCAAGACCCACGAGTCTATTCAGCATGTAACAAATGGTTGTGAGACTTTGGCAGGGACGGACTATTTAATGAGACATAATAACGTTGCCAAAATTTACCACCAAAGTTTGTGCAGAGCTCTGGGATTGCTGGGTGGTGAAGTGATACCCTATTATCGGTATACCCCTGAACAACTTATGGAAAATAAAGACGTAAATGTTTACTGGGAAGAGAACAAATTATCACCGACCACAGTGTGCTGCATAATCGTCCGGATATTTTGGTTTTGCATAAAACCAACAAAATGGCCAGAATCTTCGCTATTGCTGTCCCATGTGACTCTAATCTGTAAGTAAATCCAGTTATATTAACGTTGCGTATTGAATGGTTACGAGGATAGGTAAAATGAAAAGTTAAGCCTTGATACTTGGTTAGACAAAAGGTAAAGTAAGAAAACGAATATTAATCTAATATTATAATGAATTCTGAATACGACAAACTACGAACGACACAAAAAAAACAACACACAAATGGAATAAACTCAAGAACTAAAATTAACCTTAGCATAATTTGTAATAATAATAAGAAAAAAAAGATACTATCGCTGAGACAGCCCTGATGATCAAGATACGTTAAAGGCTTACGGACAGAAGTCCAGGTGTTTCATGTATATTGTGATGCTATCTTTTGCGTGGTGTACAACTTGAACTAAAGGCTAAAGTCCGATTAGTCGAAAGTTTTCGACCTAAATGATATTCCGGCTGATCCCATGGTGGTGTTGGCAGTAATGAAATATGCAACATAGAATTTTGATTTCTTCCTAGATTTGGAAGGGGTCCGCGCGATGTGAGGTCATAAAGGTTGTTTCTAAAACCAAACATGATGTTAGATCCTGCTGGCGCCGAAGACTGGAAAATCCGGTCGTGGATCCTGGGGTGATGTCGGAGACGGTTGGTTCTTTCCATGGTAGGAAATCCTAGGATTTTCGTGGCTTCGGGAGGACATCGTGTTTCACAGAACTTGTGATTTTCTTTCTGGTTGTCCATTCTATTAACTGCCTGAAGTTGCCTTCTGCTAGTGGGTTCAGATACAGTGAAGAGCGAAACACCTTAAGGCTTTAGTTCTGTGGGATGGGATATAAAGGTCGGAGTGACGCGATCTTGTTCCAAGCAAGAGTACTGAGGATTTAAATTGAAGGAGACTGTGGATATAGAAAGGATGCAGGGATTTTATCGTTTGGTATATAAATGACCCAAGGAAGTACTGTCTGTGTATGGAGGGGGGAAGGGGAAGGGGAGAGCCACTTCAAATCGGCGTAGAGCTGAGTTACGTGAGACCGTCTCGAGGTACCAAAAACAAATCTTAAACAACAATTCATGATACGCTTCACTCTGTTCTCAAGTAACATACAGAGGCCCCGGTACACCGCACAGCCGTAGTCGAAGTGGGGGAAGATGGGTGATGAGACAAGGATTTTACGCGTAGATTCGGGTAGAAGGTGACTGGAGCGATGGAAAAACTTTAGGGTGCTTATGGCTTTTCGAGAAATTAGGGCAATATGGAGTCCCCAGGACAGGGATTGGTCAATAATAATTCCTAGGTTTTTGACAGAGGGACTGAAAGCAATGGGATGATTATTTAGGAATAATGTTGGAAAGGTGGAGTTGGATCTCAGGAGGGGATAGGAACCAATCATAATAGCCTGAGTTTTCATAGCGTTTAAGCTTAGCTTATTCAGGTTTGCCCAGGCACAGATTCTATCTAGGTCTGCCTGAATAGCGGCAAACACAGATGATAATTTGGAAGAAGGGAAGGAGAAATAAAGGAAATCATCAGCATAGAGGTGGTGGGAGCAATGGGCTATTGAATTAGGGAGATCATTGATGTAGCAATTGAATAGGAGAAGGGAGATGCTGGAGCCTAGGCCACACCTGCCGAGAGGGCAAGGAAGGATGATACAGGATGATTAGGAATGTAAACGGCTTGGGTTCCACCGGAAAGGAATGATTGGAACCAGCGATTTATCGAGCGAATAGGATCCAATAATGATTGCCTGAGTTTTCGCAGCGTTTAACCTTAATTCCTTCAGATTTTCCTAATAATAGATCAAGTCCAGGTCTTCTTGAACAGTGGTTAACGCTGCTAATAACTCAGTGGGAGAAAGGGCTAAGTAAATTTCAGCAAGCCATCTTATATATGTGGTAGGAGCAGTGGTACATTGATGTTTTTTTTTTTGTTTTTTTTATTTATTGAGAAATATTACAATTTGTTTCAGAATGAACAATAGTAATAGTGATATGAGACCACATTCATACAATATATACAGGAAATAATGCTAAAGTCAAATTATATAAAATATAAAAAAAAATCATATATATATATATATATATATATATATATATACAATAAAATAATAATAAAAAAACAAAACAAACAACCTATAATTGAGAGAAATACATTGAATTAGGAAGATAATTTATATAAAGGCGTTGAAAAGGATAGGAGAAATACTTGAACCATGGGCCACCCCTGAGGCCAGGGTAAGAAACAAAGATAAGGGTTGGTTGGGAATGTGATCTGCTTGGGTACGGTCAGAAAAAAAATACTGTTACCAGAGAATAGAGCTGTGAGAAAATAAAAGAGATTTTAATTTGGAGTATAGGATAGAATGGTTCAGAGAATCAAACGCTTTAGAAAAATCAAGGAGTTTTAGTAATATTAGCTGTTTGTTGTCTATTGCGGTGTATATGTCAGTGGTGATTGTGTAGAGAAGTCAGATCGGAAACCGGATTGAAGAGAATTGGTTGATTTGAATTCTTCAAGGAATTTTGGCATTTGAAATAGTACTATTCTTTCTAAAGTTTTAGAAAGGTCAGATAAGATGGAGATCGGGGGGAAGTATTTAAGAGATGTAGGATTGGATGTAGATTTTTGTTAATAGGATGGACAGCTTTTTTCAAGAGGTAGGAAATTCTAAATTTTTTGGGATAAATTATAGATGAAAAGAAGCACTGGCGATATTTCTAGGAGACATAGTTTTAGTAATTTAACGGGGATTCCGCCAGAGTTTCTACATTACTATGGGATTTCATAACTGAGGTAATTGTGTCAGTTAGTGAGATGTAAGGGAAATAGAACTTTTCAGAGTTAAAAGATGGAACTGAAAGATGCTGGGATGATGCTGATGACAAATTGTAAGAGGAAGCAGCTAGAAAGTAGGAGATTAATTTTTCAGGTGATATTTGAATGCCAGAAGAGGTGGTAGATTTACATAGGGAGAGTTTTCGAAGGAGGTGCCATTTAGACTTAAAATCAGGGACTGAGGAACGGGTTTCGTGAAAATAATTAGATTTCGCTTGTCGGACTCATGTTTGTGTCAAGTTACGGAGTACCCCGAAGGCTTGAGTGCATGCCTACTCTAGCACTGTGTGTTTCTATAGCGTCTTCGGGCAGCCTCAAGTCTCTTTTGAAGATCTTTTATTTCTCGACATAACCATGGAGCAGGACGGTGACAGAAGGTGTAGCTTTTGAGAGGAGCATGAATATCTAAGATCCTGAGTAAGTGTAGGTCAATGGAAGAGTAGGAGTAAATTTCTTCCCATTGAAATTCTTTCGCAGAGATTTGAGATCTGGTAAAAATGTTTCACGAGTGAGGGCTTCAAGATTACGGAATGTCATGGTTTCAGGAAGGATTGCTGGAGTTTGGATATTGTAAGATATTTGATTAAAAAGTGGGATTACCAGGAACTCACAACATGGAACTGGCAATTGGAAGGAAGAAAGAAGCTTCTCTGCTGCATATATAACGTAAACGTTCGGCCAGGTGTCAGACCAGCGAGTATGATGGGTGGGATCAAAGGAAACGATGAATAGATGGAGGGAGAAGAGGAGATTTTATAAGAAAAGTCTGAAAGGAAGTTGGTATTAAGTTCACTGGAAATGATTATGTTTTTGTAAAAAGGAACGTATTTGTAAATATTTGACTCAAGGGATTCGTCAAAAGGTACTAAAGGAGAGTGATAGGCTACAGCATAAAGGAGAGGAGTTTCTTTGAAATGAACTTCGATAAATAGGAATTCGATATGCGGGTACTCAGTTGGGGAAGAAAATTCTAGGATTAGTAACCTAAGGCTATTGTGTGTAGGAGCCCGACGCATACGTCGGTACGACTCGTGCGGTCGTGGCGGATAAAGGAATAGTCCGGAAGAGGAAGAGATGTAGGGTTTTAACCATTTCTCGGAAACGGCAAACAAATGGTAGAAATTGTGGGTGAAATATTCAGGAATTCGTCATAATTAGCGGTTAAGGATTAGGTGTTAACGTGACAGGTTGTCAGGATATAGGATGGATGCGAAATGGAAAGTATACAAAGATTAGAGGAAAGAGGCTGTTTATACAACAATATAGTGAAGACAATTCGAAGAAAAAAATATATACATATACATATACACACATATAATTATTATGTATTATATTAGTTATAATACATATTATATCAATATGTATGGTTTTATGGATACAGTAAAAAGCCATGGCTGTTTTGTTCATAATATTGCCAAGTAAAAACGACCTGAACAAATATTGCCCATGGCGATGTGTCCAGCGCGCTTGTCTACTACGCCAAAGGTTCTGAGTTCAAATTCCAGACACGGGAGGACTTTTTCAAACATATTATTAACATGAGGATCCACTCAAAGCCTCTTCCCGGGGAGGCTCTTTAGGAACTGGTGGGCACTCACGAATATAGACGTAGGGAGTGATGACCCTATCCTATTATTTATCATTGAGCATCGCGGTGTGGAATCCACATAGCGCAGCCAAGGGCCTACGTGGCCTGTCTCACCATCCGAAGAAGAAGAAAACAGTAGTTGGCATCATTCTTGAAAAAGAACGCCATATATCATGTTAGACCAGCTATATTCGTCCCATTTTATAAAGGACCTTCATCTCCTTCTGTTGCAGGAGAACCGACCCACTCCAGTTCAGGAATTAAAGAACGGCTTGATCCTAAAGAGTTGATAGCCTTGCAAATACTTCGATGGTTTGTGTTTACCCTATACGGGATTCATATACTTTAATTATTCTTGTTAATTCTTCAGTTCCTGGCTACTAAGTGTTCCAAATACATCCTTTCCTTTGAGTTACGACACTCGCCCTGTTAATCTACATACCACTCTCCAACTTTTTAAGTATTGATTAATCATGTAAAATAATGAAAGCTGCATTGTTGGAAACGGATTAGGACTGCTCTTAGGGCCAATTTTCACGACCGATTGAATCCAAGAGCAGTATATCATTCTTATCTTTCGGAATTAGAATGATAAACAACTAGGGTTATCTAAGGACGTTGCCTCTAGATTTCTAGATAAATAAGACTTAAAAGTGGTTGCTAACGGCCAGGGTTCGCGTGATCGGGATAAGGTCAATGATATATTTTTAGGAAAATGGCCTAGGCTCAGTGACCTTACAGTATTTTAAGATTTTTAAATTAAGTAATCAATAACTTTATGACATTGATGGTTGTGTGACTTCGTTATCATATTAACATAAATTGTAGGGTTCAACTTGAGGATAAAGGGGATGGGAGGTGCGAGGGAGACAGAAATAGTACACTAAACTCTCTCTCTCTCTCTCTCTCTCTCACCAGTTGTGTGTGTGCTATGGTAGTGTAACTATCTCCTAATCCCTACCCAGTGTCAGCCTTCAAGTTATAGTTAGTAATAAATAGTGCCTAGTATCTGTTATATAACTTAAATTGTAGCATCTAGGATTATTATTTCGTTAAAATTCAAAATAAAATTTATTTCGTAAAAATGCCGCCTAAAACTCGTCGTGCTAATGAAAATGAACAGGTCTCAGGTGAAACTAACAAAGATATGGCTGCAATATCACGTGACCAAGATGAGGCGATACAGGCTATTATAAGAGAAGAAATTGGACATAAACTATTATCGCCGGAATTTATTACTTCTCTAACTACAAAGGTGATGACAGTTATTCGAGGAGAAGTTTCCAACCTCATCAAAATCGAGGTAGAAAATAAAACTAAATCTTTAAATGATGAAATACAAAAGTTAAAAGATGAAATAGACCTACATAATCAAAGCAGAAGGGCAGGTAGTTTAGTAATTCATAGAAATAGTGAAACAGATATTTCGAAAAAAGAAAATATAGTTCAGCTTACATCTGAAAAAATGGGACTTGACATAACACTCGCAGACTTTGAGTTGCAAACAATCGGTGGTACAAAGAGTAATGCAAAGTCTGTATTACTCGAATTCAAAAACAGACACCAAAGAAACCTAGTTTATTTTGCAAAATCTAAACTAAAAGGCACTGGCATTTCAATCCACGAAGACTTGACGCCCACGCGACGTTTATTGTATAAACGGGCAAAGGAGGCTTTTGGTTACAAGGAGGTCTGGACAAATAATGGCAACATTTTAGTAAACCAGAACGGAGAAAAGCGAAAAATACGTACGGCTCGAGACCTCGCAAACCTTCTCAAATTATAACCACACTAGGCCCTGTTTGTCATAATCATATTACTACCCGCTATGTAAGTTTACTATTTATAAACCACATAAATGATGCAATAGTAACACATTTACTGCCTGAACTGACTCAAATGCTGAAAATAAATAAAGTCTCGATTAAAACAAATAAAATGAAGACCTACCTCATAGGATCGCCAGTAATGCAGTTAAGAAAATGAAGTGCAGTAAGCCCTTAATTCGCAATCTAAACCATAGCATCAAGCACCGATCAATTCATCAAGCACCATATAGCCGGAAAAAAAAGAAGAAATAAATAGAAAAAATAATAAATAGAGAATAACGAACTGCCCATATGAAGGAGTCAACACAACTAACTTTAGGTTACAGAGATATGAACACATAAAGGTCTATTATTAAAATCTTGTTTACTAAGTCACTGACTAATCTGTTTATATTATTGTTTCAATAGATTTGCAATCACTACTCTCTTAATAGCATAAATATTTACGTAACTCATTCACGAAAGCTGTAAGTGTTTTTATTTATTTATTTTTTTTTTTTTTATTATTACTAATTCATGTATCCTTCTTTTTAATTACTTTTATACAATTATTAGAATCTTAATATTGTTTCGTTTTCTTTCTCTGTATGTACATCAGAAAATATTTAGATCAAATAGACTTTTCAAGATCTATGTTATTCTTTACCAAGTCAATGATTACAATGATTTTGAAGGAATTATAATTTTAAAATTTTTATTATCATTATGTTACTTTAAGTTATTACGTTTAGTTATCTGTTTATAATCTTACTAATTCATTTAATTTAATGGTTTAAACTCTCAGGTTTTTCGAGAGATTCTGACTACATGCATAGTCCTACTAATCAACATACCAACATAAAAGTATATTTACTTCATTTTATTTATCATAACAATTATTATTATTGTTTAATTTCCCTTTCTCTTTGTATTCTGCTCAACCCAATAATGGACGTAGAGCTAAAATTCGTATAGATATAATTTTTAAATTAAATATTTATTCTTCTAAATCGCATTATATAATTTTTTTATTTTATATAAATTATTAGTATTATTTTAAAAATATAATCATCTGGTATGTGATAAACTGCAATATTTAAGCAGTATTAAATCTTTCCAATGTGATAAGATGATTGAGGGAATGTGAGGAAAGTATGGAGATTATGTTTCTATTTTCTTCTCAATTAACTTAGTCCTAAAACACTATTCAATTCTAAAAACTGCATCCTGTTATTAATCGCAGATTGTCAATACCATATTCTCTATAATACATTCATTTGCCAAAAATTCTGTACCTACCTAATCTGTTTCGTCAAACTTATTTCATCTTCATATAATTAGCACAATTCTATAATATTCTTTGTTATTTGTTTTTGTAAACAAACCCATCAAATATTTCTATTTTATTGATTTTAATTTGTATTCATTTTATTATTTATAGCTCACACTATTGTAATCAAGCTAACTTATTTACTGGTTTCGAAGGCATGTCCTGGGTCACACACCCCACTTTTCTTTCTCTCTCATGTTTCTATTTATGATTTTCCTAATCGATAATCATTTTCTATTATTTTCCTTACATCTATACCTTCCCATTATCTTATTTCCTATTTTCATTTACTTTAAATATGTCCTAGACTTCCTCTCCCTAAACTTCATTATAACTTCCTGGTCATTTGTTTCTTTAGAGGTTTGCACTCGCACTGGTCTCCGTCACACTGTTATCTATGGTTTCTTTTCTTGACATCGGCATGGGCCTGTGGGAGGAGGAGCTTGGTTTGGCGGAGGATATGACGCCTGTGGTTGGTCCTTTCTCCGACCTATCGAGGATTGTGGGAAATGATGGTGGGGTGCTGAAGGTGGCACATATTAATGCAGAATCCCTGCCCACACACATAGACGAAGTGAGACTGATTCTTCAGCAGGCGAAGTTTGACGTTTTAGCCGTAAGTGAGTCCTGGCTTGTCCCGACACTTTCCTCACACAGCGTCGGCATCGAAGGCTTCAAATTATTCAGGAATGACAGAATAGGAAAACCAAGAGGTGGTGTTGCAGTATACGTTAGGGTAGATTACCCGGTAGTCGAGTTGGAGGCCTCCACATACCAAGAAAATCATCCTGAATATTTATTCCTTGAAATTCGTGCACCAGGCGGGAGTATTTGCATAGGTGTTGTCTATCGCCCCCCTAAGGGTGGATATCTTACTGATATTGAAGAAATATTACAGTGTTACAAACACAAGTTTCTTAACGTTATACTGCTCGGAGATTTCAATGCCGACCCATTGGGTGACTCATTTAATTCCTGCCAAATGGTCTCTCTGTTTAGGGAGCTTAATCTAATTATTCTTCCTTTCCAGGCCACGAATCATACCCATACGGCAACCATTGACTCTGATACTTGGATTGACCACATTGTGGTGTCGAATCCTTCAAAAGTGAAGCATCACGGGCAGGTTCAGGTTCCAGGAATTTCTACCCATGAACTTATTTTTGTGCTTTATAAAAGGGGACCTGAATTATGTAAATTTTCTCCTTCCTATAGTCGAAATCTAAAGAACATAGATAAAGAGGCCTTTAAATTGGATGTGATAATGATCGATTGGTCTGAGTTATACAACTCCTATCATGTTGATGACAAAGTTAAAATATACAGCAAGAAGTTAAAAGAGTTGTTTGACAAGCACGCACCACTTAGGACCTACAAGAGGCGAAAAACAAGGCCCTCTCCCTGGATGTCCGAGAATATCAAGTTACTGATGGCAAGGAGAGACTTCTTCTTCTGGATGATGACACGAGGCGGTTCTGTTGAAGATTCACTGCAATACAGGCGCTACAAAAATAAGGTAAAAACTGCTGTTAGAGACGCCAAGAGAAGGATTTTAGCTAGAGATCTCAGTGATTGTGCCCCTGGCGAAATGTGGAAACAGTTGAGGGACCACAGAATCGTCAAGGCAAAGAGAAGTGAAGCAGACGTCCATTGTGATCTTGATGAACTCAATCAGTTCTTCTCTTCCCATCCATTAGTCAAGATACATGATACAAACAACATTCTACCTACTAACGAAGAAGTTGACGACCTCATCTTTGAAGAGATCTGCGAAGAAGATGTAGCTTGGAGTATCAATACGGTCAGGTCCGGTGTGGCTGGAGATGATGGTATCTCGAAGGTAATGATCGGATTAATGGAGAATAACAAAGTGCTTGTCAACATACTAAATGCATCTCTTCAGCAATATAGGTTCCCAGATGCGTGGAAACGTGCAATTATTAGACCAATTCCCAAGAAAACAAAGCCTAGTGAACTATCGGATTATCGACCGATCGCTGTATTGCCGGTTTTGTCGAAGGTTCTAGAGAGATTGGTTGAGAGGGACCTAAGAAAATTCTTAGAAGACAACCACCTACTGTCTCAACATCAATCGGGCTTTAGACAGGGTCGTAGCACATGTACGGCGCTCCACACTATTCTGAAGGATATTAGAAAAGCTACGGACGATCGAATGGTAACAATATTTGTCTCGTTAGACTTTACAAGGGCATTTGATTCGGTCGACCATGTTACGCTGTTACGGAAATTCGGAAGCTTTGGTGTTGGGGAGCCGGTCTTGCAATGGCTCCAGTCGTATCTTAGCGAGCGGCCACAACAAGTAAGGACTCTAAGTGACGCGTCGGGATGGTTAGAATGCAGTGCAGGTGTACCACAGGGTTCAGTTTTGGGACCATTATTGTTCCTATGTTACATCAACGACTTAGCAAATACACTCAGAAACTGCAGAGTACATATGTTTGCAGATGACGTGTTTATTTGGGCTTCTGCGTTTCCTGAGGACGTAGTCTCGACCTTGCAGCGAGTGAACACTGATTTAGAAGAAGTTCGGCTCTGGGCAACTAAAAACAGGCTTTACCTCAACAGCAAGAAATCAAGCTGGATGCTGATCGGCAGCCCTAAACTGATGGTTAAAGCTGAAAAGGGTGCATTGCTGCCTCCACTGACGATACTTGACCAAATTATTCCGCGTTGTGTGAGGATGAGGGTCTTAGGTGTAGTTATCAACAGTACCTTGTCTTGGCGAGACCACGCAAGTCAAGTCGTGAGCAGAGTCCATGGTGTGATGCATTCCCTCTCTCGATGGAAACGTTTGTTGCCAGCCGAGGTCAAAAGAAGGATAGTATCAGCTCTTATATGCCCTCTAGTATGGTATTGCGATTCGGTCTACTTGGACATTACTGACGCGGAGGACAGCAGGATTCAGAGAGCCCTTAACACCGCAATCCGATTTATCTTTAGCGCCAAATGGGACGAGCATATAACTCCTTTAATGAAAGAATTAGGCTGGCTGCGTGTCAAAGAATATCGCCGAATCAACCTAATGTGCCTAGCACGTAAAATACTAGATACAGGGATTCCGGAGGCACTAAGAAGTGAATTCGTGGAGGTGCGGAGAGAGAGAATGCAGGGTCTATTCCAATTACCTGCCTGCAGAACCGAGACCTTTAGAAATGCTTTCCACGCTGCGGCCGCGAGAGAGCTCAACATGCTTCCGGTGGAGATCAGGTTCGCATCCTCCTTCCGCAGGGCATGCATTCGACTATTTCTAGACGGAGACTCGACGGGTGCGCCTTGAAGCCTTATGCTCTCTGTAAACCAGTTGCCATTTCCTATCCCTTTCCTGATATTCCTTCTACTTAATTATTCCTATTCATTATCCTTTATTATTAGCATCATTCCTTTTTTTTTTTATCTTCCTTCAGCATATTGCCTATATTTTATTTCATATTTTTCTAAAATTTGGAAAAGATAATATGTAAAAAATTTTCTGTTAATTATAAACATAACATTGTACAAATTAGTAGATAAGAAATTCAATTATATTTTAAATAGCACATTTGTATGTAAAAAGTTTATAATTTTGTCTGTAAGAAAGGGCCTCTGGCCCTAAGACAATAAAAATCAATCAATCAATCAATCTCTCTCTCTCTGTATATATATATATATATATATATATATATTATATATATATATATATATATATATATATATATAATATATATATATATAAATGATAACGCGATTTTGGTTTCCGCTGCTTTTAAACCACAAGATGAATTTTGATGCAATTTTCACCATCATTTAAGGCATGCTTTCCCGTATGTTTATAAGTGAAATATATTGAAATTTAACTCCCTTTAAACGGGAAAAATAAATTTTCTGTAACAAATTCATTAAAACATTATTCCTAAAATATAAGTAGTAACATAGACGTATAACATACCGTTGGAAAGCGCAAGACTTTAGAAAAGTTAATATGCAATAAAATACATTGTACACGTTAATATAAAGTTGCTGTAAGCCCATAAACTTATTGACATATGTTATTGGTAAAGCGGGAGGTTATAATAGTTAAATGTACAGGATCGTGCAAGTTATATTCTTCCATTTAGTACGCAAGATTTTAAAAACAATATTACGTACCGAATTGTAACTAAGTTGGTATCATAAATGGTAAGTTGTAATAAATCTATAAACTAACATTGTTATTAATTATTTTAAATTGAGTTCTATTTTTAAAACAAGAAATATTGCACTGGTGCCTTTCTGGACGTTGCTCAGACATAAGACCGGGTCTGGCCCGATGGGTTGCTTTTTAAACTAAAAACCCATTTACTTCCATCCTTATATCTAATCCTACAACAATCCTACCTTCCAAGCCGTTCCTTTAGAGACCGTTCTGGTTCAGAATTTTCCAATAGTTACCTGATTGAGGACGATGTACCTTAAGGCAATGTCCTAGGTCATTTCCTTTATCTTCTATTTACAGCTGATAAACCTACGGATACCTTCTTAGCAACTTTTGCCGACGATACTGCCATTTTATCAACCCATTCAGATCCAGAAATGGCATCTTCCTATCTACAAAGACACCTATCCTTAATTGAATTTTGGTGCGCTAATTGGCGTATAAAATTAATGAATCAAAATGTAAGCACATCACCTTTACCTTTCGCCGCAGATCCTGCCACAAGTCAATTTCAACTCCATACCCCGCCCCTGCTCTGACACTGTCCGGTATCTGGGTTTCCTACTAGAAAAAAGACTAACCTGGAACCCACATACTCCACTTAAATGACAAGAACTCAACAGACGATACGGCCAACTATATGGACTACTAAACAGAAGATCAAAACTTTCTGTTGCCAATAAACTATTACAAGACAATTCTAAAACCGATTTGGACCTACGGATTCGAACTGCGGGGGGACAACTAAATTTTCGAACATCAAGCGTATCCAATCCGTTTAGTCCAAAGTCCTCAGAATAGCATAATAGTCAATGCTCCCTATTATGTTATGTTACAAACAAGACCTTACACAATGATCTGAATATCCAATTTGTCCTCGATCTGTATCCATTTAAATTCCTAAACTTCCACCCGAGGCTTACTCACCTCCCTAATACCTTAATCCAATCCCTATCTCCCTAGCTCCAGCCATCCCTATAACCCTTTTCGTAGGCCCAAGCGGCAGTGGCCTAGAGACCTCTTATATCTAAGCAATGCGGAGTGATGGCAATGGCCAGCTTCTCCATTCATGCCTAGGAGTCTGTGGTTTAGCGCCCTCTCTCCACTGACTTATTAGACCGGTGAAGCGACTGACTGAGAGGCGCTGGAGATCTCCTGGCCTCGGGCCACATCACCCACTTGTGGGCGTCGGGGTTTGATTCGGAGTCTCCAGAGGCAGTATGTAAATATTGTATATATGTAAGAATGTGGCCAAGATTATTATTATTTATTTTATTTTTCTCTTTATTTAGGTTTATTTATTCTTTTTTGTAATTTTTTTATTTTATTTTTATTTACTATACATATGGAATGAATTCTTATATCACTAATACTCACTGCCCAAGATTGTGGCAGATTGTATTATTTCTAAATAAATAAAGCAATTTAAAAGTAATATTTCGTGATGACAGATGTTTCACATTGAACTAATTGGGATTCCTATGGAAACCTAATTCAACTTTAAAAATTAAATTTAAATAGTTCATTTTAAATATAAATAAACCAAACGATTACTATTTTAACCGTTTTCTTTTCTGTCATTTTTCGGGTTTTATTGTCCTTTTTTGATGTATTTATCCGTCATAAATTTATGCTAATTGCACTTTTCAGTACGATGAACTAAAACTCCTAAAGCGATAAACTCTAAATTCATCAGACAGAGATTTTTTTTAATTGAATAACAATTAATTCAAATCGCCGCCATGCGATGCAGGAGCGGGTCCATTAGTCATAACAGAAAACAATATAAAGTCACCATATATCAATAATACTACCATTTGATAAATAAACTGTAATTAAAAGTATTTATTCGTAAAAATTAATTAATTATGACTTGGCCCTTCCCAAGGACGGCTTTAATCACTGAAAACAATTTAAACTATAACAATCATTTACTTTCCATTATTTAAGCCTCATTTATTTCTCTCAGTTTACAGGAACATATTCAAAAAAAGTTGTCCAGACGACATTACCTGCAAGTTTTAAACACGGGGTGGAGTATATATCGCCCCTAATACTGCGCGGCAGCTACGTTTCTTCTCTATAAATTACAATTTTTCAGAGCTTACTTTTTCGTATTTATAGCAGGCACTATAAGACCAAAACATTTCAAAAACTGTTTAATTTTTATATTTCACATATGTTTCTATTCTCGGAGGTAATAGATATGGTCACTAAGTATGGTAATGTACTATCTCGCCACTTTAAATAGCTCTATACTGCCAGGAATGTATTCAGATCCTTAGAAAAGTGGCATCAGGACAATAGTTCCAACTCTGAACCCTTTTATCATGTAAAAGCTAAAAGTAACAGCTGATACTGCAATGATAAGCAGCCTTCCTCATGAAAATCAAGGCTAGACAATGCTTGTTACTCTAGAGGAAACCTGCTCATGAATACCTCTTATTTAGAAATTTATTTAGAATAAATAGGTTTTTTTTTTTCCAAATGATGCATAAAAAATGTACTGACTCATGTTTTTTGCATACCTTTTAATGTATCTTCGAAGATGAAAATTTTTTTGGGAAAATGTTTCTGACTATGCAGATATAAAAAGAAAATTAGCTACTATAGTGGCCAACATATAAATATTTAGTTTTAAGATATAAACTGAGATTGTGCAGAGAAAGATTATTAAGGTAATTTTGGGTTTAAATCCAAGATATATTGATCAATTGATATATTCCCGGACTTCAATGTAATGTCTGCATAAAAATTATACATAATGTCAATTATGAAGGAGTCGATTTTAGATGGGATGAGCTAGTCAGAAAGATTGACCACCGTTTTTCCACAAGAGTAAAAACTTATTATAGCTTAGTGGTGCCAAGATTAAAACATAGATGGATGACACACCAGACTTGTTATTCCATTGCTACAGTTTACAATAATATTCCTGCAAATTTTCAATAGTCTCACACAAATCCTCTAAAGTATTCAAATTATTACTACAATGTTAAAATGCAGGTGAAATCCCTCAGTTAGGAAAAAATTGCTGAATTATTGAATTCAAATTACTTTTCGCTATACACATGTCCTCAATATCAGCCATCATTACTCATCCAGATGTTCTTGCTTATTTTAAATGATATGTTTTTCTTTGTATATATTTTTTGTTGTATTATTTGGGTATTATATAATTTAATTTTATATTTATGTGCCTTTCCTTATTGCTTTTTGGTTAAGTGAATTACTGCTTCTTACTGTTTACTGTGTTTCTTTATAATTGATTTTTTAATATTATTTAAGTATAATTGTATATAATTCAATTTTGTATTTACATACCTTAATTTTATATCTTTTATATATGTATATCTATTCCTTATTGCTTCTTGGCTTAGTCAATTACTGTTTCATACTGTGTACTGTTTTATTGTTCCTTAATTTTTTTTTTTTTTAAATTTTATTTAAGTGTTTATATACCTCAATTATGTATTTACATGGCTTAATTTTATAACTTGTAAATATGTGTGTGTACTATAGCTTTATAATAGCTAATAGCTTTATGGCTTAGTCAATTACTGTGTACTGTTCGTTTTACATTGCTGTGTTACTGTTTCTTTATATATGTATATATATAATATATATATATATATATATATATATATATATATATATATATATTTATTTATTAATATGATTTAAGGATTGTATTACTTATTATTGTGTACTGTTTGTTATTTTACATTTATTGAATTGCTGCATGTGAACTCCTTTCCCACACAGGGGCTTGGCTTAGTGGGATAGTGACTTCTACTTGCATTTTAAAAATGTCTGCAATTTGATTTAAATAAAGAACCTAAAATTATATATATATATATATATATATATATATATATATATATATATATATATATATATTATATATATATATAGTGTTGTAGGCTCAAGACCACTTTATAGATACTAGCAACCATTATCTACTTCCTACCTACCTTTTTGCATAAGAACAATTAGTAACTCTGAATAAAACTACAGTTCTACCACAACGGTTCATTTATAAATAATAATTTAAATATTGTATTGTAAAAAAAAATAGTTTATATTTTTACCTATGTTAAAAGACCTTCTTCTGAGTTGTTGATTGTTTTTTATCAAATCCAATCATGTTCCTAATCGTACAGATTCTTTTTATGTTTATTACTTAAAAAAATGTTCATTAGAGACATATACCTTATTACAGCTCATAAATGGCTGTTGGTAAAGGTAGTTCATACTAAAAGCCCACTACTAGTAATAAATAAACATTTTATTTGGAAAATGTTTAAACGTACTAAATAATGATCATTATTATTAGCGAATTGTAATAATCATTATACCTAATAATGATAAGACACTTTATCCTTTCAAAAATAACATATAAAAACATAAGTAATGTAAAAAAACACAAAAAAGAAATAATGTGTAAAAGATAATTCAATTATTGGAGTGCTGCCAGTTGGTGGTTTCTTCACAAGACCATCATATGTTTTCGTGATTCCATCAAAACAGTTGTGAATTTCATTAAATCAACACAAAAAAATAACTTCCAATATAGAACTTTTTTGTTCTTTGGAAACAAATTTTACTCAGATATATTACACTCTGTCATGGACAATAAATAATAGTGATGCTTTGAGATCACATTCATCATAACTATCTAAACACACACATAATTATTTGGTGGATATTGGAAAATAATAAAAGAAATGAAGTACGAAAATAAAAGTAACTTTAATTAACTAAAAAAAAAACGATTCAACACAATTAAAATTATAGAAAATAAAAAATAAACTTTTGCTTGATAATGAAATAAAATTTAAAAAATGTTTTTTAGGTCCACACACACACGATTTTTTTATTAGATCATCACAACACAACAACGTACACACGATGCACACTATGCAGGTAATTGGTTGGTTACATCAGCGTTGCAGGTAAATTAAGTTTTTAATAATTAGATTACTTTCAACCTGGCAACACTGAGGAACCTGAAGCAGTCGCGCAACCTCCGTGTTTTGTTTGACAGTGCAACCGTTAGATCACTCCCCCCCCCCAATGATCTCGTCACAGAAGCGAACGGGGGGTCGGATGCGACGTCCTCTTCGAGTTGTTCTATCCGATGAGGGTTGGTCGGCTTCTGTGGCGGGAGCGTTGTCAGTTTGTGCAGGCTGCGCTCAAGATGTAGTCGGTGAAGACGTAGCTGGAGTTGTGGGGTCCTACAAGATATAGGCTGGCTTCAGGCGGTCCACGCTGACGGTATTCTTTATGGAGGCGAGCACGATCACGAAAGTCTTCTCTTCTCCTCTCTCTCGATCTCAAGGTTGAGTCCAGAGTAGGGAGGAGTCAGTGGTTTCCTGGTCGTGTCGTCCCGTAAGAAGACGTGTGAACAGGCCCTTCGGAGTGAAGGTTGGTCCTTGACTCGGTCTATGCGGGGCAGGCTGCAGGCGCTTGAAGTGTTCCCTTAGCCTACTCAGAAATCCATCAGGTTCCTCTGGTTTTGAAGTCGAATCCAACAGTTCCCCAGGAAGTCTCAGGGGTTGACCATACGTCATGTCTGCCGCGCTTGTGCAGTTGTCATCTCTGATAGCTGCTCTCAAGCCGAGGACTGTGAGTTTATGAGATGTGCAGTTAGAGCTGCCTTTAAAGTTCTATGCCATCTCACGATAGCGCCATTGCACTGAGGATGGTACGCAGTAGTCCGACAGCGCCGATTTTCTAGGAGGTTCAGCAATTTTGTGAAAAGTTCGCTCTCAAATTGGCGGCCTTGGTCAGCTGTGATGCGTGTGAGGACGGCAAATCTGGAAATCCAGGATTGGTGGAGCGCTGATGCAACCACTGTTGCGGAGATGTCCTCAATTGGTTCAGCTTCCGGCAGCGGGTGTACCAATCTGCCATAGTAAGGCAATAACGCTTCCCATCTGATGTCGGCAGTGGTCCGATTATATCGACATGAATGTTCTCAAATCGACCAGCTGGAGCGAAGATGCCTGGAGGTGAAACAGTGTGTCGGTGGATTTTTGAGCATCGCAGCTCCGGGTCCAAGTCGCTATGTCAGAATTCATATTCGGCCAGAAGAAATCTCTGAGACACCTTGCGGCGTGTCCCTCGGATACCAGGATGGCTGAGCTCGTGAATCTTCCTAAAGATGTTCTGACGCAGAGAGATAGGAACATATGGTCGAGCTTTTGAAGTTGTGAAGTCACATAGAAGCGTGCAGGAGTTACAACTAGCTTCAACCGCAAGTTCCGATTCCGAAGTAACTCGGGAATCAGCGGGTCTTCCTGTTGGGCTTCGACAATGCTCTCCATGTCATCCGGGCTGCGGATTTTCTCCAACCTGGACAAAGTATCAACCAACTTGTTTTCTTCTCCCGAAACATGTCGGATATCGCAAGTGAATTGGCTAATGAAGTTCACATAGCTAATCCGCATTGGTGTTGCTGATCCGGGCTTCTGATAGACATCATAAACCAGGTCAGTTTATGGTCAGTTTGAATGCTGAAAATCCTTCCTTCGATGCAAGGCCTGAAATGCTTGACTGAATTAAAGATAACGGTGAGTTCGTAAGTGAAGTATCCCTGTTGAGCCGGCGTAAGTGTTCTTGAGAAGAACCCTAAGGATCTCCAATGTTGCCCTTCTCGTTTTTTAAGAACTGCTCCTATCTGCTGTTTTGGAAGCATCACAAGCGAGAGTAACTTCAGCATCTGACGATGGGTGCGCTAGTGTGACAGCTTCTCGAATGTTCTGCTGGCATCTGGCGAAGGCTTCTTCTGCTTCAGTAGTCCATTCGATTGGCGTTCTATCGTTATTCTTGCTGTTGCCAATCAGAGCATGTAGATTGCGCTGTACTTCTGCTGCCTTGGGAAAGCATCTTTTGCAGAAGTTGATCATCCCCAGAAAGCGTCGAACATGGCCCTTGGTAGCGGGACGGGGAATTCGGCGATTTCGTTGACCTTACTCGGGGGAGGTTTAATGCCTTGAGAGGTTACAATGAAGCCAAGAAACTCGACTTCGTCCTTGCAGAACGTCGACTTAAGCGGGTTGATAGTCAATCCATGCTGGTCCAGTCACCTAAACACTTCCTCTAAGTGGGTACGATGTTCTTCCTCCGATGATGAATGTCGTCGAGAGAGATGAAAGCATACGGTAGGGTGAGAATGCTGTCTACCAAGCGTTGGAAAGTTTGCGCTGCGTTGCGGAGTCCGAAAAACATCACCTTGAATTCGAAGAGGCCGAAAGGAATGATAACTGCAGTCTTCGGGACGTCTTCTTTAGCTAAAGGTATCTGATAGTATGCCCGTTTAAGATCCATCTTACTAAAGATTGTCTTTCCGAAGAGGTTGTTGTTGAGGGATTGGATGTTTGAGACACTGTATCTGTCAGGCACAGTCTGGGTGTTAAGACGACGGTAATCTCCACAAAATCTTATTTAACCCTCCTTCTTCGTTACTATGAGGAGTGGGCTTCCCAAGGACTGCTTGAAGGCCTGCAGATTCCCTCATCTACCATCTTCATCTACGACTTTTGCTACGCGATCGGCTGCGTCCTTGGTCGCGAGTTGTCGATCTGTTTCTTCTTGAGTCAGACATTTCGTTTTTGAAATTACTTCTCGAATTTCTCCTCAAGTTGAGTTACGAAGGAAGAGGAACGGGGTTGCGCGGTGTGTGTGGTCACCTGACTGACACTGGACTCGTAGACCTCAGCTATGCGGTCGGCAATCTCTGCTAGCTTATCCATCCCTTGATTTCCGAAGTTACAGTCAGTGTTGCTTGCATCCTTTCTGGTAGTGCTTTTAGCTACATATTTCTAAGTAGTTCGGGGGAAACAGAACTACCTGCCACCAGTTTTAATTCGTTTAAAGATTGAGTGAGCCGTTCTCCGTCGGTGAGGTGTTTGTTCTCCAATAAATGCCTAATACGTTGATTTTCAGACTCGGAAGTGGAAATAAGCCTTTCCTTAAGGGATTCATAGGGCTCTGTTGGTGGGTTTTTCAAGTCCGAAACTTGTTTTAGAATTTCAAATTCTAAATTCGCCACCACTATTTGGAATTTTATTTTGCGATTTTATTGAATACGACTTTTGATGTGGTAAACACGGCCCATAATTCTGGGTCAGCCCTCCAGAATGTAGGTATTCTTATATTTGTATGTGCACTAGCACTTACCTCTACATCTTCTGGCTCCTTATCCATCTCTTCGGTAATCACGTCAGGTTTCACCACTTTGATGGATATTGGAAAACAATAAAAGAAACGAAGTATGAAAATGAAAAGTCACTTTAATTAACTAAAAAAATATATATATATTTAACACAATTAAAATTATAGAAAATGAGAAATAAAAAATAAACTTTTGCTTAATAATGAAATAAAATTTAAAAAATGTTTTTTAGGTCCACACAAACACTCGATTTTTTTTATTAGATCACCACAACACAACGTACGCACGATGTACACTATGCAGGTAATTGGTTGGTTGCAGGTAAAAACTTAATATTAATAATTAAGTTACTTTCCACCTGGCAACACTGAGAGACCTGAAACTGAGAGACCCATATATATAAACATGTAGGTATGGATATACCTATACATATAGCCATATTTATATGCATGGATGGGTATGTGTGTGTGATTGTATAAGCCTGTGTATGAGTAATAAAAAATATTAACATATTTTGTCTAAATTAAAACCTAAAATGTGACTAAAAATGTCAATTACTACAAAGAAGAGCACAATGAAATGAGACTAATAAACCTTGGATATAAATATCACTGAAAATATACATAAAATATGAATAATTAATATTTAAAATAAAAATTTATTTTCATACATTCATTGGCTTATTCTTCCATTCATTCATTGGTTACTTTAGGCATGAAGTGACAGTTTGTATTTATAAAGCAAATTATAATTATTGTATTTAGGTATGATCTGTTCAAGATGTTTATTCATTTTTTCTATCAACGTTTTCCTCAATTTTCCAATTATTTATCTTTGATTTTATTTCTTTTAAATATTCATTTCATTGATTGATTTCATCAGTGTTGCTACAGCTCATTATTTTACACCATTTCATGTAACTAAAAATAAAATAAATAAATAATAAAATAAAACAAAATATTTATTCTTCGTTAGACTTGCAGATTATGGACACATTACAAAGTATCTCCTATATATTCAATTGGAGAAAACTTAAATCTTCATTAAAACATACAGCCTCTAACTCTCACAAATCTGATAAAGGGCAATATTTTACTACAGTCAGGATAGTTCAGGAAAAATTACTTTTATAAAAGAGTTGTTTCGCTTGTAAAATCAATTTGATGGGCTTCAATTACTAAATAGTTGAATCAGTGTTTTACATGATGAAACAGTTTAGTTGTATATTTATAATCTCAATATTACAATAAGATAGATCCCAGAAAGTATTTATAACCGCACCTTGAATGATTGCAATGAAAAATAAAAAGAGAAAAATCTTCACCAAAACCCACTTGTGTAGATTGCATTGATGGGTAGGAGCGTGTTCTACACATCTGTGGTTAACGCTCTGACAGGATAAACACTTTCCAGGGCGACAATCTTGGGGAGGCGCAAAATTTAAGTTCAATTATATTATAAATTTACAGATACTAGGAAGTATAAATTAAAGTATGAGAAGTACAGTTCCGTAAAGTGTTGAGGTATCCGGGAGTGTTTAGGCGTCACCTTAGCAACCTTAGATCAAACTGTGCCGGTGGGTTCATAATAATAATAGTAATAGGCCTATCGAACCCGAAGGTTCGATGCCGATACCACCAAATTCTGTATACTCTGACTCGTCCAATGTTCACCGTTCAAGCCCAAGTCCCCGAAATCAGCCTTAACGCAATCCTCCGATCGACGCTTCGGCATACCTTTCGGACGTCTACCAGTCGGATTAGCGAATACCAACTTTCTCGGAATCCGCTCCTCATCGAGCCCAACAACTTTACTCGCCCATTTGAGTCTCCGCGATGCTATCAACTCAATTATATTCACAGGATACAACTTCCGCAATTCCGCTATGTGCAACCTTCTAAACTCCCCAGTGGCCTCGTCTCTCTTCGGACCAAATATTTTATGCAGTACCTTATGTTCGAAAACCTTAAGCCGTTGCTCATCCAATCCTGGTGGGTTCATATAAAAAAAAAATATTAGTGGGTTCATATATGAGCACTAAACCTTAAAAATCGGAGGATTGTAGAAGTATAGCATTCACATAGTATAGCATTTGAAAGTTAATTGTAACCTTTTCCAAGCCAAATGTAACCGGTTTCCATATCAAATGTAACTTTTTCCAAAGCAAATGTAACCATTTACATTGCAAACGTAACCTTTTCCATTCAATTGTTAAGGAAAAGGTTACGTTTGCAATGAAAATGGCATCATTTGCTTTGGAAAAAGCTACATTTGATATGGAAACCGGTTACATTTGGCTTGGAAAAGATAACAATTGACTTCAAAATGCTATATATTACACTACACAAATCCTCTAGTCAAAAAAGAATACACACATCAAGTTGAGGTTGAAAGTCAAATTTATTTCTTGAATTTAAGAAAACCAATCCCGTCTGTCTTAATTGCCGCTTATAGTCCAAGTACACTGTTAGGAGACCTCCGTTATGATTATTTACTAATCTAGATATCTTAAGTAAATTATTTGTTGCTTCAACCTGCGGGTACTAAGGACCCAGTTACTCCTGATGGTCTAAATTTATTTTTCCCTTACCCTCTTCTTAATGAGCCTCATTTCATTCCTTTTCCCTATTCGATTTCTCTACTTTCATTTAACTCTTTCAACTTTGATAGTCTTTATGTTTCTCTTTATGATTTAATTGGTGTCACTATCGAATCACTATGAACCGGAATGAATTCTTGTAAAAATGATAAAAATAGAATTTTTGTCATTATTTATCTCTTTTTATATAGGTTTCTAAAACTTTTTTCATCATAACTCAGATAGGCATACGTGAAAAAAGAAACTTGTTCTTCCTCAGAATAGCTACACCTTTGTAAAATAATATGTTTTTTTTAGCTATAAATACTTTTTGTATTACTTAAGTCATTTTAATTCATTAGAAATAAATAACGATAGAAACAAAATCAAATGTATATTACCTTTACTACATAGTTTACTCAAGAAATAAAGTCTTTGGTATTGTATGAACTAAGCGTTAGCGATGGCAGTAAATGTTTATTAGAGTTTGTGACACTTGTAGTGTTATAAGTTGGCCGTTTTCTTTTGTTTTTTTAAGGATTTTATTTATTTTCACTGTAGATTTTTAGATTTATTCTCATGAATTATGAGTCATTTTCATCAAAAGGACACTTATTTTAACCCTTCTGGTCAGTATTCATCAAAAATTATTTATATCTATTTTATTATCAGTATTTTTTTAGTTGTTTTAACTGATTTAAATTAAAAGTTGTCAGGAAATATTCTTACTCCTTAACATTTTTACGCAGTTCTTATTGTTATACAGTTTGACATGTATACAATGTTTACATTAGAAAATTTTCATAGTTTTTTAAGTTGTTTACTCAGTATGATGAAACTTCGGAAGTATATAGTATATGTGTTAGATCACATATTTTAGTCTAACATTCAGATTTTCAATGTTCTCCTATTATCATTTGTATAAGTTTTTATTACACAGCAAATTTCCATCTTATAATAGTTTGATTTTATCATTTAATGTTATCCCCATCTTAATTCACTTTTTCAGTATTTTATCTTACCCAAGTTCTGAATTTAATCATTTGATAAGCTATTAAATAAAGTTAATTAATTTTGAACTAAACATTATTGAAAATATATAATAACACCTGTTATATATTATTAATTTTACTTAAAAACAATTGAAAACAGGCTTGTCTTTTTATTTGTTTGTTGAAACTTTTTTTTTACTATGAATCGAAGGCATTTGATGCGTGAGTTATTCGATTAGTGCTTCTAAAAATTATAATTACTTATGCTGGAACTTGAAACTGTTCTCTATAATTAATTTTACCAAAATTCAAACTGTTTTTCGGTTCAATTAGTTACTGTATATGCTTTTCGGTAACTATCATGCATATGTGGTACTATATCAATTTACTGTTTTAAGATAATAACTGGTCTCACTCACCCTTTAGCAGATCTATGACTATCAATCATTCTCCATGTATAAATCATTCTTTACTTTTTTTTTTTTTTTTTTTTTTTTAATCTAGACCAGAATTCTCATGATGAGGATTATTCAGGGTATCAACCTCCAAATGGACCACCTTTTGGAGGATATGGCCGAACACCTGTCACGTCCACTCCAAGCTATACTCCTTATGATAGCAATGTGATACCACCGATATCCAGGGCTGGAGGATTTGGCAACCCTCAACAGCCTTATTCAGCTCCTCAGTTTCTACCTGGTATTAATGTCTTCCTTAAACTTTTATAAAATAAAAAAAACATATTTTACCAAGGAAATTTTATGTTTCATTGTGTAGTAATGGAAAGTATCTTAGGGAGAAAGTGAATTTATTTTTATATTAGCTTAAAATTTTTTTTATTTTTATATATCCGAATTGTCGGATGATTTCTTGTCTTTTAAGTCTTGTATATAGGTTCCATGTCAATCTTTTTTCTAATAGTAAGCTAAGATACTGGGCTGTATCTGAAGGAGGAACTGGTATTGAGTTGAAATAAACTGGCGGACAGGATTTTTGTATAAGAGTGAAGGTAACGTGTTTACATTTGGTTTCGTTCACCTTTATACGCCAGTTATTACACCAGTGATAGATAAAGCAAAGGTGTCTCTGCAGATTTAAGGATGCTGTATCAGGATGAGAACTGGATGATAAGATGGCGGTGTCGTCTGCAAATGTTGCCAGAATGTTATCAGGATGTGTAAGAATATCGGCAATGCAAAGGATGTAGAGGATGGGTCCCAAGACGCTACCTTGAGGAACACTGGCCTCAACAGGATAAAAATTGGAAAATTCTACATCACAGCGAACTCGGAAAGAGCGGTTTGAGAGATAGGATCGGAGAATGAGGTATAGAGACTGGGATAAATGGGTTTTCAGCTTGAAGATCTATCCAGCAATACTCTTTGCATTCAAGAGCTGAGGAACTATGGTCTACAACTCAGCCTGAAGATGAAGTGAAATGAAAAACTTCTTTATTATCCTGGGACTACAGTCCCTTAAGAATAAAATAAAAATACAGAATTGATGACCGGAATAAAGTGGTCATGGGTTTGGATAAAAAATAAATAAAAAAAAAAATAATAATTAAGGTTGTAATATATGTAGATATTTACAAATCAGACTCATAGAATGAAAATAAAAAAACAGAAATAGCTACTTCATCAGTGATAATATAAACACAACATAAATTGGTATTTCTAGCATCTGCAGTTTGAGGCTATTGTCTGTTGATGACTGGGTAATGAGAAGGTGGTTGCAAAGGAGCGATTTGAAGGAGGAAGCAGTTCTTTTATGACGGATCTCAGGAGGGATATAATTCCAAAGAGAGGAGAGGTTGCTTTGGCTAGAAAGGACTTGTCAAAGGCAGCGGTACGGTGAGGATGAGTGTAGAGGTCAGAAAGACGGGATCTGGTTGAAGAGGACTGAATAGATGATTTAAATTGAAGGAATTGGAAGATATAGCTGGGACGATGAGTTCTGATAATCTGGTTGAGAAAGGAAGCTAGAAAATACTGGCATCTGTAACGAGGATAAAGCCACCTTAACTCGACGTAATACTGGGTTATATGCGTATCTCTGGTGATGTGGAATAAAAATTGTATTGCACAGTTCATAATACTCTTGAGCTCACCTGAAAGTCCGCTGTACACCTCACAACCGTAGTCAAAGTGGGGAAAGACAAGGGAGGAAACAAGGAGTTCACGAGTATTGAATGGTAGGAGGTTATGTAGGTGACAGAAATGCACTAGGGTTACTATGTTTCAGCAGGATATTTGGGAGATGTGCGGTTTCCAAGATAGAGTTTGATCTAGAGTAATACCTAAGTTTTTGACATATAAGTGAAAATAGATAGGAGTATTGTTTAGGAAAAGGTTGGGGGAGCTGGAAATGGATTTAGGGAGAGCGGGTGATGATATCAGGATGGCTTTTGTTTTTTCAGCACTTAGCAGGAGTTCGTAACTGTTTGCCCAAGCACTTTTATTGTTTATATCCTTCTGAAATTTAGAGATAGCATCAGGAAAGTCGTTTTTGGTAATGGAAATATAAATCTGAATATCGTCGGCATAGAGATGGTATTGGGAGTGCTTAATGGAGAGCGGAAGATCATTTATGAATATGGAGAAATGTGTAGGAGATAACGAGGAACCTTGGGGTACACCTTTTGTTAGAGGCAGTGAGTCAGAGTGGGGTTTATTGGAAACTACAACATACTGGGAACGGCCGGTAAGGAATGATTGAAACCATTGAAGAGCGCCTATGGATACTGGCACTCTATGGATTTTAGTAGAAGTGGTGTTGGAAGGTTTGCCTGGTTTAGGAAAAGAATGGTAGTGGAATGTTTCCATAACAGAGGAAAAGAGGTGGTGAGTAGGATGCAGTTGTGGATATATGTAAGGAATATAATAGCTTTCTGCAGAAGTTGTCTGAGGATCTGGAGGGTAAGGAGATCATGTCCAGGAGATTTACAGAGGGTCAGTTTTTGCAGAAGATATTTGACTTCAGAGGGATTAATAGCTTTAGGAGGTAGGGGAAGTGGAATTGGTGACATAAGAAAGTCTTGCACTGTTGCGGTATGATTGATGTGGGATTCTGGATGTAGAGTGAATACTTTGGAGAGGTGTGTGGCGAATTCCTCGGCTTTATCTTCATCAGACGCAGCCCAGGAGTCATCACCACGCCGGAGAAGATGGAAAACTTGATGGTATTTTAATATCTTTTTGGTGATATTCCACAGAGAATTATCATGAGCTGATAAGATGAGAGGGAGGAATTAAAGGACTGGGAATGGAAGGTCGCCAACTCCTACTTCAATTGTCTACAATAAAAATTGTAGAAGCGTCGATCTGTTGGGTGTCAGGTGCGCTGCCATAATGATCTGGCTCGCCATTTGTTGTGGATGAGGTCTATGATATATTGTGGTAAATGATTTTGGTGAGGATGTTTATTGGAGTGCTTAGGAGAGGAGGCAGTCCAGACAATTTGTTGAATGGCGCTGGTAAAGGAGAAGACCGGAATCGTCAAGGTCATCTGGGGTTTTGAGGGTCACTCTGAGGTTAATATTATTGGTCAGGATTTGGCAGAAAAGGTTCCAGTTGACAGGGCCTCGGATGAATGATGGTGGAATGGGTTTCGAAATAGGAGTTAGGGATACTTTTAGGATCAGTGGACTATGGTTTGAGGATAGTTCTTTAAGTCCAGTTACAGAAAAGTTGAGGGAACTTGATCCGCTGTGGATGAAGAAGTCAGGATTGAGGTTAGGATCGGTTGGCCAGTAGGTAGGGGAGTCAGGGGGTAGGAGGTTAAAATGTCGGGAGTTCAGTGCAGACAGCAAAGTTCTTCCCCGAGAATTCGTGGTTCTGGAGCCCCGCTGTTGGTGCTTGGCGTTAAAGTCTGCAACCAGAATGAAATGATTTCCCAAGGAATTCAGGAAGGATACAAATTCGGGGTTGGAAACGGAATGTTTGGAAGGGCAATATGCAGATGTGAGGGTAACCGAAAAGGAAAAAGTCTCAATTAATATGGCTGTGGCTTGTCGGAAATCATAGGCGGAAGTGGGACTAAATGATGAGAGAGGGATTGGTGGACAATGATAGCAGAACCGGCATGAGCTTTGCCATCTGGGTGGTCAGTATGTTATGTCATGTATTGCTGTGTTTTGAATAACTGTAGTCGTTAGTCTAGTATCAGTAATAAGTGCAACATTGACTGTTTTGTCTTGCAACAACGCTGTCAGTTAGTCGTAGGGTTTTTCAACTCTTACACTGATGTAATACAGTCGTTGAAGATCGTAAATTTTTTTGACTCCTGTCGATGGTTCTAGATCAACAAAGAACAGGGGAAGTTGAACTTTATTTTTAAAAACTATAGTGACTTGGCGCACCTTATATCCCATCTCCATCAGTTCCTCTTTAATTACTTCATTTGGGTCAGACGGATGTAAGTTTCTTTTTACAACCCTCAGTGCTCTCTCCTGGCGAAACTGATAAGTATAAAACTCAGCTTTGGTATCTGTCAGATATTTAACTAATTTCCTGTAGGTTTCAGCACTATCCAGAGATATTTTAGTGTCATTTGTTCTATTCAGACATGAGTTGTTGCCAGGGTTCAATATTTGGTCTTGTGTGATTTCCAAAACAAAACATCTGTTTGAAATTCCCTTTTTCTTCTTTAACTTCATTTTTATGCCTTTCAGCATAGAGTTAATTCAACCCAGGATTCCTATCCTTTTCTCTCTTTTGGGAGAGTAGTCATCATTCATCATCATAGTAGTCAACATATCCTGCATGTTGCTAACTATCCAACAATGTTCTTTTCTTTCCCTTGAACCAACCTGGATGAATAGTTACTATAGCTATGTTATTGTGTTCCTCTAGGTCTATTCCTGTTGTTATCATTATCATATCATCTGGCAAAAAAATTGGTCATCGAGTCTGGGCCATCTCCAGTAGCCTTCACCTGTCTCTATCCTGGTTTTTTTCAGTTCCGAACATGGAGTAAGGTTCAAGTTTGATTATCTTGACATCTGGGCTACTGAAGTGGTTGTAAAGTTCTCGGTAACTGCTTCATCTTTATTTTTCACATACTTTTATGAGCAAATTGATCTTTCATAGGATTTTCCTTTCAAATATCTGGAGCCTTTTCTCATCAGTCTTCATTATAGTCCATGCCTTTAAGCTATAAATAATACTGGTCACACTAGTGTTTTGTAGATCATTGTTATTGTCTCCTTTGAGACGAATTGCTGTTAAACTGCTTAATCTTTTCCAGATTGACCCAAATACCAAGATATTTAGCTGCCCTCTCTAATGCAAGGAATGCTTCCTTCAGTGCTCTTTTGAATCTTGCTATGATGTCAGAATTGTCTGCATAGCCTAGAATTGGAACCAATTTGTTAATAAGTGTTCCATTATTCTGGATTCCTGAGCTCCTAATTGCTTTTTCTTCTGGGATGTTGAAGAGTAGGGAGGAATGGACTTTGGTTACTGGAATTAAGTTTTTATTGACTAGGAGCCCAACAGGCATTCCGCACAAATCTTGACCAATGCTGAAATTACAGCTATCAAAAAAATCCATTAGCTGGATGATGAGGGGATGCATGAAATGAAATACCTACTGTTGTAGCCTCCATAAATTTTTTGTGGATCTTGATTATGGCTCATTATACATACGTGCCTTTACCATTTAAATTGTTTCATCTTCAGAGTCTCTTTCATTGTGAGAATAAATAATATGTAAAAAAAAATCAAGCTTCATATTTTCTAAACCATATTTTTGGAAGTATTTCTTAATTGTATTTTTAAATTTATTTATTAACATTTCTGCTACTGCTATGAAGCTGAATAATTTTAATTGCTCACTTTGTTTTCAACACAAATATTTTTTGCTCACAAGTGTTAGCTGTAAGACACTATTAATTATTTTTTAAAAATTCAATTGTTTTTCTTCAAATGGTTTTGAACAACTGTTTATAAATGCTTATTTGTTAATTTGGTTATATACATAAGCACCTTTCATTTTAGTTTCTTTAAATATTCATTTATATGTTTTTTATAGATGCAATTTCTCCAGTCCCTAGTAATTACCTTGCAAGCCCCTTTGCCAATGTAGCTGTGCAATATGGTTCAAAGTTAATGGGGACTGGAAAGGAAATGGTGGATAAAGAAATCAACCGGTACCTTCAGGTTCCAGTCTTAAAACAATATTTTGCAGTCGATACTGCCTATGTTAAAAGTAAACTTCGCATAGTATTATGTCCTTTCTTGAATAAAGTAAGTGTAATAATTTATTTTGTAAGACATATATATATATATATATATATATATATATATATATATATATATATATATGTATGTGTGTGTGTGTGTGTATGTATGTCTTAAACTTTGAAATCTATGTTGTGTATGTATGTATTTAATGGATTTAACACATATAAATTAAAAATATGCAACGTAATGATTTTTTGGGGCTTACAAAAGTTTTTCGAAAAAGAAACTACTCTGAATAATTTGGTGACTGCATAAACAAATTATAAACACATACAATTTAGTACTTAGTATTGAATTATGTTTTGAACACTTTTGATAAGTTTGTTTAAAAAAAAAAAAAGAAAATTATCCCCAATCCTTTTGGTCTGCTTCAGCAAATCTTCCATAAATTCCAGAAGATTTTGGTAATTTTGACCATCACTCTTACCCCATATCCCTGACTTTTTAGTGCTTTGGGAATAGGTTCAGTACTTTATATTATATTGTATTGTGACCAAATCGTATTGTATTGTACTTAGCCTATGTTGGTCTTTAACAGTTGTGTCAATCTCACTCATCCTTATCAATCGAACCAATTGAGTCTGTTTCTTTGTCGACCACCTTTATGTTTTGAACTATGAGAAACCTCTTGGTTGACAAAACAACTTATACTGGAAACATTTACACATACTGAAGTTGCAATATACCTCATCGTGAAAGAGCTTAGTGCTGTTTCTTAAATCTCAGATCTTAAATCTTAAATAAATTGTATCCATACTTTTTAGGTTTTTCTGATTCAAGTAGTCCTTCGCTGTTACGTTCTGACCAGTAGTAGCTACATTAAACTAAAAACTTAATTTTGAACCTTACTTCACACTATGATCACAAAAGTGTTGCAATAAATATATTAGCAAAAATAATTTATTTCAATTTTAATCTAATCAGTCACTAATCCCCTTAACATTGCTTTGGTATTATACACGCTAGTCCCCACTAAGTTGTATTGATGTGCAGTAGCAGATATAATTGTAGTATTATTTTTTTTTTCTGCAATATAAATAATTTACATATTATTGCAATGGTTTTGCATGTCTTTATAATAATAATATTATTATAATGACATAAAAAACCATTGTAATAATTATAACATGTTATTGTAATGGTTTTGTATGTCATTGTGTGTGCTTTTGTATGTATTTATGGTACATATATTCACCTTTTTTAAAACATATTATTCTTTTAATTAATTTAATCATATTACTCACTGTATTAATAAAAATATTTATTTAATGTTATTATTTCTAACTTTAGGATTGGGCTTTGAAGTACAGTGATAATATGAGACTTGGGCCAAGACATGATATTAATTGCCCTGATCTTTACATACCATTTATGGCTTTTTTGACGTATGTACAATTTTTATTTTCTTTATATTCTATTTAACATAGGATCATATACGTTTTTATTGTTAACTTATTACATTTTATTACTAATGCGTGAACACTAGGATGATGCTGTTTAATTCATGATTGAATAGATTTTAAAGTGACTTACAGATTGGAACTGATCAAGAATTTTCATGAACGCTTCATAAAAATATTTAATATTATATTGTATATTACTATTTTTTAAATCTTCTAGGAATTCATTAAGGTTTTAATTTATTCACAAATAGATTTAAGTTCCCTTTATTTTATTTTATTAATTTTAATGGACTTTCAATCCTCCCCATATGCTTAAATTTCATCTAAAATCAGAAATGACTAGTGAAAGCACTATTTATTTTATTTATGTTTTAACAGCATATCGAGTTTTAAAAAAACTACATTTGATATGGGTTTTTCATTAAATATTTTATAGTTTTGATGTGTTTAGAAATGATGCTATCCGTTTTTTATTCATTAAAGTTTTTGGCAATCCTGGATCCTTTACTATTGATTTTATAGTTTGTTGAAAGTATCTGTTATAAATTTGTACTGATGAAGTATAATATTGGCATTGAGTTGTGGTAATTACTACTGGTTGACGGTAATATATAGTAACTATCAAAAACATTCTATATGTTTCCATTTTGTCAGTTTGTATAAATATATGAGTGTCTTAATTTTATTTTGATGCAAAAGCAATGTGAGTGAAATGCACACACTCAAATTTTGTAAGGGATCGGTCAATGAGGTCTTATTTGCCTCAGCTGATGCTCATCTATTAGGTACATTTTACACCTAAACCTTTTTTATCTGCCTCTTTGTTTTCTTTGATTTTTGTCAAAAATTTATCCAATTTTCTGATCTGAAATGAAACAATTCCAATGAACCACTTATTCACCTCTAAAATAAATAAAAAATCCATAAGGCTTAAATATGTTCATTGGTTAGTTACACTGTTAAATGTAAATTACTGTCTTAAGATGAGTATTACCTACTTAAAATATCAAAAACAGTTTAAACTTATATAATTAGTGTTAGTGATTTATAGAAGCAGGCTGAAATAGAAACCAATTCAGCTTGTGGGATTTCCTTCTACTTATTTATTTAACTGTTTTCTGTTATTGTTAATTTGCATTTTGGAACTTTTCCATCATGTTTATTATGATGAAATTCACTTATCTTGTCTATGTCACAAGTGTATTTTGATTTATTCGATATCTTTGGAAAGTTTTTAAAGTTATTTCTGAAATTTACCTATTATGATTCTTTAAGTGGCAATTAAAATAACATTAAGTTTTCCTTTTTTCATTTATTTCTTATTTCACTCTTTGTTTCAGCTATGTGCTCATTGCTGGAGTATTGTTGGGTATCAATGATCTTTTTCAACCCGAAAAATTGGGAATCATAGCTAGTCAAGCAACGGCATGGACAATTGTGGAAGTCCTTATTCAACTTGCTCTTATTTATTTCTTTAACATTGAAATAAATGCAACTACATATGATATTGTTGCATATTCAGGATATAAATTCATTGGGTTAGTAAGAATTAAACTAGTTTCATTTTAATTTTAGAAAAAGTATGAATATTAGAAACATCACGATCTTAAAAGGGAAGAAAAATTTAAATAAATAACATTTGTTTGTTTATATATTACTGCTTTTTGAAAAGCCTTCAGAGTTGAAATATTTAAAAAACAATTTATCTTATAATATATTATTTTAGTTTTAAATTTTAATTTTATTGGTTAGGTTTTAACTATTGAGGTGAGTAAATGAAAATGACCATTTCAATTTAAAAATTAACTTGATTCTTTATTTACCTCAAATAAGTTTTAGGCATCAAAGTACAGTCCATTATGCTTAATGTTTTTTTGCCATCTCGAAGCCAGCTATTCAATTCCCTGTCGATGCCAAGCTTTAAGTTTTGAATTGAAAAAATTTCCTAGCCCAATTTTGACCTCCTCCATTGTACGAAAAGTTTTCCCCTTTAGGAAGTGGGCCATAGCTCTGAAGAGACAGCAGTCTGACCCGGTGCAAGATCAGGGCTATATGTTGGGTGTGGTAGAAGTTCGATGGCATTCATCTCAGCAAGATTCTGCTTCGTATATTGAGAGGTGTGTGGCCGTTGTCTTGCTGGAACAAAACATTCTTCCGATCCACTTAAGCCGGGTATTCCCTTTCCAAATCTTTGTACGTCCGTTGTAGCTGTTCTGAATGGAGTACTGAATCAACAGAACGCCCATCCTGGCTCAAACTCATAGTGAATTACTCCTTCAAAATTCCTAAAAAACTGAAAGCATGGTCTTTTTTTCAAATTGAAGCTAGCTGGTCTTGGTCCATTGATGCGTTAGGATTGCCCCAGTAAATCCACCTTTTGTCATAGGTGAAAATTCTTTTGAAGAAACGTTTGCCACTTGGATTTTGGAGGAGAAAACGACATGCTTTCATGCGACATTTGGGTTGCTTCTGGGTGAGCTCATGGGGAACTTCTCTACATGATGTATTCACTTTCCCCAGTTGGTGGAAGTGAAAAAGCGTCCAGGTTTTCCCATTTTTTTTTGGGTATCCACTTTATAGAGGTTGGGTCTGCCACAGGAGGGTCTCCATACCCTAGCATCACCCTCCAGCTGAAATAAAAGAATAAATAATATTTTGTCACAGCTGGGATTCAAACCCAGGACCCAGAGAACAGTAGACTAGTGCTCTATCCACTAAAACACACCGCTCCTCCGACTTTCTCCCCTGCTTTAACTATATTCAGTCTTCTTTAATTCTTTTCTTGAATTTTAGTAATAAAATAATCCAGATCTAACTTCAAGTAATTTATATTTATAATTTTACTGTTACCAAAGAGCTGTTACTTATCTTTTTCAGTTTCCCAGCCTTCAGAAATTCAACATAACCTTATTATAGAGTTGGCTTATTTATATTCTTCAATACGAATATATTTGTATTGGAAAAAAATAAAATAATTAAAATCTATTGGTGTGAATATGAATACTTACTTAATTATTTTTTTCAGTCAGCTCAATGCTGATTCTTGACCTCTTACTGTTGTGATCTTATACTGCTACCATCCAGTTTCTCCCTCGCTCACTCCATCGATGCCAAGGTCTTCCTCTACATCTTGTTCCTTGTAATGGGGTGTATACAGAAAAATGACTATTTTATCAAATTAAAGATTTTGAAGGACTGTAAATAGTTTAATACTATTTAATACTTAATAATCCCTTTAGAGAATTCTTTAAGCTTGTTTAATCCCATTTGACTTCTTCAAGAAAAGTCTGTTTAATTATTTGTTTAAAAAAAGAAATATGACAGTGTCCTATGAAATTCTTGTAAGCATGGTATTATCTTATTAGTACATTACTGGAAAAAAACATTTCACAGTCGCTGAAGGAACTCATGAAACTATTAAAAATGAAGGGGAAGGTCTCCTTGACCATCACACTGCATGACATTCGTTTGAAAAACATCAGCAGTAGAGATACAATATTAGATTGAAAGAAGGCCTCTAGGGGACCACTAATGGGTGTTGATGAGGTTCTGTAGGAAGCTATTAAGTCAACTCAGTCCAGAAGTACTCTCGAACTTTCCAGGAGGTGTAGTGTGTTGAAAGATACTGTTAGTCAACATCTACTATGCATGGGGAAAAATAATAAGATCATTAGACTGGTCCCTCTCTAAGTGGAAGCAATATACCTGTGATGAAAATTGGGTTTACTTGTGAAATCCGAATATCTGTGAGCAATGGCTAAATCTTGGTCAAGCTGCTTTTACGATTGCTGCAAGGGGGCCATTGGGTAAAATGATCCATGCTCTCCATTATTTGGAATTGTTAAGGTGTTATTCATCACAAATTTGTTCCTGTTGGATGTTCTATGAATTCTGAATTCTGACTGTGAACAACTGGATTGATTGCGTACAAAGTTGTCTGAGCATCATCCTGCTATAAGCAACCAAAAAGGAGTTTTTCCAACAAAACAACTATTTTTATCACACTTCCCCTCAAACCAATAAAAAAAAATAACTTCATTGGTTCGAACTCAAGCCACGTCTACCATATAGTCCAGACCTCGACATTAGGTTACTACTTGTTTTAAGCCATGTCCCATTTTCTTCAAGGGAAATTTTTTTATAATTTTGTGGAAGTTGAAATTTAAATCCATGAGTTCTTTGACAGTTATCCCAATGAATGGTATTGACTATTGAGATGTTGATTTCTATAAGGTACTATATCCATTCTAGGAAATTTTACAGGAAGCGCAAAAATCTCTCATTACTGTATTATTAAACTAACTAATTTGATTCTTTTTGCATTAAAATCTAGAATTGTTTTTTTAATATATTAATAACATCATATTAAAGTTATGAAATAAAATGTTTTAATATGATTTGGAATAAAACTTAATGTGTAATTTAGTTCCTTTAGAAAATCCTTATTAAATCATCATTATTATTAATTAATGTGTTTTCGGGTATTATAATTACGTTTTTTGAGCTGTATTTTTTATCGCTCGCATGCATGTTAACTCGCATTTACTTTTACTTTTTTTTATTGATATAGGGGTTGATAATTATGTTTTTGGGTCTTATAGTAGCGTTTTATTTTTTTATTGCTCCTGCACATCATAAATATAATTTAATTTTAATATTTTTTATTGCTATAGGGATTGATAATTGTGTTTTCGGTTCTTGTGATTAAGTTTTTCAACAGTATTTTATAACACTCACGCTCTTATTAACTAAAATTTACTGCTAAACCCTTTGTTCAAACCCCTATAACAATAAAAAATATAAAAGTAAATTTGAGTTAAAATGTGTGGGAGTGATAAAAAAATAAAACTCAAAAAAACGTAATCATAGGATCCCAAAACACAATTATCAACCCCTATATCAATAAAACACACGAAAAGTAAATTTTACTTAAAATAAGCATGAGCGATAAAAAATACTGTTGAAAAACTTAATCACAAGAACCGAAAGCACAATTATCAATCCCTATAGCAATACAAAAATAAAATGTTACTATTGGGTTGTGTCTCATGAAGGTAAAGGATTTTTATTAAAAATACGATATGAAAACAAGATAATTTTATTTTAAGTATTTACCTTCTTTTTCTACATATTTTTTCCAATGTGACACCAACTTTTTTATCCCTGAACTGAAAAACTCTGAGCTTTGAAGTGAAACAAAATCTGAAAACGCACTTTTCACTTGATCATCATTTTCAAAAAGTTTTCCTTTGACGAAGTTGTCTAAATTCCTGAACAGGTGGTAATATGTTGGAAGCAATTCGGGAGAATATGGTGGGTGCGGAAGAACTTCATAGCCCAGTTCTTTCAATTTTTGCACGGTATGTTTTGAAACATGGGGTCTTGCTGCCGCTCATGTGATCATGAGGTACCCATGTATTGAACTTTTTTACTTTCCCAATACACTTTAAATGCCTGGAAACGGTAGATGCACTTACATTTAGTTGTGCTGAGAGTCCTTTAACTGTTGTTTGGTAGTGGTATCCTTCTACTGTATGTTTGAGGACATCGTTGTCTATTATGGACGGAGGTCTTCCTCGGGGCAAGTTTTCCAAGTCGGTATCCCCAGATGAAAACTTAGCAAACCAATGGAGAATGGTCCGTTCATTAACACTCCCTTCCCCAAACGCCTTGCAAATATTTCTAGCGGCCTCAGCTGCTGAATGGCCGAGATTAAACTCGTGCAAAAATATTACCCAAAAATCGCGTGTTTCCATGTTCATATTTGGAGGTATACTAAAAAGTGGGTATTTGATTGGGAAGCTAATGTTTATAATACAAAGGTAGAGGATTAGTAACTGTTTACTTTAAATATGTAAACATTCGGAAGAAAACAACAGAGACCTGCAAAATCCTTTATGTAATTCAGAAACTTTAAAAACGGACATTTCATGTGAAACAACCCAATATAAGACCTGAAAACATAATTATCAACCCCTATATCAATAAAAGTAAATGCGAGTTAACATGCACCTGAGCGATAAAAAAATACAGCTCGAAAAACATAATTATAATTCCCGAAAACACATTAATTAATCCTAATAACCTCCCCTCCCCTCTTAAAAATGAAAATCAATAACCATCTCAAAACTAAATTGAGGATAATTAATTTTTAAAAATATTAGCTCGTTTAAAAAACAGTACTTGATATCAAATATCTAAAAAAAAAAAAAAAATGTCGATAGGATATGCCATAATTATTATAAAAGTCATAATTTTAATTAAACTAATTATTTTTCAATAAATAAATAAATAAAACGGAATATTAAGGGCTAGAAGTGAAGAAAAGAGTTTCAATTGATTTGAAAAAGGTGACATTTGAAATGAAAATTTTTATATTTGTTTTGGAAAGGGTTACATTTGAAATGGAAAGGCTTACATTTGAAATGGAACAGGTTACATTTGAAATGGAAAGGCTTACATTTGAAATGGAAAAGGTTACATTTGAAATGGAAAAAGTTATATTTGACTTGGAAAAGGTTACGATTGACTTGGAAATGCTATATTTCTCAATTCGCTAATGATGGTGATAAAAGTGAACTATACTTTTGAGTATTAATAGTATTTTATATCTAAGAAATAATAATACAAATATTTCGCCAAAAAACAGTAATTTTTTATACATCCCATTATTTCTTTTTATTTTCTTTGGCAGGTCCTTTTCAGCCATTTTAGCTGGTTGCTAAAGTAGATTTGACTTCCTGGTTTGTCTGACATATTCATACTTAGTCAATCTTCACAGCTCCAAATATTTTAAGCAGAACCTTCCTCTCAAAGAAAATTAGATTCTCCTTTCTAGTTATTTCTTTGCAAATATTATATGTGGAAATACTTATTTGATAAAAGTAAATCAACACAATATAAATGCTAAAAGGGTAAAGCAAACAATATTGTAATTAAGTATTAACTTCTTATATTAGTATTTATATATGTGATCACTTGTATGTCCAACCGGTCTCATCAATGTCTTGAGAGACACGAACTGCTGATTAATAACAATAATAATGCTTTATTTATTCTGGGACAAGTCCCTTCAAAATGATATAACAGGAAATAAAAAGTGAACTTAAGACTGGTGTCTTAGAGTAAAATAATTGAAAACAATAGAATTAAATTGATTATTTGGGAATTGAATTGATAGGAAATGGCTGAATAGACGGGATTTAAATGTTGAAAGATTTTGGGAATCCCAGATATTGAAAGGAATGCAGATCGGATTAAGAATGATCTATAGAAAGCTGTGGATCGATAGGACGTTACATACAGATCAGAAGCCCGTGAGTGGGTCTTACGGGAACGAACGGAGGATTTAAGCAGATCCGAGATGTAAAACGAACACCAGGCCGGGATCGGATAACTTGGTAGAAGATGGATGCCAGAAAGTACTTACGGCAGAAGGAAGGGTAAAGCCACTTCAAATCTTCATAAAAAGAGGTGTCTCTGGATATCCCAATGATGAACCATATAAAGCAGTTAAGCATTGGTTTTAGTTTTGCCCCGAGATCCCCAGAAACATTAACATCCTTAGCTGTCACTATCAATCTCGTATTATTTTATATTATCCCTTAGATTATAAATTATTTAAGTATCAACCCCTTTTGCTCCTATACTGAAGTGTTTGTGTTATCTTATTTGATCTTAGTTATTATGGTCACCCTTGTCTATAACATTACTTAAGGGTTGATAATAACAAACAATTGAGGTTGACTTTCATAATTATTTTTTTATTTTTCAGGATAAATATCATTATACTTTCGGGAGTTTCGTCATACTACTTAGCTTATTGGCTAGGCCTTTTGTACAGTTGTTTATCAATGGGATACTTTACAGTAAGTTATACTTTTACTATTCATCTATCTTGAAGACTTGAATAGTTACTGATATTAATTTTATTATTTTATTTATAGTTTATATTTTTACTTTATTTCAGTATTTGGTAGCATCCAACTTTTTTTTAAATCCTGTACCGAAATAAACCAGTCTCTTAATTTAAATTACACAACACAAACATGGGAAACAAGCATTCTCATTAAAAATGAAAGATTAAAAAAAACACATAAAAATTTCCTTATTTCTGAAGGGAAAATTTTTTTATCTCACAGTAATACAGGCTTAGTTATTTTATGAACATACCCTCTTGTCTATTTTTTGTATCATCACCATTATCTTATGTAAAATAATTTTTATTTTACTTATACTTGGAAAAGAATTGTTTACTAGTTTGATGATATATTATTTAATAAAAGGTACTTCCAATTCTGTATACGTAATTTTGATTTTAGTGTTATATGTATAATTTCCACTGATTCTTAAGCGCCTATTTTAGAATATTTGCAATATTTATAATTAGATTTGCACATATAGCTGAATATGAATATCAGTCAAGCATCAGTTAGGATTGGTCATGGGCAGGCTTTATATAATAATAATTTGTTTGATACATTTAATTTGTAATTTATACTAAAATATGGGTTTATAAAACACTGAGTTCTGTTGGTTTTACTACACACATAATCAGTGTGATGAGTAAAAGCAGTCTTTATCCATTTCCAATCCCAGATATTTATCTCATTTTACTAAGATATGAGCATATTGTTTACATACAAAACTCTTTTTAAGTTTTGTAGTTTAAATTCTAATTTTCCATTTATTAAAAAATGTTTCCATGTTTTTAATGGTATGGTCAGTCTATTAGTGATTGTGTCCAATCTGAAACTTGAAGTAGAAAATGCTCTGCCGTCTGTGAATAGTGATTTTAGTACTTTATGGGTTTGGCATGGAATGCCATTAATATAGATCATCACAGTGTTTGTGATTTACCACCTAGAGGAAGCCTGGCATTACAGCTACATAATCAAACAAGTTAACCAAGATACCTGTGGAAGTAGCTTACCCTCAAGGAGGAGAAAGTCTTTTCTCTCTATTGATGCAGCTAACTTACTAAATATTCCATCCATATTTTATTATTAACATTTTGGTTTGTTTTACATTCTTTCAACTGTGTCAAATAATTCATTTATTGATTTTTATTTCAATAACTAAAGATTATGTAGTCACTAATTGATTGTCCCTTAAATTGTTTAACTATAGTTTTGCGGTCAGGTTGTTATGAAGAAGGCACACGTTTTTGTCTCCTCAAGATGGTTAATTGTAAATAACATTTTCCCATTGTGTGATTTGTGTCTTTTGATTTATTACCATTTTTCTCATCAACTTAATCAGAAAAAACAATATGTGAGCATTAATGAGTGCGATACTGGAATGTGAATACCTCCAAGTCCATAAGGAAAAATGACCTATAAAGTTTTGCCATGTTTACCTTTAAAATATTGGTATAAGACCTCTTTCAAGAACTATTTTCATTATAAAACAGTTCTTCTCCAATCACTTGAATTAATGAACATTAGTGTTATCCATACAAAAATCCATCCTGTTTCCCTGCATGAAGATATATTCTCCTTCAACTTCAGCTAGATGGTTTGGACATTTATTGGAGAATAAATGAAGACACTGTAATCGAATGAAGGTAATGGAACCTCTGCCATCTGCAAGGGTAAACTATGTCCCCATGTCTGGAAAATCAAGATTAAAGGAACCTGACATCTGCCAAGAACCAACATAACCGGCTAGGATAGACTAAGGCTTCCCTGCCCTAAAAAGTAGACGGGTGGAAAAATGAAAAGGGATAGAAAAAGCCCCTCAGCACTTATCATTCAAGTACCACCAGTTGATTGATAATTTGTGAATCTCCTGTTTTAGAAGCCCTGAGTAGTTAACTAGATAATAATTCTATTCTACTAAGAACAGAAAAAAGTGTATCATTTTTGTTTATTTATTTCAGGTTAAAACTTTAAAATGGAGATTGATGGCTGATTTCGGACTCACTCAAAGTGGCCTTGATTATAGAAGAAAACAATATTTTCTTGTATCACTTGCTTTCTGCCATGTCTTCCAGATGTGGTGGCTATCAAGTAGCTTATTACAAGCGATTCATTAAAATGAGAATTAAATGTACTTCATTTACAATATTACCTTACTAAATTGTTTTGTATTTAAATTAATAAATAATTTTGTTATCAATGATGTTTTTAAATATACCCTGACTTTAGGAATACCTTTTTATAGTAATAAAAAATAAACAAAACCTACAACACCACAATCCATGATTAGTGCTTTCCTGCTCTAAAACGTTGACAGAAAGAAAAATGAAAAAAGAAGAAACCCCTCAGCACTTAACGTTCAACTATCACCCATCCATAATTTATAAATCTCCTATATTAGAAGCTTTTAGTTTTTAACTAGCTTATAATTTTATTCAATCAAACTTAGATAAAAATTGTACATCATTTTTGTTTGTTTATTTCAGGTAAAAACTTTTAAATGGAGATTGATCGCAGATTATGAACTGACCAAAAATTGCCTTGATTATAGGAAAAAGCAATACATAATTGTATCTTTTACTTTCTGCCATCTCTTCGAGATGTGGTGGCTATCAAGTAGCTTATTAAAATCCCTTCATTAAAATGAGAACTTGAATGTACTTCAATCACCAAATAACCTAAATAATTAATTTTGTATTATAGTAAATAAATAATTTTGTTATAAATGATGTTGTTAAATATGCCCTGATTTTAGGAAAATCCTTTAAAAAAAAAAAAAAAAAGAAAAAGAAAAGCCCCACAGCACTCATCATTCAACTACCACCCATTCATAAGTATTAGTCTGTATTAGAAGCCCTTATTAATTAACCAGCTCTTCCTGTTAAACACAGCAAAAACATTTAGTGTAATTTATGTTTATTTATTTCCGGCTAAAACTTGACCAGGGAGAGTGATAGCTGATTTAGGACCAGCTCAAAGTTTTATAATAAAGAAGAAAACAGTATTTTGTTGTATCACTTGTTTTCTGCCATGTTCTTCAGATGTGGTAGCTTATTACAAGTGATTCATTAAACTGAGAATTAAATGTACTTGAAGTACAAAGAAATATTAAAAAACGAATTCAAGGAATTGGGATACGAAGTTACGAACGTAACAAATGTAATTTCTCGATTTAAAACACCATTACCGATGTTCTTTGTGGACATCACAAAGTCATCATTTAACGAAAAAATATTTGAAATCGAGTATATTTATTACTCTCGAATAAAAATTGAAGAACCTCGAAAAAAGAGAACCATCCCACAGTGCTTAAGGTGCCAGCAGTACGGTCACACAAGATCATACTGTAACCATCCACCGAGGTGTGTTAGATGTGGTCTTAATCATGTTAGCACTACCTGCACCAAGCCGAGAGACACCCCAGCTAAGTGTGCTAACTGTGGTGGAGAACACCCAGCAAACTATAAGGGCTGTCAAACTTTAAGGGACCTTAGAAATGCCAGAAGACAGTTCCAACGACCAACACACATTCAACCAGCGCAGATGCCTCATCGCTCAGAAGACTTCCCGACCCCAGTCAGCCATCCCACTACCCTCCACCGCCGCAGCAACCTTCGCCCCTTCAGTATGCACCGCCTCCTCAGTACTCTTTACCTCTTCAGTATCCTCTAACTCCGCAAAATCATGTGCCAGCACAACCAGAAACCAGCTCTGGACCTCAGAAGCACCCTCTGCCAGCACAACCGAGATTTAGCTCTGGACCTCAACAGCAACCAATACTGTCAGGTATGGGAAAAGGTATTACCAGGCAGGTACCTCCAACTGTAAGTAGTTCTTCCCAAATGGTAGACATAATCAGAGAACTTAATAATCTTATCCACCCCCTTTTCAGTATTCTCCAACATTTATCACAGATTTCACAAGTGTGGTGCACATCATATGGACCCTAGTCAATTAACAGTGGGTACCTTGTCAATACTCCTTTGGAACGCTTACAGACTTAACCAACATAAAACTGAGCTTGACTTATATTTGCATGAAAATAGGACAGATGTAGCACTAATAACTGAAACTCACTTAACGCCACGTTCAAAATTTTACATTCCAGGTTACATTATGTACAGAACAGACCACCCTGACAAGACAGCACATGGTGGAACGGCTATACTGATCAGAGCAGTTCTTAAACATAACTCTGTAGAACTACCCACCTCACCGATAATACAATCAACAGGCACCACACTTTACACTCAGCACCACACTATCACTCTTGCAGCTGTGTACTGTCCGCCAAGGTACGTTTTGACACCAACAATGTTTTCTGACTTTTTTAAACTATTAGGGAGATGCTTTATCGCTGGAGGCGATTTTAACGCCAAACACTACAACTGGGGTTCCCGGCTCTGCACCACACGAGGAGGAAATCTGTTAAGTGTCCTCCAAAATCTTTCATTGGACACCATCTCCCCAAATACCCCTACATACTGGCCAAATTCTCTACACAAAACTCCTGACTTACTTGACTTTTTTATAACTAAAGGACTTAGAACTGTACCTCACACTGTTAAAACTGGCTTCGATCTTTGCTCTGATCACTCCTTAGTACACCTGATTCTTCATGATGAACCCTCAGAAGTACATAAAAGACCATCACTCGCTCAGAAAAATATGGACTGGGATTTCTACAGAGTGTACTTAGAATCTCTTATTTCAATTCCTTTATCGCTGAAAACAGAGAAAGAACTTGAGATGGCTGTTGATGTCTTCACCAAGTCTGTACAGAATGCAGCGTGGTCTTCACCTCAACCCAGCAACAAACATGCAACGAACTTACCTTGCTACCCACAATACATAAGGGACCTGATCAGAGCAAAGAGAAGAGCTCGTAAAGTGTGGCAAACAAACAGATTACCATCAGACAAACGGACATTTAACAAACTTAACAATGAACTGAAACGAAAGATACAAAAATTCAACAGAACTACTTATGAATCTTACATTGAAAATTTAGGAACTGATGATGGAAGCTTATGGAGACACAAAAAACGTCTTAAAGCATCGCACGGTGTCGGCTCCTTTAAGGAGAGAAGACGGTTCCTGGGCCGTGTCGGATGAAGAAAAATCTGAACTCTGCTGACCATCTTTTATCTGTTTTCACACCACATACTGATGACACTAATAAAGAACACGACGAATTTGTACTCAAAATCTTAGACATTCCACTACAGCTCTCATTGCCTCCTCCTTCCTTCACTCCATCACAGGTCGCAGAACACATTAAAGACTTACAAAAAAAGAAAGCTCCTGGCCACGACCTTGTAAATACTGTAGCACTCCAGCAAATGCCAAAAAAGGCTCTAGTGTTTCTCACGACTATTTATAATGCAATACTTAGGACTACAAAATTTCCAATTCAATGGAAATACTCTTACATTTCCATGATTAATAAACCAAACAAGGACAAAAACAACCCCTCTTCCTACCGCCCAATTAGTTTGCTTTCTATTTACTCCAAAATATTCGAAAAATTATTATACAAAAGATTAATAGACATACTAGGTGATAATCAAATAATACCCGATCATCAATTTGGATTTAGAAAATTCCACTCCACAACACATCAACTACAAAGAGTGACTGATTTCATTTCAACTGCGCTTGAGCAAAAATTATATGCAACAGGTGTATTCCTGGACGTAGCTCAAGCATTTGACAGAGTCTGGCACCAGGGTCTCCTGTTTAAACTCAAAAAGATACTACCACACACATACTTTCTTATTATTCAATCATTTCTCTCTGACAGATTTTTCTCCGTCCGACAAGGTACAGAAACTTCTTCAATAAGACCAATGCTGGCAGGTGTGCCCCAAGGTTCAATACTTGCACCACTGCTATATATATTATACTCGCACGACATACCAGACAGTTCAAACATCCTGACGGCAACATACGCAGACGACACTGCAATCTTATCAAAACATGAAGATCATACTCAAGCCTCACTGACTATACAACATCACTTACAAAAAGTACAGGATTGGTGCAAGTTGTGGAAAACAAGACTAAACTATGACAAATGCCAACATATGACATTTACACTAAGACGTGAAACCTGCCCACCAGTGTACATCGATAATATACCAATACTACAAACAGAAAGTGTCAACTACCTTGGACTAACTTTTGACAGGAGAATGACTTGGGGCCCGCACATTAAGAAAAAACGAAAGACGCTAAACCAAAGAAGTAGACTGCTGCACACACTACTCAGACGACAATCAAAACTAAAATTAAGACAGAAACTTGCCACCTACACATACTTACTAAAACCAATATGGTCATACGCCTCTCAAATTTTCGGAGCTGCAAAAAAGACTCATATACAAAGACTTCAAACTTTTCAGTCAAAAATACTTAGACGAATTACGCAAGCACCTTGGTATGTTTCAAACACAACTTTACATACAGACTTACACATGCCTACCGTCAGCGAATACATACGAACTCACTACTCTCGATTTCACAACAAATTACTAGGACATTATAACCCACTCATAGAACAAATGGCAACAACCAATATGCCCCACAACATCAGGAGAAGATTGAAAAGGTCATGGATGAGAGATCTTCTATAATCTTTTGAATTAAAACATGCCATGGAAGAGATACCACTGGGTATTGTCATCTTCCTCATGCCTGACATGCCACTTTTTATTTTAATTCGGACAGACAATCCACTGATTGTTATATGTAGTATAAACAGGTGTGGATAAAGAAATAAAGTTATAAAAAAAAAATGTACTTGATTTACAATATTACCTTACTAAATTGTTTTGTATTTAAATTAATAAATAATTTTATTATTAATGATGTTGTTAAATATACCCTGACTTTAGGAGTACCTTTTTATAGAAATAAATAAAACCTACACCACCACAATCCATGATTAAGACTTTTATGCCCTAAAACGTTGACAAAAAGAAACATGAATAGGTGTGGAAAAATTATAAGACCCTCAGCAATTACCATTCAACTACCAACTATTCATTATTTATGAATCTCCTGTATTTGAAATACTCAATACTTAATTAGGTTATGATTCTATTCTAATAAAAAAAATGTAACAATTCAGTTTATTTATTTCAAATTAAAACTTAAAAATGGATTGATCGCTGATACTACTACAATCCATGAAGTGGGATGGGTTCACTAGTATTCAAGAGATATATTGTTAAAATTTGCGTTACCTACTTGACAGTAAGCCATGTAAAATAAGGATTTTTGTGGGAATTAATTTGGACAAAGCTGGAAATCGTTATAATACCTCTTAATGGTTCTAAATAAAAGTAATCTGAGTTTGCACTATCGCAGGTGGTGAGCTTAACTTTTTGGAGCCGAAAAAACCCAATTTGGTCACTAACAGACTACTTTAACTTGGAAACAACTATACAAATCAAAAAAACACTATAAAATGAAAGTTGTAGAGCATCAAATTTCAAGATTAAAAGCCTCTTTAAATTTCAGATTCGGTTGGTACGATCCTTCAAAAAAATATTTTTTTATTGATTTTCCACACGCCCAAAGGCCTGTGAGAAATATTTGCTGGATACTGCCGATTTAAAACATTCTGCAGTGACTGCTGCCATAGTTTTACTGGGAATAACGATATTTGCAACATAAACCATATCATGACTACCCAAATGGCTGCTTGTCTCTATATGGGTTAGTTTATACCACTTTTCATAGCAAGTCTAAGAATTCAATTGAATATTCAAATTAGGCATGATAGTACTTTTTTGAAACGTTTCAATCAACATATTATCTATTTGATTTATAATATTCTTTATATTATGCACGACATAGTTTATAAAAATAGGAGAAAGTGTAGGTTGGATAAAAAGAAATAGATTTTTGCACTATTTTATATTTCAGTTTTGTAGGTACCTAAAATTAAACTGCTCTCAAATTTAATATATATGAATAAAAATGTACATTGGAGAAGTGATTTAGTATATATATCAGTTGATAAGCATTTTCTTATCTTGAGGGTATGATTGTAGGGGCGAGGGAGATATTTCCTCTATAGAGAATAAAGGGTATTTTATGGGTTAAAGTATAATAGCTGTTAGTGGTGGAATTTAATTCATCTGCCTATCTATCTGCCACATTATCATCATAGCATCATCGTCAGCCCCATTTTATAGGTAAAAAAGTGCCAAAACTTAGAGGTTTTTCGGTTCCAAAAAGTTAATCTCACCACCTGTGATGGTGCAAACTCAGATTACTTTTATTTAGGATCATTAAGATGTATTAAAATGATTTCCAGCTTTGTCTGAATTACTTTTCCCACAAACCTTGAATTTTAGTCTTATTTTACTGCGCTAAGTGCTTAGTGCGTGGGCTAAGTGAGGAGTCCATGGCTGAGTGGCTAGCACGCTAGTATCTCATGCTAAAAGTTGTGAGTTTGAATCCCAGTCCCGGCGGGGACTTTTATAAGGATGTAATGAAATGGGGATTCACTCACAGCCTCTCTCCCGGGAATGTGAGACCCGTCAGCCAAATGGTGGTCACTCACAAAATTAGGCTTAAGGAGTGATGACCCTACACTACAAAATGCATCAAGAAACGTGAGTATAATCTCCCAGGAGATTACACTGCGAGGCCCAGGGCCTACACGACCTGTTGCGCCACTGGAAGAAGAAGTGCTTATGTGAGAACTGAGTTGTTCAATAGCTGCAACAGTTGAGAATCTGGGACTGGGAGGTTAGAACTGTTTTGTAAATTTCTAGACAAAAATTATAATAGTTTTATATAGGATTTAAAAATTTTGTAGGCTAAGATTTCATTAAAGGAGAGTCTAAAAACGTGTCAAGCTACTGGGCACACCAATGTTTCTCCCTTAGATCAATTATAAAAAATGTTGGTGTTTATGTATGCCTAGCAGCTGTGGACATTTCTTCTTTGTCTGAATGTAATACATTTTTTCAGGGAAAATTGACCCTCAGATACTGATGATAGGATTAGCTGAATCTGGGTGTTTTAACAGCTGTGGAAGGAAACCTCATGCAATATAAGAATATGTGTAACCTAGTAGTCTGAATGGACTCATTTTGCCACAATGTGTGACTGAGCAGAAAGTTTTAAAAATTCCTGTTTATGAGTACATCAAGCTAGTGTTTAAATATGTAAATGGAGTATCTTCACATACCATGATATTTTCCATTATAACCCTTAAAAAAATGAAAATAGATATCATCAAAGATGAAAAAGATATCATCAAAGCTGAAATAGATGGTAATAACAATAACATAGTTATGACACTTTTAACAAAATCGTATATTGAAAAAATGGTCCGATCTTATAACATATACATTGTATAAAACATTTCTAAATATCGTTAAAACAAAAATACAAGACCAGATGTATACATATATTTTTATAATTATCAAGTTGAACAATAGAATATAAAAACAAAAAAGATAAATCCTATATGCCCTTCATATCAGACAAGTTAGACGAAGCGATTAAATATAATATCTAAATGTTAAGATACATTATTATAATTAATCTTTACAATGTGCATTAAAAATTCACAAAAAAAAATCCTAATCCTGAAATCAATTATATGTGTATATATACTTTATATATAGAATAAAGTTTGAGGCTGATATTTAACTTCACCATTATTTTTTTTAAGCATTAATGCACAAAATTTCGGCTATAATGCCATCTTCTGGTGCAAAGAACAAATCTTAGGTATTTATCTAATGTGAGTGAGTACTTACACCCAGAAGCCTCGTCTGAATTCAGAAGATGGCATTATAGCCGAAACGTTGTGCATTAATACTTAATAAAATTGTGGTAATGTTAAATATCAGCCTCCAACTTTATTCTCTCTCTCTCTCTCTCTCTCTCTCTCTATATATATATATATATATATATATATATATATATATATATATATATATATATATAATAATCCTATATGAACTATATTATCATTAAATTCTATATATATATTTTTTGTATAAATTAATACTTTTTAACATAAATAAATTATGTATATATAGATAGATATCTATCACATCACAGTTTTTTTGGAGTTAAATTTAGTCAGATACAAGGCATTTAAAAAAAAAAAAAAATGGGGGAACAAATATACAAAGACAAATTTATATCAACTAAAAGAAATAATAAAACAAGAAAATAAATAATATGACAGTCATTTCGGCTTTATCATATCTTCTTTAATGGGAATGAAACAAAATGATCCTAATTTATAACAACCACACAGTCTCCTATATGTGCTGCAATTGGTTGTTGCATTTTATCGAATGCTTCAATATTCACTCGTTTTGAAACATCATAGGCACCAGGGCCAGAAATTCTAGCAGCTACATTGACAATGACTTTTTCTTTACCGACTATTAGTTCTTTATACTCAATTCTTCCTAGCCAGGTGAAACTGTCAGATGTACTATCATCAGTCAATTCTCTGGAAGCACTGTTGATATAAAATAAAAATGAAGTTATTTATTAATATTTAAAAAAAAAAATGTGTATGTATATATATACATAGCATTTCCAAGTCAAATTCAACCTTTTGCAAGTCAAATTCAACCTTTCCAAGTCAAATTCACCTTTTCCAAGTCAAATTCAACCTTTTCGATTTCAATAAAATAATAAAAATCAAATTAACACGATTTTATGTTTTTATGGTTATTTTAATTACACATTATGTTTTTAATCCTTGTGGCTTATTAAATGTTCCCAGGGGCCTTTTTACATATAATAGTCACCATTATAATAATAAGTATAACCGATACATAGATTTTTAGACGTTTTCGATACAAGGTCTAGTAGTCGGATTAGCGGGGGTTCGTTTTATTTTAGTTTGATAATCGCGGGCGAAAATATTATCAATAGAGGTTTATTATAACTTTATCGTATTTATTGGATACAAGGCTCAGTAGCTGCGTTCCCAAAGGTTCGTTACCGATTACTCTATTGATTTTAATCGCGCTCCCTCAAATATGCGTTTATTATAACTTTTTCGTATTTATTGGATATAAGGCTCAGTAGCTGCGTTCCCAAAGGTTCGTTACCTATTACACTATTAATTTTAATCGCGCTCGCTCAAATATGCGTTTATTATAACTTTTTCGTATTTATTGGATACAAGGCTCAGTAGCTGAGTTCCCAAAGGTTCGTTACAGATTACTCTATTAATTTTAATAGCGCTCCCTCAAATATGCGTTTACTATAACTTTTTCGTATTTATTGGATATAAGGCTAAGTAGCTGCGTTCCCAAAGGTTCGTTACCGATTACACTATTAATTTTAATCGCGCTCCCTCAAATATGCGTTTATTATAACTTTCTCGTATTTATTGGATACAAGGCTCAGTAGCTGCGTTCCCAAAGGTTCGTTACAGATTACTCTATTAATTTTAATAGCACTCCCTCAAATATGCATTTATTATAACTTTTTCGTATTTATTGGATATAAGGCTAAGTAGCTGCGTTCCCAAAGGTTCGTTACCGATTACACTATTAACTTTAATCGCGCTCGCTCAAATATGGGTTTATTATAACTTTTTCGTATTTATTGGATACTAGGCTCAGTAGCTCCGTTCCCAAAGGTTCTTAACCTATTACACTATTAATTTTAATCGCGCTCCCTCAAATATGGGTTTATTATAACTTTTTCGTATTTATTCGATACTAGGCTCAGTAGCTCCGTTCCCAAAGGTTCGTTACCAATTACTCTATTAATTTTAATCGCGCTCGCTCAAATATGGATTTATTATAACTTTTTCGTATTTATTGGATACTAGGCTTAGTAGCTCCGTTCCCAAAGGTTCGTTACCGATTACACTATTAATTTTAATCGCGCTCCCTCAAATATGCGTTTATTATAACTTTTTCGTATTTATTGGATACTAGGCTTAGTAGCTGCGTTCCCAAAGGTTCGTTACCGATTACACTATTAATTTTAATCGCGCTCCCTCAAATATGCGTTTATTATAACTTTCTCGTATTTATTGGATACAAGGCTCAGTAGCTGCGTTCCCAAAGGTTCGTTACAGATTACTCTATTAATTTTAATAGCGCTCCCTCAAATATGCGTTTATTATAACTTTTTCGTATTTATTGGATATAAGGCTAAGTAGCTGCGTTCCCAAAGGTTCGTTACCGATTACACTATTAATTTTAATCGCGCTCCCTCAAATATGGGTTTATTATAACTTTTTCGTATTTATTGGATACTAGGCTCAGTAGCTCCGTTCCCAAAGGTTCTTAACCTATTACACTATTAATTTTAATCGCGCTCCCTCAAATATGGGTTTATTATAACTTTTTCGTATTTATTCGATACTAGGCTCAGTAGCTCCGTTCCCAAAGGTTCGTTACCAATTACTCTATTAATTTTAATCGCGCTCGCTCAAATATGGATTTATTATAACTTTTTCGTATTTATTGGATACTAGGCTTAGTAGCTGCGTTCCCAAAGGTTCGTTACCGATTACACTATTAATTTTAATAGCACTCCCTCAAATATGCGTTTATTATAACTTTTTCGTATTTATTGGATATAAGGCTAAGTAGCTGCGTTCCCAAAGGTTCGTTACCGATTACACTATTAACTTTAATCGCGCTCGCTCAAATATGGGTTTATTATAACTTTTTCGTATTTATTGGATACTAGGCTCAGTAGCTCCGTTCCCAAAGGTTCTTAACCAGTCACGCCACCATGAGGCCATAGTGCACCTGCAGATCACACCATATTCCTTGAATCTTATTCAGCAGTCCTATTAACCTTTATATACCCTGTCCCTTCTCCCAGGGATCACACACTCTCTCTTCAAGTCCTCGCAGTAATTACGGTACGTAATCTATGTCAGATCTAGTATAGCCATATTGTTATTATCAAGATTGTCTTTTAAAGTGTTATTATCGATATTTTGTAACTTTTGAATAAATAAAATATTTTTTTTTTTTTCAATAACGAGCACGAACACCAAAATTGGCGCCCGAACAGGGACTGCATATTTTTATCGCAGTTTTAAGAACCGAGTTTCCGCAGATTCGAACTTTTTCCGCAAATCCAGAATTAGGACTACCGCCTAGGATTCCTCACCTGTGAAGACTCAAGATTTTGGCTTACCTACCGAGGACTACCAACTTCGAGATCTTCAGATTCTGGACGAGTTCACTCACCCCGAGCATCTCGCAACGCAGGCAAAGTCTCTTATCTGCACTCAACCTTGGCCGGACTTCACTGTCGTCAGGTATCCAGCTCAAGGACAGATCTTCACACCCCGTCGAAGATTATTTTGACAGCGTACTCAATTTTTGTAAGTTAATTTCCTTTACTATTGTAATTTTATGTCTGATGATTATTTAAATTCTTTAATCCTGCGAGTAAATAATTTAATATTAACTACAAATATGGCAAGCTTTCAAATTAAATCGGCAGACTACGATCATATCCCTAATTTTAATGGAAATCCACACAATCTGTTAAAATTCGTGACAGTTTGTAGACAAGTTTACCAAATCGTGTGTAAACCGGACAACTCGTTTAAGGAACTAAACGAACAAAGATTATTAAGTAAACTTTTAGCAAAACTTACGGATGAAGCTGATTATATAAATACAACGTGCGAATTTAGTCGTGTTGAAGAATTACTAAATTATCTCGAAAGAACCTTCAGAGACAGCCGCTCAATTGAACAATTATCGCATGAATTATTTAATAACAAAATACATCATAAGGAACACCCTCTTGATTTCCTTCAAAGAATTGATAAGATCCGCACTTTAATAATTTCTAAACATCGGATAGAAAACACACCAAATAGAGAAACAATTATTAGCGCATTAGAGAAAAGTATTCTTTATTTTTTTTACACTAACATGCCCCTTCACATAAGAACATATCTTATGACTAAAGCAGAAAAGTTAAGAACATTAGATGATTTGAGAAATTTAATTCAGAATGAGAACCATCTACTCTTCGATGACCTCATAAATTCGGGAAATATGAGAAGACCCGGAGAACATGATTACAAAAGAGGCTTCGACCATAAGAAAAAGTTCGATAAAAAACATCACAAACGATTTAATAATTGGCAAAATCCCAATAACCCGTATAACCCACATAATCAAAGACAAGAGCATCAATATCGACAACAAGAACCTCCACAAGACTACCGGCAGAATAATAATAATAATAATTATTACCAACAATGGCCCCGTCAAGAACAACAAAGGTATTTCAACGGTTCAGGTCGATACCGGAATCAAAATTATAATAATAATAAGAAAGATGAAAATCCAACTGTATCCATGAGAACATTCTAGGCGCATTCGGGAATAAACCGAAACAGCCTAATTTCCAAATTCAGCAAGAAGACCCGAAAGACCAAGAAATCAGAGAATTAAGAGAGAAATTAGAAAAATTAGATCCAAATAATTCTTTTTTAGAGAAAGGCCCGCCAGACAATCAAAACACATAAAAGAAGAGAATAAAAGCCAACTGCCTTATGTTAAAGACCACGCGAATCGTAAATGGCTTATTGATACCGGATCTTGGAAGAATTATATAAGACCAGACATTGTACCACCAGATGTTGAAAGAGAAAAAGAAAATTTTACAATAAAAACAGCAACCGGAGAAGAACTTGGCACGGAATCTATTTCAGTTTATTGCAGAAATAATTTTCTTAAAAACCCCGAAAAAATAAAATTTTATCTATTTAATTTCAGTCCCAATTACGAAATACTACTAGGAAATGAGACAATGAGGGAAATGAAATTTAATATCGATTTCGAAACCAACAAAATAAAAACTCGCTATACAGAGTTTGATTTTATTATGGAAGACGAAGTTTTAAAATTAGTTTTGAAAGAAGGCGAAAATCAGATAAAAGTAGAACAAAATAAAAATCTATATTTTATTGACTATGAAGATGATAAGATTAAAATTAAACCTGGCATCTATGATCAAAATATAATAATCGACAGTAAAGTTAACGAAACCATATATTTACCTTTATACTATTTGCAAAAAGAAGAAGTAGAATTAACAGATTCTAATAAAAAAGGAAACCATGAAATAATAAAACAAATCCCCCAACTAATCAGAACCGACCATATACCTCCTCAAGAAAAATCAAATTTAATTAAATTATTATCGAAATATCCATCAGTATTTAAGACTGAAAATGATCCCCTTTCAGCCACTGATTTATTGGAGCATAAGATTAAAACAAAAACCGAAGACCCGATATATTCGAAAAATTACAGATATCCCCACCAATTCAAAGAAAATATTAAGGAAGAAATTAAAAAGATGTTAGAATCCAAAATAATAAGACCCAGCAATTCCCCTTACAATTCTCCCGTTTGGATTGTCCCGAAAAAGCCAGACGCATCAGGAAAAAGAAAAATACGAATGGTGATTGATTACAGGAAATTAAATCGAGAAACAACCCCGGATAAATTCCCCATTCCTAATATTGAAGACCTTTTAGGCAAATTAGGAAAAGCGACGATATTTACAGCAATGGACCTTTGCTCAGGCTTCCATCAAATAAAAGTCGAAGAAAGTTCTATCCCAAAAACAGCATTTTCTACAGATCAAGGCCACTTTGAATTCCTTCGCATGCCATTTGGACTCAGTAATGCCCCAGCAACGTTTCAAAGAGCCATGAATATCATTTTTTCAGATTCTATTAACGTTTTAGTCTATATGGACGATATTATAATTTTTTCTGAAAATTACAAAGATCATTGGAAACATTTAGAAGAAACTCTTAAAAAGTTAGAAAAACATAACTTAAAGGTTCAGCTCGATAAGACAGAATTTTGCAAGAAAGAATTGTTATTCCTCGGACATATTATCAGCGAACGCGGCATAGAACCTAATCCAGAAAAGATAAAAGCAGTAAAAGATTTTAAACTCCCTAAAAATGAAAAAGAAATTAAAAGCTTTTTAGGATTAACTGGTTTCTATAGGAAAATGATACCAAATTACGCAAAGATAGCTTCCCCATTAACGAGATGTCTTCGAAAAGATCAAAAAGAAATCAAACCAGAGTTATATGAAAACGCTTTTGAGAAATTGAAACAACTTGTATGTAGTAGCCCCATTTTGCAAATTCCAGATTTCAATCAGGACTTTTTCTTAACAACTGACGCAAGTAATTTCGCCATTGGTGCAGTATTAGCACAGAAGAAAGATGGAAAAGAACTCCCTGTATGTTTTGCATCCAGAACACTTAATAAAGCAGAACAAAATTACTCAACAACGGAAAAGGAATGTTTAGCCATTATTTGGGCTTGCAATCATTTTCGACCCTACTTATACGGTAGAAAATTTTTCATATATTCAGATCACAAACCTTTAGAATATTTAAGAACGTGTAAAACACAGAACGCCAGATTAATTAGATGGAAATTATTGTTAGAAGATTTCGAATATGACATAAAATACATTGAAGGAAAGGCTAATAAAGTCGCCGATCATTTATCCCGTTACCCTATTGAAGAAAGGAAATTAAAAGAACCAGAATTTGATATTTTTCATACAGAAAATTCTCCTAATAACTATTCACAAGAAATCGTAGATTTATTACAAGAAATGGGAATAGAAGAAACCCAAGAAGAAGCTAACAATGAAAACTTAGAAGGAATTAATAATGATGAAAACATAGAAGAAAATAATAATGGTGAACACCAAGAAATAATTCAAGATGATATATCTTCTTTAGCAACGCAGCACTCCACAGAATCCTCCGATAACAGAATCTTAATAGTTGATGATAAATCTAGACCAGTAAATGTTGAGAAAAATCAAATAATAATAAAAAAGGGACACGCGAAAATTCAACGCGAAACAATATTCAATAATAAGCAAAGAACAACAATTGAATTTACTTGGCCTTATCATGAAAAAGATTTTGAAATAGAAGAAAAACTTTTAGAAATCTTAAGACCAAATATAACTTACGGCATATACTGCTCACCCATATCAGATTCTATAGAAAGTGAAAATAATTGGTATAATGCATTATTTAATAAAGTTGCATCACTCATTAGAGAAAAATTTCCCACAAATAGAATTAAAAGATATTATAAACTATTGCCAGATGTAAAGAACACGGAAGACCAGAAATTACTTATCCTTGATTATCATATCGCCAAGACATGCCACAGAGGTATAAATGAAACATATTTAGTTTTGAAAACCAAATTTTATTGGCCCAATATGAAAGATCATATCACAGAAATTATAAACAAATGTGACACATGTGGAAAAGGCAAATACGATAGAAGACCTATAAAACAAAAATTTAAAATTACTCCCACACCTGAGAAACCCTTTACAGATTTAATGATTGATACCTTACACATGAGTAATTATTACATTTATTTAATAGTAGATACTTTTTCCAAAAGAATATTTTCTTATTACGCAACAAGTTATAATGCCATAGAAAGCATGAAAGTATTGAAAAAATATTTAGCATATTTTCCAAAACCCCAAAAAATATCATGTGACAACGGAAGAGAATTCGACAATAACTTGTTTAAAGATTTTCTAAACTACTTAAATATTGAATTACATTATACTACCCCCAATCACCCTAACTCTCTTGGATTGCTTAATCGAGCAAGCTCTTCGTTATTAGAAATTTTAAGACTTATAAACATAGAAAACAAAGATGATAAAGAGGAAGATAAGTTAGAGCAAGCAACGACAGCATATAATAATTCCCTTAATCAAGATCTTAAAATGACCCCTAACGAAATAACTTTCGGTATCACTAATGAAACTTATAATGAATCCCCGGAAATAAAAGAATATCTTGTTCATGAGTACCATCGGAAAATGAAGCAGCTTTTCGAAATAACTAAGAAAGGTATAGAACAAAATAAAGAGAGAAAAATAGGCAAGTTAAATGAAAATAGAGAAGACATAGAAATCCCGGAAGATGTGTATATAAAGAGACAACAGAAAAAGAAAATAGATCCTAAATACGAAAAAGGAAAGTATGTTGATAAAAGATTTCAAAATAGAAATAAAGGTAGAAAGAAAAAACTCCACCCTGATCAAGTCAAACGACCGAAAAAGGTCACTAAGAAAAAGAAATCAAATAATAATAATAATAAACCTAGTACAAGTCAAAAAAAACCAGAAATAACTGATGAAGATATTGAGAATGTCATAAAAGAAATAGAAACGTCTAATGTTACAGGAGTCAGCCAAGATGACTTTGAGTTCGACGACGAATTGTTTCAAGTATCTTCTGATCGCAGCGCTTACGGTTCAGATACAGACCCTGCTAATACAAGATTTATCTGACGGACCAGGAGCATCCATCGTACAAATTAATCCATCTTTTATAATTGAAGATTGGTACACATTTTTACATTATAAGAATCTTACAAATTTAACAAGAGAAATTCAAACCCTTAAGATTAGCATTGACGTATTAACAATTAGTAATGAATATAAAACTTTGCATAATATTATTGAACAAAAATATAACAAGATATTAGAAAAAATTAATCATATTGTAAATATAAATCGGAATAACCGATCAAAAAGAGGTTTAATTAACGGACTAGGCAATGCTATTAGTTGGCTCACCGGCAATATGGACGCCGATGACAAAGAAAAGTATGATAATATTTTAAATAAAATCGAGAGAAATATGTATCACATAGAGCATAATGAAAATGTTAGATTAGGATTAAATAAAGAATTAACATCTAAACTTAATAAAGAAATAATTGTTTTAAATAAATATAAGGATAGTATAGAAAAAATAAATAATTTTACAGATTTAGCTCTTACTAAGTTAATGTATCATGATTTATTAGCCGTATTAGATTTAGTAGAAAATCAATTAAATGATATAGAATTTTCCTTAGAACAATGTAAATTAGGAATTACCCATCCAAGCATATTAACGACTAGAGAACTAGAACAATTAAACATACCGTTCGGAGAACCAATCACAGAAAATGTAGAATTAAACTGGTTACTTAGCTCCACATTTTGTTCCCTATCAGATACAGGATTAATTTATTATTTTATTAAAATCCCTTTGAGATCATTGCCAAAAACAACTTATTATGCTATGTCATATCCAGTTACAAGGAATAATAAAGTCATTACTCTAAAGATTAAAGAACAACTAATCATTAGATTTAAAAATTCGTTTTACAATGGAAATTGTATTAAATTCAATAATCATCATTACTGTAAAGACATGATAGAGATTAAGGACAAATGTATTTTAGAATTATGTAAGAATATAGAATTAAATGATTGTAAAGCTGTAGAAATAAGAACAAACCCTATAATCAAACTTATACCCACATTACACCAATATTTAACCTTTAATATTAGTAATGTAACAACTAGTGTAACAAACACACAAATGTATCATCTACCATCTACTAGCCTCCTTAATCTTAATGAAAATGAGAAATTTGTAAATATAAATGTACCACTTTCTTATGTTGACAATGTAAATATTCCTTTTATTTCCTATCATTCTGTTAATAATAAAACTATTGTATCAACAAATTTTACTTTTGAGGAATTACAACAAATAGACTTAAGTAATATAGAAATAGAAGAATTAGAACCTTATGATATAACTGTATCCCAATTTATTTCTTATATATTTTATGTAATATGTTTATATCTTTTATGCTATAATCTTTATCGTCAGTATTGTAAACTGGAATTACTGTGTTCTAATCCTTCAAATGATAATCCAAGTACCCATCCTCAACCACCTGAATGTTTTGATGGCAGAGCCAGAGCTTGGTTTCAATATTTACAGAATAGACAAACCGTCCCAAATCCTTAAATTTAGAGTTCAGTGGGCTTCACTCTCATAAGGACGGAGGAGTCACGCCACCATGAGGCCATAGTGCACCTGCAGATCACACCATATTCCTTGAATCTTATTCAGCAGTCCTATTAACCTTTATATACCCTGTCCCTTCTCCCAGGGATCACACACTCTCTCTTCAAGTCCTCGCAGTAATTACGGTACGTAATCTATGTCAGATCTAGTATAGCCATATTGTTATTATCAAGATTGTCATTATTGTCTTTTAAAGTGTTATTATCGATATTTTGTAACTTTTGAATAAATAAAATATTTTTTTTTTTTTCAATAACGAGCACGAACACCAAAATTACCTATTACACTATTAATTTTAATCGCGCTCCCTCAAATATGGGTTTATTATAACTTTTTCGTATTTATTCGATACTAGGCTCAGTAGCTCCGTTCCCAAAGGTTCGTTACCAATTACTCTATTAATTTTAATCGCGCTCGCTCAAATATGGATTTATTATAACTTTTTCGTATTTATTGGATACTAGGCTTAGTAGCTCCGTTCCCAAAGGTTCGTTACCGATTACACTATTAATTTTAATCGCGCTCCCTCAAATATGCGTTTATTATAACTTTTTCGTATTTATTGGATACTAGGCTTAGTAGCTGCGTTCCCAAAGGTTCGTTACCGATTACACTATTAATTTTAATCGCGCTCCCTCAAATATGCGTTTATTATAACTTTCTCGTATTTATTGGATACAAGGCTCAGTAGCTGCGTTCCCAAAGGTTCGTTACAGATTACTCTATTAATTTTAATAGCGCTCCCTCAAATATGCGTTTATTATAACTTTTTCGTATTTATTGGATATAAGGCTAAGTAGCTGCGTTCCCAAAGGTTCGTTACCGATTACACTATTAATTTTAATCGCGCTCGCTCAAATATGGGTTTATTATAACTTTTTCGTATTTATTGGATACTAGGCTCAGTAGCTCCGTTCCCAAAGGTTCTTAACCTATTACACTATTAATTTTAATCGCGCTCCCTCAAATATGGGTTTATTATAACTTTTTCGTATTTATTCGATACTAGGCTCAGTAGCTCCGTTCCCAAAGGTTCGTTACCAATTACTCTATTAATTTTAATCGAGCTCGCTCAAATATGGATTTATTATAACTTTTTCGTATTTATTGGATACTAGGCTTAGTAGCTCCGTTCCCAAAGGTTCGTTACCGATTACACTATTAATTTTAATCGCGCTCCCTCAAATATGCGTTTATTATAACTTTTTCGTATTTATTGGATACTAGGCTTAGTAGCTGCGTTCCCAAAGGTTCGTTACCGATTACACTATTAATTTTAATCGCGCTCCCTCAAATATGCGTTTATTATAACTTTCTCGTATTTATTGGATACAAGGCTCAGTAGCTGCGTTCCCAAAGGTTCGTTACAGATTACTCTATTAATTTTAATAGCGCTCCCTCAAATATGCGTTTATTATAACTTTCTCGTATTTATTCGATACTAGGCTCAGTAGCTCCGTTCCCAAAGGTTCGTTACCAATTACTCTATTAATTTTAATCGCGCTCGCTCAAATATGGGTTTATTATAACTTTTTCGTATTTATTGGATACTAGGCTCAGTAGCTCCGTTCCCAAAGGTTCTTAACCTATTACACTATTAATTTTAATCGCGCTCCCTCAAATATGCGTTTATTATAACTTTTTCGTATTTATTGGATACTAGGCTTAGTAGCTCCGTTCCCAAAGGTTCGTTACCGATTACACTATTAATTTTAATCGCGCTCGCTCAAATATGCTTTTATTATAACTTTTTCGTATTTATTGGATACAAGGCTCAGTAGCTGCGTTCCCAAAGGTTCGTTACAGATTACTCTATTAATTTTAATAGCGCTCCCTCAAATATGGGTTTATTATAACTTTTTCGTATTTATTGGATACTAGGCTCAGTAGCTCCGTTCCCAAAGGTTCTTAACCTATTACACTATTAATTTTAATCGCGCTCCCTCAAATATGGGTTTATTATAACTTTTTCGTATTTATTCGATACTAGGCTCAGTAGCTCCGTTCCCAAAGGTTCGTTACCAATTACTCTATTAATTTTAATCGCGCTCGCTCAAATATGGATTTATTATAACTTTTTCGTATTTATTGGATACTAGGCTTAGTAGCTCCGTTCCCAAAGGTTCGTTACCGATTACACTATTAATTTTAATCGCGCTCCCTCAAATATGCGTTTATTATAACTTTTTCGTATTTATTGGATACTAGGCTTAGTAGCTCCGTTCCCAAAGGTTCGTTACCGATTACACTATTAATTTTAATCGCGCTCGCTCAAATATGCTTTTATTATAACTTTTTCGTATTTATTGGATACAAGGCTCAGTAGCTGCGTTCCCAAAGGTTCTTAACCTATTACACTATTAATTTTAATCGCGCTCGCTCAAATATGCGTTTATTATAACTTTTTCGTATTTATTGGATATAAGGCTAAGTAGCTGCGTTCCCAAAGGTTCGTTACCGATTACACTATTAATTTTAATCGCGCTCGCTCAAATATGGGTTTATTATAACTTTTTCGTATTTATTGGATACTAGGCTCAGTAGCTCCGTTCCCAAAGGTTCTTAACCTATTACACTATTAATTTTAATCGCGCTCCCTCAAATATGGGTTTATTATAACTTTTTCGTATTTATTCGATACTAGGCTCAGTAGCTCCGTTCCCAAAGGTTCGTTACCAATTACTCTATTAATTTTAATCGCGCTCGCTCAAATATGGATTTATTATAACTTTTTCGTATTTATTGGATACTAGGCTTAGTAGCTCCGTTCCCAAAGGTTCGTTACCGATTACACTATTAATTTTAATCGCGCTCCCTCAAATATGCGTTTATTATAACTTTTTCGTATTTATTGGATACTAGGCTTAGTAGCTCCGTTCCCAAAGGTTCGTTACCGATTACACTATTAATTTTAATCGCGCTCGCTCAAATATGCTTTTATTATAACTTTTTCGTATTTATTGGATACAAGGCTCAGTAGCTGCGTTCCCAAAGGTTCGTTACAGATTACTCTATTAATTTTAATAGCGCTCCCTCAAATATCCGTTTATTATAACTTTTTCGTATTTATGGATATAAGGCTAAGTAGCTGCGTTCCCAAAGGTTCGTTACCGATTACACTATTAATTTTAATCGCGCTCCCTCAAATATGGGTTTATTATAACTTTTTCGTATTTATTGGATACTAGGCTCAGTAGCTCCGTTCCCAAAGGTTCTTAACCTATTACACTATTAATTTTAATCGCGCTCGCTCAAATATGCGTTTATTATAACTTTTTCGTATTTATTGGATATAAGGCTAAGTAGCTGCGTTTCCCAAAGGTTCGTTACCGATTACACTATTAATTTTAATCGCGCTCGCTCAAATATGGGTTTATTATAACTTTTTCGTATTTATTGGATACTAGGCTCAGTAGCTCCGTTCCCAAAGGTTCTTAACCTATTACACTATTAATTTTAATCGCGCTCCCTCAAATATGGGTTTATTATAACTTTTTTCGTATTTATTCGATACTAGGCTCAGTAGCTCCGTTCCCAAAGGTTCGTTACCAATTACTCTATTAATTTTAATCGCGCTCGCTCAAATATGGATTTATTATAACTTTTTCGTATTTATTGGATACTAGGCTTAGTAGCTCCGTTCCCAAAGGTTCGTTACCGATTACACTATTAATTTTTAATCGCGCTCCCTCAAATATGCGTTTATTATAACTTTTTCGTATTTATTGGATACAACGCTCAGTAGCTGCGATTCCGAAGGTTCTTTACCGATAATACTATTAATTTTAATCGCGCTCGCTCAAGAAGAGGTTTATTTTAACTTGTTCTTATTTACTGCATACTAGACTCAGTCGCTGCGTAACCAAGGACTCATTACAGATTATACTATTAATTTTAATCGCGCTCCCTCAAATATGCGTTTATTATAACTTTCTCGTATTTATTGGATACAAGGCTCAGTAGCTGCGTTCCCAAAGGTTCGTTACAGATTACTCTATTAATTTTAATAGCGCTCCCTCAAATATGCGTTTATTATAACTTTTTCGTATTTATTGGATACAAGGCTAAGTAGCTGCGTTCCCAAAGGTTCGTTACCGATTACACTATTAATTTTAATCGCGCTCGCTCAAATATGGGTTTATTATAACTTTTTCGTATTTATTGGATACTAGGCTCAGTAGCTCCGTTCCCAAAGGTTCTTAACCTATTACACTATTAATTTTAATCGCGCTCCCTCAAATATGGGTTTATTATAACTTTTTCGTATTTATTGATACTAGGCTCAGTAGCTCCGTTCCCAAAGGTTCGTTACCAATTACCTATTAATTTTAATCGCGCTCGCTCAAATATGGTTTATTATAACTTTTTCGTATTTATTGGATACTAGGCTTAGTAGCTCCGTTCCCAAAGGTTCGTTACCGATTACACTATTAATTTTAATCGCGCTCCCTCAAATATGCGTTTATTATAACTTTTTCGTATTTATTGGATACTAGGCTTAGTAGCTCCGTTCCCAAAGGTTCGTTACCGATTACACTATTAATTTTAATCGCGCTCGCTCAAATATGCGTTTATTATAACTTTTTCGTATTTATTGGATACTAGGCTCAGTAGCTCGTTCCCAAAGGTTCGTTACGATTACACTATTAATTTTAATAGCGCTCCCTCAAATATGCGTTTATTATAACTTTTTCGTATTTATTGGATACAAGGCTAGTAGCTGCGTTCCCAAAGGTTCGTTACCGATTACACTATTAATTTTAATCGCGCTCGCTCAAATATGGTTTATTATAACTTTTTCGTATTTATTGGATACTAGGCTTAGTAGCTCCGTTCCCAAAGGTTCGTTACCGATTACACTATTAATTTTAATCGCGCTCGCTCAAATATGCTTTATTATAACTTTTTCGTATTTATTGGATACAAGGCTCAGTAGCTGCCGTTCCCAAAGGTTCGTTACCGATTACACTATTAATTTTAATCGCGCTCGCTCAAATATGCGTTTTTTATAACTTTTTCGTATTTATTCGGATACTAGGCTCAGTAGCTCCGTTCCCAAAGGTTCGTTACCAATTACTCTATTAATTTTAATCGCGCTCGCTCAAATATGGATTTATTATAACTTTTTCGTATTTATTGGATACTAGGCTTAGTAGCTCCGTTCCCAAAGGTTCGTTAACCGATTACACTATTAATTTTAATCGCGCTCCCTCAAATATGCGTTTTATTATAACTTTTTCGTATTTATTGGATACTAGGCTAGTAGCTCCGTTCCCAAAGGTTCGTTACCGATTACACTATTAATTTTAATCGCGCTCGCTCAAATATGTTTTATTATAACTTTTTCGTATTTATTGGATACAAGGCTTCAGTAGCTGCGTTCCCAAAGGTTCGTTACAGATTACACTATTAACTTTAATAGCGCTCCCTCAAATATGCGTTTATTATAACTTTTTCGTATTTATTGGATATAAGGCTAAGTAGCTGCGTTCCCAAAGGTTCGTTACCGATTACACTATTAATTTTAATCGCGCTCCTCAAATATGGGTTTATTTAACTTTTTCGTATTTATGGATACTAGGCTCAGTAGCTCCGTTCCCAAAGGTTCTTAACCTATTACACTATTAATTTTAATCGCGCTCCGCTCAAATATGCGTTTATTATAACATTTTAGTATTTATTGGATATAAGGCTAAGTAGCTGCGTTCCCAAAGGTTCGTTACCGATTACACTATTAATTTTAATCGCGCTCGCTCAAATATGGGTTTATTATAACTTTTTCGTATTTATTGGATACTAAGGCTCAGTAGCTCCGTTCCCAAAGGTTCTTAACCTATTACACTATTAATTTTAATCGCGCTCCTCAAATATGGGTTTATTATAACTTTTTCGTATTTATTCGATACTAGGCTCAGTAGCTCCGTTCCCAAAGGTTCGTTAACCAATTACACTATTAATTTTAATCGCGCTCGCTCAAATATGGATTTATTATAACTTTTTCGTATTTATTGATACTAGGCTTAGTAGCTCCGTTCCCAAAGGTTCGTTACCGATTACACTATTAATTTTAATCGCGCTCCTCAAATATGCGTTTATTATAACTTTTTCGTATTTATTGGATACTAGGCTTAGTAGCTCCGTTCCCAAAGGTTCGTTACCGATTACACTATTAATTTTAATCGCGCTCGCTCAAATATGCTTTTATTATAACTTTTTCGTATTTATTGGATACAAGGCTCAGTAGCTGCGTTCCCAAAGGTTCGTTACGATTACTCTATTAATTTTAATAGCGCTCCTCAAATATGCTTTATTATAACTTTTTCGTATTTATTGGATATAAGGCTAAGTAGCTGCGTTCCCAAAGGTTCGTTACCGATTACACTATTAATTTTAATGCGCTCCCTCAAATATGGTTTATTATAACTTTTTCGTATTTATTGATAAGGCTCAGTAGCTCGTTCCAAAGGTTCTAACCTATTACACTATTAATTTTAATCGCGCTCGCTCAAATATGCGTTTATTATAACTTTTTCGTATTTATTGGATATAAGGCTAAGTAGCTCGTTCCCAAAGGTCGTTACCGATTACACTATTAATTTTAATCGCGCTCGCTCAAATATGGTTTATTATAACTTTTTCGTATTTATTGGATACTAGGCTCAGTAGCTCCGTTCCCAAAGGTTCTTAACCTATTACCTATTAATTTTAATCGCGCTCCCTCAATATGGTTTATTATAACTTTTTCGTATTTATCGATACTAGCTCAGTAGCTCCGTTCCCAAGGTCGTTACCAATTACTCTATTAATTTTAATCGCGCTCGCTCAAATATGGTTTTATTATAACTTTTTCGTATTTATTGATACTAGGCTTAGTAGCTCCGTTCCCAAAGGTTCGTTACCGATTACACTATTATTTTAATCGCGCTCCCTCAAATATGCGTTTATTATAACTTTTTCGTATTTATTGGATACAACGCTCAGTAGCTGCGTTTCCGAAGGTTCTTACCGATAATACTATTAATTTTAATCGCGCTCGCTCAGAAAGGTTTATTTTAACTTTTCTTATTTACTGCATACTAGACTCAGTCGCTGCGTAACAAGGACTCTTACGATTAACTATTAATTTTAATCGCGCTCCTCAATATGCGTTTATTATAACTTTCTCGTATTTATTGGATACAAGGCTCAGTAGCTGCGTTCCCAAAGGTTCGTTACAGATTACTCTATTAATTTTAATAGCGCTCCCTCAAATATGCGTTTATTATAACTTTTTCGTATTTATTGGATAAAGGCTAAGTAGCTGCGTTCCCAAAGGTTCGTTACCGATTACACTATTAATTTTAATCGCGCTCGCTCAAATATGGGTTTATTATAACTTTTTCGTATTTATTGGATACTAGGCTCAGTAGCTCCGTTCCCAAAGGTTCTTAACCTATTACACTATTAATTTTAATCGCGCTCCCTCAAATATGGGTTTATTATAACTTTTTCGTATTATTCGATACTAGGCTCAGTAGCTCCGTTCCCAAAGGTTCGTTACCAATTACTCTATTAATTTTAATCGCGCTCGCTCAAATATGGATTTATTATAACTTTTTCGTATTTATTGGATACTAGGCTTAGTAGCTCCGTTCCCAAAGGTTCGTTACCGATTACACTATTAATTTTAATCGCGCTCCCTCAAATATGCGTTTATTATAACTTTTTCGTATTTATTGGATACTAGGCTTAGTAGCTCCGTTCCCAAAGGTTCGTTACCGATTACACTATTAATTTTAATCGCGCTCGCTCAAATATGCTTTTATTATAACTTTTTCGTATTTATTGGATACAAGGCTCAGTAGCTGCGTTCCCAAAGGTTCGTTACAGATTACTCTATTAATTTTAATAGCGCTCCCTCAAATATGCGTTTATTATAACTTTTTCGTATTTATTGGATATAAGGCTAAGTAGCTGCGTTCCCAAAGGTTCGTTACCGATTACACTATTAATTTTAATCGCGCTCGCTCAAATATGGATTTATTATAACTTTTTCGTATTTATTGGATACTAGGCTTAGTAGCTCCGTTCCCAAAGGTTCGTTACCGATTACACTATTAATTTTAATCGCGCTCCCTCAAATATGCGTTTATTATAACTTTTTCGTATTTATTGGATACAACGCTCAGTAGCTGCGTTTCCGAAGGTTCTTTACCGATAATACTATTAATTTTAATCGCGCTCGCTCAAGAAGAGGTTTATTTTAACTTGTTCTTATTTACTGCATACTAGACTCAGTCGCTGCGTAACCAAGGACTCATTACAGATTATACTATTAATTTTAATCGCGCTCCCTCAAATATGCGTTTATTATAACTTTTTCGTATTTATTGGATACTAGGCTCAGTAGCTCCGTTCCCAAAGGTTCTTAACCTATTACACTATTAATTTTAATCGCGCTCCCTCAAATATGGGTTTATTATAACTTTTTCGTATTTATTCGATACTAGGCTCAGTAGCTCCGTTCCCAAAGGTTCGTTACAGATTACTCTATTAATTTTAATAGCGCTCCCTCAAATATGCGTTTATTATAACTTTTTCGTATTTATTGGATATAAGGCTAAGTAGCTGCGTTCCCAAAGGTTCGTTACCAATTACTCTATTAATTTTAATCGCGCTCGCTCAAATATGGGTTTATTATAACTTTTTCGTATTTATTGGATACTAGGCTCAGTAGCTCCGTTCCCAAAGGTTCTTAAACTATTACACTATTACTTTTAATCGCGCTCGCTCAAATATGCGTTTATTATAACATTTTAGTATTTATTGGATATAAGGCTAAGTAGCTGCGTTCCCAAAGGTTCGTTACCGATTACACTATTAATTTTAATCGCGCTCGCTCAAATATGGGTTTATTATAACTTTTTCGTATTTATTGGATACTAGGCTCAGTAGCTCCGTTCCCAAAGGTTCTTAACCTATTACACTATTAATTTTAATCGCGCTCCCTCAAATATGGGTTTATTATAACTTTTTCGTATTTATTCGATACTAGGCTCAGTAGCTCCGTTCCCAAAGGTTCGTTACCAATTACTCTATTAATTTTAATCGCGCTCGCTCAAATATGGATTTATTATAACTTTTTCGTATTTATTGGATACTAGGCTTAGTAGCTCCGTTCCCAAAGGTTCGTTACCGATTACACTATTAATTTTAATCGCGCTCCCTCAAATATGCGTTTATTATAACTTTTTCGTATTTATTGGATACAACGCTCAGTAGCTGCGTTTCCGAAGGTTCTTTACCGATAATACTATTAATTTTAATCGCGCTCGCTCAAGAAGAGGTTTATTTTAACTTGTTCTTATTTAACTGCATACTAGACTCAGTCGCTGCGTAACCAAGGACTCATTACAGATTATACTATTAATTTTAATCGCGCTCCCTCAAATATGCGTTTATTATAACTTTTTCGTATTTATTGGATACTAGGCTCAGTAGCTCCGTTCCCAAAGGTTCTTAACCTATTACACTATTAATTTTAATCGCGCTCCCTCAAATATGGGTTTATTATAACTTTTTCGTATTTATTCGATACTAGGCTCAGTAGCTCCGTTCCCAAAGGTTCGTTACAGATTACTCTATTAATTTTAATAGCGCTCCCTCAAATATGCGTTTATTATAACTTTTTCGTATTTTATTGGATATAAGGCTAAGTAGCTGCGTTCCCAAAGGTTCGTTACCGATTACACTATTAATTTTAATCGCGCTCGCTCAAATATGGGTTTATTATAACTTTTTCGTATTTATTGGATACTAGGCTCAGTAGCTCCGTTCCCAAAGGTTCTTAACCTATTACACTATTAATTTTAATCGCGCTCCCTCAAATATGGGTTTATTATAACTTTTTCGTATTTATTCGATACAAGCTCAGTAGCTCCGTTCCCAAAGGTTCTTACCAATATCCCTATTAATTTTAATCGCGCTCGCTCAAATATGGTTTATTATAACTTTTTCGTATTTATTGGATACTAGGCTAGTAGCTCGTTCCCAAAGGTTCGTTACCGATTAACTATTAATTTTAATCGCGCTCCCTCAAATATGCGTTTATTATAACTTTTTCGTATTTATTGGATACAAGGCTCAGTAGCTCGTTCCCAAAGGTTCGTTACCGATTACACTATTAATTTTAATCGCGCTCGCCTCAAATATGCGTTTTATTATAACTTTTTCGTATTTATTGGATAAAGGCTCAGTAGCTGCGTTCCCAAAGGTTCGTTACGATTACCTATTAATTTTAATAGCGCTCCCTCAAATATGGTTTATTATAACTTTTTCGTATTTATTGGATACAAGGCTCAGTAGCTGCGTTCCCAAAGGTTCGTTACCGATTACACTATTAATTTTAATCGCGCTCCCTCAAATATGGGTTTATTATAACTTTTTCGTATTTATTGGATACTAGGCTCAGTAGCTCCGTCCCAAAGGTTCTTAACCATTACCTATTAATTTTAATCGCGCTCGCTCAAATATGGTTTATTATAACTTTTACGTATTTATTGGATATAAGGCTAAGTAGCTGCGTTCCCAAAGGTTCGTTACCGATTACACTATTAATTTTAATCGCGCTCCGCTCAAATATGGGTTTATTATAACTTTTTCGTATTTATTGGATACTAGGCTCAGTAGCTCCGTTCCCAAAGGTTCGTTACCGATTACACTATTAATTTTAATCGCGCTCGCTCAAATATGCTTTTATTATAACTTTTTCGTATTTATTGGATACAAGGCTCAGTAGCTGCGTTCCCAAAGGTTCGTTACAGATTACTCTATTAATTTTAATAGCGCTCCTCAAATATGCGTTTATTATAACTTTTTCGTATTTATTGGATATAAGGCTAAGTAGCTGCGTTCCAAAGGTTCGTTACCGATTACACTATTAATTTTAATCGCGCTCGCTCAAATATGGATTTATTATAACTTTTTCGTATTTATTGGATACTAGGCTTAGTAGCTCCGTTCCCAAAGGTTCGTTACGATTACACTATTAATTTTAATCGCGCTCCTCAAATATGCGTTTATTATAACTTTTTCGTATTTATTGGATACAACGCTCAGTAGCTGCGTTCCGAAGGTTCTTTACCGATAATACTATTAATTTTAATCGCGCTCGCTCAAGAAGAGGTTATTTAACTTGTTCTTATTTACTGCATACTAGACTCAGTCGCTGCGTAACCAAGGACTCATTACAGATTAACTATTAATTTTAATCGCGCTCCCTCAAATATGCGTTTATTATAACTTTTTCGTATTTATTGGATACTAGGCTCAGTAGCTCCGTTCCCAAGGTTCTTAACCTATTACACTATTAATTTTAATCGCGCTCCCTCAAATATGGGTTTATTATAACTTTTCGTATTTATTCGATACTAGGCTCAGTAGCTCCGTTCCCAAAGGTTCGTTACAGATTACTCTATTAATTTTAATAGCGCTCCCTCAAATATGCGTTTATTATAACTTTTTCGTATTTATTGGATATAAGGCTAAGTAGCTGCGTTCCCAAAGTTCGTTACCGATTACACTATTAATTTTAATCGCGCTCGCTCAAATATGGGTTTATTATAACTTTTTCGTATTTATTGGATACTAGGCTCAGTAGCTCCGTTCCCAAAGGTTCTTAACCTATTACACTATTAATTTTAATCGCGCTCCCTCAAATATGGGTTTATTATAACTTTTTCGTATTTATTCGATACTAGGCTCAGTAGCTCCGTTCCCAAAGGTTCGTTACCAATTACTCTATTAATTTTAATCGCGCTCGCTCAAATATGGATTTATTATAACTTTTTCGTATTTATTGGATACTAGGCTTAGTAGCTCCGTTCCCAAAGGTTCGTTACCGATTACACTATTAATTTTAATCGCGCTCGCTCAAATATGCTTTTATTATAACTTTTTCGTATTTATTGGATACAAGGCTCAGTAGCTGCGTTCCCAAAGGTTCGTTACAGATTACTCTATTAATTTTAATAGCGCTCCCTCAAATATGCGTTTATTATAACTTTTTCGTATTTATTGGATATAAGGCTAAGTAGCTGCGTTCCCAAAGGTTCGTTACCGATTACACTATTAATTTTAATCGCGCTCCCTCAAATATGGGTTTATTATAACTTTTTCGTATTTATTGGATACTAGGCTCAGTAGCTCCGTTCCCAAAGGTTCTTAACCTATTACACTATTAATTTTAATCGCGCTCGCTCAAATATGCGTTTATTATAACATTTTAGTATTTATTGGATATAAGGCTAAGTAGCTGCGTTCCCAAAGGTTCGTTACCGATTACACTATTAATTTTAATCGCGCTCGCTCAAATATGGGTTTATTATAACTTTTTCGTATTTATTGGATACTAGGCTCAGTAGCTCCGTTCCCAAAGGTTCTTAACCTATTACACTATTAATTTTAATCGCGCTCCCTCAAATATGGGTTTATTATAACTTTTTCGTATTTATTCGATACTAGGCTCAGTAGCTCCGTTCCCAAAGGTTCGTTACCAATTACTCTATTAATTTTAATCGCGCTCGCTCAAATATGGATTTATTATAACTTTTTCGTATTTATTGGATACTAGGCTTAGTAGCTCCGTTCCCAAAGGTTCGTTACCGATTACACTATTAATTTTAATCGCGCTCCCTCAAATATGCGTTTATTATAACTTTTTCGTATTTATTGGATACAACGCTCAGTAGCTGCGTTTCCGAAGGTTCTTTACCGATAATACTATTAATTTTAATCGCGCTCGCTCAAGAAGAGGTTTATTTTAACTTGTTCTTATTTACTGCATACTAGACTCAGTCGCTGCGTAACCAAGGACTCATTACAGATTATACTATTAATTTTAATTGCGCTAACTCTAGTAGAGGTTTATCAAATAAAACTAGACATATAAAATAGTCCTGTTTAGCTGATTATTATCAAACACCAAAATATTAACCAAAAAGATAGCTTACTATCCTGATAAAAAGAATTAGCGGTAACCCAATAGAAGAAAATTCCCAAAGGCTCGAAATAAACATACATTAGACCAACTGACTAAAAAAACATAAACACATTCACTAACGAAACCCCCCAAAATACAAATACAGAAATTAGCATAGGAAAGAAACACGAAGTTATAATAAACCCATATTTCAGCGAGCGCGATAAAAATTAATAGTATAATCGGTAACGAACCTTTAGGAACGCAGCTACTGAGCCTTGTATCTAATAAATACGAAAAAGTTATAATAAACCCATATTTGAGCGAGCGCAATTAAAATTAATATTATAATCGGTAACGAACCTTTGGGAACTCAGCTACTGAGCCTTGTATCCAATAAATACGAAAAAGTTATAATAAACGCATATTTGAGCGAGCGCGATTAAAATTAATAGTGTAATAGGTAACGAACCTTTGGGAACGCAGCTACTGAGCCTTGTATCCAATAAATACGAAAAAGTTATAATAAACGTATATTTGAGGGAGCGCGATTAAAATTAATAGAGGAATCGGTAACGAACCTTTGGGAACTCAGCTACTGAGCCTTGTATCTAATAAATACGAAAAAGTTATAATAAACGCATATTTGAGCGAGCGCGATTAAAATTAATAGTGTAATAGGTAACGAACCTTTGGGAACGCAGCTACTGAGCCTTGTATCCAATAAATACGAAAAAGTTATAATAAACGCATATTTGAGGGAGCGCGATTAAAATTAATAGAGTAATCGGTAACGAACCTTTGGGAACTCAGCTACTGAGCCTTTTATCCAATAAATACGAAAAAGTTATAATAAACGCATATTTGAGGGAGCGCGATTAAAATTAATAGAGTAATCGGTAAGGAACCTTTGGGAACTCAGCTACTGAGCCTTGTATCCAATAAATACGAAAAAGTTATAATAAACGCTTATTTGAGGGAGCGCGATTAAAATTAATAGTGTAATCGGTAACGAACCTTTGGGAACGCAGCTTCTGTCCCTAGTATCCAATAAATACGATAAAGTTATAATAAACCTCTATTGATAATATTTTCGCCCGCGATTATAAAACTAAAATAAAACGAACCCCCGCTAATCCGACTACTTGTATACTTGACCTTGTATCGAAAATGTCTAAAAATCTAAGTATCGGTTATACTTATTATTATAATGGTGACTAATTATATGTAAAAAGGCCCCTGGGAACATTTAATAAGCCACAAGGATTCAAAACATAATGTGCAATTAAAATAACCATAAAAACATAAAATCGTGTTAATTTGATTTTTATTATTTCATTGAAATCGAAAAAGGTTGAATTTGAAATGGAAAAGGTTGAATTTGACTAGGAAAAGGTTGAATTTGACTTGGTAAAGGTTGAATTTGACTTGGAAAAGGTTGAGTTTGACTTGGAAAAGGTTGAATTTGACTTGGAAATGCTATATATATATAATATATATATATATATATATATATATATATATATATATATATATATATATATATATATATATATAATATGAAAGCAGGGTTCAGAAGAAGAGGCAGATCAGTAATCGATCAAATATTTACATTACACTAGTTATTGGAGAAGAGTTAAGAATATGGGATAGTATTACTTTCAATATCTTGGTGGATTTTAAATAGGCCTTTGACAATGTAATCCGACCAGAGCTCTACTAATCCTTAAATGAATATTCCAATGTTCGATGAATATTTCTGAAATCTTAAATGGCTATCGTGGATGGCCATGTTTGGTATGAACTGTGAGATGTGTATTGGTCAAGACCTATCTGAGCCATTTGACAGGCCACCCAATTCAACAGTACAGTTACTAAGGGCATGCGGATGATTTTGATGTTGCAAGATCAAAGTGCATTAAGGGAGTCATTATGGATCTGGAAAATGCTGAAAAAAAGAGGATATGATGAAATACATGAGAATTTCAGAAGAAGAAACAAAAAATGGCACCTTTAATGCAGGTCTAAATAAGTTTAAAAGGATGAGTAGCTGCATGCATCTGGGAATTGAAGTGAAAAACTGCTGCTTTGGACTGGTGAAGCTTTTCAGGAGCAGATTCCACTTGAACAGGACACAGAGAAACCTGGGAAAGTTACTGGTGCTTCCAATCGTTGTATACAGATCAGAGGCATGGGTCAACAAACTGGGCAAGAAAACGCTTTTGGTTGTCTAAAAAAAGAATGTATTGAGAAGGATTCTTGGTCATATTAGGGAGCGTATCGCTTGGAGAAGAAGAAATACTGCTGAGGCTGTTAAATGCTTGGTGACAGGCTATAGAGCCACTATTATGGCGATGATTCATACATGTAGCTGGGAAAGGGAGAGCTCAGTAGTGGATTGACTTGGATTAAATTTCCTATTAGGAAACAATTTCTAACAAAACATTTAAAAGGTAGAAAAAAAAATTAAATCAATTTAAAGTAAAATAATAATAATGCATTCATCAATGTTTGGATATTTTCATCTGAGTTGTAACTTTTTAAAAACATGCACTTGTTACCATAAGTTATACTGTTAGGGTAATGGTCTATGACAGTTCATCTATCTACCCCTATCACACACAATATCTTAAAGAGGTTCCAGTCCTACCTATCTCATTGTTCCCAAACAGTTGTTATCCCTGATAAACCTACTTCTTCTTCACTCTCACTAACCCGCAGTGTTCCACAAGGATCTTCGCTCACACCAACCCTGTTTTTATTATATATAAATGATCTACCTGACTCTATTCATCATTCACAATATCATTTATATGCTAATTACCTTCAAATCTACCACTCTTTTTATCCCAGCGAGATGTTTGAAGCAATCCAAAGAAACAAGAAGACAAAAATGATATTAATGATTTAAGATTAAATGTGAGTTAGGTGTCATGGCCACTAGTGCAGTTTTCTATTCAAATTGGTCTGCCATTGTGACTCAATAACTATTGTCAATCGTTATGAACATATATGAGGCTTTGTAAAAAGTGAGATTAAGAACATTTGGACGTTATAAGACTATAGAACACTGAGGTGAGTGATATTTGTTTAATACTAGCTCAATTAAGTGGTGGTACTAAGTTAAGGCAGCCATGAGGCACTTAATCCCTTGGCTCTTATCACCAAGTTCACGGCCAGCCTGGCAACCTACGTGCTTCCAGCGTGCAATGTGCTTCAATATTTAAAACAACGCACTCTTAAAAAGAGAAACCAGCTGAAACAAAAATGTCATCTCCTCTAAACAGATCTCAACTTATTAATCTTAGCCAATCTACTGCATATATCACTAAACCAAGTACCTCAACCAGCAATAACCCAACTATCACACAAAACAAACCAAATGCGAATCCTGAGCCACCACACGTCTATGTTTCCAAAATAGTAAAGAAATAGCGAAATAATAGGACCCACCAATTTCCAATGTTTTTCTCAAGTTACTGACTTAAAATAAATACATCATCTAAAGAAACCTACAAAACTTTAATCAGCCACCTCACTTCCACAGAATTATGACTTCCACTGCTATCAGTTAAAACAGGAAAAATCCTATAGAGCTGTCTTACTAGGTCATTCAACCACCCCTACAGCTGTCATCAAACAGGAATTAGAGGAAATTGGTCACATAGTAAGAAATGTTTCATGCGTCTTACACCCTACAGATAAATTTCCGCTACCGTTATTTTTCATGGATTTAGAACCAGCGACAAACAATCCAGATATATCTAACATTAATAGGCTCGTTTACTCCACTGTTAAGTTTGAGAAGCCGAGACAAAAAAATATTATTGTGCAATGCACCAAATGTCAAAATTTGGGACATTCAAAGACATACTCCCACCACCAGGATGGGTGCGTGAAATGTGCCGGTCCGCACGCGCCCAACGCCTGTAATAAACTTAGAGATGAGCCTGCAATATGTACTCTCTGTGGAGAAGGGCACCCGGCAAGCTACCGAGGATGTTCAGTCTACAAAAACATTCTTAGAAACCGAACTCTAAACGCGACAAATAAACGACAGAAGAAGAGTTACATCCAGCCAACTGAGTTTGAATGTTTGACTAGTTTTCCTGAATTGGATAAAACACCTACTCAACCCACCATACAGCAACCCTACGTCAACAGCTCATCATCGTCCTCCACAGGACATAAACTCTTACCTTGAAGCAACAACCGAGACCTTAGGCGCCTCGAGTCTCCCAATCCAAGCCACAGACCTCCCATACTAAACCTCAGGCCAGATCTTCCCAGCCTAAACCTCAGCCAATTCCATCCAACCACTTGCCCAATCACACTTACTAAACTGACTAAAAAACTAAAATCAGAAATAAACAAATTCATAATTCAAAATTTACTCAATTTTACCGAAAATTCCAACACTACTGACAAAACATTATGGATGACCACTAAGAAGCTACTCAAATTTAAAGACTTTAATCATCCTCTCCTTACAGAGCTGCAATCTCTTTGGTCAGCACCATCTTAAAACTTTTATTCCACACCCTGATATCCTTAATCACCTTGAATGTATTGAAGCTGAACTAATTATTCCTCTTCAAATGTTCCTTCCACCTAAAGCTTTTCATCCTTCAGAAATTTCCAGTATTATTCTTAGTCTGCCTTCCCACAAAGCTCCTGGGCCTGATCTAATCACATCCCAAATTTTAAAACTCCTTTCACGAAAATCCATCTTATTCCTTACCTACATTTATAATGCTGTACTCCGTACAACATATTTTCCTGACTCCTGGAAATTATCCACAGTAAAAATGATACATAAACCCAAAGAGCCACCAGAAAATCCGTCCTCTTACCATCCCATCTCTCTTTTATGTATCATGGGAAAAACCCTTGAAAAACTCCTTCTAAAACGTATCTATCCCATCCTTGATTCCAATAATATTATCCCCGATCATCAGTTTGGCTTCCGAACATCCCATTCCACTATCCAGCAATGTCATCATGTAGTAGATGTAGTCTCCTCTGCTTTGGAGCGCGGATTGTACTGCACTAGAGCCTTTATTGACGTAGAACAGGCCTTTGACTGAGTCTGGCTCCCGGGACTGCTTTACAAACTCCGAAAATTCCTTCCTCCAACATACTTTCTCATCATCCAGTCATATCTCATTGACAGATCGTTTAAAATAAATCACAATAGTTCCTACTAATCCCTTTTTGTTCAGTCCTCTAGTGTCCAACAAGGCAGTATCCTCAGACCCATTCTCTTCACAGCTGACTTCCCAACCAATCCTAACACTTTCCTTTCCACGTATGCTGATGACACTTGTGTGCTATCAGTCAATAACGATCCTACTATTGCCTCTCAAACCCTACAACCCTACAACCCCATATCAGAGACCTCCAGATATGGTGTCAGAATTGGAGAAGGAAAATAAATTCAGACAAATCCCACCAAATCACCTTTACCCTCTGTGGTAAAACCAATGACATCCTGTCCTACAGTATCGTATAATAATATTCCACTTGTCGAACAGATCTTTAAAAAAATTAAAAAATCTTTTACATGCCACTTCGTTCAGAAATTCCATACCTATCTCTAAACGCAAAGCATCTTCTTTAACCTCATTTAAAAACAATTTATTCCTTCATTTCCTCAGTCATCAATCTTCCGAGTAATTGTAAACAAAAAGTTAGAATAATGATCATATTCCATTCTAAAATGAGGACTACTACAAATATGTAAACAAAAACTTTTTTTTTCTCTATGATCTTATGATATTAGTGAGAAGTACAATCATAATATCTCTAAATACACATATGTTTATTATTATAGAAACATATATATACTACTATTGTTATATTCACTACTTTTATAAATAATATAAGTATAACCTTAAGTTTTTTTTGTTGATGTTTTTGTTTCTGTGCCAGACACAAGACTCAGTTTTTGTATTTTACAGTTGTTCTTAGGGGGACTGAAGGTCCCAGAATAAAATTTACTTTTCTTCTTTTTTTATAAAGGCAGAATGGTTCCTACTAATTTCCTTAGGGATTTAGTTTTCCTTCTGATATAATTTCATTTTCTGCAGAATTTGGATCACATTACCAATTTACTAAATATATCGGCGTTACAAATCAGTGACGAGCCTTGGCTGTATCCACCTCCTGAACCATCCGATTGTAAATGGTCCCATTACTTTGCAGACCAGAATCCCCCACTGCCTTTTTTTGAGGAGAACTCTTCTGTCCTTTGACTACCAGCCTTCACAGTACACTTTACATCTCTTATGGTCACCTTACCAGATGTACAAGCTTATTACTCTGCGTAAATCATCTGGATACAATCACCTCACTCCTATGCACTACCCATTTCTCTCTCTTATGGAAACATTCCTCTATCACACTTTTTTTATTAAACCTTTAATTATACCACATATTACAGAGCTATTAGTATAACCCAATCCTAACAAAAATCTTCAACCCTCTCCCGCTCCCTTCTCCTCCCTCTCTCCCCATACCCCCCTCTCTCTCTCTCTCTCTCTCTCTCTCTACCTCCCCTCAAAGAAACTTCTTCAGGAATTCAATCATTGGTTGAAAATATTTGAGAAATTTAAGCTTGATATAAAAAGACAGAAGTTGAACTAAAGTATTTTAGTTATGGTTATATAGTACTAAAGCAGTTGAAAGGTCTGAACTGGACTGGAACCATCAAGGAGTATGTCAAAAAGGACTACTTCAAATCACTTGGAAAATATCCTGGCTAAAGGAGGTGGAGTAAGTAGAAAGGATATGGAGTAAGGTGAAGGCATTAGAGGGTGATAAGAGTTGGATTGAGATTTATTTATTGAGGCTACTTTGATCCATTAGAAGTTACAGGAGTTAGGTAAAGTAAGTCAAGACTATAAGAACCTATTAAAATTTAAAAAACAGTGTACTCAGTGAATTAATTGTAGAATTAAATTAGATTTTTATATGAAATTTGTAGCTATATTGTATTGCTAAATTTAATTAGCACACACTGAGTAAACACTGAGTACAATGTTTTCTAAATTTTATTAGGTTCTTATAGTCTTGACTTACTTTACCTAACTCCTGAAACTTCTAGTGGAGCAAAGTAGCCTCAATAAATAAATCTCAATCCAACACTTATCACCCTCTAATGCCTTCACCTTACTCCATATCCTTTATGCTTACTCCACCCCCTTTAGCCGAAATCAAATATATCTAACCCTACAAAATTTAAAATATTTTCCATTAAGGTAATTTAAAATAATTTCCTAATGACACCTCACAGAACCCATAGATATCATCCACATACCACTTGTTTGGAACCAATGCCCTAAATGATCCATCAGGGCAGTGAAATCCTTAATTTACATAGTTATTCACACTTTTCAAATGCATATACAAGTTTATATCTTTATTAAGAACACTGATTAAACTAAACCTTATAATGCATCACTTGGTAATCAATATTGCTAAAGAGATGGTCATTCTAAAAATAACTATTCTTATAAACCCATGAGGTAACTTATCTATACCGTTTTGCTTTTTTAAATTTAAAAAATCATCTAGTAAAATAGCATTTACAACAAAGGAAACCCACTATCAACTATTTATGAAACATTATTATACTTACGGATGAAGTAAAGGAAGGAATGATAAATCTACTCTCACAATCTGTTTCTTATCATTTGAAATTTCCACTGTTATTGGCACTGTTTGAGACCTTATAAAAAAATAAAAGAAAAAATATAGCCAAAGAAAAGCTAAGTGAAAAATGACCTAACACATAATTCAGATGACATTATATGTATATATGTGTATATATATATATATATATATATATATATATATATATATATATATATATATATATTTTTTTTTTTTTTTTTTTTTTTTTTTTTGTGCTCCCATCCTGCAAGAAACTTGTGGATAGGGAAGGAAAAAAAAAAAGAAAAAAAAATATTATGTATAACTAGTTATAAACTTTTTTTATATTACATACCCTGATAAAGTCAAATTACGACATAAATGTGGAGTTTCATAAATTTTTACTCTTAATACAACATCTTTGGAGGAAGCTGGAGTCAACTTTTTTTGGGGTGAAATAGGATATGCAATAGGCTGCTTATGGTCAGACAGCATAGGAGGTATTTCAAATCTATCTTCACAAAGAACCCAGACATAATCTTGACCATAAGCTTTTCTCATTCCTTCTTCCATAGATACCATTCCAACCTGAAATGATTTGTGCTAAATTATAATAAAAGTAATTTAATTTGGAAATTATATTATTTATTTTAATAAAGTTTATAGAAAATGTTTAAGAGTAGAATTCAAACTTTTTTATGCCAAAACAGGACAACTACTGCCAAAAAGAAGGAAAACAAAAATTTAAATTATGATGACAATAAAAACTATGAGGTGCAAATATTTATTGTACAGTTGGGTTGAGCTATCAAGTTCCTTTGGTTTTTATATATATTTTTTTTTGTACATTTGACATAAATTATACTACAAAATTTGTCATAGCCATTAGAATATTACCTGTTTTTAATGAAAAAAAAAATTGAGTTGAAATTAGTGATGAAACATATTTTGCTTTTATCCTAAATTTTGAATTGAACCGATCTGTTTATAAATAAATCTGATTTGTTTTTTATTCAGTGCTCTATTATTCATCATTTTAATATTTATTTTATCTGTTTAGTTATCAATTGGTAAATAATGATCTCACAGTAAAGTGATACTAATACTATGCACTTAAGCTAATATGGAATTGAAAATGTATAAATGAAAAGCATATGACAGCATGCCTCGTAAACTTCTGTGGGAATACCTAAATAAGGCTGGAATAGACCAAGGAATCGTGGACCTTATTAGAGAAATTTACTCAAATAATAGGTGCCCGATGAAAATAGGCCCGTTACTGTCCATGGAATTTCAAAACGGAAAAGGATTACTGCAAGAATGCTGTATGTCTCCCACCCTATTCAATATATACCTTGACGAATGCCTAAATGGTTGGATGCAGAAATGTGGAAAAATGGCAATTGAGTTAGGAGAAAAAAACCTATGCCATTTATTATTTACTGATGATCAGGTACTAATTGCAAAAGATGAAGAGGATATAAGTTACCTATTCAGAAAAATAATAGATCATTATGAGCAAGGAGGACTCAAAATAAATTATGAAAAAACCAAGTATATGTGCATGGAGGAGGAAAGTACCGACCCAACATTGTGCAATCTATGCAAAGTGAAACATTTTTGTTATTTGGGCTCCATAATCTAATGTAATGGCCGAGCAGAGGCGGAAATCCAATGAAAGATCACATGCGGAAAAAAAGCAGTAGGAATGCTCAACTCATTACTCTGGAGCAGCAATATAATAATAAAAACGAAGAAGCTCATATACAAAGCTTTGGTAGAGAGCATAATGTTGTATGGTTCGGAGACATGGCTCCTCAGCATAGCCCAGGGAAAAAAATTGCTTTCTGTTGAAATGGATTTTTGGAGGAGGGTGGCAAGGATATCGAGAATCGAAAGGGTGAAAAATGTCGCTATAAGAGAAGCACTTGAAATAAAGAACAACATTCTTGAGGTAATGGAAGAAAGGAGGCTAAGGTGGTAGGCCATGTGAAACAAATGGGAGACAATCGCTTACCTAAAATAATAATGGATTGGGAGGCAGATGGTAGAAGAAGGAGAGGAAGACCCCTAATTAGATGGAAGGACAGAGTGGGGGAGAGTATGGGTGGTAGGGGGCTGTCGGAGGAGGACGCGATGGACCGGCAGAGATGGAAAGACTTGCTAGGGCAGGAATTTGGTTGAGAAAATCTACAAATTGAAGAAATTCCTAACGAAAAAAAAAAAAAAAAAATGAAAAGCAACAAAAGACCATGAAGCTGACATTAAAACAGTGATGTAATAAAAATAAAAAGTAAACAATGTATTGTTTTACTTACAGACCAACTGAAAGAAAACTGAATGAAATTTTCAATTTTTTTAGAAAATGCTTCATGTACAAATACTCCACCCCAAGGTGGAATATAACAACATTGCTTGGTAAACCTTAAGCATTTATATTGACCATCATCAACTTCAGATGGGATGATTTTAGCCAGTGCATGAAGTTCTTTTCCTTTAATTATTTTCATATCTGAGACAAAGAACACATAAGATTTTAAAATTAAATCATTTGTAATAATTATTACAAAGAATTAAAACTGTCATACAAAGAATTAAAAATGAAATTAAATATACAAATACAAACACGAATTGTGTACAATTTAAAATGTTAATTTTTCTTTTTTTTAATATTTATTGAGATATATTACATTTTTTTTTTTCAAAATGAACAATAGTAATAGTGATATGAGACCACATTCATACAATATATACAGAAAATAATGATAAAGTAAAATTACATAAAATATAAACAAAAAATTCATATACATACAAAAAAAAAAAAAAAAATTAAAAAAAAAGCATAACAACAACAACCTATAATTGAGGTAAATATACAGTTGACAAATGTTTACAATCTGCTAAAGGGACCCCAGACTGGGCTTTTCTCTCCACTTGTAGAGGGAAAAGCAGAATCCAAGAGAACCAAGCACCTCTCTCTCAGTGGTGTCACTGACTCCACTGGCTGAGTTAGAGTGCATAGCCACAAAAAAAGTTTATCTATATGTGATAACTAATTCAATTGAAATACATATATGAATATTGATTGCATGAAATCAAAATGATTAATTTTTTCAGAGAAACATTTTCTCACATTTCCTTTGTTATACCTTCAAAATGTTCACATTTTTTTTTTTTTTTTGTCCTAATTGTTAACAAACAATTCATAATTGTGACCAATATTGGAACATTCTAGGCAAAATAGAAAAATTTATGTCTAGTGTAGTTTAGGAGGTTTCTGCTGCCCGAGACAGACGCTTATTTTGCTGCAGAACCAAATACTGTAAACATTCCTTGCCTGTCCGACACTAAGTCATACAAAACTGAAATAATGTATTAAATATTGGTGTCACCTGTGAAGTAGTGACTAGCATAACAGCCTTCTATTTCCAAGGTCATGGGTTCGAAACTGGCAGAAGGCACTACAATTTTTATTGGGAGTAAAAAATCCTTAGTTTTGCCGTCCTTTGAAGGGGACGTAAAAAGTTGGTCCCAAGCCTCTGCGATGATAGGTACTTGTAGAAGATTCTTATCCTAATAAAACCTGGATAGGCAAAATAAAGGACTCCTAATGCATCATCGTCCGACTAGTCACAGTAGCAAAAAGTGAAGTTAAATAAATAAGCGACTAAAAAAGCTTGTTAAATGTTGTTTATATGATTTATTCGAGCAAAGTATCAACTGAAAATCATCTTTTCAATTTATAATATTAATTTTCAAACCTTTTACTGTATATATTATAATCGAGACGTTGATTTACAAAAAATACAAAAGGACATTTCTTATGAAATTGATATTTTGACATTTTAATGGTTTAGTTTTATCGAAATCCGTCATTCAAATTTATCTAAAGTACACTCAAGTACTTTAAAAATTCATTTTGAAAATTAAATTATTTTCATAAGGTGTTAATGACACATTTAATTTTGTTCCCGATCATAAATAAACAATTCTAGATTTTAATCAGAAAATAATCAAAATAATTTGGTTAATAATAAACTAATAAGATATTTTTGTGCTTCCTGAACAATTTCATAGTACAATTAATATGCCACCTTTTAGAAATCAATGTCAATTATCATTTTTTAACTTGTGCAATAAATATGCGGTTGACTATCCTATGAACAATTAGTGCTATAAGACTAAAGAGGAGAACATACTAATTAAAATAAATACTAAATTAATCATTGACCTTAAGGTATAGGAGGAAATAAATAAATATGAGGGTCCAGCCCCTTAGCATACCCTGTTTTCCCACTTGATTTTTATTTGTAGGGAAAACTATAAAGTTTAGTTTAAGAAACTCCATCAAACAGCCCCGATGAATAGAGAAGGCTTGCAGAACCCTATTGAGGCATATCGAAGACCTAAATTAGTTGTGCTGTTCACAGTTTGGAGAGAAAATTGTGGACGAGTATTAGGCCTACATGTGGTTATAATGTTATATCATATTTATTAATCAAGAATTTCATGTATGCATCTTCCTTAAAAATGTCTTTTGAAAGTAATTTGTTTTGTTTTTTTTAATTGTAAATTTTGTTAATTTTATTAAAATGTAAACCATGAAGGAACTTTTGTATAATTATTATTATTGACGTTTCTCTTGTTAAATTAATAAACATTTTTATTTTTTTAAATCAATTTATACCAGCTCTTAAATCATACTAAAATATCAATTAGTTAACTTCATCAATTTTTTTTTTTGCTAACAGACATATATGGATACACACACACACACAGACACAAACATTTTCATATGCATGCATTAATTCACACATACACAGATGCAAACACATGAAAACTGGATTACAATTTTTTTTACAATCACAATATTTTTTCTTACTGTATGCTTCATATAAAATAATTTTAATAAATAATAAAGAAGAAATAAATAAACCAAGAAAAATCTAGGATACCTACCACCAGCTCCAAAAAAGTCAAGTATTTTCCAGCTTTTACTAACTATGGTTACACATTCTATCTGCAAATTGTGAAGATTCACAGAATTCTGAAAATTAAAAATACAAAAAATAAGTGAAATGAAATGAATGAAATGAAAAAACTTCTTTATTATCCTGGGACTAAAGTCCCTTAAGAATAAAATAAAATACATAATTGATGACCGGAACAGTGTGGTCATGATTTAGAATAACAAAATACTAAACTAAAAAATAATTAAGGTAGTAATATATGTACATCTTTACAAGTCAGACTTTCGGAATAAGAAAAACAAAAAAAAAAAAAAAAAACAGAAATAGCTGGTTCATCAATGATAATTTGAGTAATACAAACACACACAAAAAAAAAAATAATAATAATAATAATTGGTATTTATAGCATCTGCAGTTTGAAGTTATTGTCTGTTTGACTGGGTAAGGAGAAGGTGGTTGAAAAGTAGCGATTTGAAGGAGGAAGCAGTACGGTGAGGAGGAGGGTAGAGGTCAGAAAGACAGGATCTAGTAGAACGGGACTGAATTGATGATTTAAATTGAAGGGATTGGAAGATGTAGCTGGGACGATGAGTTCTGATAACCTGGTAGAGGAAGGAGGCTAGGAAATACTGGCATCTGTAACGAGGATAAAGCCACCTTAACTCGGTGTAATACTGGGTTATATGCGTGTCTCTGGTGATTCCGAATACAAACCGTATTGCACAGTTCATAATACGCTTAAGTTTTGCTTCGAGCTCACCTGAAAGTCCGCTGTACACCTCGCATCCGTAGTCAAAGTGGGGAAAGACAAGGGAAGAAACAAGGAGTTTACGAATATTGAATGGTAGGAGGTGATGGAGGCGACGGAATTGCTTTAGGGTTGTTATGGTTCGGCGGGATATTTGGGAGATGTGCGGTTTCCAAGAGAGAGTTTGATCAAGAGTAATATCTAAGTTCTTGACAGATGAATGAAAAGAGATAGGAGTATTGTTTAGGAAAAGGTTGGGGGAACTGGGAAAGGATTTAAGGAGAGCAGGTGATGCTATCAGGATGGCTTTTGTTTTTTCAGCGCTTAGCAGGAGTTTGTTGCTGTTTGACCAAGCACTTATATTATTTATGTCCTCCTGAAGTTTAGAGATAGCATCAGGAAATTCATTTGGGGTAAAGGAAATATAAATCTGAATATCGTCGGCATAGGGGTGGTATTGGGAGTGCTTGATGGAGAGCGGAAGATCATTTATGAATATGGAGAAAAGGGTAGGAGATAACGAGGAACCTTGGGGTACACCTTTTGTTAGTGGCAGTGAGTCGGAGCGGGGTTTATTGGGAACTACAACATACTGGGAACGGCCGGTAAGGAATGATTGAAACCATTGAAGAGCGCCTGTGGATACTGGGAGTCCATGGAGTTTGGTTAAGAGGATATTATGGTCCACAGAATCGAAGGCTTTGGAAAAATCAAGCAAAACAAGGATTGTTATTTTGTGCTGATCTATGGCCTTGTGAAGATCTTGGGAAATGTGGGAGAGAGCAGAGTGAGTAGCATAGCCAGGCCGAAAACCAGACTGGAGGGGGTTCAAAAGGTTATTTTGCTCGAGGTAGAGGGATAACTGAGATTGGACCAGACGCTCTAAAGGTTTAGAAAGGTTTGAAAGGAGAGAAATTGGGCGAAAGTCATTAGGAGATACCGGATTTGAGTTTTTCATCAGTGGACAGACCAGAGCGGTTTTCCAGGAAGTTGGGAAGGTTGCACTGTCTAGAGAAAAGTTATAGATATGATATAATATTGGAAGGATGGAAGGAAGCGAGGCTTTGATTAGTTTTACTGGGATATTGTCAGGTCCGTAGTCATTGGTTCGGGATTTACGAATAGAATTAAAGAGGTCCTCAGGGGTGATATGGGAAAAAAAGAATGAATCCGGATTGAAATGGTGCATAGGAGCAGGCATCGGCGTCTGACATGATAAATGAGAGGAGCAGGAAGCAAAGTGGGTGTTAAGATCATCAGCGGAAATAGGAATAGGTTGGTTATGGGTGTGTTTTCCTAAGGATAGTTTACGCAGGATTGTCCATTTGGTTTTGGAGTCGGATGCACAAGATAAGGATTGCTGAAAATATTGGGATTTAGCTTGGCGTATCATGGATTGGGTACTGTTACTGAGAAGTTTGAAGGTGGAGTAATCACTAGGAAGACGGGAGCGCCTGAATCGTCGCCTTGCAGCATCTCTGTGCTTCATACATTCCCTAATTTCTGGCGTTAACCAAGGAGCAGGAGGGTGTCGGATTTTCTTTGTGATAAGGGGAGCATGGTTGTCTAGGATATTATGGAGATGACAGGTAAGGGTTTCAACCATAGAATCTACGGTCCTAAGCGAGTATATGGTGTTCCATGGGATAGCTTCAAGATCTGGCGCCAAGATTTCAGAGGAAAGGGTGTTAAGGTTACGAAAAGAAATGGTTCTTGGGGAAAATAGAGTGATCGGAAGATTATAGGATATCTGGATAAGGTCGTGAGCAGACAAGAACGGAACAGGATGTTGAGACGAGGCGAGGAGTTTATCAGCAGAATCCAGAACATACAGATCGAGCCAGGATTCTGAGGACTGGGTGTGGTGTGTGGGATTATATGGTACAATATAAAGATCGAGAGAGAAGAAGAGGTTGGTTAAGTAGACATGGTCTGAGGAAGGCAACAATAGGTTGGTGTTAAAATCCCCAGTGAGGATGATATTGTTATAGGATGGGATTAGATTGTAAAGAGTGGATTCGAATTCTGTCTCAAAGGGTACTCTGGGAGGGCGGTATATGACTCCAAATAGTAGGGAATGTGAAGCTGTGGATATTTCGGCGAAAAGGTATTCGAGGTGAGGGCAATCGGAATGGGGTGATTGAATGAGTTGTTTGGATTTGAGGCTGTCATGAACAAACAGACCCACGCCGCCACCCGTTCGGTCATCTCTGTCATGACGGAGCAATGTATAATTCGGAAGGGAAACTTGCGATGTCGGAATTGTAGGTTTCAGCCAGGTTTCAGAAACAGCTATTAAGTGATAAAAGTTATGGAGGAAAAAGTCATGGAATTCATCAATATGGGCTAGGAGTGACTGTGCGTTGACGTGACAGGTTAAAAGGACATTAGTCATGGGAAAGGAAAATTGGAAGTAGTGAACCGAGATGGTGGGCCATGAGAAAAGGGGAGCGAGGAATGAGAAGATGAATAAACCTGCAGTGCATTGACATTATTTGTGGAATAAGAACTAGAAACATAAACATTCTTAGAAAATAGAAATAAAACAAACATAATATAGAAAATCAAAAAGGTTTTTACAATTTCAACAGCTGTTAGTAGTCTGTACATAGCGAATAAAAATAAAATAATTATTACTCTTGTTGAGTTAGATAACAAAAAATTCCCGTATATTTGCGAATAAAGAAAAAAAATTGCATTTTGTCTTAATGTTGAACAAAAATAAAAATAGCTACAGTAATAAAGAAAAAAATAATGAGGAGATGAAAATCGCGAATTAGTGGTTAAAAAACGAATGGTCGAAAGCCGATGATCCCGAAAGGTGAAAAGTAGTCCCTGATGTCAGTCAAAAACTTCTAAGTCAGAAGGCGAGTTGATGACTATTACTGGTTGGCCATCCGCACGCCGACATTTCACTTTACCATCATTAAACCATGTGTATTTCAATTTACCGGCGGCTCTTCTTTGCCGGGCCAGCCAGTAAAGATGCCTGTTGGTCGGGGACATCGCCTCACCCAAGAATATTTTATGGGCATCGTTTTCTTGCCATTCTAGGTGGCGAGTAGAAAAGTCTCTGACAACCTTTCTCTTCCTCACCAACTCATCCCTCACAGTCTGGCGCATAAAACGGACCATTAGTGGCCCAGGTACATCATCTTTCCTCGACCTGAGCCTCTCAACATGGTCAATGTCTTCCACCTCCAACTTAAGGCCTAGCCCGGCTCCGATGCCCATCACCGGGCCGCACCGGTATGCCCCTAATCTCTACGGTCTTAGTGAGGATATTTTGCTCTGATCTGTTGAGCCTAATTTCAAGCTCGGTGACCCTAGTTTTTAATGTGATGTTTTCTTGAGCGAGGACATCAATTTTTTTATTTTGGGCCTCCAGGAGTGCCTCGACCGATTTTAAACGCTCCGCGTTCTCGAAGCTAATCGTTGCCTGCTTATTTAAAGTATCTTTGATATCCTTTATCTCCTCGGTATTGGCAACGAGTGAGGACTTAAGATCTCTTATCTCAGAAACGAGATCCTTCAATAATTTAAGTACGTCGGCCTCACTGCCTCCACTCTGGAGGGCCGACCCGGAGGGGCTAATGCTCCTGTCCCCACTGGCGAACCTCTTAATTGCTTTGTCGCAGCTAAGACAGACCCATTTGTTTTTTAAGGCTTTAAATTTTTCAACATCCAGGTCTTCCATTTTGAGGCATCTACTATGAAAAATGGCTCGGCAAGTTTCGATACTGCATGTGAGTGCAGTTTTGTCATCTCGTGTAACGGTTTGATTACACTTAGGGCAGACAACCATTTTTAGTATTTATTATGGAAAAATAAGAATAAAATGAAAAATTTACGAAGTTATAATGAGTTGTGGAACAGAGAAAAAAATCCAGCAACAACCTATTTGACGGCTGATCAGGTACTGTCTTCCAATTGCTTCTTATCTCGGTAGCGTGGTTTATGCGCATGCGCGTCCCCACTCCAAGCTATAGCGTGGCTATCTATCAAGCTACTTAAACAGAATTAATAATATTACAGAATTAATAATCTTACTGTTCTCAGCAAACTTCTTTAAAAAAATATAGCTCTGTGCTTCAGTTAATTTTTCGACTGCACTTACACCAACATACACACTACAAACACCTTCGCAATTAGTTATAACTAATAACTATTATGGCTAATACGATAAGGACGATGCTATCACTTTGAAGGCTTAGACCACACTGCAAGTGCATATATATATATAACATGATAAGTGGTAAAACAAGTTGAAGGAGATTTGTTGGTAAATTGATTAACAAAAGATAAATATCTCATCATAGTATAATTGTCAAATATGACATATCTCTAAATAAAAAAAAATAAAAATAAAAAAAAGTCTCACAAATAAGTTAGAAGATAGGTGAAATCTAATGATCTTTTCATCTGCAGATGCTTTTAATTCGGCAGGGACCTCTGCATTGGTAACATTAGTGGTGAGTATTTTAATATTACTGTATGCTACAGTTGGCCAAGAGTGTTTAACTAATCTATAACTGAAAATAATTGTCTATAAGCATACACAATTATTATAAACAAATATTTATTCAAACTAGTAATAATAGCCAGCATATATTCCAACATAGGCTGGAATAAATAAATGATAATATTTTAAACTTTAGTCATTTACTTAAATCAGGACAAAATGAGCAATTATACAAAAATTAAAATATTAATTATTATTAGAAATGAATCTTTATTCCATGGGTTGCTGTCCCCTAAAAGACATAATATACAAATAATATGGTATTGTTCCAACTACCTGATGCAATTATAAATAACTTAATAAACAATAACTAAAAACAATTTCCACTTGTTAATTAATATAACATAAGAAAAAATGGATAGAAAAATATTAAACAATAATACTTGAAATAAGGGATAAAAGAAAAGTTAAGCATTAAGTTTTTTTTTTTTTTTTTTGTTCTATTACTTTTCTTTTATACTAAGTTATCTGACTTGTAATTTAATAGTTGAAGAAATACACGGTATACAAAATTGAGAGTAAAAGATAATAGTGAACTGAGGTTATAAAATGAAATTTCATGTTGGAGGAAATTTTGTTTGAATGTTTAAATCTAGTATGATGTTGAGATACGATTCAAAAGAGTGATCATTGGTTTTACAAAAACTTACTGATTATTTTAGGGTGAATGATTAAAACACATAAAGGAAGTGTTGTGGGGTGTGAGGAGTATTCCGAAGAGTGAAAAAATTATATAAAATAAATATGATTGAAAAGAAGAAGAAATAAAAATAAATTGCTATAAACAGAGAATATGAATAAAAAAAAAGTATTTAATAAATACCTTGGTTTACTATTTTTTAAAACACTTTCATAATAAAAAAGAAGATCAAAGTTTTTATATCCCTCAAAAACAGGTTGAGAATAAAGTGACAAGTCTATGGTTTCATTTACAGCTAGAGGAGAAGGTAGATCCACAGTATATATTTGATCAGTGAACTCTGATTTATGATTCTCCATAAAAATCCTAAAATTTTCTGATGTGGTAAAAAATATTTTGGAAATGGCAACTGAGCCTGAATTTTTTAAATGAACATTAAAAGGATGAATTTCACGAGCAATAAATTCCTTTTTGAGACCTGAAAAACTGACCTGAAAAACAAAAATGTAATTTAGTTAATGTTAATGTTATTTAGTTAATCAATAAATTCAACCAAATATTTTCACCCCTCTCCCCCCCTACCAAAAGGTACAAAGAAATTAAGTTGCATAAGTCAATGATTCATAATACTTTAACCATGATTCATGATTTTATACAAGATATAAATCAATGAACAAATGAGTTAAATGAAAGAAGCTTTTTTTTTTTTTTAACATAATTTATTGAAATTTACAACTGTACTTCATAATACAACAAGTAAATATGATAAAAGAAAAATAACATGAAAAAGACTTGTAGAAGAACTACCCAATGGTAGCAATCCTGTATAAAGAAGCTAGGAATGGATTGGGTTATAATGTGTATGTTAAGTATTGTTAAAATTATAATAGCAATTAAAACTAGTAGCTACTTCTTCAAACAAGTAAGGCTATTAAAAGGTTAAGAGTATCTGTAAATATCTTTAAACCTAGATGATGAAATTACTGCACCAACACAATCCAGGAAGCTGTCAGGGCTTAATTCTTACCTTTATTTGAAATACTGTAAGAAAAACCCTTTACTTCCAGATCTTACAGAATTATATATTCATGGAAACAGCAATCCAATCAAGATCAATAAAATCTATAAACATGACATTTAAACTTTGTCAAAAGTTCTGCTATAAGACCTATTAAATAATTTACTATCTATTTCAGAAACAATATTGTGTCCTGATTACCAACCTCTTACAGTCAACAATATTAGATTAAAAGAAAAGAGCTAAACCAACATTTCAACCAAATACAATATATAGACTATTAAACAAAATGCCTAACTTTTCAGTAGATAACTGATTTTCAGAGACTTTCTTAAATTCAAGTTACAAATAAAATAAAACACAAAAGTAGTCACTATGGTAACTAGATATGATGTTGGGTAGAATGTGTTGGAGAGAAAAATGAGAATCATTTTAAGCTAAAAGTAATTAGAATAAAAAATTATGCTAAAATATAAAAACTATCAAACAGACTTTATTTAACTTGAATTTAAACATGATCATTTGCAAGCAAATATAAACATTATATGCTATAGTAAATATACCTCCAAATTAGGCACATTTTCCATAACAGAAATCTGTAGCCTTCGGTCTGCTATGTTTTTCTTTAATATTACGAAAGGATGGTGTCCAAAAACATTAATATCACTTACAGGATCATGCAGGGTATAAGACAAACCCGTAATATGTAGTTGCCCAACCTGCTTTGGGGTAATCACCAACATTATCTAAAAAAAACAATTTTTTATTTTTATTATGCCTTGTAACATATTAAAACATTAAACAAGAGTAATAATAATAAAAAATTACATATCTCGTTGAATCAGGAGGAATTGAAAGTTCTGGTTCTGGCTCAGATGATGCAGCAGCACTAGATTGTGAACTATCTTCACATGTTCCTATGGTTTCGGGAATTGTAGTCCACAACAGTACAATATTTTTTAAGTTAATTTGGACATTCAATGGGTTTTTCAAAGAAACACAAACACCAATGGGTACTGAAAAAATAAATTTAAATTATAAATGTTTATTAGTAACAACATAAAAATTTGATAAAAAATGGTATTTTTCTCACTTCAATTATCTTGATTAATGTGGAAAAAATGAATGAAAAAATTTCAAATATTCAATTAATAATTAGAAAGTATAATGTTTATTATCCAACCAAATAAATTAATAAAATATTCTACATTTTATATTTATTTTAAAATATTTCCTTTATTTTACGAAGGTAATTCTCAAATTATGTGATAGTAAAATAGTATAATGTTGCTTACCTAAATATGCATTAAAATAATGTATTGCTAATATTTAAAAAAAAATAAGAAAAATAAATGGTCGTTGAAAATCTATGGCTGAAAAATAATCTAGGCAAAACAACTTGAAAATTTTGAGGTTAAAATAGGTTGAAACTTGTTTTCTCTCACCAATTTTATTAGAAATTCGGGAGAGATTGCCATGGAAAGAGTAAAAATTATGATTTACAAAGCTGATAAAATGTTATTAGGTTTAAGTATTGTGGGATTAGAAAATTCCCAACTATCCACACAAAAATGAAAAAAAAATAAAATAAAATAATAATAATGCTAATACAACAAATAAACAAAATATTTATAGTAAAAAAAAATTACCTCCAATGAAACCAAGCGGACAAGAAACATTATCAGTGTGATTAGATAAAAGATCAACTGTAGGTTTGAAAAGCATGAAAGATGCAAAGCCTGTGCCATTTGCATAGTTAGATAATTTTTCTTCCAAACTGTGCCACCTGTAAAGTTTGTTAAAGTATTAAAAAATATCTTTTCCATACACTTATATTAATTAAACTTATTGAATATTAAATAATTGATCGTGAAATGAATATGAAGGAAGAGATGGTTCAGATGGCAGTCAAAAAAGTTGAGAAAATAGTGTTTCAATATTTTTTCAACTTTTTTGACCGCTACCTTAACTATTTCATCCTTCATAATTAAGCTCATATTAATTAATCAAATAAATAACTACAATTTTTTTAGTTCTTACATAGATTCTTCTGCAAGTTTTTTAATGGGAGACAAAGCATTTTGAGAAAAATCACATGCTGGTATTCTGTCTAACTGAACGGCTTTGGTTGGAACATTCAATGCTACTTGAATGAGATTACTATCAATCACAGGCAAGCTTAAAATCACTTCATCATCTGATTTTTGGTAGGATTGCTGCAATGTTACATACAACACATCATTAAAGTAAAATCTATTTTAGGAGTATTTACATTGACTAAAAAAATAAGTTACAATATTTATCATGACATCACTAATGTAAACAGCCTAAAGCATTGTGATGGGCCTGATGTGTGTGAGGGAGTGAGGTTATAACACACAGCTGGTGGGAGCAAAGAGGTTATGTGAAATGGATTTGTCACTGCCTCAAACATGTTTATATTTTAGTTTTCTTTATATTTAATTGAGGGTCATTTTTATTTATTATTTTATTTTCTGTGTTTTATGATAGTAGAAAGATTATTTTATTTTACAGTGGCAAATCCATTGCAACCTCTCACCAGCTGTGGTTTTTGATCTATCTCGATTAGTGTGTGCTCCTCATATTGTTTTCTTCTTTTTGTATTCTGTTATTCCTCATTTTATTCAACTGTTTTAAACCTTAAGAACAATAAAAGAACCATTTGTACCAATAGTGCCAGGCTGTAGTCATTTCGCCCTCACCTCCTCAAAAGCGTAATCATCTTAGTATTTTCAGGAAGGAATAATCTAGTTTCAGAATTACATAAATAAATGTATTTTATGATTCTAAAATAGAACGAGAAGTCTTAAAAAAAATACATGAAAAACTGTGATACATGAAGTCAAGACAAGTCATCACACCAATTTTAAAAACAAAGAGTAATCTCAAATATAAAACATTTTTTTTAGTATATTAAGAATAAGATGAAGTTTATTTCAATTGAGGGGCAATCCTGGAGTAGGAAGACCTTCCTGGGGTTCACCCAGGCTTTATAAAGAGGATACCGAAACTAAGGGGAAAAACTTAGCCGCTGAACATGATATTGGTTGATCACCTCCTTCTATGGTCGTTGACCTAGAAGCAGTACAAATCCTTATATGTGCTGAATCCAAGATCTTTCATGGGTTTTAAAGGTACAGGCATTTTTTTTAATTAATTTTTTTTTTTAAGATCTGCATTCTATGAACTATTTTTTCTATTTGAGGCCTACTTACCACTAATAAAAACTTTTTATACATCCAACCACAAAATATTTAATACAAAAACATTTGATATACTGTGACATCTAATTTACTACTCTCCTGGGTGGACACCCCTCTGTCTGGAAAAATTTCTAAGTCCGAGCCAGGTTAAATGGGAACTTCACTCCTCAGACAATAATCTCTTTTCACTCACTCCTCAGACAATAACTATCACTTATAACTTAAAAACCCTAAAGGCTTCAATGGGATTTTTTTTTTTTTTTTTTTTTTATTTATTAATTGATATTTACAACTGTATAGGAAAAAAATACAACAAGTAAACGTGAAAAAAAAAGTAACAATTGGCTTGATAAAGTCTTGTGAAGAAGCTACCCAGCGGTAGCACTTCAATGTTTATGTAATTAGCAGGTCACGGAGCCACCGTCTTTTCAGGCGCCACCAAGGATTATCAGGAATAGATGGAGATGAGAGGATACGGACAAGCAGGTTTGAGTGGCCTGGTAGTTTGGAATTAAAGGAGGTATATCTAGTTTTGGCTAAGTCTGCAACTAACAGAATATTCAGGTCTTTGTGGATAGTTTTATTAGTGACAAAATACGGAGCATTTAGGATCTTTCGGAGGATTTTGGATTGCAAGGATTGGATGCGGGAGGAATTTGATGGCTTGGTGGATCCCCATAGCTCAATACCATATGTCCAAATAGGTCTAATAATGGCTATATATATTAGTTTTTTGTAGTAGATTGGAAGCTTGGAACGTTTGTCAAGTAAGTGTTGTAACAATCGGTATCTGCGAGCAGTTTCTTGTCTTTTCAGTCTGGTGTGAGGATTTGTTTTTAAATTAAAAATTATGTGGCATAAATTTCTTAAAGTAGAAAGTAGAGATAGTAAAGGGTAGTAAAAAAAAATAAAATAAAATTCTGAGCTAAAGTTAGCCGAACAATTAAATTTTTAATAACATTTTTCTTAATTTTCTTATGATTTTTTTATGTATATATTTTTTTGTGGTCCTTTCCCACCAATAATGGAAAACAGAACAAGTTATCCTATAGGTAAAAACCTATTTAGACCAAAGTGGGATTGTCAAGATCAATTCCATGGGACTGCCATGAAATAAAAGCCAACCAGCCCAAGTCAGCTTTGAACCACTCTGTGTGACTTTGAGGATGCAATGGTTAATATGCCTCAGCTCACTCAGCCATTTGGGCCTCAAAAATTAATAATTATTAATTCAAATTAATAAACTTGTTTTGACAGGTATACATAAGTTAAACCCTTGTTGTTAAACCCTGCTCAGCAGACACCCTACTATTCAATGGACAAATCCTTAAGGACAATGGCTTTCCATTCAAAAGAGTTAATACTCTACAATGCTTTCTATATAGACACTTTTTTTCTTTCATGCATTACTTAATTCAAATAATTTAAGCGTTAATATAATTGATATTTACTTTCATACATACCTGAATAGACAATAAATAATCTTTCAAATATATTTCCTGCTGTTGTGAGGGTTGCTTGCTAGGCCTGGTAACTAAACGACTTAGAGCTTCAAATGCATTAGCTGTGAGTTTCAAGTGAGATGCATGTTTCCCAATAGTATAGAGTATATGATCTTCTGCTGCACTCCACGATTTGTTGCCATATATCTAAAAATCAACTTATTATTTATAAAAAGAGCAAAACACTAGAGATGTCTTCATTTCATCATTTACAGCTTAATTATTTTATACTAAATAATAATTTTTAGTAGCCACACACACACACACACACACACACACACACACACACACACACACACACATACACATTATATATATATATATATATAATATAATTGATATGTGATTTGCATCACTGTTATCACACTTTTGGTTGAATTATATTACATATCTCTTTATTAAAAATACAAGTATAAGTACAACATAAGTACTATCTTTCTTCAAATAAACATAAAACGTTTCTGCTATATATAAATACCTATAAATAAATTAAATAAAAAGAAAATATAAAGTTAGAAATAATTTGTAGATGTTCACATTGATTGAAGGTAAAAATAATGATTGTAGGAGAGAAAGGAAACAAGATTTCAATGTAAAAAGAGAGGGGTCATTGAGGAAACAGGTATCAGGTTAATAAGGTTTCTCTTTTAATGAAAGATTTGCTAAATGTAGCAGTCTAATGGGAAAGGATATAGAACAATCGCAGTGTTCAAAATAAGTACTCGTAATTTTATTTATTTTTTCAAGGGGAGGGATTGGTTTAATGATTTATCAAACATAAATTAACAGATGGAATCATGGATAATAGATACAATTATAATAAATAAATGAAATAATACCTGATATGCTTGGTAATAACACCGCATTGAATGATTTCTATGTGATGCTTTTGAAAATCTATGTCCAGCAAGAACCATATGAAAGGCGTATTTTCTGTGCATGATTGGTCGATTGTTGCTTAGGAAACAATATGCAGCTTGTTCAAGAAGAACAGCACTTCTCAGATCTGAATCCTCTCCAGACATCCTTATCAACTGCTTCGCTGCTTCACCAAATAACCCACGGGCTTTCAAACACTCAACACTCAATAGAGTAGCTCTTGTTGCAAACTGATTCATCCTAATTTTAACATTCAAAAGAAACTAAAATAAAAGGAGAACTTCTGGTTTATGAAGTGAAATTTTGGTTATGTCAACAGAATAAATGTGTGTCAATCCATATGAAATCGTCTAATTTTAACTAATTTTGATTGTCTTAACATTTTTCATTTTCATGATATTTTTACCAGTTTTTCTCTATCTTATCCTGAATTTTAAACTTTGGATCATAAAAATTTCTGAAAAATAATTTTAGTTTGGCAGCCACTTTAAGTCTCGGCTTTGATTATTTTTTTCTTATATATTTTAGTCATTAATCTGGCTGTAAAAATTTCAATCTTGAGAACATTATATGAAATTCTAAATGTGACAAAAATCCAGCTTTATGGATATCCAAAGAAAAATATCTCAAAAGGGACTGAGTGAAAAATTAAAAAAACTAATACAGATTACAAATCTGCCGACACATGTCCCAAGCCAGGATGAAAAAGGAGGAGGGGGAGGAGTAACAACCTCATTAAAAAAGCTGGGTTCAGCTGGCCCGGCTGATAGCACCCAGTAAGGGCTCCATCCTAGGAATACAGGACTGGTCCTAGGTTGGGGGTTGAGGGGTCAGCTGCTCCTATCACACAAAACTTTTGTGGCTGTGAAACGTCAAGAAAATTGCCTCGGATTTGGACAGTCTCAACAGTATCGACTCGGGGCTCTCAAGGAATTCAATTTGGCAACATGTAAGGTTCGTACATTATATAAACCTGGAGTATTAAAATTACTTGTGGAAATACAAAATACAAGGTTGACATTGCTGCACTACAGGATATAAGATGGACATGTTCAGGAATTATGGATAAGAGAGGTCACACCATCTATTACAGCTGCCATCAGAATCAACATATCTTTGGAACAGGTTTTTTATTGAGTGGCAGTATGGATTTCAAGGCTGTTAACCAACAGATATGTATGCTGTGAATTAGGGGAACATTTAGAAATTATTCCATATTCTCTGTCCATGCACCGACTGAGGCGGCAGACGAGCAAGCTAAGGATAATTTCTATCATGACGGAAAAAAGCACTAGCAGAATGCCCTCGCCATGATGCAAAGATAGTTTTGGGTGACTTTAACGCACAAGTAGGGAGAGAACCTGGTATCCAATCCATAGTAGGCAGGCACAATCTGCACCCAAAATCCAACAAGAATGAAACAAGGCTCGTGAATTTTGTTGCATACTGCATACTTGAATGCAGGATATGGTTGTTGGCAGTACAATTCGACCGGAAAAATATTTATAAAGCGAACAATATTGAATAACAGGCATGCTAAGCAATCACCTTGTCTGAGGCCCTTATGACAGTGAAAAAACTCAGATGTGGCTCCGGCCACTTTTACTGAGCACTGAGTAGCCTTCATTGTCATCCTGAGAAGGCGGACTAATTTCAGCGGGATACCAAGAGCAATCATTCCTTCATACAGTTTTTCCCGGATCACACTGTCATAGGCAGCTCGGAAATTCATGAAGAGATGGCAAGTCTGGATGTTGTATTCAGCTGCTCTCTCCATTATCATCCTAACTGAGAAGATCTGGTCTGTTGTACCTTGGCCCTTCCTAAAGCCTGCTTGACATCGGCCTATTCTGCTTTCAACAAATGGAAGGAGTCTTAGGAGAATAATGTTAGAAAATATCTTATAGGAAGACAACAGGAGGGATATTCCTCTGTAGTTTTTGAGGATCCCCTTTCTTATGAATAGGACAAATTATAGTTTTGTACCATTCTTCAGGAATGCACTCCTCTACCCAGATGTACAGAATCAGGTTTTACATAAATTTATCTATTGCTTCTCCTCCATATTTCCAAAATTAAGATGGTATTTCATCAACCCCTGGGGCCTTGTTATTCCTCATCTGACCATTGGCATCCTGCACGCCATCTTCATCTGGAGATTACAACTCATCACCACTTATATTGATCTCTTTGGGCAATTCTCCAATAGAATCTCCATTCAGAAGGTTCTCAAAGTGATTTTTCCATCATTCTATTATTTTTTCTTTCTCAGTGACCAGAGAAGCCATCTATATCTTTACAGACATTTGATCGGGGTCTGAATGATAGGCGAGATCTGTTTATCCATAGAACTTTTTTATTTCAATCTGGGTTCTGTAGGTCTCGACATCTTCCATTTATTTCCTCTCCCATGATCTTTTTCTTTTCAGATGGATCTGTTTTTCAGTTCCCCTCTTCTTTCTATATTCTTCCATAGAAGCTCTTGTATATCTTCTTTGTATCATTAAGTGATATGTGGCGTTCTTCTCGTCTGTAGCCAGTCTACAATCTAAATCAAACCAGGGTTCCCTTTTGTCAGTTATTTTTTGTCCAATAATCTCCTTCCCTACGTTGTGCATTTTTTTTCTGCATAAGTCCCATTTTTCATTAATTGATATGTTAGATAGGTCAATGCATTGAAACTTCTCATCCATGACCTGTCCGGCTTTTCTTTTCTTGGGGTTCATAATGGTTTGGATTTAAGGGATGGGGGTGATTAGCCCTCCCAGTCCCCGATTCAGGTGGAGGGGCTGCCTCCTTAGAGTCTCCTGACCTGCTTCCCCTCCGGGGCGATTCCTAGGGAAGGTGACCTTGTGTATAATGTGCTATGCTAGTGTACTGTGTGTGTGTTAGTGTACTGTTCCCCCAACCTGGAGGAATGGTAGCTGACTGCAACCTTCCGGCAGGGCGATGGGGCCGCCACATCCCTATGCAGATTTCTGGTAGTTGTAGTTGAAGTTATATTTGTAAAATTGTAGGTATTAATTTTTCATCAATACCAAATAATGACGTAAATGCTGGTAATATTATTATTTTACTTATTATTATTTTTTTTTATGAATGAAAGCAGGCTTAAACCAAAATGCAGCATTAATAAAAAAAAATAATAAAAACATCAGATATATTCATATATTAAATAAAGCATTTATGTCATTTTTAGGGTTCATAGTAAGTTTTTTTTTTTCTTGATTTATGTTTAAAATAAAAATGTATAGTCATAGATTGAAGAAAAATTAACGCCAACAATTTTCTACTACCAATGCTAGAATTACAAAGAGTTTGGTTTATTTTTTCTATCAAGCTAGTAGTTCATGACAGAGGTATACTCGCTCTCCCCTCAGCTGTTTAATATATATATATATATATATATATATATATATATATATATATATATATATATATATATATTGAAAGTATCCTAAGCCTGTGGAAAAGGAAGTGTAATGGCATTGGAATAATTTTGAACAATAAATGCCTCTATAATTTACAATTAGCTGATGACCAGATCATTATTGCTAATGACGAAGAAGACTCAGCATTTATGATGAGGAAGTTATTAGAAGCCAGTACGGGAGGAGGCCTGGAAATCAGCAAATCAAAAACCGAATATTTGGCAAAAAAATAAAAATGGAAACGCAGCTCTTAAAGTTGGAGATTGGGATGCAATGCCAACAGAACACTTCAAATATTTTGTGAGGTGGCTCTCAAAGGACAGCAGCAGCAAAAAAGACATCAATGTGCAGGTCATCAGAGAGAGAAAGGTATTACGAACACAAAATTCCATTCTATGGAATTAAGATGTACAGCTCAGTATGCAAAATAGGCTCTTTTATGCATTCGTTGAAAGCACCACACTATATGCTCAGAAACATGGACTGTTCCGGCTGGTTCAGCAAGAAAACTTATCTCAATGGAAATGGATTTCTGGAGACATAGTTGTTGGGTATCTACACTGCCGGACAAAATTAAAATTAAAGGATCACTTCAATATTTTGAAATTACTGAACTGTATAGGGTATTTTCGAAAATATTCTTTTTTCTTTGGAAGTCACACTTTATTATAAGGGTAATAAAAAATAAAAAATTCTTTTCTAGAAATTTTTAATAGGAAAACAAATAAAAAAATAAAAATGTCCTACAGTCTCAAAATGAAAAAGTAAATCTTTGAAATGAAATGAAATAACTAAACTGAATAAAAAGGAAGAATTCGAGGAAAACGATCAATAATTGGTATTCCCAGCTCTAGCTCTGATAAATGCTTCCATTCTCTTGCCCATTCCAGCAACCAGGGCTCTTACATGTTGTTCTGGGATGTTGTTCCACTCTTCCACTAACATTTCCCTTAAATCTGCCAAATTTTGTGGGTCTCGGGCGTGGACACGTCTTCCAAGAATGTCCCATACATGCTCTATTGGGTTCATATCTGGACTTCTGGGTGGCCAAACCATAACGTCAATTTCTTCTTGTCTGAGGAAATTTTGCACTGATCGAGCAACGTGAGGTTGGGCATTATTGAGCATAAAAATAAAGTTACCTGTGATATTTCTGGCGAAAGGTATTACATGTGGCTCAAGTACCTCCCTAATGTACCTGTCAGCAGTTATAGAGCCACGGTTCACAAGAACTAACTTTGTATGGGAGTTTAAATTTATGCCCCCCCCCACAACATCACTGACCCACCACCAAACGCAACCCTTGGAGAAAAAGTGCATGAAGCATACCTCTCTCCCCGCCTTCTCCATACCTTTTTCCGTCCATCTGGTGATCGGAGACAGAATCTTGACTCATCGCTGAATAATACGAAGCTCCAATCTTCCTGAGTCCAGTTTAGATGCTCCCAAGCAAACCTCAAGCGCTCAACCCGGTGTTCCCTGGAGAGAAGAGGTCCAGTAGCTGAAGGATGGGAGGTCAATCCATAATCGTTGAGTCATCTTCTCATGGTTCGCTCCGAAATTTGCACATTCCTGAACCTCTGGAGGAGACCACGCAGACTGTTACCAGTTGATCGGCGATCCCGAAGAGCATGCAGTTGCAAAAATCTCTCGTCATGGTGGGAAGTTGACCTCGGACGGCCTTGTCTGACTCTTCTTGTATGCCCTCCAGTTTGACGGTGCCTATTAAGCACCCTGGACACTACGGATTGTGACCGCTGGATCCATTGCACAATATCCCTTTGAGAAAACCCTTCTTCACTCAAAGCAACAGCACGAATTGGTTCCTCTTCGGTCAATGCTCTTCTGTTGGCCATCACAACGTTCTTACTAAACTCACAAGTAAAAACTAAAGTCTGTTAAATGTTAGAAAATCTTCAATAAGATGAATCTTTGCTAACAACTAACCATTTACTGATAGGAAGAAAGAAAAGAAGAGGATTAACGGACCCTTTTCTCCATAAAGGGGTGGGAATATAAACAGGTAGAGGATTAACTTGATATTTTGTCCGGCAGTGTAGATTACAACATGTCCCAAATCATGTAATCAAAGAAAAGGTTGAGGAACCCCTAAATATCCTTCATTTCATTGAGACAAGAAAGCCGAGCTGGTGCGGACATGTTATGAGGATGCCGGACGACCGATGGCCGAAAAGAGTTCTCCGCCATGTACCATATGAAAGGAGGAAGAGAGGTAGACTGGAAAAGAAATAGATGGATGGAAGGGCTGCATGAAGCTATGGCAGCTAGGGGCCTCATTGAGGAAGATTATAAGACAGAGAGAAATGGTGAGGACTATTAGGAAACAACAGATAACGTTTAAGTTGTAATAAAGTCATTTATAGATAGACATAGACATATATTAAATTTATTTTATTTTAAAAAGCGAAACAACATTAAAATATTGGCATTTTCTCAATTTCAAGACAATGGATTCCTCAATCAGCCTTATCATATGGTTTTGATCACATTTTTTTTCTTTTGTACGGTTTTCATGCGACAAATTAATCTTTTATTACAGCCTTAAATATTTTCATATGAAATTTTATATATTGCTTTGCTCATAGCAGAAGAAATTTAAAAAGTCCTAGATATTTTACATTAAAAACAAAATCAAAATCTTATATAAATTAACAAAATCATATAATCTCATAATTACATTGAATATAATAATTATTATTAACTCAATCTAGTCTTATTTTAAGTCATTTTGGACTGAAATAGTAACACAAAGGTCCATCTTAACGTGTGGGCCACCAGCCTCCACATAGTTTCGCTGGACGTTTGCATTTTTGGCGGTCATTAGTAAGAGTTTCTAAATCACAAGAAATGTATTTTCGCCATTTTTGAAACATAAGAGACTAGTTAAAACAAAATTTAATCGTATGTTTGATGGGCTAGGAAATTGGATGTAATTGGTCACTTTATCAAATTAATTAGCTGCTTAGTAAGAGTTTTAGGGCCGCAAGAAATGAATTTTTGTAATAAGTATGATGGAAAGAAATTTTAAAAATATTTCTATATGTATGTTCAATGAGGTAGTGAACCATGCATCTGGCTCCTGGATTAAAACCTATCCCCAGATCAACAAGGATATTTCCAGCATTTAAAAGGTTTTCTGTTCAAATGAAGATATATATTAAAATGGAAGATGATGTAGCTATTACCTGCAAGAATTTTGGTAGGTCATTATACTCTCTTCAGCATATTCAACAACTTTTCTGGATAGAGGATCAGAGTTAGACATGAAAGCAGATAATGCTGCCATTTCTAGAGCCCCAGCATAATGCAGCCAGGCCCCATCAGCTCCAAAATCTCTTTTGGCACTATGATAAGCTGTAAAGGCCAAAGAATATAGGCCAATCATAAAGCATAAGTCTCCCAGCTTTCTAAGTTGTAGCTCATGAGAATCTGAAGAATACCTGTAATATAAAATACTTTATGTATAAGAATATTAGTATGTACCAATCCAAATATTTTATTAGTCTACTTATAATCTCTTGATTTATTTGTAATGTCAATTTTTACTAGTCCCATGTGCTCAAATAGAAACGTAAAGGTGTACCCCAGAGTATTTGGGCTGTATTATTCAATACATATGGAATTTCTCTATAAATATTATCTAGAAATAAATCAATACTTTTTTTTTTTTCTCACTTTGGCTTTTCATGGGGAATAAAAATCATTTGCTAACTGATATATAGTAAATGTCAAAAGAATTTGGAATTCACTATCATTCTGTTATTTACTTGTTTTTTCCTAATTTTTTTTTCTGTTTTTAAAGAGTTTTTTACTCACTATTTTGCATTGGAAGTGCTCTACTAAAAAACTGAAACCTAAAGGTAGTTTATTTTTCGTTTTTTGAACAAAAATTCACAAAAAAATTAAAAATAGAAGTGACAAAAGTATTTGATATAATATAATTTTCTAGATATATTAATGTACTAACAATATATAAACATATGGTTGGTAAAATTACACATTTTAGACTATTAGTCATTGAATTGACTAATTAATAGTTTTTTTTGTTTTGTTTTTTAGTTATTTTTTCTTCAGGTCGTTTTCATTTTGAATATCATATTTACTAATTTTCGATTTAAGTTCCTGAGGGGTTTCCAGAATATTTAGGAACCTGCGCTGAAACCAATTCCGAAGAAATGATGTATGTATGCTCAGCGTCATGGTCTTGGTTTAGTTGAAAATTTATATCATTCGCCATTTTTTTTTTTTCATTATTTTTAATTCTGGCTTTTCATAATGAAAAACAAATACACAAATATATCAATAATTTCATTCATCAATCCAATGTTATCAACCTCCTTTAAAGAAAAATAGCACTAACCATCACGACTGCTCTACATATTTTACTCTTTCGTACTGAATTGTTTTACTTGGTTTCCTCCAAACCATATTTCTTCTATAAGAACCATGTACCTTCGAATAGGATTCATCTGTAAACATTTAAATTAATCCAAATTCTTTTTTTTTTTTAATATTACTAATGCTCTTGGACACATACCAGTCAGTTCACCACATACTAACTTTTTCAAAATCCATTCTTCACTGAACAATAACAATTGTTCAACTTTACACACCCATTTGAGTTGCCGCAACGCTATTAACTCAATTATGCCAACACGGTATAAGCCCTGTAATTCCGTATTTTTTAAACTTTTAAATTCCCCACTTTGGCTTAATTTCTCTTTGGATCTAATGTTTTACATAGTACCATATTCTCGAATACCTTATTGCATTTCTCATCCTTCAAAGTAAGTGACCATGTTTCTCATTCATATAAAACAGTCGGGATAATAGTTTTAAAAATTCTAACCTTCAAGAATTTTGACAGAGGCTGTGAACTAAGTAATTTAATAACATACATTTCCTGCCTTTAACCGCAACTTCATTTCCTGCTGATTTTGTTTTAATCTATTATCATAGAAACTAAATACTTAAATTTCTCTACGCGTTCAAACATATATCCTGATATATCAATATCAAGATTGTCACTGTTTCTAATGAGTGTTTAACCTCAGAGGAATACATGACTATATGAGTTCTTTTTTAAACTGAAATATGGGTGTATGCATTCACACCTACGTTACACCCTCCAACAAGCCTGGAGGGCTGCTCTCATTGTTAGTAAGCGAATCCATCATACTTAGCTGGGGGAACTTCCATCAACCATCCCTACAGCCACCAACTGTGGGATGCACCCTATGCGGTAAAGAAATCCACATGATTTAAAGTTAAATAACAAAGAATTATTATAGACCACAGTAATCATGACAACTTGTATTTTTCATTTAACATTCTCAGCTCAATATCCTCCTCCTCCCCTCTCCTGGCTTATTCTGATCCTTCAATAGTGATTTATTGTTAAAGAACTAAGAAGATAAACACCTTGGGTGGGAATGATTAACTACCACCTGCCATGGTGGTATCCTGTTTTCAACGAACATATACAAATCTCTATACAAATTTTTATCAGAATATATTCCAGTTCTGCTTCAATTAGTTTATTCCCCAGCTACTCATTGTTTCATATTTACTAGTTGCATTTTCATTAATACAATTTCAAATTTCAATAAATAAATTTAAAAAATCTGGTGCAGGCAACACACGACTTTCACTTTCCTTGACTGTTAAAATCAATTTAAAAACTATTAAATATACTTCAATTTGAAAAATATTTCAAGTTGATTTTAATAAAACATTTATTTATTTGCGTTAGAAACATGTGACATAGATTAAATAATATAACTATATTAAATTGTTAATCAGTAATAAGTTGATTCCCCATTCGTCACTTTATATTACCTTTTACAACTTTTTGAATCAGATAATATTTTTCTAAAATGTTTCTCTTTCCAACGGCATATTATACGTCTATATTACTGTTCTTATTATCAAAAACACAAAAATTGCATAAAAAATATGTTTGCACTTTTCTCCTTTAGCTGTTTATCAAATTCGTTGAACTTGAATGTTTAGCTGTTATTTATCAATGCTAATAAGATGTTGTGCCTAATTTTTTTTAAATCTACAAAATTAAAGGTACTTTAGAGGAAGAAAATTCAGAATATTGGCATTTAAGCCCTGTCAGACCGTTCTAATCAGAATGAAACCTACACCATATTAAAACTGATTAAATTTTACATCAACATAGCAAGTTTAATCAAAATTGTTAGAGCCGTTTTTGAGAAAATTATAAAAAGGTGCAAAATGCATGGTATGAAGTGGCTCTTCTGGTGAGCCGATTTTGATGAAAAAGTCTCTGTAACATCTAGAGCTTATAATTGTCTTAAATATGAAATTTCAGTTTCGTACGACTTATGGTTTTTCGCTCTAGACTTACCACACACACACACACACACACACACACACACATACACCGACCTTTTTTCGGGACTTGGTCATTTAGACTCAGGAGAACCTAAAACGTGTATTTCCGTCGAAAACTGGAATTTGAAAATGTCCATGATCGCAATACTTTCCCTTACTATATATTTCATATCTAGGTAAGTGAAAGTAAAAAAGAAAGAAATATAATCACTGAACTCAAGATAGCGTAGGCTGAGTCAAGGGGGCCTGGATGAGCATCCTTCCTCTACCAAGTAATCCAATCCCGATGTCCGTTCTACATCTCTGATCTCCTTAAATTCAAATCCTCCGTTCGTTCTCGTAACACCCGCTCGCGGCCTTCTGATCTGTATATAACGCCCCATCGATCCACAGCTTTCGATAGATCATTCTTAATCCGCTCCGCATCTCTATGGAATTCCATCCCTTCCGACATACGTCACTCCCAAACTCTTTCAACATTCAAATCCCGTCTATTCAGCCATTTCCTGTCAATCCAATTCCCCAATAATCCCAATTAGATCCTAGTTTCAGGGAAAATCAACAAATAAAGCAGACAGATACGTTATTTAACTTTAATGGATACATTCGTAGCAAATATTATTTAAAAAGATTATCTTTTCAAAGATGAAAGATTAAATCACATATAATTTTACAAAAATATAGAAGCATTGTAATTTTTTTTTTTTTAACTATATATTTTTAATTTTTTTAAAAATAATATTATTGTACTTTTAATTATATGTTATTTTCTGTACTCATTTTAACATATAGATATATCTTTATTTATATTTTTCTTGTATTCACATTTTATCAGAAGTTGTCTTTTGAGTTATTTTATTTTTTTTCATCTTATTAATTCAATTCTGTTGTTATTTTTACTTATCTTTATATTCTTAATTTTTTTACTCTAAGACTCTAGTCTTAAGACCCTTGCTTATTTCCTGTATTATTATTCTTAAGGGACTCGTCCCAGAATAAATAAAGAATTATTATTATTATTATTATTATTATTCGTGAAGAAGACCGGCTGCTGGACGAATGGGGGAATTTTAGCGACTCCTCATTAGATCAGTTACTGTAGTAAGAGGGTTAATCCCATCTGGAGCAAACTTGTCTATTTGCATGAGGCCCTCACCCAGATAGAATTAAATAATCGAAAAACATTTGTTTTGGGCAAATGCTGGAGGTCTAAATCCGACAATGCAGTTAGTGGAAATATGGGAAAAAAACATATTAGATAATGACCAATATATTTTACATTAAAATACATTTTATGTCTATAATACATTGAGTTTTATTTCACCCTGAAAAACTCAAAGGACTTATTTGCCAATCCAATACGTTACCATTCTTACTTATATTGATTTATAATATAATGAAACATATAAATTGAAAAACACTTACGCAATAGCTGTTGGAGAGATGTGATTCCCAGGAGTTCCTGGTTTATTAGAACCAAACCATCTCTTTGTAGCACTAAATAATGATCTACTAACACCTTTCTTGTTAGATATCTAAAATTAAAGTTCATATTAATTATATTACACAGAATTTAAGATTTTTAACCAACCAGTAGGCATGTCCAATTCTATTTCACCAATAGGGGCCTGGAGTTTTAAGTACATCGTTCTCATTTCTTAAATAAATTTAAATTATGATATTATCCACAAATTAATTTGTAGGAGGTAGGAAAATAAAATTGTTGTGAATTATTTCCAATAAAAAACAAAACAGCAACTCCAATTATCATATAAAATAATGAACAAACAGAGATTATGCATGTTCAACTAACTGTTGAAAAGAGGTTCATTTAGTACTTTAATGTATCTACTGGAAAGTTAATACAATAACCTTGATAATCGCAAATCAACATAATACTTTTTCAAAATAAACCAGTATTTAATGTGGATAATATTAATAAGGAGCGGAATAGTTCAGGAGGAAAGGCACTAGCATTCCATAAATAACAATAAAAGAAAATGATAGAAGAGATAATAATTAATAATACAAGCTGTTATTGTAAAAATAAATGTCTTAAAAATATATTGTTGACTTAACTTATGGGGGGTAAAATTACAACATAATATTTAGCAATACTGAAATACTTCTTGTACTGTTACAGTGTAAGGCCATAATATTAAAATACGATCTAAAAATACAAAATTAGAAATACCTGGTCACTAAGTTGCTGTATGTGTTGTTCAAAATGAGGAATAAGAGCCTTTACACAAAAGTCATTCATAACTTGTTTAATTCTTTCAATATCTTCTGGGCTTAATAATTTTCCATGATCAGGTACATGACTTTTTTCTGACTCGGAAACCTAAAAGTATTGAAACACTGAATTAAAACAAAGATAACCAATTCGTAAACTTCAATAATTATTTTCTTTTTTACAAATAAATAAATATATCTTGTAAATGATGGGGTTTCTTCTTCTTCTATCTTACCCCAGAGAGTGATGTCTGAAGGAGAATTGTGAATTTGACGGTCTTCTTGAGGTCCTTCAGATCACCTTAGAGCTTGGTCCACAACTCGGTTGGGTTTGGCCAGATCCACTCCCTGATGTTTTCTAGCTGAGGGCATGTCTGTAGGTTGTGCTATGCAGTCTGGTCTTCAGTTCTGCATCCACAGAGAGAGCTTTCCACAATGCTAAACTTTTTATAAATGTGTGCCCTCATCCTGTTCTGGCTCGTTCTGAGCCTGAATAGCACAACTTGCTCGTTTCTGCTCATTTTGTAGTAGGGGTCTTCTGGGTCACAATTTGGGTGCAGGACATTCCATTTAGCATTTACTGCAAACCTGTTTATTGTTATCGCCTCCAGCAGTAGCTGATGGATTTCCAACAAGACACAATTTCTATTTTGAAAGAATTTTTAAAATAAAAGAATATTAAAATTGTATAAATCCTAATCAGAAAGAAAATTTAAACATTTATTCTGAAAAAAAAAGAAGAAGGTAAATCACAGCAGCAGTAGTTGTGAGAATGGCATGTCAGTTAGTTATCAGCTCAAATTTTTCATCTGATAAATAATCTCTTATTCATATAAAGATCCTACCCTACTAAATGAGCCTTCTTCTTCTATTATTAGCTCTCTAGAGCGTTTCAGCATAGAGCTTGCTTTACCTCGGCCCACTTCTTCACTTCTTCTCGGTTCATAGTATTACTAATTTGGAAGTAGACGCTGTTTACTTTGCTGATTCAACATGCGATTTCCAGATCTAGCTTACCATTCCCACTTATAAAGATCCTAGGTATTGGTAGGTATCTACACATTTTAACAGCTCTCTATTGCAGGACATATTAGTTTTCTCGATCGTCTTTCCGAGTTGCATAACCTTGCTTTTGGCAGCATTTATCTCCATGCTCTTTCTGTGTAGTACCTCTCTCCATTCTACAACAGCTTTTTAGGGATTCTCCTGGGAATCTGCAATGAAAGCAATGTCGTCAGCATAAACTAAGAATTGAGCCAGTACTGGGAATAGATTTCGATACCCCACCATCGCTGAGGGGGTTCTTCTCTTAAATATTTTAATGATCTCGGCCATGAACGCTATGAAAAGGAGCGGGCTCAAGCTGTCTCCCTATTTTACTTCTTTTGTAAAGGAGAATGGCTGAAATTTCATGCCATTCAATCGAACAACTCCTTTGGGATTCTGGTACATCCACTGTATAGCTAATAGATGATTATTGGGGACCTTTTTGTTATGGAGGGATGACCATATTTCTTCTCTTCAGACAGAATCAAAGGATGCTTAAGATCCAGAAAGACCAAATATACGTTCTTTCCTCTAGAATTTGTTTCTGGGGTCTAAGCTTTTTCTTCCTCTAAATCCTCCTCGATTCTTTTTCTCAGCCCCGGTTCTAAGATTTTAGTACATACCTTGTATACTATGAGGGATAGACCAATAGGGCGGTAATTATTACAGTCACTCTGGCAATCCTTCTTATGGATTGGTACCACTATATTCTATTCCCAATCCTCGGGAATTCTTCGCCGATCCCAATTTTTTTTGGAAGAGGGTCTGTAGTAGTGTCATGATTAGTTCCTGTCTGCCATTTTTAATTAACTCCAGAGCAATTTCAACTTATCAGCTGCTTTTCCTGGCTTTAATCTGTCCACTGATAGTGTCACATTGTCCTTCTCTAATTCAGCTGTTAATAGCCCAGGCAGTGAAGGTCAAAAATGGCCTTATGTCGGAAGAAATTAAAGACAAGCTGAATTTTCGCCTGTTGTTAAAACTCATTAAAAGGAACATTTTCCCAAAAGTCCCCACCCATCTCTTTTGTGCTAACCCCACTACCACAATTTGAACTTCATTTTCCAAGCATTCTGGTTTTGGATCATATCTCTGTTATTATCTATCTAATACTTTATTTATTTCAATATTTCATTTTCTTCCTTAAGTTGTTGTGGTTAAATAAGGTGTAAATATATTTTCTTATATGAACAATAATTTTGCTGTTATTCACTAAAATACAAAAATTTTACTTTGAATATAAGTTTATTCTTTAGTAAAATATTGTTTGATAATAATTATTAAAAATCTTCAAATAAGCATTGTTGCACAACTTTTCCTCTTTAAAATGATTATATAACCGCCTATTTAATAGTCTTAGAGTACCTCTCAGTCTTAGAGTACCTCTCGTGCGATAAGGTGTGTAGTTTTGTCTCCAGTGTTAACGTCTTATTCAATTGAACATTTTAGCTGTTTTCAGTAAAAATTTTTAACAATATAGAATTGCTCTAACAGGTAACGCTATAATTTAATTTTTCTACTATTAGATATAAAAATAGTGAAAGAAAAAAGAACTAAGAGTTTATTAAGGAGAGCTGTGGTGTAACAGTAGTGGGGGCAATCTGTTTACTAGCCCTAATCCTAACAGGCTCAGCGGAAACAAACATATTATTGTCAATATTTTTATTTTTATTTTCGCATAACAAATAGCTTAAATAATAAAAATGGTTAATTGCAAATTATGTAACAAATCAGCAGGCCGTGATGACAAATTAAAAGTTGCCTGTAGTATTTGTTCAAATTTATACCATACAAAATGTTTAAAAATAGAAGTTATGGACACAGAAGTATCTAAAAAATGGACGTGTCCTGATTGTGAGATATTATCACGGCCATCACCACAATCGGAGGCTAATTCAATGATGGACCTGATGAGGGCGCTGGCGGAGGAAGTTCGGGAAATGAAGATTAAGCTTCAGGGGATCGACGATATTAAAGACATTAAGGACACCCTGAATAAACAATCCGAACTTTCCTTTCAAAATATAGAAAGATTAGGAAAAATAGAAAATTTATTAGAGCAGCAAACAAATCAACTCGAAAAACTGACGCTCGAAAATAATTCTTTAAAAGTTAAAATTTCTGATTTAGAAGCCCGGTTAAATAACGCAGAACAAAATAACTTAACTAATACTCTGGAAATACGAGGTATCCCGGAAAGGCCAGGCGAAACTGTTATAGGCACCGTACTCAGCGTCGGCACGGGCCTGGGCGTCCAGCTCAGCCCGGGAGATCTGGACCACGCTGTTCGTCTCAGGCCCAAAGAAGCGGGGACTCCAGGGACTATCATCGCTCGGTTTGTTCGGCGGACCGTGAGAGATGAATTAGTGCGGCAACGAAGAATCAAAAGAGACTTCTCTACCCGTCACTTGGGCTGGGAAGAGAACAGTACTCACCGAGTCTACGTCAGCGAGGCGATGACGTCCACTAACCGACATCTTTACTGGCTAGCCCACCAGAAAAAGATATCAGCCGGCATAAAATATGTATGGTTCAGTGGGGGCAGGGTCAGGTGTCGGAAGTCTGACGGTTACCCGGCTGTTATAATAAACAAATCATCTGACTTAGATGTTTTCATTTGAACTCCGAGATCAAGTCTCCTCAGGACTGTTATTTTCGTAAAACTTCATTCTATTTATATCGAGGATATCTTTATTTTTGTTTTTATTTCGCTCTCAATTGACAAAAATATTAGTTTGTTTCATTTTTATGATATTCGTTCTATCATTCGCTTTATTTTTCTTTATTTTAATAACAGTTATCTGTATGTTTTATTTGATTTTGTAATAATATTTTATTTTATTTTTGAAACCTTTAATTATTTTATTAAAATTACTAATAGATCATTTATTTATTTACTTCATATGTTATTATATTACTTCAAACTTGAAATTATGCATATTTTAAATTTTCGTTATAACCTATTTCCTATCCCCAAACCTTTTCTCGACTACCCTATCTCCCTCTTTAATCATGACTAACATCCTAACATCCTGTCACATCAATGCACAATCCCTTATTGCCCACTATGATGAATTTCAACAGTATTTTCTAGATAACTTTCATCACATTATAGCAGTATCCGAAACTTGGCTTAAACCTTACATTCCTTCCTCCCAAGTATCCCTTACCAATTATTCCTTCCTTCGCCACGATAGATCTGATCGCAGGGGTGGTGGTGTGGGGTTGTATATACATGACAGTGTCGAGGCTAAAATCCTTCTCCAATCTCCATCTAATGATCACCCACACCTCGAATACCTATTCGTTGAAATTTTATCCTTTAAAACTCCTCTTCTATATATCCTAGTATATCGACCTCCTCATGTTCCATTCGATAACATTTTCGTATCTTCCCTTGTCCAATGGGTTTCCAGTTATACTAATGTTATCATCTCTGGAGATTTCAACACCAATATGCTTGCAGAATCCAATGACAAATCTTTCCTAGTAAACCTACTTTACTCTCTGAATCTTTATCTCGTTCCTTACCTTCCTACCCATCATACCCAATTCTCCGACACCTGGCTTGACCTACACATTACTGACTCTCCTCTAAAGGTCCTTTCATCCTCCCAGCACCCGGTTCCGTTCCTTTCATCACACGATCTTATCCAGATCTCATACAACCTACCCGTGAAATCCTTCACTCCCAAAGTGGTCTCCTATCGTAGTTTGGACCTCCTCTCTTACGAATCCCTTCAAACCGACCTGGAATCACTCCATTGGGATTCTATATACTCCTCTAATTCTCCAGATCATATGATATCCACTCTTACCTCATACCTCAAAACCTTATTAGACCTTCATGCACCTTTGAAAACCCGAATGTTACGCCGTCCAACCGCGCCATGGCTAACTCATGACCTAAAGGAGATGATGAAAAAAAGAGAAGCAGCAAGAAGAAAATTTCGACGCACGCGTACGCCGTCTGATTACGAACATTTTAAACAACTTCGTAATAGAACCCAGGACGCGGTTCGACGTGCTAAATCCCTCCACATCCATAATGCACTCTCCAAAGCTCCTGATTCCAAATCCAAATGGAATATTATCCGAAAATTATCTATCCTAAAACCCAATAACCACATTCCTCTCTCTGTTTCTCCAGACGAGCTCAACAATCATTTTATATCCTTTGCTCCTGTTTCTTCTTCTGCCGCCGATATTGGCCATCAGAGTTTCAATCCAGATAGCTTCTTCTTCTCCCACCTCTCCTATGATGAAATACAAACAGCTATCCTTAAATCTCATACCAATGATTATGGACCCGACAACATTCCCGTAAAACTAATAAAATCTTGTCTTTCCTGTTCTAATACCAGTACTTTACCATATCTACAATTTTTCCTTTCAAAACTCCATATTTCCTAATTCCTGGAAAACCGCCTTAGTTCGTCCATTAAACAAAGTTCCGAATCCTACCTCACCTTCTGATTTCCGTCCTATTTCTCTCCTTTCTAATTTATCCAAACCCCTGGAACGCCTTGCACAAATCCAGTTATCAAATTTTTTAGAAGAACGTTCCCTTATCAACCCTTTCCAATCCGGCTTCCGACCCGGTTATTCAACTCAATCCGCTCTACTAAAAATAACTCAAGACCTCCAATCCGCCATTGAACATCAAAAACTAACCATCCTCATCCTTCTGGATTTCTCCAAAGCTTTCGATACGGTAGACCATAATATCCTCCTGGCCAAACTACGAAATATTCCTTTATCAAACAGTGCTCTGCACTGGTTCAAATCCTTCCTCTCCAACCGTTCACAATATGTAGTGACCCCAGGTCAACCTCCTTCCAGAACCCTGCCTCTATCCTGCGGTGTGCCTCAGGGATCATCATTATCCCCCACCCTATTTGCAGTTTATATTAATGACCTCCCTTTCCAGATCAAACACTCCCAATACCATATCTATGCTGATGATCTCCAAATCTATCTATCCTTTCCTCCTTCCGACCTATTATCAGCCACGGAAATGCTTCAAGAGGATCTAAATCGAATCAGCAACTGGGCAGCTGACAACAAGCTCAATTTGAATGCTGAGAAGACCAAGGCAATTGTAATAGGTTCCAATCCCCTCCTTAAGGCCCTTCCAACGATTCCTACTCTGTTTCTGAATAACAATCCAATACAATTCCATCAATCCGTTAAAAACCTCGGGGTCACCCTTGATCAAACCCTTTCCTGGAAAAAACATGTTTCCGAAATCTCCCGTCGTACATTTTCCACCTTAAAACTTCTAAATTACCTCCGTCCCCTTCTCCCTATCGAAACCCGTAAGCTCCTGGTAAGCTCCTTAATATTTCCCCACTTTGACTACTGCTGTGCGGTGTATGGAGGTGTCTCTGGAGATCTCGAGGTAAAACTAAAACGAATGTTTAACTGCTTTATACGTTTTATCTTTGGGATATCCAGAGACACCTCTATCACCCGATTTTACGTAGAGTTAAAGTGGCTTTACCCTTCCTTCCGCCGCAAGTATTTCCTAGCATCCTTTCTCTACCAGGTTATCCACTCCCAGTGTCCGTCTTACATCTTTGATCTCCTTAAATTAAAATCCTCAGTGTGTTCCCGTAACACCCGCTCGCGGCCTTCTGATCTGTATATAACGTCCCATCGATCCACAGCTTTCGATAGATCATTCTCAATCCGATCCGCATCCTTATGGAACTCCATTCCTTCTAATATCCGGAACTCCCAAACTCTCTCAACATTTAAATCCCGACTATTTAGCCATTTCCTATCAATACAATTCCCAAATAATCCCAAATAGATGCTAATTTCAAGGAAGATCAACAGATGTCTTTTAGATTCGTTTATTTGTTTATTCAATTTTCATTTCCTCGGGTACACTAACAGCAAATATCATTTAAATGTCTTTCTTTTAATCTTTGCAAGATGTAAGATTAAATTATTTATTATTTTGCAAACACTCAGAAGAATTGTAATTTTTTTTTCTTTTCTTTATGTTAAAATTGTATGTATCTTTTTTGTTCCTATGTCAACATATATTAAAAAATTGTAATTTCTTTTGTATTTACGTTTTATTTGAAAAATGTATATAAAGGTGTATATACGTGCGTGTGTGTGTTGAGTGCAGATATGCATATGTATGCATATTTATATATGTGTGTGTTTGTGTGTATGTATATAAATTTTTTTTTTCTTTTTAAATCTTATTATATTTTTTAAAATTATATTTATATATATATATATATATATATTTTTTTTTTTTTGTTGTGTTAACATATGTTGAAGAACTATAATTTCTTTTCTTTTTATATTTTATTCTAAAACTATATATATATTTTTTTTAATCTTATTATATTTTTTCATTATATCTTTTTTTTTGTTCTTATGTTAACATACATTTATATTTCTGTTTGTGTATTTTTACTAGAATCTGTCTCTTATGTTCAGCTTATTTATACATGTTGTTAGTTTAATTTTATTGTTTTCAATCATTATACTCTAAGACTAGAGTCTTAAACTAACTTTTAATTTCCTGCTATGTTATTCTAAAGGGACTCGTCCCAGAATAAATAAAGAATATATTATTATTATTATTATTATTATTATTATATTTATATATACCCATTTATTGGCACAAGGAAATACCACTGAAAATGGAGCCACCACACCCCTTGAAGTTCAGCAAGCCGCTCGATTTTCACTGTTTTAGTATAAATTAAATACATATAAACTATTAAAATATTAATTGATCAATATTAATGTAATATTAAAATACTAAATTTCTAAATGTGAAATAATTATTATATTTTAAAAGTTTTTATTGGCTACTGAGTTTCGGTTGGAGGATTTCTTTAAACATTTGTTTTCCTATCTTAAAATAAATAAATAAAATTGTTAATAGAGGTCCTTGAGCATTTTTACTTTGCAAATAATCATAGTTACTAATCATAAATACCAATAGTTAATTGTTAAGAAATTAAGATGGAAGATGCTCGGACAAGAAAATACAAAGAAATTGTCTTAACTATTTATTACCAGCATTTTTAGGTCCATATTGTAGGTTTGATATTTCTCACTCTGTATCTTGAAGTAACCTGACGAAGATCGACTACAAGAACCTAAATACATTTGCAATAAATAGTTAAGACTATTGCAATAAATAATCTTTACCGCTACTCAGACTATCTTCCTTACAAGATATCAGGCTTAAAAAAAAAAATTCTGTAAATCTTATTTGTTAACATTAGGGTATAAATCTAATAGATCAGTGAATTATGATATGTAGATATCCAGCAATAAATAAGATATGCAAAAAAAGGCTACAAAGTCTTGACGGAAGCCAAGCTGGGTAAGAAAGAAGTTTTATGAAGAACAGCACATCTCATTAAATTTATGTATTGCGTTAATCCTTAAAAAATAAGAGAAGATATATCATGCAATTTAGCTTTGAGATCATTGGCATGATTTAAGGTCTATTGATAAAGGAAAGGCATATAAAATGTCACAGATTAATGTTTGTGAGTTTCATGATCAAACAATTCATTGATGGGAAAATAGTAAATACAAATTGAGAATATGTTTTATCTAACTATGAATGCAACCCTGTCATTCAAGAATATCTTGAGCACCAAACTACAAACAAATATTTTGAAAAAATTACACTGCGACACTTCTTGGGAAAAACCTTAGACTAAGAAAACTAGTTTTGAGAAGGTGCTTCAGATATTAATATAATGAAAATATAAATTCTACTGAATTTATCTTATGATCTTATACCTCCTGAACAGTGCTAGGAATAAGATCTAATAAATTCTGCATTAAACTAAGCTCAAGGAGAGCTATAAGGAGGTTTTCAAAAGAGCGGGAACAATTTTGTTAACTTAGCAGTCATCCCGACACCAAAGAAACAGGAATTTATTATTATGAAGGATGAGATGATTCGGGTGGTGATCATAAAAGACAAAATTACCACAAGTAAAGTATGTCAATACCAAATATTAAGAGTATAATTACAGTCACAGAAAAAGGTAACAATAGGCAAAGCAATAATAGTCAGTAAAAGATATTTGAGAAGAGAAGAACTTACTTTAACGTATAAGTTCTTCAAACCTATTTGCAATGAATAATTTGTTTTATAAAGAACTTACTGTTCTAAATCTGTTTGTGGATATTAAATTACAAGTAAATTTTGAACAGCTATATCTGACTATTAAAGTGAATTCATATTCGCATTCCACCCAAATCATGAATGATTATTGGGTAAAATTGATGGCAATAAAAACATACATACTTTCAACATTAATCAATAAATGTGCAGGTATAAATCTTTTTTTTATTTAAAGAAATTTACAACTGTATTAAATAAATACAACAAGTAAATAGGCTTTATATATGATTAGTACACATGATAGTCCTGAGAAGAAACTACCCATTGGTAGCACTCCAATGTCTTATGTTAGAAGGTCTCTTGGCCATCTTCTTTTAAGGCGCCTCGGTGGGTTGTCGGGAATAGATATGGAGGAGAGGTCACGGATAAGCGGGTTTGAGTGGGCAGGGAGTTTGGAATGAAAAGAGGTATATCTGTAACGGGCCAAGTCTTCAACTAATGGGATATTTAGGTCTTTATGGATGATTTTATTAGTAACGAAGTAAGGAGCATTGAGGATTTTACGAAGGATTTTGGACTGCAAGGATTGGATGCGAGAGGAATTCGATGGTTTAGTAGACCCCCATAGCTCAATGCCATAGGTCCAAATAGGCCTGATAATTGTGATATAAATGAGTTTTTTGTAGTAAGTAGGAAGTTTTGAGCGTTTGTCAAGTAAGTGTTGTAGTAATCTGTATCTACGAGCAGTTTCCTGTCGTTTCAGTCTAGTATGAGGATTCCATGTTAGGCGTTTGTCGAGGTGGAGTCTTAAGTACCGAATCTGTTCAACAGGAGTAAGTAGGATATTGTTAAAGGATACGGTGGGGCAGGAAGTCATAGGCTTACGACGTAGAGTGAAGGTGATTTGATGGGATTTATTAGGATTTATTTTGATTCTCCAGTTTTGACACCATTCTTCAATGGCTGATAGATGGTTCTGTAGGATTTGTGATGCAGTAACAGGATCATTATTCACAGATAACACGCATGTGTCATCGGCGTAGGAAGTAAGGATAGTGCTAGGATGGGAGGGAATATCAGCTGTATACACCGTGTAAAGGATCGGAGCCAGGATACTACCTTGCGGTACACCGGCTGATTGAGTGAATATGGATGAGTAACAAAGGTTATGGTTAACTTTGAAGGTTCTATCAGAGAGATAGGAACGAATTAATAGGAAGTACGCTGGAGAGAGGAATTGACGGAGCTTGTATAGCAGACCTGGATGCCAAACTCGATCAAAAGCCTGTTCCACGTCGAGAAAGGCTCCAGTGCAATACTTTCCGCGCTCCAATGTGGAAGATATGACATCCACCACACGGTGACACTGTTGTATAGTGGAATGGGATGTCCGAAATCCAAACTGGTGGTCAGGAATCACGTGGTTGGATTCGAGGATTGGGTATAAACGTTTGAGGAGAAGTTTTTCGAGAATTTTGCCCAGAATGGGCAAGAGGGAGATAGGACGGTAAGAGGATGGATATTCAAGAGGCTTTTTTGGTTTAGGTATCATTTTGATAATGGACAGTTTCCAGTGGTCTGGAAAATAGGTAGAACGGAGAGTAGCATTATATATATAGGTGAGGAATAATATGGCTTTTCTGGGGAGCTGTTTTAGGATGTGGGATGTAATGAGATCATGGCCAGGAGCTTTTTTGGAAGGTAAATTTTGAATTATGTTGATGACTTCTGATGGATGAAAGGCCTTAGGAGGAAGGGTCATTTGGAGAGGAACAGTGAGTTCTGCTTCAACACGGTCGATATGGATTGTATTAAGGATGTCAGGGTGTGGGACAAACGTTTTGGAAAGGTGTTCTCCGAACAGCTGAGATTTTTCATCATCGGATCTTGTCCAGGATTTTGAGTCGGTGAGGAGTGGATGATTAAAGGTTTTGTATTTCAGTAGTTTTGCGGTTGTTATCCATAATGATTTGTCTGTTGTACTTAAGTTTTCTGTGAAGTTTTGAAAGTTTTGAATTTTGAGTTTTCTTATTTCTGTCTTGAGTTTGTTCGTCAGTTTATTGTAAATGGTTTTATCCGAAGGGTATCGTGTTCGATGCCACTTCGCTCTTGCTCGGCGTTTTTCAGTTAGTAATAGTCGAATATAATATGGCAGGTTGGTTTCTTGTGCCTTCCTGTTTGTATATTGTAATGTGTTGGTCTGTATGGCAGTTTCTATTGATTTGTTAAGTTCTTCAATGGCAGAGTCTATGTCTTGTTTAGTTTTTAACAAAATTTTCAAGTCCAGATTGTTCTCTAAGTCATATCGAAAATTGTCCCAGTTGACTTGTCCTTTAATCAGGGAAGGTAAAGGAGGCTTATGAATAGGATTGGAATGCAGTTGAAGCAGAACCGGGCTATGATCAGAGGAGAGGTCATCTAAGGATTTGATTGTAGATTGGGTGAAGGAGATTTGGGAAGTAATGAAAATATCAAGGATGTCAGGACGTTTTTTATGAGATGTAGGCCAGTACGTAGGGTTCTGGGGTGACAAAATGGAATAACTATTGGAGGTTGTGACTCTGGAAAGGATCCTGCCACGAGTATTGGACGTTCGGCATCCCCACCGTTGGTCTTTGGCGTTGTAATCTCCTCAAGCAATGAAGCGCGGACCAAGAGATCGGAATAAGGATTCAAGGTGGTGAATGGAGAGTGAATTACCGGGAGGGCAGTATACAGCTGAGATAGTCATATTAAATGGGTGGGAAGATAAGGTAATAGAGGTTGATTGAATGGTGTCAGATGGAGAAGAAGGAAGCATGGAATGAGGAATGGATTTATGGATGAGGATACATGAGCCAGCGTGAGATGTGTTGTCTGGGTGATCTGATCGGTATGTGATGTAGTCACGTATGTAAAAGTGCGAGCGTGTAGTGAAATGGGTTCAGTCACAAGTGCAATGTCTATGGTATTGTCGTGTAGGAATATGTCCAGTTCGTCACGGTGATTCAGTAAACCATTTGCATTCCACAAAAGAATGGCTAGGAAGTTTTTATTCATTGCGGGATATGGAAAGGAACTTCAGATAGGAGTCTGGTAAGGAGTGTGATGAGAGGTCTTATGGTATTTTGAAGATCCAAAAGGAAGGATGACAGGATTGATGTAATGTCGGATGTATTTTGTGAAGGATACGAATAGACGGAAGCTTGGTTGACTGAAGGATTATAGTGTCTAGGTAAAGATTGGGTACTCCGTCGAGGTTGTTGAGGAGGTTCCATGTTTGATGGAGCTGTTGCTGTTGGTATTGCTTGAGGAGTAGGCTGCAAAGGAGAGGAAAGTTTAGGACTGATCTGGGGTGGTAACTTGACCCTTAAGACGGTTTTGGTAGGTAAATCGTTTTTAGGAGTATTTTGGAGGGGTTGGGACGTCTGAGGCTGTAGACGGGAAATCTGAGGTTGGTGATAGGATGGTTGAAGCTGGGGATGGTTATAGGATAGTTGGGGGAGGCTGAAGAGGATGGGCTGGTTTAGGCTGAAGAGGATGGGCTGGTTTAGGCTGAAGAGAGGATGGGCTGGTTGAGGCAGAAAATGGGTGTTAGAGGAAGCTTCTGGTTCCTGTTGATTGTCCATCTCTTTCCTGGTGACATCGGAGAACGAATTAGTCTTGATGTTGGAGGTCGTGGGACGTGTGTTTTCGTTGGAGAAAGGGTTTCCAGAGGTAGCTCGTTCATGCTTCGCTGAAGGAGCTGGGTTTTGGTAACCAACAGCGTTGGTTTGTGATTTAAATGCAGTATTTATATGTCTTCGGCGCTGCATGGTTTTATAAACCGTACAACCCTTATAATTAGCTGGGTGCCCTTCACCACATAGTGCACATATTGCTGGCGTATCTCTCGGCTTCTGGCATGTATTGGTCGCATGCGGTCCAGCACATTTGACACATCTGTCTTGGTGGTGACAATAGGCTTTTGTGTGACTGAGGGTTTGGCACTTGGCGCATTGTACTATGTCCACTCTCTGCTTCGGCTCTTCGAATCTTATGCAGGAATATACTAGTCTATTGACTCGAAATATGTCGCTATTGTTGGCTGCTGGTTCCAGGTGGACAAAAAAAAGAGGTAGTGGATATTTTGCTACTGGGTGCAGTACATTAGTGATTTGTCTAACATTGTGGCCCAGCTCTTCTAGGTCCTGCTTGATGGCTGAAGTGGAAGTAGTAGAGTGAAGTCCCCTCAGAACAACCCTGTACGACTTATCTTCCTTAAGCTGGTAGCAATGAAAGTCAAATTTTTTTTCTGTCAAGTGTGTGACTAATTTTTTATAATGATCTTTGTTGGTCGTATTTATTTTTATGTCTTTTAACCGGGAAAAGCATTTGAAATTAGTTTGCCCGATTAATTGCGATATTTCATTTGCGAAGGCTACAAAGTTGGTGACGTGAGCAACAAAGATTGGTGGTGGTTCAGGCTCTGAATGACTTGGTTTTGTGTCTTCAGTTTGGATATTTGAGAGGGCTGAAAATTTATTGCTGACAGGAATTGTAGGTGTGACTTGTTCGGCTGTGGTGGTTTCATGTGATGGACCAGGTAAGTTGACAATGGATTTGCTCCGAGTGATAGTTTGTTTTTTACTGTTTTTATTTTTTTTCTTGTTAGGAGATCCACCAGATCCCCCAGGAACAATATTACGTTGACGTTTCTGAAGTGTTCTTCTTTTTAAATACTGGGAGTCAGTTTCGCTGACTTCTGAAAAAGTCGTTTCCTCTTCCGTCTAACAAATGTAGTTTAACGTGTTCTCAATCACAAACATTCATTGTTTATAAGCGTTGACAACAAAAACATTAGTTAATACTAAGACTATCACAGGACAAACCGAGAGCGATATTAAGGTATAACTTCAGTTGTCGCCATGACACCTCAACTGTATAAATCTAATGAATTAAATTTAATATATTAAATTTTTAGTTTAAAATTTCTGGAAAAAATCTATGCCCACGATTCTTTGGACAGCATTAGTAAAACAATAATTATTTCTAGGATTGTTGATCTAAATCACCTTCAACCACTCAGGGTACGGCGGTTTTATAGTTAGTGGATAATAAAATAGTCTTCAATATAAAGGTCAAAAGCAAAATCTGCCTTGAACCAAATTTAAAAAAATAATTTTCTATACATTTTTTGGCAAACTTTACTATACTAATAACAATTAGAGCATTATTTTTAATGATATTTTATCGGTTCTGAAGGAAAGGAACTGAAATAAGCATAAATAAACAAGAGACAGCGAGAAATTCCACAACATTCGACCACACTTTAGGGCTTGCTTGGAGTCGAGCACTCACTCATACTTGGTTGTCTGTAGGTTCTGGATCCCAAAAATATTAAATTAGGGAAATAATATGAAAGCGTAGGAACTGCGCTATAACTTTTATTTAACATTTTTTTGGATATTACTTCAAATAAAAATTATATTCCAAGAAAACCACATAAAATATGAATTTCAATTAGAAAATATTGCACGTTTTAGGAAATTGAAATGAAAGTATAGATATTATGGAGAAATATTATATAACATGTTTTAAAGCTTATGGATAAAGAAATAAAACGACACATCACGCATTAATATTGAACTAATAATAGGGAAGCTATTGGCAATAACGAAAAGACTCCCGAAATGAATGTTCAAGGAGGGCTAGCGATGGAAGAACAAGGGGGAGGAGTGGGGACTTCAGAGAAAATACTCCTCTAATAAGGTTCTAACAACTGACAAAAAAATCGGCTGGTCTCTAATCTCTTCCGACACAAAACCTTCATTGCCTGGGCTGTAAATGGGTTTCTCTTTGAACTCTGGTATTCACAATTATGTTGCCTCAACAGAACTTCTGCTGGTAGTGGTGCCTCCATTATTCTAATATTTTTTCATCATCGGTTACCACTTCTCCAGTCATATTTTTAATATTCCAAACTGGTTTTCCAATTTTACCACATAAGGATTTATTTATGGTACAGAATTTTCTCTATAGCTATCTTGTATTTCCTATCCAAATTCTTCTCAAGATTTTGCTTTAACCACTTTGACAGTTGCCTTTGCCTCATTCCTTTTTTTTGCACATTGGCCTCCCATATACTTTGGTTTTATACAGAGAAAAATGCTTTATTTCTTTGGTGATTCTGCCCAAATACATAGGGTTGCTAAAATAACACAGCATATTTATCATCCCTTATGGACATATTGAATCTAAATTTTCAATTTTTTTTTGTTTTTTATTCCCTAGTCTATTCTAATACTAAATTTCTAATATTTACAAATTTTTCCTGTTTAGTTATATACATTTTTTAAATTTATTTATTTCTCTCTATAACTACATATAAAATTTAAACTTTAAACCTTTGGTGCCCATATTATATAACCAAAATATAAATAAATTCACTCTTTAATGGCCATGGAGGTGATGGTGGAGAAACCCCAAAGAGTCTAAAATTATGTTTTCAGGGCATTAGACCATTCTGACTCTGAGATAAATTACTTCTCACATACATATCTATTGGCTCTGGGAGTATCTATGAAGTGCCGAACGCCAATACCCTGCCACCTGTAATTGGCCCATTCTTCAAATGCCTTTTCCTGAAACGACTGTCGGGGAGCTTTCAAACTCCGGGAGCCCTGCTCAACCTCCAGTCTTTCAGTGCATTCTAGGCATTCAGCAATTTCTTCATTATAATAAAATATAGACTGGAATAGGGCATCCAGGACATAAGACAGTCGCTGGGCAATGGAACAATAACTCCCCCTGGCCTTTTTCTTCCGGGCTATTGATCCTTTCACTTCTTCATTCCACTAACATGTCTTCTTCATGCTTAGGCTAGTTTTCTTTTCCCTTTGGCTGTATCAATGATAGCATCTTTAAAGCTTTTCAGTACATGTCTAGGTCATGCTCTGCATTTATTTATAGTAATTTTCTAAGGAGAGTATTTTCATATAATTCTTTTTTTCCCCTCTTCTCTACAAGAGAAAAATATTTAAAAACGAAAGAATGCTACAAATATGGATCCTATCTCTACATTTGTAAAGAATTAAGTTCAATCTGCAAAGATAATGTAATTGAACACTTTCAAGCCATCAATTCCAAGCAAAATCAGTTACAATAATTTACAATCCAGTCTGTTAATATTGTCATTCATTTTTGATCATTTGACTTTTTTCCCCTTTATCTTAGACACTTGACCTCAAGTAAAAAAGTGAAACTAAGCTTCAAGTGATTTCATTAAAAAACTCATCAAACTGTTTTTAAAATATCTGTATCAGAAATATTTCATGCAAAATAACACTCACATATTCTAGAGTATTTGGCAAGTTTCCATCACCAACTGGGCTAAGAGGGTGTATAATGACTGGAGTAGAAGGCGGTGATTTTTCTCCAGCTTCTTCAGCAGCCTCAACCCCTTGAGCTTGTTCCTGATTAAGAACACTATCGTCATCCTAAATATAAATAAAAAAAAGAGTGTAGATAAAATGTTTAAAGGATAAAATAAAAATTAAATTAGTCTTAAAAAAAAAAAAAAAAAAGAATATAACAATCTTAAAATATTTTGAAAGATAAAATTTCTTGAAACAATGCTTACTGATTTCTTCTAAAATACAGCTAAGCAATTATGTAATTTAATCCAAAAACTTGAGATTTTTTCCATGATCTGAGAGGATATTTATAATTATAATTGGCCTTTGTAATAAAACTCTATTATGGCAACGCGAGATAATAGTATGAAAGACTCAAGTACTCATATGAAAACTGATCAAACACCATGAATAATTCCTAGTAAGAGCATTAGTGTAATAATTATTTTGAATTTCATAGAACATCCAACTAACTTTTCAGACAGGGTACGCTTCACAAACATTATTACTTGGTGCCACCATCCAAGTTGTGACTTGCCTGCTCCAATAACGACTTTTTGCCAATCAAGTGAGCATTGTGCAGCATGCCTTAAAATATCAGGTACAAAGTAAAGTACAGGTATGAGTAGCCACTGAATCTTCTCATCTAAACTTTGTTGGATAACTCATTCGGATTTCTTTAGGATTCATCATAATGGACTAGCCCACTTAAGACTAGGATGGTAGCAATTGAGCTCATTATTAGTCCTTCCTCATCAGGGTTGTTTTATACATACTGGCCTGAAGATTTTTTCGAAATTTTTCTTTTAAATCTCAGAAGTGATGATAATTTAATTGCTTTTGTCACTGTCTACATTTCTGAGTCATGGGAGAGAACTGGGCAGATAAATCTTAAATAGATTTTAATCTCTGTTGCCTTGGACGAAATTTGGCTATGAAGATATTCCTAAAAGGTGAAATAATACCTGCTTGCAGAGAAGATGCTTCTAGTTATTTATCAATACTGTTAAGAGTGGTTATTCCTCTCACTAACCCATTGTTCCACCTCTTGTAGCAATGGGTTTTCCCAATATCTCTTTTATTTTTTTCTGAATGTATGACTTTCTTCCCTTCTAGCTACCCTATTCTTATTATTCATAATGATAATTTAAAAAAAAATTATTCAGTGACTATGTCCCTTAAAAATAACAATGTAGTATGGTATGTTGACACTTAAGATGCCTGGTCGAGAAACCAATAAAATTAATTTTTATTTACAAATGTGTAAAAAAAAAAAAAAAAATATATATATATACAAAAAATATGGATTATAAAAAAACAACAAAGGAAAGAAAGAAAAAAATTTCCTGAAAGATATTAAAGTTGAAGAAATTTAAAATAAATCAATTATTCCACAACACTATGATTTAGGACAAATAAGTAATTAGGTCTTACATTAAAAGTAGGATAATTAAACTGCATTCGATTACACATTTGGTATGCATCTGTTTGGGATGGCAGAAAGTGTTGGAAAAGATGAGATTTGAATGAGAGAAGGGAAGAAGCATGGCGAATATGAGTAAGTAGAGAATACCGGAGGGCTGCAGTGTGGACATAAAAAGAATTATCAAAAGATTTAGTTCTGTGGGTAGGAATGGAATTTAAAGGTCAGAATGGCGTGATCTAGTTTCAAGTGAGAGGACAGAGGATTTAAATGCTAGGATACTGTGGATGCATGGAGATTGTGGGAGTTAACGATTTGATTAAGGTATGATCTAAGAAAATATTGTCCCCAAATGGAAGGTAGGAGCCACTTTAACTCGCCATTTAAGTAGGTAACTGGAGACCTCTTAGAGGTACCGAAGATTTTATCGAATTGAAAACCAGATTAAATATTATCGAGCAGTTCGGACGATTTGAAGAAATTAGATAATTGTGATTGAACTATTCTTTCGAGCAGTATGGAAAAATTGAGAGGATAGAAATAGGATGATAGTTTTTAGGATCCCGCTTATCCTATAAACTAAAGGTTTTATTAATAGGGTGGACAATTGGTTTTTCCAGGAGGTAGGGAAAATGGAATTTTGAAGGAAAAAGTTTTATATGAAGAGTAGAACTTGTAAAACTTCAGGAAGGCAGAGAATTTTAGAAATTTACAGGTATACCATCAAATCTTAAGGGGTTAGTGTAAGATTTCAAAACCGAGGATATAGGTCAATTACAGAGATATCAGAAAAATCAAAATTATTTTTCTTGAAATACCAGAGAGGGGGAGGATTTGCAAAGCGAGCGTTTGCAGAGGATTTGCCATTTTGATTTGGAGTCAGGTGCTGAGGAGAGAGCTTCGTGGAAGTCAGATTTTTCTTGTCTGATTGTTGTCTATATCAGATTGCAGAGTGCCCTGAATGCTTGAAAGATGATATAAATAACAAAATATGAGGAGATGAACATTAACATAAGACAGATTTCTGTGAACATAACTTAATTAAAACTTCCTACCTTGTAATCAATAAAAGATGAAATATGCTGTGCCCATGGATCTGGTACCCGAGACACACCATCCCCAGGAGCTTGAGAATTTATTGGAAGAAGAAAACATTTATTGATCCCATATGTTACCTTCATTGCTTCAAAAACTGATACATCCCTAACAATGAAAAATAACATATAATTAATAAATATATATTGTACCAGAAATCTTATGCAGAAAAAAATAAATCAAATATATGAAGTACTCACAAGGGACCAACTGAATTGTCATGAAGGTAAAGAAAAGCGGTTAAAATCAGGGATGGACCAAACCATTTTGGTAGTTTATTAGGGCCAGGAGTTAAATGACCTTGTAATATTTCCAATAATTCTTCTAGTTTTTCTAAGGGATTAGAATCCAAAGATGATATAACAATTAAACCTGGTTTAATATGATAGGAATATTACTTTCAGCTCAATGACAGATAAATTATAAATTAAAATTATATGCAAGTAGTATAAAAAATGAGTGAAGACAGATGATTTGAACATAAAGTGATTCAAGAACTCTACATTCAAGAAAAAAAAAAGTTAGCTCAATTAACTGAACCACTAGGGCTGAGTGATTTACTCTACTCATTTATCACAATCTTTTTTGTTTATCTCAACAGCTAGAATTCACCAAGATTTTTCTATATCAATGATACACCTGGAGATATTAATAAAGGGATTGCCACAGGGTCTTTTAATCTCTTGAGCTTGATTATTTTTTCTTGGGTATCAGTTATTAGATATCCTTTAGTAGAGATATGGAGGGCCAAGGACCAAGGTGGAACGGAGAAGAAAGAAGTCAGAGTTCTTCATCAATCATAGCACTGATGCAAAGAAAAAAAAAATCATAGATGGTTTGTTTTTGTTCTTGTTTTTTTTCTCCTAGTATGAATGCCCTCCAGATTCATTGAGAAATATACCATTTCTCAAAATAGGCCAATAGCCTCATCAAATTTACGCACATTGAGTGGGTAAATCCATTTGCACGGCTAGGGATCCGCAATGCTATAATAAGTAATTTTGTCCTAAATTTTGCAACATCTGTATCAATTTGTTTGCAACATCTGAATCAACCTTAAGTCGGTCCCGTCATTAATAGTAAGAATATGATCATGGAATAGAAGTGTAGTACTTCTCTTTTTAAAATGCTTGGAGTTTAGTTGACCGTTGAGAATATCAGATGAGGAAGATGATTGAGTCATCAAAAAACACATATTAAGAATTAGTATTTATTTTAATTGTGTGCCGAGGTTTCAGCCTTCATCAGGCCACAGAGAAACAAGATAACAACCAATGCAATTAAAAAATTAATAATAAGTTAGGTGCAAAATGATAATATGATGACAGTAATATTAATTATTAATGTTAATGATGACAGTAATTACTATTATTAATTTTCTATTTGCATAGGTTGTTAACTTGTTCCTCTTAGCCTTGATAAAGGTCCACAATGTAGGCCGAAAACACAATTAAAATAAGAACTAATTGTTAATGTATGTTTTTTTTGATGACTGCATCCCCAACCATCTCCCCCATCTTATATTATCTTTTTATAGGATACTTACAGACATGTTTAAGAGTGTAGCTGTCCTTTTTTATTTTTTTTAAAGTAGCTGTGGTTCACACCACGAATGAGCTTTGATCTGAAAGATTGCGGCAGTGAGAAACTTATATCTAGGACATCTGCAACTGACACATTAGTGTCCAGGCACCCAATCAATTTGGATATTATTGGCTGGGTTGAGATAAATGTTAAGTACTCTTTCTATCAGGATCTCTGTCTACCCCTTACACTCCCTTCTCCACCCCCAGATAATACGTTTTAATATGCAGGATATTATTTGGGTTATTCATTATAAAAGTAAAAATTGAAAAATAATGGCAATTATGTTAGATTCATTTTATTCTTATTAATTGTAACATGTAAAAAATTAATGTAGTTTATCATTTATATCATCATTGGTAAGATGATTAAGCATACATGTATGTACTCCTTACTTGATTTAGGTTTAAATATAATAAATTCCTTAATTAATAAAGTTCATTATTGTTTCATAATTATTTTAACACTTCTTAAATATTAATATAAATGAAGGTGATAAAAAAAGGACTGTAAGTATGTTCTTTTTATTTATAAAGTGATAATGTGTATTAGCTCATCTGACTAATACGTTTTCAATAGGAGACATCCAACTGACAGATATGCATAAGTATAATTTACATTGCTATATAATTACATTTCCGAGCATAAGTATAATTATGAAACTGGTTTTAGTAAAACCAAATATTACTGGTTAGCATGACACAAAAGCCAAGAGTGAGTGTTGGATAATAAATAACTGAGAAATTAAGGATACAGCCAATGAAGTGTTTAGTGAATTCATGTTCAGATGGATACTGTACTTGTAGAAAAGTATCTCTCCATGCTTCAAACCAGGGTGCCGAAACTGGTATATCCATTGAATCATCACCTACAAATAAATAACCATAAAATGTTTATTCTGGGTCATTCAGTTCCCTGATAATAATAAACAATATACCTGTACAGTGAAGTTAGACAAATAATACTTATCCGATTATTATATATTATATAGTATATAATATATATATATATATAATATAATAATAATAATAATAATAATAATAATAATAATAAAACCTGCAGGGGGTGACTGATGGGTGCAGTTACCGGGGTTTTACGGTCCCCCGGGTTCCTGAGTACAGTACACCACCCAAAGTACACACAGAACAGCCCACTAACACATCCGCACTGACATGAAGCACACTCACAGTACACACCCTAGGGCTACCTTCCCTAGGAAGACCTGGCAGCAGGTATAAAATGCATTTACCCAAATAACAATGGTGCGAACTAGAAGCCAAATAGCCTCGGACAAATCCAGAGTGAGGGCTGCTCTGGAGGGAATGGATTCACAGCCCTCGACATCGGCAGGCAGTGCGACCGGTGCCCCGATGCCGTATGGAACCATAAGACCGGCAGTCACAGGCCTCTCCACCTTAAACTCTGAATCGAGCTTGGAAGCTCCCATTGAGCATCCCGCACGAAGAAGAGGAACAAATCGCCAAAGGAATTTGCAACCCCGGATGAAGTGGACCCGCAATATGAACCTTGCAGTAATCCGAGCATATTTCTTGGCTACAAAAGCGGAGACTGAAAAAACAGGATATCGCAGCCGAATAACTGAATACTGGAGTGCACAGTTCCCAGAGATTGAAGTCACATCTCAACGGCTAGCTGACCAAGTCAAACAAATCATGAAACGGAAGTTTCTGTCAGATGCGGAAATGAATGAAATCAGAGTGGAAATTGCAAGAACACTCAATACTTTTGCCAATCATGGTACAACTAGCAATTTGACTGAGCAGACTCAGGAGTGTAATGGGACAGCAGTTACAGAGGAGCAGCCAGACAAGCAGAGTGAGAAAGATGACCAGTTAAGGCTAGAATTGAAGGAAATTTCGATGCGAAAACACATCAAGTTTGAAGGTATTCCTCTGCAAAACAGGCCATCACTACCTCGAGTGCCTTATGGAAAAACAACATTATAAATTGTCTAAACCATTGACCAAGTGTTGTCAGATAATATGACAAGTGAAATGATGGTTTTAGAGATCAGTCATTGGATATATGTCGCTGCCAGAACAGTTGCCTTAAAACTAGGTTTAGTTAGAGAACGACCAGATAAAGAAAAGTGCACTAAACAGGATAAGGACAAGAACCCTCCATGGAAGAGAAGACTCTTAAATAAAATTGAATCTCTGCGCCGTAAAATTGGAATTCTTACAAATTATCTAAGAGATCCAGACCACGTTTCAATCAAGCTTAAGACGAAGGTAGATGAAATAATTGTCTCACAAATTGGAGGGGTACAAGCATCGGAAATGAATCTAGAATTAGCTAAACTTATGCAAAATATGAAACAAAGGCTGGCAGTATATGCGAATAGAATAAGGAGATACACTGAAGCAGCTGAAAGGAGGAAACAAAACAAAAGTTTTGCCAATACAGAGAAGCTTTTCTATCAGCAGTTGTCATCCAGAGGTTTAAAGACTAGCAGCAATTTGCCAAACAGTGAGCTTCTGATCGATTACTGGAAAACTATTTGGGGTACTGAAAAAACATATAAGAAGGATGCATATTGGTTAAAAAATTTGAAAGAGAGTGTGGCTGATGTACCGATAATGCAAGCAGTCACAATTCATGAAAAAGATATTGTCGTGGCACTAAAGAAGATGAAAAATTGGAAGGCAACCGGGCCATACAAGCTGCATAATTACTGGCTGAAAAACTTTACATGAGTCCATCCACTACTCGCAAGTTGCTTTCAATGTTTTTTAGAAAACAAAGTCGAAATTCCTGAAGAGTTTTGTACCGGTCTTACCTACTTGATACCTAAAGGAGAAAAACAGGAATTCGAACCAAAAGATTTTAGACCAATTGTATGCCTCAATGGAACATACAAGCTGCTAACATCAGTTATCAATAACAAGTTAAAAAATCATTTAAATGATTACAATTTAATGGCTGAAGAACAGTTAGGGACGAGAGATAATGCGAAGGGATGCAAGGAATTGCTTTTCATTGATAGCTTCATAGCTTCACAGGTAAAGAACAAGAAGCGCAACATTTCCATAGCCTGGATAGACTACCAGAAGGCATATGATTCAGTGCCCCACGATTGGCTCTTGGAAAGTCTACATATTTATAAAATAGACAAAACTATAATAGAACTGCTAGAGCGTCTTATGAACTTGTGGAAGGTGTCTTTAATAATGCCTGGTGGTAAAGCACAACTATGCAACGAAAAAATACCTATTTCTAGAGGCATATTTCAGGGTGACTCCCTGAGCCCGCTTTGGTTTTGTTTGTCCATCAACCCTTAAAGTAGATTGTTGAACTCATCAGGCAAAGGTTATCATCTCGGACAGGAAACGATTGTTTCCCATTCCCTTTACATGGATGATATTAAATTGTATGCCAAGAATGAAAACGATCTACAAAGCCTTCTTGAAGTGGTAAGGACCTTTAGTGAGGATATTCATATGAATATGGGACTGGATAAATGTGCAGTACTTCTATTCATAAAGGAAAGTTGAAAGAATCAAGTAATATGGAGTTAACTAATAATGCAGTAATTAACAGTTTGAACGAAAATGACTCTTACAAATACCTTGGAATACATCAACTTTTGGAGTTTAAGAAAGATATAGTCTGGCACCCGGGACTGCTGTACAAACTCCGTAAATTCCTCCATCCAACATACTTCCTCATCCTCCAGTCCTACCTCTCTGATAGAACCTTTAAAATCAACCACAATAGTTCCTATTCATCCACTTTTACTCAGTCTGCTGGTGTTCCTCAAGGCAGTATTTTAGGACCCATTCTCTACACAGTCTATACAGCTGATATCCCAACCCATCCTAACACATTCCTTTCTACCTATGCCGATGACACTTGCGTGCTATCAGTTAATAACGATCCTAGTATTGCCTCTCAAAACCTCCAATCCCACATCAGAGACCTTGAGGTATGGTGTCAGAATTGGAGAATTAAAATCAACTCCAATAAATCCCACCAGATTACTTTTACCCTTCGTCGTAAACCTATGACATCCTGCCCTACAGTGTCCTTTAATGATATTCCGCTTGTCCCTGTTGAACAGATCCGTTATTTAGGCCTCCTGCTTGACAAACGTCTTACATGGAATCCGCATACAAGACTGAAAAGACAAGAGACTGCTCGCCGATTTCGGTTACTTCAACATTTACTTGACAGACGCTCTAACCTTTCTCTTTACTACAAAAGACTAATTTACATGACAATCATAAGGCCTATCTGGACTTACGGAGTTGAGCTTTGGGGCTCTACTAAACCATCAAACTCTTCCCGTATCCAATCCTTACAATCCAAAATCCTTCGCAAAATCCTTAACGCTCCTTACTTTGTCACCAACAAAATCATCCACAAAGACCTTAATGTTCCATATGTTGCTGATTTGGCCTGTACCAGGTATCACTCCTTCCATGAAAAACTCCACTCCCACTCTAATCCACTAGTTTCAATCCTTGCTTCCACTTCAATTCCTGACAATCCGCCGAGGCGTCTGAAAAGAAGATGGCCTCGAGACCTTCTTGTGTAGATTCACTACTAGAGTGCTGCCAATGGGCAGTTTCTCTTCATGTTTTTTTTCATGTGTATTATCATTGTAGCCGATTTACTTGATGTATGAACATACAGTTGTAAATTTCAATAAATGAATTAAAAAAAAAAAAAAAAAAAGAAAGATATAAAAAAGATGTTTGAAGAAAAATTTAAAAAACGAGTAAAGGTCATCCTCGGAACTTATCTTTCAGGCAAAAACATAATAAAATCCATTAATACATGGGCCATTCCAGCATTAATGTATTCCCTTGGAATTTTAAAATGGAGCAATACTAATCTGGAAGCTTTGGACTCCTATCTAAGAGTGCAGATGGTAAACTCAAGAAAGCGTCATCCGAAATCATCTGTGATTAGAATGTATCTTCCACGAAAATTAGGAGGGCGAGGCCTCATAAGTCTAGTGAGGGCGTGCCACCAAGAGGAAAATAATCTAAGAAACTACTTTAGAACATCTGGGACATCAAGAATCGTCTCAACGATCAAAGCTCTGGATAGCGGTCTTACTGCATTAAATCTTCAGAACGACCAGTTTCGCTTGCCTGCAAATCAAGAAGAAATGATTGAAAAGTGGAAATCTAAAGAACTTCACGGAAGATATTACCACAATCTAGTAGCAACCGGCATGGTTGCGTAATGGTAGTTTGTTTCCTGAAACTGAAGGATTTATTTTAGCGATTCAGGAGCAAGTTATTGCCACAAATACCTATAGGCGCCGTATATGTGGAGAAGCTATTTCTGAGCTGTGCCGTATGTGTAGAACAGTTACAGAATCAATTCAGCATATCATATCAGGCTGTCAAGTGCTCGCTGGAAAGGAATACTTGCTGAGGCACAATAACGTGGCTAAAATTGTTCACCAAGTGTTGGCCAAGAAATATCATATGCTGGAGGAAACTTGCCCGTATTACAAATACATCCCACAGCCAGTCATTAATAGACAGCATGTCAAGCTGTATTGGGACCTGGCCATCATAACTGACCATACAATTCCACATAGCAAGCCAGATAGTTTACTGATGTTAAAGGCAGAAAAATGTGCAATGATCATCAAGATAGGGGTGCCATCAGATGATAACCTGCACAAGGTAGTTGCAGAAAAGGTCAGAAAATATCAGGATTTGGGGGAAGAATTGAAGCAACTGTACAAGCTTGACAAAGTGAGGTGCTGCCGTTGATCATCTCAACTAATGGCTTGATCCCAGAGATGAATGTTAATTCAATAAAAGAGCTGGATCTTTCCCTCAATATTCTGGATGAGATGCAGAAAGCTGTGTTACTCGGTACTGCGAGTATTGTTCAAAAGTAATGAACATAAAGGATTAAGGTTTACTAGCCTCACCCTTGACTTAGGTCCGAGTAGGCTCTAATGCCAGCGAAAGCTGAGAACAAATAAAAAATAAATAATAATAATAACTCCCAAAAACTCGCTGATCAGGTAAAGCAAATTCTGGACAGGAAATTCTTATAAGATTCAGAAATTACTGCAATTAAAGCTGAGGTAAGGAACTTGTTTGTACGGGACTCAGAAGGGGAGCTAGATCAAGTGGAGGATGGACATCCAGTTATTGTCAGCAGACAGTGAGACACGACGTCAACGAATAACCAAGAAACGCAATCCCTCACTCAAATACGTAGTAAGATGAAAAAAGAGCACATGCAATATTATGGAATACCTTTGAATAGTAGGCCTAAAATACCTAAGGTACCATACTCAAAAAGGACGCTTTCCGCCGTTAAAGATGTCAATGAAATATTGACTGAACATATGTCAGAGGAAATAAGTTTAGAGGATATATGTCATTGGATATATGTGGGAGGTAGGACAGTAGCACTAAAGCTTGAACTGATAAAAGATGAAAAATGATGTGATAGAAGTAATAAGAGCAAAGATCCTCCCTGGAAAAGGAGAATCAAGAACAAGATTGAAAATCTGAGAAAGAAAATCGGAATCATTACCAATTACCTTCGAAATCCAGAAAATGTTTCATTAAAACTTAAGAAGAAAATTGACGAAATCATAGTTTTGAATATCAGAGGGGTAGCAAGCTGTGAGTTAAGGCAAACTTTGAGTGTTTACATGTACACTCTTAAGCAAAAATTAGCAGTGTATACAAATAGGATCAGGAGGTATACTGAAGCCCATTCTAGAAGAAGGCAAAATCGTATATTCAACACATCGGAGAGAAATTTCTATAAGCAGTTAAAACCGAAAACAAATGCTAATCAGACAGCCCTCCCATATCCTAAGGAAGTATCTGAATACTGGAAAGATGTATGGGACCATAAACAAGGTTAGAAAAGGAATGCTTAATGGTTAGAAAAATTCTGCAGTAATCCTGCTGACTTTGAGCCCATGGAAGCAATCAGCATTAGCACAGAGGACATTACTACGGCACTTAAACAAATGAAAAATTGGAAAGCTTCTGGACCAGACAAAATACAAAATTATTGGTTGAAGTATTTTAGTAATGTTTACAGCTATCTTGCTTCATGGTATCAGAAATTACTAAGTCAAGAGATAGAGATTCCTTCTAACTTCTGCACTGGGGAGAAGTATATAATAAAAAAAGAAAATAAAGAAAAATTGGAACCGCAAGATTTAAGGCCCATAACTTGTCTCAACAGTGTATATAAACTGCTGACAACAGTTATTAAAAATAAGCTAACTGACTACATTCAGGGAAAGGGCATCATGGCAGTAGAACAGCTAGGGAATAAGGCAGGTTCCAGCGGGTGCAAAGAACTTCTGATTATAGATTCTTTCATTGCTGCTCAAGTAGCAAAAAAATCTCGTAAACTTACTGTAGCATGGATAGATTACCGCAAAGCGTTATCCATGCTAAATAAGCCATTACATGGGCGATTCTATCATTCATTAAACAAACCAGGAATAGACATGCAGACATCGCTAACATGGTTAAAAAATGGTTACCTTTTTCCTGAAACAGAGGGGTTTCTGTTTGCTATCCAAGAACAAGCAATAGCCACAAAAGCATACAGAAAACATATTTGCGGAGAGGACATAAGTGACCTTTGCCGTTTATGCAAAAAGGTGGCTGAGAGCATACAACATGTGACTTTGTACCCTACCCTCTAACCTTTAAGTTTTTAGACAGAAGCCGCCAGCTAAGTAATTTCTCAACTGAATAACAACAAGCATTTCCCACCTTTAACTGGGACTTAATTTCTTCCTGGATTTAATTTTTTCTTGTTATCATTGAACCTAAGTACTTGAATTTCTCTACTTGCTCAAAAGTATGCCCTGATATATCAATATCATTATGATCGCCACCGTTTCTGCTACTAATAAATATATTTCGCCTTATCGGTATTTATTTCGAGTCCTATTTCCTAACCGGTTTTTATTTACACACTTGTATTTAGTTGTATGGTTTCCGTGTCTTCACCTAGCAGTACCAAATCATCGGCATATCCCAAAACTGGAATCTTATCACCCATATTTAAACCTTTCTCGGTACACGTCACTTTTTCTATGATATATTCTAGTTATATTAAATAAAACAGGTGAAAGGGAGTCACCCTGTTTCAAACCCGATCGCACCTCAAATCTCTCGGAGTAATTATGACCGATTTTAACTTTATGAAATGTTTCCGACAAACACATCTCTACTAGGTTTACTAACTTTTTAGGTATCCCCTGTTCAATCATGATGTTATATAGCATCTGACGGTCTATGGAATCATAAGCCTTTTTAAAATCTATATAAAGTTGATGGACTACTCCGTTGTATTCCAGCTTCTTCTCTAATATTTGACGTAAAGAAAATATTTGATCAATAGTCGAGCGATTCCGCCTAAAACCACATTGGTAGTCTCCGATAATTTTCTCAGCGTATTCCGTGATTCGGCTAGTTAGTATTGACGAGAATATTTTATAGCATACTGGGAGAAGAGAGATCCCACGATAGTTGTTATAATCCGTCCTCGGTCCTTTTTTGTGAATCGGAATAAGTATTGATTCTTTCCATTCTTCGGGTATTTTTTCATCTTCCCAGATCTTTTTAACTAAAACATGTAATTTGGAAACGCCCGCTTCTCCACACGCTTTGATTAATTCACTCGTGATATTATCATTTCCTGCAACTTTATACCGTTTTAATTTTCCTATCGCCATTTCAACTTCCTCTTTACTCGGTGCGTCTACCCATGGTTCAGCGCTCTGGTATTCAGAGGGAGGAGATTGATTATTATTTTCCGTATTTAGAATGCCGTCAAAGTGTTGTTTAAATTTATTTAATATCTCAGTCGGATCCGCAATTATGTTGTTATTCGCATCTTTAACCCCATTCAATAGAGGTTCAAATCTTTTACGCGATTTGTTTATACCTTTGTACATCTCTCTTACGTTATTTTCGCTTCTGTGTTTTTCTATTTCTATTATTTTGCCTTTAAGATACTCTCTTTTTTATTTTTTAAGAATTTTGAAGTTTCGTTGTTTACTAACCGCAAGTAAGCCACATTATTATCGCTTGGATTATTTAAGGAATTCAGTTTAGCGGTTTTTCTTTTTTCACACATATTTTGACAATCCCTGTCGAACCAAGGTTTGTTCTTTTTATTTTCGATTTTTCCAAGACATAAGTTACCGACCTCTTTAATATTATCCCTGATCCCTTCCCATAATTTTTTTACATCTTCGTGTTCCTCGTCTAAAGATTCCAAAGCTTTGAACCTATTTACTTCTATTGCAAATTGTTTTCTAATGCTGGGATTGTTCAATTTAACTAAATCAAAATTCTCGGGATGAATTTAGTTCTGTGTTCTCTTTTTTGTATTTAGTTTTTGTCGAAGTTTCGCGATTACTAATTCATGATCAGAACCGCATTCTGCACCGCGATACGATTCACGTTAATTATGCTACTTTGCCATCTGTTTTGTACTAAAACATAATCGATTTGATTCAGAGTTTGTCCATCCAGCGATGTACACGTATACTTATGAATATCCTTATGCTTAAACGTAGTACTTTTGATTACTAGATTTTTCGTAATGGCAAGGTTTATTAGTCGGGTCCCATTATCATTACTATATTGTGCAAACTTTCTTTACCGATTTTAGGACGATATTCTTGTTCCCTTCCAACCTTTGCGTACCCGTCGCCTAGTATTATTTTGATGTAATTTCAGGGTAACTTATCGTAAACCGACTCAAGTTTATCATAAAATTCGCATTTTACTTCATCACTGCCTTCGGTGGGAGAGTGAATGTTTATAAACGCGATTTTAGACAAATATATATATATATATATATATATATATATATATATATATATATATATATATATATATATAGATAGATAGATAGATACATGTTTCCTCAAATTCAATATCTAGATGAGTGATCATGGGAGAGGTGGAAAAAATAATGGTGTTTAAATGAGCATGGAGAGAAAGCCTTACTAATTTGAGAAAAGTCAGGTAATCTAAAACAAGTTAACATTGATGATTAAGGATTTTCGAAAGGAATTAGTTATGTGAGAAGCTTTATATAAATAAGTAGGGAGATATTTAGTATGTATACCGCAATACCACTGAGAAATATAAATGTCTTGGGAGAACATAAATAAATCTTATCAAGCAATTCATCATTCTTTTTAGTCTCATTTTGTTCTCTCCAGAAGGTCCTCCATACACTAAGAATTCTCAAATCACTAAGCATTGTTAAAGTGGAGGAGGGGGTGAGGGATGATACTAACTGGTGAAAAATATCTCAAGGAATTTAGTGCTGGAATCAAAAGGTTTCTTGAATAGAGATTGGATGTTCTGGTGATTTGTAAGATATGGTTACTCCAGGCTAAGTGCTGATCAAAGAAACTTCAAGGTATTTGCACTGTTTAGAACAGAACAGCTGTGAAGTTAAGAAATAATAATTGATGAAAAGAATGGAGGGAGGGTTTTGAATTAATGAGTATTGTTTCGGTTGTTGCTTGATTTAAGCTCAACTTATTTTCTGAAGCCCAGCAGTTAATGCCATCAATATTACCTTGGAGCTTATGAGATGCCTTGGGTGCATCTTGAGTTCCAGCATCATCTGCAAACAAATGATACTGGAAGTGACGGTTTTAAATTTCATTTATATAGCTGGAAAATAAGATCAGTGAGAGGGATGGTTCCTGAAAATAAAGCAGTGATGAAGGAGATTCATTGGGAATAATGACAATATTGAAATTATGAGATTTTGCATTATTAGAAAAATATTAGGATTTCTTACCAACAACAAGTCTAGTTGTTCTGTCTGTAAAATTTGAGCTTATTGAGTGGTTGAAATATGATCGAGCTACAGCAGGAGGAGGAGGTCTAGCATTTATGTCACAAAACGCTATTTTAAGATGTCGGATAGGAACGTGAAAACCAGACGTGGTATCTTTCATTGAACCTGAAAATGTAATAATTAGATTAATTATTTTACATATTAAAATATAGAAAATAAATAAAATTTAAATGTAGGTAACCTTACAGAAATTAAATAACACAACGAATAACTCAGAAGTCTATTTTTATTGAAAAGGCTAAAGAAGTGAAACTAAGTTCTTTGTAATATTTATTTCTAATCCTACAATTTTGAGATATAATGAAGATTGGAGAACATTAGCCTCAGCCCATCTTGCCCACAGATCCCTGTCACTGGTCTTCCTTCTCATGTCCAGCATGGTGCTGCCTCTGGCTCGCCCTTGTCTCTCTATGTAGTCACAATACATCAGCCTGGGCCTGCCTCAAGGTCGTCAACCCTATGGTTCAGCTTCTAGGAACCATTTAGCTTTTCGATCATTGCCCACCCGGTACACATGACCAAACCACTTTAGTTGGCGCTCCTCTGTAACTTCTTTAACAGACCTTACCATTAATTCCTCTATTATCCTGTCATTCCTCCATCGGTCTTTGCGCGTTTTACCTAGAACTCTACTGAGATATTAATAAATATTACCCCTGCCTGCTGCTTTTCCAAATTTTATTTTCTCTATAGCCGAATAATATCATCTTCATCTATAACATCACCCTCACTATTCTCATTACTTTTCACTGGGTTTCCATGGATCTTAGGTCTTCTACGACCATCATATCATGGATACTGTCTGTATTCCTGGAGTGAAAAGGTACTCTGGTAGTGCTTTTGCCATACTTCAAGAATAATTAAAATACATTCCATAATTCAGAAGAATCTAGTAAGTATTCAATAAAACCAATCAACAAAAAATAACATAGAATGTCATAAAATTATTATACTTGTTGTAAGTGTGTTTTCAAAACAACGCAGGCTGAAATTTAAAATATATGTATACATCAAGCTAATGATCAGTGAAACATGAAGCTAATGAAGTAAAGTTATTTTTTAGTCAGTACTCAGAATGCAATGCATGGTAACCTATAATCACTAATTTAATTTTTTTATTAAAAAAAGGGCCTATCAGAATAAGCATGTGAAATCTGCCCCTGCATATATCAAAACCAAATTTATACCATTGATTCATACTTATGAGAAACTACCTTACGCAAATTTTTAGCTCCATAAAAATAAAAATGTTTTCTCCTGAACAGCTCAACCGATTTTCACGAAAAAGATATATTTAATGGATCTTACAAAAGGGTTTTAAACAACCTTTTTTTTTTAATTTTTATTTCGAAACTGTGAGTCAACAATTTATTTTTTAAATTTTTCATAAAAAAAAAATTTAAGTTATGTTGGATTGGTACACCTAATTTTTTGCTACTTTATTTTGTTGGAAGGTCCTTTACAATATATATTTTTTCAAGTTGATCTCAAATGTACCCAATGATGAAAAATAAAAAAACAGCATTTTGTCAGCTCTCTTACCAGCCATGCTGTGAGTAGTACATATTATTATATGTTAATCTAAAAATCTATGATGTCACACTTGCATGGAATATTCGAGAAAAGACATTAACTTCGTATACCACTGGAACTATTCCATTTTTACAAACATTAAAATTATTTATTCTTTAAATATCACCTGTATATCTAAATACCCTGAAGTAGTGAAAAATACTGGTATTTTTCTTTAATTTTGTTTGATTATTCCATACATCATCATAGCTTTATAGAGTAACATTTTGACTAGTTTTACACAAATATCCTAATGATATAAAAAATATGTATAAAAAAATCTTTGTAGTTACTAATTCAAATACAGCCTTTTTCCTATATAAATATAGCATATAGTGTAATGCTATTATCCATGGGGAAAAAATAAAAGTTACATCCGATAGAAGATACTTATAATATTAGGTATAATACATAATATGTAGATGCATAGTGTGTAAGTAATATCTAATGACTATACGATCCTACGGCTCTATTGTCCTACTCTTCAGGCCTGACCAGTTACAACTCGTAGCATGGCTGGTGAGAGAGCTGACAAAATATTATTCTTTATATTTTTCACCATTGGGTACATTTGAGATCAACTTGAAAAAAATATATATTGTGCAGGACCCTCCAATGAAATAAAGTAGCAAAAAATTGTAGGTGTACCAATCCAACATAACTTAATTTTTTTTTTGTAATTAAAAATAAAATTTGACTCACATTTTTGAAAAAAAAAATATATATATGTTATGGAAATATTTTAGAAAACTATTATCATATATTTTTTTTTGTGAAAGTCGGTTGATCCGTTTAAGAGAAAAAATCGTTTTTTTTTAACTTTTCACTGTGGGTACGCTAGCAATAAAATTGAAAAATATATATATTATGGAGGACCCTCCCATAAAATAAAGAAGCAAAAAATTGGAGGTGTACCAAACCATCATAACCTAAAATTTTTTTTTTTAAATCCCTTTTGTAACATCCATAACATAAATATTCTGATATACGCAGGGGCAGATTTCACATACTTGTTCTGCTAGGCCTTTTAGATAGATGCATAGACAACAATATGCACATGCTTTATCAAACATTAATGCAGAGAATAGAATAAGTAGATGAGGAAATCAGAATTTTATCAGATAATCTCAGAAAAGGAGGTCAAAAGCGCAGTTGAAAAACTGAAGAATGGTAGAGCAGATAGTAGAAAAGGAATCATGCCAGAATTCATTAGGTACCAGAATTGATAAAAGGCCTACAGTGCCTCTTTCATAAATTAAAAAAAAAGAAGCTATTTTGGAGGATTTGAAATCATCCCAATGCATAAGAAAGTATATACAAGCAAATATGGAAATTACAAACCTACAAGTTTTATATCATATGCATACACCTAAACAGGAAAGTAACTTGGCAATGGTGGAGGAAGTTGGAGGAAGAGCAAGCTTCAAGTTAAGCCTCATCACTAAACCTATAACTACATATATTCTATAAGAAAAATTATTGAACAAGCTTGGGAAAAGAAAATAAGTATATTTCTAGGATTCTTGGAACTAAATGCAGCATTTCATTCAATCCCTAGACAAGAACCGTGGAAATCTCTTATAGAAAAAGTATTCCTACTGGACTTTTCAAGGCTATAATCTCTAAAGGAATAGTTAAAATAAATGTTAGAGAGTCACATATGTTTGAAACGGATAAAGGTGTAAAGCAAGGAGATAGCTTGAGCCCCTTACTGTTATAGAGATGAAATATTAAGGAAATATAAAAGACAGTATTTTATATGTCCTTAATAAAAACAAAGTGTAGCATATCAGATGGGATCAAGAAGTAGAGATCCTGTGCAAAGGAGAGATTCTGGAATCAGTGGAAGATTCCACCTATCTAGGAATAGTAATAACAGACATGTCAGGATCAACCGAAAGATATGGTTATCACATCCATAAAGAATGTAGCTGCGATCATTTGAATATTTTAATGATACATATTAATGCCATTGCCAATTTTATGGGGACCATTTGAACTGGCACAATTCGATTCAAGGTAAGGTCTTCATAATCACAGTCTCATATATTAACTAAATCAGTGAATTGTTAATTACCTCTGTCAACACAAACTTTGACATTTATACATTAATAAAACTCCTGAATCAATAGAAATCTCAAAACCAAAATATTTAGGAATTTAAATGCAGAGATTTTTTAAGTTGATAGATATGAAGTTTTAGGGGGAGGCCATAGCTGAGTGGCTAGCCTACCACGCCAAAAGTTTGAGTTCGAATCCCAGTCTCAGGAGGACTTTTTCAAGCATACAATTAAATAGGGATTCACTCACAACCTCCCCCTGGGTATGTGGATCTCTTCAGCCATCTGGTGGCTACTCACAAAAATAGGTGTAGGGAGTGGTGAACCTACTCTATAAAATGTCATTGAGTATCGTGGTGTGGAAACTTAAGAAACCATACAGCCAGACCAAGGGTCTTTATTGCGCCAACCAAAAAAAAAAGAAAAAAAATATAAGTTTTTAAAAAATCTCAAATTTAATCCTAAAGTCTAAAGTTTTAATAATCTAAATTTCTGAATTGGATGTTTGTATTAATCATGTTATTTATAACCAATACTGTTCCTTGATACTTTAATAAAATATTTTCCAAAAATATTATTAATGGTTAACAACCATAAATGATAATGATCATAATTGTGAACAGTCTACACTCAATATACAACATATATATGGACTTATATTTGTTGATTATTACTACACACTTACTCAAAACAAGCAAAAAATAAAATGGTTTAAATATGTAATATAATGTCAAGAAGGTAGCGATTATTTAATTCTGTAATGGGTTGCATATCAATAAACATTATGTCTAGTTTCCAATCTTGATTAAGATACGGTAGAAGAGATTCCTTAATAAACGTCTGACCATACCTAGGAAGGAACATAGATTAAGTACAAGGGAACAATCAATTTGTTTGAATTTTTGTGATTAGAATCATCATTGTCAATAACTAAATAAATACACGACGATACATTCTAGTTAAATTATACCATGATAGAATGTGAATAATTTTATCTAAAGCAATAGAATAGAATTTCATTTTTAGAATGAGCAATTCATAGAGTTACTTACTTTCTACAGTGGTTTTTGAAAAGGGTTTTATTAGCTGAATGAAATTCAAATTATTCTTTTTACAAACTTCATCAACTCCAGGTGTATGCATTACAGCTATCATTGGAGGAAATGCCTCTCTTATAAATTCTTGCGGAGTCATTTTTATATGAGCCATTACAATTGTAAGTTTAATAATATAAACTGCTTATTTGTGTAACATATTAAAACTATCTCGAATAATATTCAGCTTCGAAAATTAATGACTGATAAGCAAAATGTCAACATGTCAATATCCACTTTATAACAGTAACATAGACTATCATAACTTAACCTGAATGTAAACAAAGTACCTAACAAGTCGCTCAGTAACTACTCGTTTGGAATGTGTCATTTAAAGAAGAAAAATACCGCAATAAATACAAACAGACAGTAAGAGGCTATACTGACATCAGAAGAATATTTCAAATTTAAAAACAAAATCTATATTTGCACATCTTCCATTTGAAACAATTGAGACTTTGAGTTCCAAAAGGTACTATATCTACTTTAGACAATTTTAAAGGAAACGCAAAAATCTGTCATTTATTTATTACTAGACCAATTTACCTGTTTTGTTTTTTTTATTAAAATATAAAGTTAATTTTTTACCGTATTAACAACTTATTTTTCCAAATTATTGCACTTTTCTCATGACTTTTTAACTATTTAATATGGATATAGTACTTTTCGGAATGAAACGTTGATATAGTACTTTTTAGAAAGAATATAATGCGAGATAAGTTGTTAACAGTCACCATAACCTTCCTCACTTTATTTATCATACCAGATTAAAACCTACATTGTTTCCTTTCAATTTGGACAAGTGTTGCCTCGTTTCTTTGTAATATTTGTCGTGCCCTGTACCCCTCAAAATACACAATCTTACCAAGCTATTGTAATAACCATCAAGATTTGACGATTTTCTTTCAAATATATGCATTGGTCCCCGTAGTGCGGCCAAAATTCCAAAAGTTCCTCCGCAGGGGCTAGCTTAGTGCAAGGCTAGTAGGGATTAACGCTCCTCCAGTTCCCGAGTTCAGTACACAGCACTAATATAACACTCCCAGAATAGTACACAATTCAGTTATACTAACATATGGTCACAATCAGTACACATTCTAGGACCATCTTCCCTAGGTATATTCCGCTCCGGACGGAGGTGCAGGTATACAGGCACTAACGTGGCAGCCCCACCAGAATGATAGGGCACGAAGTGAGGGTGAGAAGTCTCCCTACCTAAACCTTATATTTCGCCTAAACCATAATCAGCCTCAGATATCGATACTCACAAACGGAAACAACCCAGCAACCCCTGTGGGACTTTTAATCTCGGATACTTGAATATTTTTTCACTATATAGACCCGGGGCACTAAAAGTACTCCTTGATCAAATTGACCACTTCAAACTGGACGTAGTTGCCATACAGATAATCAGATGGACTGACTAGGAAATATATGACACACCATATATTATAGTTGCAGCGATACCTCATATGAATATGGAATGGAGTAGGATTTGTTGTTAGAGGGCAATATAGGCAATTGGTCATTGGTTGTAATCCTGTAAACCCACGTATCTGTGTGCTAAGGATGCATAGCAAGTTTTATAATTATAGTATTATTAGTGTGCATGCCCCAACAGAAAATTCGAGTGAGGAAGATAAGAATGCCTTATATGAACAGCTCGAACGAATTCCTGATCATTGCCCAAGGTATGACATGAGAATAATTGCTGGAGACTGTAATGCGAACATAGGGAAAGAAGAGGTATACATCCTAAACATTGTCTCTATAATCAATTCAATGATAATGGAACTAGACCTATTAATTTTTCTGCCTCCAGGGATATTATCATTGGAAGTTCCCTGTTCGCACACAAGGATATTCATAAAGGAAACTGGACAACACCAGATAGGGAACAAGTTAACCAAAACGATCATATCCTTGTCGATAAAAGACACAAGTCCAGCATCCAAAACGTGAGAACATTTCGAAGCACCAATGTGGATTCCGACCACTTTGTGAGCATTGCCCACCATTACCCCTAGGATCTCCTTCAAAAGGCCTGGAGGCCCAGCTATAAAGCCTAAGCAATATGACCTTGGAAAGCTACGGGAGCCAGATGCTAAACATAAGTATACCGAGCAACTTGATGAGAATCTCTGTGATTAAGATGTTAATTCGGAAAATATAGAATCCCACTGGTCCAGCTGTGTGACCACAATGTAGGACAGTGCTAATAGCGTACTGGGACTGAGAGAAAAGTAGGTGAGGACATCATGGTTTGACGGAGAATGTGAGGCGGCCACTAATACGAAGAATGTAGCATACAATAATATGTTGGGTAAAACGATACGGAGAGCTGTTGAGGATCACCAAAAGAAGAGGAGGGAGGAAAAAACGACTTCATTAGAGGAAAAAAAGACAGAGAGAGAAGGATGAATTGAAGAGGGCCGAAAAATACTGTAAGGAAAATAAATCAAGCAACCTTTTCAAGATTATCAATAGGAAGATAAAACTTCGAAAAAATGTACCTGAAAGTTGTAGAGACAGGTTGAGAACATAGTGGCCTGGAAGAGTGGCGTCATATTGAAATGGAAAAGCCATTTTTACGAGATTCTCAACTCAGCCCCTTGTAGAACAGACACTGGGTCTGACACAAGAGAAGACCTGTTCCTAGATCTCAGGGACCAGAGATCAGACCTTGAACCACTTGATAATGAAGAAATAATGGACATCATAAATCGGCTAAAGAATAATAAGGCACCTGAGCTGATGACATGCCTGCTGGACTCTTCAGGAACGGAGGCGAGGAACTGATTAAATGGATCCAGAACCTAGTCATGGCCATCTGGAAGGAAGAGGTTTTGGCGGAAGACTGGAAAAAGTTAATTATATGTCCTATCTTCAAAAAAGGTGACAAACTCTAGGGTAAAAATTATAGGGGTATCTCTCTTCTCTCCTCTGGATATAAGATTTTATCTAACATCCTTTTCCAGCGTCTACCCTTCCCAGAAAAGAAGGTTAGTTCCTACCAATGCAGATTTAGACAAGGCAGATCTACGATAGACCAAGTATTCTGCCTCAGAACAATCCAAGAGAGAAAAACGTACACCAGATAAAAACCCACCATATTTTCGTTGATCTCCAGCAGACAGCTTACGATAGCATTAACCGGGAAGAACTGTACAAGGCACTTGATGGGTACAACATCCCAGATAAGCTAGTACGACTGGTAAAGCCAACCATGAGAGATGCAAAGTGCGGGTTGGTGGTCACAGGACAGAAGAGTTTCCTTCAACAAAAGGACTTCGCCAATGTGATGCACTAGCGTGCCTCCTGTTCAACTTGGCATTGGAGAACGCAGTGAGGGATTCTGGTTTGCCGACTAATGGGACTATCTGCATTCAGATGGTCCAGCTATTGGCCTGCGCGGATGAGGTGAACATCGTGGGGCGGTCGTTGCATTCTGCAAGAAAGGGATTTTTAGCTTTGTTGGAGGTCGCTAGAATACGGGGTTTCTAACCTTCTACGGATGAATGAAGGCAAAACTAAACATATGGACTCGGGAAAAATCCTCGACATGGCTAGACCATCAATATTGGTGCCTTTATCTTTGAAAAAGTAGTGCAGTTCAAGTATCTGGGATCACTGGTAACACAAGACAATGCACCTGAGGTTGAAGTCAACAAAAGAATATTGATGGCTAATAAGTGTTACTTTGCCCTTCTCAAGGAATTCACTATTCGCCTTTTATCCTGGCAGAACAAGTTTTATCTCTACAAAGCATTAATTTGGCCAGTCCTGCTCTACGCATCGGAAACATGGACGACAGCAAAAAGAATTGAACAAGACCTCCTAATCTTTCAGAGATATATTCTTCGAAGAATATTTGGAGGAGTATAGATCGAAGGAAACTGGAGAAGGCGGACAAATGCTGAAATTAACACGAATTTTAATGAGCAAGATGTCGTTCTGAGAAAGAGCTTGAAATACTTAGATGGGCTGGCCACGTGGCAAGGATGGAGAATGAAGCGATCTGTAAGAAGATCCTAACAGAACCTCTCTACGGCAAGAGAAAAAGAGGGAGACCAAAACTGAGATGGTCAGACGGTGTAGCAAAATATTCAAGGGATGTCCTGGTAGTCGGGACATAGCAGAGATGACTGAGGAAGTGGTAGGGAGCAAGTATCTCCCGAGTTGTAGCGTCGTGATAGTCATTTAAGTCATGAGTAAATTTAATGACTGGAGAGTGGTGAGGAGACAAGTATCGTCACGAGTTGTAGCGTCGTGATAGTCATTTAAGTTCATTGAGGCTTAAATTTAATGACTGGAGGAAGTTGGTGAGGGAGACCAAGTATCGTCACCGAGTTGTAGCGTCGTGATAGTCATTTAAGTTCATTGAGGCTTAAATTTAATATACCCTAACAGTATATATGTGTCATGCCCAACATTTTATTAATTTCTTTGTCTATTTTAACTTTCAATTTTTTAAATATTTAAACTGTATAAACTTTTAATTTTCACAAACAGCTTACCAACAGTTAAATGAAAACAATCAGTGATCCACCTGTCTTCTGAGCTGTAGCTATTTCATTTTTACTTCAAGCTCTAAAAGCACGAAAATCTCTCTTTCAGCCCAGCTTCCCAAATCCGTACATTTATCTCTTGGAGGTATTCACATTGTGACTATGTATATATTATTCTCTACCGCTGCATTATTTTTGATTTTTTTTTTCCAATTTATTTGTGATCATCATAATTGAGAATGAACTTCAGTAGTTTGGCGTTTTTTTTTTATTGCATTATTACTACTATGAGAGTAATATTTTGTTATTCATATTTTGAGGCTGATTTGTTAATTAATAATTTTAGTTCGTTCAACTTATTTACTGAATACCATGTAATTATGAGCTACGATTGGACTTCACTCTCACACACACAAACACTTATACAGCTTGGGGGTTCACCTATATCATAGTAGCTAGCATAATAGCTTTCTATGCCAAAGGTCGCGGGTTCAAACCTGCAGGTGGCCATAGGATTTTTTTTTAAATACTCAGTTATGCCGTCTTTTGGAAGGGACGTAAAAATGTGGTCCCGAGCCTGTGCGATGTCAGGTACTCCTTAAAACCTCAATAAGCAAAATTTAGGATTCCCATTGTAGCATCATCCAATTAGCCTCAGTAGCACAAAGTGACGTTAAACGAATAAGCAACTTATAGAGCTTCGAAACTCCTAGGTGTGTTGTAAACTGTCCAACTGAATTTCGACTCGAATTTTTTATTATTTTTGACGAGTTTTTTACAACTTGATTGTTTCCCGTTCCTAAATTTTGTTGCCACTTCTTTCGGTCGAATGCCTTCCTCCACATCCTGTAACCATCTCTTCCTGGGTCTTCCTCTTTTTCGCCTTTCCATAGGTTGATACACAAAGGTAATTAATTTTTGGCCATCGCTCCTCTGTTATTCTTTGTAAATGTCCAAACCATTTCAACCTTTTTATTTCATTTCTATTTCGCCGAGAATATTTTTTTCTTGTTGGACATTCCGCCTAATAGTTTTGTTGGGAACATGCTGCTGTCTTGATATGGCATAAGAGCGTCTCCAAATGTCCATATCAGCAGACAGCAACCTTGTCTCCTCCTTTTTGGTAATAACCCACGTGCCTTTTGCAAATAGCGTGACGGTTTTCAAAAAGGAATGGTATAGCCTTTTTATTGGTTCCAATTACCCGCCTTCCTCTCGTAATTTTTCCATGATGTTCTTGGAAGAGCTGCCTTCCTCAGTTATCCATCTGCCAGGATATTGGACCCATGTGTCCTTTCTAATTCTCAATTTTCTAGGTATAAGGATCCTATATTCCCATTAAATGCGATGTGATTGGTTTTTCTTTATTTACTTCCAAGCCCCAAGCCCCATGCTCTATACTCTTCCAGGAGCTTCCTTAGCATGTGGTTGGCATCTTCATTGTCGTTCGCCATTATTTCCTAGTCGTCGGCAAATTGTAGGGTATAAAGGTATTTATTGTCTTTCATATATTACGCGCTTATACTTATGTTATTTTAAAGACCTCTTTTTAATCCAATGAGGGTAAATCTAATTTAAATATCAATTCGTCTAGTTCGGCTAATCTTAGTAATCTTTCAGATTGGATTTGGCTTATTGCAAACCCTTTTTTTGAGTCGGAAAAATTACAATTGGTTTTTGGGTGGTGGGAGAATGAAGAAAAAAATATATAGTAATTAAAAATATCATTTTATAAAATACAATTCTGAAAATAAAATTTGGCTAACTTATATTTAATTTCTAAAAGTGATCACATAAATATTTTTTCATTCTTAATTGCGATTGCAATTGAATAAATATTTACATAAGATAACTGTTGACTGCTTACGGTATACAAAAGCAAAAAAAAAAAAAAAGTATTATAAATATTTATTTTCAAGTTTTAAATCGCATGCAGTATACATTTTAATAATTAAAATAAAGCCCCTACTAATTTAAAAATCTGAGACAAGATAAAATAAATAAATTTATGTCAGTCATTGTAGTAGTCTGAATTATTTTCTTCCGGGTATCTGATGCGGACTGAAGGACCGAGGTTGTTGAGCGGTACATCTTCTCGTTTGTGCTTCTTCCTGCAGGCCAGGTAAGTGAGTGTGGAAGCGAGCAATGCGATTCCAGTCATCCCTGCCACTCCACCCAGCAGCCAATAATCCGATTGGGAATCCTTCCCTGAAACATATGAGAGCTTCATTTCTAAAAGGTATTAAAGAAATCGAAATTTTGACATATTTGTATTTTAATAGTCTTGTTTTATCGAAATCCGTCTTCTGATTTCATTTACAAAACGTTGCAAATTATTACAGAATAGTTTATTATTTCTAAATAACTATATAATTTTCTTCGAATTATTATGTATTTATTTATTAATTCGGACAAACGGATTTTTTATTCGTTATTCGGGTTCTACGTATCTTGAAACGTTGAGAGGGGGTAATTTTTTTTTTGGGTCAATTACAAAGGTGCATTATGAAAATTATAAATTAAAAACATTTATTCTAGACTTCTTTACGATTTATATTTATTTCCTTTCGATTTTCATACAAACAATTAAAATAAACTTTCCTGATTCAAGAACATTGTTCCATTGTTTCTCTACTATCAAAAATAAACCAAATATCATGAAATCACATCTCTTACAAGTTGTGACTTGACCATATCAGATTAATTTTTTTTTCTCTTTCTCTGTTCATCGCGGTATCTTGATCTCGAAAATCTTTTCGATTTTTTTCCATCTTTAATAATAATAATAACTGAGTTTTGGGATAACTACTTTTATTATAATTTGTGACTTGAATATATAGATCAATTTAAAAAATTCGCGGTTTCTTGGTTAAAAAATACTAATAATTTTTTTCTCTACCTTCAAAAATAACTGAGTTATTGAATTAAATCACTTTTCGAAACTTATCGCCGCCATTTTAAAACTAATCAGCTAATATCAACGTCTAGGGGTAATTTTGTATTTTTCAGCCGATTACAAAGGTTCATTATTGAAAAAAATAAACCATAACACATAAATACTAAAAAAATTTCCTCCAAAACGTACTTTACTCTTAGTAAAAAGATAACCTTTCTGTTTAGTTCCTTCCAAAATTACACCAGAAGCACCCAAAGGCCATGCTACAATGTCAGAGAACATGTAGGTGAAAAATCATACATCCAGCGTATCATGTACAGATTCATATTTTAATATAATAATGTAACTTAATCCAAAAAATAGTTGGAATTGTCATTCGTTGACCTTGCTAAATAAGAGAAAAGATGCCGCGCCTGATCAAACCAAAAAGGAAAAATAATATTGAACAGGATGAAAATGACCAAAATAGAAGATTTATTTATTTATCTGTCTCGACATTTAAATATGGTTTACGCGAAGTTCACAATACAAATAAATTTGTAAAATTCAAAAAAACTTAATGAATGTAAAGTTAAAAACAAACTTCATGACACATTATTTGTTATTATTGTGATATGAATAAATTGCCTTTTGAATATCCACTTTATTTAGGAAGAATAGACAATCGATTGTAAAATTTAATTAACCAATAAGAAAAGATATTGTCCTCTCAGGAAGAATAAGGAAATGTACTCAATTTAGTCACTAACATAATAAAGATGATAGTTATATCATCATATCATATCATATCATATCCGCGTAACATGAAGGTTATGGTGGCTCAGAATGTCCAACACACTGTATATCGCGGGTTATATTCTTCCCTTCAGTACCGTATCCCTTTTAATTATTCAAAGAGTGCTGTATCCACATTTCTTTCCAAAAAGAACTACATTTATATTATTGTATATTGTTAAAAAGTCATGGGTAAATTGGAATAATGACCAAAATAAGTTATTAACACAGTAAAAAGTAGATTTTAATAAAAAATAAAGAATCAACTAAATTAGTCCAATAATAAATAAATAGGAGATTTTCGCGTTTCCTGTAAAAATTCATAAAATGGATAGAGTACCTTTTGGAAATCAACGTTCCATATAAAAGTGTTTTATCAAAAAATGTCAAATGGCGATCCCACAGACCGTTCTTTCGTCGTTAAGGTCATTGTATGAAAGTTTACAAATTTTTCGATTCATTTTAGTATGGCTGTTTGGCTGTGTATCCTGTTGTGAACGAAAATTTGTTACATTTTGGAAACATTTGTTTAGAGTAAACCTAGGTTTAAATGAAGAAAGCTGAGACTTAATATAGATTGTTCACGATTCTTCCCTTAGTAGTCCGCATTGGATATGTAGAAAAGATGGGAAGAAGTATAGAAAACTGATTTTATATAAACTAGCGATAAAAAAAACCGGTGCACCTAGATTTTTGCAAATATCTTTTGTTAAACAAAAATGGACCTCCCAATTTTTTTCTGGGAACTATATGCTTCTAAAAGACACAAGGAAAATTAAGAAAAAACGACATAATAAAAAAAAAGTAATAGTATAAAAACGAAATATCATAAAAATAAAAATTTACTTCTTTACATTTTTAAACTTTAACCAAACAAAAAAAAAAAAAAAAAAAAATGCGTTTTCAATACCGGTTATTTCCTCCTCTGGCTCTGATGACTGCTTTAATCCTCCCTGGCATACTTTGAATGAGGATAGCTACCCGTTCCTGGGGTATAGCCTCCCACTCTTCCACTAGCACTATTCTGAGGTCCTGTAGGGTAGCTGGAGGGTTTAGCCGACGTCGGACACACCTTCCTAACTGGTCCCGTAGCTGTTCTATAGGATTCAGGTCTGGGATTCTAGCTGGCCACCGCTGAGTACGAATGCCGACCTCATTCAGGTAGTCTGCCACTACATTTGCTGTGTGTGGCCGGGCATTATCATACATTAGGCAAAAATTATCGCCAATGAAAGGCTTAAAAGGCATCTCATGTTCCTCTAGGTCGTCCGTAATGTAGAATGTCCTCGCTTGTGATGTGATACCTTCCCACACCATAGCAGACCCACCTGCGCAACACCGTTTCAGCGATGTTGCACTGTCTGTACCTCTCCCCCCTTCTTCTCCATACTCTTACTCGGTCATCCTGAGTACAAAGGATAAACCTGGATCCGCCGCTGAACATAACGGAGACCAAATCAGGCTTAGTTCATTTAGCGTGTTCTTGGCGAAATTGAAGGTGAGCATTTCGGTGAGTTGCCGTAAGCTGAGGACTTGTTCCTGGGACCCTGGAGTGCAAATTCACTTCGGCGAGCCTTCTCCTCATTGTGCATACACTCACGTTCACCTGGCGAGCAATTCTCAGCCGGCAAGCGGTTTCAACAGCTCTCTGTGTACAGTTCCTTAACGTTTGCATCATGATGAAACGGTCATCTGCTGGCTAAGTCGTTCTGGGGCTCCCTGATTCTAGACTCCTCGTGTAAATTACCATTTCCTGCTACCTCTGAACGGCCCTTTGAACCGTCATTTCTGGTAGGCCTAACGTCCTGGCCACTTAACGTCGATTTCTACATTCGTCCACTGACACAGTTATTCTGGCAACTGACTGAAAAGCATTTTATGAAGCAAAACATGTTACATTAAAGCCGCATTATTTCGTTTTTTTTACTATTAATTTTTTTCTTTTTTTATTATGTCGTTTGCTAAGGAAAAAAATTAGGAGGTTAATTTTGGTTTAACAAAAAGATATTTGCAAAAATCTAGTTGCGCCGGTTTTTTTTTATCGCTAGTGTAGGTGTTTTCGGGTATTTATGAAAACTATTGCGTTTAGTGCAAATGCTATAATGAACAAAGTTAAATAACTTTAAGTATTCTATAATAATGGTTATATATATATATATATATATATATATATATATATATATATATATATATATATATATATATATATATATACACATATATATAATACGTATACGGAGATATTTCAGGGATAAAATTGATGTACGAGTATAAAAATTCAGGGATGAAAAATCCATTCTCAATAAAAATACAAAAAACACCATAAAATCGCGGTGCTCAATATCAACATTATGATTGAGTTTATTTATTTATAAAATATTAACCAATTATTTTTAAAATCAATGTTGATCTTTAACACTGCTATCGGATGATATCTTAGACGTTTTTACTGTAACTGGAGAATCCATTAATATTTTCTCCGAAATATTTCCGTAACCATTCATACCAAGAGAAAAAAATATATAGAACAATAATTATGGAATTTTGAATGTTCTTAATTTTAGTTATTAGTATTAAAAAATAAATTTAAATCATAACATAATTTCTTATTAGCTTAAAATCTAAACTATAGCATTTAAGCTTCACTCTGGCAGTCGCAACACTTAAAGCATTCATTTATGAAACTGCTGTCCTCTACCTATCGAGCGAAACGCTTCCGGAACAAATAAGGCCTGAGGTATTAATTGCATATTATTCGAAAATATTCAATGGAGAAAGTTCCTTCTGAGAATATTTTTGGATAAATGCACCTAATTAAAGCTGTAGCTCCGCGTAATTAGAGCTGCGGATTCATACGCTTGCCCACAGATAGCGCTAGCAGCGCCTCCACAAAAGTCACTGACCGGACTAGAGAAGCCTTTATTTAATAATATAGTTACATTGTAACTTATTAATTATCATTGTATATATCTTCATATAAACTACTGTTTCAAGATTATAAAATATAGCCGTGCAACGGTAGATGTACGACATATGGAGTGGGCACAGGAGGAAAAAAATATAGGACAATGAAGGCCAAGAAATAAAGATAGACCTTAACTAAGAATACAAATGTAGGTATTCTTGCCTAGGAAAACCCCACACAGTAAGAAATGTAATGGTAATATCACTAATGAGGCTAATTAGTGGGGTAGTAGAACCACCATGTTTATAAGTGATACTATGAGCTTCTCTAATATCCCATTAATTTTTATTTATTTTTTATTTTAAAAATTTAAAAAAAAAATAGTACTTTCCACGGTTCATTTTAGTGGTGTTTCTACATGGAATACCGTATTAGTTGCGGGTATTAGTTTTAGCTAGGATGAAGTCTCTAGAAGTGAAAACTAATGGTTACCTGGATTTCCAACAGAAGACTGAAGAAGAGGTATAGAAGATGGAAAAGTTGAAAATTGAGGAACAGCGACCACGGATCGATTCTTAGAGGCAAATTTTGGATGGCCTGCGGACACAGAATTATTTTAAATAGTATATCGATTCTTTATTTACCGCAAACCATAGCCGATTTTAAAGGAATGGCGGTATTTGTCTTTCTTTATCAACAAAATGAACAGTAAAATAAAACTCCTAAATGTATTATCAAGATTTTCGACCTATGGAATACTTGCTGTTGTGCGGTAATTTGTGATGTTTAGTGTATATCCAACACTATAGGATCCAACATTATATAACTGATATCCAAAAGGTACTATAAGATATTTTCACGAAATTGATATTTCGACATCTTTCTATTCTATTAGTTTAGTTTTATCAAAATCCATTATTTCATTTCATCTAAAAAAAACAACACAGCATACAAATAATTTAAAAACGCGATTGAAAATCGCAGTTATTTCCATAAGTTACTGAGTACACATTTAATTTCATTTTAAATCATACTAAAAAATATTTTCATATATATCATAAAAAAAAAAAAATTATTTAAACAACAAAGAAAATTCTAGACAAAAATGTATAAAATAAGTTAGTTGAATGAAAAATTGTTTCCTTTTAAATGTCCTAATATGGATATATATTAGTACCTATTGGAAATCATTGCTTCGTATCTAAACTAAATCCATATGATAACAATATATGAAAATTCATTAAAAAATTAGATTCGTTAAATAGCAATATTTATAATACAAATTAAATAAGCCAATGAAACGAAAATACGAATATTAGAAAAAATCAAAACCATTATCATTGTTAGTCCTAGTCCCGGAATTTAAATTGTTATAATTTTTTTTCATAATTAAGTAAGATGACTCAATTATCAAATTTCACTCAAGTGGTCATAAATAGGTAGGATTAAAAATTCTTTTTAACACGCTTTAATGTAAACATACTGACTTGGTTTACTGTTCAAAATTGAAGGGGTGGGGTTAATAAATAAATAATAATTTTATTCATCACATTGTTCTTTAATCGAAAGAAATATACACAAAGGAACTGAATATGCATTAGATATACAATCATAGATAATCATAATCCTGTAAATTATGAATGAGTGAAGTTAGGTTTGTGTATAGAGTGTGACGGCGTAATAAGCTTCAATGAATCTGCTAAAACTAAACGTTTAGAAAATTGAGAAGTTGATTTCCAAAAGATACTAAAAAAATTTTTTCTCGACATAGATATTTTGAAATATTTGTAAACTAACCGTTTAATTTTATTAAGTCCGCGTCACTAAAGTCGTTTAAAAAGTCAGAAATGTATTAATTTTCAAAAGGTACTAATCGCACATTTGATTACGTTCCAAAACATACTAATACCTTTCCTTCTATAACGTAAAAACACATTGATAATTTTGAAAAAAAAAAAAAAAAAAATTACGCGAAAAAATCAAATAAATTAGTTCAATAATAATTTTTTTTTTTTTTTTTTATTGAGAAATATTACAGTTTGTTACATAATGAACAGTAGTAATAGAGATGTAGTACACATTTATACAATATATACAGAATAATGATGATAAACTCAAATTACATAAAATCGGAAATAAATAAATTCAAATATATACAAGAAAATAACGATTAATAAAAACAAAAAAAACAACAAACAAATCAAAACAACAACCTGTAGTAGAGATAAATACAAGTTGGGAAATAAATAAAAATCATACAAGCAAACTTAACTATATACAATCTGCTAAAGGGACCCTAGACTCCGCTGCTCCCTCCACAAGTGGGGGGAGAAGCCGAATCCAAGAGTCCCAGCGCCTCTCACCCGGCGCTTCACTGGTGTAAGCCAGTGGAGGCCGAGCTAGGGCGGAATAGCCACAAACATACAGCACATGAGTGGAGGATCTGACCAGTGTCAGAACTCCAGAAATAATAAATTAACAAGAAATTTTTACGTTCCCTAGTATGGGTATAGTGCCTTTTGAAAATCTGCGATTCAATTAGCATATTCCTACAGGGAGCCCGCTAATAACAATTAATGATACTTTTCCTCGTTAATAAGCAATTGAATTGTAATAAAAAGTTAAAATTCACAATAGCTAGAAAAAAAGAAGTTGTATAAAATGATCTATCTATGATATACATCTGAAAAAGTACAAGACATTTACTATTGGTTTTTTTATGTGTGTTGACAGAAGCAATCAAATTTTAGATTGTTGAGTTTCCGTTTTCAAAGGATAGCAGCAAAGGGAAGTAACTGAAGTTCATAAAATTTTAATGATTTCTAAACTTCAATGAAATCGGAACTATTAGCAATTATATTGAAATGAAATGAAAAAAACTTCTTTATTATCCTGGGACCAAAGTCCCTTAATAATAAAATAAAATACATAATTGATGACCGGAACACTGTGGTCATGGCTTAGAATGACAAATTACTAAACTAGAGAAATAATAGAGGTTGTAATATATATAAATCTTTACAAGTCAGACTTACTGAATGAAAAAAAAAACAACTAAAAAACAAAAAACAGAAATAGCTAATTCATCAGTGATAATTTAAGTAATATAAACACACACAAAAAAATACAATAATAATAATTGGAATTTATAGCATCTGCAGTTGGAAGTTATTGTTTGTTTGACCGGGTAAGGAGAAGGTGGTTGAAAAGGAGCGATTTGAAGGAGGAAGTCGTTCTTACATGACGGATCTCAGGAGGGACAGAATTCCAAAGAGAAGTTGCTTTGGCTAGAAAGGACTTGTCAAAGGCAGCAGTACGGTGAGGAGGAGGGTAGAGATCAGAAAGCCGGGATCTGGTAGAACGGGACTGAATTGATGATTTAAATTGAAGGGATTGGAAGATATGGCTGGGACGACGAGTTCTGATAACCTGGTAGAGGAAGGAAGCTAGGAAATACTGGCATCTGTAACGAGGATAAAGCCACCTTAACTCGGCGTAATACTGGGTTATATGCGTGTCTCTGGTGATCCCAAATACAAACCGTATTGCACAGTTCTTAATACGCTTGAGTTTTGCTTCGAGCTCACCTGAAAGTCCGCTGTACACTTCGCAACCGTAGTCAAAGTGGGGAAAGACAAGGGAAGAAACAAGGAGTTTACGAATATTAAATGGTAGGAGGTGATGGAGGCGACGGAATTGCTTTAGGGTTGCTATGGTTCGGCGGGATATTTGGGAGATGTGTGGTTTCCAAGAGAGAGTTTGGTCAAGAGCAATAACTAAGTTCTTGACGGATGAATGAAAAGAGATAGGAGTATTGTTTAGGAAAAGGTTGGGGGTGCTGGGAATGGATTTAAAGAGAGCAGGTGATGCTATCAGGATGGCTTTTGTTTTTTCAGCGCTTAGCAGGAGTTTGTTGCTGTTTGACCAAGCACTTATATGGTTTATGTCCTCCTGAAGTTTAGAGATAGCATCAGGAAATTCGGGGTAAAGGAAATATAAATCTGAATATCGTCGGCATAGAGGTGGTATTGGGAGTGCTTGATGGAGAGCGGAAGATCATTTATGAATATGGAGAAAAGGGTAGGAGATAACGGGGAACCTTGGGGTACACCTTTTGTCAAAGGCAGTGAGTCGGAGTGGGGTTTATTTGGAACCACAACATACTGGGAACGGCCGGTAAGGAATGATTGAAACCATTGAAGAGCGCCTGTGGATACTGGGAGTATATGGTCTATATTGTGATCATTTAGTAATTTTAATTATAATGTTTATGGATATACCTCGTCCAGTGAGCCTCTCAGTTGCAGCTGGTCCCGAAACGCCAGATATGATAACGGCTCCTTCCGACAGGCCTAGGGAGTTCTTCGCATAAATGTGTAGATCGTACCTGAATGTATACAGTGTTATATATTTAAAAAAAAATAATAAAAAATTAAACAGACTTATAGAAACAGAAACTAAAAGGGAGCGGATTTATTCAATTAATTGGAATAATTATAAATCTATTATTTTTAGTGGTGTCTTTTGTACGAGACTGTATACTTTTGCTATTGTTACCTGTAGTAATAATTATTCTTTTTATATAACAAAAAATATGTATGGCTCACGCAGCCGATCTGGCAGTAAAGAAATTAAAAAAAAAAGTAATATATAATGTGAGTATTAATTATTTAACTCCAGTAATTGGGCTTTGCACTGTTGGTGGATGCTGTAAAATAAAAATAAATAAATGTATTAATGCAATTTATGAGTTAAAAGGTACCTTTTGTTTGGCTCCAAACCGTGAAGCTTGAATATTGGTTCATGACTGACCAATTTGAAAGAGGGTGTGAGCTGGCCTTCTCCCAGTACCTGTATCACGAACTGCTGTGGTAACCCACCGTCGTCACCGGCACTACATTCGATTTCCAGTCGGTCTCTCGATTTATTTTGCACTTCGCAATTTTCCGGTTTCTTCGGAAGACCTGAAATATAAATTAATAATAATAATAAAAAAATATAATATATTTTTATATTAAAGAAATAGAAAAAGAAGAAAGAAAATTTTTCGGACCAGTTTGTAATGAGTGAATTTGAATGAGACGGAAGTCTAATGAGTTTATCAAATTTGAAGGTAATCTCTGACACTTCCAGAAAAAAGAAAACAGAAATTTTATGGCCACTTTTTTCAGAATGGACGAAAATATACTGACAAGAAGAATTATCAGCTTGCTCTCTCAATTAAAGTTAAAAACAATTAGATACTAGGAATTGAAAAGATATTCAAGAAATAAGCATTACAAATACAATGCCACAAGGCAGAGTTGCATTTAAAATTTTAATTGACAAGTAACACTTTAGAGCTAGACCAAGTGTTACATCTAGGTGGAAATGGGCAGAAGAACGTAGAAAAAGGCATAGTGAGAAGATAAAGAGGTTTTTAAAAAAAGAAGAATACGAGCACATTAGCGAAATGAGTTCAATCGCGTTCCACAGATTAGCGTAACGACAATCTTAAGATATGGATGCAACTCTTTAAATAATAATATTACATAGTCATCAGCAAGTGAAATTGAAGAATTTGTTTTATTATTTGCAGATATTTTACTATCACTAACCTATATATGAAATATATTGATAAGTGAAAGTCTTCGAATTCTTGTTTCCAACGGAAATACACTTTTTAGGATCCTCTGAGTCCTAATGACCAAGTTCCGCAAAACGTTTTCTGTGTGTATGTGGTAATTCTAGCTCGAAAGATTTTAGAAAAAATGTTATCATATAAAAGTTCTATAAGCTAATTGAGAGTGATGAAAAGGGAACAGAACTAAATGGTTGTTTAGATAATTTCTATTGTTAAATTCTTTAATCTGTATAGTAATTTAATGATTTCATGGTGTCATCTCCTGTAAAATAGTGTATTACATATAATAAAGTGAATATTACAGCCTCCAAGAGAATACTGATAAAAGATAGTAGGGACGGTGAAGATAGTGGTAAGGTAGAGTTAACCTGAATTACCAGGGTACAAGAATCAGATATCCATGTATACGGTTTATGACTATTTTCTCTATATTATTATAATTGATTTTTGTTGTTAATATGATTTCATTAAATTTGAATAAGATTTGTTCATGTCGTGATGTTTTAATTATTCGATGGTAATCTTTTTTGCGTTTAAAACTGTTTATTTCATTTTAAGTGAGAAGTCTTTTGCGTCAACTGTGGTGTTGTGGCTATACCCAAGGACGTGGGTTCAAATCTGCTTCATGTTCCTAGAACTTTTTGAAGGTTCTGCGCTTGCGCTAGTTCATTAACATACGTCTTTATATCGTCTCTTCTTTATGAACAGTTTTTAGTGTGTAATAATTGTTTTTATTACATATAAACAATTAGTGATTGTGCAACAACATTCGTTGTCAACAATGGACTAATCCTACTGACTGTAAGTAGTAATATTTACGATTACTTAGTTGTCGTATGAAGTAGAGCTGAGAAGCCTTATCTTTTTCGCCATATTGCGATCCCCACTCAGCTTCCTCAGCTTGCCAGTCTTCCACTGACCCCTGGAGGGGCCACGTCGCGCTCCGGACAACAAGGTCAAGGTCGCGCGGACGTATTTTTTTTTGTTTTATTTTTTATTTATTTTTTATTTTTATGTATCAATGAGATACTATCACCAAGTCATGGCGGGAAAGGCAAGCATTAAACGCTCCAGGTCAGCTGGCTCTTCTGCTTCCCCGGTCAAGCAAAGGCAAAGACGTAATAACAAACGCCCTACGCCCCCCTCATCAGCTGCTTCTAACGAACAGGAACCACAACCCGGGACTTCATCGCAAGGGATGACTGAGGAATCTCCCTTTTTTACTCCTAACCCCTACCAAGTACTCCATATCGAGAAAGAGGTCATGGAATCAGAATCTACACCGAGAGATCCCCGCCCTCCTCCCATATTTGTTAAAAATATAAGAAATTTTCAACTACTATGCACCCAATTAAATAAAATCATTGATAACAAAAGCTACACATGTCTTACGCGTATCAATGACACAAAAATATCACCCGATTCAGCTGATGTGTACCGCAAAATAGTAAAATATCTTACTGAAACAAAAGCTGATTTTCACACGTATCAGCTAAGAGAGGAGAGGGCATTAAGGGTGGTAATAAGAAATTTACACCCCTCTACACCAGCTGAGGAAATAAAGCAAGAACTGACGTCTCTTGGGTTCAAAGTGCGTCAGATAACTAATGTCATGAAAGATATTATAGAAGAATCAGGTGACAGGAGTAAAATTCCTTTACCTCTATTTTTTGTGGACTTAGAACCGTCTCCAGGAGTAGAAAAAATTTATGAATTGGAAAAACTCTATTACACGAGAGTAAAGATTGAAAAGCCCTATGTAAAAAGAGACATTATACAATGCCACAATTGTCAAGCATACGGCCACACGAAAACGTATTGCCACCACATACCGCGCTGTGTTAAATGTGGTGAACAGCACAAGTCTGAGCAGTGCAATAAATCTCGGATAATCCCAGCAGTTTGCGCTCTGTGCCACAAGGGACATCCGGCGAATTACAAAGGCTGCGAGATTTACAAAAATCTCAAGTCAAGATTTCTGAAGCCCCAGCGCCAAGAGGAGACTAGACCGAGGAGAAACCCATCAAAATTCGTCGACCCGACAGTTTCGTTCGCCCAACAACTTGGTGGTGGTGACCAGTCTACTCAGTGTGAGGCCACGCCGGTTCAACATACCCTCAAGCATCCCGAACCTGAATCTCAACCACCTCAAAATTTTAATTCTCAAAAACTTCCCCAGCATCAAATTTCTCCTATCCCTCCTCCATCAAATGTCACAGACCTCACCAGTTTAATGACATCATTCATCTCAGAAATAAAATCAATAGTTATGCCTCTGATATCAGTCCTAACAAACCTAGTATCAAATTTAATTCCTGCCTTGAAAAAGCCCTAAATGATTCCATCCAACTCCATTTCCATTCTCCTCTGGAATGCGAATGGTGTTCGAAATCATATTAATGAACTAACTTTATTACTACACGACAAACGTATTGACGTAGCTCTTATCACTGAAACACGACTAACTAACAAACGATCATTCAACATCCCAGACTACCAAATATACCGAACTGACCATCCCGATGGAACAGCTCATGCCGGCACTGCTGTCATCATCCATCGCTCCCTCTCCCATAATTTATTACCCTTACCAGTCCATAACTTCCTCCAAACCACTGCTGTAATTATACAAACCCGTCATTTTCCTATAACAGTAGTTGCAGCATACTCTCCTCCAAAAATACCTATTTCCGAAATCCAATTTAATTTATTCCTTAATTCCTTAGGGCATCATTTCCTCATAGGTGCGGACTTAAATGCCAAACACCAGCAATGGGGAGCCAGAACTACAAATTCTCGCGGGCGAACATTGCTGTCTGCACTCTATTCCACTCACTGTAATATCCTCTCCCCCGATTCCCCTACCTATTGGCCTACTGATCTTCACCGTAACCCCGACCTCCTTGATTATTTTATCCACAAAGGGCTAGGACCTTTAAATCATTCCGTTTCCCGGCTCGATGACCTTTCCTCCGATCATAGCCCTCTTACCCTGACTCTCTCATTATCTCCTATTCCGAAACTCCCTCCACCATCATTCCTAAGAGGCCCAGTTAATTGGAACCTCTTCCGCGAAATAATAACGGATGGAATAGACCTCAGAGTATCCCTCAAATCTCCACAAGATCTTGACGATGCAGTTGATTCCTTTACTACCCTTATCCAACAAGCAGCCTGGAATGCATCTTCACCTTCTCCTTCCCCAAAATACTACCAGAAGAATCCTATACCCCAAAACCTCCTAGATCTAATCCATACCAAACGACGCTCTAGAACCCTCTGGCAAAGAACCAGGCACCCAGACGATCGTAAATCCTACAATTATTACACCAAATTAGCTAAAAAGAAATTAGATACCTTCCGATCCCAATCCTACAATTCCTATCTTTCTTCACTATCTATCTGCGACAATTCCCTCTGGAAAGTAACCAAAAAAGTTCTTAAATACCAATTCTTCTCCCATCCCATCCGACGTGAAGATGGATCCTGGGCTTCGTCGGATGAGACTAGAGCGGAAGAATTTGCCAAATACCTTTCTAAAGTTTTTATCCCACACCCCGAGCTCAATCCTGCCCATACAGCTAACGTAAAGGAATTCCTCTCCTCTCCAATTCCTCTCTCTCCACCCCCTAAAGCTATTAACCCCTCTGAGGTCAAATTCCTTATAAAGAAACTAAAACCTCGAAAAGCTCCTGGCTATGACCTCCTCAATTCTAAGATCCTTCGTCAACTGCCCCAAAAAGCAATTATATTCCTTACCTACCTCTATAATAGTATCCTCCGTACAACCCACTTTCCTTTGGTGTGGAAACACTCCATCATTCTCCTTTTTCCCAAACCTGGTAAACCTCCCAACAACACCTCATCCTATAGGCCTATTAGTCTCCTTCCGATCCTTTCAAAAATCTTTGAAAAAATCCTTCTCAAGCGTATCCTACAGTTAATTGAAATTCCTTTCCACCAGTTCGGATTCCGCTCACAGCACTCCATTGTACAACAAGGCCTACGAGTGGTTGACTATATATCCTTTGCACTTGAAAACAAGCAATATTGCACTGGTGCCTTTCTGGACGTTGCTCAGGCATTCGACCGGGTCTGGCACGATGGCTTGCTTTTCAAACTAAAAACCCATTTACCCCAATCCTTATATCTAATCCTACAATCATACCTTTCAAACCGTTCCTTCAGAGTCCGCTCTGGTTCAGAATTTTCCAATAGTTACCTGATCGAGGCTGGTGTACCTCAAGGCAGTGTCCTAGGTCCTGTCCTCTATCTCCTATTTACAGCTGACATACCTACGGATCCTGATACCTTCTTAGCAACCTTAGCCGACGATACTGCCATTTTATCAACCCAATCAGATCCCGAAATTGCATCTTCCTATCTACAAAGACATCTATCCTTGATTGAATTTTGGTGCGCTAATTGGCGTATCAAAATTAATGAATCCAAATGTAAGCACATCACCTTTACCCTTCGCCGCAGATCCTGTCCACAAGTCAATTTTAACTCCATACCCCTTCCCTGCTCTGACACAGTCCGGTATCTGGGATTCTTACTAGACAAAAGACTAACGTGGAACCCACACACTCGACTTAAACGACAAGAACTCAACAGACGATACGGCCAACTATATAGACTACTAAACAGAACATCAAAACTTTCTGTTGCTAATAAACTATTAATTTACAAGACGATTCTAAAACCGATATGGACCTACGGACTCGAACTGTGGGGGACAACTAAATTTTCGAACATCAGGCGTATCCAATCCTTTCAGTCCAAAGTCCTTAGAACAATAGTCAATGCTCCCTATTATGTTACAAACAAGACCTTACACAATGATCTGAATATCCCATTTGTCCTCGATTTAATCCCATCTAAATTCCTAAACTTCCACCAGAGGCTAACTCACATCCCTAATCCTTTATCCCAATCCCTATCTAGCTCCAGCCATCCCTATAACCCTCCTCGTAGGTTGAAACGGCAGTGGCCTAGAGATCTCTTATAACTAAGCAATGCTGAGTGTTGGCAATGGCCAGCTTCTCCACTCACGCCTGAGAGTCTGTGGCTCTAGCGCCCTCTCTCAGTCTCCACTGGCTTATTAGACCGGTGACGCGACTGACTGAGAGGCGCTGGGATCTCCTAGCCTTGGGCCCCAACACCCACTTGTGGGCGTCGGGGTTTAATTCGGAGTTCCCAGGGGCAGTATGTAAATATTGTATATATAAGTATGAATGTGACCAAGATTATTATTATTTATTTCTTTTATTTTCTTTTTATCTTTATTTACGGTTATTTATTCTTCTTTATATTTTATTTATTTTGTATTCATTTATTTTTATTTCTTTATTTTGTGTACATAAGGAATGAATGAACTCTAATATCACTAATACTTATTGCCCAAGATTGTGGCAGATTGTATTATTTCTAAATAAATAAAAGTTATTATAATAAAAAAAAAAAGAACTTTTTGAAGGGAATAAAAAAATCATCTTCGGTTATGCCGTCCTTTGAAGGGTGTTCACGGTGATCTCGAGCCTGTATGGTGTCAGGTGCTCATTAAAGATACATATTCTTATTAAACCTGGGTAGGTAAAATGTAGGACTCCCACTACATATTTTAATGTAGGTGAATCAAATTTGAACGCATCACCATAATTTGTGGTTGCAGCAATTTGATTTGGTATATTCATGATTTTAGATATTGTTTAGTTGTTCCAAAACAAGACTGGGCTGCAAATGAAACCTTTGTACAAGGAAGTTCTTCTTAACACTAATGTTTTGATGCCACCAACGGGCTTAAATCTCAACTTTCGAGGTTGAAAGGGGTGTCTTAAAATATATGTAGCTTCAGTTGGCCCCAGCTTAATGACACTTAATACCAGGGGTTCCGGTTTTGGTTGTCCCAAGCTGGAATAACACAGGGACACATAGTCCGTCAGCGCTTTAGTAGTTAATATTACGAACCTGTTCATTTCCCCTTGAGTCTGGAGGAAGTAAAAGAACTATCAGGTTTATTTATTAATTAAAAGCACTGTTCAGTCAGTATCGCGGCATTTAACTCATATTCTTGGTTTAACAAAGGTTTTAAAAATTATTTATTGAAATTTACAATTGTATAACAACCACTGGCAGCTCTGCAATAGCTATTCTAAACCAGAAAGTATCGCGGCTATCTTCTTTTCACACACCTCTGCTGATTATCAGGAACCGAAGAAGAAGCAAGGATCGAAACTAGTGGGCTAGAGAGGAAATGGAGATTGTCATAATAGGAATGGTAGCTCATTCGGGCCAAATCGGCAACATAAGAGTCATTTAGATTTTTGTGGATGAGTTTATTTGTGACTAAGTAAGGAAGATTGAGGATTTTACGATGGATCTAGGATTGTATGGATTGGATACCAGAAGTACTCGATGGTTCAGTAGAGTCCCAAAACTCAACAAGTCCATATTGTCCTTACGATAGTCTAGTGTATAAATGCTGTTAAGTTGATGAATAGAACAGTTGTCTATTGAGTATGGAAGTAGCCGGAAATGTAGAGCAGTTCCTTGCCATTTCAATATTATGTGAGGGTTCCAAGTAAGGCGTTAGTCAAGATGAGTGATTTACAAATGGTTAAAAAAGAACCTGCTTCAAACAAATCTTTACGGGAGGTAATGAATTATTTAATGTATTTTGGAGTTAATTTTTGATCTTTTTTTGTTTGTTTATAATGATTTGAAAAATGTTTCGCAAAAGAATGTCAATGAAATTATTGATGCATTTCTGGTCAGCAACGCCGTTTTAAAAGAAATTACACAACCAATTATATTCCTTATTATTGCCTAAACTCGTTTTAGTAAATGGATGTATTATATTGTAAAAATTGGAATATCAATCAAATATAGATAGATAGAAAAAATAACATTATTCTGGGAATTGATAAAATAATGATAAGTCTCATAAGAATAACAAACTTGGAGGTTTATGTTAGGCAAAGCACAACACAGGGAACTTGGGCAGTTATACTAACTGAGGTATCACAACAATTACAGATATTTCTCGCAAAAGTTCCCGAGTTTTACTATCTCGTCAGCATGCGTATTTTTGCAATACGACTGTTCAATTTAGAGAGAAGATCTATCAATCAGTGGCTGAATTTTCATATTTTATTACTGGAGGCAGCTTGTGCCAAGTAACCGAAGGGGATGCACTAGATTAGTAACATCTTTAAACTCTTTTTATCGCGGCGAGGCCTGTACCTCCAAGTGATGTTTAATGAAGAGCTCATAATCTTCTGCTCAGTGCTAGGAACTAAATTTGCTAGATGCTATAAAAGTATATTCAAGCAGAAAATAGATAATGTAGAATCTTCATTATGTAATAGCTGAATTTCCTTCAGAAACGATCAAAAATATTCAAATTAATTTCTTAATTTAATTCATAAATACACCTTCTACAGGAATTTCATTATTATTTCAAGAGGAGTAAGAATGAATCTGACTATTTTGATTATAGTAAAACTTTCAAACACTTAAAAGGTTTTTAAGGTAAAAAATAAACAACCTTCACCTCTATGACTCATGAAGGATTTTGGGTTCAGTACTTATCGAGCTCGTACTGTCTGAAGGCCAACCGCTTTGCAAGGATGTGATCTTTTCAGGTTTCTTTTTTCAAACACACCAATTTTTGGGTCCCCACTTTATAGAGGCTGAGTGTGCCACAGGAGGTTCTTCATACCCTAGGGTCGTTTCACCAATGAAATAACAGAACAAATAATTCGTCACAGCCGGGGTTAGAACCCTGGACCCGGAGAAAATTAGGCTCGTGCTCTATCCATTAGACCACTCCTCTTATATACTATAACTAAATATTTGTATCAATCTATCTTTTATCAGAAAATGAAGGAATTTATTCGTTAATTTATGACTCCAAATACCGGAAAAATGACGTACACATTAGGCGTTTCATGCTGTATAAATTAAGAGTCCGTTGAAGGGAGAAGAGGAAGGTATTCTTGAGGGAGGTGATTAAGTATTCCCTGTGTGACTGTATTATGGGCCTGCTTCTGAGAAGATTCCTCTGTTTTTGACATGTACATAGCGATAATGGGTTGCACCCCGTGACCGCAGGCAGCCGCCCCACTGAATACCAACCCACCTCAAATAGATTCTTCCCACTCCTCTTTCTCTCTTTCATATTATATTTACCGTCATGCTCCTACCTTACCCTTATCCTTTTCTGCCTATGGGAAAGACGTAGTCTAGAATGCAGGAAGGGTTACTGGATTCAATGAGTAATAATATATTCTTCTCATTTATTAATAATAAATGAGGACAGGGTTGGTCCAATGGATAGAGAGCACAGGGCTACCAATCTCAGGGTCCCATTTTCAAAACAGGATGTGATAATTTTTTGTTGGTTCATTTAACATCACTTTTATGCTACTGTGGCTAATCGGACGATGCTATAGTGGGGTATTAAATTTTGTCATGTAGGTTTAATAAGGATCGAGATTACCTTATTCAAGGATATTTTGCTCCGTTAACAAATCTTAGAGACCTCTGCCGGGTTTTTACCCGTGAACTTATGCGCGTTTTGTCGCATACCTCTGGGTAAAGACCCTCCTCACCTAATATCTGTAAAGATATGTCTAAAAAAGGAGAAAAAACTTGGTGGGGCAAACTGTGTTGTAGTGGCTAATTAGTCTTTCTATACCCAAGGTTCAAACCTGGCAGGTGGCTCTAGAACTTTTTTAATAGATTAAAAAATCCTTGGATATACAGCACTTCGGAGAGGACGGTATTGGTTTTGACATATTCTGCGAGTCACGTTGAGCGGATGACTCATAAGATTTTCACTGAAGCTCTACTCGTGCGTCGCAGAATTGGAAGACCACGTCTACAATGAGCTGACTATGTTGCAAGCGATGCTAGAGAATCTAGTATTTGCGGATCAGATGCTGGGGAAGAAGAAGGCCCAAAACTTGGCCCAAACGGTTAGCTAGAGGCCTTTTTTTAGATGCTTTATACTTTAGTTCTTGTTTTAAACATATACCTGTTTATTGATAATAAAATGTAACTCAGACTTGAAGATATACTTACTAGCGAGTGAAAGATGTATGATGCATGGATTCTTCTGGTGTCCGACTGAATTAGTGGCCCAACAAGCTAAAGTTCCAAAGTCATATTCCGTGTTGGCTTTGTAAGAGACGTAACTCGTGCTTCCTGAGGAATGGACTGAGGCTGACGGGATCGCCATTACTTCTCGCGACCTAACATGTAATTATGAAAATATAATGTATGCAAACTTTTTTATTTTGAGTAAATAAAAAAAATACGATTAACAGTATTTGAGATGAGATTTAAAGCAAGTATTACCTGTTAAATGTCCATCTGAATTTGAGATCTTCTTCGGACGCAACTTGTACTTCGCAAATGGCCTTCACAGACGATCCAACCATAGCACCTACAGTACGTACTTCAGTTCCAGGCTTGCAAAACGGTGTGTCTGTAACACATAATATGTAATTTAATTAAAAAAATTCATATATCATTAAATATTATTGACTGAATTTGGAACCATGTTAGTGTTCAGTTTTTACTAACTACTAAATATTGATTATATGTTAATAATAACAATAGCAAGAGTTACAGTAGATGGCAACACAAGTTAATAATTAAAAAAAAAAAAAAAGGTTACCGAAGAATACAAAAAGTTATATGTCTTAATTAATATAGTAGTTTCAGTGGCAGTTCATAAATAGTGAACAGAATGAAATCATTTTCCTATGGAAAAAAAAAAAAAAAATCTACGCAGTAAATTCGAATTTACTCTAAGACTCTAAAGCCCTCTTTTTACATTCTGTATATATTATCCTAAAGGGACATGTCCCAAAATAATAAAGAATTTATTTATATTACTTTCTAAAAGAGGCGGCTTCAATTTTTGTTTTAGTTTACAACTCTGCTAAAACAGTATAAAAAATATGAAGTTTCCAAACAAATAATAGGATTTCCGCAGGTAAAAGAATTGTTATGAACAACACAATTTTTCTATGTTACTCATTTTTTTAAATTGTTTATTGGTCAATTAATAACGATTGAATATCTGTGGCGGTTGTGAATAAGTGTTAAGTCAAAATCTTTCATTTTACAGGTGAGCGACTTAAAGTTTTACATAATACCGAAATAGAGTCATTAATTACAGCTTTCTTTCCACGTGAAATTTCTTCCACCAAGAAATTTCTTTAACCAATTTAACACCACGTAAGAGAAGGTCTGAGGGAACGATACGTGAAATTAGCTCATTTTTGATATAACTCGAGTTATCTAGTTTTTTTTTTCACGAACGCCACAGATATTATATGGTTAGAAAATAAAATTAACTAATGTTCGCTAAATTAGCTGTTAAAATCATTGTTGGTGCAGCAGTAAAGTGCTCACACAAAGAAGATACAAACCCCCTTAGCAATCATACAGGACCCACTTTTCGCCACAGCGGGCTAGCATCTATCAGAATGAGAGTGGTTCGATTCTATTGGTTTAGTTAATCTCAAATAAATATTTTGTAGCGTTTTTCAATATTTAAATTTAATCCTCTCTGTGTTTATAAAATCATGTTTACTTGGTCAATAATGTTTACACATTCTAAAAAAGGGTTAGTTAAGGTGCTCTTATGCATCAGCTTCTACCGAAATTCCTTATCTGTAACTGGTATTTTGCTTGCTCATAATGGAAGAGAAATAAAATTTATTTTCGTCATTAAATGATTGTTTATTTCCGAAAAGGATATAATAGTGTGTATGGCGAAGATGCCTTAGAAGAAAGCACCGTCCGTAAGTGGTTTCCTTGGTTCAGAACCGGAAATTTTAACTGGGAAGACACAAAGGGCTCGGGTTGTCCTTCAACTGTTGATGATGGCAAATAGTGAGATAGTCGGTTAGGTTTCTGATAAAATTGTAAGTGTGCTTGTTAATTTTTTTTCTTAATTTATTTATTCGGATATATTACAATTTGTCTCAATGGACAATAATAATATTGTTACAAGATCACATATATACAATATAAACAAAAGGAAAGTCAAATTATATAGAATAAAACTGAAATAAATAATGGTATATAATAATAAAATTTATAAATTAAATAATACAAGGTTAACAAATAAATGAACAAAACATGAACACAATCATACTTATATAAAATATTGTGCTTATTATTAAAATCAAAATTGACTACATGATAATATGATTTAAAATGTTAGCTTTTATTGCTGAAATAATTTATTTTATTTAAACTCGAAATATTTTATTTTAGTTGCCTGTGTAACAAAAACAAAACTGTAATTGTATTGATAATATCTATAATTATTTAATTTTAAGATAAGGGTAATCTTTTAATAAGTTAAGTGGTTATTTGTAAACTATTTTGGAGGATTCTTAAGAAAGACTAAGAGTAGATTAATTATTGATAAACTCTATGCATTTATAAAGGGTTCTTCCTCGAAAAGAAATAAATAATAAATAGTCACGTTTAATCCATCGTTTTAATAAGTTAAGCAGATCATTTCTACCTGGACATAAAAACGGCATCAGGTGCGCCGAGAAATGATAGCATTACCGAAGGTGGAATCGATCGGGAAGAACCCAACTGTTTTATATAAAGGAGGTTGGGATCTCCCCCAACGCCCCCCTCCCTTCCCTTCAGAACCTAGATTGCCAAGGAGACTGCTTCGTTTGCTAAGACCTGGAAGCAGCTATTGTGTTTACCTCACGATACAACTTAATACCCGTGTCAACCTCCGATTGAACTAATGCAGGTTCCGTGTGTGCTACCTTCAGCCCTTCAGCCCTTCCAACGACAAGGAAGGCCTTCCCTGATTCCTGGTCGGCAATCCACTGATTGCTTCGACTAATGTTGTTCCTAGAAGATCCTACCTAGTCTGGATGTAATTCAGTAATGGAATTCTTTTAACATTTGATACAACATTATCGGATATAATGCGTATTCCTTACGAATGCATCGTATAATTTATTTTCATATGATCTTTTTTACTTTCATTTACCTAAGAAAGAAATAAATAGTAAGGAATGTATTGCGATCGTAAAAATTTCCGTATTCGAGTTTTCACCGGAAATACACGTTTTATTTCCGATGAACTGAGTCCAAATGACCAAGACCCGCAAAAAGGTCTGTGTGTGGTAATTCTCGTACTAAAACGCCAAGTCATATGAAACTGAAATTTCATATTTAAGCCAACTATAATAATAATAATAAATTCTTTATTTATTCCGGGACAAGTCCCTTCAGAATAATATAACAGAAAAACAAAATTACAACTTCAGTGTCTTAGAGTATAAACCAAAAAACTACAGAAATAACAAGAAAATGAATAATAGTAATAAATGAATAGGTGGCTTCTTATAATAATTTAGAAAAACAAATTTGACAAGAATAAAAAAAATAAAAATATATTCATACATAAAGTGCAAAATAAATTAAAAATGCTTGTGAAAATGTGTGAAATAATATTCATAAATCTTTAAGTAGAATACAAAGTCAAATATGGTAAATTATCGTTGCTCTCTGCTCCATTTACCAATTTTTATTGAAATTTGCAAGTCAGTTGGGATCATTTGGAAATTCGGTAAACAGGAAGTGTTTGAACAAACGGGATTTTAAGGTCGGAAGAGTATTGGAATGATGGATATCAGAAGGAATATGATTCCATACGGACGAGGATCGGATAAGGAACGATCTGTAGAAAGCTGCGGTTCGATGAGGCGTTATATACAGGTCTGAAGGCCGCAAACGAGTGTTGCGGGAGTGGGTGGATGGAGGATTTAAGTGAAAGTATATCAGAGATGTACGATGGACATTGAGATCGAAGAAATTGGAAGAGAAAGGATGCCAGGAAGTACTTAGAACGGTAGGATGGGTAAAGCCACTTTAACTCTTCGTAGAATCGGGTTACAGAGGTGTTCCTGGATATCCCAAAGATGAAACATATCAGGCAGTTTTCAGCTTTCATTTCAGCTTTGAGATCACCAAAGCACCCCCATACACCGCACAGCAGTAGTCAAAGTGGGGGAATATTAGTGAACAAACCAAGAGCTTGCGGGTTTTATATGGAAGAAGGTGACGGTGGTAATTTAAGATAGAAATTGTGCGTCGACAAATTTCGAAAACGTGTTTTTTCCCGGAAAGAGATTGGTCAAGGGTTAACCAAAGGTTTTTGACGGATTGGAGGAATTTTATAGGTTTATTATTTAAAGACAATGTTGGGATTAGGGAAAGGGTTTTCAGGAGTGGATTGGAACCTATTACAATCGCATTAGTTTTCTCTGCATTTAACTGTAACTTGTTGTCAGATGCCCAGCAACTAATTCGGTTTAAATCATCCTGGAGCTTTTCTGTTGCTGGTAATAGGTCCGACAGAGGGAAAGAGAGGTAAATTTGGAGGTCATCCGCATACATATAATATTGAGAGTGATGGATATGGAAGGAAAGGTCGTTTATGTAGACAGAAAAGAGGGTAGAAGATAGTGATGATCCATGATGACTATACGCCCGAGCCGTTACATCAACTTTTTCATTAAAATCATCTAACTAAAAGAGCCACTTAATACCATGCATTTTGCACCTTTTTACGCTTTTCTCAAAAACGGCTATAACGATTTTGATTAAACTCGCTAGATCGATGTAAAATTTAATGGGATTTAATATCATATAAGTTTAATTTTGATTGAAACAGTATAATGGGGCTTAAATTGCGAATTTATGTATTTTCCTTCTCTGAAGTGCCTTTAAGTTTGTTGATTTGAAAAAACCACCCATATCATCTTATTTTCATTGATAAATAATGGGTAAATAAATAACTTGAATGAATTGTATGTACAACTAAAGGAGAAAACAGCCAAATTATTTTTTAAATTCAATTTTCGTGTTATTGAACATAAGAACAGTAATATATATATATAATATATTAAAATGCTATAAAGATTTTAGAAAAATTATTATCTCATACACGAAATTGCAAATGTTATGGATGAAAAGCCGATAAAACTAACTGATTGTCGTAGATAATAATATAATAGACAATTTAATAAAAAACATGTTTCTATTGAAACTCAATGTAATTAATACTTTAACAATTTATTTTATCTCTAAATGTATTTAAAATTGATTTTAACAACGAAGGTAAGTGAAAGTCGTGTTTGCGTGCACCAGATTTTTTTTAGGTTATAAATTATTGCTCAACATCATTAGGATTTATTATTATTAGAAAAAAGTTTAAATCCTGTCTAGAATAATAATCACAAATATCTTGGGATAGAGAGAGTAGCATGTTAAAATAGCAAAAAAGGACGTGAAATAAAGACTGACCATGTCATTAAAAAAGAGACTTAGGACTATCCTTGCAACACAATTATCATCAGGAAGAAAAATAAAAGCTATAAATATCTGGGTTATACCAAAGTTTTAAAATGGTCTACAACACCACTACAAGAATCACATAGACTAATACGTACAAGTATGGCTGGATCGAAAATGCGTCATCCAACTGCATTTACCACTAGGCTTCATCTCGCGAGATAGGAATGAGAGAAAGTTCTCATAAACAATCGAAGAGGCGTGCGGAAAGCAAGAAATGATGCTAAGCTCATATTTTAAACAAAGGGAGGTACCCCTGGATAAAGTCACACTGCTATACAATCAGGTTCTATATAGCTTCATCGATAATCTATTCCGACAGTGATAGACCAGAAGAATAGAAGCCTAAAGACTGCATTGACAATTTTTTTCAGTTCAAAATCAGCTTAAGAAAACCGTAATAGGCAATGAATTTTATAGTAATTGACTGATTAGAAAATGTATCTTCCACATAACGGAGGGCATTCTGATAGCAATCCGATATTAGGTTATAGCGACCGGATCGTTCTGTACTGCTTTGCCCTAGCGCGTTCGATTCTATTCAGCATATTCCTGGAGGATGCGAGAGGCATGGCGATGTTGCCAAGGTCTATCACCAGGCGATTGGTTTGAAAAAGAAAGTTTTAAATCAATCAGTGCATTATTATCAATAAAACCCTAAAACCTCGTCCAGAAGGAAGGGATTATATTAGACTGGAACCAATCATTTATTACTGACTGTACCGTGACCCACATCAGACTTGATTGATGAAATGGAGTTTGTTATGGAAGGAACAATCGGTTCGGGCCAAATCAGCAACACATGGAACATTATAGATGAGTTTATTTGTGGCAAAGTAAAGAACATTGAGGATTTTGGATTGTAAGGATTGAATACGAGAATCTGAGCTGGTTTAGAATATACCCGAAGTTCAGATATACTTTACAGTGGTCATGTAAATGAGACTTTTATAGTTAAGTGGAAGGTTTAATCGTTTGTCTAAGGAAGAAGGATCGAATAATAAATAAAAGAATATTAGAAATTTATATGTTCTAGTAATTTCTCAATGTTGAGAACTAATTACTATTACTAATTATTAATTCAATATTGTATATTGGTCTGGGGGAATTCCTTTGGTACACATCTCATTCGACTTGGGATTGTGCACAGAATGATTATCAAGGTGATTTTGGATACGGATCCAAGATCTCCATCAATTAATATATTCTGGGACTTTATGAAATGTCTGCATAAAAATTATACATAATCTCAATTACGAAGAAGCTGTGTATTTTAGACGGGATGAGCTTGTAGGGAAAATTGACCACCGTTTTTCGACAAGAGTAAAACCTTACAATAGCTTATTGGTGGCAAGACTAAAACATAGCTGGATGACACACCAGACTTGTTATTCCATGGCTATTGTTTACAATAATATTCCTCCATATTTTCAATGTTCTCACACAAATCCCCCAAAGTATTCAAATAATTACTACAATGTTAAAACACGGGCGAAATCCCTCGGTGAGGAAAAAATTGCTGAATAATTGAATTCAAATTAGTTTTTTTTTTATAATATTGAAGTATTTTATAGTTCAATTTTGTATTTACATGCCTTAATTTTATATCTTATGCACATATGTGTATTCCTTATAGCTTTTTGGCTTAGTTAATTACTGTTTCTTACTGTGTACTGTGCTCCTGTTTCTTTATAATTGTTTTTTTAAATATTATTTAAGTATTGTATTGTTTCTTACTGTGTACAGTTTAACTGTTTGTTATTGTACTTGAATAGCCGCAGGTGAACTCCTTTCTCACACACAGAGGGTGGACTTAGTGGGATAGTGACTTCTACTTGCACTATAAAAATGTCTGTAATTTGATTTAAATAAAGAATTTTTTTATTTTTTTTTTTATTCATATTTTATTGAATTTTACAACTGTATTAACATAAATACAATAAGTAAAACTGTTGAATTAGAATAAAGGGCGTGAAAGGCTTGTGAAGAAACTACCCAGTGGTAGAACTTCGATGTTTATTTAAGTAAGTAGATCCCGAGGCCATCTTCTTTTCAATCGCCTAGGAGGGTTGTCAGGAATATGTGAGGTTGATAGGTTGCGGACAAGAGGGTTTATATGGGCTGGGAGTTTGGAATTAAAATTGGTATATCTGGTACGAGAAAGGTCTGTAACAAATGGGATATTAAGGTCGTTATGGATTATTTTATTTGTGACGAAATAAGGAGCATTTAGGATTTTTCGAAGGATTTTGGATTGTAAGGATTGGATACGGGAGTAATTAGATGGCTTCGTAGAGCCCCAAAGCTCGATTCCATATGTCCAGATGGGTCTGATGACGGCAATATAAATGAGCTTTTTGTAATGAATTGGAAGTTTTGAACGTTTGTCGAGTAAGTGTTGTAGTAATCGGTATCTACGGGCAGTCTCTTGTCGTTTTAGTCTCGTGTGAAGATTCCATGTAAGACGTTTATCAAGATGGAGTCCTAGGTATCGGATTTGTTCAACAGGAATGAGTGGGGTATTGTTAAAGGATACTGTGGGGCAGGAGGTCATCGGTTTGCGACGAAGGGTAAAGGTAATTTGGTGGGATTTATTAGGATTTATTTTAATCCTCCAGTTCTGACACCATTTCTCAATGGCTGTGATGTGGGACTGAAGGGTTTGGGATGCAGCGGTTGGATCATTATGGACGGATAACACACAAGTGTCATCCGCGTAAGTTGTGAGGACAGTGCTAGGATGGAGTGGAATATCAGCTGTATATACCGAATAAAGGATGGGACCTAGGATACTACCCTGAGGTACACCTGCAGACTGAGAAAATGTGGAAGAATAGGAAATATTATGATTTACTTTGAACGTTCTATCAGTAAGGTAGGAACGGATTATCAGGAAGTATGTAGCGGGAAGGAATTGACGGAGTTTATAAAGGAGTCCTGGGTGCCAGACTCGGTCGAACGCTTGTTCTACGTCAAGAAAAGCACCCGTGCAATACATTCCACGCTAAATAAAGAAGTTAAAAAAAACAAAAAAAAAAACATTACCATGGCGTTTTTGCCTTTGTTCAATTTTTGAACTTAAACTGGTTTGAAAATCAATAAAGACAATAAGTAGTAATGTTTTGGATAAAATAAAAAAGCTTACATTGGACTTTGAGGGAGAGAGGCCTGCTCCTTACAGCTCCTTCCCGGTTCCTCACGAAGCAGAAGTAGTCTCCGGCGTAGTCCGCGTCCACTGGGCCCAGCCTCAGCTCGTCCCCGGTCTCCCTCAGCAGCTCGCTCTGGAGGAGAAGCATGTAAAAATTATACTAAACAAGTCTACTTATAATAATAATAAAAAAAAAACTTTATTCTGGGACTATGTTCCTTAAGAATAACAAAAATGAACAGTAGATATTAATATTGGGTTGTTTCACATGAAATGTCCGTTTTTATAGTTTCTGAAATACATAAAGGATTTTGCAGGTCTCTGTTGTTTTCTTCCGAATTTTTACATATTTAAAGGAAACAGTTACTAATCCTCTACCTTTGTACTATAAACATTAGCTTCCCAATCAATTACCCACTTTTTAGTATACCTCAAAATATGAAATGAAAAGGAAACACGCGATTTTCGAGTAATATTTTTGTACGAGTTTAAACTCAGCTATTCAGCAGCTGAGGCCACTAGAAACATTTGAAAGGCGTTTGGGGAAGGGAGTGTTATTGAACGGACCATTCGCCGTTGGTTCGCTAAGTTTTCAGCTGGGGATACCGACTTTGAAAACTTGTCCCGAGGAAGACCTCCGTCCGTAATAGACAACGATGTCCTCAAACATACAGTAGAAGTAAACCCCTACCAAACAGTTAAAGGACTCTCAGCACAACTAAATGCAATTGCATCTACCGTTTCTAGACATTTAAAGTGTATTGGGAAAGTAATAAATATGAGAGCTCCTTTTAAGCCCGGTCCACTGCCTATTGGAATACTCTCCCTTCAAACATCGGCAATGTTCCATCCCTGTCCACATTTAAATCAATCCTCTTTCAATACTTTCTTTCTTTCAAATCAAATGTAAGCTAATTTTAATATGCCATCTAATGTGTGGTGCATAGCGAATTCACTTTTAATGAGGTCTGAAGTTAAATTTTATGTTTATTATTTGTTTTCTTATTTATTTTTTTTATAGAATATGTACATAGAGATGTCACTATGACGTTTTTTTCATTTCTTCATCTTTCTTTTGTTATTCAAACGTAATAGTATGTACTTATTATTATCATAATTGTTTTTGGCCAGTTATAATTTTTATTTTGTTCATAAATGTTATTCTTATGGGACATTTACCCAGAATAAATTTTCTTGTTCTATTCTATTCTATTTTAAGATAATATTTTTTTCTAAAACATTTAGCTTTCAAACGGAATATTACGCTATTCTTAAGTTCGAAAAAAAAGATAAATTTGCTGTTTTCTCCTTCAGATGGTTATCAAATTTGTTCAACTTGTATATTTACTAGTTTTGTATTTTCTTTTGAAAATATTTATTGAGATATGTAATACTTCGTTTCTAAATGAACACTAGTAATAGTGATATGAGTAGTAATAGTGATATATATTAATGATAAAAAGATAGAATAGTTATTTTCTTTCGAAGATACAAAATTAAAGATACTTTACAAAAAATAAAAAAAAATATTTCGGCATTCAAACCCTGTCAGACTATTCCAATAAAATAAAACCAACTTAATATTAAAAATCTCACTAAATTTTACATCGGCATTCTGATTTTAAACGAAATCGTTCAAGCCGTTCGAATTCGAAAATATTCACTATCGCAATACTTTACCTAACGATATATTCTATACGTAATATAAGTGAAAGTAACAATTATGTGCCTCGTTCTGCTCTGATATAGATTTGGACCTAACAGGGAGTACTACAGTGACTTGTTCCGCCACTTGCTCAGACCCTATTCATCTTATATCTGTGTCTTTATCTGTGAGTAACTGTAATCGCTAGCAATAAAAGTCTAGCCCGAAAACCGTATTGACACGTTTTTTTTTAGATTTCCTTATCCATCTCCCTTCGTAAAGCCTCTTCCCAAACTCGCTTCCAAACACCACTTATTCCTCTATCACCTTAAAAATCGTATACTCATATGGGACGTTGATTTCCAAAATGCATGATATCAGTTACATGAAATTTGGCTGAAAGCGAAAAGTCCCCCTTTAATTTACAATTGAACCACTTTATTTGATTCATTTCGCATGAAACCTCGATATTTTTTCTGTATTAAACACATTATTTTTACATTATAAAAGGGAATAAATTACCTTTATTCGGAAATTAAACGTGTGATCAATACCTTTTGAAAATAATTGCATTCCTGCATTGCTGAAAGGATCTGTGCGTTTTTGAGATGAAATCGGACGGGATTGATTGTCAACATATAAATTTCGTACAAAATGTCCCTTTTGAAAATCTATCTCTCAATTGTACAAGCTACCTGATTTAGTGGTAATGTGGAGGTGTTAGGGAAGGCTGGGCCTTACAGTAAGAATATCGATGGAATGATGACAGAGGAGAAGAGGCAGTAATTAGCAAGAGATTAGACGATCGGTTCCCGTTTAAACCTGTGTCGGATTAGAGGGGTAGTTCCACTTTTCTCTAATTGGAGTTGGGAATCTTGTCCAGTAACTCCTGTCACAAACTCCGTCCCTTTCCCAGACATTTCCGCTTTGCTTTACCAGGTCTATTGCAACTTGCGAAGGGTACAATGTCCTTTGTGCGGTGTAAGGAAGGACGTTTAGGCTCGAACTGTGGGTGTGTAATCGAAATTAGGGGTCGAAATCATCCAGGAATCAAGTTGAATTAAATATCCGGATAAACAGGTGGTTTAACTGATATGACTCCTAGTTCTTAAAGTGTTTTTTAAAAAGAAAACAAAACAGCTATTTCTCATGAGATTAATCAATAAATAATATATAGTGAAAAAAATTCTTGTGCGCATAAAACCAAAAATCATTTACCCCTCTTGTTAGAATCATTTTTAGAACTTTTTAATGAAGTAACTATTGAAAAGAGAATTACATAAAGTTTCCGTAGAAATGTTTATTTTAAATTAAATAATATAACCATACCAATTGTTTTCTACATCAATTAAATAAGTTTATGTGATTTTCATCAATTCTCGATTGCCTTCTTCAGCTTAGTATGGTAGATAATATTTCTTATAAAATTTTAAGGTTTCATATTAGTATATTCAATTCATATCCTTTTTAATAGGGAATCTAGTAAAAAATGGTGGTTCTTTCGCATTTTGAATCGCATTCTAGTTACAAGTTTAGAATCCTTTCAACGAGATTGGTGTTTAAAAAAAACAAACAGTCTTAACAATATTTAATTTGGGCATATCCTTTGAAATAGTAAAAATCATTCTTTTCATGAGTTCGAAATACTATTTGCGGAACCAAATATTTATGCACAGTCCACGTCTAGCAGCCGTAGGGTACAGTTCAGTGGTCTAATCAGTCTCTCCTTTAGTCAGTGATTTTATTTACAGTCATTCTTTTTTCTTTCGAAAAATCTTTTATTTTGTGTTTATCAGTTGTTTGTTACTCAAATTGTTCACCAATCAAACAAATACAAGCAAGAGTGCCCCGGTCGGGGGCCAAGCACGAACTATGGCCGAACAGACAGCCAGCACGTCAACAAAACGTAAAAGAGGTGAGTTCAACATTGAAACCTCCAATAGTTATGACATACTTTCCGATTTAGATGAAGAAGATACCGAAATCTTAAAAAACATAGTAAGTCAGAAACAGAACAAAAGTCAATATCCTCCCATAATAGTAAACTCATCTTACAACAACATCAGTGGTGCTATTAACAATTTAAAATCAAAAGTGAAAGACTTAAATATAAAATATAATATGAATAAAACTACAATATATGTCCATAACAGTGAAGACTTTGAACTCGTAAAAAATTTCTTAAAAGATCTCAATCTCGGCTTTCACACGTTCACTCCAAAAAGTGAAACGAAACCTAAAATTATTTTAAAAGGTATGCCTCCTCAGTTCCCCATTGAAGAAATTTCGACTGACCTACAAAATCAAGGTTTAGCCATTCATAAAATCTACCAAATGGAGAAAAAATCTGCCAGCGGGTCTATAAAGCTTCCGATAATAATAGTAATTTTAGATAATAAAGAACAGCTAGCCAAATTAAATAACATTCGCTATAGTTGTAACATTGTAATAAAATGGGAAAAATACAGATCTAACAAAACTTTAACTCAATGTTACAAATGTCAAGAATTTAACCACGTGGCACGTAATTGCTTTAAAAATCCAAAATGTCTGAAATGTGCCGAAGACCATCTTTCAAAGGACTGCCCAAACACATTAATCGACGGGTTCAAACCCAAATGCTGTAATTGCTCCGATGAACATTTTTCATATTCCACGGAATGTACGAAATATCAAAGAAATCTCGTTTGATTACAGTTAAGCAAAAAAAAACCAGCACTTCGAGCGATTCCACGAAAAACATTTAAACAAACTGACCAAGAATTTCCAGTTCTACCAACCCCGAAATCTCCGTGGCCTCAAAATACATTCTCTCCGAAAACCGCCAACAGCAACTCTAACGAACCGACCATGTCTGATTGTTTTAAAGAGATAAAAAATATATTCAATTTATTTAATGTAAGTAAATTAATTACAAACTTAAAAAAATTTTATTACAACTAAAAAGCGCCGAAGATGGCATGTCAAAAATCTTTATTCTCGTAGAAGGATTACTTTCTATGTTGGATTAATGGTCATTCAATTGTGCAAAAATACTCGTAATATTTATTTATTCAAATCTCTTATGAGTGTTAGCGATGTAAAATTGTTTATACACAGTGTCTTGCTAAATTCCTATTGTATAAGCTGCTGTATAAACAACTTTAGCCTTAGCTTCAATTTCACAATAATAATTATCAGCGATCTTTATATCCCGTACTCTTTTACAGCATACTTTCTCGTATACATTACAATAGGTGCTACAACTCATTCGGAAAATTCTAATGACTAGTGACAATAGTAAAATTAAACTTATGATGTGGAACGCACAAACTATTCGCGGAAACGATGTCGAATTTAAATTATTTTTAAATCATAATCAACCCCATTTAGTCTCTGTTTGTGAAACTCGTCTTTCTGAAACTGATCGTTTCTCTCTTCCGGGATATGTCATTTACAGACGTGACCGTAGTAGAGCTGGAGGGGGGTCATGCTTTTAGTGCGGTCCGATATTCAGCATCATTTTATACACGTTCCTGACTTAATGTTTACCGAAGCCGTGGCGATCAATACAATTATTAACAATAAATCGACCACTGTAATATCTGTATATATCCCACCAAATAAAATAAATATTCCAGATATTAGTAAACTATTTAATTTAAATAAACAAGTTATCATTTTTGGCGATCTAAACGCGAAACACACACAGTGGAACTGTAACAGAACAAATAAAAACGGTAAATTAATTCTAAATTTTATCGTAAAAAAACATATTCAATTACACAGTCCGTCTGAACCAACCCATATACCGACTCAACGTAATTACAAACCTAGCATCATCGATTTGGCTCTTACAAAAAATATTTACAACTTATCACCTCTTATCGCTTTACCATGTTTAAATTCGGACCACAATCCCGTGATTTTTCGTATACAATCTCCTTTACCAAAAATTTCCAAAATACTCAAATTTTCGCTCAAAGACGCTGACTGGCCAAAGTTCAGGAAAGAGCTAGATTCCCGAATCAATATAAACCCAACCATAAATAATTCGAAAGAAATCGATACCACACTAATCGATTTTTATGAACATATAAAATTATCCATGTCCTTATCAATTCCACAACAATACTACCACCCGTATTATCATAATAATTTACCATATCGACTCAGAGCATTAATATATTTAAAAAATAGATTAAAAAGATCTTTCCAGCGTAACAAAATTCCAAAAACCAAATTAGTCTATAATAAACTAAACAGTTACATTAAAAAACGTCTCCATGACTGGAAAAACGAAAACTGGGCTACGGTTTTGAAATCTTGTCAGCCAGGGGACAATAACATGTGGAAAATTCACAAAAATTTAACTAAGCAGTCCCCGAAAATTCCACCTTTAAAAAATAACGACGGCTACGCATATCTGGACAGGGAAAAAGCTCAGCTATTAGTCAAGCATTTCCAGTCAACTCACTCAATCACCTCTCTCCTTGATTCAAACCACCACAACCGTAAAATTCTAAAATCCGTCCGCGATTATTTAAAATCACCTTTTATTGTTAATTTCTCTTCCATTTCTCCGAAAGAAGTCGCAAATATCATTAAAGAACTGAAGCCAAAAAAAGCCCCAGGTGATGACAGCATCCCCTCCTTAGTTATTAAAAATCGAAGCCGAAAATCGATTTATTTTTTAACTAAAGTATTTAATTGCACATTGAGATATAGCTACTTCCCTATTATCTGGAAAACTTCCAAAACTATAGTAATAAAAAAACCGAATAAAGACCATAGTAATGTTTCGAACTACAGACCTATAAGTCTACTTAATATACTTTCTAAAATTCTGGAAAAACTAATTCTCAAAAGAATTAACAAGCATATTAGACTAAAGAACCTCCTAATAGATGAACAATTTGGTTTTAGGAATCACCACTGCACTATTGACCAATTAGCACGACTTACTGACTTCATCACAAAAGCCTTTAACGAACGCAAACATACCGGCATGCTCCTTCTAGACCTCGAAAAAGCATTTGATACCATTTGGCACTCCGGGCTCATATACAAATTAATCGCATTCAACTTCCCACCATACCTGATTCACATCATTCACTCCTATTTAACAAATAGACAGTTCTATATTCAAGTTGGGACATCTACTTCCGACACACTCCCCATCTTAGCGGGTCTTCCTCAAGGCTCTTGCCTATCTCCAATCCTATTTAATTTGTTCATTTCTGATTTACCAGCCCATCCATTTGTGACGAGGTCATTATACGCTGATGATACAGCATTGTATACATCATCATATCGCATAGATACAATAGTGAATCGCCTTCAACTATATTTTAAAAAATTTCACAAATATTGCATAAAATGGAAATTGAAAATTAATCCCACCAAATCTCAAGCAATTCTTTTCACTAAATGTCGCCCACAAATAAACCACCAAATCAAGATAAATTCAGCTCTCATCCCTTGGTCGAAATCCGTACAGTACCTAGGCATAACATTAGACAAATCTCTTACGTTCACAGATCATATCAATAGAAAAACTGATAAAGCCAAAAAATTAATATTTAAAATGTTTCCATACTTCAACAGAAAATCCCATTTGAGCTCTCATAACAAATTAATAATATACAAATCAGTTATTCGCCCGTTAATTACATACGCCTCGCCAGTCTGGAGCTCAACCTGCTTGACTAACTACCAAAAACTTGAAAGGATTCAAAATCTATCAATGCGGATAATTAATAATTACCCCCGCTACACTAAAATATCATCCATGCTCCACGACTTACAGCTTCCAACAATTAAACATTTTGTCCATAATCAAACAGCTTCTTACTTCAGTAAAACACCAGTCTCCAAAAATCCATTAATAAAGGAAATCGGTAACTATAATAAAGCATCTCTAAAACGCTACACTCATAAAAGAACTAAACATGTGTTACTAACTTAAGCTAGTTAATTTTAATTTCTAATTTTATATTATCAACTGTGTTATCTGTTTTTATTAGTAGGTTTTTGTATAATTTTTCCTACAACATTATATAATCACAATTTAATTTTACCACTAATTATAGATTAGATGATTAGATTATAACTACCAAATGAACCAAACATTTGATGATTGTAAGGATGTCTCATCCGTAATCATTTATAAATATTTTGTCAATATGTAAAAATGTAAATAAAGTTTATTTTTATTTAAAAAAAAAAAAAAATAAAAATTTATATTGTTTTTTCCTTCATGTTAATATAATTGATATTAAATTTATAGTTAATTAGTTCGAAGAAAACAAGACTGAAGGCACTTTAGAGGAAGGCATATTTAAAGTTCGGCATTTAAGCCCTGTCGTACTGCTTTAATGAGGTTAAAACCTACATCGTAGGAAAGCCCATTTAATTTTACATCAATTTAGCGATGCTTAATTGCTTAGTTAACGAGAAAATCTTAAAAAAGATGTCACGGCGGACGATAAAGTATTTTTCAAAGCGAGCGTTATTTGTTTAATTAAAGCATATAAAAATCTGTATCATGAGATCTTATGGTTAGGTTATGAGAGTACCTGTTGTTAAACTGTTTTAATAATTTTAAATTTTAAAAATTCACTTGGCCACTTTATTCCTCCTATTATTCCTCTTTATTCACATTGTGTACAGTATTCGAAAATCGTTGCATTGCAGCATATCAGAAGATAACATGGTCGTTATGTCATGAAAACACATCTATCATTAACATTCTAAAATTAAAAAAAAATATATATATATTAAAAATTCTCTTCAAAATAAACTTCAATCATTCCTTTAGACAGCATTTCGAGAAAAAAAAAATTAATATATTAAATGGAAGGCTGATGACAGCCGAAAAGCTCTGTCGATTTAGAGCAAATCAAAGAAAGATTAGGGAAAACGCATTTATCATTTATTGATCACAACGGGGTCATTTATATCATTTATTACTTTTGGAATTGAAGTCAGGACGTCTCTTTTTCCACTATCGAAACAGAATACGCTAAAATTCAAACCATACGATTCTTTCAAACATAAATGTTTAGAATATTTTGAATTTCATTATGCATATAATGTAATTAATCTCATTATTGCGAAAAAAGTTTTCTGTCGCTAAGTACCTTTTTTTTACGATTTGAGGAGATCTCAGCTAGACAGCTATTAGAATTAGAACAGAATAAAATAGAATAGGTTTTATTTGTCTTTGGGGTATTCCTCTTACAAATAGAGCCTGGCTTGGCTATTAACAATACATTTTTTAAATTATATACATATTTTAATAAAGATAAACAGTTTTTTTTTTTGTTTTTTTTTCTCTCTTCCAATATAGTAGAGATAAAAAAAAAAAAAACATATGTTTTTGAAATAATAATACATCTGTTTAAAAATAAAAATAAAATACCATATGGTTTTAAAATAATAATACATCTGTTTAAAAAGATAAAATAAATAAATATATTAATGAAGATAAATTAACAGTTTTTTTTTTGTTTTTGTTTTTCAATATAGTAGAGATAAAATAATAATACAAATAGAAATGTTTTCAAAATAATAATCTTTTTTTTAAAAAAAAGAAGAGAAAAATAATAGTATATTGATATAGATAAATTAACAGTTTTTCTTTTTTTCTCTTTTCTTTCCGATATAGTTGAGATAAAATAAGAAATAAAAATATATATGTTTTAAAAATAATAATACATCTGTTTAAAAAAAATAAAATAGACACTACAAATAAATTTAAATAAAAACAAACTATTATTGAAGGTTCAATATTTAGAGGTTTTTTTTTTTCAATAAAAATAATTTATTATATATTTAACACTCCCAACCTTGGAGTGGATATTCGGAAAGCTGTCTGAGCCAATAGACTTCCATTATTATCATTGTTGCTATCCGAATTAACATTAATGTTTACTTTCTCTTAAGTTTTACTTATTTTGACTTTACTATGTATAACATATGTGTTAGGGGAAATTATTGTCATCGAAAAAAAAAAAATATTCATTGGATATAACTCGTGGGTAGCCCAAAAAAAAAAAAAAAAAAAAAAAAAGTAAATTAGGTAAAAAAACGACGTACGAAAATGAAATTACATATTTAAATAAAACAAGAATACCCTTGGGATGTTAAGGAATGGTTTACCAAAATCGATGTACCAGTGCATACAATAATGTTTTAATATCATGGATTTTTTACTATTTCAAAAAAAATATCTTAAATTTTGATCAAACTCGATGTAATGATGTAAAATTATTAAAACAGTTTTTAAATGCTGAATGTTTAAAATTTCTTTCCTTAAGGTACTCTCATAACCTAAGCATAAGATCTCAAGATACAGATTTTTATATGTTAATTAAACAAATAATGCTCGCTTTGAAAAATACTTTATCGTCCGCCGTGGCATCTTTTTTTAAGATTTTCTCGTTAACTAAGCAGTTAAGCATCGCTAAATTGATTTAAAATTAAATGGGCTTTCCTACGATGTAGGTTTTAACCTCATTAAAGCAGTACGACAAGGCTTAAATGCAGTCTTGTTTTCTTCGAAGTAATTAACTATTAATTTTATTAACATGAAGGAAAAAACAATATAAATATTTGGTTCCGCAAATAGTATTTCGAACTCATGAAAAGAATGATTTTAAATATTTCAAAGGATATGCCCAAATTAAATATTGTTAAGACTTGTTAAAAATTAAAACATTTGTTTTTAAACTCCAATGTCGTTGAAAGGATTCTAAACTTGTAACTAGAATGCGATTCAAAATGCGAGAGAACCACCATTTTTGACTAGATTATAAAAAGGATATGAATTGAATATACTAATATGAAACCTTAAAATTTTATAAATAATTTCCGCTTCTCACGTTAAATTTTCACGATTTTTTACCAGTTAGTCTGTATCTTCTAATGAATATAAAACCGATGATATAATATTTTTCTGGCTAATACTTTTAGTATTGCAACCGTTTTAAGTCAGCTTCGTGCCTGAAAACATGCGTTGTGAAAATCTCTCTAATTTTGTACTTTTGTAGACATCAAATAAAAAAAAAAAAAAAAAAAAAAAAATAAGAACATACTTAATATTTTTGGCCCTTATAAATCATTACCTAAACAGTGAAGAAATTAGTTTAAAATTAAGATTAAAATTTTTACAGCAAGTTTGACTACGACTAAGTTGTATAAGAAAAAAAATCAAAGGTGAATTTATTTTTTTTTTTTATCTACTTTTAATTTGCTAAACGACTCTTTTTTTATTAGTTTTCGAGAATTTTTAAACACTTTCTACAATATTTAGGTAATGAGTCGTGAGGAAAAAAAATTAAAAAATGTTCTTTTTTAATTGCTAGTTTTTATTTTGATTAGATATTTACAAAATTACAAGAAATAGAAAGGTTTTTTCGAAGCATATTTTCAGAAGTTAAACTGATTTAAAACTAAAAATATTAGCCAGAAAAATGTTTTATCAACAGTTTCATATTCAGGAAAATATACAGAATAACTAGTAGAAATCATGAAAAGGTCTGGAAGATTTCAAATGGATTTTTTCGGAATAGGTTTTCTGCTTGTATCATATGAAATGTAAGTTTTTGGGTTAAATCAACAAGCTCAAAGTGTACAATTGACTCTAAAAAACTCAAATATTTCCTTTTTTCTAAAAATACACAAAAATATGCACAAAATCCTGAGACAAATATCCTTTCTATGTATTTCCTTCTTGTATAGTTCTTTAGCTAATACCTTTACCTCGTTAGTCGGCCATCTTCTCTTACCTTATAATACAGACAGTTTGCTGCAGAATGAAAATGTTCAGCGCGTCACGAAGGAGTAAAAAAAAAAAAAAATTAAAAATAATGACTGGGTATTACATAAATCGGATCAATACAAGAGATGACAGCAGGAGCCTTTCAGGTTTGAAATTACTTTGGATATCAACCCTCAACGATGTTTAATTGCAGCCGAAATCGCCTACTTCAAATGCAATATAATTTAAAGAGAATCAAACTGGAATTAAATCAATTTGCGATTAATTAATTTGCCGCCGATGTTATACTTACGGGACGAGAAAAATTGATTTGGGAGCCGGGGAATCGGGAAAAAGAGAAGGATCAATTGGAGTAGGTAAACTTCCTTAATGAACTGCCAAGCGGGACAAACTTATCTTAAGCTTTAACTGGGAATGAAGTTGCCTAGAGGCTCGCAACATTGTTTCTTGTTAATGAGACTTTCCCCTGTTATAACTAACAATTTCATTTAAACCTTCAATTGTTATATATCGGTCTGTGGAGCAATTAAGATTTCTCGACTTTTCGGCTGTGAGAGGAAGGATATGACTGTCGGTTGTCAATCCTTGGATCATTTTAATTCTGGTATCAATAACAGATGTTCAATAACATAGGCGAAAATAAATATTTCACATGTGCATGCTTCACATTTTTTCTTGGTATATATAAATACGAATTTCACTTACCTTCGTTGTTAAAATCAGTTTAAAATGTTATAAGTTGAAAAAAGGTTAAAGGTTAAAGACTTCCTTTGAGTTTCAATTATCAGGAATAAGTAGAGATGAGAGGTTACGAACATGTTGGTTTTAGTGGGCTGGTAGTTTAGAATTAAAAGGAGATAAAACTATTTTAGGCTAAGTCGGCAACTAATGGGATATTCAGGTCTTTAAGGATGGTTTTAATGTCGACGGAATTCAGGATATTTCGAAGGATTTTAGATTGCAAGGATTGGAAGGGGAAGAAATTTTATGGTTTGATGGATCCCCATAGCTCAATACCATATACCATATAGATCTAATGGCTGCAATATAAATTAGATTTTTGTAGTTCATGGGACATATTTCATATAAAAATCACAACCTGAACTTAGTTTTGTTCTGACGCGCACAGTTCATAGAAAACGGTCCAGGTAACCTCTTTTGGGTAAAGTTGATAAGCCGTACCCAATACCTGACACCATCTTCAGATTAAGTCAGATTAAGTCGGACACCGCAGCATGTTGTAAAAAACATCTTGTCTCAATGCGGGTTCATCCAAAATATAGATGGTGTTATTTAGTCTGGAAAGCCGATGAGTATCACAGTCATGCATTCTAAACATAAATCTAGACAGCGATACTTTAAAGACCAAAAGATAACTAATATAATTTATTATGTAAGTTACTGTAATAAAACTAATTATGAATCTGATATAATAATAATAATAATAATGATAGGCTTACCGAACCCGAAGGTTCGATGCCGATACCACCAAACTTCGCCTGCACAGACTCGTCCAATGTTCACCGGTCAAGCCCAAGCCCCCGAGATCAGCCTTAATGCAATCCTCCCATCGACGCTTCGGCCTACCTTTCGGACGCCTACCAGTCGGTTCAGCGAATACCAACTTTCTCGGAATCCGTTCCTCACTAAGCCCAACAACTTTACGCGCCCATTTAAGTCTCCGCGATGCTATCAACTCAATTATATTCCCAGGGTACAAACTCCGCAATTCCACGTTGTGCAACCTTCTAAACTCCCCAGTAGCCTCATCTCTCTTCGGACCAAATATTTTACGCAGTACCTTATTCTCGAAAACCTTAAGCCGTTGTTCATCCTTCAAAGTAAGCGGCCACGTTTCGCATCCGTAAAGAACCGTTGGAAGAATAATAGTTTTATAAATTCAACCTTTAAGTTTTTAGACAGAAGTCGCGAGCTAAGTAATTTGTTTACCGGTTTTTATTAACACACTTGTATTTAGTTGTATAGTTTCCGTGTCTTCACCTAGCAGTACCAGATCATCGGCATACCCCAAAACCGGAATCTTGTCACCCATATTTATTTCAAGCTTTTCTCGGTACACATCACCTTTTCTATAACATATTCTAAGGCTATATTAAACAAAACAGGTGAAAGGGAGTCACCCTGTTTCAAACCCGATCGCACCTCAAATCTCTCGGAGTAATTATGACCGATTCTAACTTTATGAAATGTTTTCGACAAACACATCTCTACTAGGTTTACTAACTTTTTAGGTATCCCCTGTTCAATCATGATGTTATATAGCTTCTGACGGTCTATGGAATCATAAGCCTTTTTAAAATCTATATAAAGTTAATGGACTACACCGTTGTATTCCAGCTTCTTCTCTAATATTTGACGTAAGGAAAATATTTGATCAATAGTCGAGCGATTCCGCCTAAAACCACATTGGTAGTCTCCGATAATTTCCTCAGCGTATTCCGTGATTCGGGTAGTTAGTATTGACGAGAAGATTTCATAGCATACTGGGAGAAGTGAGATCCCACGATAGTTGTTACAATCCGTCCTCGGTCCTTTTTTGTGAATCGGAATATAAGTATTGATTCTTTCCATTCTTCGGGTATTTTCTCATTTTCCCAGATCTTTTTAACTAAAACATGTAATTTGGATTGAATCTGATATAAAGTTTAAAAATAAAGCTATTCGAGAAAAATGGAAGCAAGGAATTCTTTAAAGAGAAATATCTGAGTCTCTCGGAAACTCAGGACTTTGTCAAATGACTAATTCCATGAAGAAAATGTTTTGATGGAGGGTATTTAATGAAGATCGTGAACTAGGAAAGAATATACAATTTCAACCGTTGTAGGAAGCTGACCCAGCCATTTTAAAGGAGATTGGGAAGATTTCATGGCAGCTGAGCTTCATCTTCTTCTGCAGCTTTAGGCCTAGAAATAGTACACATTTATATAAGATCCTTCATCGGTTGTAAACTAGTCTGTACGGAGAATAGGAAGGGCCCTTTTAAGTTGAAAATCGTAACCTAGGTGATAAGTGGGTAGAAAAGATTTTTTTTATTTTAATGATATTTACAGCTGTATAAACAAAAACATCAAGTGAATGAGAACAATGTTGGTGTGCTTGACATGTTATTATATTAATATTTGTATCTGTCCTGATAACGTTCGGGGGCCCGCGCTCCTCCCACTCTCTCCCTCCTTCCCGACGCCGACGCACAGTGGAAAATATGACCGATTTAGGTGAACAAAATTCTAAAACTTGTCTATATTTAACATTTGAGGTCCCAAATCACGGAAAAAATATTTTAAAAAATTATAAGGAAAAATTATAAAAACTATTTAATTTTTTGACACGATCGGCGAGCGCACAGTGGTCAAACATCAAATTTTTTTGAAAAATCTAAAACTGCCCTACATTTGACATTTGAAATCCCAGAATACGGGAAAAATAATACAAAAAATTTAATTATGGGTCAGAGTTGCTAAAACCTGCTAATAGATGTATTTTATATCATTTAGGAAATTCATGAGATTATAGATTGTAAAACTTTTGATTCGGAGTGTTGAGTTATGTATCACCCAAAAAGCAAAAAATCGCAAAAATTCTTTGTAATATCTAAAGACTAGAAGGATTGATGAAACAAATCCTTGGGGTAACTTGGGGGTTATGTAGTTTTTCGTTATTGAATAGGGGCTTACATTTACAAATTGCTAAATTAACTCTATAGGTGGGATTAAAATGTATATTCATTAACGAGTTTGGAAATATAATGCCTTACCTGTCTCAGAAATGTCCATTGTTAAATAAAAGCAAAAAGACTTGGCTTTAAATACACCTTGAACGCAATAAATGACCATAAAGATAATCCCGGTAGTATTATGCACTTGTGTGAACAGGAATGATTCAATCATTTACTATTTATTTGTAAACACGTTATGGCGGGAAACATTAGTATTAAGGGTCTTGCCAACTAATAATGAAAAGGAAAAGCACTGGAAAATTCTAAACTTTTGTCCACCTAATTTTGTTATGTTGCCCACTGTCCGACGCCCACGGTTGTAGAGGAACATATTTTTTTTTTTAGTAATCACCACTAAAAAATTTCAGTTAATAATGTTTTGGATACACCATTAGCAAGAAACACAAGTTCTCTTCAATTGCTGAATCGCTCAAGGAATCCAACCAATTTCACCATATGGCACTCAAAGCGACCAATCAATGCACCTTAATCGAAGAGAGGAATGTAACAGATGGCAAAGACCCCTTGGTAGCTAAAACAAGATGGATAGATAAACATGACACAACGAGGGGGTTGGAGGTCAGGAACCCAACGTAGGAGGGTCGGCGGTCTTGGCTAAGGCGGCAAACATCTAAATGTTTGGAAAGGCAATGAAAAAAACGAAGGAAAAAGCATTTGTGTGGGCCAGGTTCCGGAGCCTTTTGAAAAAAAAATCCCTTTCAGGACCCCTAGATCCAGCTTGTCAAGCCAATCTTTATTGGCTAAGATTTTTCCGATTCACAAAGGTACAGACAGCTCCTCTGCCACAATGGCAAATAAACTTAAAGGTAAATTAAATCAAATTTCTTTTAAAAATTAAACGATTTAGTAGCAGGATGACAATAAAGATAATAAAAATTAACATTGGCGTCAATATTCATCCAACGCAAATAAAATTCACTCTGCAAATTGGATGAATATTGACTCTCTTTTAGTCACAATCTAGTGTTAAGTTAATATGAAGTTTTTGTAAGCCCGTAAAGTTATGAACATATGTTATTAGTAAAGAGGAATGTTATGATAGTTCACTGTAGCCACAATCGTACGATCATACAAGTTATATTCTTTCATTCAATACACAAGATTTTAGAAATAATATTACGTTACTGTTGGGGAGAGGGGCGACAGCACACTCGCTCGCAGCCTCAACCCGAACGTTAAAATATGAGTCGCCGAATTCCCTATATTTGTTTAGGTTTCGTTATGGGTTTATTAAGATTACTAACTTTGTAAAACATATATATTGAGAAAAACAAAAATACAAAGAACAAATAAAATTAACTTTATAAACGTGAGTGTACTTAAAGTCACGAGGACGATTGCGGGCGACGATGGCGAGCGACTAAGACGACAAGCGTGGTAGCGACTGCGAAGTGACCTTTCTCTCCTGTCACTCAGAGCACTCTCCTCTCGAGCGGTCACTATCACTTAATCCCTTTTAGGTAAATAGTGTCCCCCTTTTGCGTCTGAACTTAATATTTACCAAATATATACAAACATACATACATATATATAAAACTAAATCAGTATTTCTCAATTCTTAACAGTTACAAATAGTAAAAAAGTTGTTAAAATAAATGAAAAGTTGTTATAAATCTATAAAGTAACATTGTTTTTATTTATTTTAACTTTTAAATTATTTCAGGAAAACAGATCTTTCACTGTAAAATAAATAGGATTCCCATGGAAACTAAATTTAATATAGATGAGGAAGATGGTTGGGGGTGCGGTCATAAATTAGAAACACACATTTAAAATAACACTTATTTTAAATGTGTTTCTAATTTATGACCCCACCCCCAACCATCATCCTCATCTAATTTCTCAACGGTCAACAAAACTCCATCATTATAAATTTAATACATTCTATATACCATTAAAATATATTCTAAATAGTTTATTTGAAATATAAAAAAGTAATGAACCTAATAGGATGGGAATCTTTGTTATTTCTGTAGTATTTGAAAAGATATATTGCAATTAAGTTTTTGTTTTTTTTATGGGAAATTAAATTTTTTGTTACCTATGTTTTACTTTAAAATAAAGTGAACAAATTTTAATTTGTGTATTTTTTTTTCATTTCTATCGATGATTAAATATAATAATTAATAGACGTTATAAAATTAACATATTTTTTTTTGCTAATTGGACTTACGATCAACTAAAACTGCCAAAGCGATAAACTCTAAATCAGTCAGACAGAGCTTTTTTAAACATTAATGACATCTCATTCAAATTGTACCGGTGCGAAAAACTTATTTTATATTAGTTCGTATTACTTTTATCAAAATTATACTCTTCAATTTTACTTTTAAATTTTATATTCTGATAAAAGGACAACTCGAACATTTCCATGACACCTTTTGTTTATTTCGAAAACCTGATACATATGACTTTGTGATAAATTTTTACGACTCTTTATTAATCTTTGTCCGATATCCTTATTGATATAACTTATATAAATTAAAAATACTTTACCCTTGAAATGTATTTCATATGAATATTAGTGAAAGTAAAAATGTTTGAACTGATACCATCATAAGAACAAACGTTTAATTTTTAAGATAAATATATTAACATCTAAGTAAGAGTATTGAAGCTTTGTATGATAAGAAAAATTAAGTGTCCTGATTGTTGTAATCTTGGGTGAGTTGGGAGGAGGGAGGAGAAGTGCCAAGAGTTTAAAGTCCTAAGTTATTTCAAGCAGCTAGCGTCGTCTTCTGTGGCTAAGCGTTTTATCTCCCACCGCGCCTCGCTGAGCTTGTTGCTTTTAAACAGTTTCTATATTACGGAAAAGTGGAAATAAATACAGAAAGAGTGGAAATGTGTCCAAACAGTTATAACGGTTAAGTAATTTCATTGTCCTTATCAGCAAGGGGCGAGTGCTTCACTCATTAATCTACCGTAGGGGAAGAAATTATCGCGTTACGCGAAATTATGGTTTAATATTACAAGGTCTCCTGCAGAAATATCAGCCAATATGAATTCGTGTGCATACTTTTTATATTCGATAAATAATTAAATAAATATTTAAAACGTCAATATCTATAACATTGATTGATGTGAACTAGTTTTTAAAACATTTTGATTATACTTCACAACGGTCTTATATTACCTCTGTAACCCATGAATGGCTTTAGGTTTAATAAATATATAGATTCTTACTGTTTCAAGAACAAGGCTCTCACAATGAGGTGATTATACCGAAATCATGTTCAGCAGACAGGGTTTTTTCTCCAATTTACAGTTATCCACTTTAAAAATGCTGTTTAAGCCCCAGGGCAGTCTCCTTATCCTAGAGTCACCCTATGTCTGAATTAACAGAATAACCTGGAAACCGGAAAACAGTAGTTCACTGCCCTACTCAATGGACCATGCCACTATTTAAATTAAAGATTAAGAGAATCTGTTGGTTTTCGTTTTTGTTCAACCCTAACTCGCCTTTGTACGCTATACGGGTGTTTTTAAGCCAGAGGGTGAGAGCGGGGGAGAGTTAAAATCCCCTCGGCACCGAGGCTTCAACTCGAAATTATTTTATATTTTTCAGATTTATTTATCAGATAGTGTGGACAACGCTCAGATTGTCCCGCTCAGGCACCCCGCCCTTCGGCTACCAGAAACTGGGTAATACCAAATAATGAAACCAGTTTTCATTTTGAGTTGATTCCAGATTATCAACAAAACAAAGCAGCGCCCCAAATTATTAACTTATAAGGGACAAATCGCAATTTATTATAAACGTGTCTTTGTCAGTTTACAATGATATCTCTATTTGGTTTACTTTAAATTATTTTTTAAGTGAGATGAAATTTTATGATTGAAAAATAATCAAGGACTGTAGATATTAAGGCTTTTATGATACGTTCATACTGTACGTACCATGTACATGGTTTAATAAAATATTCTTTAACACATTCATGACTATATACTTCTGTACTACTATATACTATACGTAATTATTTACATTCTGCCTTAGATAACAACCAACTAAACTTTGTTCCTAAACATGAAGAGAAAAGTAGGACTCCAGAGATATCAGCACTTCTCAACCAGCTGCATCACTGGAATTGAAAACCCATTAAAGAAAAGATTCCAATTGCTCAGGACATGAAAGAAGCAGATGACGATGATGCTATGTTTACAAAAGGTTTGGACCTACTGCTGTTCCAACCTTCTGGACAAATGTATAGAGGTGTTAGAGCTATAAAGGCATTGTGCTAGAGGAATACAAAAATGATTAAACCTCTGGTTAATGTTGGAGATTTTGGATGGATTTAAGTCGGGAAGATTTATGATATTCTATAAAAAAAACAAAAACTGAGACTCTAGAGCGATACATTTGATGTTCCTATGTTTAGCTGTTCCCCACAGACATGTAATGTTAAGAAGGTAGAAAATTTATAAAAAATTAACTTCATATATATAGATATTGATAAGTAGGTAATTCTATATGTTCATTGCATCTTTTGTATTTTTTTGGCTATCTGGGACTTATAACCAACATATTTCTACCCACAACTTCCCCTAAAATAAACTGAAACTTGGAGTGTTCCTGATTTTTACCCATATTTTTTTTTTTTTTTTTTTTTTTTTGTGATTGTGTTTTATTATTCATGTTACTCTAGTATCTTGAAAGAGTAGACTTCTTGCAAAGATCATGTTTGGAAAATGTTTTCTATAATTAAACTTTAGTTGTTAGTTACTTAATTTGAGAGTCTATTGCAGCATAATTAATGATAGCTAGTATAAAGTTTTTCAACATAGCTGCGAACCATGTCTCATAAATATTATAAAAAAGAAAGCTTAAACCTGAATAAATTAAAGCCAAATTTTGTCACCAAACCATTAACCTAATCCCTTAATTAATTAAATATAAACAACATTTATTTTTGTAATTGTGTCCTTTATAATAAAGCTTATACAAACAAGTAGCTCTGTATGATATTCAAGAACAACATTTTAAGTTAATGAATTTGAAAAATCTATATTTGGAATGAAAAGAACAAAAGAGGTCGATACAGTAACTCACAGAAAAAGTTGGGGCAAAAACATTGCATTTATTTATTCTAATTCTTTTTGGAATTAATTCTTAAGATGTTTTAGAATGGAGTAATAAAGTTTTATTATTTTAATATATTATCAATGTTGTTATATTCTCTTTTATTTTATTACCATTTATTTCTATTTCGCTATACAGAATTTAAAATTTTAGGGATAATATTAATAAAATATAAATTATCATATTATGGGAACATAGTTGTTTTTGTTAATAAAAATATACTTCTTCAGTTATGGTTACAGTATTAAAATGGTTTCCTGGAAGGAATTCTTTTAAAACTATGTACTATGTAGGCTCTTAGGAAATAGTACTGGGTCGTACAAAGCTATGATCCATTTAAATAAATATTAGTTATATATTAATATTTATTAATAGCTAATAAGTTTATTGTTATATTATTTATTTATATTTAATTAATACTACCCCTGAAAGTGCAATTTTATATGATATAATACGCAACACCCACAATATTCAAATGTATTTTTCTATTTTTTAAAAACATATTTTCACTTAATTTAAAAAAAATAAAAACTTAACTTATAGTTTCATGATTTTTAATATCATATCCACAACAGAGGAACAGACTATTTTAAAATTTTTTACAAACAACTATAATCAAGGGTGATAAGTATTAAAACTGTAAAGAACCATTCATACTGCATAAAAAACATACACAAAAAATAAATAAGTAAAATAAAATGAATAGTTAAAACAAAACTAAATCAAAAGGAACAATTATAGTACTTAAAAGACAATGAAGCATTATGAAAAGCTGAATAAAAACTTATACCTGTATAAAATGTTCTTTCTTTTATTTTTTTTTTTCCTTTTTTTTTTGGAGATAAATGCTGTGGTATTTAATGAAAAATAATGTTATAGTGGCTCTTGATGGAGATAATTTATCAAGTTTAACTTGCATTGTATAATTTTTTTTTTTATTTCAGGACTGAATGGATAATAATTTTCATTTATAAATAATAATTAAACATTTTATTTTGGATTTGTTAACATTGTAGATATTAGGAACAGATTTTCTTGAACCTCAAAAACAATGGTGAAGTAGTACAGCAGTCAAACACTAGGTAGCGCTGGCTGCTTTAGAACCGTCTCATGCCCATACCAACTTTATATTTAACAATAATTTTATTAACGTAGTTTTTATCCTGTTTAAACGTTTGTCTGTTTCATTAATTTATTATTTAAAAGTATCATTTGAAAACAAAACAAAACATATTTGAATGGGTATTTTAATATTATTTAAATTTTTTAGTAAATTATTAAAATTTAATAAAACAAATTTTATAAAATTAAAATATTATAATTCAAACTTTATGTGATAAGCAAATATATTTACAGTAGTGATTAATTAATTATTTCATAATAAATCGTATCCTATATCTTATCGTATCTCCATGAAATCCTGAATTCAATGAAAACCTATTCATTGCATTTGAGCGTCTTCATACTTTATAATAGGTACGAATACGTTTTAAGATTTTGGATCATAATATATGGTAGATAAAAACAGTTGTCGAAATCTAACTAAATAAAAAATATGGCCCGCGCAACACACATCTTTTATTTACCTCAATTATAAAATGTTTAAAAAAACAAACTTAAATCTCGAAAAAAAAAAAAAAAAAAATTGTTTCTGTGGAAGAATATAAATTATAATCTGCAACAATCACTTCACGGGCTTTATAACACTCAGCATTACTTCCTACAACTATAAATGTTGTTTTGTTTTTTTAAATATATATTGATATTTACAACTGTGAAATGATATACATCAAGTAAATATGATACAAGGTTATACTGTCATGATTCACATGTACGGATACTACCCATTGGCAGCTCTCTAAACCAAGAATGTCAGAAAGAAATTTTTCTAAATTCTTAAGCTTTTCAGCGATATATTATACTCCTATATTATAATTCTTATTAGCGTAAAAAAAAAAAAAATTGTGCTGTTTTCTCGTGTAGTCAGTAATAAAATTCTTCATATTCACTCATTTTTTGTCAATGCTAACAAGCAGAAATGGTTCATTATTTCTATTCAACAAAATTAAAGATACTTCAGAGGAAGGAATTTCAAAAATCGGCGGTTCAATTCCTGTCAGACTATTTCAAAGAGAATAAAACCTACATGGAATTACAGTCCATTTAATTTTACATCAATATTTGGTGTTTAGTCAAATATCGATCCGTTTCAAGAAACTCTTAATAAGGTGCAAAATATGTGATCTAAAGTGGCTCTTCTGGTTCGTCAATTTCTGGGAAAATGTTGCTGTAACATCCCAGACATGTAATTGTGATACATATGAAATTACAGTTCTGTAAGGCTTTTTGTTTTTGAGCTATACTTACCATACATACACGGGCACAAACCGTTTTGTGGGAATTAAGTCATTTGGGATCAATTACCGTATATTTTCGTTGAAAATTCGAATACAATAATATTCGCGATGTGAAATATAATTAAAAGTAGAATCTATAAAAGAACTTGTGTTCAGTACAAAGTAAATACTGTTTTCAGGTCAATGATTTGACCACGAACACGCTCAACCCCCAGGTTTTTCCCCTATCTATCAAAATATCCACTTTAAAGAGGCTGGGTAATTCTCAGGGGGACCTTCTTACCCTAGACTCTGTCCATCCATGGCTTGCATAGAAAAACACATTCTTGTAAACCAGCGCAGAGGTATAAGAAAAACACAAACTTTATGATTGATTTAACCCATAATTTTCGGCGGTAAAAGTTCCAAATAAAATAAATGATCATCTCCCAAATGGTCTATGTCTTCAAAAGTTCCGAATTCGAGACTTTGCTACATTCTTAACAGAAATGACACTGCTCCAACCCATATTGATTTCCCAGGAATGATTTTTTAGAGTGGAATTGACTCCAGATTTCCATTCTGAATTTAGACCATAATAGTCTTTGTAGGATACTAGGCTCCTCAAATGCGGAATGCCAATGTGCTGTTTTCCACCACCGATATGAAGGTTTAGCGGAAAAAGAAGAAGTAGGAGTCAGTAGATCTTGCTTGAGAAGTTTATGTTTGGCTAGCGTGGGAAAGTGGGGTGAGGAAGGGAGGGGGGTAAGAGGTAGTTAGCTTGCAGATTGCTTTATGTAGGGAGGCAGCAATTGAAATAAAGGGGGGCTTTTGGCAATCAAGGGCAGGTCTCGGGCGACAACCGTCCGAATATTGCCAATCCAGCCCATAGCGAATAAATGCAAATTCCCCAAATACAGATGCAAATTGGTTACCCACTCAGAAAGTGTTTCATGAAAATGCATTGAGAACTCCACGTAAATGGACTTGTGGCAACACCATTTGGTTTACAAATTGTCGACCTTTTTCGCATTTTAACATTTTACTTGCTTTTTGGTTGACTTCAAATTCGGAGATACATCGAGTGTTTCGTGTTTTCTTTATAAATCTTACGGTACTTTTCTTTTTTTTTTTTTTTTATTCAATATACATGTTCCCGACGGAGTTTATTATGATTGGACCAAGTCTTATTGTGGCAACGATACTTTAGCTATTTCAAGAACATGGGTTTCCGACAGTCTGACTTACGATCCATTTGCAACATTTATTGTGGCGATGAATTAAATATTACATGCTTTACATTTAGAAAATAATGGGATTAAAAATCGATTAGTAATTATATTTACGTAAATAAGTTATTCCTCTCATATATCACTAGTCGGATTTAGACATCCTCCGGAATTCACCCATAACAAATATTTTCAATAGTATAATTCCTCCGTAAAAAAATCGGGTATCTTTATTGACACAACTCTATCTTAGAAACAACACATAGCCGAAATTTCCCGACGGTCAATAAGTACTACGAAATTATTCAATCGTTCCCTCCATCTTCTCCACGGCTCACTCGTACGCTCGCTCCTCGCTTCCTCACTGATTCCCTCCCAATTTGACTATGGTTGTGTGGCCTCTCGACGGCGCTAGAGAAACAAGGAAAGTATGTCATGAACTGTTTTTTAAGATTTGTCTTTGGCACCTCGAGGCGGTCTCACATGTCCCATCATTACGCCGAGTCAAAGTGGCTTTTTCTCCAAACACGTAGACAATATTTCCTCGGAAAATTCCTATACCAAACCATCAACTCCCAGCACCCTCCCTATATATATATATATATATATATATATATATATATATATATATATATATATGATCTTCTGCAGTTCATACCATCAACCCATTCACAAGAAACTAGATCCCTACATTACGACTTTTATATTCCTTCCCACAGAACTAAAACATATGAACGTTCCTTTCTAGACCCTTCCAACAGTTTTTGGAATTCTCTCCCTTTAAACATCCGGCGAGCAACCTCTCTTACCACTCTCAAATACCTTCTGTTTCAGCATTTTCTCACTTCCCAAGGTATTTGAAGGTATCTGAGAATAACAATTGTGCTGTTTGATGGTAGTAAATATTTTTAGTGTTTTTACATGTATTTATATCTCAATTTTTTCTTTCTATTAGTTTAATGATAAGTGTTAAATTTTATTTTATTATATTGTCTCCAAATGTATTTATTTTTTATAATAATTCTTTTATTATTATTTTTTTCTATTTATGCTAAATATTTTTTCTTTTTTCCTCATTAATTTTCATATTATGCCAAATTTTATGTTATTATTATTTAAGCACTTTCAATGGTTGTATTAATGTTATACACAGTTGTAAAATTCAATAAAATATAAATAATGAAATAAATATGTTATTCTTAGGGGACTTAGTCCCAGAATAAAGTTTTTCGTATTTTTACAATTGTGCCAGTTTTACCAAGTTTCATCCGGGAGTAAGGCACTTTCGTTCTCCCAAGGCCTCAGAAGGTCCTCGTCACAAGAAAAACATTTTCTTTTCTGCTTCATTATCACTTTTAGAAACAGTACAAAGTCACAGGGAGCAAGGTCTGAACTTTAAGGTGGGTGCTCAAGAAGTTTCAGCCCTGTACTGGCCAAATACTTGTTGCTGGCTCTAGCACGGTCTTCGTGGAGGTACCAGGTTTCCATTCTTGACTTAGGTCACAGGTTTTTCATGGATTTTAGGAAGTTACTGCTCAGTGAAAAATTCAGCTACGACTGTCTCCTGTGTGTCCGAAACGACACGCTGTAAAATTCCACTTGATCTGAAAACCACAATTTATTTTCTTTACATGTTTAGATTTTCTGACAGTTACATGTGTATCCTTAACGCCAAAGACGCAAATTTTATTCGAGTCTTGGTCGGCACATTATAATATTAAAGCCACGTTTCGTCACCTCTTATGATGCTGTTCACATATTGAGATTGCGACTAATCAAATAATTTCAACAACATTCGCCAATTCTCACGATGTGTCATTTGCTCTTCCGTAAAACTATGGTTAACCCAGAAACCACAAAGTATCTTTTCCTTTAAATAGTCTTTCATAATCTAACGAATTACTAGTTCCTGAAGGTATAATGTCTCTCCTGTCTGTTGATATGTCACTTGTTGGTCTTCATCAAGCATTTTCCTCACAGCGAAATGTTATCCCTTGTTTTTCAGCCTTCTCTTTCAGTATCCTCCATAGTGGAAATGCCCCTATCAAATTCTCTGTATCAGCTGAGTATAGTCGTAAGATGAAGATAGTTACATTGTAACACTTTCGCAGTACTCTTTGTAATACACATCATAAAAAATTATATACTTTTCTAGACAACAATTGACATGAATGTTTTATACACATTAAATATTTTTAGTCAATTATTTAAGACAAAAGAATAGATCTAATTAACACTGCGTTGGTAAGGGAATATAAAATCATAGAATAGAAATATATCGAAATCTATTGGAAACTTATAACAATAAAATAACGTAATAAAAGGTGAATATGCATATAACTGTTTATTTTTTAATACTGTATTGAAATTAAAATTAACATGCATCGACTGACCCCGCTCTATCCTTATACATATTCAACCTTATAGATTTTAGATGAATATAAAGTTGATAATTTATTTTGTATTTACATTAAATAAAATTGAATTTCAATAACTAAGTTTATATGCTCGCCGTTTTCTTTAGATTTAACACTAGACAAATTAACGAATAAAAAAAAATAAATGATTTGCGATTTATTCACATTACTACTTAAGAGTACTTTGGATTTACGGAGTTGAACTATGAAGTTCAACTAAACCATCGAGTTTTAACGTATCCAACACTGATAATCCAAAATCGTTCGTACCTTTTTACTTTGTCATGAATGGAATCATTCATATGTTCCCGATTCAACCTAACCCTGAACCTTTCCTTCCACGACCAACTCCATTTCCACACTGATCCGATAGTTTCAACCAAACCTCTTAGATTCCTGATATTGCTTTCAGGCCTCTGAAAAGAAGCTTTACTCGAGACTACATAAATTAAAATTGTAATTGGGAGTGCTACTAATGCATATTTGTCATGTCAATAATAGTTTTTCATTTACATACCTATATGTAGGCTAAAAATCGTGGACACAGATAATAACGTATGTTAAAGACCCTGGGAGCAATCGACGGAAAAGCTTATCAACCCGATCACCTCCAGGTAAACCACAGCGCTCAGACTCTACATCTTTCATGAGATTTATAGATGCAAATTTATTTTATTTTTGTGTTCACTTTACCTTGCCATTTTCACCTACGAGATAAATGAAAAACATTCCAGTTAACTACAAAAGGTTAATTTACATGACTATCATAAAACCAATATGGAATTACGGAGTTGAGTTTTGGGCTCTACTTAACCATCGAATTCTTCTCGTAAGGAACTAGGTACCTACTTGAAGGTAAAGGTTCTTGAGTAAACTGAATAACGCAAGATTAGAAGCTGTTGCTTATTCGCTTCCTCCTCGAATCATGATAGTCCTCCGAGGTGTTTGAAGATAAAATGGCCGCGAGAAGATACTGCCCGCCGCTTTCGTCTACTTCAACATTTATAAGACAGACGATCTAGCCTTCCACTTACAAATGCTCATCTACATGCCTATCAAAGGCTAATCAGGACTTATGGAGTTGAGCTTTGGGGCTTTACTAAACAATCTAATTCTTCCCGTACGTATTCCTTACAATCCAAAATCCTATGTTGAATCCTCAACGCTCTTAACTTTGTCACGAATAAAATCATCTATACAGACCTTAACGCTCCATATGTTGCTGATTTGGCCCTAGCCAGGCACTATTCCTTTCATCACCTACTCTAACCCACTAGTTCCTAGCTTCCTCTTAGATTCATGATAATCCTCCGAGGCATCTGAAGAGAATATTGCCGCAAGACATACTGATTTAGAATATTTTTGTAGTGTTGCCAATAGGTAGTTTCTGTAAATGTGTATCATAAGATTGTTTTATGTTTGTCTCGAATTCGCTTACAGAGGCGCGACAGGCCCTGGGCCTCGCGGTGTAATATCCTGGGAGATTAAACTCACGTTTCGTGGTGCATTTTTTAGTGAAGGGTCATCACTCCCTACGCCTAATTTTGTGAATGGCCACCATTTGGCTGACGGGTCTCACATACCCGAAGGAGAGGCTGTGAGTGAATCTCCATGTAATTACATCCTTATAAAAGCCCCGCCGGGACTGGGATTAGAACACAACTTTTAGCATGAGAGACTAGCGCGCTAGCCACTCAGCCACGGGCTCTCCCTTGAATTCGCTACGTGTATTTATTTTACTACGGTCGTAAATTGATTTAGTAATATAGTAGTTGTAAATATATGCAGTGAATAGTAAATATAAGTAATATAGACGTATAATATACCGTTGGAAAGCGTAAGAGTTTAGAAAGGTAATAAGCAATAAAAAATAAAATCATACAAGTAAGTATAAAGTTGTTGTAAGCCCATAAAATTACGAACATTTGGTTTTGTTAAAGAAGAACGTTATAACCGTCGTACAGGATCGTGCAAGGTATATTCTTCCATTCAGTACGCAACAATTTAGAAACAATATTAAGTAGTATGTAGCTAAGAAAGGTTAAAATAAATGATAAGTTGTGGTAAATCTATAAACTAAAACTATTAATAATTCTTTCAAATTGAATACTATTACATGAAAACAGATGTTTCACTGTAAACTAAATGGGATTCCTATGGCAACTTAATTTAACCAGTTCATTCGAAATATAAAATGGTAATAAATCGAATAAAATAGGAACCGCTGTTATTGCTGTAGTTTTTGAATACATACAATAGCAATCAAGTTATATATATAAATATATATATATATATATATATATATATATATATATTTATTTATTTATTTTTTTTCATGGAGATATGTGAATTGTGTGTTGAGCGCTCCATTTTTTTTTTTTATTTTCATGTGGTATTGCCTTGATGGACATGCAGACATTTAAGAAAATAGTTGTATTACTCTTTGGAGTTTTGGGAGAGGTATTATGTAAACTGGAATCAGGTGAGCATTAGGAGCTGGGAGGCCATACCATCCGTAACCTCGCCGTCCCTTAAGTGTACTTTAGGCACCCTGCCCCTCAAGCTTTTTATTCTCTTTAAGGCCACTCTCCAGGAATTATATCTTTTTTCGTATAGGAGTGATACAGAAAATGCCCAGGCAATGATAGCCTATTTAGTATTCCTCTCCTGATCTGAAACCCCATTACTTAAAAGAAATTACAATGGAAAAAAAAAAAAAAAAAAAAAAAGAAAAAGAATAAATATCCCATTTTATTTCTTTTTTAATTTTATTTTTAACAACATCCTCTGACAGACAAGAGTCCCATTACAAGTGGTAAAATTTAAATATAAATAAGCCCATTACATATACTGATGTATGTGTATGGTTGTAAAACCTAGACATTAACATGTTCCCTAGAAAGAAAATTTAAAGCTTCAAAAGGAAGATCCTACGAAGTATAGCGGCTATTTAGGGATGCGAAAATTTTTAAATTTGTGTTTTCATCGGAAATACACGTTTTTGGATTCCCTGGGTCCAAATCAGCAAGTCCCGCAAAAATGTATATGTGTCTTTCTTGTAAGTCCAGCTCGAAAATAATCGATAAGTTGTATACAACTGAAATTTCATATTTTGAAATCTACGTGCCTAAGAAGTTACAGCAACATTTTAAACAAAATTGGCAAACAAGATGAGCAACCTCTTTATGCCATTCATTTTGCACCTTTTTAATGGGCATTAATATCATGTAGGATGAAATATTGTATTATGGCAGGGCTTAAGTGCCGATATATTAAATTTTCTTTCTCTAAACTACATTTCATTTTGTAATTATTTCATTTCATTTAATTTCTTAGCATTGATAAAAAATGGGTAAATATACATTTTAAACGAATTTGATAACCATCCAAAGGAGAAAATGTAAAAATATTTGTATGGTATTTTTTTTTTTTTACACAAGGACAGTAATATAGATTTAAAATATACCGTTGCATATATACCACATTTCATGGACGGCATTGGGTATCAGGCAGGGATGTAGACTGAGTCCGTTACTTTTCATTATGGTTCTGGACTTGGCCAAGTCTCTAATGAGGAAATTCCATCTAGGACACAGAAACCTGCACCCCACCAGACATTCCCTACTAGCCTTCGCTGACGAACTCAGCCTGCTAGCTGACAATGATCGAGACCTCCTACATAATATAAAAGTCTCACAAGAGGAATTATCCAAAATAAATATGAATATTAATCCGGGGAAGACTAAATGCATGCGAATTGGGAAGAAACCCCGAAGGATAATGAGGGTACAAAGGTTAGAGGACAGAGATTAGAGCAGGTCGAAAATTTCAAATATCTGGGAGCTCATCTCAATGAGAGTGGCTATATAGACGAAGAAGTCGCCCGAAGAATTGGAGCAGCAGGGAAGATGTTCTGTATGGTCAGGCGAGGTTTTCTGGGGAAAAGAGAGGTGTAAAAGGGGACCAAATTAGCAGTATATAAATCGACATTCCTTCCTATCCTATCGTAATTTTTTTATTTTTTTTATTTTTTACATCATTTATTTAAATTTACAACTGTACTTCAAGGTACAACAAGTAAATGTGACAAAAGTTAAATGGCGTGAAACAAACTTGAAGAAGAACTACCCAATGGCAGCACTCCTGTAACTTTTCTACACTAGAAGGTCTCGAGGCCATCTTCTTTTCAGACGCCTCGGAGGATTGTCAGGAATTGAAAAGGAAGAAAGTATTGAAACAAGAGAATTAGGGTGGGAATGGAGTTTGTCATGAAAGGAATGGTATCTAGATCAGGCCAAATCAGCAACATACGGAACGTTGAGGTCTTTATGGATAAGTTTGTTTGTGACAAAATAAGGAGCATTGAGGATTTTACGAAGGATTTTGGATTGTAGGGATTGGATACGGGAAGAATTCGATGGTTTAGTAGAGCCCCAAAGCTCCACTCCGTAAGTCCATATCGGCCTTATGATAGTCATGTAGATGAGTCTTTTGTAGTTAAGTGGAAGATTAGAACGTTTGTCTAGTAAGTGTTGAAGAAGTCGAAAACGTCGTGCAGTTTCTTGTCGTTTCAGTCTTGGGTGAGGGTTCGTAAAATTTAAATATAAATAAGCCCATTACATATACAGGGAGTCTAATAAATATCTCGTCAAGTTATGAGAGTAGGTTCTAGATCTAATGTGGAACAAAAAAGTTCATATGCCCTATAGCCCGATTCTCAACGGTTAAGGAGGAAAATAAATCCTAGTGATTTTTTAGTTAAATGAAAACGAACGTTAACAGAAAGACTCGCAAAATTTGATTTTCCTCCCAAATCGTTGACAATAGCACTGTGAGTGTGGTAAGTCTAGCGCAAAAATGATGAGTCGTACGAAACTGAAATTTCATATTTACGACAACTATACGCCCGAGATGTAACAGCAACTTTTTCATCAAAATCGGCTAACCAGAAGAGCCACTTTATACCATGCATTTTGCACCTTTCTACAATTTTCTCAAAAACGGCTTAAACGATTTCGATGTAAAATTTAATAATTAATGGGCTTTAATATCATTCTGATTGAAATAGCCTGACAGGGCTTAAATGCCGATATTTTAAATTTTCTTCCTCTAAACTACCTTTAATTTTGTACGTTCCAAAAGATCAACCATATCATCTTAATGACGTTGATTAAGGACTGCTAAATATACAAGTTGGACTGATTTGATGACCAACTAAAGAATAAAAGAGTAAAACTATCGTTTTATGTAATTTTTTTTTTTTTTTTATAATAAGAACATTAATATATTATATATTATACCATAAAGATATAATATACGGTTGGAAAGAGAAAGATTTTAGAAAAAATATTATCTTATACACAAAGCTGTAAAAGGTAATATAAAGTAACGAATGGGGAATAAACTTATTACTGATTAAGATGATATGAACTTGATTTAGTTTCTCTTGAGGTATTGTATCGGCTGCCACAATATGACTAGATATTTACTTAGCAAAAATTTTCTTTTTAACTTTTTTTTTAATTTTTGTTTCCTTGCATCCTTGATTAGCCTATGAAGGTAAGGTTATTTTGCATCATTTTAAAGCTAATTAAATAAAGGATTTTTTCTGAGATATGAAAAATCTAAAACTTGGCAATAAAAAAAAAGCTCCTTGAAATGTCCCAATATTCTTTGTAATATTAAAATTTAATTTTCTGCATGACATTTTGTGACACTTACTTTCTTTTTTTGAGGGCTCGACTTCTCAACTTACTGGAAAATTTTCTCTTCTTTCATTTGGTACCACCACTTTTTCTGTGCGTGAACTTCAAGTATTTTATAGTTTTTCTGTTGAAAATAATGGATAACAACAAAAAACCCAAAATTTGATTTTCCTCCCCAACCGTTGAAAATCGGACTATGGGTCATATGAACTTTTTTGTTCCTATTAAGGTCTAATATCTGCTATCATAATATGACGAGAAGTTTATGAGACGCCCTGTATACATGAATATCAATAATTAAAATACTAGTTGAATTGGAAACTAGTAAGTGATCTACTTATATTACGGAAGCCAGTTGCAGAGTTATGTCACATCGAATTAATTTAATTGGTTTTATAATAGTCATGTAGATAAGATTTTTGTAGTTCAGAGGAAGGTTTGTCTAGTAAGTGTTGAAGTAGCCTAAAACGGCAGTTTCTTGTCGGTTTAGTCGTGTATGAGGATTCCAAGTCAGGCGTTTGTCAAGAAGTCCTAGGTATCGGATCTGTTCAACAGGAACTAGTTGAGTGTTATTAAAGGATACTGTAGGGCAGGAAGTCAAAGGTTTACGACGAAGGGTAAAGGTTATTTGAGGAGAGATATTAAATTTTCTTTCTCTAAACTATATTTCATTTTGTAGATTCGAAAAAATGAACTATTTAATTTTTTAGCATTGATAAAAAATGGGTTAATATACATTTTAAACAAATTTGATAATCATAAAAAGGAGACAATAGCAAAAATATTTTATGGTATTTTTTTTTAACACAAGGACAGTAATATAGATTTAAAATATATCGTTGCAAAGCTAAAGATTTGAAATTTTTTACATCACCTTATACAAAGAAGTTGTTTAGGTAATGTAGAGTGATAAAAGAAATGTTTGTGGTAGATTATAATTAATATTGTTAGATTATTTAATCTGAAATGAATGATTCCATTGAAACTCAATGTAATTATTTTTAAAAAGTGAAAGTAAAAATTCAACTTTAACTTTTTTTTTTAAGTTCTTAAATTGATTTTAACAACGGAGGTCAGTGAAATTCATGATTTATTAGCACTTCATTTTTTTTTTTTTTTTACTTGAATCCTTATGAGCTAAACTTTGTGTACAGGAAAAAAAAAAAAAAAAAAAAAAAAAAAAAAATCAGGCCTATCATTCATCTGATGATCCATTAGTGTTTTGAAATTTATACATGATATGTTGAAGATGAGGTCTATTTCATGTAAAATTATTTCCTGCACTAAATCAGATGCGTCCATTTCCTATTATATGTCTGTTGATTAATTTCATTATAATATATATAGAAGATTGATTATAGTATAATAATATCCAGAAAGCATGCATCAGAATATTGATGGCATTGATCCCATGTCATAAAATATAACAAGCAAGGTGTCCAGATTAAAAATCTTCTGGCAACGATTTCCAGGTCAAGAGTAATCAAAGATTTCCCTCAGAAACAGAAAAACAGAGTACTTGAGTTTAGAGTATTTATAAAGTCAGGTTTTTGTTGGATAGCTTTATTTATGTAAAATTGGATACTTTTAAATATATACATAATTTCGGTCAGCTAAATGCACTCTATGGAGACTTTCAGGAAATCAAATAACAAATATTTTATTTTTTAAGTTCCATTCACAGAGTTGTGCTTTGGGACTCTAATAAACCATCGAATTCTTCCCGTATCCAATCCTTACTATCCAAAACGCTTCCTGAAATCCTCAACGCCCCTTATATTATCACGAATAAACTCATCCATGTACCGAATGTTGCTGATTTTTTCCCAACCAAGTACTGTTCCATTCAAGACAAATTCCATTCTCACTAGTTTCTATCCTTGCTTCCTCACCAATTCCTAATAATGCTGTGGCGGCTGAAAAGAAGATGGCCTCGAGACATTATGATTTAGTATTTTTAGAGGGCTTGTAATGGGCAGTTTCTGTACCTGTATATCAAGCCATTGTGTACTATATTATCACATTTACCAGATGTGTTAATGTAAATAAGTTTGTAAATTTCAATAAATATATTATTTTTTTTTTAACTTTCACTCAATCATGTATGAAATAAACAGTAAAGGGAAGTATTGCTATTGTGAAATACTAAAGACCCTATTTTACCAAATGACAAATTATATTTTATATATGAAATTAATAGTACAGATTGTAACAAAGTTTACTCAGGAGAAACTTCTAGAAAGATCACCACTAGAATAAAACAATATTATAGTCATTTCAAAAATATAAGCACTACTGCATTAGCACAACACAGCATACAGATGAATCACAAATTTGATTTTTGAAGACCAAACATTTTAGAAATAGAAAAAAAATATTTTTTATATAAAAACAAAAGAATATATATATATATATATATATATATATATATATATATATATATATAATATATATATATATATATAAACAAAAATATAAAAGATGCTATACGTTTAAAACCGAATCAAAACAACTCAGTTTTCATTATGCAGATGCTATTAAAAAATTAAAATGATAAACCTTTAATTTTTGACCTAGTTTTAATAACATATTAGTGTGTACAATTGTATAATTATAGGATAGCCCCAATTCATTAGAGGCCAAAGAATATGTTAGCTGTGACGGGTATATTTTACGTGTTAAATTATTAATTACTTTTTATTTTTTTTTATTAATGACAAAATTTGAGGAAATGGATATCTACATAACTGATGCATTGATGTCAGGTAAATAGACTATTATGTTACATTTTTGTTTGAAATAGTATTGAAATTTAAATTGGTATATAATTTTTTGTAATAATAAATGTTATTTATTTTATTATATTGCAGTGAGCCTTGAAGATGTGGAATACCCCCGAAAAGCAGACTACAAATAGTTACAGGTGTAAAATAAACTTTTTGGGAAAAATTAAGAACCTATTATGTATCATTTAGAATCTAATTTTTACTCAGAAGTAAAAGCTTATACAAGTATAATTCGAAACTTTACAATTTGTCAGTGATCTTTAAAAGGTCGTATAAAATGGAATTTTTTTTTTTTAAGGTAAAGATTTTTATTTTTCAGAAATTCATAGGTGGCCACAAGTCTTATACTCTAAACATGTTGTGGTAATTGCACCGAAATTAAAATTCATTTTAAAGAAAGTTATGGTATTAAGAAAGTTTAAATGAGGTATCACCGTAGGACGATCCTTGACAAAGAGACTGATAAAAGTAGGTAACCTAAAATTTGATAAAAAACGAAATAGAACGAATCCTCATAAATACTGAACCTTAGACCCTCCATAAGATGTAGTGGCTAAGCAGTTTTTTAATTAGGAGACTGGTCTACTTTCGGTACAGAATTTATTTAAGAGTATGATATTATATAAAAATAAATAAATAAATAATAATAATAATGTAGTTTGTAGCCAGTTAGTGAAAGTCGTATGATGTCAGCTTAAGTTTTGTTTTTAAATATAAGTTCCCGATCTAGGTCGTTCATGAATATTTTCAAATTGAATAGAAATAATTTCCAGGGCACTCGGGAAGAGCTCTCACTCAAGTCGAGTTCGATCCAACTTAGAGTTTTATAAAAGCTTGTTAAATAAAAAAAAAAATTTTTTTGTCATCATAATTCTGTGGAAATTACTCGAGTACAATGATTTATTGTTCCTCCGGGCTTGGATTCTTCCTCTATATTCTGAATAAAAAAAAAAAAAAGTTTTTAAAGTTCCAGTTATAAACTTATTAGACAGGCGGCAGTAAATTATTCCGCAGTCGTCATACTAACTTGAAAACTCAGGAACAACCCGTAGTCACCCCAGAAGGATTAAGCTTTATGTCATATCTAGAATTTTAAAGCAATAAACTTCTATATAAACCTCATCTAATGAAATAATTAATTAATTATCTTGGTGCAGTTCAAACTAATAGAGCATTATATTGGAAATTCTGCCTTTGTAGCCGTAATCAAAGTTTTCTACTCCATTTAGCTGTGTATGAAATATATAGTAAGGGGAAGTATTGCGATTATGAATGTTTTCGAATTCCTGTTTTCAACGGTAATATACGTTTTAATACGGATGTGCAGGAGAAAACGCAGCGGTACCAGCTGCCAGAATTACTGCATACTTAACCTTCTATAAGTAAAGAAATATCAAAACATGGGCCCTAAAAATGATTCCTTAAAATTTAGCTAGCTCTCGTATAGAAAGAAAGTAATGGTCAACCTTCTTCTCCAAGATATAATAAAAATAATTAATTATATTTAAGTTGGCATTAAGGCTGATCTCGGGGGCTTGGGCTTGACCGGTGAACATTGGACGAGTCTGTGCAGGCGAAGTTTGGTGGTATCGGCATCGAACCTTCGGGTTCGGTAAGCCTATTATTATTTAAGTTGAAATAACCTGCCGTTCAAAAGTTTGAGACCACATATGGCTTACATCAAAAAATCACGAATAACCTCTATGAATACTTAAATAAAATGTAGGTATCTTATCATTATTTGTAGTAATAGTAGCAGAAACGGTGGCGATTTTGGTTATATTGATATATCAGGGCATACTTTTGAATACGTTGAGAAATTCAAGTATTTAGGTTCAATGATAACAAGAAGAAATGAAATCCAGGAAGAAATAAAGTCCCGGTTAAAGGCGGGAAATGCGTGTTATTATTCAGTTGCTAAATTACTTATCTCGCAGCTTCTGTCTAAATACTTAAAGGTTAGAATTTATAAAACTATTCTTCTTCCGATGGTCCTTTACGGATGTGAAACGTGGCCGCTTACTTAAAAGGATGAACAACGGCTTAAGGTTTTTGAAAATAAGGTACTGCGCAAAATATTTGGATGGTTAGGGGTGTACCCTGTGAATATAATTGAGTTGATAGTATCGCGGAGACTCAAATGGGCGAGTAAAGCTGTTTGGCTCGGTGAGGAACGGATTCCGAGAAAGTTGGTATTCGCTGATCCAACAGGTAGGCGCCCGAAAGGTAGGCCGAAGCGTCGATGGGAGGATTGCGTTAAGGCTGAACTCGGGGGCTTGGCGGAGTTTAGTGGTATCGGCATCGAACCTTCGGGTTCGGTAATTCTATTATTATTATTATCATTATTTGTATCTACAAACTAATTTGATAATTAGGTGTAAAAAAGGTTTGTGACAATCGTAAATAACGAGAAATAATTTGATTAAATCTAATTATTACTGAGACGTCTAACGTAATATAAAAATAAATAAGAATAAACAATTTGATTTTTGGGTCTGGAATTTTATTTTTAGTCTAGTAATCTTCTAAGAAGCATTGAGAGGATGAATTTTATTCTTAGTTTGATTTATTGACTTCTCGACTGCCAAAGTTGTAAGAAGTTCACTGCCCAGGTCATTTTCAGTTTTTTCATTAATTAACGGTTGAAAAGAATTAATTTTCCGTTGAATTACGTAGTGCACCCAGATAATACACAAAAAGACAAAATCCGAACGCCAAAGTTGCGCACAACAAAAACATTTAAACAAATTAATTTATGTATACCATAGGTGGTCTGAAGCGTTTGACCGACTGTGTATATGTTATTCATAAAATCAAGCCAATTCTTGTAAAAGTTTAGAATACCTCATGATACCAGAAGATCTTGTCCGGTGGTGGATTGGACTTGACTTTACAACCAAGTTTTATAGTTTCGCCTTCCCTTAGGTGATTTCCCCCCAAGGGTCCGGAAAGGATCTCCACTTCAGCCGTTGCAGGATCTGTAACAGGCAGGATACATCGAAATAAAATAATTATTTTAAAAGAGGCTAATGAAATGAAAAATTCTGATACAGTTAGCACCCTGAGAATAATATAAATTTACAATTTAATGTTCATCCTCTGGCTATAAAGACTTCAAATTATACACAATTTAATAAATAATACATAATACTACATACATAAAAAATACATAGATAGACACATATATTTGTACAAGGTAATATTGCAACCCCAAATAATACAAGAAATAAAAAATATTAAAAGGCTGAATAATAAAAATTAAATAAAGATAGCAAATAGTAAAACTTATAAAGGCACGGTAGATTGATATTTAAGGAGGTGGGCGAATAGTTTATGCCTAAAAGACGTTAAGATCCCAATCCTTAGGAATGGACATGGACAAGGAATTCCAAAATGAAGTAGCTTGAATACCAAAAGATCTCTTGAAGGAAGCAGTTCTGTAGGAAGGAATAAACAGGTTCAGGGACTGGGATCTTGTGTTGATAGAGTGGACATGTTGTAGATATAGAGGTGGTTTTGGATTTGAAGAATAGATGAAGGTAGGTTCAATTCAGTATTTCTAGTTCAGGTATTTTTTTTTTCTGACGAGCTAATAATTTATGATATAGACATATATTAAATTAATTTTATTTTAAAACGTGAAACTGAAACAACATTAAAGTTTTGGCATTTTCTCAACTTTGAGACTTTGGAGTCCTTAATCAGCCTTATCGTAGGGTTTTGATCACATTTTTTATTTATTTATTTTTTTCATTTGTGAGGTTTTGTTCTAAAAAATTTATCTTTTATTATTGCCTTAAACATTTTCATATTGAAATTTAATATATTCCTCTCAAAATACCTTTACCCTTCGTCGAAAACATATGACATCCTGACCTACAGTTTCCTTTAATGATATTCCGCTTGTCCCGGTTGAACAGATCCGCTATTTAGGACTCCTGCTTGTCAAACGCCTTACATGGAATCCGCATACAAGACTGAAAAGACAAGAAACTGCTCGACGTTTTCGGCTACTCCAACACTTACTAGACAGACGCTCTAACCTTTCACTTAACTACAAAAGACTCATTTACATGACAATCATCATAAGGCCTATCTGGACCTACGGAGTTGAGCTATGGTGCTCTACTAAACCATCCGATTCTTCCCGTATCCAATCCTTCGTAAAATCCTCAACGCTCCTTACTTTGTCACGAACAAAATCATTCATAAAGACCTCCAAGTTCCGTATGTAGCCGATTTGGTCCGTACCAGGTATCATTCCTTCTATGACAAACTCCATTCCCACTCTAATCCACTAGTTTCAATCCTTGCTTCCTCTACAATTCCTGATAATCCACCGAGGCGTCTGAAGAGAAGATGGCCTCCAGACCTTCTTGTTTAGATTGATTACTAGAGTGCTGCCAATGGGCAGTTTCTCTTCACGTTTTTCATGTACATATCTTTATCAGCATATTTACTTGATGTATTGTAGTATACAGTTGTAAATTTCAATAAAATATAATTAAAAAAAAAAAAAAATATATATATATATATATATATATATATATATATATATATATATATTCCTCTACTCATAGGAGAAGAACAGAAAAATTCTAGATATTTTAAATAAAAAAACATAATTAAAATCTACTATAAATTAACAAAATCCTATAATCTCACAATTACGTTGCATAATATAATTATTATTAACTGAATCTAGATTTATTTTAAGTCAATATCCACTGAAATAGTCCCGCCTATATCTCACATATCTAAACGTGTGGGCCACCAGCCTCCATGTAGTTTCGCTCGACGTTTGCTCTTCCGGCGATCATTAGTAAGAGTTTCTAAGCGGCAAGAAATGTATTTTCGTCATTTTTGAGACATAAAGGACTAGTTAAAATAAAAACTAATCGTATGTTCCATAGGCTAGTAATCGTGATATAATTGATCACTTCATCAAATTAATTAGGTACTTAGTAAGAGTTTTAGGACTGCAAAAAATGCATTTTTGTAATAAGTATGGTAGAAAGAAATTTTTAAAATTATTTCTAGATATATGTTCGATTAGGTAGTCAACCATGCAGCATCTGGCTCCTGGACCATTAAGTTTGTTTTTATAGCTTGTATTAAAGTTTAGCATATAGCTCTTATTGGTTTCTTTCCTAGAAGATCTTCTTTGCGCTTTTGTTGAATGAGACACCAAAAAAACTGTTCTGGAATATGGCTGAAAAAGCGATGTTAAGAAATCGAACGCTGACAGAGAATGTGGAAAAGCCCGAAAGTTGGGTTCCTCACTTATCAAATTAGACCACCAAAAAAATCAGCTTTATGAAATTTGAGCCTCATTTTTTACCCGAAATAACAAAGATCTGTTATCTCTGGACCTCTCGAAAACTGCATACCATTTCTTAGACACATTTTACAAAATAAAAAATTATTGGTCAAACAATCATAGAAAATGGGTTTCTCGAATTTCTAAATTCCAAGGATTCCAAATTCTATCCTGATGGTATGGGAAACCTGCCAACACGTGTGCAGAAATGTATTGAAAGTAATAGAAACTATTTTGGTTAAGGAAAACAGGTATGAGATTTTGTTTTTTTTTTAAACTGTGACTCTGCATCATTTTTCGGTCAAATTAATGTTATATAATATGAGGAATTTTATATAGTTAAATTATTCACTGATCCATCCTCTTCTATCAATTTTTTAAACTATTTAATAGTAATGATAACCACACAATGTCCTAACGTTACGAGACTATGGTTTATCTTCAGGGTTCAACTGGAAATTTACACTATATCAAAATCAATAATTTTACAATTCAATTTAAATAAATAAACAACAAAAAAAATGACAAACATGAAATAAACTCTCACCTAATCATCATATTTACATTTTTTACTTTTACCTACATAATCATCATTATAATATTTAGCATGCGCGTCAATCCATTCCACTATTCTCTTTTCTTTCCTGAATATAAAACGAAAGAAAATAATATAAGATATATTTTTCTGAAATATAATCTAAATTATTTTTCTGGCTAATACATTAAGTGTTGCAGCCATTTTAAGCCAGTTCGCGGCTGAAAACATATGTTAGGTTAGGTAAACTGTTCCTGTATTTTTGTAGATATCAATTCAAAACGAAAACTAACAATTTTTTTTTTTACTTGTATTGTTTGTTAACTTTATATTTTTTGTCCCCACAACTCATTACCTAAATAGTAAAGAAAGTGGTTTAAAGAAAATCTCGAAAATGAATAAAAAACGAGACTTTAAGCGAGTTAAAAGTATATAATGGAAAAGAGAATCTTCTTTGATTTTTTTTCTTATATAGCTTAGTGATTGTTAGGGCGCCGTAAGGATAACAAACTTGCACCCTTGGACGACCTTTTCCTAAATGACCAACCCTCGAAAAATGTGGTTGCCTTTAAAAATAAAATAAAACTTTGGATAGAATTTAAAATAATTCCGAATGCTTTTTTTGAAACCTGATTTATTGATGAATTCATTGTTAAACATAATACAATTAATTTTAGAAAGAATATAAAAAAAAAAAAGAAAAATAAAGACTATTAGATATTTAAGACGCTAAAAGCCCGAGATGTTACATTAATTTTTTCATCAAAATCGGCGTACCCGAAGAGCCACTTTATACCTGTATTTAACACCTTTATACGATTCCCTCCAAAACGGCTCAAAAGATTTTGGTTAAACTCGCTACATCGAAGCAAAATTTAATGGGCTTTAATATGATGTAGGTTTAATCCTGATTGAAATAGTTACCAGATCATAAACGCGGTTGGCTTAAATTTTCTTTCTGTGAAGTACCCTTAATTTTGTAATTTTTAGGGTCTCCTGAGTTTATATAACCAAGTCCCACAAAAAGGTCGTTTTTTATTTATTTATTTATTTTTTTTTTATTGAAGGTAGGGGTAAAATCTTTCATAGACAAAGTGTGGCTGTATAAGCACAAAAAGGTCTGTGTGTGTATGTGGGCAAGTCCAGTACGAAAACGAAAAGTCGTAACAAACTGAAATTTCATATTCGAGACAACTATGCGCCTGAGATGTTAAAGCAACTTTTTCAATAAAATCGGCTAACCGAAAGTGCTATTTTATCTCAGAAATTTTGCACTAAATTTACGGTTTTCTAAAAAACGGCTTAAACGATTTTGATTAAACCCGTCACATCGATGTGAAATTTAATAGGCTTTGACATTATAGAGGTTCCATTCCGATTTAAGTAGTCTGACAGGGCTTTATTTTACTTCTCAAAAGTATTTTTAACTTTGTAGATTAAAAAAAAAATGACCATATCACATTTTTTAGCATTGATAAATAACGGGTGAATATATCATTTAAACGAATTCGATTTTCAACTAAAGGAGAACAGATCAAAAATATTTTTTTAATGTATTTTTGCTTTTTTTGAACATAAGAACAGTAACACAGACGTATAATATACCGTTGGAAAGCTAAAGATTTTAGAAAAGTATTATTTTATACACTGCATAGTAAAAATGTATGCAGAACGACGAAAAGGGCATAAAATTAAGTGATAATTGCAGATAATAATTTCCATTGTTAGATTATTTTATCTGAAACCAATGTTTCTATTGAAAATCAATTTAATTCTTTAACATTTATTTTTTTGTCTAAATTTATTTAAAAATTCTTATATTGATTTAATCATCCGAGGTAAGGGAAAGTCGTGTGTTGCGCGCCCCAGATTTTTTTTTTATTTGTAACTACATTAGATAAAAACAATACCAATTGTTACATTGTAAATATCAACTAATTGTAAAAAGCATAAGGTGCTTTTCTTTAAAATAATCGATTATATTATTCTTGTCACTGTGGAAAACTGTAAAATTATACTTAATAAAATTTGTTCTAAAAAGAAAAAAAAAATAATACCACGATATAATTTTGAAGTAGTGTGAATAATGGAATGGTTTGTGATTCCATTGGTTAACTCCTATTTTAAATACTTATACTGTTTAAATATGACCTTAAAATTATAATGAGTTTCCAATTATTATCATATAATTTCAATTATAATTTAATAATGATACAAGACGAAACTTGATAAACTCACATGCAACGCTGATGGTTCGCCTCGTCTCAATATATTCTGAAGGGTATTTGGGATTGACTGCTCGACACGTAAGCTCTTTTCCGTCATCTTCCATGATGGGTTTCAGGTTTAGTGTGCTCCGTGTAGTGTTGCCAACAGAAATAACCTGTGAAAAAAAAAATACAATTTCTTTCTTCTTTTTGAATAGAATAAGTCATTCATAGAGTTCAATTCGTAATAAGGGGGACTTTTGACATCTTAATGTTTTAGTAATGAAAAAACACAAACTCGATAATCATCTTGTGCAGTGAAATTTCATTTTTCCTGTAAGTAAAGAACCCCTGAATTTGATTCCTAAAATACATCAGTAACGAATTTTTTTATGTAAAAATATATATAAGTACAATTATTGGAATTTTTAATTTTCTTTAAATTTTTGTATAAGAATATTTGGGATAAACATGAAACGGAGCGTTTTAAAAATCAATTGTTTGTACATCTTCTCCTTTTTACAGAGCCCGAAGCATTTTACTAGTTATTATGGAAGAATTTTTTTTTTTTTCCTCTGGCGCGACAGGCCGTGTAGGCCCTAAGCCTTGTGGTGTAATCTCCTGGGAGAATATACTCACGATTCTCAATGAGATTTTACAGGGTAGGGTTATCACTCCCTACGTCTGTTTTTGTGAGCGGCCACCATTTGGCTGACGGGTCTCACATACCCGGGAGAGAAGCTGTGAGTGAATCCCCATTTAATTATAGCATTATAAAAGCCCCACCGGGACTGGGATTCGAACTCACAACCATTAGCATGAGAGACTAGCTTGCCACTCGGCCACGGGCTCCCCTTTTTTCATGGGAAGAATAAAAAACTTATATCACATTTGATCTTTATTTTTTTTTAACCTTCGGGTCACTCTACATAAATATTTTGAAAATTTAACACTTCGAGAGTACAAAGGGGATTCGCAGTTGCAAAGGCGAAGGATGCCAGTTTTCAGATGTGGCCCCTCCTTGTCAACTGCTGCAGTGAAACAAATTTTAAAAAAAATAATAACTACAAAAAAGAAAAGAAAATATATATAGATAGATAGATAAACGTGTTTTATTAGTAAATTATACATGTTTTTTTTTTTTTTTTTTGTTTTTTTACAGTAGCCAGAGAACACAAAATACTGGCATGGAATTTCGTCTGCCAGGAAGTTGGTTTATTTATATATATTATTAAAAAAAAAAAAAAAAAACTTACAATCAACAAAACAAAAAAAAAAAAAAAAAATTATACACTATTGTCAAAACATAGTGGGATAATCTACTTGTAGCAGAAGAGCCCCCCTCTTCGTTGCAAGACAAATCTACAGAGGCTGGAATAATCGATCTTTAATATAGAATTAACAAAATATAAATACAACTTATCTGTAACAACTTATTTTCTATTATTTATTGTAATTGAATTCCTTTATTAAAAAAAATTATATAGTTTACAGCACATATCATAAATCTGTATAATGAGTTCCAATTATTTCCATTTAAAATGTCTATTATTTTGTTTTCGTTTAAAATAGTCTCTCCAAAATACTTTTTCCTAAAATTATTAAATTCCGTACACTTACCTAAAAAATGAGTTAAATTTTCATCATCCTTACTATTATAAATTGAGCATGTGTAAACTATTTCCCTCATCCATGGTTTACAATTTAACGATATCATTTCAGCTCTTGTTTTGAAAACCGTTCTTATTAAATCCATATTGTTTTTATCGTTTATGTAGTCTACACTATAGTCTAGCTTCTTATAGATTAGATGATGTTCGGCATCCATAACGGAGATTATTAATTCGTTTTTAAAATTTTCCTTGGCTGCGGCTATTATATTAACCATCTGACTCTTCCACCTTGCCACCGATACGAACTCCCTATCAAATGGACAGTCTAAATCTTCCGCTAATTTTACCCACTCCTTTAGCCAACTACAATTTTAGTTTTTCATGCCTTCAAGAGCTATAATTTTAGGTAAGCGTACATTACTATAGTTTAAAATTTTTATAATATAATTTAAATTTAAAATTCTTGTTCTAAAACATAACAGATCCCTTCCCGTTTCCAGGTACAACATGTAGTTGAGCGTGTTCTTTGGTAGGCTAAAAAGTTTTTTAAAAATAATATATGAATAGATTCTAATTGTAGACAATTATAGCATCCCCAAAATTGCGCTCCATAATATATAACAGATTCCACGACCGCCTGAAATACTTTATACTTGGCCGATATCGGAACATGTTTATTACTAAATACATTACTCCAAATACCATTAATACTTAACATGGCAGTCTGTACTTATTCTTTAAAATGCTCATTAAGTGATCAATTATCAGAAATTGCCAGACCCAAATATTTATACTTCCTCCCTACGTCTATCTCCTCCCCCTTATTATATTCCTAATATATATATATATATATATATATATATATATATATATATATATATATATATATATATATATATATATTGGAATAAATTAATTTTTAAACAATAGATACATAAAAAAATTGTGTGTTTTATCATTTTAAGCTTGTTACAAAAAATCTGTTAATCTAAATGTATTCGGTGCTAATAACCTAGAGGTTGAGATTTATTTACGACCTCCCAGACGATCACATATTTCTAACTGGTATTCTGGTCAAGTGTGTCTTTATCGTGATTCCTGCTGAAAATACCTGATATCTTCTTAATCCAATCCTTGCGAGCCAGGAAACCTTGTTATATATTTGTTATATATATATATATATATATATATATATATATATATATATATATATATTATATATATATATATATATATATAACCTAGCGATTTGTATGTACCATCTCACAGAACTGCATCCTTTGATAAGTCCTTTATCGTCCGTGGCAGTATACTTCGGAACTCACTATCCAGTTCCCTTCGTAAAGTGTCATGCTTAACCACATTCAAGCACCTGTTATTTCTTATCCTCCTAAATGATCAAACTTCCGCACACCTGTAAACTGTCTCGGCCAAATTATGTGGTACTTTTATTTATATATTCTACCTATTTAGTGTTTATATTTCTCATAGTTGTTAGATTTGTAATTATCACTAAGTAAGGCCAGACAAACTGGATTTCATTTTATCAATTTTCAATAAGTAAAGAAATAAAGGAACCATACTAAAATGAATTTTCTAAAACGTTACAACCTTTCTTACTTTAAGACCATGAGTAATCTTTTACACTAAATTATTCCTAATCAGAATACCATGCCGTGACTATTTTTGATGTGAACATATTATAAAAACAACTGTATCTCTATTACAACCCATAAGGGGTCTTGGGTTCAGTACTTATAGAAATTCGAACTGTTTCAAGGCCAACGGCCGTGCAAGGATGACATTAGGCCTAAAACACGCTCGGCCGCCATGTTTGTCTCCAATTCTGGGTACCGACTTACTGAGGTGTGCCTCAGGAGGGTCTCTATAACCCAGAGTCGCTCCACGGCTCAACAGATTAAGTAATTCTGCCTCAGCCGTGGTTCGAACCTTGGACCCGGAGATTAGTAGTCTAATGCTCTATCCACTAGACCACTCCGCTCCCTGTTAAAAAAGGCATAATAAAATATTTAAAACATTTACATCTACAATCGATGTTATTTAAACTGTATTACAATGATAAAACAAAATAATGTTTACAAGTAATACAAATAAGAGGCTTAATAACTCATTCAAATTCTTTAAATCTTCTTTTCAGTCACCTCAGAGGATCGTCAGGAATACATAGAGATGATAGTACACAGATGAGTGTGATGATTATTTTATTGGTGAATAAATATCGAGCATTCAAGGTTTCGGATTGTAAGGTTTGGATGCGAAATTTGGAGGTTTTAAGGTCCAAAACTCAATCCCACACGACCAAACAGGCCTAGTAATGATAACATAAATGATTTTTTGTAGTATTTTATATGATTGGTGGAGGGAGTGTTGTGGTAATCGGTATGTACGGACTGTTTCTTGTTTCAGTCTTGTGTGAGGATACGAAGTAGGACTCTTTTCACTTTGGAGTCCTAGGTGGATGATCTATTCAACAAGGATAAATTAAACATTATTAGAGAATACTGTAGGACAGGATGTCGCGGATTCGCAACTAAGAATTTTGTTTTTTCTAAATTTGAATTAGAAAATTTTATTTAAGATATTTTTAAAAGTATATTATAAGAAATTATTGCATTCTTTAAAACATTGCTTTTATTTTCTGAATATGTTATTTGGACTTGACTTAAGTTACATCTCAAGAGGAAACATTTGAGAACGTGGTTTTAAAGGGTTCGGAAGCTAGTGAAAACTTCAGCCATAAATTTTCATTATTCTTCTGCTTCTCAGCTCTGCAGTTGAGCGGTCGGCTTTCCTTAAGACTGTTTTCGACTTTTCACCGAAATGTTCAGATTTTTTATTTACTTCCCATTTGTAGTTTTATTTCTATAAAATATTTCTTGAAAAACTAATAGGCCAATAGAATATTTTCGCGTAATTTGAAGAATCTTTGAACACTTATATAATATAAAAACTTCATTTAACCATTAATCGGTCACACTCCTTCATATGCTGTGCTTAGAGGAGAGGCGGAGACATTAAAAAGACTAAATTGTCTGAGGTTATTCTTGAGAAAGGCCTAAGTGACCACTTTGCTCCCTCTGCGTAACTACTTGGACTTTGTATTATATCAGTTTTTTTATTTTAAAGATGGTTTTAAACTTGTAATTAAACCACAAAAACTACCCATACGTTTATTATATTTCAAGGTCTTAAAAGTTGTCACAATCCCATGCTCAGTACCTCTTAACTCTAAAACTTTCTTTCAGTGCCGTCATAATCTTTCAGAATTCAAACTTTTCGTAAAGTTTTTCTCATTAACATCTTTTACTTATCCATCTCTTTCAAAAATATTTAAGCATTCCAATGAGCCAAAAAGTTCCTTCTGTTCGCATCACTTGTGGGTATTACCAATACTCAAGACAATATGTTGCATTGAAGGTCAGTTATTGAGGGAAATCTGCCATTTCAGTGTATTTTTTTTAAAGATAGCGCACAAGAATTTTAACTCGAGTTTTTAATGAGGTTATAAACACAAAATACCTGAAAATAATAATTACTCCACCTTTTTTAAGCCAAAATGCTATACTGGGTAATATGTTACTGTTAATTTACTAGTTACTTTAACAATAAGTTACAGCTTAAATTAACACATGATGTTTGTGGAATTAAGTCTATCATGACCCGCTCTAAGGCCAACAATTAAAAGAAATTTCTTTTCTTGTGAGCAGGTAATATGGATCGCTGGGTTTCCTTTCTGGATGTTGATGTTTCCACGTTCGCTAAATTGATTTCTTGTATGTATTTCTTTTATTCGCTTAATTGATTTCTTATACATGAACGATAGTTTTAGCTTTCGCTAGTTATGGAATTATACTAAGTTAATTAGCGTTCATTAAAAGCTTATCTACCCGTCCACCTCCTCGTATTCCACATCGCCCAGAATCTGCACTCTTCGTGAGATTTAGAGATACAGGAGAGATTTAGGTTTATTTCAATTTTAATACTTTAATTTATTTTTTTAATGTTTAATAAATCGGGCTTTGAGGCAATCGAGCTTTGGGGCTCTACGAAACCATCTAATTCCTCCCGCATCCAGTCCTTACAATCCAAAATCCTTCGAAAAATCCTGAATGATCCTTATTTTGTCACAAATCAACCCCTTCATATGACCTAAACATCCGATTTGTTGCAGACATAGCCCGTGATAGATACTCCTCTGTTCATATAAACCCACTTTTCCGTAATTTATCTTCCTTAGATATCCCTGATAACCCTCCAAGGCGACTGAAAAGAAGGTGGCCTCGGGATCTACTGCCTTAAAATAGTGAAGTACTACCACTGGGTATTTACTTATTGTGTTCTTTAACACAGTTGTAAATTACTATAAATAAAAAAAGCTTAATTCTTATTCTTGTCGTTTTCAGCAACTTCAGCACTTACTTCCACTTTACTAAAAAAAGCTCATTTACATGACTATCGTAAGACCACAGTGGACATATGAACTTTACTGAACCATCGATATCTCGTATCCTAACCTTAAAATGCAAAATCTTTCGTAAAATCCTCAATGCTCCTTACTTTGTGGAGAACAAATTCGTCTATAATGACGTTTATGTTTAATATGTTGCTGATTTGGCGAGAACCCCATACCATTCCTTCCATGAAAAACTCCATTCCCACTCCAAGCTACCATTTTCAATCCTTGCTTCTTCTTCGATTGCTGATAATTTTCGGAGGCGTCTAAAAAGAATATGACCGTGATACCTTCTGATTAAAATATTTTTTAGGAGAGCTGTCAGTGGGTAGTTTCTCTTCATGTGTATCACGACATGGTTTAATATTATACACACATACTTACTTTTTTTATTAATACAGTTTTAAATTTTAATAACAGATTCGATACCTCGGACTCCACCTTGACAAACGTCTGACTTGGAACCCCCATACAAGACTGAAAAGACAAGAAACTGCCCGACGTTTTCGACTACTCCAACACTTACTGGACAAACGCTCCAATCTTCCACTTACTTACAAAAGACTTATTTATATGACCATCATAAGACCGATATGGACTTACGGAGTAGAGCTATGGGGCTCTACCAAACCATCAAATTCTTCTCGTATCCAATCCTTACAATCCAAAATCCTTCGTAAAATCCTTAACGCTCCTTACTTTCTCACGAATAAGCTCATCCATAAAGACCTTAATATCCCATATGTTACTGAATTAGCCCGAACCAGATATCAATCATTCCATGAAAAACTCCATTTCCACTCTAATCCACTAGTTTCTATCCTATCATCCTCTTCGATTCCTGATAATCCTCCGAGGCGTCTGAAAAGAAGATGGCCCCGAGACCTTCTTGTTTAAAATATTTTCAGAGTGCTGCCGATGGGTGGCATCTCTTCATGTATTTCATGTTAGATTACTATATCCATCACATTTACTTGTTGTATATAATTATACAGTTGTAAATATCAATAAATATGTTTAAAAAAAAAAAAAAAAAAATTTAATAAACGTATAAATGTGGTCCATTAAGGGTAAATAAAATGTGATGTATAGGATTGTTGTTACATCTTTGTATGTCCATCAAGACTATCCCTTGCGTTGTATATCAAGAGTGGGGGAGGGTCAATGGTTGCTGATGTTTGAACATTCCATTGCATGTTCTGTAATGTAATGGTAAAATATTTAGATATATGAGCATCCTAAATATTATTAAAATATTGTAAACTGGTTGGATTCAAGATTTGTGATTTATAAAGTGCAGAGAAAGGGTTGGAGAATTAGCATCCAGTTTCTTGAATATTTTCCATTAATAATAAGGTAAGGTTCGCCCTTCATCCTTTTGATGGATGCACCTTCCCGCTGCCAGTGGATTACTAATTAGCCTCCTATTCATGAACCTTCTGTCATCAACGTCATCATCATGTCTATTTCTCTCACAAGTCGCAAACAATGGCCCGTTATCGACGAGCCTTGGAGAGCATTCATCAATTTCTATTTACAAATGCCCTTCCTACACATGGGGCTATGAAAAGCGATAACCTACACATAGCTTTCCTTTTGAACTATTTTGCTGATAAAGTCATTCGGGATGATGTGATAGCGGGAATGATTTGTAATGTTGAGTCGTTTCATACGGTGGGATTGGTGGACTTTTGATGTTTACTTCGTTTATGTTCACTGATTATTAGTGGACCGTTATTAATCTTCTCATTTTTATTTGATCATACTTCGTATGCGTAGCGACATTGCGAAGTACATGTTGCGAAAAATTCTTATAAGAAAAAGAAAAAACATGCATTTCAATGAGACCCCGTTCTAATCGAATCCTTGAAATCCAAAATCCTGGGAATAATCCTCAATATTCCTTACATAGTCACCAAAAAAAATCCATAAAGAGCCAAATACCCCATTATTTGCAGGCTTTGCCCGAAAGAAATATACCTCTTTTAATTCTAAACTACTCTTGTCCGTAACCTCTTATCCCCCTCTATAAATGATATTCCACCAAGGTGGCTGAAGAGACAATGTTCTCGGGACTACTTTAAATGAACATTTAAAGTGCTATCACAGGGTAGTTTCTTCAAACATCTTTATCAAGCCCATAATCTTTTTTCACATTTACTTATTTATTGTATTAGACACTTGTAAATGTCATTAAAAAAAAAATTATATCTATATATATATAATCTATGCCCTCGGTTACAATTTTCAATCTACTTGGCCCTACCTATTCTCCGCGCAGGCATGTTTGCAACCTATGAAGGATCTTATAGAAATACGTACTGCTGTTAGTACTAAAGCTGTAGATGAAACTCGGCTGAAGGATTTTCCACCAATTTTTGAGCATCTCCTGTAAAATGGCTGGATTAACTTCCTTCCACGGTTGAAATCGTATATTACTTTCCCTAATTCATAAGCTTCAGGAAATATCCGATGTTAATGCCACTTACTCCAGTTTATTATTTTTATGTTTATTCTAAATTCCTCACAAACTTTGTACAATAACTTTTATTTTATCAAGTATTCATTAATTAGGTTAATAAGGAAAAACATATGGTGTTGTTTAATGTTACTGTTGAAACAGATTGAATGAAAAGAGACAATTATCATCAGTGTGTGTTACCTAACCATGTAAATAGGTGTTGTTACCAAATATCTTATATCTTATAAAACATTCCTGTTCTGTTTCTGATTGATAAAATTCACCAGCACCGCAACCTTCATCTAGTTATACCTATAAAAAGTAATGCTGAAAGTGAAACAAGTCCTATGAAGCAGCTCATCTTCCAGGTACAGTGAAAGGAAATCTGTAGGAGGACCTCGCTGGCCACAACATCCTCCATCAGAACATTGACTTTCAAAGCAGTTAATTGAAGCAATGTTTCCGAGAAAGTCAGACCTTGTTTCCATTTTTTTGGCATAGCTTTATTTTTAAACTTTATTACAGATTCACACCTAGTTTTATTATAGTAACTAAGTTAATAAATTATATCAGCTATTATACGCATCGCAGATCTGATTTATGTTTAGAATGAATGACTATGATACCCATAGGCTTTCCAGACTAAATACTAACATCTGTAATTTGGATGAACCCACATTATGGACCAGACGTATTTTACAGAATGACGCGGTTTCCGACTTAGATCAGCGGCTTGCTTCAACTCAGATTGAATTGATTACCGTATCTGAAGATGGTGTTAGGTATTGGGCACGCTTATCAGCGTTCCCCAAAAGAGGTTAGCTGGATAGTTTTCTATAAATTGTGGGCATCAGAACAAAACTAAGTTCATTTTGAGAATTTTATATGACAGATGTTCCATCAACTAAAAGTATATAATTTATATTGCCATCATTGGACCTATATGGCATATGGGGTTGAGCATTTCTGTTCGAATTTACTTCTTTTTTTTTTATTATGCAAAAAGTCAATATATATATATATATTTAATTTGACTTTCTTTATAGGTTTTATAATGGATTATAACGAGGGTGGCAAGTAAAAGTCGTCTTTTGTGCGCACCAGATTTTTTTCAGTCATATAAACGTGCTCTTGTGATGAACAAATCTTAGGACGGAGAACACATTAATTACCTTTTTTATGGATGAAGGTGGTCCATCAAGGTGACCTTTTAAATGGGATTGCGTGCTGAAATACGGGAGTATCTCAAGGGACGCCCGTTTGTGGGGAGCAATAAAAAGTGTTAACTTCTCGCGTGTGCGTTCAACACCTCTTCTAATCCTCGTCACATTTTTTTACAGCCGGGGCTTGGAGCTTGACTGATAGCCAGTGTATATTTAGGCAGGGGGAGCTACCGTTAAACGAGGGTCACGTATTATTTTTTATTCTAGTGTTTACATAGTAGGAGACATTTAGAATGAGAAGAAAAAAAAAACTTTTCTAAGGAGTAGTGGAAAAAATAAATCTGGTGGGTGCACCATACAATTTCCACTTAACCCTTTACTTCATATATATTTTAAAAGTTTACGTTCGCAGAGAAATACTTTATATTTACCTACAGTATTTCGTTTATATTTAGCATAAGTATTTAGTTTCATTTAAATAGAATAGAATATAAATGAACATATAAATCCGAACCCGGCAGATGGCAATATGATGTTTTAAAGGGAGGAATAAATCCATGGTGCTATTATAGTCCAAAGGAAAGCATGTAAAATGGCGGTCTCGAGTCTTTGCCATGTCATGTACTCGTTAAAGATACCTCTTTTCCTTTACTTGATAATGTTAATTAAAAAATATTACTTTTAATAGAATTTCGGCTTATTCTATAGATTTTTTTGTTGATAATTTATGTAGAGGGCAAATTTAAACCAGTTGAAACTTTCGGAAATAAATGATTGTCGATCATTATTATAATTTTGTATTAATGATAAAGTTAAAGCAAGTTATTTATTACTTTATAATTTGATAGATGGATCGTTTATTGTGTTTTGGTTCTGATACGCTTTTAACTAGATTTTTAATGGCTTGCATTGCAACAACTCGTATCGACAAAAATTTATTTTCGAAAACTAGGTGTATATTTTTACCCATCTTATAACCAATATTCTCCTAAAGAACTTAATATGTTTCTCTGTCCACTTTTACGGAGTTCAAATTACGTTTTTTAACTAGATTTTTATCGTCCTTGCGCTCCTCAACTCACCTTTACTATTATTTTATAGTTTAACACGTTCACGCCGGGGCGAATATCTACGTTTTTCCGACACTGTTGCAAGTTCCAACGTGTTTAATGCAAGTCTTCTCATCTCCGGGAAGGTGCGTTCTCTATCTGCTCCAATTTTTCCAATGTAGTCAGAATACATACATCTGGGTGTGCCACAAGGGCGACCGGTCCTTTCGGCCTTTCGGGTGTCGTCCATTATACAGACATGCCTTTCTTACAGGATGCCACAGACTGATCTGACATCCAAATCCTCACGCATTCTTTCATTCCTGATGCAATTCCTCCACGTCTTCCTATTCTTCGGAGGAATCTCATTTCAGCAGATGTGATCTTACTCACATGCTTGCCAAGGGTGTCCAGCTTTCCGGTTCGTGAAGGAGCACCGGGAGAAACACAGATTAAAACTTCCTACTAACTTGCAGCTTGCCTATTATTGTTTTTGAAATCTGGTAGTATAGTCCATTGGCCTTTGTTACTCGATTTAGGACCTCCTGATCTATTTTACCATCACTGCTTATAATGGTCCCTAGGTACATATAATTATTCGTCGATTCTAGGGGTTCTCCATCACATAAAATCACAAGCTCCGCATTTTCGCTTCCAACACGCACGACTTTGCTTTTAATAGGGCTTGTACGTCACCCCCCTAATCTCAGTTCTTCTTCTCATTCCACTAATGATGACCGAAGGGCCTCCTATGAATCAGCTATGAGGACAATATTATCCGCATAGATCAAGGCTTGTGCTAGTACTGGTTTTAGTTTCTAATACCCCACCACTACTCTTGGGGTTCTCCTTTGGCACACCTTCGATATCTCGTCTATAAGAAGGATGAAGAACAGGGGGCTTTGACTATCTCCCTGCTTTACTCCTTTATAAAAGAGGAAAGGCTAAGACGTTTGAGCATTAGGCGTTACAATACCATTTGGGTCTTGGTGTTCTGATTTGATAGCGCTCACTAGGTTTGCCAGCACTCTTCTTGTTATCAGAGTGTCCCAGATCGCCTGTACAGGCACTGAGTCGAAAGCTGCGTTCGAATCTATAAATGCTAGGTAGGCTGCCTTGCCCCACTCCCATGACTTTTCTATAATAATAATTAGGGAGAAAATGTGGTCCTGTGTCTGTCGTCCCGGTCTAAACGCTGCATGTTCCTCTTCGATGCCTGCTCAACAACACGCCACAGTCGCTCCTATAGATCCCTTGTTTATACTTTGTACACGAGGAGAGGCATATAGGTGTATAGTTCTAACAAACACTATGGTTGCCTTTATTGTGAATGGGAATTATGATAAAGTTTTTCAATTCTCGTGACACCGATTTGAGGTCACAAATCTTTTAGAAAAACATTTAGTCATTCCATTACCACCATATTTGATGGATTCTGAAGCTATGTTATCTGACCTTGTAGCTTTTCCTAGCTGGATTTTTTCGATTGATAGCTCCGCCTCATTAGATTGCATTGTCCATGTCTTCATGGTATCCGACTGCACTATTGACCTCACCATTCCATCATTTTGTTTTCTAAGTAGAGGACCTTCTTTTTTTTTTTATATTCTGCATACTTCATTTAGGGTATTGAAAATATAGTTCTTAATTTCATTCCAAACGATATCTATCTCACAATTTCCGTTTACTTCTAGGCGGCGAGTTTAAAACAGTGACCGATATTGTTCTTGTTTGTTCTCCATTTTTAGCTTTCTGATATCAATCCGATTGTTGTATGCTTTGCTGAAGCTCTTTCGTGGATTGATGATTTCCGTATCTGCTATCAGTAGCTTGTGGTCTGTGTTTACTTCAATGTCAATGAAAAACCTTTGGAGGTTCCGATCTATGATAAAATCATTGATATGCTTTTCCTCATGGCATGATCTCCTCTAGAGTGCAAAATGTTATCTTATGGATAGTTCTCTGATTGAACCAGAAGTCGCCTATTACAGCACCATTAACAAATGATTCTTGGTTCCCAAGATTCCACTGCCTTATACATTAAGTCACCCATCACAAAAGCGACCCCTTCTTAGCTCTTTCTCTCTCACCAACCACAAAGTAGAGTAGAATATACCCATAAAGCAATGCTCGGTGTCCACTTCTTCTATTCTTAGTTTCGTACAACCCTTTTAAGTCCTTATGCAATGCTTTAGAAGCTAAAATACTTAATTATATTCGCAGCTTTCGAGAGATCCTTCCTAATCCGCTCCTCTTTCGTATAGAATTCCATTCCTTCATATATTCGACATTCTGATACTCTTCCGACCTTCGAATCCCGTCTATTTGATCACTTCTTCTCTATTAAATTTTTAAAAAACCCTAAATAAATTTGCAAATTCAATTTAAAACTCCCACATGTGAATCCATGACATTTGTATCTTGTATCTCATTTACTAGATGTATATCATTATACAGTTGTAAATAGCAATAAATCTATTAAATCAATTTAAAATAGTTAAATAAAGACATATAGAAACGATTATTTAAATATAATATTTTTAATGTGGTGCACTTGCACATTTAACTTTATTATTTCATAAATTTTCCATCAATACAGTAAAGCACTATTAATTAAATCTTTGTATATACGCACATATGTTTCTATTTTTTATCTTTTGTCTAGTTTTTTTTATTAGCTATTTGAATTATTATTATTAGTACCTACCTTTTAATTTATTACTATTGTTAACTTCTGTTTTTCATTTATTTTAGTTTTTGTTTGTTTTATTTTTGTACTCTAGGCACTAAAGTTCTTTTTGTATGTTGTGTAAAATTATTCTAAAGGGACTTGTCCCAGAATAAATAAAGAATTTATTATTATTTTTATTAATATACTTACACCATGACTCTCTGTCCACTGAGAAAACACAAGGTCACAACCTCTTACTGAAGGTAAGCTGTACTAGGGGGTTTGTATGTTAAAACTGTGCATATATTTAAAGAAGTAAATTAACTTTGTTTGTTTATTTTATTTCAAGAAATGTGTTTATTCAAATTATAGTAGAAATGTTAATTGAAATTGTAATTTTTGTGTTTAATCTTCAGTATGGCAAATAAACTATTGTCTATTGTCTATAAATCTGTTCGGGTTCCTCATCAAAATAATTTAAGATTTTTAACACTTTGCTTATTTATACAACTCGCAATTGACAACGATTTATTTCCAAAAATTTCCTTTGCTTTTGTAACGGTTGCATTGTCAATCAAAACACGGAGGTTACACGACGGTTTTTCAGGTCCCTCAGTGTTGCCAGGTGGAAAGGAATTTAATTATTAATATTAATTTTTTACCTGCAACATTGAGGTGACCAACCAATTACCTGCATCATGTGTACCTTGTTGTTTTGTGGTGATATAGTTAAAAATCTTGTGTGTTTGGACTTGTAAAACATTCTTTTTAATTTTATTTGATTATCAAGCAAAAGTTTATTTTTTTATTTCTTATTTTTCATCATTTCAATTGTGTTAAATCGTTCTTTCAGTTAATTAAAGTAACTTTTATTTTGAAACTTTATTTATTTTATTATTCTCCAACACCCATAAAAGTTTAAATTAGCCCTTAAATAATTTAAAGTCGGCTTCGGATCAACCTTTGATGTATTGTACAGCTTGGAATCTTTACAGCGTTCAATGGAAGAAGTAATAGTGTTCGTTTGTAATAAACATAGATTTTGTTTGCTTATTTTTATCAAAATTACATATTACCAACGAAAACTATATTCTGAGGTTAATGCTGATGATGTATGCACGTCGATGGAACATTTCGTATAAAGTAGATATCATTGTTTGGTAACGAAAATCATGATGAATTATCGGATACCGCTACAGACAACTCGACAAATATACAGCTTATTAGAGTAATGTGCTCATGGAATAATTTAATAACGGCAGTGTCATCAGAATGGAGGCTTTGATTGAAGTGCTAATTACGGGGGGCTTCGTTTATTGATTCCTACCTTGAGAACCCGAATTGTAGCAACATTGGTTAACACTCATGGATTTAATAGCATGACTTAACACCATCAGGTTCAATCTTCTCTAATTACTTATACAATGTCACACCTCAAAGCTTAATTTGATACTTGCATCCCCTTATATTTCCAAAGAGGTGCAAAATTCAAACGATGTATAAACATGTGACACGGTAAGGAAATAATTTCTTGAAAACAACCCAAATATCCTAATCTAAGAATCCTTTCAACGAGAATAGCGACTTTAACTCAGAATAAAAGAAAAATAAATAAATAAAAACGTCCTTAAAATATGGAAATCGGTCATATTCTTCGAAATAGTAAAATTAGTCCTTTTCTTGCGTTTAGTTTTCTTCCATTTTTAATCGTAACCTAATTACAAGACATGCCAATTGTTAAGAATCCTTTCGACGACGAGAAATGCGACTTTAACTTAGGGTAAAAAGATAAAGAAATTATGAAAAGGGTCCTAAAGATATGAAAATCAGAAATATCCTTCAAATAGTAAAACATTTTAGTGCGTAAACCACCCTCTCTCCCTTATATAGACAGAATTATGCTACTTTGGACCTATTCTTGTATCAGGAAGTGAGTTTCGATATTAAAAAGGTTCATTTTTAGGGTAGTAATCCAAGTTGTCAGTGAAAAATCTCGATTCGTATTCTTTTAAAAGGAGAATCGATTAAAAATGGAGGCTCACTTTCATTTCGAATCGTATCCTAGTTAAAAGAAATGTCAATTGTTAGGAATCCTTTCAAAGAGAATAGTGACTTGAACTTGGAATAAAAAAATTAAAACAGCCCTTAAAATATGAATATCGGGCATATGTAAGCCTATAAGCCCGATACCATAGGCTTACTATTAGACAAAAGATTGACATGGAACCCACATACAAGACTTAAAAGACAAGAACTCAACCGATGATTCGGACAGTTATACCGATTACTCAACAGAAAATCTGAACTTACAGTTGACAACAAGTTATTAATCTACAAAACAATACTGAAGCCTATCTGGACCTACGGACTTGAACTGTGGGGGACAGCTAAACGTACTAACATCAAACGCATTCAATCCTTTCAATCCAAAGTCCTCCGTACAATAGTAAATGCTCATTATTATGTCTCCAACTATACCTTGCACCATGACCATAATGTTCCATTTATTTCAGACCTAATTCCATCCGAATTTTCCAAATTCCACCAGAACCTTATTCATCATCCTAATCTTCTAGCTCAATCCCTATCCAGGCTCCACTCATCCATACAACCCATCTAGGAGGTTGAAACGGCAATGGCCCCGCGACCTTTTGTAAATATGTATATATTGGAGTTCTAGCACTGGCTAGATTCTCCACTCAATATGATGTATGTATGATTGTGTGTATGTTTATATAGATATTAGTGATTTCTAGACTTTATTTTATTGATTGATTATTGTATATATATTTTATTGTAATTTTATGCCGTGTAAATATTGTATGAATGTAGTATGTATGTTATCTATCACCACTACTATTGATGTCCAAATTGGGACAGATTGTAATTTTACTCAATAAAAATTGTTGTTGATTGAAAAAAAAGTATGGTAATCCTAGTTACCAGGGTATTATTTCGATTCATATCTTTTTAAACGGATAATCGAGTTTATCGAGTATATCAATAGGTTGAATCCCTTCAACAAGAATAAAATTAAAAAAAAAAATAATATAACAGTCCTTAAAATATAAAAACCGGGCATATCCTTCGAAATATTTAAATTAGTCATTTTCGCACTTCCAAAGCATCGCAATGTATAAACATGTGACATGGTTAAGAAATCATATTTGAAAAACTACTCAATTATATGATAAATTATTTCGTCAGTAATTTTTCATGCATATATTTTATCCATTCCATGACATGAGACGTAAGAGACTAATGGAGCTGCCATTAGGCTCATCAACAGAATTCTCAGACACTCCCATGTCTCCAACAATAATAATAGTCATAATAAATAACTATATAATATAATAAAATGCCGACCTCATGAACACTAAAGTCGAAAAAAATCAGGAAATACCAAGAACTTTCTCTAGAGCTAAAGTCTTTACCTCTTTGAAAAATCAATAATAACACTAATAGTTCTCTTTTGGAATGGACTAATACTAAAAAACACTAATGCGATTACGGATTAGTTTGGACTAGACCTAAGAAATTTTAAATTAGCTGAGAAAGCATGGTATCTGCTGATAGCAGGACATTTTTAAATAAGTAATAACATCTACCATGAATTTTTACCGGGAGGTAGGTTTAATACGTCATCTCCGAGGAAGAAAATAAAAAATATATAAAATATTATTATATAATATAAATATAATATTTACCGATATCGGAACATAATTGACGAGATCCCCGTCTAAGAACCAGGTGAGGTTGGCCGCCGGGTACGAACCATAGGCCTCGCAGACAACTTGCTTGCTTTGACCTGCTGAGAACATTTCTTCAGGGGACACTATTTCCACTTTATTTGGTCTTACTGAAAAAAAAGAAGAAAAGTTAATTTAATTAACTTATAAGACATTTTATACAGTTATACATGTTGTTATAAGTTTTAAATTTGCATGAATACATATTTATTTAAAATAATTAATTTATTTAGTAATATTACGTTGTGGCTCTTATGGGTCAGCGGTAAAAGTGACTAGAAAAATCACTAAATTGAGACGTTGATTTCCAAAAGGTACTAAAAGACATTTGTTTACGAAATTGATATTTTGACATATTTGTGTTCTCATAATTTAGTATTATTTATATCTTCTATTACATTTTATCTAATGAACTCTCAAGTCCTTTAGAACCGTGATTTAGAAATGCAGTTATTTTCTAAAGGTAATTATTACGCATTTCCTTCCAAATCATAATAAAACATTTCATTTCATAACTTTAATATACTGTTATTAATATATAAAAAAAGAATTATAGATTTTAATGAGAAAAGAATCAAATAATAGGTGTAATAATATAGTAATAATAGATTGGTGCGTTTCCTGTAAAATATCGTTTTTGAGAAAATCGTAAAAAGGTGCAAAATGCATGGTATAAAGTACATCTTCCGGTCAGCTGATTTTGATCAAAAAGATTCTGTAACATCTCGGGCGTATAGTTGTCTTAAATATGAAATTTCAGTTTCATAGCACTTGTCGTTTTCGCCCGGGAGTTACCACACACACAAACCTTTTTGCGGGACTTGGTCATTTGGACTAAGGAGACCCTAAAACGTGTATTTCCGTCGAAAACTGGAATTCGAAAATTTTCACGATTATATATTTACCTATATATATTTCATATATAGGCAAGTGAAAGTAAAAAAATTCTGATTACACAAAAAGTAATATCATATATTGAAAATAAAAGGAAAACACATAAAAATCAATAGAAAATATAAAAGTTCTCTCGTGAAATGAATCATAATATTAATTTTCAAAACAATGACCACTATTTATTTGTGTCACCGCTGTTTTCCGTGAATATTCTTCCACTTCAATTTAATCTCACAATGTTAATTGGGTCCGAAAGCAAAATTTTTAAAATTCGACATAATTAAAAAATGTATGCTAGTAGTCGTTAAAAATACTAATCAAGAACTAAGAAACGGTATTCTTTTTTTTTTATTTCTTTATTTTAGAAAGTGTATGATATAAATAAGTAGACAAAAACAAAATTATCGATTGGATAAAATTCATTACTATTAAAAATTACATTATAGGAGATGCAATAACTATGACCACGACTGTAATGTAATATTAAGGTCATATTGTAGGGTATTTTTTGTTACTTAGTATGGAGCGTTAAATATAGTTTGGAGGACCTGGATTAAAATGATTGGATGCGTTTGATGTTAAAATGTCTAGCTGCTTCCACAGTTAAAGCCATAGATAGGTTTTTGATAGTTTAATGTTTATTAGTCTGTGTAATTGGTTGAATCTCCTTCAAAATATATGAGGAATATTTATTTAAGGTTATCTCATGAAATTTCAGTTCAGAGACAACATAAAAAATTAGTGACGACATTAAAAAATAATTTTCAGAGACAACATTAAAAAAAAAAAAATAATAAATGACGACATTAAAAAATAATGTTCAGAGACAACATTAAAAATAATAATAAATAAATAATAAGTAACATAAATATGGAAGGGCAATGTAGAAATTAGAAAATAACTAAAATAGACAGTAGTTAGAGAACAACTTTAAATTCAAACTGTAAGAATGAGGGCTGACAAATAATGACCCTCCACTTAAAAGATGGTGGTAGGGGTGAGGTCAGAAAACTTAGAGTGTCTTTAGAAATTTCACACTTAAAAAAACAAATAATATTAGCTTTAAATATTTATATAAAGAATATTTTTTAAAATATATATATATATATATATATATATATATATATATATATATGAATATTTTTTTCCATCATATCATATTTGCGAGAAAATTATTAATTAATTTTAGGGTATATTTGTTAGTTAATTCCGGAATTTAAACTTTTTGTAGAAAATATTAAAAGGATAGTTTATGATAAATGACGTAAACTGATGTCTCCATGTCAGTGGGTTAATTTTGGCGAAAAATTTGCTCAAACGTTCCAGTATTTTTCTTTTGTATAGACATTTCATCCTTGGCCTTTAGAAAGTTGTTCGCAATGCTTTCAAACTCACCACCTTACCATAATTATGTTAATTGAAAATAAATAAGGTATTCTTTTGACAAAAAAAAAAAAAAAAAAAAATTATTTTATGAATATATTATTCGAACAGTCTCTTCTAATTTGTTTATATATTTATTTATCATAACATATAAAACATGATTATTAAAACATTACGTTTCGAGGTACCTTATGCCTCATCTTCAGATTTTCAGGTATCATCTAAAATATAATTGAATAAAGATTATAAGCAACTATACATACTTGAAAACATTGAATAGCACAAGAAAGGAATTAGATAAATGCTAATTTAGTCTACATGATAGTTGCAAGTGCATTGGCAACAAAAGGTTGAGATAATTAATATGTGACAATAAAAAGATAAATTTTAACAGAATTATTCATACCTAGGAACTTAATATGAATAATACTACAATAGTAATTGACCTATATTAGGATATAATATGGAAATAAATGTAAGTAGAATTCTAATAATAAACAGATTGTAAATATTTCAAATGAGAAATTGATTCTAATTTATTGATAATGTGTTGTTAATGTATGTATAGTTGCTTATAATATTTATTCAATTATATTTTAGATGGTATTTGAAAATCTGAAGATGAGGCATAAGGTACCTCGAAACGTAATGTTTTAATAATCATGTTTTATATGTTATGATAAATAAATATATAAACAAATTAGAAGAGACTGTTCCGAATAATATATTCATAACTTAAATTACTCTTCTATAATAGTAATTGATATAAAAAAATTTTATTGACCATTGTCCACCAGTTTGAACAATAATTGTTCATATATTTATTCATCTCTCCAGACGATCACACATATTTCTCACTGGTATTCTGCCCTATCCTGAATCCCGAAGAAAATACCTTCTTGGTATGTTTTTATTCTAATCCTTGAGAGCCAGTATAATTTCCTATATCCTTGACCTCCTTACTCCACTTTTATACCTACCCGCAGATTACACAAGATCTCAACCGATTTTTACAGAACTGTATATGAAAAGTCCTTTATTATCTGTGCTACCATACTTTCGGACTCCTCACGAATCTCCTTCCGTAAAGTGTCATCCCTAAACACATTCGAACACCATTTATTTCTCCACCTCCTCAAAGATCAATTTTCAGCACTCATGTAATCTATCAAGACTTGATTATATGCGACTAAGTTCATTTAAAGATGTCATCTGTTTTACTTAAATTATTTTGTTTTTGACTTTATATATTGCATTATCATTATAAGACGAACTATATCGTTCATAATAGAAACAGTTGCAGCCTCGGTGATATTAATAAATCAGGATTTATGACCGTTTAAACATGTGGATTAATATAGAATCTTTGATAACTAGAAAAAACGAAATTCAGGAGGAGATAAAGTCGCGGTTAAAGTTTCCGCCTTTAACCGTGACTTTTATTATTACGACTGATTTCCATTTGCCTACAACACGCCCTGATGATGATCCACAATGGGGGTTGGCAACGCTGACAAAAAATACACTGTTGAAACTACTCAATTGTTTCATTCACCGACGGCCACCCGGACTAATTCCTTTTAGTAATAGATAATAGTAACAATGATAGCTTATTATTAAATAAGCTTCGATTCGAGAGCTGATAGACGTCTTTAGGTCTTTTAGGTATCGAGATATCTTTGTCCATATAATACATTGTGTTCTAATTACGAAAATTGATCTAATTTTAACGTTATGAAGCTAAATATTACAGAAACCAAGCATTATACGAGAAGACTCATCATAATCTAAATTATTGGACATTAAATAAGCTTTAATTTCAGGCCTGATAGTCGTATGTAGGTCTCATAGGTTCCGTAATATCTTAGCTCTTGGACAATTAGTGGAGAGCTAACGCTGGGTTGTTCTTTCTCAAGAAGTTTTCACAACTTTTCTTCACTCTGCATATTTAATTATTGTGTTTGTTTAATGCAGTTGTAAATTATAATAAATAAATTAGAAAAAAAGTATTTATATATTCATTTAGAATTATAAGTGACAGCAAAGACTCATTGTGTCGACTGCTTGGATATATCGCCCTTAGCACTCTATTATTACCGCTCTTCTATTCTTAGGAGGATCTGGTTGGGAAGAATAGAAATGCTGTGCTTCAGAAGGGAGCATGTTGATTAGGTGCTGGGAGCACAAGGTTCTCCAGCAGCAATCAAGGAAAAATAACAAGGCGTAAGAATTCCCCGAGAGTGTGTACCTCCCAAGTTGGTTAATTGCCTGATGAGGCGAGATGTTACTTTAGAGTCCCGGCACAGCCCTAGTGCTAAGTTTCAACTTTCCTATAGTTTTTTCATTGAATTCTCTTAGTTTGTTATCAAGTCTATTCTCTTTTCACTAAGTCCATTGGCAACGTAGGCGTAGGCAGAGAGGGGGGGGGGGTAACGATGCTGAGGGGGGGGGGAAGAGACCAAAAATTGTGAAAAAATATAAAAGCATAAAGTAAGGTATAACGTTAAAATGTAAGAGACTGTTTTTACTTTCACTTACCTATGTTCTAAAAGAAAGCATTGCGATCGTGAAATTTTCATAATTCCAGTTTTCACCGGAGATACACGTTTTAGAGACCTCTGAGTCTAAATGACCAAGTCCCGCAAAATAGTGTGTGTTTGTGTCTGTGTGTAATTCTAGCACGAAAAAGAAAAGTCGTATGAAACTGAAATTTCACATTTAAAACAGCTATACCCTCAAGATGTTACAGCCACTGTTTCGTCGAAATCAGCTGACCAGAAGGGCCACTTTATACCATGCATTTTGAACCTTTTTAGGTTTTTCTCAAAAATGGTTAGAGATTTTAATTAAATAACTTATATCGATGTATAATTTAATTGACTTTAATATCATGATGGTTTCATTCTGACAGGGCTTAAATGAAAATATTTTAAATTTTCTTCCTCTAAAGGACCTTTTATTTGTAGATTCGTTGAAATAACTATATCATCTTGTTATCACTGATAAAAAACGGGTAAATATATAAGTTGAACTTAGATAACCAACTGAAAGATATAAGAGCAAACATTTTTTTTTAAAGCAATTTTTGAGTTTTTGAACATAACAAAAGTAATACATAAGTATAATATACCTTTAGAAAGCAAAAGATTTTTGAAAAAATATTATTTTGTACACAAAGTTGTAAAAGTCAACGGAGGGTGATGAAAAATCTAACTGATTGTCGTAGTTTATTTCCATCTTTAAATGTATTTAAAAATTCTGGAATTGATTTTAAGAACGGAAGTAAGTAAAAGTTGTGAGTTGCGGAACGAGACTTTTACTTCTCAACACGAACTTTTTTTTTTTTTAAATTATTTATTGTAATTTACAACTGTATTAAAGAACATAATAAGTAAATATGAGGAATGAAAAAAAAAATGTCATGAAAATGTCTTAAGAAAGAACTACCCAGTGGTAGCACTTCACTAACTATTTTAACTCAGTAGGTCCCGGGGCCACCTTCTTTTCAGTCGCCTTGGAGGATTATCTGGGACATCTAAGGAAGATAAATTACGGACAAGTGGATTTGTATGGGCAGGGAGTTTAGAATGAAAAGAGGAGTATCTATCACGGGCTATGTCTGCAACAAATGGGATGTTAAGCAATACGAACTTAATTTTCAAATTTATGTGCAAACAGTCAGTGTTTAGAAAATTAATAGGTCCTTTTACTTTCACTTATATATATATATATATATATATATATATATATATATATATATATATATATATATGAAATATTTATAGTTAGAGAAAGTATTGTGATCGTGTAATTTTCGAATACGCGTTTTCAACGCGCTGTATTTAAGTAGTACGAAACTTTATATTATTATATACTTTGAATCTTTTGCACCTTTTTACGATTTTTATTTGTCTTTTGATTAAACTCGTCATGCCGATGTAAACTTTAATGGGCACTAATATCATGTAGGTTTTATTCTGATTAAAATAGTCTGACAGGGCTCATATGTTGAATTTTCAAAAATTCTTACTCTAAAGCACTTTTAATTTCGTGGATTCAGAACAACTATATATTTCTAACTATAACATTAGCATTGATAAAAAAAAGGGGGAATATAAAATAAGAATGAATTTGATATCCAATCGTAAGTGAAAAGAGAGTTTTTCGTAAAATAAAATAGTTATATAGATAAACAATATAGCGTTGAAAGGCTAAAGATTTTAGAAAAAACAGTTCTAAATTTCATTTGTACTTTTTAAAAATAATTACATTTCTAGAATGCGTTTTGAAGGACTAGAGGGTTTCTTATAAGACATTGGATGGCGAGTATCTATTAAAGTAAACCTATAAGAGTACAAGTAAGTCAAAATATCTTTTTTTTTTTTTTTTTATTTTTTTTTTTTATATATTCTTTAGTACTGTTTGGAAATCAACGTCTCATTTGTTGATTGTCATTAAGAATAAACTTTTTATTTATAGGCAGATCGATATGCGACTTAAAATAATTAAAATAGGAGGAGATATGATAAGGAGGAGGGCTTGTTCGAAAGAATGATACAATAAATAAAAACGTATTGGCAATTATAAGTGATAGGTTTATATAACCAATACTTATTCTATACGAAAATAAGTTGAGTGTCTAAAGTGAAAAATATCCAAATTAAGATATTTTTTTAACTCACTTCCCTCCCTTCTAATTATTTTCAGCAGATTTTGCCCCCCTAACGAAAATACTGTTTTCTCTCCTTATGAATGGCAAACGTTAAAAAGGATAGTGTTCATACTCAGTCCTGTTTATATTTTTATACATATGATTTAAATATTGTCTCATATAATTATACTTATCTAATTTTGTTGAATGATATCCTGTGCTTAGTATGAATTCCATGTATTTACGGGTTATTCTAAAATAAATCTAGGAAAGGAATATATAGCTTTCAAATATCCCTTTCAATTTCCATATCAACTTTATACATTTGATATTTATTTCGTATTTTTTTTTTTTTTTTTTTTTTTATCATTACAATATTATATATATATATATATATATATATATATATATATATATATATAATATATATATATATATATACAAATTTTTTTACTTGTTCAAAAAATAAATAAGTAAATCATTTTGCAAAGGTGTGAGGGCGATAATAACCATTAGCTGTCTTTCTTCCTAAAAATTAAAATAATCCTGAAGTTTATGGGCTTTTTATGTTACCTCATATTTCTGAAATTCATAGTTTTTCAACGGTATATTATACATTCATGTTGCTATTCTTATTAAATACATTGATATATATTTCTACTGTTTGCTCCTTCAGTTGGGTATCAAAATCCTTTTAGTTCATATTCCCCTTTTTTTTATTACTAATACCAACAACGCGAAATGGTGAATTAGTCAAAATTAAACAAAAATATATAAAAGTTTCTCAGCACCTTACTTTACTTTTCTGAAAACATTTTCCTTTATTTATTTTTAATTTTTTACAAATTTTTGGAACTGGTCAGCAATTTATCCTTAATTTGCCAGAAAGTGAGGTGTGGAACTGCTTGTTCCACCGACAGAAAACTTTTTTTTACATGCCCTATTCTCTTGTTTCTTCCAAAAATGCGTTGTTTTTTTTTTTGTGTATTTTTAAGTAATATTCACAAAATGCAGTATCAATATAGACCAGTGACATAATTGAAGTCATACAAGATAAACACAGGATACAAAATTCTCATTAAAAAAAACGTTATATTTTCTCAATTACAAATGATTTTTCACAAATTGATAAATAACTAAGAATTAAAAAAACGGATTTTAACAATTTTTTATTATATCTACTTCGTATATTTATTAAAAGATTTTATTAGAATAATTGTTATTATTTTAATTTAATTATTTAATGAAAAAAAAATTTCGCCCCCGGGTGGGCTCGAACCACCAACCTTTCGGTTAACAGCCGAACGCGCTAGCCGATTGCGCCACGGAGGCTATAAATAGGGTCCACTAATTAAACTATAAAACCTCATAAAATAATTTTTGTTCAGTAGTTATTATGTATAGTAGTTTGCAACGAATAAAAGAATTTGATAAATAATTAAGAAATATTTTTCTAGCTAAAAAAACAACACGAAGAAATTTAATTTTTGTAATATAAATGCAACTATTATTAAATAATAATAATAAACTATTGATATCCAAATATGGCTAAATATTAATTTCTTAAAAATTGCCAATAGCTCAATTTTAATAAATCTCTTAATTTTAAATACATACATATATATATATAATACTTATGCACTTATATATGCAGTCGTGGTCATAAAAATCGCATGACTCAATAAACAAAATGTTTCCAAAATTAAACCGCATGTTTTTAAAAAATGCTGATTATAAAAAATAAATAATACATTTAAAATTAAAGAAAATCACATTAAAATCAATGATAAAAATACAAAAGTTTAAGTTCTCTTGTAAAATGAATTATAATATTCATTTTGAAATCTATTATCATTGTTGATCTCTGTCACCGCTGTTTTCCGGGAAAATTATTCCACTATATTTAATTTCACAATCTTAATTGTTTATATTGCAAAATACTTAAAATTTGAAATAATTAAATTTTTTATTCTGGTAGTAGTTAAAACTAACCAAGAACTAAGCAACATTATATTTTTTAAAATTTCTTTATTTCATTAAGCTTATGATATAAAGAAGTAGATATAAACAAAAATATTATATTACTTTTGGAATCAACGTCTCATTTTTGATTGTCAATAAATAATTTTTTTATTTATAACAATGACTTTTTAAAATAGGGGAGAATGATATGGAGGAATGGTGTGTCGAAAAGAATTGATGCAATAAATAAAAACGTATTGAAATTATAATCATAGGTTTTAAACCATACTTAATCTATACGAAAATAAGTTAGATTCTAAAGGAAAAAATCCAAAAAATAAATCATCTACGCCAATGAGATTTTGTAACAAATTATGTTCTCCACGACAATTTAATAAAGATATGTTCATACTCAGTGTTTGAATTTTATCTATGATAAGATATTGTCTCGTATAATATACTTATAATTTGTGAATGGATAGTACTTTGCTAGAAAATATCCATGTAATTTTAGGGCTTATATATAAAAAAAAAAAAACATACTGAGTTTCAAAATATTTCAATTTCATATACTTTTCATTTGATATTTAATTTCATATTTGTTTTTTATTTTTTTTTTCATCAAATTTTAAAATAGATATATAATAAATATCATATACATATAACAAATTTTTTATTGTTCATAAAAATAATAAGTTAATAATTTGAAAATTGACTAGATACATTAGTGTCATTTTTCCTAAAATTAAATAATCCTAAGTTTATGGCTTTTAATGTTACATATTCTGAAATTAATTCAACGTAATTATAATTTTTTGTTTTCTATAAACAAATCTATTCTACTTTTGTCTTCATTGGTATCAAACCTTTAAAGAATTCCTTTTTTAAATTACTAAATACAACAACGTCGAAACGGTTGAATTATTCAAATTAACAAAAATATTAAAGTTTAAACAACACATAAACATCTGAGAACATCTTTATGTATTTAATTAAAATGTTTGGAGGTCACTAATAATCAATTTGACAAAAAAAGTGTCCCCGCAAAAATTTTTTAATGTTTTAAAACAGGTAAGTTTTGATTTATTTTTGTATTTAAGTAATATTCTAAAAAAAAGTATCAATATAAAACCTTGCACATATTGATGTCAGAATAAGGATAACACAGGATTCCAAAAATTTCGCCTTTAAAAAAAACAACGAAAAAGAACGAATTTTCTCAAATACAAATGATTTTTTCACATGGCTAAACAACTAAGAATTAACAATGTTTTGAACATTTTTCAAATTATGATTATTGATTTTATTAAAATTTTATTAGAATGATTTCTATATAAATTACATTTTTATGAAAAAAATATGGTTGGGGAAACCAATTCGTAACAGAACGTAGCATTGCCCACGAGTAAAATAGTCCATATTACAAAAACCTATATATTTTTTTCATGAAAAGTTTTGCGAATAAAAGAATTTGATAAATCATAAGAATATTGATTCTAGTAACGAGTAATTTTTTTTAGTATAAAATGCAGATATATTAAAAATAAAAGAAAAATATACAAATGTAATATATTAATTTTTTAAAATTGCCATAGCCAATTTTATTCTCGTAATTTTAAAATACACTTTATTTTATTGATTATTGCTTGGGTCATAAATTTATCAAAAAGTTTCCGAAATTACACCGCACTTTAAAAATTTCTATTCAAAAATAAAGTAATTAATTTAATTGAAATCCTATTAAACAAGTGATAAAATAAAAGTTTAGTTCTTAAAATAAAAATGCTAAGAAACATGAAGATCGCATGCTGTTTGGAAAATTATTCCACTATATTATAATACAATGTCAATTGTTGTAGAAATCAAATTCTAAAGTGATTAAAAATTACATTAGTAGTAAAAACTAACCAACTAGGAAATTTATTTTATAATCATATGCATTAATTATGTTTATAAACAAGTAATTCAAAATATATTTATGACCCTACTGTACATGATCGCATAATAATTTTTTTTTTGTAAACAATGTTTTCAAAATTGAAATGTTTTTAGTAATTTTTGTTATCAGAATAAATTTAAAAAACCTTATCTTTCTAAATATTTAAAATGGTTAAAAACCATTAAAACAAAAAAAAAAGTTAAAATCATGATAAAATTTATGGTCACGTTTTGAATGAATATTTTATTTATCTTGAATTTATGCGGAATAAGCAGTATTTATTTATTTAAAAATTAAATTTGTTATGTAAAGAGTTGTAAAAAAATAACAAAACATTTAAAATCAATAGTCTCACTAGGTTTTAGTGATTTAGAAGAATGGAATAAAATATTAGTTTAGGCTAACGTTGTGATTTGTTGTTTTAATATTATATGAGACAGTGTAAAAAAAAAAACACAAAGTTACTACAACTTACTACCAGTCAATAATAAGCAATTACGTTTAAATTATTTCTATATCATGTACAGTGGAAAAAAAAAAACAGAATATTAAAATAACTATACAATAATTAATAGATGATGTTATTGTTAGGAGAGCCTAAAACATTTTTGAATAAATTTAAGAATGCATTGTACAATTAATTGATATACAGTAGTTAAATACATAAATACATATAAAAAATATAAAAAAACACACACAAAATAAATAATTACAAATTTACTTACAAGTTGAGAAAAATTAGTCTTACATAAACCTATGCGTATACTACAAACTTAGAACACTAAAACAAAGATGTTAGGAATAGTTCAGATAGAGATTTTCCAAATTACTGTGATCCGAGAATCAGGGTTCCCCTCCTTTTTTTTTTTTTTTTCTCTTTTCTTTGGAAAGTACATTATAACCGAGTTATTATTATTGTTTTTCAGACGTACTGTTAATATGCGCTTATTAAGTTCGCATAACATGAATTAAGATTTACTACATCTGATTTTTTGATTATGGAGCGATTTTTATATGTTTCTAAAGTAATCATTTCCTTCATACTGTTTTTTTTCCCGTAATGCATCATTTTGGGTGAATTGAATTTAAATGTATGTCCCGTTTTTCTGAAATGTGTGGTGAGAGCAGTTTGATCTGGTTTATTGTTTGTTTTTTTTCTATTGAAGTAGTATTTGTGTTTTATACTCTCCTTTTCTGTCTCTCTAACAATAATCAGTCAAAAATGTTTTAGCCTCTCTAACAATAACATCATCTATTAATTATTGTATACAAATTTTATTATGCTGTTTTTTGTTTTACTTCTGTTAGACCGCGAGTATGAGCTCAATAAATTCTCGGAACGAGGCCTAAATAAAATTGTTTATTTATTGACTAAACCTTAAGACCAGTAGATAACTTGAATTATCAACAGTCGAGAACTAAAAAAAAAAAAAAAAAAAAAAAAAAAAAAAAAAAAAAAAAAAAAAAAAAAAAAAAATATATATATATATATATACACGTATGACGATGTGACATCGGTATCATGAGTAACAAATACAGTAGAAGTATGGTTATGATATAAGCATCAAAATAATCTTCAATGAAAACTTTTTGAAAGGTAACACCATTATTTCGTATTATGTAAACGACCCTTAAAAGCCCTATCAAAAAATTAAGTTAAGTCTATTGAGGGATTAGAAAGTGAGAAGTTTAAGGAGGTGTAGGTAATGCGGGGGTCCTAGGACTCAGCCCTGTGGGAGCACAACAGTTGAAGAAATTTACCCATCCTCTTTACTTCCTTTTAGTACCTCTACACTTTGTTTCGTCTCAGGGAAAACTGTTTCTCTGGTTCAGTCTCCACATATCGTCGAACAAACTTGAAAATTTATAAATTTGATATATTGTAGAATTCAAATAATTCTTCTAATAAATAATGTGGGAATATATGTCAAAAATACTGCAATATGGTATACAAAATTATTCTTTCCTTTCCTCGTAATCTGAAGATGTTATTTAAAGTACATATTAGAAAATATGGATTAGATAAACTCGTAATGCTTTTAAGAGAAACTAATTCTTATTTTACAACGGGTTCGTTGCAATATCTCCTACTAAATAAATTTATTCTTTTTACGAAATTCCGTTTTCTTTGAATTGAATCTCTTCCACACTATCAAGTCCTAGATTACATTCCAAATAAATGAAAATTGTTCCTATTGAACTCTTTTTTTCTCATTGTCTATACAGCTGATACCGCGAACCATCCTGACACCATCCTTTCTACGTATGCTCATGATATTTTGTGATCTTCTCCTTCATGGACCTAAGAATCCATCGCTGAGTATTGGCCTTCTGAGTGAGTTTTTCTCATTTGGTGCCTCTCTATTGTCGCTGTCCTCTAGTTATCCGTCCAAGGAAAGCTCTAGTATCAGAGTCCACACCATCCATCCAGCGCAATCGAGGCTGTCCGATTTTTCTCTTCCGTTCTAGGCGTATCTGCATCATTTTGCTGGTTGGGCATGTCTCGTCCGTCCTGGCTACATGATATGCCCATTTTAAACCTAGTAGCCTAATGATCCCTACTGGTGGGTCTTATAACCCATTCCTTACGTAGTCTATACAGCTGGATATCCCATCTTAACATTCCATCGTTTGTACGTATGCTTAGGATATTTTTGCGTTATCAGTTGGTAATGATTGCCTCCAAAAATCTTCAATCCCACATCAGAGACCTTGAAGTATGGTATCAGAATTAGATGATTTAAATAAATTAAAACTAATCCCTCAAAAGAACCTTTAACTTGGTCTCAATCCTATGACTTCATGTTCTACATCATAAAAAATATTCTGCTTATCCGATACCAAGGACTTCATCTTGACAAAAGCCTTACTTCTAACTCTCGCACAAGACTAACAAGAGAAGTGGCTGCTAGCCGTTTTTGGCTACTGAGTAAGTATAGACGAGACAGACGCTCTAACCTTCTACATTAAAAAATAAAGGCTCCATGACTTGACCTTAATAAGCCAATATGGATTTACGGAGTATTGCTGTGGGGCTCTTCTAAGCTATCGAAGGCTTCTCGTATACTATTAACCCAAAATCCTTTGTTGAATCTTTATAGCTTCTATCATTGTCACGAATACTCAGGACACTAATGACCTTAATGTCCCATATGTTGCTGCTTTGGCATGGACGGGGTACTAATCTTTCTATGAAAATATCCATTCCTACTAAGGGGTTGATATTCCTATGAGGCTTCTTAAATGAAGTGCCCACGAGACATTCTGGTACAGAATTCTATTTGGAGTGCTGACATTGGGTCATTTTTTAACTCTTCGGTTTCATGTCATTTTGTTTTGAAGCTTATTTGCATTAATGCATTATTAATCATTAAATACAGTTGTAAGTTTATTTTTATTTTTTATCCTTTCTCTCTACCGTAGAGCTGTGAGAGGGGTTCGCATGTAGAGCCTGATCCAGAAATTACTATCCTGCGACACTTCTTGTAAATTTCAATAGATAATAATAATAACGAAAACTTACAAAATATCCGGATGACTAGCGTGGTGGTGACAGGATGGCCGGCACTCCTGGCCTGGCAGGTGAGCTTCCTCCCGTGGAGGTGCTTGTTGGCCCCGCCGAGGTGCAGTCTGGACACCTGGTTACCGCTGATCTTCAGCTCCGAACTGCTCTCCAACATCTTGTCGTCCAGCCACCAGCTGACGTTAGGTGTAGGATTCCCTGAAAATAGTGAAATAGCTGGTATTATCGCAATATAGATAGATAGATAGATAGATAGATAGAAAAGTCTGTTTTTATTTTTCAAAATTAAGTACATCAAATAGCCAATAAGCAAATAAAAATAAAATAAACAAATTACAAATTACGAAATACAATAATAAAAATCAGACACACTACATGGTCTGTTGACCGTCCGTGGAGTATGTGTTTATTAACAAAATTAATCCTTAATCTATCAATATAAATAATCAATAACAAAATAAGAAACAAACACTTCCCATGCTATTTATTTACTAAAATTAATTCACAAATAGTCAAATTTACAATTAGTTAAATTTAATTTAACAAATTCACTAATAGTTAAATTCTCTCGTTAGTAACATTCTATAAGAAAAAGCCGATCTGGAGAAATTAACTAACGCCAGCCAATCTTTTCCATTTATCAACTCTAAAACTTGATCCCACGTTAAATTTTTAGAATTAAAATATTTTTTTCTGAACTCAGTAAGAATCGGACAGGCAGCCAAAAGTGAAAAAGATCTTCTGTTTCATTTGTATTGCACAAACTACATTTATTATTTGTTTTCATGAAATGTTTGTAATTCAGGTTTAATACATCAGCTCTTATTTTAATTACCCATCTAATCACCTGCAGTGAATATTTGTCAGTAATATAATTTACTGTGGTTAAATGTGGATAAAAGGGAGAAGTTTTAGAATTTTTAACTTTAATAATATTTTGAGTATAAATATTTTTTTGCATTTGAACTCTTAATGCTGCTAGACTATTTTTCCATAACTTAATATCATCACAGTTAAATAGATTTAAGTTAAAATTTAATCCATGCGATTCTTTCAGATAAAGTATGTTTTTGAACCATGCTATTTTTTTCTTAATTATACGTGATGCTAATATCTTTGGATATCTATGTGGTGGTAAATTCAAAATTTTAATAATATAATCAAAATGCATCTTTAGGGTGAATATAAATATTGGATCTATTGTTGTTTCAAAATGAAGAAAATGAGTGGGAGTATATTTTGGCAATTTAAATAGTTTTTTAAGAAAAAATCTTTGTAGTTTTTCCACGGCATCATGACTAACCCCACCCCAGACTTGTGCTCCATAGCACATAACTGCCCTACTAATGGAATTAAATATCTCCAACTTTTTTGACAGAACTATGTCTTTGTTTTCCATAAACTGGTCCCAAATCAAATTCAAACCCACCTTAGCTTTATTCAGTTTTTCTTCAAGGTGTTTTGTCATTGAAAGAGTAGGCGTAAGAGTGATCCCTAGATATTTGTACTGCTGTACTACTTCAATATTTTCTGAGCCTAAGAACCATTTTTCTTTACGCGCTGGCCTACCACCATTTCGAAAGACCATTATTTTTGATTTTTCCAGATTTATTCTCAGATTCCATTTATTGCAGTAGTTTTCTAGAGAGTTAATCATATTCTGAAATATCGAGGGATGTGAGGATAAGAGCACAATATCATCCGCATAGGCTAAGTATTTAATTTTACAATTTTCTTCAACCAAAATACCGCCATCTAAATTCTCTTCCAAATCATTTATATATATTGAAAAAAGAATCGGACTTAGCAAACAACCCTGTCTCACCCCTGATTCAGTTCCAAATGGTTCAGTCAAACCATCCAAATTCCGAACAGAAGCATTAGTTTCACTAAGCAGATTTTTAATTTAATTAATTAATTTTGACGTAAATCCTACTTGATATAATTTGTAAATTAGACTATAACGGTCCACACTGTCGAATGCTGTAGAAAAGTCAACAAAAAATGCATAAACCTTTTCCCTTTTCTTTAATTTTATCTTAATTAAACTAGTTAAAGTGAATATGTTGTCAATTGTGGAATATTTTTTTCTAAAACCAGCCTGGGCTTCTTTAATTATATTATTTCCATCAATGTAGTCCAAACATCTAGTTAGAATCAAACCTGTAAATAACTTGGCAATTGCATTTATAAAAGAAATTCCCCTGTAATTTGTAGCCAAATTTTTATTCCCTTTTTTTTATAGTGGGAAAATAATAGATTTTTTAAACCCCAAAGGGACAACTCCCATTTCGAAAATTCTATTAAATGTAGCCAATAAAATGTTTAAAAAGGAATCCGGAGCGTACTTATAAAATTCATAAGGAATCCTATCACTTCCTGGTGCCTTATTATTTTTTGAGTTAGCCAAAACTACTTTTAACTCACTGAGAGAGAAGGGTCTATCCAAAATATCATTCGAAATATAAGGTTCAGCATATAAAATTCTATTTGAAATTAAAGGAGGGTTGTACAGAGTTTTAAAGTGGATAAGCCAATCTTGAAATGATATATTACCTACTGACCAGTTATTACTTTTCCTGAATACTTTTACAAGCTCCCAAAACTCTTTACTGTTTTTTACTGTATTTAGACGTTGTGCACATTCTATATAATATTGCTTCTTTTTTAATAAACATAGATGTTTATAAGTTCTATTTGAATTTAAATACTGCAATTTATGGTGAGTAAACATTGTTTTTCTAAATAAATTCAGGAAATCAAATGACCTCTTTCTAGCTAAGAAACACTCTTTATCGAACCAGGGATTTCTACTTTTATATACTGACCTTGGGTTAGGATTATAATTAGCAGATCTTTTGACAATATTTGAGAGAATATCTATAATATCTTCTAGTGAATTCTCATTTACAGACACGCGACCAGCCAAACTATCCACCCTAGAACGATAAACTAGCTCATTTTGTTTTAACCAATTTATTTTAGGAAGAAGAGGTAAGGTAGATTGTTCAATTAGCCTGTTACTGAATTTAAAAGAAGTAATAATCGGCATGTGGTCCGAAAAAATTTGATTATCAACAGTGAAATTTTTAATTACAGATAGTAACTCCATATTTACAATAGCATAATCTATTACAGAATTCCCAGAAGCTCCCAAGTATGTAAAATCTCCTTTTATATCATTCTTTACACGACCATTTAAAATAACTAAATTAAAATCGTTACAAAGTTCTAATATTTTTTTACCATTGACGTTTAAATGAGTGTCTCTTGAATTTCTATACAAACATTCAATATTGGCACTAAAATCTATATATTTGTTTGACAATATTTGTTGATCTGATACTCTACTATTAAAATCCCCGACCAAACAAACATTTAAGTTATTTACCTCATAAAGGAATTCCAATAAGCTATTGTAATCTCTTTCCCAGCTGTTACAGTTTAAATACACAGGCAAAACATAAACATCAAAGTTATATAAACTTAACATTACTAAATATTTTTTTGAGATTTCACAAAACTTAATATAATTTTTATAAGGTCTCTTTAAATTTATACCATATAAACTGCCGCCTGAGGCTCTACCATATGTTGCCTTTCTAATAGCAGGCACCCATATTACATGAAAATCATTAAATAAATGTTCATACCTTGACTCATCCTTTTTCTCAACGAAAGTCTCAAATAAAAAAAATACATCAAACTTCTTAATATATTGAAAAAACTTAAAGTCATCTTTTTTACTTTGCATGCCACAAATATTATATGCTAAAATTTTCACCGATTGTTCTTTCAAGGCATTCCCAAAAATATTTCCTTGATGTGAAGAAATTTTTTCTTTAAACTTTGATATAATACCAGTTGATTTTGATTTGTGTGGATTATTATCAATATGATGATATTCTGGGGCGAAAACGAAAGGCTTTTAGTTTTTCTTTTACCAGGATTTTCATTTTCAACATCCAGTAAATTTTCTTCAGGTAATTTTTGAATTTCTGATGAACTTAAAATAGTTTGCATCTCATCAAGAGTATAGAGAGTCCCTTTAAATTTAATCTTATTTTTAATGATAACAGATTTTTCGTCTATTTTTCGAACTTTTATTAAAGCTTCATGCAAAGTTTTTCTCCTCTTTCTATCCAGGAAGGTGCGGTCGTGGGTAATAGAGCAATTAAATTCTCTCAGTTTTTTCCCTCTTCTCAAAAAAACTCAGTTTGTCCCTATTGCTAACGAATGAGATAAGAATAGGCCTAGGGGCGTCACCTCTCCCAAGCCTCCTGCAATAAGCCACGTCTTTCACTGTTAAATTAGCCTCGGTTCTATTAAATAAATTTTGTACCGTTTCATAGACGTCTTCAGGCTGATCTCTATGAGGTTCAGGAACTTTGTAAATTATACTGTTATTTTTAATCAATTCTCTTCTGAGGTTATTAATTACCTCCTCCTGCATCTGTACTTTCTGTTCTAAAAGGGCTTGTTTAGCTTTACTTGCTTGAAGTTCCTCAAAGATTTGTGACATCGTTTGTTTTATTTGGCCCAAATCATTACCAATTGATTGCGTATTTTTCGAATTATTTTTTATTTCTGACATGATGTCTTCTAAGGTTACAGAGGTTGACATTGTATTGTACGGTATTTATCTTCTTACTATTATCGATTGATGTCAACAGCTGATGAGATGGGTGGTGGGGATGATTCCTTCACGACGAAGATATCTGATGTCATATATATAATTATATATTATATATAATTATATACATATATATAAAAGAAATAAAGCAGCGATATAAGAAGCTATAAGTTGTTTTCGATTTCAAGTACAACCGACAACCTGACTTCAAGTGGCAGGGAAATATTTGTTTTTTACTTACGTACCCGTACCTTTATAAGGGATGGGTTGCTTTTTTGTAGGGGGAGCAAAAAAGATGGGATGTACTTTAAAAAAAAACTGGGTTACTGGGTTCTAATGTACCTTCAAAACCATGCCAGAAATGTCTTGGGTTCACTAAGTATTTCGCCAGCGGCCGTGCATACAGCTGGGCAGGCCGATATCACGCTCAGCCACCAGGTTTTTCCCCAATTTCCGGGAACTCACTTATAGGGGTTAGATGTGTCCCAGAAAGGACTTCCTATTTAAGGATCGCTCAAATGCCCGAAATAACAGAATACATAAATATTCTGGTACAACCGAAGTTCAAACCCGGAACATAGAGAACAGTAGCCTAGTGCTGTATCCTTTGGACCACGCCGCTCCATTCTTTCTATTACATATATATGAAATATGTAGTAACGGAAAGTAGAACGATCATGAACATTTTCTAATATAGAGAGTACACGTTATGTGGTCTCCAGAGCAAAAAAAGAAACAGGTCTCGCTGAATGGTCTCGATATGTACCTCCTTGTAAGACTAGCCAAACTGAAAGGATATTTTTAAGAGAAGTCTATGCTTGATGAGATGCTGCATTTTTACAAAGATCGACTAAGTTAAAATCGTGTGTTGAGCAAACCAGAATTTTTTTCGGTTCATAAATAATAACATAGGTAGTATATGTAGACGTAGTACGATATTACATGTAATTTTGGATTTATTTAATATCAATTTTTTTTGTTGAAAAATACCTACCCCCAGAGACGATGCAAACCAATTTGATGTCCTGGCTGATCCTGTAAGGACCTGCAATATCCTTCAGTTCAACGTTCTCGTCTGGATTGTATATCTTAGGTTCCGCAGAAGGAGCTGTAACAAAAATGGATTTATGGCCACGAACACATTTATAAAATGAAAATATGTTAAAAGAATAATTTTTGGAACTATAAATTTGAAGTCTACACCACTAAAAACCTATTGTCAATATATTGGGTGAACCATAAGTTCGTTCGTTGTTTGTTTTTTGTGCAAATGTTTTTTAAATATCTACAGTTCTTTTTGCCTTATCTGAAAAAAATACAGCTATCGGAAAAAGATTATGTCCACTTTTGGAAACTGTTGTGTTTGGTCAAATTGGGATCAGTTTTGTTTGTTCTACAGCTTAGTGAACATTATTTTAAAAAAAGCAAAAGTGATTCGGAGGCCTACTGATAAATATTCAAGATGTAAGGAGACAATACCTTACCAAACTGTACTACTAAAATAGTTTGGAATGTTTCTTTTCAGAGATACGAGTCTCGGGTATGCACTCCCCAGCGATCGGCCCACCGAGGTTGATTCCAGTGGAAGTCGTTAGTCGAAGTATGGTGGCTACAGGTACGATAAATTGTGGAGACCCTGGAAATAGGTTTTGGAACCGTTCTAAGGCATTTAAAATAGCTTGGCTACGCGTCCCGCCATGATGTTTGGATGTCACACAAAGTGACTGAAGGTAACTGCTAACAGCTAACTGAACAATTGAATTTCAATCAGTAACTTTCTTCTGAACAGGCACAAAAGGGACCCATATCTCAACCAAATAGTGACGGATGACGAAAAGTGGATCAACAATGACAATGTAGTGCGCAGAAAAAAAAAATATGAAAAATTATAAAAACTAATTAATTACTTGACACGTTTTAGCGAGCGCGCACTGGTCAAACATCAAATTTATTTGCTAAAATCTAAAACTTCCCTACATTTTACGTTTGAAGTCCCTAAATACGGGAAAATAATACAAAAAATCTAATTATGGCTTGGTGTAGCTAAAACCTGCTAATTGATGTATTTTATATCACTTAGGAAACTCTTCAAATTATAGATTGTGAAACTTTTGATTCGGAATGTTGTGTCTGAAAAAATTATGTATCACCCAAAATCGCCGAAATTCTTAGTAATATTTAATGACTAGAAGAATTGATGAAACAATTCCTACAAACAAATCCTTGGGGTAACTAGCGGGTTATATAATTTTCGTTATTGAATAGGGGCATACATTTACAAATTGCTAAATTAACTCTACAGGTGAGATTGCAATGTATATTAAATAACGAGTTTGGAAATATAATGTCTTACCTGTCTCAGAAAAGTCCATTGTTTAATAAAAGCAAAAATACTTTGCGCTAAGCAAGCCTTGAACACAATAAATGATCATTGAATAAATATAGCATTTCCAAGTCAATTGTAACCTTTTCCAAGTCAAATGTAACTTTTTCCATTTCAAATGTAACCTTTTCCAAGTCAAATGTAACCCTTTCCATTTCAAATGTCACCTTTTCCAAGTCAAATGTAACCCTTTCCAAGTCAAATGTCACCTTTTCCATTTCAAATGTTACCTTTTCCAAGTCAAATGTAACTTTTTCCATTTCAAATGTAACCTTTTCCAAGTCAAATGTAACCCTTTCCATTTCAAATGTAACCTTTTCCAAGTCAAATGTAACTTTTTCCATTTCAAATGTAACCTTTTCCAAGTCAAATGTAACCCTTTCCATTTCAAATGTCACCTTTTTCCATTTCAAATGTTACCTTTTCCATGTCAAATGTCACCTTTTTCTTCACTTCTAGCCTCAAATATTCCGTTTTATTTATTTATTTATTGAAAAATAATTAGTTTAATTAACATTATGACTTTTTAAATAATTTTGGCATATTCTATCGCTATCTTTTTTGTTTTTTATTTATTTGGTATCAAGTTCTGTTTTTTACTAGCTATATTAAAAAAAAATAATTATCGTCTATTTAGTTTTAAGATAGTTATTGATTTTGAGTTTTTTAGAGGGGAGGGGTAGTTTTTGTGAATAATTAATGTGTTTTCGGGTATTATAATTACTTTTTCGAGCTGTATTTTTTATCGCTCGCGTGCGTGTTAACTCGCACTTACTTTTAATGTTTTTAATTGATGTAGGAGTTGATAGTTGAGTTTTCGGGTATTATAATTACGTTTTATTTTTTTATTGCTGCCATACATTTTAACTCGAACTTACTTTTCATATTTTTTACTGTCATAAGGGTTGATAATTGTCTTTTCGGGTCTTATTATTACGTTTTTCGAGCTGTGTTTTTACCGCTCGCGTGCATTTTAACTCGAATTTACTGTTAATATTTTTTAATGTCATAAAGGTTGATAATTGAGTTTTCGGGCTTGTGATTACGTTTTTCAACTATGTTTTTTATCGCTCACGCTTATTTTAACTACAATTTACTTTTTATGTTTTTTATTAATATAGGGATTGATAATTGAGTTTTCGGGTCCTATAATCACGTTTTTTGAGGTTAATTTTTTTTTATCGCTCCCATGCAATTTAACTCGAATTTTTTTTTAATGTTTTTTATTGATATAGGAATTAATTAATGTGCTATGGGGGCTTATGATTACGTTTTTCGAGCTTAAATTTTTATATCGCTCTCAATTATTTTAACTCGAGTTTACTTTTAATGTTTTTTATAGATATAGGGATTAATTATTTTGCTTTCGGGTGGTTATGATTACGTTTTTCGAGCTGTATTTTTTATCGCTCTGGCTTATTTTAACTAAAATTTACTTTTTATGTTTTTTATTGATACAGGGGTTGATAATTGTGTTTTCGGGCCCTATAATTACATTTTTTGAGTTTTATTTTGTCATCGCTCCCACGCATTTATCTCGAAATTACTTTTAATATTTTTTATTGATATAGGGATTATTAATGTGCTTTAGGGGAGCTATGATTACGTTTTTCCAGCTGTATCTCTTATCGCTCATGCGTATTTCAACTTGTATTAACTTTTAATATTTCATATTGTTATAGAGGTTTGTAATTATCTTTTCGGATCTTGTGATTACGTTTTTTGAGTTTTATTTTGTAATCGCTCCCACGCATTTATCTCGAAATTACTTTTAATGTTTTTTATTGATATAGGGATTAATTAATGTGCTTTCGGGGAGCTATGATTACGTTTTTCCAGCTGTATCTCTTATCGCTCATGCGTATTTCAACTTTTATTTACTTTTAATATTTTTTATTGTTATAGAGGTTTGTAATTATCTTTTCGGGTCTTGTGATTACGTTTTTAAGCTGTTTTTATTGTCGTAATTATAATACCCGAAAACTCAACTATCAACTCCTACATCAATTAAAAACATTAAAAGTAAGTGCGAGTTAACATGCACGCGAGCGATAAAAAATACAGCTCGAAAAAAGTAATTATAATACCCGAAAACACATTAATTATTCACAAAAACTACCCCTCCCCTCTAAAAAACTCAAAATCAATAACTATCTTAAAACTAAATAGACGATAATTATTTTTTTTTAAATATAGCTAGTAAAAAACAGAACTTGATACCAAATATATATAAAAAAAAAAAAAGATAGCGATAGAATATGCCAAAATTATTTAAAAAGTCATAATGTTAATTAAACTAATTATTTTTCAATAAATAAATAAATAAAACGGAATATTTGAGGCTAGAAGTGAAGAAAAAGGTGACATTTGACATGGAAAAGGTAACATTTGAAATGGAAAAGGTGACATTTGACTTGGAAAGGGTTACATTTGACTTGGAAAAGGTGACATTTGAAATGGAAAGGGTTACATTTGACTTGGAAAAGGTTACATTTGAAATGGAAAAAGTTACATTTGACTTGGAAAAGGTTACATTGACTTGGAAATGCTATATAATCCTACTGCCGGTTATTAGGCACTAGTGTGAACATGAATGATTCACTCATTTACTATTCATTTGTAAACACGGTATAGCGGGAAATATTAGTATTAAGGGTCTTGCCAACTAATAATAAAAAAGTAAAACACTGGAAAATTCCAAACTTTTATCTACCTTAATTGGCGATTTTGCCCACTGTGCGCCGCGAGAAAAAAACACGGTTCTGTGGCCAATATTCTATAACTCATGATCTAACTAAGATAAATTGAAAATTTGTGAGTATGAAATGAATTATTTATTAATGAGCATGAATGCCTCATATTTTATAATTTGTCTTCTCTTTGCTTTATTGGAATACAAAATAAATATTATCAGGATGAGTATCGAAAATATATTATTTTGTTAAGTTATATTTTTCGGTTTTATGGCCTTAATATAATTACTTAAGAATCCTGTATACGTCGTAATTTTCTGAATAAGGCAATGATAAACTCAAAAACTTCTATAGAAGGGAATTACATATCATTTCTTTCGATTTGAATGCTCTTATATAGAATTAATTGCTCAAATAAAAAAAGTGTATTAAATCATAACTTTAAAAAATAATTTGAAATATCTAGTAAGTTAATGGGTGCATTTTTTTCACCCTCATAAAGGACATCCCATACTAACTAACAAATGAAAAAATAACTTTTAATTAATCTTAATTAGATCATGAGTTATAAAATGTTGGCCACTAAATCATGTTTTTTTCACACAGTGCGCTGAACGCTAGCCTACATTCGAAAAATTATCCTCTCTATATGGTAGGATTATCTCGAAATGGTTTATTAGGAATTGCTTTCGTAAGGAAAAACGATTGATTGAAGATATATTCCACGTAGCTAACGAAATTCCACCAAGTTCCATTGCAAATGATACACCAGAACTAGTCACTAGTCAAAAATGTATTCCACCACACCAAACTACGAAATAATCACACAGCAAAAGTCAATGAAAATTATCTGAGATATTTTATTATAGCCACCGTATTCTCCAGATCTTTCACCATCCAACCATTTATTCCGGCCCCTCTAAAACTCCCTCAACGTGAAATCGTTCGCTGATGTGGAGAGATCTCGATTGAATAATGAAATTTTAGAAAGATAGTAAGAAGGCATTAATACAAACGGCCAAAAAATTATTCAATGAAATTTTTTTTTAAATGAAAAAAGAATTGTTTTATTTTGTCATTCATAAACCGAATAAAATTATAGGTTCCGCCCAATACGTCTTGTAGAAAACTGTTTAAAATTTAATTTAATTGAAACACCCGTTTTAATTGTTGTTATGACCAATACACGTTATTTGCATTTACTTGTTTAGTATACTGCATTCCACTGTCAACTATTACAAAATAACAAAAATGTAGAAAACAGTACAAAAATGTAATAATATTAAGTGAGTAATTTTTTTATAACAGGCAAATTATTTATTCTTAATGCTAATCATAAATTGTTATTATAATGGAGTATTTATAGAGCGTTAAGAATATATGATGGAGAAAATGGTTGTGAGTGCGGTCATCATGTATTGGGTTGTAAAAAAAAATTCGTAGCGTTTTTCAATATTTAAATGTAATCCTATCTGTGTTTATAAAATCATGTTTTGTTGGTCAAACATGTTTACATATTCTAAAAAAGAATTAGTTAAGGTGCTTTTATGTATCAGTTTCAACCGAAATTCCTTATCTTTAAGTGGTAATTTGCTTGCACAAAATGAAAGATAACAAAAATATATTTTCGTCATTTAATGGTTTTTGACGGACGGCTAAAAAATTTGCAGTGTGAATGACAATAAGGCCTTAGGAGAAAACAACGTCCGTAAGTGGTTATCTCGGTTCAGAACAGGAAATTTTGACTTGGAAGACATAAAGCGCTTGGGTCGTCCTGAGAAGTTCTGGGAGGATGGAATAAATAAATTACCAGAAAGTTTTTTTGTTTTTTTTAAGGATTAATATTGCTTTATTGAGAAGTAATACAATCTGCCACTATCTTGGGCAATAAGTATTAGAGATAAAAGAAGTCATTCATTCCATATGTACAAAGTAAAACAATAAAAAGTAAAATACCTCAATAACAAATGAAAAAATAAAATAAATGAAATAAAAGAAAATAAATATAATCTTGGCCACATTCATACCTATATACAATAATAAATAAAAATAAAATAAAATAAATGGAATAAAAGAAAATAATTTCAGAAAGATAGCAACATGTAAAAGATCAAAATGGGTCACATATAACTAATTGAAAATATTTACAAGAGCCTAAAGGTTTTATTGAAATCACCAGTAAAAAACGATGCGAACGTATTTAACAACCCTATAACAGCACTAACGTCTCCATGACATGAAATGTTATTTTTGTAGATTTGGAAATAATATTTAAAAAATCTGTAGTCAGCTTCTGAAGATGTTTATTATGACTTAATAAATGAAAGAAGAAGGTTGTTAAGAAATTATTCAACTAAATTCCACGTATCGTGGTCTTAAAACCCATCTGTTGACTTATCTCTCTTCCCGTCAAATATTCCAAGAATTATTTCTTCTTTGTCTCATTAATATCAAAATCTTGTTTTTCCTACAATGCAAACTGCAAATTTTCACATCTATAAAGAAAGTTAATTGGATACGTTGGGTGGTTGGGCGGTTTAGTCTGGGCTTAGTGGCCAAGATTGTTACGGCATCATCTCATCAGCAAAGAATCGTAAGGAGCCGGATCCAATCCGCTCTGGCGGGATAAAATGTATTTATAGTTAATTAGAGGTTAATGAAAACAAGTCTTTACCTTGAATTTAGCAGTAAAATGTTGATAACTGGTGTTGAAAAGTGCATAAAGCTCATTCGAAAAAAATAAAATAAAATAACAGGTAAATAAAGCCGAAACAGAGAATAAAAAGAAATATTTATGTCTTACAATCAAATTATCTACAATGTTTTTTTATTTATAAAGATCTCAGGATTTCTAAATGTCTTGTCTGTTTCAAGCGAAATAAACAGCAACGTTTTGTTTTGTAAATAGCCTCACAATGCGATGTTGCTTTGAATTTTAACGATACGTTTGGATGCGGTTTCTCATACCGTCCTTATAAATAAATTGTTTAGGAAATATTTTTCTGCCTGATGGGTAGAGTAGCAGGGACTAACAATACCGTTAATGATGCTGGTAAGAAAGGTCGGTGAGTGAAGGGTATTTTGGTAGAAGGAGACAGTAGGGCCATCGTGCTTCGCTTATTATTCAAAACATGTTCGTGGCCGCCTCTTGGGATGGAAACAACGCATATAGAAATACACTCAGTTAACTTGCCTTAGCCAGTAAAAACACTTCAAGTGTAGTGGTACTCAATCTTAGTAAGAAATCGATTGGAATTTCGCTTTTCTGCACAATGTTTTCTGTATAAGGTTATGAACCTAAAACTTTTTACTTTCACTTACCTATATATGAAATATATAGTAAGGAAAGAATTTATCGTTAAAATATTCTATTTCGAGTTTTCTCCTGAAATGCACGTTTTATGATATCTTGAATCCAAATGCCCTAGTCCCGCAAAAAAACGCAGTGTGGTAAGTCCAGGAAACGATATGTTGTATAACATTTAAATTTAATATTTTATAACTGAGTTGATAAAAAAACAAAATTAGCGAACCAGAAGAGCCACTTTATACGATGCATTTTGAACCTTTTTACGATATTCTCAAAATAAGGTTCTAACGATTTTAATTAAACTCGCTAATGGTAAAATTTAATGAGCTTTAATATCACGGAGGTTTTATTCTGATGGAATTATTCTGATGCAGATAATTTTAATTCTCATCCCCTGTAGCACTTTTAATTTTGCAGTAACGATAAAATTAACTATTCCGTGTTGTTACCATGGATACATCCAGCTTCTGTACTTAGCAGAGAGAACCAGCAACGTTTATTTAATATTTTCTAATCTTTTATTACCACCACCCGAATCATCTCATCTTTCATATTGAATAAACTGTCAACTATTTGTTTCTCAATACGCTTCAAACAAAACGCTCCAACAAAAAGTTGTAGAAAATAATTTCGGAATTTGCAGTGTGTATGGTGATGATACCATAGGAGCAAGCACCGTCCGTAAGTGGTTTGCTCGGTTCAGAACCGGACATTTTGACTTGGCAGACGCAAAGCGCTCGGGTCGTCCTTAAACTGTTGATTATGACCAAATTCAATCATTAGTCACAGGCAACCTTTACTCTACGACATGGGATATCGCAGAATATAATTGATTCCCCAATATATATATATATATATATATATATATATATATATATATATATATATATATATATATATATATTTTTTTTTTTTTTAATATTTATATTCACACCTGTCATGTAGTTGACAACCAGTGAATGTGATAGTTCAATGAAGTTGATGTGGCGTGATAGGCATGGTGGAGAGAGGGTGCACAGCAACACCTCTTCATGGCGTGTTTCTTAATTATCATTTATATTAGGAGGTCCCTCATCCAAACTTCTTTACAGCCTTCTGGTGTGGGGCATGTTAGTAGTGGTCATGTTTTGTATTAGTGAGTTGGTGTGTCCGTGTAAGTTGTTGTGAAGAAGTTTGTAGAGGGTCCGAATCTGTTCGTTGACTGTTGGCATGTGAAGGTCTGTATGTAAAGTAGTGTTGCTAACGTACCATGATGAGTTTGTAATAGCTCTAAAAGTTTTGGATTGAAAAGTTTGAATTTTACGAATCTGTGTGTTTTTGGCTCACAGATATACAAGGCGTAAGTCCAAATGGGTTTCAGTAGGTATGTGTAAGTGTATAATTTATTTTTAAGTTTTATTTTTTAACGTCTTGAGAGTAGTGAGTAAAAAGTTCTAGTCTTTTGTTTAGCGTTATCTGTTTGTTCTTGATGTGTGGGCTCCATGTCATTCTTCTGTCGAATGTCAAGCCAAGATATTTTATTGTTTCAGCGTGAGGAATTTGAATGTTGTCAAGATATACTGGCGGGCAGGAGTTATGTCGAAGAGTGAAAGTAATATGTTTGGATTTGTCTTGGTTAATTCGAACTTACCAATAATTTAATAATGGTAACTATGAGTCTAGGTCACGTGGGCTCGAATATTCTGTTCATTCAAATTATTTTCTAAATCTCAATTTCTTCCCTTTATAAGTCTCTAACGCAGTTTGGGCGATGAAATAATCAATTTATATATAAAAACATGTTTGCATTGAAAAACAATTTACATGAAGTACATTAATTAGAAGGATTTGACATTACTCACTGATAAGCGTAAGGTTGACCCTGTAGTTCCTGGTGGGTGAGTTGAGGAAGTCGACCCTGCACCTGAAGACCCCCTGGTCTTCAGCCTTGACCTTGGATACCCTCAGCTTGGCGGGGGGGCCCCTGTCGAAGTTGCTCCTCCGCCCCAGGTCGTGGACCATCGCGCCGTGGGACGCCCGTTCCAAGCCTCCGTAGCGCCCGTCCACGCTGCAACACAAACGCTCTTTTTGCAAGTATTCGCTTGGAACATATGAAATGTACGTTTTTAAATCGTGATCATTATAGAGGATTAAAGCGTCATATGAAGCCCGGGCAAAGCGGATATGTTAAGAGGAACTGTAAAAAAAACATAGCAATAAGCTACTTATAAACTTTATTTATTTACCTTTGGTTACATAAAATTACAACATCTTAAATCTTAATTTTTATATCAATAATAAACTAACAACAAAATCATTTCGATCATTCGATGGATTTTTTTAATCGTCACAGTTGTCGGAGAAGTAACTTTCTCGTCCTCCATACGACGTGCAGGCTTCCACTACATTACACAGCACTTGTGACTGAAAGGATGAGAGTTTTGCATAACCCCATAGTTCTATCCTTTACAAAGAATTAGTTTGTTGGTAAGTGATAATTTATAACTCCTGTAAAGCAATCCAGGTAAAAGACCCTGTCGTCTATTCTTGTGATCTCCAAGTCATTCGCTTCTCTAAGTAAAAACTAAAGTACCAAATTACTTTGGATATAGTAATTAGATATTTTGTAATTTAAACACGTAAATGGGAGAGGAAGGCCTATGATTAAAAGTAAAACATTAACAATCTTGGTCTCGTTTGTTCTTATTTGCAAGCTAGCAGCCCAAGCTTTTCAATTTCATCTAGATGGTTTTGGAGAGTTGTGGCTGCTTGGAAAGTAGCACATAATGGACTTTTTACCGTTCTTGAAAATTACTAATTTTTTTTCTTCTCGATATTATAACAAAATTGACCTCTAATCGTCAGAAAATGTGAGTTTATAACTTAATGATATTAGGTCAGAATTTAGTTTAGGTTTTTCGGATTCGAAACGACCAAGTCCCACGAAAAGGTCTGTGTGTGTGTGGCAGGCGGTAAACCAGTGTAACTAAATATGGCCAGTATAAGTAAGTTTTATACAACTTCAGGTTTCTTTAACTGTTAAAATTGTTTTCAAGAAGGAAGGTAAGTGAACGTTGTGTTCCGAGAACTCTAGTTTTCTAAATTATAGAAATATGATGGATTGTTACAAACTTTATTTATAGGTTTATTTTCTGTTTTGGTATTTCTTAAGGAGCAAAGTGTGCCTACTCAAATTAAAGAAAGATTTATCTCATGAGCAACAGCAGAACTTAGGCAGGAAGCCAAGACCTACCCTCTCCTCCACTCCCCTATTCAAACCATTATCTGGGTGTTATAATATATATATTTAATCTTGATAGACAACTGAGTTACCTTCCAAACAATGGAAAGATGAGAATTTATTTTTAACTAAAACAAACCATCAATTCAACAAAACTGAAATTCTCTTTCTACCCTTAATTTATGTACACTATTAATAATTATCAGCCTTTTATAATAATTTTAAATAAAAAACGGTACGTGCAACACATAACATTAACTTATCTTCCTAGTTAAAATTAATTTAAGATATTTCAAAATTAAGTTAACATAGGGAAATAATTATATTGAGTTTCGAGGGAAACAATTATTTTAGGTTAAATAATATTTGCCGTTTTCGGATTTTTCAACACTTACTAGACAAACGGTCTAACCTTCATCTTAACTACAAAAGGATCATCTACATGACTATCATAAGACTAATCTGGACTTACGGGGTTGAGCTATGGGGCTTTACTAAACCATCGAATTCCTCACGTTTCCAATCCCTACAATCCTTCGTAAAATCCTCAATACTCTTTACTTTGTCACGAATAAAATCCATTAAGACCTTATTGTTCATTATGTTACTGTTTTGGCCTTAACTAGGTATAAATATTTAAATGAAAAACTTCCTTCCCACTCTCATCCACTAGTTTCTATCTTTGCATCCTCTTCGATTCCTGATAATTCTCCGAGCAGCCAGAGAAGATCGCCGCAAGTGACCTTATTCAGAATTCCTATTGGTGTCTCTACATGTATTTCATACCATTGTAGTATATTTCTCTAAACATTTACTAGAAGTATTTCAATATAAATAATTATCTACTACGATAAAATATGCTTATGCGCTTTTTAATCTCTTCATTACTTTCACGAATTTGTGCGTTTGATAACATTTTTTTCTGAAATATTTTGCCCTCTAACAGTAAACAATGGAGCCGTAATATTATTTTCATTACTAAAAAAACAAATTTTTGAAAAAAAAAAATATTCCACTGATTTCTCTTTCACTATACTAACGAATCTTGTCATATTTTATTAATACTAGCAAATTATTATTTTTTTTGTAATTAAGGGTGCTCCATAAAAAGAATTTTCAGAAATTTGGCATTAGATTCCTGCCTGAATATTTCTATGGGGATAAATCTTCCATGATATTAAAATCCAATCAATAGTACAATATAGTTATTTAATATTGTTAGAACTTTCATTAAAGAAATATACATTTAATGCTTAGTATGAATTGGCACTTCTTGTTCATCGAGTTGGTAAAAAAGTTATATATCCCAGGAATATACTTGCCTTAAATATATCATTTTCGGACGACTTTTCTCTTTTAAACTTCAGATTTGGGGAGCCCGTGGCTGAGTGGCTAACGCGCTAGTCTCTCATGCTACAGGTTCTGAGTTCGAATCCTAGTCCCGGCGGGGCTTTTATAAGATAAAACAAAATGCGGATTCACTCACAACCTCTCCCCCGGGTATGTGAGACACGTCAGCCACAGGGTGGCCACTCACAAAATTAGTCGTAGGGAGTGATGACCCTACACTAAAAATTGCATCATGAAACGTGAGTGTAAACTTGCAGGAGTTTACACCGCGAGACCCAGGGCCTACACGGCCTGTCGTGCCACTGGAAGAAGAAGCAGAAACTTCAAATTTAGCACATACACATATCATTTTACAAGACTTCTTCGTCTAGACTCAGAGGACCCTAAAATGTGTTGAATACAAGAATTCACAAATTTTCAGGATTCTGAAATATCGTATTAAAAAAGTAATGATTCATATAATCACTGACTGGATTATTAACATGCACTTTTTCTCGCTTTATCTCATAAAGGTATAAAAAATATACATATTTTTTAAAATTTTGTTTATCCTTTAAAACATCAATTCAAAATATTTCTTCGTTTTATATATTTTTAATTAAATTAAAAGATTTTTTTTTTTCAATTTATGAAGGAATAGCTCTCTTAGTAGTGAAGAAAACCAAATCATAACAATAAATCTATAGAACGTATTAGCAGCCAATAATTATATTTGAAGAAGACCTTATCAAAGAGCTAAAACCACATTATTTACTTACTAAATTATTTAATTATCGAAAACGTAAAGGATCTCTACTCTATAGACATTGGTAGAGCTCTCAACTCTAAATACAACCCATTTAACAGAACTATTTCTAGCTTTAACAGCCCTCAGCCGCAAAAATATTTAGCTTATCATGTAAACATAAATAAACTTAAACTCGTTAGCCAATTAAGAATTTCATATGCTGCAGTGATAACATATTTTAAATATATCTATTGTAAATATTTGTAAGCAATTAAGAATAATTAGGTATATAGTTTTGTTCAATTATTAGGTATATATATTATTATTATTTTTCACTTATATTAGTTCTAAAATTGAATATTGTAATTTAAATGTTATTCCTGCAATAAAGGCTTTATTCATTTATTCATTCATATACTGAAAAGTTGAATTCATTAATAAGAACACTATTCTGATAATAAAAACAGGGGAAAATGTGTAAGGTACTTAGAATATATCACCCAAAACTTAAAACACTTGCTATTGCTACATCCCACACGTATTATTGACAGGGAATACTACCTGGGAAATTATGTTCTTAGAAAACATTCTAAATATTTATGCTGTAGATCAAATAAATAAGATCTATTTATTTTTTTAAAACTATATATATTTAAGGTAACAGCAAATCCACATAATTTGTATAAAAATTTTGTATTAAGATGTTGCAGTTAACAATAGGAATTTAGCTATGTATTTATATCTATACTATCATTGTCATTTAATATTGACAACTACTAACACCAAACTCCATTTCTAAAATATAGATTATAGCCAATAAACTACCTATCTAAATCTATAAAAAGTAAAAGCAAAAATGAAAGATCGAAAAATGTATCTAGAATTATAATTGTTTGATTAGAAGATAGGAATACTTAGTAATGGGTAATTAAACAATTAAAAACATAAAAACATATCTTTCTGGATGGATACGATCAGTTTGGAAGATGAATCAAATACGATTAAAAAATAGTTTAATATGGTAAAGAGGATTTAAGCCAATACTTACTTCTATCAACTTTCATAATTACACATTTGTTTATGCCAACAGCAAGAAATGGTCAATTGTTTCAAATTAAAGATACTTTAGAGGAGGAGTTTTTAAAAATACTTTAGAAAATTATGGATTTCACTTTTTCATAAATAATCTTTTGATATTTCGTTAATAACATTCCTGACTTGTGTTTGCAAAGAACTAGAGTTTCCAGATTAATGTGACTATGGAAGCATTTTCGTCATAAAGTTAGGTCCAAGGTTTAGATCAAAGATGGCTTGACTGTTGCTTCGCCTTGGTAATATCTTGTCGTGAGGAATGATATTTACAATAGTGAGTATAATTGAGAGATCCTGGGTGAGACAGCTTTCCGCTGGAGTGCTGGAGGCAGAGCTTTGTGCCCTTCCAACTAAATTGTCCATGACAAATGATGCGTTTATACGTTCCTACCGTCCGAATAGCATTTCAGTCCGCTGTCGGTAATTACTTCTCTTTAAAAATATCTGGTGCACGCAACATTCAACTTGCACTTAACTCCCTATGTGAAAAAATAAATAAAGTATGAAAAAATCTGGTGCGGGCAACAACCGACTTTTACTTACCTTGGGTATTAATATCAATTTAAGAACTATTGAATAAACTTAATTTAAATCTAAAAAAAAAGAAGTAAATTTAAATAAAATCCAGTTTGTTAGATACATATGATTTAGATTTAATAAAATTGTTGCGTGTAATAATCAGTAATACGTTTATGCCCTATTCGTCACATTGTATTACTTTTTATAACTTTTTGTATAAGTCATTATTTTTTTCTAAAATATTTCTCTTTCCAACAGTATATTATACGTCATTATAATTGTTCTTATTATCAAAAAAACAAAAATTACTTTAAAAATTATTTTTATCTCTTTTAATTTTTAGTTGGTCATCAAATGTTCTGCTTCTATATTTAGCCGTTCTTTAGCAATGCTGATAAGATGATACGGTTAATCTTTTGATGTAAAAAATAAAAGGTTCTTTACATGAAGAATTCGCGAATTTATACAAAAATTATTTCATTCAGAATGAAACTTATATCATTTCAAAGCCCATTCAATTTTACATTGATATAGCAAGTTTAATCGACATCGGTAACCGTTGCCCGCTGTTCCGCTTGTCCCAGTTAAACAGATCCGCTACCTAGGACTCCTAATTGACAAACGTCTAACATAGAATCCGCAAACTACACTGAAAAGATAAGAAACTACTCGCCGCTTTCGGCTACATTAACACTTACAAGACAGACGCTCTAACCTTCCACTTAACTACAAAAGGCTCATCTATATGACCATCATACGGCCTATCTGGACTTACGGAGTTGAGCTTTGGAGCTCTACTAAACCATCAAATTCTTCCCGTCTTCAATGCTTACAATCCAAAATCCTTCGAAAAATCTTACTTTGTGACGAATAAACTTATCTGTAAAGACCTTAATGTTCCATATGTAGCTGATTTGGCCAGAACCAGGTATCAATCTTTCCATGAAAAACTCCACTCCCACACTAACTCATTAGTTTCAATCCTTGCTTCCTCTTCCATTCCTGACAATCCTCCAAGGCGTCTGAGAAGATTTCGTCTTTTAGTTTAGGGTACAAACTGAGTGCTACCAATTTGCAGTTTCTCTCCATATCCATATGTATTTTATCTCATGGCTCATTTACTTGATGTATAAATCAATATAGTTGTAAATATCAATAAATAAATAATTTAAAAAAAATCTATTTGTATAAACGAACATATTTTTAAGATTTGTCCTTTGTACTCCGAAGCGGTCTCATGCAACCCATTTTTACGGCGAGTTAAAGTGGCTCCTCCCCCACACGCAGACAATATTTCCTAGGATCATACCTTTACCAAATCATTAACTCCCAATACCCTCCATACATTCACAATCTCCTACAATTTAAATCCTCATTCCCTTCACTTGGGACAAGATCGCGCCATTCCGATCTTTGCTTTCCTACCCATAGGACTAAAACGTTTGATCGTTCCTTCCTTGTCCGCTCCTCTAATTTCTGGAATTCTCTACCTACTTATATCCGCCATGCTGCTTCTCTCTCCTCATTTAAATCCCAACTTTTCCAATACCTTTTATTATCCAAAAAAGACGCTTAAAAACTGTGATATTTATATTCCTGACATCACACTTTTAAAGAAAAGTAATATTTGGTCATTGTCTTTATTTAAACGCTGTTATCTATTAATTTATTTTTAATTTTGTTCAAACAATATTTTAATAGAATTGTTTTTATTTTATTTTATCATTATATATTATTTGTAAATATGTGTGGATATGCGTGTATGGTATACACATATAAATTAACCCATCGGTGTAATTAGTAATTAATTATGTTCTCTCTGTCTGTTAGCCAGACATGTTGTATATTTAAACTGTACAATTATGTTATTCTCAGGGAACCCAGTCCCAGAAATATTTTCTATTCTATTCTATTCTAAACGTATTCTCCTTTCCAACAATATTTTAATTTTTTTTTTTAAATATTTTTTTGAGTAAAGAGGATTTACTAATATTTATTTGAATTATCTAGTTCTGATACCATTCTTCTATGGTTTTGAGTTGCTAATGTTGATGCGATATAGGGGTGGTAGCATTTCTGTCATTAATTGATGGGGGATGGGTGATCCGATATAGGGGAGGATTGGGAGCCTCACTCATCCCCTAGTGTTTTATGCCCTTTCAGGCAGGGCTCGGAATCCCACGGAGGTAGAAGTAAGAAAAGAGGGTGAAGTAAGTCGCAGTGATTTACTATTCATTTGTCAGTTAAGATAAGTTTTTCCAGTTTGGTCGCTCCGGCGTTGGAATTTATGCAGAGGAAAGTGGTAGCTAATAATTCAAAGAGGGAAGGAGTTGCCGTATCGGGAGGGAGGAAGCAGCGAGCCGTTCTCAGATAGGGCACATCTCACGCTAAATAAAGCAGCCTTCTCCTTAGCCAGTTGTCTTCGACCTTACTACCTACATTAACCTCCAACCTCCTTCTTATACCGCCGTCTTTTATCAAGGCATAGATAGACACGAATAGGAATTTTGATTTCTGACAACGAAGATATCAGATAGATCTATAATGAAAAGAAGATTAAATATAAGGGCTTAAAATTCGACATGATTAAAAATTTTATTCTGGTAGTAGTTAAAACTACTAACCAATAACTAAGAAACGCTATATATTTTTTTTCTGATTTTTTTGTTTCATTTAGCTTATGATATAAATAAGTAGAATCTTCGATTGGGTCAAACTCATTCCCTTTAAAAATTAAAGCATAGGTGTTGCACTTTCTATGACCGCTGCTGTATACATATTTGGAAGTAGAAGTAAGCAAGTTTGTAATAGGTGGAATTAATCAGGAGTCAGTCTTTTTTTTTTAATATTTTTATTTTGCTGACGTTTCGGCTCAAGCTTGTGAGCCATCATCAGTGCTAGAAACATCAGAACAAAAGAGATACATATTAATGTGATAATGAAAAAAGTTTTTAGATGTAGTGACAACATATATAAATATTATAGATACAAATAATGATAATATGATAAACAATACGATGATGATAAAAATAAAAGTTTAGACTTTAATATAGAAGTAAAAAAATTATATATAAACGTACCGTTACTGAGCCATGTCCATGCATAAACTGAGGAAAACCGAAAACATAAGAGGTATGGAGGGGGGTTGATGTAAAAGCCCCTGACGGTTTTGCCCTCTAAATATAAATACCACAGATTGTCTTTTTTAATAGTTTTACAAATTTATACAAAGGAAAAGCAAAATATGTTCAATAAGGTTCAACATTTTTAACAGTAAATTATATCACTAGAATCTAAGGTATGTAAATGAGCCATGAGTTGTATAAAAATAACAAAAAAAAAAAAAAAAAAAAGAAGTTTTATAAAAACAAATAAAAATATACAATAAATAAAATATAAATTATACAAGGGAATTATACAATAAAGTAAGAAAGTTATAACTTAAGGAGACGGAAGATGTTGGCAAAGGAGGGAGAGATTATTTCTTTGTATGTTTTAAGATTGACGGATACCAGATCTTTTTCCATATGGATGTATATAGCTTCGGAGAGGAGTCGTTTTTTGTAGTTAGATTCGGTGGCTAGGATAACAGGGTTATCAAAATCAAAATGATGGTAAGGGGTTATAGCGTGTTCGGATAATTTTGAGGAAAATGGGTTACATTTTAACCCAAAATGTTAGAAGGAAATTGAAATATTAAAAATTGTTTGCTTATCATCATCATATTGTATATCATATTACCATTATTTGTATCTATAATATTTATGTATGTTGGTATATCTTCTGTTTTATTTTAAATGTTATCATTGTCACTACATTCAAAAACTATTTTTATTATCACATTAATATGTATCTCTTTTGTTCTGATGTTTGTAGCCCTGATGATGGCTCACTAGCTTGAGCTGAAACGTTTTCAAAATTAAAATATATAAAAAAAAAAAAAAAAAGACTAACTCCCGATTATTTCCATCTATAATAATTTCTACAGTCGACTATACATCCTCAATATAAACAAGTTTAATTTTATTTCACGAAATTCCCATCTTCAGTGTGAAGGTGTATTGTCCAATAAGATAAACTTTTGCAAAAGAAAAGTAAAATTGAAGAACAGGATAGTAAAAGACAAAAAGAGGTTGGCGGGAGAGGTAAGAGATAAACAAAGTATTAGATGTTAAAAAGGTTAACTGAGAAACTGAGGAGGAGCATTACTCCAAATGGGCAAGTTTCTTAAACAAGGTCCCCCCCCCACCCCCGCCCAAACTTTACACTTTCCTATCACCCCCAACCCCCTTGTTTTGTTTTCTTTTCGAAATAAGAGCCGGAGCATTTCTGATTCCTTCCTTCCATTACCTTTATCGACAGACTTCTTGACAATTAAACGAGGTACGTCCTGGGAAGTGAAGTTTTGAAGACTGCCTCGTTAAGGGTATGTTAGCATACACTACTTGGCTACAGAATCATCGCGATTCACATTATTTTTCTTAATGATCCTATTTCGGAAGCCGCCCACCCTCCCCCGGACCTGAAATAGATTTGGCCTTCTGCCCCAAAAGCTCGTCTCCGCTCTTCTATATGTAATACTTATCAACTTTGGACATTGAATGACGTTTTGTCGTTTCAGTATAAGCTTAGTGTATACTTACTCATAACCTATAAAATAAATCGACAACTTACTCAGCAATATTGATGGAATTTTCGGACATACAATAATAAAACAATGCATAAATAATAGGGGTACTCACTACGTTTGCTATAGCATGCTATTTGTGTTATTTTGCTAAACCCGTCGAGTTTCTGCAGTTATTTCCTGTATAAAATTGATGGGTTTAGCACAATAGCACAAAAAATATGCTATAGCAAATGTAGTGAGTACCCCTAATATATTTGTTATAATAATGTTATATCTGTAATATACAGCTTATCTCAGTCAGAGAGAATTTGAATTTGCAGACAGGCGGTTTATGAAGTACAGCCATGGTCATAGAAATTGCATCGCTCAATAAAGAAATGTTTCCAAAATAAAACATAAAAGAATGTTTTAAAAAAATCTGATTACACATAAAATAATATTTTATATTAAAAACTAAATAAAAGCATATAAAAATCAATGGAAAAAATAGAAGTTTAAGTTCTCTCGTATACTGAATCATAGGGATCACCTGTAGCAGGGTATCTAGTCTGACAGCCTCCTATGCCAAAGGTCGCGGGTTCAAACCCACAGGTGGTCCTAGGATTTTTTAATGGAAGTAAAAAATCCTTAGTTATGCCTTCTTCCGGCGGGGACGTTAAAAGTTGGTCCCGAGCCTGTGCGATGTCAGGTACTCGTTAAAGATCCCTATCCTAATAAAACCTGGATAGGCAAAATTTAGGACTCCCACTGTGAGATTGTCCAATTAGCCACAGTAGCATATATATATATACGTTAAATAAATAAAAAAAATTGAAAAAAGAATTATAATGTTAACTTTCAAAACTATGACCACTGTTACTTTGTGTCACCGCTTTTTTTTTCAGTGAAAATTGTTCCACTTCATATAATCTCATAATGTTAATTGTTTCTGTTTCTTAAAATTTGACATAATTAACATTTTTATTCTGGTATTAGTTAAAACTACTTACCAAGAACTGAGAAACTTTTTTTAAATATCTTTATTTCATTAAGCGTATGATATAAATATTCAATTGGATTAAATTCATCAACAAAAATAATTAAAACATATGAGATGCAATTTTTATGTCCACGACCGCTTAAGTAGGTAAAGAAAGAAAGAATAATCTACTAACAATATTTCTTTTCAATAAATTATATCTTCATTTAGGCAACGGTAACTTTTTTCATTTCAACCATTATAGCTCCTTGCGAGAAATGTATAGCAGACAAAAATTTCCATTAAATTTTTAAGGAGGTAACGGTCGTAAACTTTTCGATCTGAACAACGTCAATAGAGGTAGTGCGTGTCAAAAAGATGCACAAAAAAGTATAGAGCCAAAAGACATATCCATCTTAAAATATAAAAATAACGCTCACATTAAAGTTCTTGGGTTCAGTACAGGAGTCCGTATTATTTCTTGGGCTTTGAGTCGTCTGGTTTTCCTTCCTTCAATTTTTTTTTTTTACTCACTTTATTAAGGCTAGGCAATAAATGAATAATAATCCTGCCATAACATTGTTCGAAACATACCGTTCCCTAATATTAAAGTATTTTGCAGAAAAGTTACGAACTACCTTCTTTTTTTTTTTGGATTAGGAAGATGCTTGGGGCTACGGTCTTAAAAAAAATTACACACTAATAAGTAACACTTATTGTAATTATGTGCCGACGTTTCGGCCTAAATTGTGGGCCTTCATCAGGGCTAAGAGAAACAAGATAACAACCAATGCAATTAGAAAATTAATGATAAGTTTGGTACTATCTTGTGTTTGTTTCCATGTTGTATTACTGTCATCATATCATTGTATCTAACTTATTATTATTCATTATTGCTTCATCTTTGTGACGCTCTCCTTCAAACGGTACGTACTCATACCTGATTTAAATGTCTCTCACCTCTTTACCTATCCACTTCTAACATCTCAACGCTTCCAACATATCTTTTGTTTTGTTTTTTGTTCTCCGTAAAAAAAAAAAAAAAAAAAAAAAAAAAAAATCACAGAGAGATATGTATATGTATACATATCTCTCTGTGATTTTTTTACATATTCACTTATTTTATATTGTTTTACATTGTATGAAAGTATAGACATTTTTTACGTCATAGATTTGTAAACTCTTCTCATTCTGTTAAAATTATATTTTTTTTTTAACTTTGCAATTTTTCACATTTTTTATACTGTAAATACTGATATTTTTAACAATTTTAATTTTATTTTATCTGATTATTCACCTTTTATTAAATTTCTTTTGCCCCTTTTGTTTCTAATTATTTTTATATTTGTCATATGAGTCTTTTACTTATCATCTTTATATATTGTATTCTACTACTGGTTGTTATATTTCATTTTTTATAGCCCTGAAGAAGGCCTATAATTTAGGCCGAAACGTCGGCTCTAGTAAGTAAATTTTATACTTAATTGTGTGTTCTTTTGACTGGACCCTGAACAAACTTCTCCCTTCTTAATTTTCTAATTGCATTGGTTGTTATCTTGTTTTTCATAGCCCTGATGAAAGCCCACAATGTAGGCCGAAACTTCGGCACACAGTTACAATAAGTGTTTGTTATTAGTGAGTATTTTTTTTATAACCGCACCCCTGACCATTCATCCTCATCTAATATCCTCAACGGAAAACTGAACTCCACCTTTATGATTTTTTTTTTTTTTTTTTTTTTTTTTTTTTACTTTTCTGTCATGGAAATGATTTTAACGATCCCATGCATTGAGAAATAATATAAAATAATGTATAATGAAAGAAATAAAAAAATTCCTCCATTAACACTATAGATAATGATTTAATAAGCAGATATCAATAAATGTATATAATATTTATAAATATAAATATATTTTCGATATTTATGGTGGACTAAGATTTTTTAAAAATTAATGTAAAAGTACAAATCATAAAACATAAAACAACAATTTAGATATTATTAAACTAATGTTCTGTAATACGGCTTCAAATCCACAGATCTATATAACTCTTATCCATTGTATCTGATCAATCAAATCGTATCATAGTGTTTTAGCACACTGTCTTAACATATTAAACAAAATCAAAAAATCTTAATGCTTATTTAAATTTTGAAATAACTTTTTTTAAACTACTTACCAATTTTATTCAATTATGTTAGACATTTCCATCTTTCTAAAATATATTAGGTGTAATAAAGCTCAAAATAATGTCTGAATAGATTAATCCATTTTAATATCATTTTGACCAATTATTATGTTCTTTATAGGACAGATAAAATTTAAGTTAATTAATTTATTCAAATATGAAATAAGAGTCATAAAAAAATTTAATCAATTTATTTGGAATATTAAATTACTCTACATTGAGTTTTATTACTGGATGTATATTTTATTGTCCACTAAATCACCTTTTTTCTCCCGCTTCGCGACAAGTGAACAAGTCAATAAGCAAATTGAGTTGAACTAAAAAGTTGTGAATTGGGAAGCAGATCACGTGTCACCTGTTAAGTTGGGTCCCGTTGGAGGACTTAACTATCAACTTACTAACTTCATAAAGGATAGCTCAAAACAACTGTTTTAAAAAAAAAAAAGTTGCATTTTTTTTTTCATTTAACCACGTGATCACTAGTAGGGATCCAAATAGAAATAAATGACCAATCATCTACCTGAATAACTGAAATAAAGCCTAAATAAATTTGATTTTTTTTGCTTATTGTTTATTTTTATTTTTTTAGAGCACGTACATGCTATTTAAAATAATTTAATTTAAGCAGGCTTCATTTTGCGTTCTATTGCACCAAAGAAAATTCAAAATTATTGAATAAAAATATATATATAATTTCGACCTAAAAAAAATCAGTGATTAAAAACATAATTTAATAACTAACAAAAATTTTTATTGAAAACATTTGGTTATAATTGTTTAGTTTGGTTAATTTTATTAAAATTGCGTATTGTATTAAAACACCGAGATACAATTTGATCTATCTAATGCGATCGATTAAAGTATATTGATCTAATATTTTAATAACTGAATTTTTTTAAATGTTGAAATTACTTCTTGATGTTTATTCAGTAATTTTTAATTTTATTTAGTGCAATAAAACTAAAAACATAAGCCTGATTAAATTAAATTATTTGTATTTTGTTGTAGCCAGATATAATGTATGTGGCCGAAAAAAAATTAACTTAATCAGGCTAAATTTCTGTTATGCAGATAGATGATAGGAAAATTTTAATTTGGATGCCCCTATGTATGTGAAGTGGTTAAACTTAAATAATCATTTCTTAAAATAAGTAATTTCAAAGATCCGGAGAAATAATGGATGTATTTTTTTTTCACTACTACTAATAAAGGACATCACGTCCTGTAGAATAAAAAAATTAATTTTTATTTATCTTAATTTGATCAAAAGTTATAGAATTTTAGCCAGTAAATAGACATTTTTTTTTTCCCCCAGGAGGCGATTGGGCCATGATCATGCATAGTCGCCTGGTTTTTCCTTAATTTTGGGTGCTCATTTTATGACTCCAGGAGGGTCTCCCTACCCTAGGGCAACCCATGGTGCAAATCAAATTGTAACGAAAATTCATTAATATAATAATGTTAGAAAAATAATTACATTTGTATTATATTAAAATCACTACACACAAAGAATATAAAGTTATTATTATATTTAAATTAGTACTATTCTCTTCTAAAATATTATATTTATTACCACATTATTTACATATTATCATTGATGTTTCATCGTCAAAATATTGCTACCCTAACTAAAAACAATTATAACATCAAAATTAAGCTACAAAATTATTTTTTTTTTTTAACATCATTTATTGAAATTTACAACTGTACTTCAAGGTACAACAAGTAAATGTGACAAATGTTAAATGGCGTGATACAAACTTGAAGAAGAACTACCCAATGGCAGCACTCCTGTAACTTTTCTACACTAGAAGGTCTCGAGGCCATCTTCTTTTCAGACGCCTCGGAGGATTGTCAGGAATTGAGGAGGAAGAAAGTATTGAAACAAGAGGATTAGGGTGGGAATGGAGTTTGTCATGAAAGGAATGGTATCTAGATCGGGCCAAATCAGCAACATACGGAACGTTGAGGTCTTTATGGATAAGTTTGTTCGTGACAAAATAAGGAGCATTTAAGATTTTACGAAGGATTTTGGATTGTAGGGATTGGATACGGGAAGAATTCGATGGTTTAGTAGAGCCCCAAAGCTCCACTCCGTAAGTCCATATCGGCCTTATGATAGTCATGTAGATGAGTCTTTTGTAGTTAAGTGGAAGATTAGAACGTTTGTCTAGTAAGTGTTGAAGAAGTCGAAAACGTCGTGCAGTTTCCTGTCTTTTTAGTCTTGTGTGAGGGTTCCAAGTTAGGCGTTTGTCAAGGTGCAGTCCTAGATATCGGATCTGTTCAACCGGAACAAGAGGAGTATTATTGAAGGAGACAGTAGGGCAGGATGTCATAGGTTTACGACGAAGGGTAAAGGTAATTTGGTTGGATTTGTTGGCATTAATTTTAATTCTCCAGTTCTGACACCATACCTCAAGGTCTCTGAGGTGGGATTGGAGAGTTTGAGAGGCAATAGTTGGATCAGTATTGACTGATAACACACAAGTGTCATCAGCATAGGTAGAAAGGAAAGTGTTAGGATGGGAAGGGATATCAGCTGTATAAACTGTGTAAAGAATGGGTCCTAGGATACTGCCTTGAGGAACACCAGCAAACTGACTAAAAATGGATGAATAGGAATTATTATGATTGACTTTGAAGGATCTGTCAGTGAGGTAGGACTGGATAATAAGGAAGTATGTTGGGGGGAGGAATTTGCGGAGCTTGTAAAGCAACCCTGGGTGCCAGACTCGGTCAAAGGCCTGTTCCACGTCGAGGAAGGCTCCCGTACAATACAAGCCGCGCTCCAATGTAGACGATACAACGTCCACCACACGATGACATTGCTGGATAGTGGAGTTGGACGTTCTGAATCCAAATTGATGATGAGGAATTATGGAATTAGTATCAAGGATGGGATACAGGCGTTTCAGTATAAGCTTTTCCAAGATTTTTCCCATGATTGGTAAAAGTGAGATGGGACGGTAAGAAGATGGATTTTCTGGCGGTTTCTTAGGTTTGGGTATCATTTTGACAATGGATAATTTCCAGGAAGCAGGAAAGTATGTGGAACGGAGTACGGAATTGTATATGTAAGTGAGATATAGGATAGCTTTTCGAGGAAGTAGTTTTAAAATATGGGAAGTTATAAGATCATGCCCAGGAGCTTTGCGGGATGGTAAACTCTGAATGATGTTAGATATTTCCGAAGGATGGAACGCCTTAGGAGGAAGGACCATTTGGAGTGGGATATCTAATTCATCTTCTATAAACTTAGTGTGCCCGGGATTATGGATATCTGGATGTGGATTAAAGGTTCTAAAAAGGTGCTGACCGAATATCTGGGCCTTCTCTTCATCAGATCTTGTCCAGATACGGGAATCAGTTAGGAGTGGATGATTACAGTTTTTGAACTTTAGTAGCTTTTTTGTTGTCATCCATAATGATCTGTCTGTAGTAGTAAGTTTTTCGGTGAAGTTGAGTAAGTTTTGAATTTTTATTTTTCTGATTTCTGATTTTAGTCTGTTAGTCAGTTTATTATAATAAGTTTTGTCTGATGGATATCTAGTCCTATGCCACTTCGATCTTGCCCTGCGTTTTTCCCTTAATAAGATTCGAATGTGCTGTGGCAAGGTAGTCTCCTGTGAGTTAGTAGTAGTAATGGTTGAAGTGTTGTCAAGTATGCTATTGCTAATTGAGTCAGTCAGATGATCAACGGCTTTATCAATATCATGTTTAGTCTTAAGTGGGACCTTTAAGTTCAGTTTGGTTTCCAAGTCACATCTGAATCCGTCCCAGTCCACTCGTCCTGTAATCAGAGAGGGAATGGTGGGTTTAGGAACAAGGCTCGAGTGCAAGGAAAGTAAAACTGGGCTATGATCAGATGACAGGTCATTTAGGGATTTTATTGTGGATTGGGAGGAAGATATCTGAGAGGAAACAAATATATCAAGGATATCAGGACGTTTTTTGAGGGATGTTGGCCAATATGTTGGGCTCGTAGGAGAAAGGATAGTATAGCAATTGGAGGTAGAGACTCGAGAAAGGACATTACCACGGGAGTTGGATGTCCGGCAACCCCATCGTTGGTGTTTGGCGTTATAGTCTCCTCCAGCAATGAAGCGCGGTCCTAAGGATCGGAAGAGGGTTTCAAGTTGATTAGAGGAAAGGAAGTTACCAGGAGGACAGTATACAGCTGAGAGTGTAAGATGGAAAGGACGAGTTGAAATGATTACCGAGGTTGATTGTATGGCATCAGTTGGAGTAGAAGGAATCAGGGAATGGGATAAAGATTTATGAATAAGGATGCATGATCCAGCATGGGAAGTGTTGTCGGGATGGTCAGATCTGTATGTGATGTAGTCACGTATGTAAAAATTTGATCGTTGTGTGAAGTGAGTTTCAGTAAGTAGTGCTATGTCAATGTGGTTGTCATGTAGAAATAAGTCCAGTTCGTCACGATGGTTATGCAGGCCATTAGCATTCCACAAGATAATCGCTAGGGGCTTTACACTCATCGTTGGAGATTAAATGGGACTTGAGAAAGGACTCTGGTGAGAAGGGTGATTAGTGGTTTGATGGTATCTCTAAGATCAGAGAGAAAGGACTCAAGGATGGAGTATATATTGGAAGGATCTTGGTTTGGATACGGATGTGGATAAGATACATGGGGTGGATAATTTATTGGTTCAGGATTGTTGGCTGGGGGCTGAACTCGCCGTGGAGTACGAATCTGTTCAATCCGCTGAGATAATGGAAGTTGGGGCGTTGGGTGATTCGGTGGATCATAAGGACGTTCAGGAATTTTTTTAGGGTTCTCAGGAGGGAGTTTCACCAGTAAAGGTAGATTATGGGGTGGGATCGGTTGACGGGAAGCTGGTGGTTTAGGACGGGAGACCGGAGGTTTGAATTGGGAGTTTGGAGGCGCCTGACTAGTAGTTGGTTGCTTCCTTGGAGTGGTGACTTCGGAGAGAGATTTCCTGGTTTCCTCAATAGGAACTCTGGTTGCAGGTGTGGCAGGCTGCTGTGGAGCGATCCTATTGGCAGGTTTCTGAATTTCAGGAAAATCAGATAAATTATTCATCTCTGGCACCTGAGGACGAATCTTCTGATCCACTCTTTGTACTGATGAATTTTGTGATCTCTGGCGAAGAAGGCTTTTGTAAACGACACAACCCCTATAGCTAGCCGGGTGGCCTTCCCCGCAAAGAACACATTTTGCTGGTTCAGTCTGAGATTTCTGGCAAGTGTCAGAGGCATGTGGTCCGGCACACTTAACACACCTAGCCGGGTGGTAACAATAGGATTTTGTGTGTCCAAAGGTTTGGCATTTGGTGCACTGGACTATAGTAGTTCTTTGCCTAGGCTCTTCAAAACGGACAGATGAGTACACCAGCCTTCTCACTTGAAATATTTCCGGATTATTACCGGCTGGTTCGAGATCTACAAAAAATAATGGCAAGGGATATTTTTCCCTGGGGTATGTCACTGAAGAAATGTTCCGTGCGTGATGACCAATTTCTTCCAGACCTCTTTTGATTGCTTCAGTGGGAGTAGATGAGTGGAGCCCGCGTAAAACCACTCGATATGACTTCTCTTGTTTGAACTGATAACAGTGAAAATCGTAGTTTTTTGAGCTCAAATAACTTACTAGTTTTTTGTAATTTTCTTTTGTGGTTGTAGTAATTTTGATATCGTTTATTCGGGAGAAACATTCAAAGTTCGGTTGTCCGATGAGAGCGGCGATTTCATCACCAAACGATATGAAATTACTAATATTGGATACATAGATAGGAGGTGGCTCAGGATCAGAAAATCCGTGAGGCTGGTTTTCAATGTTGACTGAAGCGGAATGGTTGATAGTAGAAGAAAGTGGTGTGGCGTTTGAAGTGGACGGCGCTGGAGATTCAAGTTGGTTGGCTGCAGTGGTGCTGCGGGTTTTTGGCGGAGAAGAAATTGGTTTTGGCGGTTGCTTAGACTTGGCCGATTTATTATTTTTTTTGTTTGGCGAATTACCGCCGGACCCAGTGTTATTCCTGTGGTGTTTCTGGCGTCGCGTTAAATATTGGGAATCTGATTCGCTAATCTCAGAGAATGGCGTTTCTTCCCCTGATTCATCATTAGATAGAGTTTTGTCTAAATCCATGATGAATACGGTAGAAAAAAAATAAATATAAAGTCCTCTTATGTTGTGAGCTAAATAAAAATAAAATAAAAAAGAAGAAAAAAAATTATGTTGACTTATATTAATTACTAATAATAGAAAATTAACGTAAAGATCTTAAAAATAAACTATTTACATTATATACATATACATAAAAAACGTAAAACAAAATGAACATTTCTGATTTAGTAAAATAAAAATAATGTCCTAGAAAAAGAGTAAAAACACACAAAACATTAGAAAAAAAAATATATGTATATATATATTAAAATAAAGTCTATCAGGAAGAAAATAAAAGTTTATATGAAGAACGTCTAGGTTACGAAGTCGGAAATGTCAATATTGCCGACCGAGACCTTGTAAACAAAGATGAGGATTAGTAAGTCCTAGCCTAGGCCTTATCTCCAGCCTAGGACGGCCACCAGTCTATTATTGTCTATCGAACTAATTGCCACTCACCTCGTGATATGTGTTCGTTAATGTGTTTATCAGTGCAACCACTCACGATTTACAAAGTTTGAAGCATTTTCAAGCAGTATCACATTGATGAGAAGGAAACTAACATAGAGCAATACGTAAGTAGAACTGTGCCAGTCGCCATTTTAGAAAACACCGCTACAAAATTTAAAAACAACTATATAAAATTTGCGTATATATCATAATAAGTAGTAACTATACAGACATTTAATTTTTTTTTTTTTTTTAATATGTTTATTGATATCTACAACTGTATTTAAAAACAAAATACATATAGTAAATGTGATGGTTATATAGAAAACTGTCATGAAATACATGTAGAGCCATTACCCAGTGGCAACACTCTAAAAATATTCTATTATAGAAGGTCTCGTGGCCATCTTCTTTTCAGACGCCTCGGAGGATTAAGAGGGATCGATGAGGAAGCAAGGATTGAAACTAATGGATTGTAGTGGGAATGGAGTTTGTCATGGAAGGAACGGTACCTCGTTCGGGCTAAGTCAGCGACATATGGAATATTAAGGTCTTTATGGATGAGTTTATTTGTAACAAAATAAGGAACATTTAGGATTTTACGAAGGTTTTTGGATTGTAAGGATTGGATACAAGTGGAATTCGATAGTTTAGTAGAACCCCATAGCTCCGTATTAAATAAATTGAATTTTTAATTATGTATATCTCAATAGATATAACAGACAAAGATTAAAGGTCAATATTTTAGTCTAACAGATGCAATCGCTATGAAATGTGTCACAATGAAATCTTAAAACCATAATGTAATAGGTATTTAAAAAATCTAGTGCGGGCAACACCGACTTTCACTTACCTCGACTGTTAAAATCAATTTAAAAATAATAAACCATACTTCAATTTAAAAAATATATTGAGTTGATTTTAATAAAACATGTTCATTTTCGTAGGAAACATATGATTTAGATTGAATAATAGACCTATTAAATTGTAAATCAGTAATAAGTTTATCCCCTATTAGTCACTTAATTCTACCTTTTACAACTTGTTGTATAACATAATGTTTTTTCTAAAATATTTCTCTTTCCAACGGTATATTATACGTCTATATTACTGTTCTTATTATTTAAAAAACAAAAATTACATTTAACAATAGTTTTGCTGTTTTATTCTTTAGTTGGTCATGAAATTCGTCTAACCTCTATATTTAGCCGTCCTTTATCAATGTCATTAAGATGATATGGTTAATCTTATGGCTAACAAATAAGTTTTCTTACATGATTTCAGTTATCCTTTTATCATGATAATATAGTTTCAATCATCGTTCGATTTACATAATGGTAATAATGCAATGTTTTGCTTAAGACAGTAGGAAAAATAATTATTTACATTTGATTTTAATAGAAACAGGTGTTTTGTTAAATAATCTATTATATTATTATCTAAAATAATCAGTTAGTTTATCGGCTTTTCATCACTATCCATCAACTTTTACAAGCTTTCGTATAAGATAATATTTTTTTCTAAAATCTTTGGCTTTCCAACGGTATATTAGGAATTAGGAATGATGATTAGGCGTTTTTAACTTCGTGGTTTTTTACGCCATATACTAATTGTTTGGTAAATTAGGTGGTATGAATTTTATTTTAACAATCAAAATATGTTTTCCCTTTATAAAATTAAAGTTATATAGCTTGCATACTGATTAAGTAATAATATATATATATATATATATATATATATATATATATATATATATATATATATATATATATATAATATATTAATATACATATACACACACACACACACACACATACATATCTTTATATTTATTTATTTTTTTTATTTTATATATATATTTTTTTTTATTTATTTATTTATTTATTTTTTTTTTTTAAGAATACGTTACTTATAAGTACTACAATTGTAAAACAGAACAATGTTAGCCATTAAGCCACCTAGAGGCTAGAGCGCTTTAATTAATTTGATTTCTTTTAGGAATCTGATCAGTCTGGTTATGACATCCTCGCAGTCCAAAAGTGACTCTTTGAGAGCTAGGCCAAGCTTGTACTCCTGCATAAGACTTTCGTAATCCGGGCATTACTCTATGATATGTTTGACGGTTATGGTTGTCTGACATCTATTGCATATTGGTTGTGGGTCTTTCGTGATGAGATGAATATGAGTGAGTCTTGAGTGGCCTATTCTTAATCTTGTTAGAGCAGTTTCTTCTCTCCGTGTTGCTCTCACTGAAGTCTTCCATCGGTGTGTATCTGGTTTTATCTCCTTCATTTTGTTATTATCTACGGTGTCTCCAACGGTATATTATGCACCTATATCACTGTTTTTAAATTCAAAAACACAAAAATTGCAACTTACATATTTACCAGGGTTTTTTTTTTTTTTAGCAATGCTAACAACATGAGCTAGCATTTTACAAAAACTACTAAATTAAAGATACATATTGGCATTTAAGCCCTTTCAGACTATTTCAGTCAGAATTAAATTTACATGACATTAAAGCCCATTAAATTTCAAATCGATATAGCGAGTTTAGTCAAAATCGTTAGAGCCGTTTTTAAGAAAATCGTAAAAAAGAGCAAAATACATGGTACAAAGTAGCTCTTCTGGTTAGCTGACATTGATGAAAAAATTGCTGTAACATCTCGAGCGTATAGTTGTCTTAAGTATGAAATTTCAGTACCGTACGACTTTTCGCTATTGCGCTAGACTTACCACACACACACACAGACTTGGACTTTCGGGACTTGGTTATTTGGACTCAGGGGGCCCTAAAAAGTGTATTTCCGTTGAAAACTGGAATTCGAAAATTTTCAGGATCGCAATACTTTCCCTTACTATACATAGCAAGTGAAAGTAAAAGCACAGTGACGCATTTTATTATTTGAAGATTGTAAAAAACAAGTAGAAAATGTTGATAAATGATTTTGACCTATATTTATGTCTCAGATGTGGAAGGCATGTAAAATATGAAGTAATAGAATTTTAAATGATTAGGATTTGGAAATAAATTGTATATAGTTGTTTTTAAATGTTTTAGTTTAATGTATGCTTAATTTTGATATTATATAATGTTTTTAGTTTGGATAACAATATTTTGAAGATGAAGCGAAATACTTGGAAACGTCAATGATAATATATTAATAATGTGGTAATAAATATAATATTTTAGAAGAGAATAGTTCTCATTTAAACATAATAATTAAATTTGAGCTATTAATAAGTGATTGTGTAAATTTATCATTATAAACGACTATTGAATTTACTTGAAAAGACATATTTTCATCATTTCACTACTCGCTATAAAACAATTCCCTTTTTACCCGAACGAAGCCACTTCTAATAATTGTAATTACTTTAGTCTGAATGGGAAACATCTTTAGATATGAGAAGCCCTCTTCCTAAGCCCCTCCATGAAGCAGTTTCAAAGTACCATTCCTTCCTTCTGATCAGCATAAAAGGTAAAGGGGAAAACTTTCTTGCTTCAACTTTGTATCTCGAATCAAATTATCACCATCAGCTCTAAATTAACAGTCACCTGGGACAACGCGGCATTCAGATACGCCTAGCAGAATTGAGACGTTGATTTCCAAAAGGTACTAAAGGACATTTTTTACGAAATTGAATTTTTTACATATTTGTATTCTCATCATTTAGTTTTATCAAAATATTCTATTTGATGTTATCTAATGAACTCTCAAGTCCTTAAAAAACGCGATTTAGAAATACGGTCATTTTCTTAATATACTAATTACGCATTTATTTTCCTTCGAAATCATTCTTAAAAAAATCATTTTATAACTTTAATATGATGTTATTATTTTGGTAAAAAAATAATTCTAAATTTTAATGCAAAAAGACCCGAATTAGCTGATTTAATAATATAATAATGAGAGATTTTCGCGCTTCCTGTAAAATTCCCAGAATGGATATAGTACCTTTTGGAAATCAACGTCTTAATTGAGACCTTGATTTCCAAAAGGTACTTAAGGATATTTTTTTCGAAATTGATATTTTTACATAATTGTATTCTGATAGTTTAATTTTAACTTAATCTGTCATAAGATTTGATCTAAAAAACTCAGAAATCCTTCAAAAACGTATTTGAGAATTGCAGTTCATTTCAAAAGCTTCTAAATCCACATTTCATCCACTTAAAAACATTGCCTTCCAAAACGTACCATATTTCCTATTTAACAATAGAAGCACTTAACTCCGTACTATATTAACATTAATTTATTGTTTTAATCATTCTGTGCCTTTTCATCTCTGCTATTATTTTAAACAATGGATTTAACCTAATAATTAGTTTTTACGTTGTTTTAAACAACATAATTACGCCGCTTAGGTTCTTAATTTTTTTTTTTAATTTTATTTATTATAATTTACAATTGTATTATATAACACAATAAGTAGATATGCAAAGTGAAAAAAGAAAGTCATGTAAATGTCTTGAGAAAGAACTACCCAGTGGAAGCACTTCACTAACTATTTTAAAGCAGTAGGTCCCGAGGCCGTCGACTTTTCAATCGCCTCGGGGGGTTTTCTGGAATATATAAGGATGTGGGCAGGGAGTTTAGGATGAAAGGAGGTTTATCTATCACTGGCTACGTCTGCAAAAAATGGGATGTTTAGGTTATTATAGAGGAGTTGATTTGTCACAAAATAAGGGGCATTCAGGATTTTGCGAAGGATTTTGGATTGTAAGGATTTCATGCGATAGAAATTAGATGGTTAGGTAGAGCCCCTATGCTCGATTTCATATGTCCAAACAGATCTGATAATAGTGATGTAAATGAGTCTTATGTAATATACTGGAATTTTTTAACGTTTGTCTGGTAAGTGTTGTAGTAATCGCTATCTTCGAGCAGTTCTTGTCGTTTCAGTGTTGTGTGAGGATTCAATCAAATTATGTTTTAGTTTCCATCAGTAAACTTTCTCTTTCTTTACAACCTCATAAAAAAAAAAAAAAAAAAAAAAAAAAAAAAAAAAAAAAAAAAAAAAAAAAAAAAAAAATAAATTAAAAAAGAAAAGTAATTAAAATTTCTTTCTTATTATAGTGCCATAAATGAATAAAAGGTCCTTTGAATATTCGGTTTCTTTATGAAGAATAGATGATCTAATCTAGTTAACCACTAAGAAAGTTATTTCTCAGAGGGAGAATAAGGAAACATACATTACATAACTAACATTATAAAGATGTTAGTTATCGGTAATGTTGTATAAGGAAGGTTATGCTGACTGCAATAGGAACAAGATTAGCATTGAAATTTAAATTTAAATTCATATTTTTAAACCATATACAATAAAAATTTTTTATTAATTTGGTAAAGATCATCCTATCCATAAGATACTTTTTTTTTCTCACTATAAGCTTGAATAATATTTTCTCCTATTCCTTGTTGTATCTATTTGCGAATTATTCAAGAAATATAAATTTTGGGAGAAAATTTACATTTTAGATAGACAATTTGTTATATGTGTTTTCTAACAAACAATGAGACCCAAATACAAAATAAATTATTAAAAATCGTACCAATATTTCCGAAGGTATGGTTTAAACATGTACGCCAATGTTTTAATACCTTTGTAGCCACGTTGTTGAAGGAATTCTCACACGTTTCCATGGAAATGCGTTCATTGTTGTGTTTCATATTTTTTTTTTTTTTTTAAACCGAAAGTTGTAGACATCCTAGAACATTCTAGAAGCTTTTTAGCATTATAATTATTTTGTCTTTGCTTTGTATAAATGCAAATGTTTATATGTGAAATTATTACGTTAGTTCATTGAGTTGCTAAAATATAAGGTTTAATGAAATAAAATTAGAAAAAAGAAATTACTGTCGCAAAGAATTAGATAGAAAAGGTATAAATAATAATAACTGAAGTTTTAAAGTAATGTTTTTCTCACGTTTATTCACCTTGTTTGATAGACGTAACATAAAAAAAATAAGCAAATCGCCTTTTCAAAATTGTATTGTTCTTATTTTATTAATTAATTTGATAAACATCGATGATTTCCTCAGAACGTAAATATATACCGGTTTCATGTTATAAACATTTATAGAAAGATTTTATATATATATATATATATATATATATATATATATATATATATAAAACAATTTAAAAATTGTATGATTAATAACTTATTTTAACAGAAAAACATTTATCAGTCATAAAATAATACTATTTTGACAAAAATTGATTAGAACGTTATTTTATAGCATTCTACAATAAAATCCAACACAATTAAAATCTTTATTGTAAATATAAATGGAGAAATCTCTGTTTTATGCCCTCCGTTACAGATTTATTTCCTATAACATATTTATAAAAAAAATAAATAAAAAAAAATATCAGTATACTGATGGAATCAATAAACTTCCAATATATCATTGAAATGGGAAATGTCTTTATGCCTACGAATACAATCACAAACAATAAAATAATAATTAATATTACGTTTTATTATATATGTTGTTGTGTGTATATATATAATGCAACTTGATTATTCTACATTTATTTTTTTAATATTTATTATTGGTATTCTTAATTAAATTCAAATTATTTAATCTTTGCAGCATTAAAAGCATTTGCCATAACAGTTACAAACTCAACACAAACAATATATTAATATTTTATAGAAAAATTTTTAATTTATCTATTCTTTCATAAATAACATTTTATTTATAAATAAATATTATAAATAATCATTTTAATTAAGCCCATCATCTATAATTTCAAACCTACATTTTATTATTACTACATTAATTAATGCTTTTTCTGATCAGTTTGCCATTATTGTTACTTCTATTGAAACTGGTAGATTGTTAATTTTTGTTTTCTTGGAGTACACTGTTTAAGAATTTTACTTCCATTGCCTGGTTTGTCTTCAGATTTTTATTGTTTCAATTCAAATCTGAAGCACACAAACATAATAGAAAATCAATTCATTCAGCCAAAAAAAAATGAACCTCTTAATTCAGCTCTACTGTTATTCTGCTACTCAAATATTTGTTGATCGTTTTAAAAAAAAAAAAGTATTATCCAAATAAGTATTATTATATTTGATATTCATATCAGAATACAATAAAAAAGAATCTTAATACATTAATAAGTAAAAAAATCAAATCATATTATTAAGGGTAAAGCACATTATTTAAATTAATATTTTGAGATATTCAACTGAACTATGCCATGTTATTCAGCAGAATTGGTTCTTAGACAGAAAACCGAAAAACCAAGTATTAATTAATTTCAGATTTTCTGTTATATTAATTCTTTCAACTGTTAAGTGTATTTGCATACAAATTAATATTTAATTTTGTTTTTAAAAGAATTTGATTATAAAGCTCTATAAATATCAATACGATCTTTGGAAAAATTATTACTAGAAATCGATAACATAGTCCATATATGTTAGATTTGTATATATATATTTTTTTCTCTTTCCATTCTAAACTCTCTGCACATACAAACCCACTTGTCCGTAATTTAGATTCCTCAGATATCCCTGATAACCCTCCAAGGCGACTGAAAAGAAGGTGGCCTCGGGATCTACTGTATTAAAATAGTTAGTGAAGTGCTACCACTGGGTGGTTCTTTCTCAAGACATTTTCATGCCTTTTTATATTCATTCTACATATTTACTTATTGTATTCTTTAGTACAGTTGTAAATTACTATAAATAAATAAAAAAAAAACAATTCATTTTATTATTATTATTATTTGTTTATTTGAAGTTGCTAGTGGGTAGAAGTTACCCTTAGTGGGATAGGCAAGCCCATGTGTGGTAAAGGAGTTCACCTGCGGCAATTCACCAGGAGTACAATAACTAACAGTATTATAAAAACTCCATCAATAAGCACTTCTTTAGACACCGTCTCAGAGTCAACCCTGAGTATTAATTAATTTCAGATTTTCTGTTATATTAATTATTTTAACTGTTAAGGGTATTTGCATACAAATTAATATTTAATTTTGTTTTTAAAGGCAATTTGATTATAAATCTCTATAAATATCAATAGGATCTTTGGGAATGTTGGAAAAATTATTACTAGAAATGGATAACATAGTCCATATATGTTAGATTTGTAACAGGCCGTAACGTCGGCACATAATTAAAATAGCTCTTGTTTTAAATGACCGCTCTCTAATTTATGACCGCACCCCCAACCATCTTCCTCATCTAACAGTATTATAGTACACAGCAAAAAACAAAATAATATATATAATTATGATTCGGAGTACGGAGCAGAAACTTATACTATGAATGCTTATCTAAAATAGAATGCTGATCAAATTTGACAACGGAAATTCAATATTTAGGAAGATCAGTGGGATTATTTAGTATGGATTGAGCAAGGAATAAGCAAGAGTAAAAACAGACAGAAATATTCTGAAAGATATTGAGACAAACAATTAAGTTTTTGTGGACATTTAACAAATGCCTAAAGGAACGTACCAAGAAAAGAGCAGCCACGAAAAAAATATGGAAGAAAAAGGCGAGGTAGCTCAAAAAAAAAAAAAAAAAAAAAAAAAAAAATAGAGTGAAGTTGTCTTTAAAGACAACTTTTTTAAAATTTATTATTTTGTATAGTCATTCACAACTGTATTAAATGGATACAACAATTTAATAGGTCGTATCAATACACGACGATGGCTCAAGAAAGAATTACCAATTGATAGCACTCAATGCATATTTTAAGTGTCAATCCTGTTACACGGAGGAAGTATTTTCTCGGATCATACCTTTACCAAATCATAAACTCCCAGCACCCTCCATACATTCACAGCATCCTTAAATTTAAATCCTCAGTCCACTCTCTCGAAACTAGATCCCGCCATTCCGACCTTTACTTTCCCACCCATAGAACTAAATCTTTTGATCACTCCTTTTATATCCGTTCTGCAACCCTCTGGAATTCCCTACCTACTCATATTCGCCATGCATCTTCCTTTCTATCATTCAAATCTCACCTATTCCAACATCTTTTGGCATCCCAAATAGATGCACAACAAATCTGCAACTGACTTATTTCTATTTTAACACAAGTTATAATTATCTATTTTATCCTAAAGCTAGTGTGGAATAATTAGTTTGTTTTGTTTTTTATAATTCCCTCAACCCTATCAGTAGCCTTTAGGAGATTTATCTTCTTTCTTTCTTTCTTTTTCTAATCTTGTGTGTTTATTATCCATACTTTTTGTACATGAATGTATATAAGTCTAGGTAGTGTTTCATTTTTCCTTTTTGCTCATTTGTAAATAAAAATTAATTTTATTGTTTTCTTGACCAGACATATATGAATATCTACTGTTCAATTCTGTTATTCTTAAGGGACATAGTCCCAGAATAAAGTTTTTTTATTATTATTATTATTATTATTATTAAGTGAGTAGTAGGTACTGACATCCACCTTCTTTCCTGACGCTTCAGAGGGTTATCGGGAATATTTAAGGAATATAGGTGGGTTTTGTGTGGGAAGGGAATTAAAAGAGATATATCTATTTGAAAGTGGAACTACGATGAATGAGATATTCAGATCATTATAGTAGATTTTATATGGGGCGAAATAAGGGGGAATTCAGGATTAGGCGAAGAATTTTATAATACAAGGATTGATGCGGAATCCTTATATGGTTTAGCCCTAAAGCTCGATTTCATAAGTCCGAAGAGATCTGATACTAGTGTCATATGACATTCGTCAAGTAATCGGTATGTACGAGCAGCTTCTTGTTTCAGTCTTGTGTGAGGATATCGAGAAAGGCGCTAGACAAGATGGAGGCCTAGGTTTCTCAGATGTGTCCTACAGGAAAAAGTGAGAGATTCGAAAAGGATACTGTGGGGCAGGATGTCATTGGTTTGCGAAGAAGGCTAAATTTGATTTGTTAGGATTCCTATTAATTTTCTAATTGTGACATCATTCTTCAATAATGGCTTTGATGTGGGTTTTAATGGCTAAGGATGCAGCAGTTTTACAATGGACGGAAAACACGCTTGAATTAAAAAGAAAAATTCAATCCAAACGGAATGAGAAAATAAACTGTTTACTAACGTAAATGACGTGTAACAGAAAAACAATTTTTTGGGTATATGTTTTATATCACTAACGTACTAAACTTTAAAGTAAATGATGGGATTACCTGTACAGTGGTATTCCCGTAGAATCTTTGAACCATAGGATCATGTTTATTCGGTCCCCAGGTGCTGAGGGTTCGACGTCACACGGAAGTTCTGCTTCGCCTCCTTCTTGTGCCCATATCACCTGAGCTGGTACTGCAACAGGGGAAACAGAGATTATTTTAAATTAAATTTTGTTTATATTAAAATAGTTAAAAAAATATAAATATCATTACGTATAATAAAGAACAGTGCTAGCCACTACAAAATTAAGGATAATAAACGATGTGGCCTAACGTAATTTTTATTTTATCATGAGGCTCCAATTTTAAACGTATTAATACTGCGCCTCATCCTCCTTGCAAGAATTATCCCTTCTTTAAAATCGGGCTGGTCTTATCCTCATTCAAATAAATTGACGTCTTTTCGAAATGTTTTTTTCTAAAGTATCTTTAAGCTGGTTTACTATATTTAAAAAAATTAAACGACGCTCATCAATGATAAAAATAGCGAAAAGATACTATGAAACAATTAGATAGTGAATGGAAGGAGAAATATTTGCTCAGATGGAAAACCAATTTTTGGAAAACAAAATGTTTCTTTGAGGGGCAACCCTAGGGTATGGAGACCCTCCTGGGCAGACCCAGCTTATATATAGTGGGTACCCCATAAAAATTGGGGAAAAACCTGGCGGCTGAGCGTGATCAAGGCCTAATCACCTCATTGCACTGTCCTTGGCCTTGAAACAGTACGAATTTCTAAATTTACTGAGCCCAAGACCTTTCATGGGTTATCGCGGTACAGGTTGTTTTTTAGTGGTATCTTAAATCAGACATTTTTTTCTCAGTCGTCATTTTGAAAGGCGGTCCTCCCTCCCTCTACGTGGATCAGCCACTGGAAGTGCCTCTGTTCCAACTGAAGTTTTTAATATAATTTTTCAATAATTAAAATATTATTTGACTAGGATAGTTCAGTCAAGACTTGGAATATTAAAACAACAGGGTTTAAAAGTAAAAATGGACCTATTGATGGAGGTTTGATGACCCATTTTGACACCAATCATTTACGAGTATTTCATATGCAGTTGTGAATTTCAATAAAATTTACTCTTGTACCTGGCATTTCTTGATCTTAGGGCTACGTTTGATTCAGCCCCAAGAAAGGAAATTCGGAATGCGTTAGCTGTAAAGGGTGTGCCTTCTTAGAGATTTGATTGAGACCATAAAATCAACCTTCCAAGAAGCCACTGGAGTGCTAGGAATAAGTTGGACAGAATCAGAACCTTTCCCAATTGCAAAATGATTTAGACAGGGATATAGTTTAAGCCCTCTCCTGTTAATAAAGCGGCGGCTTTCCTGAAATTCAGTTGATAACTGTAATATGAGAGCCGTCCTTGTTCAGAGCCTCCTATATGCGGATGGCATTGTTCTTATAGCTGATTCAATGGTAAAATTACAGCAAGCACTAGTAGAGTGGGAAGAAGAGCTGCTGAGCAATGGTATGCGAATCAATACCGTTAAGAGTAAAGTGCTGGTTTGGCTGGCATGGTTTGGTTTGGCGAGAGGAGAAGAAGAAGTCGTCGAATTAGTCTGCACTGTGAAATTACTTGAGGTGGTGAATGAATACTTTTACTAACGGACTGTAATTAGTGACTCTGTTAAGATATACGCTGAAAGTTCTAACAAAATAACGAAGGAAAACCAGGCATACTACCGGATCACTAACAGTATCCTCGGGCACCGTGAGGTTGATAAGAAAACAAAAATGCATTTATAGAAATCTGTATACCTTCCTATTCTAACCTATGGTGGAGGTAACTGGACTACGTTGAATAGAGATTACAGCCGCATAACAGCAGCCGAAATGACGTTCCTACGTAGATCTGTGGGGAAAACTAGGAAGGATCGCATCAGAAATGATACCATAAGTGAGCAGCTGGAAGTACAGAACTACTTTAGAAAACAGGCAGCTCAAGGGGTTTGGACACGTCTGTCGCATTTACAGTGACATGGATCAAATTAAAATATTAGAGGCTACGAGGGCGTCCCAGAGTTTCATACCAGAAAGTTATCCAGAGAATTGAAGGTAGAAGATAAAGATCCCTGGACCAGATGAAGCGGTTATAGAGATAGAGAACGGGAAGAGGGGCTGCGCAAGGTAAAGGCTCCTCGACGCTAGATATAGCAAAAAGAGGAAAATAAAGAAGAAGAATTTCAATAAAATTTCCATAAATAAAATAATATTATATAATTGATTAGAACTTTCTCTTGTATTTAAATTTATTTATTATTACAGTAATAAATCAAATCACATCCCTTAACGTTTCGAGGTACATGACTGCCTCATCTTCAGTAATATTAATTAAAAACTAAAAACAACAATTTAATATTAGAATTTAATTTTCAACATATTACTAACATTTAAAATCATTAGTAATTTTTATTATATTTACAAATGTTCCCTATTTCGTAAAATAATACAGGTCATTTTCATCAATTTTTTAAAATCTATTTTCCACAATCGTCATTATAATAAAAATTGTCGCTACCAGATGTGGTAATATTTATTTCATTGCCACAAACTTGGACTAACTAAAATATTTGTACATGCTTGGACTAACAAGTATGAAGTGGAGCAAAATTGACCTTTATTCCTACTCTCCTCCTGTACTTGCTCAAGTTTCTATATCATAATAAATATTATCTAGGTTAAAAATTGATTTATTAATGTAATAATAAATAAATTTGAATATAAGAGAAAGTTATAATCAATTATATAATACAGTTATACTCATCATAATTAGATAATTGAAAATAAAATAAAAATTTTTAAGAAAAAATCCTTATCAACGAGATAAAATTATGACAGTTTTTGTGTTTTTTGTTGTTCATTTTCCTTATCCAATTTACCTCATGCCTTATACAAAATTGAAATGATAGCGTGTCGGATTTGATGGAACGCTAATAAAAAACAATGAGAGAGAACGTGGGTTCTAAAAACCAATATTTTGAATTTTTCCTACTGTAAGCTTCTTGGAAAAAAAAGAAAAAAGAAAGAGTGATGCATGGTGTTGCTAAACTCACTAAATAATATGAAAACGGAGGTTCCAGGTATCATAACTTCCTGTATGTGACAAAGGGAATTGCTTTTATTTATCATACATAAGGAAGTAAACGTAATTAATTATACACTTGTTCATAATTGTCCCTCGTTATAATTGAAAAAGTCAAAATTAACTTTTTCTCATAAAAAAGTTTTCTTAGAAGTCTCAAATTAACTGTTTCATAATTGTTTATGAGTTTTAACCGTTAAAACAATATTCTTCAGTTATTTTCTTTACAATATAATATTTTCATGATTTCAAAAAGCAGTTTTTATCTACATGCACTATTATTAATTCAGAGGATCATTTAGAATCATTATATAGGTATTTATTTCTATTTCCTTAACTTTAGGAAATTATATAATTTTAATTTATTTATTTTTAGTATTTTATGTTTAGTCCTGATAATGAGGTAAAAAACCCGAAACTTAGATTAAATATATTAAAAATGTTTTGACCAAATAAACAGATATCGGACTTAAGAAGTGCTCATTGTAAAGAAAAATAATAATAATAAATAATTATTTATTTCTGAGAGTGTTTCAAAACGGAGAATTGTTGAAATTAGAAAAAAAAAATAGAGTTCTTCTGTTCATTTCACTGTATTCTTTAGGACCAAATGTCCCATAGTAAAAATTACTGTTTATTCATTCAAATAGTTTTAATTTGTTTAATAAGCCCCATCGAAAAACGTCATTATATATTTAGCTGCTACTATCCGCACTTTTTTTTTCGAAATCTTTCCGTGTTTTAATTATCCTTCCTTCCATTTTTTTTTCTTCCATCGTGAACATTAGTAGTTATATAGTTAGTCATATATAATATGATAACAGTGCGACGATGAATCATTACCGTAATGTTTTATGTTAAAAGAACTTTCGTTCGACCGAGGAATAAACTTATTTTCCTCATTTCCCCGGCCTCAATGTTTATTTTTTGCAAGGGAAAACTAGATTGTAGTGATGATTCCATCTATTTTTTGTTATGATTTTCAACATTATGCTCATGGTGAAGCACAACAACTGCTAGAAGAATTCTATGACAGAAAAATTTGATGAATCAACATCAATGACTCCAACAAGATCAGAATGGACGTATTTTCAAAAGAAGTTTTTCATTATTGTGATATTTTATCCATAAAATATCTATAATTTTCATGGAGCGGCGTGGTATAGTGAGTTTAGCTCTAGTCTAATGTTCTTTGGTCCCAGGTTCGAATACCGGCTGTGGAGGAATATTATTTATTCTGTTACGAGTATTTCAGCCGAAGAGCGACCCTAAGGTGTAGAAACTCCTGGGTATCATACCCAGCCTCCAATAAGGTACTCGTAAATATGGGAAACAAGATTATGAGAGAGATCACGGTATAATCACCGCCTTGCACGGCCGTTGGCCGTCAAACAGTATCAGTATCTATAGGTACTGAACCCCTGATAATATCACTTAATGGATTGTAGCGATACAGAAAAAAAAAACAACGTACGAGTATGAAAGTATGAAAAAACTATATTCCCAAAGCTATATAGTTCAACTGGTGAGCAGGAATAACTTGAATCACGTTTTCGACGTTTCAGCCCACCTAGCGCTGTGCCTTCTCGTGCTCTTACGAAGACCTACAATTTAGGTCGAAATATCGGCATTCAATAGTTCTGCAATAGGAACTTAGTGAATTCCTCTCTCCTAAGAACTTGCTATTAATCCGTTGCTATAATAATAATAATAATAATAATAATAATAATAGGCTTAGCGAACCCGAAGGTTCGATGCCGATACCACCAAATTCCGCCTACACAGACTCGTCCAATGTTCACCATTCAAGCCCAAGCCCCCGAGATCAGCCTTAACGCAATCCTCCCATCTCCGCTTCGGCCTACCTTTCGGACGCCTACCAGTCGGATCAGCAAATACCAACTTTCTCGGAATCCGCTCGTCATCGAGCCCAACAACTTTACTCGCCCATTTGAGTCTCCGCGATGCAATCAGCTCAATTATATTCACAGGATGCAAGTTCCGCAATTCCGCGTTATGCAACCTTCTAAACTCCCCAGTGGCCTCATCTCTCTTTGAACCAAATATTTTACGCAATACCTTATTTTCGAAAACCTTAAGCCGTTGTTCATCTTTCAAAGTAAGTGGCCACGTTTCACAACCGTAAAGAACCGTTGGAAGAATAATAGTTTTATAAATTCTAATCTTTAAGTTTTTAGATAGAAGCCGAGAACTAAGTAACTTAGCAACTGAATGATAACACGCATTTCCCACCTTTAACCGGGACTTTATTTCTTCCTGGATTTCATTTTTTCTAGTTATAATTGAACCTAAATACTTGAATTTCTCTACGTGTTCAAAAGTATGACCTGATACATCAATATCACCAAGATCGACACCGTTTCTGCTACTAATCATATACTTCGTCTTATCGGTATTTAATTCGAGTCCTATTTCTTTACCGGTTTTTATTAACACACTTGTATTTAGTTGTATGGTTTCCGTGTCTTCACCTAGCAGTACCAGATCATCGGCATACCCCAAAACCGGAATCTTGTCACCCATATTTAAGCCTTTCTCGGTACACATCACCTTTTCTATGACATATTCTAAAGCTAGATTAAATAACACAGGTGAAAGGGAGTCACCCTGTTTCAAACCCGATCGCACCTCAAATCTCTCGGAGTAATTATGGCCGATTCTAACTTTATGGAATGTTTCCGACAAACACATCTCTACTAGGTTTACTAACTTTCTAGGTATTCCCTGTTCAATCATGATATTATATAGCTTCTGACGGTCTATTGAATCATAAGCCTTTTTAAAATCGATATAAAGTTGATGGACTACACCGTTGTATTCCAATTTTTTCTCTAATATTTGACGTAAGGAAAATATTTGGTCAATAGTCGAGCGATTCCACCTAAAACCACATTGGTAATCTCCGATAATTTCCTCAGCGTATTCCGTGATTCGACAAGTTAGAATTGACGAGAATATTTTATAGCATACTGGGAGAAGAGAGATCCCACGATAGTTGTTACAATCCGACCTCAGTCCTTTTTTATGAATCGGAATAAGTATTGATTCTTTCCATTCTTCTGGCATTTTTTCAGTTTCCCAGATCTTTTTAACTAAAAAATGTATTTTGAAAACGCCCGCTTCTCCACACGCCTTGATTAATTCACTCGTGATATTATCATTTCCTGCAGCCTTATAACGTTTTAATTTTCCTATCGCCATTTCGACTTCCTCTTTACTCGGTGCGTCTATCCATGGTTCAGCGCTCTGATATTCAGAGAGAGGAGATTGATTATTATTTTCCGTATTTAAGATGCCGTCAAAGTGTTGTTTAAATTTATTTAATATCTCAGAAGGATCCGCAATTATATTGTTATTTGCATCTTTAACCGCATTCAATAGAGTTTCAAATCTTTTACGCGATTGGTTTATACCTTTGTACATCTCTCTTACGTTATTTTCGTTTCTGTGTTTTTCTATTTCTATTATTTTGCCTTTAAGATACTCTCTTTTCTTATTTTTTAAGAGTTTTGAAGTTTCATTCTTTACTAACCGAAAATAAGCCACATTATTATCGCTTGGATTATTTAAGGAATTCAGTTTAGCGGCTTTTCTTTTTTCGCACATATTTTGACAATCCCTGTCGAACCAAGGTTTGTTCTTTTTATTTTCGATTTTTCCAAGACATAAATTACCGACCTCTTTAATATTATCCCTGATCCCTTCCCATAGTTTGTTTACATCTTCGTGTTCCTCGTCTGAAGATTCCAAAGCTTCGAACCGATTTTTTACTTCTATCGCGAACTGTTTTCTAATTTCGAGGTTGTTCAATTTAACTAAATCAAAATTCTCGGGACGAATATAGTTCGGTGTTCTCTTTTTTGTATTTAGTTTTTGTCGAAGTTTCGCGATTACTAATTCATGATCAGAACCGCATTCTGCACCCCGATACGATCTCACGTTAATTATGCTACTTTGCCATCTGTTTTGTATTAAAACATGATCGATTTGATTCCGTGTTTGTCCATCCGGCGATGTCCACGTATACTTATGAATATCCTTATGTTTAAATGTAGTACTTTTGATTACTAGGTTTTTCGAAATGGCAAAGTTTATTAGTCGGGTCCCATTATCATTACTATATTCGTGCAAACTTTCTTTACCGATTGTAGGACGATATACTTCTTCCCTTCCAACCTTTGCGTTTGCGTCACCTAGTATTATCTTTATGTAATTTCGCGGTAATTTATCGTAAACCGACTCTAGTTTATCATAACATTCGCATTTTACTTCATCATCACTGTCTTCGGTGGGAGAATGAATGTTTATATAAACGCGATTTTAAACCAACGCCCTTGAAATATAGCAACCGATATTCTTTCACTAAAGAACTGTACGTCCCGTAATGCGGAAAGAAATCTATTCCTAATTAGAAACCCGGTACCTAGACAATAATTGACGCTCCCCCCGTACCAAATAGTTTACTTTCCTTCTGTTAACGAACCCTCCCCTGGCCAGCGAACCTCTTGTAATGCAACGATATCTAAGTGGTATCCCTTAACTTCATTCGCGACCGACTTTAACCCACCTGCCGTATTTAAACTTCCAACGTTCCACGTCCCTATTGTTAGATCTCTAATTTTCATCTTGCGCCATGATTCTCCTGAAGCAGTCCCCACCCGGAGACCCGAACGGGGGACTAGTTTACCTCCGGATAATGAGCGTTTTACCTCAGAGGAATCCATGACTTTTGGTGATATTTTGTGAACTAAAATATGTGAGTAGGGCGTTCGAACCTACGTCACACCCTCCAGCAAGCCTGGGGGGCCGCTCTCATTGTTGGTCAGCGAGTCCATCGGACTTAGCCGGGAGGAGCTTCCGAGGAAATTCCACCGACCATCCCCACATCCGCCACCCGTGGGACGCTCCCCATACGCGGTAATGAGATCCGCGCGAGGAATCCGTTGCTATATCATAGATAATACTTTTAATCTGACAATAACCTTTCTTGCATATCCAAAATTTTCTGAGTGAGACGGTGTACCTAAAGGTAGCATCGTATATACACGTTATACAATTAGAATTCTGATCCATTCTACTAGCAATATCCTCAAGCTGACACGAGTGTCTTATTCGTGAAAATGACCCTACTGCTGCAGTACAAATCCTTCAGTCATACACTAATCCATTATGAAGAATGGTGTCAAAAGTAGAGAATTAAAAGAAATTCCATCAAATTACCTTCGTCTCAAACCTATGACTACCTGTCCCACTGTATCCTTTAGCAATATTCTAATTACAGATCCATACTGATCTAGGACCTATGACACCATCTGGACTTACTTGGAATCATCAAATTGGCCTGAAAAGGTAGTAAACTGCTTACTGTTGCTTGCAGTAACACTCAAAACTTCCCACCTAATAAAAAAAATATATATATATATATATTACCCTTATTAGACCTTTATGGACATAAGGGCGCATTGAAACTACACGCTCCCTTACTCGTTTCCACTTATCTCTATCACTTATAATTCTATCTATAAACTCTCATCTGCATCTATTTCTCTTAATCCTTCTGAAAAGACGATGGTTCTCGAGACAAGTTAATTTTAATAAATATTGAAGAGCCATCGCTGGGAAGATTCTTCATCAGACTTTATGACGTTCATAATTGTAAGTTTGTACACATACCTATTTTATTGCTTTATATATAATTGTAAGTTCAAAAAGGTGCGGGTTCAAAGGGGCGAGGTCCTAACAACGGAGAACCAAAAACTTGAAACCAAATAATTACGGGTTCGCGTCTCGATGCGAGGTTTTTTCATCACGGCATTCATCCCTCACCCTCACGCCCTAGCCCCGCTAAACCCCCGTATAACCTTCAAACGCGAGGAAGTGGTGAGCAAAAGAATTTCAATTTTTGAAATAGCCTTTAAGAAGGTATATGAAAGTAGCTTGTTTTTTAATTAATTTTATTTGCAGTCGTAAATATCAATGAAAATTTAATAATCAAATATAATAATAAAAATAAAAGTTTATAGCTCTGAGGTTCGAAGCCGATACTAATTTTTGAACCCAAAATTCAATTCAATGACTACCGTCAAAGCCCAATTTCCTGGTATCAAACTCAACATGATCCTCCCAACTCACCTAGAAAATATACGTCTCAGGAATTTTTTTTTTTTTTAACGTAATACCTTATTTTCGAAAACCTTGAGGTGTTGGTCATCCTTCAATGTAAGCGATCAGGTATCACAACCCGTATAGAGCCGTCAGGAAATAAAAAAATATAGTTAAGACTATCATTTTTTCTCGTTCGGCTGCTGCATTATTTGAATTTCCCGACGGTCAGCTTTTGATATTAATTATGATACAGACAAATCCTTTTTGCTCCATTCAGCTTAGACTTGAGTTTGAATAGACCATTTTGTTGATCGGCCGTGAGAGGGGGGTGTTTCAGTGATTTGAATATTCTCTATTTAAGCAGCTGATGATGGCAAAATTTCCCAAAGGAGTTGAAGCTGAAATGCTAATGCGCGTTAGGGATCTGGTGGCACTAGGCCAGTTAACTTCAACGCTGTTTACTCAAGGCCCTACTTGGAAACTGACACATAATTCAGGGTCATGGGGTAGATATTGTAAGTAATGGGGTTTATAGTAAGCAAACATATTGAATTTATCGTGCTATATATGAAATATAAAATCAGATAATATATTTTTAAAACCTGCTTGAAATTGAAGCCTATTTAATTTTGCATTAAGATAGAGAGCTTAATCAAAATCTTTACGGCCGATTCTGAGAAAATAGTAAAAAAAAAATGTGCAAAATGCTTCACATATAGTAGCACTTCTGGTCGGGCAATTTTTTTTGGAAAGCTTCCCGTTGGAAGCTCTCTAAAACTATTCTAAACTAGAAGGTCCCGGGGCCATCTCTTTTTCAGGTTTATCAGGAACTGAAGAGGAAGAAAGGATTAAAAATTAGAGTGTTAGAGGGTTAGAGTGCGAGTCGAGTTTTTCATGAAAGGATTAATACCTGTTCTGGGCCGAATCAGTAACATAGGGAACATTGAAGGTCTTTATGGACGAGTTTATTTGTGGCAAAGTAAGGAGCGTTAAGAACTTTACGAAAGGTTTGACCGTTTGTCTAATAAATGTTGAAGTAGCCTCAAAACGGCGAGCAGTATAGGTAGTTAAAAGTAAATTAAATTTACAGCTACGTTAAAAACTAAATATTATATATCTCTAATTCCAAAGTAACTATTTATTTCTTACAAATGAGCACTTCTAACTTTCAATATATGTTTATTTGGTTAAAACATTTCCTTATTATTTTTGTCTATGTTTTGGGGTTTTGTCGCCATTACCAAGACTAAAAATAAAATCTTTAGAAAAAAAAAATTATATATACATACATTATATATATATATATATATATATATATATATATATATATATATATATATATATATTATATATATATATATATTATTATATATTTATATATATATACATAGTTGTACGTATATTTATCACTTAATCCGTCTGTTCTAATTCATACACAGTTTTTACCTTTTAGTATTTATCTATAAGTCAATTTAAATTATAAACTATAATTTAATTAATTACTTAGAATAAATAGAAAAGAACTATTACTGGGTACTGCAATGGAAATTAGGTAGCAATACGTCCCGAGAACATCTTTTCAGAAGCACGGTCTTAACCCCAAGGATCTGTACATCTACATTACCGTTGAAAGATATATCTAAATTGAATGTTTTGAAACTTATTTATTTGAATAACAAATCCACTCCCGGGTGACGAGCGGAGGCTCCTGCTAATGGAATCTAAAAAAACTCGGACAAGAAAAAGTTGTTCCTCAATCCGTAAATTTAGGCGCCAGTAAATTCTTCGAAGGAACAGCCCCAATTTTGAAAGAGGCACTGCTCCACCTCATATTAATGCTGCTAAATGGACTGAAAAGTCAATTTCCTGTCAAAAACGAATTTCTCTAAAAAAAAAATAAAAAAAATGGAGTAAAACATATCATAACGAAGATTAATGAAACCAAAGTTAATAATTTGTTTGGCAAGAAAAAAAATGGAATTAATTATTTTGATTTACGTTCAAATTAAAATACCCATTGCCCTACTTAAAGTAAAAAATAAGTCACATCTAGTAATGACCTCTTCCAAGCCCGAAGCGTGGAAACTCCGGAGGTTTTTACCAGTAATTAAGAGAAGGATAATGAACAATTTAAAACAAGTTTCAGCTTAATTGCTTTCACTTATCTTTTATGAAATATGTCGCAATAAAAGTATTACGATCGTGAAAATTTTCGAATTCAAGTTTTCTTCATCAGTAAGGTAGAAAGGTCTGTGTATATGATATGATATGTCGAGCTTGAAAACATAAGTTGAATACTGAAATTAAATATATTAGAGGCGTATATAAGTGAGATGCGACAGCAACTTTTGCAACGAAATCGGGGAACCAGAAGAGCCTCATTATAAAATTCATTTTGCACCTATTTGAGATTATCTCAAAAACGGCTCTAACGATTTTTTTATTTTATTTATTTAAAAAAAAATTAAATTTACTGTAAGATAAAAATTCAATAGGATTTTATATCATGTGTCGAAAGTCAGGAAAAGTAAAATCATAGAGCCGTAATAGTTTTTTTATTTTATTTATTTTTTTTACTAGGTGATTTTGAAAATTCTGGATTAAAGCCCAATCATTCTACATGATATTATAACCCATTCAATTTTAAATCAATATAGTGAGTTTAATTTAAATCTTTTGGGCTGTTTTAAAGAAAATAGTGGCTCCAATAATTATTTAGTAAACATAGTGGTATTTTAAAGGAGCGGCGTGGTCTAGTGGATAGAGCACTAGTCAACAGATCTCTCGGTCCTGGGTTCGAATCCCGGCTGTGGCAGAATATTATTTATTCTGTTAATTCTATCGGGGGGGATGGGAGGCGAAGACGGGTATGGAGACCCTCCTGGGGCAGACCCAGCCTCTATAAAGTAGGTACCCAATAGAAATTGGCGAAAAACCTGGCGGCTGAGCTCGATCAAGGCCTAATCACCTCATTGTACTGTCGTTGTCCTGGAAACAGTACGGAACTTTATATGTACCGACCCGAAGACTCTTCATGGGTTGTGGAAGTACAGGTTTATTTATTTTTATTTTTTTTTTATATCATGTAAGTTATATTGTTATTGAAATAGTCTCACAGGGCTTAAATGCTATTTTAAAATTTTTTCCTCTGAAGTATCTTTAATTTTGTAGCCTCAAAAAACTTTGATAACCAATTAAAGATGAAAACAAAAACAAAAAAAATTTAGTTTTTTTTTTTTTCATTATTTCTTTTCCCGAACGTAAGATTTTAGAAAAAATGTTAATGTAATGTAAAGTGATAAATAGCGAATAAAACTAATTGATTGTTGTAGACGATAATTTCTATTTACATAAATGTACTCTCATTTATTGGAACATCAGAGGTAAATGAAAATCTTAATTGGGTGCACCACATTTTTACTATAGGATTTTGTATAAGATATCTTTAAAAAATAATGATAAATAATACATAATATCTAAATGTTATTGTAATTGATAGTTACATTTTGACCTTAATCTAGTATAGTAACAGATGCTAGAAGATCCTAAAGTGTTGTTTATTCACGTATGTGTTGATTATTGATAGAATTTACTAAAAAATTGTCGACTCCGAAGCATCGAAATTAATAAAATTGGGTAAAAAAAAAAGGATCAAATTTATTATAAACCTATAATTAAGAAATATAAAAAGATCAAGGTTGATGGGCTGCAGTCGTGGTCTTATAAATCGCATCACCTATAATTTTTCATTACGATTTGAATTCGATCCAATCCAATAATTTTTCTCCTTATTTATATCATACGCTTAGTGAAATGAAAAAAAGAAAAGAAAAAAAAAAGTTTCTTAGTTCTTTGTTAGTAGTTTTAATTGCTACTAAAATAAAAATTTTAATTATGCCGAACTTTAATCAATTTGCTATCAGAAACAATCAACATTGTGGTACTACATGATGTGAAATAATTTTCACAGAAAACAGCGGTTACACAAACCAACTGTGGTCATAGTTTTGAAAATTAATATTATAATTCATTTTACGAGAGAACTTAAACTTATATTTTTTTACATTGTTTTTTATTTGCTTTTCTTTAATTTTCAATGTACAATATTATCTTTTTTGTGTAATCAGCATTTTTTTAAAACATGCGGTTATGTTTAATTTTAGAAACTTTTTTGTATAGACTGATGCAATTTCTGAATGTTGGGTCACACATGCGTGAATGCGCCTACCTTCAACTCTGAAACTTTCTGACTGCAAAACTGTTTTAAGTACACTCCCTCCAAAATTTTTATTGCTCTCGTTTGCGGGAATGGCCGAGGCGGAGACGTGAAGATAGCATGAAGATAAGTGAGGCTGAATAGTGGCCTCTTTGGGAGGTGGGCTCCCGCCATTTTATCAGCTACTTCGGCTAAAGATTAAAAATATAAATCTGTTGGGGTAATAATGGGTTTCATTGTTGTTGTCTCTCATTGCATTTAACCTCCTATATTTGTCATGCTTTGTTGGGGGAGCATTGTGTTCGGATGTAATAACACCGCTCGCCTCGCCACAAAGACTACGGGCGCCCACTTTATTTAGCTGTATTGTCCTGAGTTATAGCTGGCACAATAAAGAATTTGACACATCGTATGTTTCCTTGTTGTACTTTTTTTTATTCCAGTCGTTTTAAGGATTGACTTTTGGACGTCTCTGGGTGAGTGATGACTTGACAGTCTGCGAAGAGCAAGGGATCCAACAACGTCTATTCATATCCTACTTGGCTGTATACTTAATTCCTTAGAGCCTGGAAACACATTTACTTTGTTTCTTAACGCCCTTATCAACTTCAATTAAGGCGAATTGATACCCAGACCGAGAAAAGTGTTCTTTGTGTAATACTGAAAATATGGAAAATCTGTAAACTAAATTTACTTGTCTTTGGGGAATTCTCCCTGCAAATATAGCGTGGCTTGGCTATTTACAATACATTTCGTAAATTATGTACATATATCGAAAAATATTGTAATTTATCAATATATTTTTTTTCAATAGAGTGAATTTTTTTTTCTCAATAGAGTAGGGAGGGGAGCCCGTGGCTGAGTTGCTAGCGCGCTAGTCTCTCATGCTAAAGATTGTATGGTGGCCAATCATCATCATCATCAGTGGCCAAACCCTACCCTGTAAAATTTCATCGAGAATCGTGAGTACATTCTCCTAGGATATTACACCACGTGGCCAAGGGACTTCATGGCCTGTCGCGCCAGATAAAAAAAAAAAATAAAAAAAATAAAAATAGTAGGGATAGAATAAAAAATCTGAAACGCACAACACACGACTTTTACTTACGTCCATTATATAAATATATATATATATATATATATATATATATATATATATATATATATATATAAAACACTTTTTGTTTGTTTCAGGATCAAAACTCAGTCATTATTTTATCATATATAATTTTAATAGTTTTATAATTAAAAAAAACAACATTAAATCCATGTTGAATTTATATTTGGTAGGAAACACGACGGCACTTAGCGATGCAAGCTGAGGAACATCACGTGTCGACCAGTGGTTTCATCTCTTGGCGCCTTTGCTCTTGAATCCCACGCTAGAAAGGGATAAAAAAAAAAAAAAAAAAAAACCTTTTGAATATGTGAAGAGACAAATTCTTCTGCCGCACAAAAGTGTAAAGTCATCGTAAAGTTTGTGTAAAGTCATTACCCGTGTGTGCTTAGGCTCAGGTATCCTGTTTTGCATAATTTAATTGAAAAAATCCTACAATATTTGATTGAATTAACTATGTTTATATTTGTATACAGGCTCAAGAATAGAATGACACCAATCAGTATCAAAAGCATTGTTGAAGTCAATATCATAAGGGACCACCTTTTTATCAACGTTTTTATGATGTAAATATTGGTTTGGAAAATAAGTAGCGTTTTTTACTGGCGATTTTAATAAAAAATTCGGATTCTTGTAAATCCGTAAATCAGATTTTCTTTTAAATTCCGTCCATCATAAATAGTTGAAGGACGACTCGAGCTCTTTGCGTCTTCCAAGTCAAAATTTTTGTTCTTAACCGAGCAGATCCCTTACGGGTACTTTCTCCTAAGGCATCATCACCATACACAGTGCAAAGTTTGCTAACCGCCTGTGCAGCGGATTTTCCTTTGAGAAAATAAAAAATCATTAAATGACGAAAATGTTTTTTTTTTCTCTTCCATTTTGAGCAAGCAAAATACTACTTAAAGATAAGGAACCTCTGTTGAAACTGATGCATGAAAGCATCATAAATAATCTTTTTTTAGAATATATAAACATTATTGACCAAGTAAACATGATTTTATAAACAGAGAGGATCAAAATAAAATATTGAAAAACGCTAAAAACTTATTTTACAACCCAATACTATAATTGTTTTGTTTTATATGTCTTTAATTGGAAGAAGAGTGTTCTAGTAGAATAATCACTGAACTACTATTCTCTAAGTTTAGGGTTTGAATCCTGCTGCGGCAGAGAATAGCTATTTATTCTGTGATTTTAGCCGAATGATACCTTTAGGCTGGGGGTGTTTTAACGTTGGCCTATAAAGAGCACAATCTCCTTATGTACTGAACCCAAGACCCCTCATGTTATTATTAGCACCCTGTATGTCATTATAATTTACAAAAAAAAAAGTGGCTTACCCAGCCTCTTGAAGTGGGTATCCGTAAACTAGAGAAAAACCCTGGGGCTGAGCTTGATCTCATTTTAATCGCTTTTTTGCAAGGCCGTTGGTCTAGAAACAGTACAAATCTTTCTGCATATGCACTGATCCCGTAATTCTTTTTTTCTTCACATTTTCATTGACTAAATTCTAACTGTATATCTTTTTTAGCTGATAATGATTATATTTTAACATAATTAAAGCCCCGATATTGATAAGAAAAGATAAAAAACGTGAGTTGTAATTCTCTTTCTCTTTTAAATGTTTTATTTCATGTTAGAAATAGTCCAAAAAAAAGTTGGTCTGAGTCCAGATCGTATTTCCTCTACCAATTTTTAACTCTTCTCATTACATTTCTTTTTTTGTCAGTATTAGTTTTCGTTTTTTTTTTTTTTTTTTTTTGCTTAACCTTATTTTTAAGCAGTGTATTTATATTTCCAAATCCAATATAAATAATGTGATTCTGATGAAAAATTCTCTATGTAAAGATACCGTTCTTTATTTTTATTATTATTGTTTTATTTTATTTTTTGTTAAATATTTTAAATAATTTTCAGCCACAATTTATAAAAACGTTTTTAATTTTCGCTTCAATTTGAAACAATCTAGTGATCGCAAAACACTCTTTGAAATCAATCTTAAGAGCTTTAAATTTAATAATTTATTTATTAATTATATTATGTTTTGTCCAATAAGTAACAATAGTAATAGTTATAAAAATAAATGTATTAAATAAACTTAAATTTGAATAAAATAGAATCTTGTTGAGTTTCGGAAGAAATATTTGTTTGGTATTAAATACAATAACAATAAAAGTTAATATAAACAACCATAATTTAAGTTTATTTTCTTCACTCTACATAAAAATTCAAAATATGTATGTTAGATAATTTGTTTTTATATGACATAAACTTTCTATTGGTATATTATACACTACATTACAATTCTTATTTATAGAAAATTAAATTTAATATTGGAAAATATTCACTTTTTTTTCGTTAATTGATTATTAAAGTATTTTTCATTTCATATTTGTACATTTCCTATCATCAACAACGACTAAAAATGCTGAACTATTTGTAGAAAGTAAATTAAAAGAACTTTAGGCAAATCAATTTTAAAAAAGCAAATCGGTATTTAAGCACTGCTAAATCTCACGTCGAATAAAACCAACATGATTATAATAATTTAATGTAATTTTATATATTTAATTTTACATTTATATAGAGAATTTAATTAAGACTTTTTATTCATTTTTGGGTAAATGGTAAATATGTGTAAAGACTGAGGCATAATTCTGGTTTTATGATTTTATGACAAAAAAGTTAAGCGTTCCATCAAGGGTTGCCTCAACCAGTGAGCGCAAAGCTCCAAGGTCTTCGGTCCAACCAATCGGCCTCTTGCAGACCTCGACCAGCCATTTCTTCTTGGACTCCTTCAATCCACCTGTTTCTTGGTCGTCCACGTCCTCTCCTTCCTGGCGGAACCCAACCCAGGACTGTTCGCACAACATTCTTGCATTCTTTTAACATAACAATTATGAAACATTATGGATGAATTTTCTCAAATATGTAATTGCATTTTTGTAATTTTTTTTATTTTATTTTTGTTTTATTTAGTTATCTGTATTTCCGTTTAAAATTCGGATTCAATTTTTTATTTATTTCGAAATTCTAAAATATCAAAATACTTTCCCTTATAATGTTTTCTATTTATAGGAAAGTTCAAGTTAATCGGGGCATATGGGCTATGAAAACGAATTATCAATTTCGCCCTAGAAAGAAGTTTCTATAAATAATCATAGAGAAAGGTAAATATAAAAGAGTATAATGAAAAACTCAGATATTCCAGAATATAATAGCATTTATTGCAACTGCCTGGAATTGAAATAAAGATTGAATAAGAAGAAAGGGGAGTGAAGCTAAATCTTTGAAAGTGGAACATGTTACAAAGTAAAATACGCTTAGGTACTTACAGAAACTTTCAAAGGATCGATGATGAAAGAATTAATTGGCCACTTATTGGAAGCATTAAATAAGGCTTTAAACTGGGGGGGGGGCTTTAATCCCCCTCCCCCTCTTCTTGTACAAGATTTTAGCCAACAGGAGATTGTTTAGCCTTATCTCTTCATTAAATGTTTTATAATTATTTTATAAAGTGGAATAATTACCTGGAAGATGAAAGATTATTACAAGATAAAAACGAAAAATTAATATTATCCAGCAATTTGAAAGGCGGGAAAACACCTGTTATTATTTAGTAGTTAAACTCTCTACTACTACAGGCGTTTTGGGATCTGGAACGGTAGCGGTATATGCAAGAATTCTATAGAACCTGTTAGCGCCCCAGCCTCCTAAACGACTGCAGTATAAACGCTCCCTATCGCCTTGTAAAATCAGCTCGTAGCGTATTGTACTGGTGATTTTAATATAAACAAGTCTTGTTATAAATAATCCATTTTGATCTATTACATTTTGCCATCGAGTCAAAAATGGAGGTTCTCTTCCATTTTGAATCGTATCCTGGTTACAATAAATGTCAATTGTTAAGAATCCTTTCAACGAGAATGGCGACTTTAACTTAGAATGAAAAAAACAAAAATTAAAACAGTCTTTAAAATATGAAAATCGGGCATATCCTTTGAAATAGTAAATTAGTCCTTTTCGGGCGTAACCCACCTCACCCACCCTAATATAGACAGTTGGACTTAAGTTATTTCGGACAGCTTCTTGCATCGGGAAGAGAGTTTCTATATTAAAAAGTGTCCTTTTTATTGTGGTAATCCTAGTTACCAGTGATTTATTTCGATTCGCATCCTTTTAAAAGGAGAATCGAGTCAAAAATGGAGGTTCTCTTCCATTTTGAATCGTATCCTGGTTACAATAAATGTCAATTGTTAAGAATCCTTTCAACGAGAATGGCGACTTTAACTTAGAATGAAAAAAACAAAAATTAAAACAGTCCTTAAAATATGAAAATCGGGCATATCCTTTGAAATAGTAAATTAGTCCTTTTCGGGCGTTAATTAGTCCTTCAGGTAAGTTTTATATTCTACCATCTTCAACATTTGAAAAACGACGGGTCTTCCAAGTCGAAATTTCCGGTTCAAACGTACCAATTATGGACGAAGCTTTCTCATGAGGCATAATCGCCATAAACACGAACAATGTTGTTAACCGTCTGAAGTAGGATTTTTTTTTTTCGGAAATAAAAAATTGTTAAATGACGAATTTTTTTTTCTCTTCCATTTTGAGCAAGCAAAATACAACATGAAGATATGGAACCTGGATTGAAATCGATGCACAAAAGCGCCTTAACTATTTTTTAGAATATGTAAACATTATTGACCAAGTAAACATGATTTTATATTCATTGAGAGGATTAAATTGAAAAATTGGCCGAAATTATTTTGCAATGAAATAGTTTGCGGCTTTAGGTCAAGAAACGTAAAGGTTAGGATCCACAAAACTATTATTCCCCGGACGGTTCTGTAAGGCTGTAAAACGGGGTCGCATAATTTAGTATAAATAACCAAGTACCTCAAAAAGGTTTGTGTGTGAGAAGTACTATGAAAATTCAATTGCATATTCCAGATATATATATATATATATATATAGGTTTTAAAAAAACGTTTTCACAAAAATCAACCTAGCAGAAGTTTCACTTTATACCACGTATTTTAAACTTGTTCATCTTTTTTCTAGGAAAGTGTTAGAATTTGATTTTTCATCTAAAGTTTCTTTGTTCTTAGACCACTCTCTAGTTTTCAACACGAAACAAAAAAGGATTTGAAAACAGAAATAGATGATTTTAATGTTATTAGATAAAAAAGAATATGATATCTAACTGTAAAAGAAATATATTACTTTATTAAAAGATGAATGATGTAGGCATATTGTATGTTTGTCTACAAAGTTTTGAAAATATAGGGTGCTCATTACAAATTTCAACTTTTTAACAACTATTTGTATAATATATATATATATATATATATATATATATATATATATATATATATATATATATATATATATATATATATATATATATATATATATAGCCAGCCATCTGTCAATATGTATCTGTTTTGTTGTAATTGGTTTGAAACTTGGATACCATATATTATTCTTATACATTCTTATAATTTGTTTTTATAAATTAAAAAAGAATTAAACGAATTATGCAACAGAATGTTGAAAATATTTTTTTGTACAATAATTATTTTTAACTTTTAAATAAAAAAATGTCTCCGAAATCTGAAGAAAAACAAAAGGCAAACAATTAATTTGTTCGTACCATCTCAATTTCTTCTCGCCCTGGGGGAAAGAAAAAAAAGAAGCTACCGGATAAAAAATAAATAATCATTAGGATAAAAATAGTAGGTACTTTCCTCCTTTAATTGAGTATAAAATCCATATTGGAATTTATTCAAAAAATTGATCGTTGTTAATGAATATACTATTTAAAGAATAGTTATATGCTACCTATAAAATATTGAAAAAACATTTACAAAAATGTTAAAATTTACAAGTAGCAACAAAAAAGAAATATATATATATATATATATATATATATATATATATATATATATATATATATATAGTAAAACATTTTGGGTATTTCCACTTATAAAATGAAATGAAATGAAAAAATCTTAATTCCCCTTAGAACAAGAACAATGAAAACAAAAAATTGCCTATTGTTCAGTTACTTTAAAAACTAATATTACTATTACTATTAAACTTACTATAATATTAGTTTATATTTCTTTTAAAAAAACTCGGTATTCATGTTGGGTGGGGGGGTCTAGAAGAATTATAAGGTTTTTTAGACGCACAAAAAACTTCACGTAGAGAACTTTTCATATATATCTTAAATATTTTTTACATGGGTGTAATCAGGGGGTAGATTTACTGGAACTATTAAAATTGTACTATGCTCTTTTGGAAACATTTATTTTTGATTGATTTATCTAACAATATAAATATATATAAAACTGGACTTCGTAATTTCGATTAAACATGCTTTTTCATTAAAAACTAGGATTCGAAGATCACGATCACGATACTTTCCCTTACTATTTATTTCGCTAATATGCAAGTGAAAGTAAATCCTTAAGGGCTATTTTAATGAAGAAAAAACCGATTTGATATTCTACCCCATTTATTTTCACAAAATTCTCTTACAACACAATTAATTTAATTTAAATTCAAATATTTAATAGATAAGTGAAAGTAACAAGAACATTGCTTTTTAATACAATTTAAAATTTTTATATTGCTACTTACTAACTCGGCAAAATGTTGTTTTGCCATGTAAATCATTCATAGTGAATATTTTGATTCTTAAATAAAAAAATCAGTGCGAGCAGCACACGACTTTCACTTACCTTCGTTTTTAAAATCGATTAAAGAATTTCCAAATACAGTTAGAGATGAAAATGAGTGAATCCATTAAAGAATTAATTAAATTGAATTAATATAGAAACATGCGATTTAATAAAAAAATTATTATATTATTATCTAAAATAATCAGTTAGTTTTATTGGCTTTTTATTACTCTTTATTCAATTTTACAAGCTTGTGTATAAGATAATATATTTTCTAAAGTATTTCTCTTTCAAACGGTATATTATACGTCAATATTACTGTTCTTATATTCAAAAACAAAATTGGCGAGCTATGCTTCATTGACAAGCCGTCAGGTTGCAGCACCGTCAACATTAATTTACCTTTTCCGGGAACCCAAAAAACAGTTAGTTTTATCGGCTTTTCGTCACTCTCTATTAACCTTTAAAAGTCTGTGAATCAGATAACATTTTTTCTAAAAGCTTTAGCTATCCAACGGTATATTATACATCTATTGTTATTTATATTATTACTATTGTTGTGTTAAAAACACAAAAAAAATATTTGTTCAGTTTTCTCCTTTAGTTGTTTATCAAATTCGCTCAACGTACATATTTAGCTGTTAATTATCAATGGCAATAAGATAATATAATTATTTTTATAGGATCTATAAAATTAAAGGTACATTAGAGGAAGAAAATTTAAAATATCGGCATTTAAGTCCCATCAGACTATTTCAATCAGAATGAAACCTGCATGATATTAAAGGCCATTTAATTTTACATTAATATAGCGAGTTTAATCAAAATCGTTCGAGCCGTTTTAGAGAAAATTCTAAAGAGGTGCTAAATGCATGGAATAAAGTAGGACTTCCGGACAGCTGATTTTAGTGAAAAAGTTGCTATAACATCTCGGGCGTATAGTACTCTTAAATATGAAATTTCAGTTCTGGACGGCTTTTCGTTTTTGCGCTAGAGTTACCACACACAGACCCACGGACCCACGGATACACACACACACAGACCATTTTGCGGGACTTGGTTACTTGGACTCAGGGGACCCTAAAACGTGTATTTCCTTAAAAAACTGGAATTCAAAAGTTTTCACGATCGCAATACTTTCCCTTACAATATATTTCACATATCGGTAAGTGAGAGTAAAAATTAAAAAAAATAAATAAATATGACTTTTACTTACCTCCCTTGTTAAAATCAATAATAACAATAATAATAATAGGCTTAGCGAACCCGAAGGTTCGATGCCGATAACACCAAATTCCGCCTACACAGACTCGTCCAATGTTCACCGTTCAAGCCCCCGAGATTAGCCTTAACACAATCCTGCCATCTACGCTTCGGCCTACCTTTCGGACGCCTACCAGTCGGATCAGCGAATACCAACTTTCTCGGAATCCGCTCCTCATCGAGCCCAACAACTTTACTCGCCCATTTGAGCCTCCGCGATGCAATCAACTCAATTAGGTTAAAATCAATAAACTTCTAAATTAAGTTATAGTTGAAAAGAAAACAACAATTATTTACGAAAGAAACATATGTTTTAGAAAATTAATCTAACAATATAATTTATAATATGTTACAATTACTTAGCTGTATCTGCTTTTTATCACTATTTATCTTATAAAACATATGATTTCCACTTATCTCCGTTGTTAAAATCAATTTATGAACTTTTAAATTCAGTTACAGTTTTAAAAAATATATTGATTTACAAAGGAAACATATGTATTAAAATAATTAATTTAACAATATGCATTATTACATATAACAATTACTTAGTTTTATCGGATTTTCATCGTTGTTTTCCTCTCAACTTTACATCCATGTTATACAACTTTGGATATAAAATAACATTTTTTCTGAAATCTTTAGCTTTCCAACGGTAAATAATATATCTACATTACTGTTTTTATGTTCAAAACATTAACAATAATAATAATAAAAAACATTTTTACTCTTTTCTTCTTAAGTTGGTTATCAAATGCATGCACATTGTGTATTAACACGCTTATAACAATGTTATCAACATGTAATAGTCAATTTTTCCGAATCAAAAAAATTAAAGGTACTTTAGAGTAAGAACAATTAAAATATCGACATTAAAGCTCTGTAAGACTAATTGAATCAAAATAAAACCTACATGATATTAAGACATATTCAATTTTACATCGGTATAGCGAGTTTAATAAAAATCAATACCGACATTTTTGAGAAAATCGTAAAAAGGTTCAAAATGCATGTTATAAAGTACCCGAATCACCTAGAGGTGTGAAATTTACTTTATTACATATTCTCATATTTACCAATTATCATAAAAAATTTAAATCGGTCCAGCCATTTTGGTTCGGAGTTCGACTACAAACACTGTGACTTTATATTTTTCTATATTCAATATAATTTTCACCGATGTTTTATCATTCCATCTATCAATCCTACATAATATATTTATATTACGTAGCCAAGATGTTTGCAGCCTTGATAACTTCTGTTTAAAATGTTTAGACACGTTTACACAAAGCGTGCAAAATATTTGCGAACGGTTGCAAAGGGAAGGCTCGCCTCGTGTAAACAGAAGCCATGCACAGTTACAAACATTCGCAAGTAATTGTTTGCCAATGTCTGCATTTTCCGATGTGTCGGTACACCAAAGGCATTTCATTGTTTGTGCGTGTTCAATGTAAACAGTACTCGTTTACCTTGGTCTCTTCAATTCACAAATTTCTCAATTCACCCTTCATTATACGTGTAAATTATTAAATACTTTGATTAGTCGATCCAATTTATTATATATGTTTTTTTTTAATATATGTTTCTTAAAAAAAGCTTTTTTCCTTAAATTTAATTTTTTATTTATATACTTAGCCCAACTCTTAAGATCTAACAATACAGAGTTGGAATATATAGTGATTTAGTGACTAAAATTGTATAACTGTTGCGTGTTTATACCTCTGCTTCACACGGGTGCATTTTGGTGGAAGAAATTTATCATTAAAAAAAATGTGCACTTGGTAAGAAAATATTATCTTTATTTTATAACGCCTATTCATTGTTATATTTAATCATCAACAGAAATAAGAAACTTAAATTGGTAAATAAACTGGTCCGTATATAGCTGCCTGGTTTTATGTAGACATATACTCACTCAAAAGAGTTTCCATATAGCATGCTTTTATTTTGCATAGCTGTTTATTTTCAACTTAACAACTTCTTAATGTAAAAATTATTAATACTATTAGTCGATAAAACAAATATATTTATTTATTTTCATTTCATCATTAAAATAAAACGAGGCAGAATGTTATTTGTTAATGATAGGTCAAAAAAGTTTCCATACACTCAATATTAATCCTATTTGTTGTACTATGACCGTCTTTACAGTGTTTTATGTATAAATCTTATCTCGAAAATAAAATTTTAGTTCAGTATTAATTTTATTTGGACCTGGGAAACTGATATCTTTTCAATATTCGCGTTTCTCGTAATTTGAGAAAGCTCGTGGTTCGCAGGGCTTATCTATAAGAAAAATTGAATATCTGTTGAATAAGTCAGATGCTACTGTACAGTATGGACCACAAATACATAAAGAGTTAAAACGTTTCGAGGATAGAACAAGTACTGGAAGACAGGAGACTGGAGAATCGCCAGGGACGAGCCATCCTTGCTGAAGTCCTTGCAAATCTTCACACGACCGATAGACATCTCAATGGCCATCATAATAAATAGGTACTGTAGGATTCAAGTCAAACCAGAAACAGTCAAAATATTCTAAAAGGGGGAAAGACACAGTGGTTGAATCGCAAGAAGAAAGCCCTTCTTCAGTAAGTTAACCAGACGAAGCGGCTGTAAATGGTCAAAAGTGTGGAGGGAATCAACCTAAGCTTTAAAAACTAAGAATTTATTTATGGGTGCATGAAAACCTTTTTGAGTAAGTGTATATAGAGAGAAGAGAAGATATAGTTATAACTTTATGGTCTTATAACAACTTTCATTTAACTTGTAAGACTACTATTGTCGTATATTCCCTTTTGTAAGATGTGCTTTCCAACGGTATATAATGCGTACATACTACATCACTCATATTTGGAAATGATTTTTATATGCTCTGAGTACAGAAAATTTTATTTTCCCTTTTAAAGAAAACCTCAATTGCAATGCGTAGTACTTACAAACCTTCAGTAAGGAATGTCGTAATTGATAGACAAAGCCGTATCAATACCCGTCGCGTGGCTTAGAAGTAGTTAGCGGAAAACAAAAATCCGGAAATCATTTTATATACAGGGTGACTTGTAAATGTAGTCTTATTATTTGAGCAGATACTAGACCCCACGGGGAACAAAATGTATGTATATCCCATAGCCCAATTCCTAAAGGTTAGGGAGGAAAATCAAATTTGAGTTTGCTGTTATTCTTGGTTTTCAGCAAAATGCTCAAATATGTCTACTTGATGTACACTCAAAGAAAAATAACTGGTACCAAATGAAAGATGAGAAATTCTACCTGCGTGTTATCAGTTCATAAAGATCCATTTGTTGCCTCAAATACCCTTCAAGACCACATCAAAGACCTAGAAGTATGGTGTCAGAACTGGAGAATAAAAATAAATTCCAACAAATCCCATAACCTCTTTACCTTTCGCCGTAAACCTTTGACTTCCTGCCCTACAGTATCCTTTAATAACACTCAACTAGTTTCTGTTAAACAGATCCGATACCTAGGACTTCTTCTTGACAAACGCCTAACTTGGAATCCACATACACGACTAAAACGACAAGAAACTGCTCGCCGCTTTAGGCTACTTCAACACTTACTAGACAAACGATCAAACCTTCCTCTTAACTACAAAAGACTCATTTACATGACTATTATAAGACCAATCTGGACTTACGGAGTAGAGCTTTGGGGCTCTACTAAACCATCAAATTCTTCCCGCATCCAATCCTTACAATTCAAAATCCTTCGTAAAATCCTCAACGCTCCTTACTTTGTCACGAATAAACTTATCCATAAAGACCTTAATGTTCCCTATGTTACTGATTTGGCCCGGACCAGGTATCAATCCTTTCATGACAAACTCCATTCTCACTCTAGCCCACTAGTTTCAATCCTTTCTTCCTCTTAAATTCCGGATAATCCTCCGAGGCGCCTGAAAAGGAAATAGCCCCGGGACCTTCTAGTTTAGAATATTTTTAAAGTGCTGCCACTGGGTAGTGTCTCTACATGTATTTAGACTGTAACTCCCTACGCCTAATTTTATGAGTGGACACCAGTAGGATGACGGGTCTCACATACCCGGGAGAGAGGCTGTGAGTGAATCCCCAATTAATTACATCCTTATAAAAGCCCCGCCAAGACTGGGATTCGAACTCACAACCTATAGCATGATAGACTAGCGCGCTAGTTACTCAGCCACGGGCTCCCCTATAATATATATAGTATAATATATAGAGCTCTGAATAGTTGATCAGTAAGTATTATAATAATTTTTATTGGAAAAATTACAACTAACCAATGTTTTCTCCCCCTGCAATCTTAATTAAAAGTATAAAGGATAAATAAATAAATAAATAAATAAATATATATATATATATATATATATATATATATATATATATATATATATATATATATATATATATATATATATATATATATGTAATCTATCTAACGTTTTACGGCCAGATGTGCTATATTTATTTGTAACATTTATGTTATTCTCTAATAACATAACCAAGTCCCAGAATAAAAGCTTTTTTCTATTCTATTCCATATATAAACCTGTATACTTCTACAACTCATGAAGAGTCTTGGGCACAGTACATCTCTATGTACTGTAATCTCTCTAGATTCGTACTGTTTTTAGGCCTAACCAGGATAAGGTCTTGATCACGCTCAGCCGCCAGGGTTTTTCCCCAATTTGGGTACCTACTTTAAAGGGACTGGGTCTGCCCCAAGAGGTTCTCCATACCCTAGGTTCGCCCCTTTCCCTCCCACCAGCTTAAATGATATTCTGTTATACCCGGGACTCAAACCCAGGACCCGGAGAACAGTCGAGTAGCGCTCTATCAACTAGACCATGCCGCTTCCTTTTTATAATATATATATATATATAAAACACAGAAATCGTCTCATACAAACTTATTTAAAATAATATTAATACGTTTTTCGGTAAAAGACTGATTAAACAAAAAAGAGTCGGAGCAAGGTGTTATGGATATTTTTGAAAGGAAGAGGGGTTAGTTTGAAAGGAAATAGGGAGGAAATACCTGGGAAAATGCTTACAATTGTCAAGCATGAGGGCCAACTTGTTGGGCTTTTCACCTCCTCCGAAGGGCAATTGTGAGAAGAGAATAAGGGATGAATCCCGAATACCAAGGATCCTTGTTACCAAAAAATATTTTTTATTAATAGAAGTGATCAAAGTGGTTTTATTCAACAAAAATGCTGCTATATTGTAAAACAATAATATCATTTTATAATACAACAATATTTTTACTTATTATGAATGAAGGAATGAATGATTTGGATGGCGGTCATGAAAGACATAAAAAAAAAAAAAAATACTGAAAACTGTTTATTAATCAACGTTGCGGGTCATCTTCGGGAATAAAATATAATAAGGAACAGCAAAGATATTTAATAAAAAATCTGGTGACGGCAAAACATACTTCACTTACCTGTGTTGTTAAAATCACTTTAAAATTTGTCAAATGCAATAAGTGATTAAAATAAATTGCAAAAGAATTAATTGAATTGTGTTTTAAATGAAACAAGTGTTTAATTAAAAAAATAATTATATTTTTATCTACGACAATCAGTTTTAAAGGTTTTTCACCACCCCCTATTTTACCAGTTTGGGTATAAGATAATATTTTTTCTGAAATATTTAGCTTATACCGTTGGAAAGGTATGTAATATACGTCTATATTACTGTTTTTATGTTTAAAAAAAAAAAAATGCATTTAAACATATTTTTTCTATTTTCTCTTTTAGTTAGATATCATATTTGTTCAAAATTATATATTTATCCGTTTTATATCAGTTATAAAAATATGATATAGTTATAGCCCATTAAATTTCACATCGATATAGAGAGTTTAATCAAATTCGTCAGAGCCAGAAAAGCATAATACTTCAAGTTAGTTCATTTTATTGAAAATGTCGGTGCAAGATCTCGGGCTTGTTGTCTTAAATATGAAATTTCAGTTTTAAAGGACTTTTCGTTTTCTAGTTACACACACACACACACACACACACACAATCTCTTTTGCGGGACTTGGTCCTTGACTCAGGGGACCCTTAAACGTGTATTTCCGGTGAAAACTCGAATTCGATAATTTTCATCACCCCAATACATTCCCTTACTATACATTTCATATATCTCATTGAGAATCGTGAGTATATTCTCCCACGAGATTACACGACGCGGCCTTGGGCCTACACGGCCTGTCGTGCCAGAGAAAAAAAAAAAAAAAAAAAAAAAAAAAAAAAAAAATATATATATATATATATATATATATATATATATATATATATATATATATATATTTGATATATAGGTAAGTGAAAGTAAGAAATATTAATTTAATATGTAAAAAGAAACTACAAGAACAAAGAAGAATGGGTTCTTGTTCTTAATCCTTGTGTTTTATTATTTTCCCTAAAAGACCCACTATGTTTGTTAAAACGTTGGTTAATAAAAAGTTTTACATTACTCTCTAATATCATGACCGCCACCAGAATTTATCCTTCATTTCTAACACCCGGTTAACTATTTAATCTCCAATTTTCTAATCACATAGCATCGATTTCCCCTCCCCCCCCAAAAAAAAACAAACTATTATGTAAAAATATTACTCCGTTTTAGGCAAGGATTAGCCCCACACAATTTAAAACACTTTCTCTATAAAAGCGTGGATATTTTAAACTATCCTTTCTGGTATATAAAACCGTGGATAAAACGTTTTCTGTCTAAAACCTAAATCAGCTTTTATTAAAATTTAAACTTGAGTTAAGAAAATCTCATTGACTGTGGTATTAAAAAAAAAGAATGTGATAACAATATGTTTTACATTACATCTAAATAGTGAAGAGAGTGGTGTAAAATAAAATTGTCGAAAATAAATGTTACAAAAGAGTCTTTTAATTTTTTTTTTCTTGCATAGTACAATCGTATAATTTTTATCTTGTAGACATTCCTCTTGTTTTAAACATAATTATTAAAAGATGATAGCGATAAACGCCAAGATCAGCAATGTTTGTAGAAGAATATGTCAAAAGAAACTGAGTAAAATATTATGAAACTTATACACATCACAACAAAAGCTAAAGGATAAAATTGAGTAGCTTTATTAGTAACATACAGTTTTAGCATATAATTTTTTCTATTACATTATGTTCTCAACGTTTGGATTAGGATTATAATTGGGAAATTCTCAAGAATATCGACTGTTATAAATTAACCAGTCTCACATACCTAAATTTATTTTTCACGTATACCCCTTCTCATTACTATATCCTCAAAGTCATTTTTATTCTGATCGCATTAATTTCCTTCACTTCACTAGCAAATACTTAATTGCATCCGTACTCAAATCCCTAATAAATTACTAAAAAGTAGAATTCCTGTAAAAATGATTAAACTCTGAATCTTTCCGCTTTACTCCTTGCCCTTTTATACATTTACGATTCATCCCACAAAACTCCATTTTTTCCACAGCTTCTTGGAAAAAATTTCCTGTTGGGCAGGTGAATAAGGTCCCTCTCCCTTCCACAGGTTCCTCGGAAGATTAATCTATTCTCAAATCCCCCCCTCCCTCAAGTAAAATACCTTATTTAATCCTTTCCAATCAGGTTGCCGTTTTGGGTATTCGATAAAACCGCCTCGGATGAAAATTATTCAAGATTTTATTCTTCTAGAAACCAACAGCAAAGGACAATTCTACTTTTGGCACTCTTGTTTAATCGATTCTATACATTTCCATTTCTAATATTTGTATAAGTCCATTTCGCTACTTCTTCGCTACTACCTCTTCTCGTATCGAGATTCTTTTACACTACTCATCAGAGATCTTCCTTCTCTCCAATCCTATCTTTTTTCAATATAAATATTCAATCACAGTTTTCCGTCACTTGTATACAGTAATCGAACTACGGACTAAATACGTCTCACATACACACCTCTTTACATACTCAGTGTATCTCGTAAGCCGAATATGATAGTGACATTAATAATATTAAACGCCGTGCTTTAGAAAATAATGTATTCCTGAATTCAGCGAAAACTATAAAGCCTCTATTTACAAAAAGGCTGATCGTTTTTGCGTTAGTAATGCAGTCTCTCTAGACAAAGTGGAGGAAAGGCCTCGGTAAACTAGGTTAGGAGTTTGAAACTCGGATGACAATGTATGAATTTGTCACAATCCAATGGTCCCTAGGACACTGAAGTCTGGCTGGAAATTAAAGAGAAACCAGATGGCCACGGAGGAAGTGCTGAGTTCTGAAAATAAAGACGCTAAACAAAGTTGTCGTCAGCCAACGATGGTTCGAGAGGCTTACACTTCACGACCCAGGAGATGCTCCTAATCGACGCTTCATGATCCTAGCAAGTCATCTTCTTACGGACGGCTAAGAGCCCACACGTTCAGGAAGTTTGGTATTGACTTTCGTCCGATGTGCGAGTGGTGGGGAGGCCAATAGGATGCCGAACACATCCTTCAAACCTGTGAGCTTCTCTCTGAGCAGATGAGGCTGAGAATTTCAGAAGGACCACTTGATTTTCTTCTTGATTCCTGGCTTGGCCATCTAGGAAAATACGAAGCAAGAATACTTCCCGACCAGCCAATATCTTTTCTAAACAGCTGTTAATATGGCGTTAATCATTTCACTCTAAGTACACTGCTCCTGTTTGGGCACCGACGGATGGGATGTAGGACATAAGGATATAAGCACCATTGATTAAAAGATTAATGAAGTGATTCAGAGGATTCATTTTCGGTAGCATCATCATCACATTGATTTCATCGGTATTGTGTGGAAGGTTGGCTTTATTTTGGATTTCTTGTGCCTTCTTATTTAAATTCCTCAAGAACCAAATACCATCCTGTATTCTTGAAATCCTTACTTTTTGTTCTTCTACCTACTTCTTAAATACATGATCCAAAATCACATAGGATTGCTGCATTCGAAAATACAAAATTACCTGTATCGTTCTGGGATAGGAACACTTACCTCTCTAACCTCACTTAATTTATTTATTGAAACTTACAGCTGCATTTAGTAATATTTATTTTATATCAAGTAAATATGCATAAAGATAATATGACATGAAAAAAAAAAAAAAGTGTAGAGAAACTAGCTAATACTAACAATACAATTAGAATATTGAGGCGGAAGATCTCGTGACCATCTTCATTTTAGAATAGACGCCTTGGAGGATTGTCGGGATAGATGAAGAGGCAAGTATTGTAATTATTGGGCCGGAGCGGAAATGGATTTTGTCAAAAAAATTGTACCTAGTTTGGAACAAATCAAAATTAAGGCCATTATGTTTAAGTTGATTTGCGACGACGTATGGAGCATTGAATATTTTAGGGAAAAATTTAGGACTTTAAGTATTAGATACAGAATAATTCGATGGTTTAGTGGAGTCCCAAAGCTCTTCTCAAGTCCATAATAGTTGATGGGGATGTAAATGAGCGTTTTGAAGTTGGAACTCATTAAAACAACATTTTTCTCCATTTTCTTACAGAAAATTTTCCCACGATCTTTGAGGTATATAAACATCTAGGTTAGCAGGAGTTTTTATTATGTAATTATTAAATTATTTATATCCGTATCTAATTTATTTTTGTGAGGTTTTGTTATTATATGCAACACCTATGAACTATATGATCAAGACATGAATTTTCTTTACTAATTTCGATAATCTAAAAATACTAGGTTGGGCCATAATTAGGGAAAATGTCTTCTCGCTACTGACTAAAATTAGTGACGCTTACTAGCGAGGATATCTATTTTTGGAAATATTATTGGAACGAGACCAGAAGAATATTCTGCAATCTTGGAGTTTACATCAAACGGTCCAGTTTAGAAGGAGAGATTGGTATCGAAGGATATATAAAAACCTTGTAACACGATGCTCTTAAAATATCCTACAATCTTGAAGAGAAAATTGTTTCCTTATTTGTAAATGCTGACTTAAAGTGTATATTAATATGTAACATAAAATGTAGCAATGTTCTCTACAAATGGGTAAATGTCAAACAAAAATAAATTATTTATTGAGGTTATATATAACGTCTGGTGTATTAATAGATGTTTACTGTATTCTACAATATTCAAAAACACTAGATTTCCAGTAAAACATCTTGTTTTTAATCATTAGAGTTCACTATTTGACCAGCTCAAAGTGATGGCGTTTTTGAACTTAAAGAAAAAAGGTTCACCTGTGGTATAGTGTCTAGCATAAACAGCCTTCTATACTTCGAGGGTTAAAAAGCCTACAAGTCGAAAGTTCAAACACAGTGGATGCCCCTAGGATTTATATAAAATTACGTCAAATCGTTAAAAAACAACTATAAATAAATAAAAATTTAAACGGTCCTTAAAATATTAAAATCTAGAATGTTCTATAAAAATGTACTATTCGCGCAACCACCCACCCTCCTATAACAGTAAACGATTTTTCTTACCAATCCTTGCAACGGGAAGGGAGTTGCGGTATTAAAAAGTGTCCACTACACAATGTAAGGTAGTTACCCCTGATAATATATCTATATATATCCTTTTTAAAGAGGAATAAAGTCAAAATTATGAAGCGACCACTCAAAAATTGACGATATTAGTTCATGAATTACAAAATATCAACTTTTCAAATCTATTTAGGGTTCTGACCTTTGTACTCAGGAGAAGCAGCGTGGTTTGATGAATAGGGCACTAGGCAGCTGTTCGCTGGGTCCCGGGTTCGAATTCGGCTATTGCAACTTAATTATTTATGTTTTTATTTTTGCTATGAAACGACACCGGTGTACGAGATCCTTAAGGTTAGATCTCGGCCTTAACACCATTGCGTCTGTTAGCAAATAAACATTACAATTCTTTAAATGTGCTGAACTAAAGGTTTTAAAGGAACAGGTTTTTCATCATGAAAGCTAATAGTAACATAAAATTTTACTTCTTCTTCACATGTTCTAGTGTATATATATAAATATATTCTTTTTTTTTTTTTTTTTTTTTTTTTTTTTTTTTTTTTTTTTTTTTTTTTTTTTTTTTTTTTTTTTTTTTTTTTTTTGAACAAAAGAGGCATGATTCACATTTATTTTAACACGCAACTAAGACAAATTCTCATAGTTTTTTTTTAATTTTTTTATAATAAGATATACACAACAGTGTTACAAATAGCAAACATCCGAGTTGAAGGACTGAATAAAAAAACATCAAATTAAAGGAAGTTTAATTAAAAAGATGTATACAAAAAAATTATATTAAGTTTCAATAGAATATAATAGATTTATCTTCATTTCGCCACTCATTATTATCCGCTATAGCTTTGTATATCAGATTTTTGTTATCTATACATATAATATGGTCCAATTTTCATTAATTTTAACATTAACATTAATTTTAACAAGATAAAAGTACATAAAGGAAAACAAATATATGGTTTTATATTCACGAAAGGACAGAGAATAACTGATCAAAAAATCACGAAAATCAAAAATCCCGAGGGGCAAGGTCTGGACGATTAAGAATAGATTGATATGTATATATATATATATATATATATATATATATATATATATATATATATATATATATATATATATATATATATATTTGTTTGATCAGTTGTCGACTGTTGATAATTTTAGTTTCTGTTGTTCTTAGGTTTCAGTCAATGAATAAACAATTTTATCTATGCGACGTTTCGAGAATTTATTGTTCTCATAATCATGCCTTAACAGTGGAAAAACAAGAAAAACAGAACATTAATATTATTATACAATAATTAATATATGATGTTATTGTTAGAGATATAAAGAAGAGTACATTGAACAATGAATAATCATATAGTAGGTACATAGATATTTTAAATTAGGATTTACATTAAAGATATTACTATAAAATTACTTACAATTTTGGACAAAATAGTGTCTTAATTAGACATGTTTAGCCTACAAGCTTTGAAAGAACACTGAAAAAATAAAAGCTTGTAGGCTAAACATGTCTAATTAAGACACTATTTTGTCCTAAATTGTAAGTAATTTTATAGTAATATCTTTAATGTAAATCCTAATTTAAAATATCTATGTACCTACTATATGATTATTCATTGTTCAATGTACTCTTCTTTATATCTCTAACAATAACATCATATATTAATTATTGTATAATAATATTAATGTTCTGTTTTGTTTTTCCACTGTTAAGGCATGATTATGAGAACAATAAATTCTCGAAACGTCGCATAGATAAAATTGTTTATTCATTGACTGAAACCTAAGAACAACACAAACTTATATATATATATACACGTATTTTTGTTAGCATGAAAAAATTATATGGATGGTAATATAAAAGTAAAAGGTTTTAATTTGGATAAATTAATATTAAACGGTTTTTAGTGCTGATGGAAAATCAAAACCCAGGAGATCGCTTCTCTCTCAACATCATTGTTGGTAATAGGTTTATTCTGTCTGAATAGTATAATAGGTTAAGCACCCTCTGACAATTTGGAAGTTATGTTGGAACAACTTGATTTCAGGTCACGGATGTGTTGGAAAGGAAAGAAATGTGCTGGGTATGTTCTGCCAGATTTCTAAGCGGTGTGGGAACTGGCCTATTGATAGCTAGTCGAGGCTGAGTAAACCACATACTATAGCCAAATTATTTAAACGTTTCATAACAGATGTTTGATAATTTTTAATTTAATGATATTTATATGAGTATAATAAAAAAAAATGTGGTGCGCGCAACACACGACTTTCACTTACCTCCGTTGTTAAAATAAATTTAAGAATTTGAAAATACCGTTAGAGATGAAATAAGTTTAAAGAATTAATTAAATTAATTCTCGATAGAAACATTGGTATTGTTAAATATTAAAACAGTAGTATAGAGTACCGAGTTAAATACCGATAAGACAAAATATATGATTAGTAGCAGAAACGGTGGCGATCTTGATATATCAGGGTATAATTTTGAACACGTAGAGAAATTCAAATATTTAGGTTCAATAATAAGAAAAAAATGAAATCCAGGAAGAAATAAAGTCTCGGTTAAAAGTGGGAAATGCGTGTTATTATTCAGTTGCTAAATTACTTAGCTCGCGGCTTCTGTCTAAAGACTAAAAGGTTAGAATTTATAAAACTATTATTCTTCCGACGGTTCTTTACGGATGTGAAACGTGGCCGCTTACTCTGAAGGATGAACACTGGCTTAAGGTTTTCGAAAATAATGTACTGCGAATAATATTTTGTCCGAAAAGAGATGAGGCCACTGGGGAGTTTAGAAGGTTGCACAACGCGGTATTGCGGAGCTTGTACCCTGTGAATATAATTGAGTTGATAGCATGCTCAAATGGGCGAGTAAAGTTGTTGGGCTCGGTAAGGAACGAATTCCGAGAAAGTTGGTACTCGCTGAACCGACTGGTAGGTGTCCGAGAGGTAGGCCGAAGCGTCGATGAGAGGATTGCGTTAAGGCTGATCTCGGGGCTTGGGCTTGAACGGTGAACATTGGACGAGTCTATGTAGAGAGTATTTGGAGGTATCGGCATCGAACTTTCGGGTTCTGTAGGCCTGTTATTATTATTATATTCGATAGGAACATGGGTGACATTATATAATCTATTATATTATTATCTACAACAAGTAGTTAGTTGTATCAGCCTTTCATCACTCTCTATTAACTTTTAAAATATTAGGTATAAAATAATATTTATTCTAAAATCTTTAGCTCTCCAACGGTATAATATATTTCTCTTCTTATGTTAAAAAACACAAAAATTGCAATATTCAAAATATTTTGGCTGTTATCTTCTTTAGTATATGTATATATAATATATACAATTCCTTCAAGTTATTCATTTACCGTTATTAATCAATGATTTTGTTTTTTGATATGGTTGATTTTTTCAAATCAACAAAATTAAAGTTACTTTAGAGGAAGAAAATAATTAAATTAGCCATTTAAGCCCTGTAATACTGTTTTAATTAAAATGAAAGTTATATGAGATTAAAGCCCATTAAATTTTACATACACAAAGCGAGTTTAATCAAATAGAGCCGTTTTTGAGAAAATCGTAAAAAGGTGCAAAATGTATGGTAAAAAGTGGTCGGCCGATTTTGATGAGAAAGTTTTTGTAACATCTCAGGTAAAATTTATCGTTTTCGTGCTAGACTTACCACACACACAGGCTAAGCCCTTTTTACAGGATGATCGCTTAGATTCATGGAACCCTAAAAGGTGTATTTACAGTAAAAACTTGAATTCGAAAATTTTCACTATCGCAATACTTTACTATACATTTCATGTATAGGTAATTGAAAGTGAAAATAAATCAAGTAAATATTAACAATAATTATGAGCTTGATACAAGCGTATGAAGAAACTACTCAATGTCTGCACTTCAATGTTTGAGTGGACTGGTCTCGAGGCCATTGTCTTATCACTCGCCTTGGAAGCTTATCAGGAATAGATGCTCATGAGATTTACGTGTGTTAGAGTGGGCTGGTTGTTTGGAATTAAGCTAAGTTGGAATCTCATTTGGTTTAACACGTTCACGCCGGGGTGACCCACCGGTGGTTCATGCTTAACTATCCCGTGGGGCGACGTGAGTCACTTATTTTTAGAAAATAAGTTTATTTTTTCTCAACATTAAATGTTGTAGGTATTAACAAGCATAAGGGTTTATTTATTAAATATTTTATAACTTTCAACATGCTCCCTCAAAGGACTCTTATCGGTTAATTTCATCTGATTACTCTGCTTAAAGAATTTTATTTAGCTGTGCGTGATTTCATTTCATACTTTTATCACCATAAATAAGAATATAATATATAATATAAGAATTATTTTAATTTAATAATAATATAAGAATTATTTTTAATATTAAATAATAATTAAATATTTTTAATATTAAATAATAATATAAGAATTTATATAAGAACCTTTTTTAGGTATTTCCATAATTACTCCTTCAAGTCATATGTGTATGTCAAAACTGTTATCAAAAAATATCTCAAGGAACTTGCAACAGCACCAGTGTCACGAAGCGTAGCAGCTAAGACAGTCCCGCTTCACGTGAAAAAACGTAGATTTTCGCCTCGGCGTGGACGTGTTAAGTTCGCAACTTATATGATATTCAGGTCTTTATGAATTATTCTATTAGTGACAGATGAAACAATTTGAGTAATGTTATCTTTGCAGTTTCTCTGCAAAAAAAAAAAAAAAAAATCATAATTAGATTTATTATGGAATATATGAATCTCGTAGATAAATCCCAAGCAATTACTTAAATGCTTTCAGTATAATAATGTAATATCACATGGGGGTTAACATTCTAATTTCACCTTAATATGTCATTTACCTTTGAATATTATTTTAACAAGGAGATTACGAAGCGTATAAACGTAAGGGAATGCTTTATGCAGGTTTTCATATCTTTCTTCATTGCCTTTTTTACAACGAAGAGCTACATTCCTCTACAACTTTGATGTTTTGTCTGACATGGAGGGTGGCCTTTTAATTTTCAAAATCAAGGGAGGAGTGGAAATAGCTTCCTGGGGTAAAAAGCCCGTTTAATTTAAGCCGGGAGTGATGAGGCAGGTAGGTTTCAATGTCTCTACCCTATGAATAACGCCCGCTTTTCCTTTCACCAAAGGATTCAGATAAATTTATCTTTATTATGGCTTTTACAGCATTCATTCCGAATGCTTCATAATTCTTTTTTATTTTTTTGCTATTAATTTAAAAAAGAATTCTTTGAATTCATACAAAAAGAACAAATTTTATTTATATATATTACAATTTGTTTAAATATAAACAATAGTATTAATTCTTTGAGATCAGAAAAATACAGTATATCCAGAAAAAAAAATCTGGTGCGGCAACACACGACTTTTCCTTACCGCTGTTTGTTAAAATCGATTAAAGAATTTTCAAATACAGTTAGAGATAAAAATGAGTGAAACTATTAAAGAATGAATTGAACAAAATTTCTATAGAAACATGTGTTTTATTTTTAAAAAAAATCTAATATATTATTATCTAAAATAATCAGTGAGTTTTATCGGCTTTTCATCACTCTTTATTAAATTTTACAAGCTTATGTATAAGATAATATTTTTTTCTGAAATATTTAGCTTTCCAAAGATATGTTACACATCTATATTACTGTTCTTTGTACAATTTGTTTAAATATAAACAATAGTATTAATTCTTTGAGATCAGAAAAATACAGTATATACAGAAAAAAAAATCTGGTGCGGGCAACACACGACTTTTCCTTACCGCCGTTTGTTAAAATCGATTAAAGAATTTTCAAATACAGTTAGGGATAAAAATGAGTGAAACTCCTAAAGAATTACTTAAAATGGATTTATATAGAAACATGTGTTTTATTAAAAAATCTAATATATCGTTACCTAAAATAATCAGTTAGTTTTATCGGCTTTCCACCACTCTTTATTAACTTTTACAAGCTTGTGTATAAGATAATATTTTTTCTAAAATCTTTAGCTTTCCAACGGTATATTATACATTTTTATTAATGTTCTTACGTTCAAAAACGAAAAATTGCATTAAAAAAACATTATATCAATATATTCTAAACAAGGAAGAGCTCATTTAATTATTAAGGTTGATTTTGGGCTGAAACGTCATATTGATGAAATAAAATAATGAGTATTAATGGAAGAATTATTCAGCCCAAAATCAACCTTAATAAAAAAACATGTTTGCACTTTTCTCCTTTAGTTACTTATCGAATTCATTTAAATTACATATTTACCTGTTTTTTTATCGTTGATAACAGGATTATATTGTTATTTTTTTAGTATCTACAAAATATGAAATATCGGCATTTAAGCCCTGTGAAACTATTTCAATCAGAATGAAACTTACATGATATTAAATCCCATCAAATTTTACATCGATATTTTATATCGGAGTTTAATCAAAATCGTTAGAGTCATTTTTGAGAAAATCGTAAAAAGGTGCAAAATGCATAAGTGGCTCCTGGTTAGCTGGTTAGCTAATTATGATGTAAAGGTTTCTGTAACGTCTCGGGCGTATAGTTGTCTTAAATGTGAAATTTCAGTTTCATAGGACTTTTCGTTTCCGCCCTAGAGTCACCATACACGGACACACATACAGAGACCTTTTTTGCGGGACTGATGGTTGTGTATTTCCGGTGAAAACTTGAATTCGAAAATTTTCACGATCGTAATACTTTCCCTTACTATATATTTCATATATAGGTAAGTGAAAGTAAAAAGTTAAAGTCAAGCCATATAAAATATAATAATTGTATATAATAACTAAAATAACATAATAAAACACAAGGTTTAAGAAAAAATGAACATTTTAAAAACAATATACTAATATGAAATATCTATAATCTGCAGGAGGAACGGTGCTTGTCGCTTCACTTTGGGAGGGAAAAACAGAATCCGAGGGATCCCAGCACCTCCCTCTAAGTGGCATCATAAGTTAGAGCAAGTGGAAGCTAATTTAGGGCACTGCAGAAAAGAATCAGGTCATTATCAGAACTATAGTAATAGATATTTACAAAACTTTTCGGGGCTACTGGCGTTTTACCCTTCGAGGAGGGTTGTGCTTAGAACTGTATTGATGTTCCGCTAGAATAAATTGAATATCGACGCCGTGGTGTAGCGTATAGTCGATGACAAAATAAGGAGCATTGATTATGGTTCAGAAGATTGTACATTAACAGGATATGAAGAGAAGGCAAAAATAAAGCACATATTCCCAATATAAGATACCATATTTAGCTTCGTATGTGCTGGACTTTGAGATTATTAGTTATATGTAATTCAACTCCATAAAAAAAAACCAAAAAAAAAAAAAAAAAAAACCAGTACCACTATAACCTAACAAGGGTCTTGAGTTCATACTGTTTAATCCTCTTCCATAGGAGTCACCTGTGGTGTAGTAGCTAACACAATTGTTGTTAACGTTGATAAAAATTGAGTAAATATGAAAGAATGCGGTAGCTAATTGAAGGAGGAAAAAAAACAGAAATGCTTCTCCAGTTTAATTTTGTTTTCCGCTAAACAAGAACAGTAATGTATATTTATAATAAACCGTTTGGAGAGGTAATATTTTTGAAAAAAGAACATTACCTAACATACAAAGATGTATAAAGTAATCTATATTATTGTTCTTATTTTTAAAAACACAAAAATTGCATACAAAAAAATTTTTGCTCGTCTCCTCTTCAATTGGATATCGAATTCGTTGAACTTATATATTTACTAGTTTTTATCAATGCTAACAAGATGATTATTTATGAATATTACAGTAAATAACAAGGTTATTATTATTTTTAATCTAAAAATTAACTGTACCTTAGAGGAAGAACATTTCAAATATATCCAGTTAAGACCTGTCAGACAATTTCAATCAGAATAAAACCTGTATGATATTATAGCCTAATAAATTTTACATTGCTATATCAAGTTGAATCAAAATCTAGAACCTTTTTTGAGAAAATCGTAAAAAGGTGCAAAATGTATGGTATAAATTGGCCCTTCTGGTTCGCCGATTTTGAATAGAAGGTTGCTGTAACATCTCGGGCACATTGTTTTATTAAATATGAAATTATTCAATATTTCTTACGACTTTTTGTTTTAGTGCGAGAGTTACCACATAGACCTTTTCGCGCGAATCAGTTATTTGGACTCAAGGGACCCTAAAACGAGTATTTCCGTTGAAAACTGAAATTTGAAAATTTTCGCAATCCCAATACTTTCTTTTTCATATATAGGTGAATGAAAATACAATATGGGAATCAATATAAATGACAGGTTACTGAGTTATATGCAGCTTATTTCATATATATGTGTGTCAAAGTAAATACTATATTGTATACTTCGTTAACATTTCAATTTAAGGGTAACGGTATATTTGGCTCGATTTTTTTATTAAATGTTTAGATTATATTTTTTTTGTCGTTTTCCATAAGAAATTGACACTAGAAATAAATAAGTTGGTTATTTAGGAATATCTTTTAAAACTTCAAATAATAAATTATTTTTAGTTATTTCGAATCTTCTTCAAATTGCAGAACTTCAATTAATGCTTATACCTTGTATCTCCAATAAATACCAACTTTTAAATAGCTGAAAATTTAAGATAGCTAAATTAATCTTTCTCTTTTTGGCTTTTATTTTAAGTGAAATGATGACACTTTAGCTCTCTGGAGTTAAAGCGAAATGAGAAGTTTTTAAAATTCAATGAGATATTCATAATTTACGTGCTAATGTACTTTTTTTTCTAATTAACAAAATTGTTTGCTTGCTTAGCAAAAGAGTCTCATTTCCCTCCTGAATAACTCAGTTTGCATTCGAAGAAATGAAAACGAATTATAATCCCATGTTTTACAAAAAATAAAATATGTTGAATCAAGCAGTTTATAATTTGTTATAAAAAAAAAATTCTCAACTTATAATAATAAACAAAATAAAAAATGGAAACTCTTTCTACCTCTACAACACATGAAGGGACGTGGATCCAAAAAATAAAAAACAACACTTTTTTTACACATATCATCCAAACGATAAAACCTTTATTCACATAATTAGAACATATAAAGATGTTGTGAAATGTAAGAGTTTATTTTACTATGATCAATTTTATTTTTTTTTGTTTTTTATAAACATTTATTTCTTTACTTCCTGGTTCTGTACTTCAAACAGCTCAATTTGGTTTGTAGCTATTTTTAACATAGTTGTCAATTTCTATTAATAAAAAAAAAGAAGGAAAATATAAGATTTTTTTCTTGGTTGTGTGTTAGAATAAATTTTACTCATGCTACTAGTTCCTGAAAAAAAGGAAGAAATAAAAAATCGTACTCATAATTCAGAACATGTGAGAAAATTCTAAAATGTTAACGAGTTAATTTTATTATGATAAGCAAATGTATGATCTGTTCTACTAGAATTCAGAAATGGACTCGTGTTTAGTACATAGAGGGTTACGTACTTCTTATGGGGCAACGGACGTGCAAGGAGGTGATACAGCCGAGATCACGCTCAACCGCCAGGGTTTTCTCTCACTTAAGGGTACCCACTAAACAAAGACTGATAATGATCCCGTTTCCCAAGGTCTATCACATGGCACATTATAAGAAAATTTCAGGTTTTCAAAATGTATATGTATTTGTTGTTCAGGTGATAAGACTTTTGAGGAATTATTTATGTAACAATGCCTGATTTTGGCTTATAAATATATGATAATGTTTCGGAACTTTTTATTTATTGGTGTTAAATGATTCTTAAATTAAAAATAAGTTAAATAATTTGTTTTAAAACAAGCTTTTGCCCGCGACTTCGTCTGCGTCAATTTCTGTTATGATCGCAATTAAGAATTTTTTAAAAGAATATATTTTAAAGGACTTATGCGTTAATGATATTTTTAGTTTTATTTTCTTGTGATAAAGGAACATTCTCCGCAACCCGATCTTGACAATGCGTCATATATGTAGTTGGTCGGGTGAAAAGCAGTCTTCACGTAAATCGATTTTCACCTGTTTAAATGATTGCCCCCGAGATTTTATTAATTGTTACGACAAAAGATAACTTAACGGGAAATTGAATTGTTGTATAATTAAACAGTAAATCATTTGGAATCATTGTTATGCGAGGTTAATTTCCCCCGTTTTTTCCCATATTTTTCACTGATTTCAGTAGTCAGAGCGTGACAGCCTATAGCCTTTCTCAATAAATTGACTATCCAACACAAAAAGAATTTTTCAATTCGAACCAGTAGCTTCTGAGATTAGCGCGTTCAAACAAACTCTTCAGCTTAATAATATTAGTATAGATTTACGGTTTTGTCCTTAGAGATTATACCGATATTATTGAATAAACTGAATCAATAACTGGTATTATAATCAAATAATATTATTTATCATTATGTACAGTTTTTGTCTTATCTGTTATTCCAAAAAACTGAATAAAGATTTTTTTTTTTTTTTTTTAACGTATCTTTATTTATAACAACGAATTTTTATTTATATTTAAAACTGTATTAAAAAAAATACATTAAGTAAAGTAAAGGGGCCTTGGATGATTATCAGGAATTGGAGAAGAAAAAAGGATTGAAACTAGTTGGTTAGAGTGAGCAGGGAGTTGGTCATAAAAGGATTGATACCTGGTCCGGGCCAAATCAGCAACATAGGGAATATTACGGTCTTTATGGATGTGTTTATTCCTTACAAAGTAAGGAGCGTTGAGGATTTTACAAAGGATTTTGAATTGCAAGGATTGGATGGTTCAGTAGAGTCCCATAGTTCTATTCGGTAAGTCCAGATTGATCTTATAATAGTCATGAAGATGAGAATGTTTTAGTTAAGAGGAAGGTTTGACCGTTTGTCTAGTGTTGAAGGAGCGGCTAAAACGGCGAGATAACGAAAAATATATTTAAAAATTATATTGAGTTCCGAAAAAATGGCCGCTAGCTCAGTTCTATTTACGTATCGCTCTGTGTTAGTTACCTTTTTATCTGTGTGATACTGCATGAATATCCATCAAACTTTGTAAATCGTGAGTCGTAGCACTATAACATACTTTGATGAACACAAATTGAGAGGTGAGTGCTGTTTAGTTAAATAGGCACCTATAAACTGGTGGCCGTCCCAGGCTGGAGATAACGGCTAGGCTAATCCTCTTCTCTTTATTTACAAGGTCTCGGTCGGAAGTGTTGTCATTTCTGACTTCGTAACCAAGACATTCTTTTTAAAACTTTTAGTTCTCTTCCTCTAAGACTTTTTATTTTTTCTCTAAGACTATTTTTTTTTTTTTTTTTTTCTCTAAGACTTTTTTTTTCTCTCTAAGACTTTATTTTTATTAAATTAGAAATGGTTGTTTATTGTATGTTGTCTATGTATATATTGTAAATATTTAGTTTTAAGATCTTTTAGGTTAATTTTCTATTAATTAGTTTATATAAGTCTCTATAAGTGTATTTTTTTTTTAATTTATTTTATTTTTAGTTGTTTTTTTTAGTGTAGGTCACTATATAATTCAAATAGATCTCTTTATATGTTTATTTTATTTTTCATTTTTTTTTTCTTATTCTATTGAGTTATGGATCTCGATAGAACATTGTCATGCGATGAATCAGGGGAAGAGACGCCTTTCTCTGAAATAAGCGAATCAGACTCGAAGTATTTAACGCGACGCCAAAAACGCCACAGGAACAATACTGGGTCCGGAGGAAATTCTCCTAACAAAAAAAAAAATAAATCGGCCAAGTCCAAGCAACAGCCAAATACATTACAATCACCACCAAAAACTCGCAGCACCACTGCAGCCAACCAACATGAACCAACAGCGCCATCTACTTCGGCCGCTCCGTCTCCTACTAATGTACCTCCTTCATCTATCGTTAGCCATGCCGCTACAGTCAACACTGCAAATACAGTTCCGGGACCTCAAGGATTTTCCGATCCCGAGCCACCTCCAATATTTGTAACAAATATTAGTAATTTTTTGTCGTTCGGTAAAGAAATCGCCAATCTAATCGGACAACCAAACTTCCAATGTTTCTCCCGATCAAACGACATAAAAATAAACACATACACGAAAGAAAATTACAAGAAACTCGTGAGTTATTTGAGTTCAAAAAACTACGACTTTCATTGTTATCAACTCAAACAAGAAAAATCATATCGCGTGGTTTTACGCGGACTCCATTCATCCACCCCAACTGAAGCCATTAAAGAAGGCCTGGAAGAAATTGGACACCACGTAAGGAACATTTCTTCAGTGACACACCATACACAAAAATACCCCTTGCCACTATTCTTCGTAGACCTCGAACCAGCCAGAAACAATCCAGAAATATTTCAGGTGAGAAGACTGGTCTACTCATCTGTACGATTCGAAGAGCCTAGGGTAAAGACGACAATTGTTCAGTGTACCAAATGCCAAACCTTAGGACACACGAAGTCCTACTGTTATCACCCACCTAGGTGTGTCAAGTGTGCCGGCCCACATGCCTCTGAAACGTGCCAAAAAGCTCGAGATGAGCCAGCTCAGTGTGCTCTTTGCGGTGAAGGTCACCCAGCCAGCTACCGGGGTTGTACAGTCTACAAAACCCATCTTCGACAAAGATCTCACTACATTAATGTAAAAAGAGATGACCAAGAGACACGCACCCAGGGACCAGAGTTGAACAATTTGTCTGCCTTCCCTCAACTTCAGAAGCCTGTAACTACCTTCGCTCAACAGCAGCCTACCACATCTACAGTCAGGGATTCTACTGCTGAAACCAGAAAAACTTTCCCCGACGTCACCACCATAAAGAAGAAACAGACTACTATTCAGGCGCCTCTAAACTCCCAAATCAGGCCTCCAGCCTCCCACCCTAAACCACAAGCTTCCCGTCAACCGATCCTTCCCCATAATCTGCCCTTACGTGTCAAACTACCCCCAGAGCACCCTAACAAAATTCCAGAACTACCTTCTCTTTCTCCTAGTCAACCAAAGCCTCAACCTCCAGTGACCCAGAGGACTGAACACCCTCGTACCCCACGGCGGGCTCAGCACTCAGCCAACACTCCTGATCAAATAAGTTATCCTTCCCACGACGCTTATCCACATCCGTTTTCCAACCCAGATCTATCCAACATTTACTCCATTCTAAATTCCTTTCTCTCAGATCTTAGAGATACCATCCAACCGCTTATCAATCTTCTAACTAGAGTCCTTTCCCAAATCCCATTCAATCTCCCACTATGAGCGTAAAGCCCCTAACTATCCTCTTGTGGAATGCTAATGGCCTGCATAACCATCGTGACGAACTGGACGTATTTCTACACGACAAACACATAGATATAGCACTATTGACAGAAACACACTTCACACGACGATCACATTTTTACATACGTGACTACATCACTTATAGATCAGACCACCCAGACAATACTTCCCATGCCGGGTCATGTATCCTCATTCATAAATCCTTACCTCATTCCTTTATTCCTTCTACTCCATCTGACGCCATGCAATCAACCTCAGTATCCATTTCAACTCGTCCTTTCCATCTTACAATTTCAGCTGTATACTGCCCTCCTGGTAACTCCCTCTCCTATAGTCAACTTGAAACCCTGTTCAGATCCCTAGGACCGCGCTTTATTGCTGGAGGAGACTACAATGCGAAACATCAGCGATGGGGTTGCCGAACATCCAACTCCCGTGGCAATCTCCTTTCTCGAGTCTCCACCACCCATTGTTATACAATCCTTTCGCCAATGAAACCGACATACTGGCCTACATCCCTCAAAAAACGTCCTGATATCCTAGACATATTTGTTTCCTCTCAGATATCTTCTTCCCAATCCACAATCAAATCCCTAAATGACCTGTCATCCGATCATAGTCCGGTTCTGCTTTCCTTGCATTCAAGCCTTGTTCCTAAGCCCACCATTCCCACTCTGATTACAGGACGAGTAGACTGGGACGGATTCAGATATGACTTGGAAAACAAACTTGACTTAAAAATACCACTAAAGACTAAACATGATATTGATAAAGCTGTTGAAAAACTTACTGACTCAATCAGCAGTAGTATACTTGACAACACTACAACCATTAACACTACTAACTCACAGGAGACTATCCTGCCACAGCACATTCGAATCTTATTAAGGGAAAAACGCAGAGCAAGATCGAAGTGGCATAGGACTAGATACCCTTCAGACAAAACTTATTATAACAAACTTACTAACAGACTAAAATCAGAAATCAGAAAAGTTAAAATTCAAAACTTACTCAACTTTACTGAAAAACTAACTATTACAGACAGATCGTTATGGATGACCACAAAAAAGTTACTGAAGTACAAAGAATGTAATCATCCACTCCTAACTGAATCCCATATCTGGACAAGATCTGATGAAGAAAAGGCCCAGATATTCGGTCAGCACCTTTTTAAAACCTTTAATCCACATCCAGATATTCATAATCCCGGTCACATTAAGTTTATAGAAGCAGAACTAGATATCCCACTCCAAATGGTTCTTCCTCCTAAAGCGTTCCATCCTACTGAAATATCTAACATCATCCAGAGTTTACCATCCCGCAAAGCTCCTGGACATGATCTTATAACTTCCCATATTTTAAAACTCCTTCCTCGAAAAGCTATCCTATATCTTACTTACATATATAGTTCCGTACTCCGTTCCACATACTTTCCTGCTTCCTGGAAATTATCCATTGTCAAAATGATACCCAAACCTAAGAAACCGCCTGAAAATCCATCTTCTTACCGTCCCATCTCACTTTTACCAATCATGGGTAAAATCTTGGAAAAACTTATACTGAAACGCCTATATCCCATCCTAGATACTAATTCCATAATTCCTGATCACCAGTTTGGATTCAGAACGTCCCACTCCACTATCCAGCAATGTCATCGTGTGGTGGACGTTGTCTCGTCTGCATTAGAGCGCGGGTTGTACTGCACGGGAGCATTCCTCGACGTAGAGCAAGCCTTTGACCGAGTCTGGCACCCGGGATTGCTTTACAAACTCCGCAATTTCCTTCCCCCTACATATTTCCTTATCATCAAGTCCTACCTCACTGACAGATCCTTCAAAGTAAATCATAATAATTCCTATTCATCCATTTTTAATCAGTTTGCTGGTGTTCCTCAAGGCAGTATCCTGGGACCTATTCTTTTCACAGTTTATACAGCTGATATCCCATCCCATCCTAACACTTTCCTTTCTACCTACGCTGATGACACTTGTGTGTTATCAGTCAATACTAATCCAACTATTGCCTCTCAAACTCTCCAATCCCACATCAGAGACCTTGAAGTGTGGTGTCAGAACTGGAGAATTAAAATAAATGCGAACAAATCCAACCAAATTACCTTTACCCTTCGTCGTAAACCTATGACATCCTGCCCTACTGTTTCCTTCAATAATACTCCTCTTGTCCCGGTTGAACAGATCCGATATCTAGGACTGCACCTTGACAAACGTCTCACTTGGAACCCTCATACAAGACTTAAACGACAAGAAACTGCTCGACGTTTTCGACTACTTCAACACTTACTAGACAAACGTTCTAATCTTCCACTTAACTACAAAAGACTCATCTACATGACTATCATAAGGCCGATATGGACTTACGGAGTAGAGCTTTGGGGCTCTACTAAACCATCGAATTCTTCCCGTATCCAATCCCTACAATCCAAAATCCTTCGTAAAATCCTCAATGCTCCTTACTTTGTCACGAATACACTAATCCATAAAGATCTTAATGTTCCGTATGTTGCTGATTTGGCCCGATCTAGATACCATTCCTTTCATGGCAAACTCCATTCCCACCCTAATCCTCTAGTTTCAAACCTTTCTTCCTCTTCGATTCCTGACAATCCTCCGAGGCGTCTGAAAAGGAGATGGCCCCGAGACCTTCTAGTTTAAATAATTTTTAGAGTGCTTCCATTGGGAAGCTTCTCTACATGTGTTTCATGCCTTTATATATTTCATCTAATTTACTAGTTGTATTCCTGTATACAGTTGTAAATTCCAATAAATAATAAAAAAAAAAAAAAAAAAAAAAAAAAAATTATATTACTTTCACTTACTATATATGAAATATATAGTAAGGGAAAGTATTGCGATCGTGAAAATTTTCGAATTCCAGTTTTCAACGGAAATAAACGTATTGGGGCCCCCTGAGTCCGAATAACCAAGTCCCGCAAAATGGTCTATGGTAAGTAAGTGTGGTAAGTCTAGCGCAAAAACGGTAAGTCGTATGAAACTGAAATTTCATATTTTTTAGACCACTATACGCCTGAGATGTTACAGTAACTTTTTTTCACTGAAATCGGCTGATCGGAAGTCCTACTTTACCCATGCATTTAGCACCTTTTTCCGATTTTCTTAATAACGGCTCTAACGATTTTGATTAAACTCGCTATATCGATGTAAAATTAAATGGGCTTTAATATCAAGTAGGTATCATTCTGATTGAAATAGTCTGATGGGGCTTAAATCCAGATATTTTAAATTTTCTTCCTCTAAAGTACCTTTAATTTTGTATATTCTATAAAAATAACCAAATCATCTTATTACTATTGATAAAAAACAGGTAAATATATAAGTTGAACGAATAAGATATACAAATAAAGGAGAAAACTAATTAATTTTTTTTAATGTAATTGTTTCATCGTTTGGCCACTGGATAGCGCTGTCATCGCCGGGCGCTACAGTAGGTTCTTTTTGATTGAAATAGTCTGACACGGCTTAAATGGCGATATTTTAAAATAATTTATAGAATATACAAAATTAAAGGTACTTTAGAGGAAGAAAATTTAAAATATCTGGATTTAAGCCCCATCAGACTATTTCAATCAGAATGATACCTACATGATATTAAAGCCCATTTAATTTTACATCGATATAGCGAGTTTAATCAAAATCGTTAGAGCCGTTATTAAGAAAATCGGAAAAAGGTGCTAAATGCATGGGTAAAGTAGGACTTCCGATCAGCCGATTTCAGTGAAAAAAAGTTACTGTAACATCTCAGGCGTATAGTGGTCTAAAAAATATGAAATTTCAGTTTCATACGACTTACCGTTTTTGCGCTAGACTTACCACACTCGGACACAGACACATAGACCATTTTGCGGGACTTGGTTATTCGGACTCAGGGGGCCCCAATACGTTTATTTCCGTTGAAAACTAGAATTCGAAAATTTTCACGATCGTAATACTTTCCCTTACTATAATAATAATAATAATAATAATAAGCTTACCGAACCCGAAGGTTCGATGCCGATACCACCAAACTTCGCCTGCACAGACTCGTCCAATGTTCACCGGTCAAGCCAAAGCCCCCGAGATCAGCCTTAATGCAATCTTCCCATCGACGCTTCGGCCTACCTTTCGGACGCCTACCAGTCGGTTCAGCGAATACCAACTTTCTCGGAATCCGTTCCTCACTAAACCCAACAACTTTACGCGCCCATTTGAGTCTCCGCGATGCTATCAACTCAATTATATTCACAGGGTACAAACTCCGCAATTCCGCGTTGTGCAACCTTCTAAACTCCCCAGTGGCCTCATCTCTCTTCGGACCAAATATTTTACGCAGCACCTTATTCTCGAAAACCTTAAGCCGTTGTTCATCCTTCAAAGTAAGCGGCCACGTTTCGCATCCGTAAAGAACCGTTGGAAGAATAATAGTTTTATAAATTCTAACCTTTAAGTTTTTAGACAGAAGCCGCGAGCTAAGCAATTTAGCAACCGAATAATAACACGCATTTCCCACCTTTAACCGGGACTTTATTTCTTCCTGGATTTCATTTTTTCTTGTTATCATTGAACCTAAATACTTGAATTTCTCTACGTGTTCAAAAGTATGACCTGAAATATTAATATCATCAAGATCGCCACCATTTCTGCAACTAATCATATATTTCGTCTTATCGGTATTTAATTCGAGACCTATTTGTTTACCGGTTTTTATTAACACACTTGTATTTAGTTGTATAGTTTCTGTGCCTTCGCCTAGTAGTACCAAATCATCGGCATACCCCAAAACCGGAATCTTGTCACCCATATGTAAGCCTTTCTCGGTACTCATCACCTTTTCTATAACATATTCTAAGGCTATATTAAACAAAACAGGTGAAAGGGAGTCACTCTGTTTCAAACCCGATCGCACCTCAAATCTCTCGGAGTAATTATGACCGATTCTAACTTTATGAAATGTTTCCGACAAACACATCTCTACTAGGTTTACTAACTTTTTAGGTATCCCCTGTTCAATCATGATGTTATATAGCTTCTGACGGTCTATGGAATCATAAGCCTTTTTAAAATCTATATAAAGTTGATGGACTACACCGTTGTATTCCAGTTTCTTCTCTAATATTTGACGTAAGGAAACTATTTGATCAATAGTTGAGCGATTCCGCCTAAAACCACATTGGTAGTCTCCGATAATTTCCTCAGCGTATTCCGTGATTCGGCTAGTTAGTATTGACGAGAATATTTTATAGCATACTGGGAGAAGAGAGATCCCACGATAGTTGTTACAATCCGTCCTCGGTCATTTTTTGTGAATCGGAATAAGTATTGATTCTTTCCATTCTTTGGGTATTTTTTCATTTTCCCAGTTCTTTTTAACTAAAACATGTAATTTGGAAACGCCCGCTTATCCACACGCTTTGATTAATTCACTCGTGATATTATCATTTCCTGCAGCTTTATACCGTTTTAATTTTCCTATCGCCATTTCAACTTCCTCTTTACTCGGTGCGTCTACCCATGGTTCAGCGCTCTGGTATTCAGAGGGAGGAGATTGATTATTATTTTCCGTATTTAGAATGCCGTCAAAGTGTTGTTTAAATGTATTTAATATCTCAGTCGGATCCGCAATTATGTTGTTATTCGCATCTTTAACCCCATTCAATAGAGGTTCAAATCTTTTACGCGATTTGTTTATACCTTTGTACATCTCTCTTACGTTATTTTCGCTTCTGTGTTTTTCTATTTCTATTATTTTGCCTTTAAGATACTCCCTTTTCTTATTTTTTAAGAATTTTGAAGTTTCGTTTTTTACTAACCGAAAGTAAGCCACATTATTATCGCTTGGATTATTTAAGGAATTCAGTTTAGCGGTTTTTCTTTTTTCACACATATTTTGACAATCCCTGTCGAACCAAGGTTTGTTCTTTTTATTTTCGATTTTCCCAAGACATAAGTTACCGACCTCTTTAATATTATCCCTGATCCCTTCCCACAATTTGTTTACATCTTCGTTTTCCTCGTCTGAAGATTCCAAAGCATCGAACCTATTTTTTACTTCTATCGCGAATTGTTTTCTAATTTCGGGGTTGTTCAATTTAACAACATCAAAATTCTCGGGATGAATATAGTTCGGTGTTCTCTTTTTTGTATTTAGTTTTTGTCGAAGTTTCGCGATTACTAATTCATGATCAGATCCGCATTCTGCACCACGATACGATCTCACGTTAATTATGCTACTTTGCCATCTGTTTTGTACTAAAATATGATCTATTTGATTACGAGTATGTCCATCCGGCGATGTCCACGTATACTTATGAATGTCCTTATGTTTAAACGTAGTACTTTTGATTATTAGGTTTTTCGAAATGGCAAAGTTTATTAGTCGGGTCCCATTATCATTACTATATTCGTGCAAACTTTCTTTACCGATTGTAGGACGATATACTTCTTCCCTTTCAACCTTTGCGTTTGCGTCACCTAGTATAATTTTAATGTAATTTCGCGGTAACTTATCGTAAACCGATTCTAGTTTATCATAAAATTCGCATTTTACTTCATCATCACTATCTTCGGTGGGAGAGTGAATGTTTATAAACGCGATTTTATACCAACGACCCTGAAATATAGCAACCGATATTCTTTCACTAAAGAACTGTACATCCCGTAATGCGGAAAGAAATTTATTCCTAATCAGAAACCCGGTACCTAAACAATAATTAACGCTCCCCCCGTACCAAATAGTATACTTTCCTTCTGTTAACGAACCCTCCCCTGGCCAGCGAACCTCTTGTAATGCAACGATATCTAAATGGTACCCCTTAACTTCATTCGCGACCGACTTTAACCCACCTGCCGTATTTAAACTTCTAACGTTCCACGTCCCTATTGTTAGATCTCTACTTTTCATCTTGCACCTAGATTCCTCTGAAGCAGTCCCCACCCGGAGACCCGAACGGGGGACTAGTTTGCTTCCGGATAATGGGCGTTTTACCTCAGAGGATTCCATGACTGTTTGTGGTATTTTGCTGAGTCGAAGCCTGGGAGGGCCGCTCTCATTGTTGGTCAGCGAGTCCATCGGACTTAGCCGAGAGGAGCTTCCGAGGAAATTCCACCGACCATCCCCACATCCGCCACCCGTGGGACGCTCCCATACGCGGTAATGAGATCCGCGCGAGGTTCCCTTACTATATATTTCATATATAGTAAGTGAAATGTAATATAATTTTTAAATATATTTTTCGTTATCTCGCCGTTTTAGCCGCTCCTTCAACACTAGACAAACGGTCAAACCTTCCTCTTAACTAAAACATTCTCATCTTCATGACTATTATAAGATCAATCTGGACTTACCGAATAGAACTATGGGACTCTACTGAATCATCCAATCCTTGCAATTCAAAATCCTTTGTAAAATCCTCAACGCTCCTTACTTTGTAAGGAATAAACACATCCATAAAGACCGTAATATTCCCTATGTTGCTGATTTGGCCCGGACCAGGTATCAATCCTTTTATGACCAACTCCCTGCTCACTCTAACCAACTAGTTTCAATCCTTTTTTCTTCTCCAATTCCTGATAATCATCCAAGGCCCCTTTACTTTACTTAATGTATTTTTTTTAATACAGTTTTAAATATAAATAAAAATTCGTTGTTATAAATAAAGATACGTTAAAAAAAAAAAAAAAAAAAATCTTTATTCAGTTTTTTGGAATAACAGATAAGACAAAAACTGTACATAATAATAAATAATATTATTTGATTATAATACCAGTTATTGGGTTCAGTTTATTCAATAATATCGGTATAATCTCTAAGGACAAAACCGTAAATCTATACTAATATTATTAAGCTGAAGAGTTTGTTTGAACGCGCTAATCTCAGAAGCTACTGGTTTGAATTGAAAAATTCTTTTTGTGTTGGATATTTTAAATGGCGATATTTTAAAATATCTTCATCTAAAGTACCTTTAGTAAAGTAGTTTTTATGAAATTCACCATATCATCTGATTATTAAATCTAAAAAGCAGGTAAATATATAAGTTGATCGAATTCGATAACAACCTAAAGGAGATTTTTTTTTTATGAAATTTTTTAAAATATTTTTTAATGCAATTTTTTGTTTTTTAACTTAAAAGTAATACATGTATACATATACCGTTGGAATTCTAAAGATTAAAAAAAAAATATATTATCGTATACATACTATTGTAAAATTTAACGGAGAGTAATGAAAAGCCGATAAAAAAACTGGTTGTCGTAGATAATAATATAATAGGTTATTTAATATTATCTAATGTTAATGATTCTTTGATAATTTATTTTCGATTCTAAATTTGTTTTATAATTCTCAAATTGATATCAATAACGAAGGTAAGTAGTCGTGTGTTGCGTGCACCAGATTTTTTTTTTTAAGAATTCTAATTTGACGAAAATCACATAAATATTGAACAACTAAACCACGCATTAACACTTTAGGGTCACATTTTGTCAATTGAAGTTATGAAATATTCATGTATATGCTTGTGAGATGTTTGACAGAAATTTGACAAGAAGAGATAGTCATAGATCCCCTTACAAATCCTACTAGTCCATTTCTAGAATAAAGTGGCTATGAATAGCCGAACTATTTAGAGACTGTCACCAGTGATTCGGAAAGCATTAGTGCTAATTTCGTGAGCACCTTGCCTCATTCACAAACGCAGGATATTTTTAGGGAAACGTTAATTAGTTTTTTTACGGACAATTTTATTTTGAGACATTTCAGAGCGAATATAGTACAAGGTTGAGTATAAAAAAAACAACCTATGCCGAGTCTTTTATTTAAAATAAAGGATCAGATGGTTAGATAAAATATAAAAGAAACATTAAAACACTATTGATTGTGAAAAGAAAGTTTCTATCCAAAATACGGTATACATCAGGCCTCTCGTAAAGCAGTTAAGCCTCGTTATCTTAATGTTAAGAAGAGACTGAAGAATTGTATTTAACCTGTAACTCACAGGAGTGCTGCCATTGGGTAGTTCTTCTTCAAGTTTGTATCACGCCATTTAACATTTGTCACATTTACTTGTTGTACCTTGAAGTACAGTTGTAAATTTCAATAAATGATGTTAAAAAAAAAACAAAACCTGTAACTCCATTGACTGATGACACAAGAGTGTCAGCAGTGAACAATGACCCTACTGATGCATTTCAAGCATTGCAGTCACACCTAGCATCGATTGTCTAGAGCGAGTATGTCGTATGTTTCTGCTCTGATAAATGTTGATACATCTACCTTCTTATATTAGGCCATTGTTTGCATATAGCACTACATATTCGACGGGGCACATTCCTTTGGAGCCTGAGGAGTTGCTGTTGTACTTCAGTTGTCCAACATTCTGGGCCGTAGGTAAGCATCGGTCGAATAATTATTTTATAAATTCATGCTTTGGAGAATTTCAAAAGTGCAAAGTTATGTACTTTTAAAGAGCTACTGAGAATAAGTGCAATTTTCTGAGAGAAAACGTCTTTCCTACTCACACTTATATCATTTTGCACCAGAGATCCTATGCATGACTTTCATCATTCACTTTCATAGGACACTGAAGTGACAAACCTTGATATAATTGAAAGTTAAGACCTTCAGATCACCTATAAACTTCACTGAATATCCTCGATATCCTTCCCATTTTCGCAATCCAACTATTCTTCAATAATGTACCACTTACTTATCCCAGTCGAACAGATCTACTACCTATGTATGACTCCATCTTGATAAGCGTCTTACATGGAATCCTCATACAAGACGGATAACTACAATATGAAATTGAAAGACATCTATAACGTCCAATATACTACAAAAAACTCAATATACCATGCATTTTATACCTTTTTTCGATAAACGGCTCTAACAATTTTGATTAAACTCGCTATGTCAAAGTAAAATTTAATGGGCTTAAATATTATGTAGGTTTCGTTTTGAAGGAAATAATCTGACAGGGCTTAAATACCAATATTTTAAATTTTCTTCCTCTAAAGTGCCTTTAATTTTGTATATTCTATTAAAACAACCATATAATCTTGTTACCATTGATAAAAAACAGGTAAATATATAAGTTAAACGAATTCGATATCCAAATAAAGAAGAAAACTAATTAAATTTTTTTAATGCAATTGTTTCATCGTTTGGCCACTGGATAGTGCTGTCATCGACGGGCGCTACAGTGGGTTCTTTCTGATTGAAATAGTCTGACACGGCTTAAATTGCGATATTTTAAAATATCTTCCTCTTAAGTAGCTTTAGTGAAGTAGTTTTTATGAAATTCACCATATCATCTGATTATTAAATCTAAAAAGCAGGTAAATATATAAGTTGATCGAATTCGATAACAACCTAAAGGAGATTTTTTTTCATACAATTTTTTTAAAATAATTTTTAATGCAATTTTTTGTTTTTTAACTTAAGAACAGTAATATACATGTATACATATACCGTTGGAATGCTAAAGATTTTAGAAAAAACTATTATCTTATACACAAGCTTGTAAAATTTAATAAAGAGTGATGAAAAGCCCATAAAACTCACTGATTATTTTAGATAATAATATATTAAATTTTTTTAAATAAAACACATGTTTCAATAGAAATTCTGTTCAATTCATTCAATAGTTTCACTCATTTTTATTCTAACTGTATTTGAAAATTCTTTAATTGGCTTTAAAAACGGAGGTAAGTGAAAGTCGTGTGTTGCCGGCTCCGGATTTTTTTTTTTTTTTTTTTGTGCGTTTAGAAGCCATAATACCTGGAATGAAAGAGATCTGTGAGGTAGAGTTTGGCAGAGCTGAGCCCACGTGGGCAGGTTCATTAGGATATCCGGCGAGGAAGGAACGAACCTGTAGAGGGGCTAAATATATTTTGCCCGATCCAGCCACCCGTTCGCCTTCCGCTCCTCTCCTCGTTTTAGCTTGACAGATGAATTGGTACATTAAAGAAATTAAGGACATCCTTGGGAGAGTTCCAGGTGGCATGAGCTGTCTTACACTTTATGACTTTGGGACGTTTAAGGTTACTAATTTTAAACATGAGATTTGTGTCCTCTTGGAGTCGTTATTTAGTTTCGAGTCATTACGCCTTATGTTATCATGCTTGCATATTGCTTCGATTTTAAGCTAGTAATAAATAATCCATAAAACTAAAAGCTGCGTGATCTAGTTTGTAGAATTCTATTCTACTGTCTTCATGGTCACGGGTTTGAAGCTCTTCTGTTGCAACGACCCAGAGGTAGTGCACTTCGGTTCACCCAACCCTTATTAACTGGGCACACTAAAATCGGGGAAAATTCCTGGCGTCTAAGCGTGATATCGGTCAAATCACCTTGTACAGCCGTTGACCTAGAAACAGTATGAATATCTATATACAGGGTGTCTCGTAAATGTCTTGTGATATTTCGAGAGCAGATACTATACCTCAAGTGGAACAAAAAACTTTATATGACCAATGACCCATAGTCCGAATCTTAACAGTTAAGGAAATCAATATTTTTAGTTGTTTTTTTTATCTTATTCACGTTTTTTTGTTTTTTTTTTTATCAGAATAACTCAAATATATCTACTTAAAGTCCACGCATAGAAATATGGTTGGTTCCAAATGAAAGAAGAGAAAAATTTCTAGAAGGTTGAATAGTCAAACCCAATGGGTTCTTACAAATTTCACATTTCAAGGAGCTATTACTCTATATCGTCGGGTTTTAGATTTTCGGGATCTCAGAAAAACTCTTTATTCTATTAGCTTTTAAATGGTGCAGAACTAACCTACCTTCATAACAAGACATTGAGGAGGAAAGAATTATAAAAAATAAAAAAAAAAGACCAAAAAGAAATATATATATATATATATATATATATATATATATATATATATATATATATATATATATATATATAAAAAAAAAAACCTGTGCAACTGCAACTCATGAAGAGTCTTGGGCTATGTACATATAAAGATTTGTACTGTTTTAAGGCCAACGTACATGCAATGAGGTGATTCGGCCGAGACCACGCACAGCCGCAAGGTTTTTCCCTATTTCCGGGTACCCACTTTATAGAGGTTGGGTCTGCCCCAAGAGGGTCTCCATACCCCAGGATCGCCCCCTGGCTGAAATAACAGAATAAATAATATTCCGTCACAACCGGGATTCGAACCCAGGACAGTAGACTAGCGCTCTATCCACTAGACCACGCCCTCTGCCTAATAAGCGTCTCATAAATGTCTAGCAATTTTGTGGGAGCCGATACTAGACCTCAAGAGGAAAAAAGAGTTTATTTGACCCACAGTCTGATTGTCAACCGTCAAGAGAAGAAAATTCAAATTTTGTGATTTTAGCTATTATCCACTGAACAGCAAAAATCTCAAAATTTCATTTTTCCCCCTCACCGTTAAAATCAGACTATAGGTCATACGAACTTTTTCGTACCACTTGACATCTAGCGTCTGCTCTCACAACATGATGACATATTTATGAGACAGCCTCAATGTACAACGGTGACGATCTTGGTGATACCGTGACAGCTCTCCTCCTCTGGATTGGATCACTATTCAACGTCTCTCTGATTCAGAAAATTCACATTGAACCGTACTGATCCTTTGTGTAACCGGCTAACACGCACACACGTTTGATAAACCAAAGCAATTTACTTAAATTGAGGTTACTTACGATTTTTTTGGAACTCGGCCGTCTCACTTGTGGTCTGTGCATTTATTAGATTGAAGAGTAATAGGAATGTAAGGAATACCGGATCCATCATTGAGCCACCTCAGCCGGTGTCCTGCAAGGCTTTGTAGCACATTTTCGAAGCATTTGCACTTTCAGGGTAGTTTCAACAGCTGCAACAAAAGAACAAAATTGGGTTAATCATAGAGAAACATAAACTTTTAATTAGTTATTTTTTTACAGTTCGCCTTTTTCGTCTACTTCAGCACTTACTACACAAACTCTTAATTACAACAGGCTCGACACGACTATTATATGACCAATCTGGACTTAAGGAGTTGAGCTTTGACTCAATCCTCAGAATCCAAATCTTTTGTAAAATCCTCAACGCTCCCTTCTTTGTCACAAATAAACTCATCTAAAATGACTAAAATATTGTTGATTTGATCCGAACCATGTACTGTACTTTCATGACAAACTGTATTCATCCCCTAACCCACTAGTTTTTATCATTGCATCCTATTTCATTTCTGATAATGCTCAGAAGTGTCTTAAAAGAAGATGGCCTCTAGACCTTCTGATTTAGTTTTTTAGAGGGCTATCAATGGATAGTTTCTTTACATATATATCAAGCCATTATTTACCATATTTTCTATGTTTACTATAAGCAATATACTGCATGTAGCGCTCTGACATCCATTCGTTAAACACTAGAACCCAATCAATTAATATTTATACCCCTTCACATAGAACTACAACTTTCACAAATCCTTTCTCGTTTGCTCCTTATTATTTTGGAATCCCTTGCCTATCTCTATCCATAAAACCGTCTCTCTCTTTTCTTTCAAACATCAACTTCTCCATTACCTACTTGAATCTTAATCTTGAATCAATGAATCTTCCGTTCCACTGTAAATATACGTATCGGTAGTAAAAATATATATATATATATATATATATATATAGTGTAGTGTGTGCTCCAAGTGTATATAAGTATGCAAAGATATGTAGATGTATTAAATTTGTTGTTGTTTTATATTTAAAAGAAACTGGACTATAGGCAATTTTTTGTGTTCATTGTTCTTGTTCTAAGGGGGCTTGGTCCCAAAATAAAGATTTTTTTTTTTCATTTGATGTATTCATGTGAAAAAAGTTTTAAATTTCATAAAATATACATTTTAAATTTTTTATTTCACATTACTATCATAAAATATATAGTAAGTGAAAGTAAAGCGATCGTAAAAATTTTCTTCATCAAGTTCTGTACAAACATTACCGTTTTAGATTGTGTGTGCTTCGTCGGAAACGAAAAGTGATACAAAACTAAAATTTCAAATTTGTATTACGTTTATGCCTTACTATATTTGTTTTACCTTTTTACGTAATTAGAAGATAAATGAAATTAAAGGGCCCTATGAGGAAACATAGATTGATCAGTCAACTAAGACTATGTCAACCCAATAAACTGAAAGTTACCAGTTACGAATTCCAAAATGGTTATTCAGATAATAGCGTTGAATGCCCTATTTGTAATTCAGGCGAACCAGAAGATTTAAATCATTTTTTGTTGCAATGCCCTGTTTACTCCCCGTCCAGAAATAAGTACTTGAGGACGTATATTGGAAATATGTCTGACAATGACCTCATAGTACAACTTTTGTTGCAAATAGAAAATAAAAAGCAATTTGAAAATTTATTTTATTATGTAACAGAGTGTTTAAAGCTAAGAAATTTGTATCTGTCTATTCAAGAATAATTTAAGCACATTACTAAAATACCAATAATCGAATTTGTTAAACTATTTATGATTGATTTATTTGTTTAATATTTATACAGTTACAATTTATTTTGCCTTTTATTATGTATTTGTTTAATATTTATATAGTTACAATTTATTTTGCCTTTTATTATGTATTTGTTTTTGAAGCGTATTTTGTTTAGTACAGTTGTAATAGATTTCTTTGATTTATGTTTATCTGTTTTGTACAACTCAACTCCATTTGTATGGGCTAGCCCGAAAACAAATAAAGAGATTTATTATTATTTATTTATTTAAGATAAATAAAATCATAAAAATATGCAAAATACATATTATGAAGTAGCTCTTCTAGTTTGTCGTTTTTGAGAAAATGCTGTCAGAGGCATATACAATTCCAGTAAAGAAGGACTTCTCGTTTTGGAGCTAGATTTACTACTTAGTACAGACCTTTTGGTGGGACTTGATTATATGGACCCTAAAACGTGTATTTCTTGGGAAAATTAGAATTAGAAAATGTTTACGATCGCAATACATTCCCCTACTGTAATTCTATATATAATCGAGTAAAAGTAATAAATATCTCCATTGGGACAATTTAATTCTGCTTGATTTTTTAAGCTTTAAGTTCATTTGAAACTTCATTTCTGCAAAGTAGGTAAATCAAAGTTGTTTGTTGGGGGCACCAGATTTTTATTTAAAAGCACAAGTATATTTTTCCAAGCAAACGATAGTTTGTATATTTATCAGGTTGTTTTTGTAACTGGAACCAATCAAAAAAGCTCTGACTGGGAAGGTAAACGCCGCAGTTACTTTGGAAATAAAAGCGTTTGTTTTGAGGGCTCCTTGGACTAAGTCCAATGCAGAGCTTGGCGTGGATAAACAATGAGTGAATCCATAAATCACCCCATCCAAGGTCCCTCCAATTCCAAACAGTTTGCTTCAATGTGTTTTCTTATTTTAGGAATGGCCAGGGGCGTCTTCCAAGTATCAGCCCGTCTTTGTAAGGGGAAATAGGGACTTTTTCAGCTGTAGCTAAGTACAGGAGGTAGTTTTGTTCAATTATTAATGGGACCAAGGTCATACAGAAAGACCTGTAATTAAAATTTCTTTTCCTATTTCATTCACTTACATATATATACTTCAAATATATAAAAAATTTTATTCTATAATTTTATTATTTTGGTGGACAGTATAGTAACTCTACGTAAACACATTTAAAAAAAAAATAATTCATTGATTGAAATTTACAGCTGCATTGATTCAATGAAACAAGTAAAAAAGATAAATATATGATTAAAGGATATCATAGTCTTGTGTAAAAATAACCCATTGGTAGCTCTAACGTCTAATTTATGGTAGGAGGTCCCTTTGCCTTCTTCTTTTAAGTCGCCACGGTGGTTTTTCAGGAATAGATATGGATGATAGGTCACGGATAGGCAGATTTGTATGGGCAGAGAATTTGGAATGAAAAGAGGTTCATCGATTTCAGGCTAAGTTATTAGAAACATAGCAAGGAGCATTAAGGATTTTGAATTGCAAGGATGGGATGCGATAGGAATGTGATGGTTAAGTGGATTTTCCTAGCTCAATGGTGTAAGTCGAAATTGGCCTGAAAATGGTTATAATAATGAGTTTTTTTTTGTGGTAAATAGTGATTTGTGAACATTTGAAGCGCCAGAATTTATTTTGCTTTTCTTTTTACCCATTCTACCACCATCTTTTCTACTTATGCTAATGACACTTGTGTGTTATCAGCCAATAGCACTCCTACTATTGCCTCTGAAACCCTTTAATCCCAATTCAAAGACTTTGATGTATGGTGGCAGAATTAGAAGATAAAAATAAATCCCACCAAATAACCTTTAGTCTTCGTTGTTAACTTGCCTAACACTATCCTTCAATAACATTCCATTCCAGTTGAACAGATCCGATATCTAGAACTCTATTTTGACAACCGACATACTTGAAATACTCAAAAACGACAAGAAACTGCTCGAGGTTTTGACTACTTCCACACTTACTGGACAGACGCTCAAACCTTCCACGTAATTACAAAGGTCCCATCTACATGATTATCATAAGGTCGATATGCACTTACGGAGTAGAGTTTTAGGTACTACTAAACTTTCATATTCATCCTGTCTCCTATCCTCGAAATTCAAAATCCTCTAAGCTTCCTATTTTGCCACGAATAAACTTATCCATAAAGACCTTAATGTTCCCTATGTTGCTGACTTGGGATGAACCACGTACCACTCCTTTCACGAAAAAACTCCATTTCTACTCTACCCAATTAGTTTCAATCCTTGCTTTCTCTACAATCGCTGGTAATCCTACGAGGCGTGCAAAAAGAAGATTACCCCGGAACCTTCTAGTTTAGGGGAGTACTTGGAGAACTGCCGATGACTACCCATTGAACTCCCATTTCTACTTGTGAATCACAGCAGTTTAATATTGTTTTACATTTACTAGATGCATATTCAGTGTACAATTATTTTGTTGATATATTAATAAACATATTATTTAAGAAATACAAACTTTTTTTTTTTTAATACCGAGGTTGAATGCCTTGAAAATATTTAAAATGAAAATGCTCCGTAAAATTTAAGGACTTGTGTAGGAAGAGGGTGAATGGCGAATGAAAGCGAACTATATGAGTTGTATGGATCTGATTACATTTTCCGCTTAATACGCAAGGATAATCGAATGGCTGGGTCATGTAGTGAGGATGGATGACTTAAGATTGAACAAATGTTTGGCACCCGAACAAGAGGACGACCTTGGAGACATTGGGTTCAGGAAGTGGAAAAGGACTTGGAAGTGCACGGTGTAAGAAACTGTAAAAGGAAAGTGTTGAGAGGGAGGATGCAATATTGTCAAGGAAGCCAAAACCCACTTCGGGCTGTAGTGCTACGCAGTAAGTAAGTAATACTGAGGTTGATTATGAACTCTATGGAAATCATCACTCTAATCTTACCTACAGATCAGAAAAACAATACAAAATGCTCAACTTCATATGTGCGGCAAATCGTTGAGACAATAGATCTGTATTGAACCGGGATTGACCTGCATATTTAGGTAGTGAATGTGGGTACCGAATCCATGGGGACAAATCAAATGACAATGAGGATGTAAGTGATGGAAGGTTCCCTAATAAAGACCCATTGACTAATTCCTCCCCCTCCTCGCCCCCCCCAAGGCCGGAGCTAATTGTGCTCATGCTGAGGGGGCTCGGGATGTACTTTAATTGCCTCAATCATCGCTAATCTTTTGTCGGATTAGTTAGTCAAGGTTAGAAAAATATTTCTGAAATGCGTTCATGTTGAATACTAAGACGTTTGTTTACAAAAGGTACTATATCCATTCTAGGGAATATTAAAGGAAGTTCATAAACCTCTATCTGAACCAATTAATTATATTCTTTATACATTAAAAAAAAGGATTCATTGTTCTTATATGACCTAACATGGGAAAAAACAAAACATTAAAATTTGTTCAAGTTCTAAAAGTTTGATTAAACTCTCTATATCCATGTGAAATTAATGCAATTTAATAACATGTAGATTTTATTCTGACTGAAAGGGCTTCCAATATTATAACTCATATTCATGTTAAGTCAAGTGCAATGCGCATTATTTATGAATACAAGTCCAAATGTTGAATAAATATTCTACTACAGCTTGTAAATATGTCATCGGCTGTAGAAGTTCTGGTGTAAGGTTCTCACCTGCCTTCTACAAACTCTTCATTTTCCTATGACTGATGCCTGATGTTTCAACTGTTACAAAACCTTTCGTAGAGTGTCAGTTTTGCTTGGCGTATGGATCCATGCCAGGTCTTAAATACTCCATTTGTTTTTATTCAGCTCGTTATTCTTCCAGAGTAATTGGGTCTTCACAGAAACCTCGTTCGGTTATATAATAAAATCGTACAAGAATTCAACACATTTTTTTTTCTTATTAAGATATCGGAATAAGCTATACCGCCCAATCGAATGTCAGAATAAAATTAGAAGTAATCAAGTGAAAAAGAGAAATAAATGATAAATAGAGATTGAACCATGGAAAAACTTATAGTGCTAAATTTTCTTCTAGGCGCATTTTGATTTATTTTGTAAGAATATTTTTCAGATTTTCGTCAACTAAAATTAATTTGACTGTAGCTAAATACGCACACACACACACATATATATGTATGTATATATATATATATATATATATATATATATATATATATATATATATATATATATATATATATATATATATATATATATATATATATATAAGTTAAGGACTGATAAGGTAGTATATCAGCCTTAATTCCAAACCACCTCTTGTAAACATTAGAAATGTATATATAGAGGATTAAAAGACCAATAAAAGGCAGTGTTTGAATAGCCATCAAGCGTGTTGTTTATGCCCCTTTATTCCTTTTTTTTTTTGTTTATCTTGCGGACAACACATAAGTGGTGCCGAAACCCGGGAGCTTTAGATAAGTTCAGACTACGTAATTTTTTTTAAATTTATTTTTGGTACTTGCCTACTTCTCAGAGTACGTGAGTTTATTTTTTTTTATTTTTTATTATTTAATCTCTTGCCAGTAAAAACTGATAACATGGCAGAAAACGTGGTTTTGAGGCCAGCCGTTCTGAACGTCCCACCGGCTGCGCCACAGCAGGCGGCAGCGGCGGCAGTTGAGTTACCGCCACTACCGGAAGTTTCACTGGCGCAGGCGCATAGAACGACGCTGGAGTGGGTGAAGATCCAAACGGCGACAGCTCAGGAGTTGAGAAAGGCTACATCCGACCTTGATAGATTCACTGGAGAGATCGGTGAGCTCAACCACTTTCTAAAGGGAGGCGATCGCTTGATGGTGAGAATCCATTCAAAGTTGTCCGAAAACCTGTTAGACGGGGAGGATGCCGAAGCGTTAAGGGCTGCAGTGGTTTGCAGGGTGAGGAGGAGCATTCTGAACCATATTCAAGCAGATGAGGAGACACCCTGGAGCGTCGTGAAGGAGCGACTAAAGAAGGCCTACGGAGGGGGAAGATGGGCCCCTGAAGAAGATGTGTTCCACCTGATAAGGGAAACTAAGAAGCCGCGGCAGTCTAATGGGCAGTATGCGGGAGAACTTCTTACGAAGTTCAACCGAATAACGGAGAAGATGAGAGAGACCGCGAGTGTTGAGGAGGTGCACTTTAGAATGGATTTCTTGGCAATAATTCTAAAGGTGCAGCTGGCGAAGGAAACCGGGAAGAGAGAAGGGTTTCAGAGGGAGCGCTCGTTCATCGAATGCGCTCAAGAAATGATGGACGCCAGTGCCCGAGAGGAAGAATCTCGGATGGAGATGGAGGAACACGGTTGGACACGGGTCTCGTACAATCAGCCCAGGACCCCTCCTGCTTGGAAAAGAAGAGATTTTCGGGAGAATAGAAGAGAGAGGCCTCCGCAAGGTGATAGACGGCCAGCAAAGCCAAGAAGCAGTGGGCGGCGGGAAGACCGCAAGTGCCATGGTTGTGGCAAGCTTGGGCATCTGGTAGCTCAATGTCCCCGCACTAGGTGCTTTGAGTGCGGAGTGGAGGGACATATGGCAAGGAATTGCCCCTATATGTACCGGCGGCGTGATGTGAACCAGCCGGAACCCATGGAGGTAAATGCTCAGAGAGTACGACCAGGAAGGTTCCAGAGGAGGCATATGACATCAGCAACCGAATCATCTGGAGGGTCCGAGTCCGCAGAAACGGAGACTGAGGCGGACGTTCCCGCTCGAGGAGGTGGACATAGGAGCAGGAGGAGTGTATGGAGGCGACCGGAAGCGGCAGCTCAGTCATCGCGTGAGGAAATTTGAGGTGGGTATCAGCAGAGTGGCAACCGCACGTTGGTGAGCTACCATGCGAGAGGAGAGAGCGGCGGTCTGCCTATCATCAGCGTAGAGGGAGTCGCATGCCTGGTGGACACCGGGAGCTCGAGCACCATCGCATGCAGAGAGGCGCTAGAGAGATGGAACGGCCGAGAGAGGGCACTCCAGGTGCAGGTATGCAAATGTCATCTAATTACCCTAGGGGGGCCCTGCAGCGTAGAGGGAGAATCCGAGATGAGTTTAAGTACTTGGGGAGAGAAGGGTGGCAATTTATCCGTTCACATCGTAAGTAGAATGCCAAGGGAGTATAGCGTGATCATAGGGAATGATCTATTAGGGATGATCGGAGCGCGGATCAGGAATAAGGATGGCCAATGGGACATCAGAATCGGAGGGAGACGATATGCGTGTATTCGCTTGGTTGGGGACGGTTCAACGCGAATCGGGGCTCTGAATCAGGTCGAGGATTGGAAAGCGGCTATCCTCGAGGAATTCGGGGATATATTCTTTAAAGAAGGCGATGTCCTTGGGACTACGGGGAAGACAATGCACGAAATTCCACTGAAGCAGGATAGAGTCGTTTACGTGAAAGAAAGACGGTACCCTCAGGCTCTTCGGAGACATATCCGGGAGGAGCTGGACGATTTACGTCGACAGGGCATTATCGTGGACAGTACGTCTCCCTATAATAGTCCGTTGTGGGCCGTCAAGAAGAAGAGTGCACCCGGAGACACGAAGGAAAAATATCGAGTCGTAATCGATTACCGCAAGCTAAACGAGAATACCGTCGATGAGAAATACCCCCTACCGCGATTCGATGATATTTTGGACAGGTTAGGTGGTGCGAGAATTTTTAGCACATTGGATTTAAAGGCGGGATATCATCAGATCGGGATGCATCCCCGGGACCGTCACAAGACCGCGTTTACCTTCGAGAGGGGCCATTATGAATTTACCCGGATGCCCTTTGGCTTAAAAAAATGCTCCTATCACATTCCAACGGTTGATGGACGAATTCCTTCGAGGTCTGGACGAATCCGTGTGCCAGGTTTATATGGATGATCTCCTGGTCTTTAGTAGGACGGAACAGGACCACGTTGGGCATCTCAGGGCTGTGTTTCATCGCATGCGGGAATTTGGTCTCCGCCTTTCTCCTGAGAAGTCCACCCTGGGTCCTCGGGAAATTAGCTTTTTGGGCCATACGATTTCCGCGGAGGGCGTGAAGCCAGATGCTCAGAAAGTGGCGGCCTTACAGCGTATGGCCATCCCAACCGAGGTTAAGGGGATACGGCGGTTGATGGGTGCTTTAAATTATTATCGCCGGTTTGTACCAGCAATGGCTGAATATCTTGTGCCCCTTAATAATTTGCTCCGCAAAGGTTGTAAGATCGTGATGACCCCGGATATCGCGGACAAGGTCCGCAGGTGCATTGACCATTTACAGCGGGATCCGGTGCTGGCGTTTCCTGACTTCGACCGGCCGTTTACTATCACGACGGATGCCAGTGAATACGCTCTCGGGGCCGTGCTATCTCAGGACAGTGAACGGGGGGAGCGTCCGGTTGCATACGCCAGTAGGCGCCTTACGGATGCGGAGTCCCGTTATAGCGCCCTCTTTAGTAGGACGTTGATGGACAGATGGAAGAGAATCCTGAGGGAGGACTCCATTGAAGAGTGGAACGGGCGGTGGGTGGCAAGTGAGAAGGGCTCCACGCTGAGAAAGTTCTTCCCCACCGTCCAGTCAAGATTAAAGGCCACATGGGTCCTCCCGGACTACTGGCTCTCGCAGATCCTCACAGGACATGGTGGGTTCCGGGGAAAGCTGCAAAAGCATGGGAGAGAGATCGACCCCCGGTGCCCCACCTGCGGAGTCCCTGATACAGCGGAACACATCATCGTTTCCTGCACCTTGATGGAAGGACACCGTGCCAGGTTGTCAAGGCATACCGGGATCTTCGCCCTCGATGAGACGGACTTCCCCGCCTGATGGAGAAGGAGAACTTCTCCTTCTTCAAGGAGTTCATTAACGGGTGGAAGGAGGTGGTCGGACCGACGCACTTCTCCCTTGGCCGACCACCCGACCTCAACGAGCCACCAGTGGAGCAGCCAGGAGATCGGAGAGAGAGGAGACCGGACGGATGCGGCTGACCAGGAAGGCTGGACGGTATCCGGACGGATGGAGATAGCCAGGTGGCTGGCCCAAATAGGATAAGGTGCAACCCCACCAGTAAAGTGCGCAACCGCGTACTGGGTTGCACCACAGTAGCAGCTAAGGTGCACACTTGTGTACCGGGCTGCACCACAGATCCTTATTTATTATTGTTCCAATATTAAAAATCCTAAAAGATTGTAAAATAAGAATATTAAAAATAAATTGTTTCTTTCTTGGAAGCAGTGGCATGCGATCACCTACCGCACTACCCACTGCTTCCTAATCCCGTATGCCAGAAATGGCTAGGAAGGGAGAAAAAAAAAAAAAAAAAAAAAAAAAAAAAAAAAAAAAAAAAAAAAAAAAAAAAAAAAAAAAAATAGCGCCCTGGAGCGGGAACTCCTGGGCATTGTTTGGGCCGTCGATCATTTCCGGCCGTACGTCTTCGGGAGGCGGTTCCGGGTCCATACCGACCATCGTCCTCTACAATGGGTGGGGAAGCTCAAAGAGTCGTCCGCAAGGGTTACGCGCTGGAAAGAGCTCCTTGGGCAGTACAACATGGACATTGTTTACAAACCCGGCAAGGACAATGTTGTCGCGGATTGGCTTTCGCGAGCGGTGATGGTGAATGCAGTGGAGGAGCGTGGCGAGTCTTCTCGGGATGTGCGCCAATTTCTGAGGGAGTGGACTCCTGGGGAGGATCTCCAGCCTACCGCGTCGGATGGTTCGGGTGGGGCCCTGACATCGGGAGACGAACACTCTTCTGAGGGACGCCCTGTGGATATGGAAGAGCTTGATGAGATTGTGAACGACAAGCGTCACCAAATTATATGGAAGACAAGGACGTCTGGACTCCTTAAGATCGATTTCCAGCGTTTTGAGGGTTGTTCGGTGGTCACTGTCTGGTCGCAGCCCACCGTTGGGGAGGACCAGATCTGTCGGGCGTTGGCGGACGCGTCGAAACCTGGTAGGACCCACCACTTGTATGTCGGCAACGCCGTGGTATGGGAGCGTATTCAACGGTTGTGGCGGGCGGAGCGAATCGGAGTTGACCGGTCGTTTGTCCGTTGTTCCCTGTTAGTTGAGACTATCCGTGACGCGGAACGGCAGCGGGAGGTGACGCTCGCATATCATCAGGGCAAAACGAATCACCGGGGTCTGACCGAAACGTTACGTGCATTGCGGCGACGTTATTATTGGCGGGGGATGAAGCGCACTATCCAGGAAACCATCGGGAAATGTGACGTGTGTCTTCGCACTAAATATGATCGCCATCCGCCCCGCGCGGTACAGGAGGAAACCCCGACTGCCGATGCGCCCCTCGTCGATCTCCAAATCGATTCCTTTACCTGGAAGGGTTATAAATGGGTAACGATTTTGGATCTGTTTAGCAAGGTGGCGTTGGCGTATCCCGTTCAGGAGCGTACAGCGGAGGCGGTTTTACGGGCCCTTTGGATCTGGTTCCAGTTTTATGGCGTCCCCGACCGGATCTCATCGGACAGTGGCCGCGAATTCGATAACGCTCTTGTCCGGGGGGAAATGAAGCTTTTGGGTGTCACGTGGCACCTTAACACCCCGGGTCATCCGAAAAGTCGCGGTGGTATCGAGCGCCTCCACAGTACCCTGAGTGATCACCTGCGGGTATTTCAATTAGAAAAGGGATTGGAGCCGGACGTGGCTATGGAACGAGCGGTCGTAGCCTATAACCACTCCGTTCACTCTGTGACGGAATTTACCCCTTTCGAAGTCCTTTTTGGTTTGCAAGGCCGCCGGCGGGATTCCCGCGGTGCGGGGGCTAGTGATGGTGCCGTCGTGAGCAATTGCCTTGCGCTTAAGAAGTTATGGGTCACAGTCCGTGGTCGGATTGAGCGGGAAAAGTGTCGCAGAGTGGCGCGTCATAATCTCGGTGTCCGGGATCTGATGGGGCCCGTCAGAATTGGGACAGTGGTATACCGGCGTGTGGGGACTAATAGGGGGAAAGAACTCCGGCGTTATGAAGGCCCATTCCGCGTTGTCGTCATTCGTGAGCATAACTTGGTAACCATTGAGAGCTTGCGCGAGCCCCGGAAGCGGCGAACGGTTCATTTGGAACAATTAAAACTACCGCCCATGGACGCATCCTAGCCTTGGAGTGTCCTCAGATTTGGCCAGTGTTGTTCTTTACGAGTGTTTCTGTTCAGTTTCTTCACAGTGTTTATTTTTTATTTTTCCTTTGTGTTGTGTTTCAGGAGGTTTTTGTATTTATTTCTATTATATAAACTTAGTTTCTTTTGCTTTTGTATCATCTTATGCACTTTGTATTTCGCTGTTTTTTTTGTATTGTTGATGTAGTTTACGAGGATTGTTCGTAAACTGGTGGGGGGGGAGGTAAGGACTGATAAGGTAGTATATCAGCCTTAATTCCAAACCACCTCTTGTAAACATTAGAAATGTATATATAGAGGATTAAAAGACCAATAAAAGGCAGTGTTTGAATAGCCATCAAGCGTGTTGTTTATGCCCCTTTATTCCTTTTTTTTTTGTTTATCTTGCGGACAACACATAAGTTATATTATATATATATATATATATATATATATATATATATATATATATATATATATATATATATATATATATATATATATATATATGCATATTACCATAATCATTGTTTGAAATAAGAAAACGTTTCATTAACTTTATATTTTATCAACACATTACCACTAGCATTGTATTACTTATAGCAAATAGAATATACTGTTAAAATGAGCTAAGAAACTAATAAATTAACTATAAAGAAGTGGTGAAAAATGTAATATGGGCTAATTATAGTTCTAAAATTATGCATTGAGGTTATGAGCCTCGTTTTGACATTTTGTCGACAGTATAGTATACAACATTATTCACTACTGGTTTTGCTTACCCCCTTTGTTAAAATACATTTAAGAACCTACAATTTATTTTACGTTTAATAGCCTACAATATAGATTACTAGCTACAACAACCACTTAATTTTATCAGCTATTCACCACTCTCCTTTAATTAATTAATACAACTTAGTATAAAACATAACATTTTTTTTTAAGCTTCTATGTAATTCTTCTTATATACACGTAAATACAAGGTCAGTAAAGTTTATGTTAGAGTGAGCCCTTGTTGATAAGATTAATTGAATCCCCCAAGTGAATCCTATTGCTCTATAATTGGACATAAGAGGGTAGATGCTGGAGGAGTAGTGGCTGGAACCTGGAAGCTGGAGGCTTAGGCGACTTTTCCACCCTTAGTAATTACGACCTCTTCCTATCCTTAATAGATTCTTTTAATGCCAGTTATCTATTTTCGGTTTTAACTAACTGAAATTAAGAAATTATTTGATAAGTTATGTTTGTAAATTTTACGGAGTTTATATAGATTTTAGTTTATGAAATAAAATTTAAGTTCTAATTTATTGAAAAAATTATATTTATAAAAACAAAGGGTACAAACACGTACACCTAACGCTGAAATAACACACAATTTATAAATTATACAATTTTCTATTTAATAATACTAATTTTTACTAATATACGTTTGGCTTAATATTGTATGACCCATTTTTATTTTTTTACCTTATACTTCATATAAAATATCACACGGTCTCTTAAACATGCAACGTTATCTTTATTTAAAATATAGGTATAAACAAAATTTGCGTGTAGAAGCGGTGTAGTTCAGCGGATAGGGTACTATAACATTTATTTACGATTTATTCTATTATTTCAGCGGTTATTGGGTAAACTCTATAAAGTGGGTACCCTAAAATTGCAGGAAAACCATCTAAGCAAGATATCGGTCTAATCACCTCCTTGCAAGGCCGTTTGCAGAGGAACGCTACATGTATGTATGTATATATATATATATATATATATATATATATATATATATATATATATATATATATATATATATATATACATACATACATATATACATAATTTTTTTTAAAGTTTCATTTATTAATATTTTAATATTCCATTATTTCCCATAAGACATATCGTAATGGTAATATGAGATTTCATTCATACAATATTTCCAAAAAAAACAACAAAAAACAATAGAAATACATAAAAAAATAACATACAAAAATTAATTAAAGTTAAAAAATAAACATTTTAAACACACTCATACCTAAAGTCATTATTTTATAATTATAATTATTTCTTGGCTTATATAATTTCTATCCTTTCCTCATCCTTCTGGTTCATTTTTCTTATAGTTTACGTAAGTATTTAATTTTTACCTCATTGTAAGTTAACTTATTTTCACTTATTAATTTAAATCTATTTTTAATAACGTAAATGTAGTGTATTACTTCGAAAGTAGTTAAATGCTAATATTAATTAATAACCGCTAATAGATTAGAATGTGATTAAAACATGTAATGAATAAAAGAAGGATTCTCTCTGAAATCGAAACAAAATAATGTAATTCAGTGGGCTTTTTACAAGTATGCAAAGTTTACCTGTAATTTTTCATGGTAGCGATGTTAGCTGATAATAAACATGAGTATATCATAGTGTTTGTGTAATTAAATTGTAATAATTTTGTAATATTCTATGGTGACATTAAAACAGAATTATAGATCTGGTTGCGCAACACACGACAATCGAGTTAAAAAAATGTTTATAAATAATTACATTTAATTTCGATGAAAACATTTATTTTAGATAAAATAATCTATTTTATCCCTTAGATTTTTATCACACTCCGTTACCTATAATAACTTTGAATATAAGATAACACATTTGTTTTGATCTTTAGCCTATCAACGGTATATCTACATGTAACGGTATAAAATACGAGAAAAATAAATAACCTGGAAAAATATTTTTGCTATTTTCTCCTTCTAGATGGTTATCAAAAGCATCGATATCTTTTCGTTTTTTATCAATTCTAATAATATGAAATTGTTGATTTTTTTGTGACTAAAAAATCAAAGATGTTTTAGAGAAAGATAATTTAAAATAAGGTTAGTACCGCTTCTGAAAAACACGTAAAAAGGTGCAAAAAGCATGGTATAAAATGGCTCTTCTAATAAAATATAAAAACATAATTATCATATTGAGAATTTAAATAATTTGTATGAGGTGTAATATATATATTTGTTAGTATTTATTTTAAAGAAAGGAAATCAGTGTCAATCTCTAATTATACACAAACAGAAATCATATTTAAAAAAATAATGATATTGTTTTGCTATAAAATAAAATAACAAAATAAAAATGTTTATTAATAAATATTTAAAAAAGCTTCACAACTAATTACAGAGGAAGATTGTATTATACACCGGTAAAAAAGTTTAATAAAATACAACTTTACCCTATCGACTATGGTTTGTGGGTTAGCTATAAACAGGTGTTAGCCGCCCTCAAAATGAGTGATTCATTTATTATTGAGAGGCAATTATTGATTTTTTAAAAAAAGATCATTTTGAGAAGGGTGGATTAAAGGGCATGAAACCCACCCCTTGCTACGTGCCTGGCAAAGTGCTCAATAATAGCTAAGTTATTTATTAACTGCAGACCCCATGTAGGGTCCGGACCTTGTTGCGTCTTCCATTTAGAACCGTAAAGAGCTTTGAAACCCATTGCTATATATGAATAATGAAGTTAGCGCAACACACATCTTTTCTCACATTTCTTATTAAAATTAAGTAAAAATAAAATTAATAATAATAACAGTCCTACCGAGCCCGAAGGTTCGATGGCGACAACACTAAATGCTTCTTACACAGAATTCGTTCAATGATCACCTTTCAAGCCCAATCTCTCGAGATGAGATGAGACACAATCCTCCCACCGGACCACAGTGTTTAAAAGATGGAAAAAAACCTAGAAATGTGAATTTTTTTTTAAAGCATATCTCGAATCGTTTTTAACAATTAACATCCCAAACGATAATTCTACAAAAAGCTTTATCATAAATATTCTTAGAAGTTGGCAATATTGATTTACAAAGGTAAGGGATTTCTACACCTCTAATAAACCAAGTATTTTACCTATAATTATTAGCTATCGATTGTCTACTTAAGGAATAGTTTTCAATGCGAATTTTATATTTTATTTTTCACAAACCATTGCAGTATCAGAAAGAGCAGCGTGGTCTAGTGGATAGAGCACTAGCCTGCTGTGCTCCGGGTCCTGGGTTCGAATCCCGGCTGTGGCAGAATATTATTTATTCTGTTAATTAGTCGGGGGGCGACCCTAGGGTATGGAGACTCTCCTGGGGCAGACCCAGCCTATATAAAGTGGGTACCAAAATTAATTGGGGAAAAACCTGGCGGCTGAGCGTGATTAAGGCCTAATCACCTCATTGCACTGCCGTTGGCCTAGAAACAGTACGAATCTCTATATGTACTGAGCCCAAGACCCTTCATGGGTTGTAGTGGTACAGGTTTTTTTTTTTTTTTTCATTGCAGTATCAGATAATCGTAGAAGACCTTCAAAACTTTATAAAGAAGGTTGTAGCTTTTTAGATCTAAATTCTATGTTCATTTCCGATGTGGTTTTAGCTATCGATGGAAATATAAAAGGTAGCTACACTTACCTACGAAATGCTACTCATACCTCTCGTTAGTACATGTCATAATGTAACTACCATGAGAAAATCGTTCGCTCATACCTGCTTTTGGAGGAGTAAAAGCTATTTTACTTAAAGAATATGAAGAAGTTTGACTGTAATATTGGAGGTACTGAACAGTGACTGCGGCATTCACCCTCATAAATTTCACTTATATACCATACAAACAGTGGAATTAGCTATATACATGTACCCCTGGTACTACTTATCGACAAATGTGAACCGAATTCTCTTCCATGGAAAGCAATTGAGTTCGCTAATTCACTCATTGCTACTCTTTCCGAAGAGGCCCAAGAAAGCTGGAATAAAGTATTTAAGTATTACAGGACCCACCACAGTAGGAAAACATCTCGCCTAGCTATAAACCAAGACTTTTTTAATATTATGATGATATCCTCGGACCCTTATATAAGTTGATTAAGGCCAGAACCAAAAGTTAAGAACCTTCCTCTTAGTCATACAGCAAAAGATTAGTTGAAGTATGTGCAACTGTAAACTTTAAATAGTTTTTTTCCTGTATAGTGAACTTTATTTTATTAATTTTTTTAAAATATTATATTTAGTTAAAGAAAATCAAGGTAAAATTATTGTTTAAATATAAATATATAATTTTTTTTATTTAGAAATAAAAATGTTTTAAGAATAAAATGAGTAAGATTTTTGTGTAAATGGTTTTAAAAATTATTTTTTAGAATATAGCTCAGTTAGATCAATCATAAAATAAATAGGAAAAAAAAACTTAATGCAAATTTAAGGTGGATTATTCTCAATCATAATATCCAATTAAATAATTCGGTGACCCAGAAATATAATTTAATCCAAAGGATGCGTCTCCTTTTTTTTTTTTTTAATTTTTAAGCCAAAATTGCGCAATCTACGCAGATTTTTCCGAATTACTAAGCTTTTGAACCAATATGCGACGCCTCGGACACCTATCAGTCGGTTCAGCGCATACTAACTTATTCGGAATTCGTTCATTATTTCAGCCCTTGTTTTAAACACCATTCTAATTAAATCTATATAGTTTTCATCGTTTATGTAGTCTACACCATAGTCCAGCTTCTTATAGATTATATAATGTTCGGCACCCATAACGGAGATTATTAGTTCGTTTTTAAAATTTTCCTTGGCTGCAACTACTAAATTAACCAAAATGACCAATTCCACCTCGCCACAGATACAAATTCCCTATCAAATGGACAGCCTAAATCTACCGCTAGTTTCACCCACTCCTTTAGCCAACTACAATTTCTGATCTTCAAGAGCTATAATTTTAGGTAAGCGTACATTACTATAGTTTAAAATGTTTACAGTATAATTTAAATTTAAATTCCTTGTACTAAAACACAACAGATCCCTGCCCGTTTCCAGGTACTACATTTAGTTAGGTGAGTTCATCGGTAGGTTGAAAAGTTTCTTCAAAAAATATCTATGAATAGGTTCTAATTGTTGGTAATTATGGAATCCCCAAAATTGTGCTCCATAGTACATTACAGATTCCACCACCGCCTGAAATACTCTATAATTGGCCGATATAGGAACATGTTTATTACTGAATACGTTACTCCAGATACTATCGATACTTAACTTGGCACCCTCTACTTTTTCTTTTAAAATATTTCATATATAGGTAAGTGAAAGTAATAATATAATAATAATAGGCTTAGCGAACCCGAAGGTTCGATGCCGATACCACCAAATTTCGCCTACACAGACTCGTCCAATGTTCACCATTCAAGCCTAAGCTCCCGAGATCAGCCTTAACGAAATCCTCCCATCTCCGCTTCGGCCTACCTTTCGGACGCCTACCAGTAGGATCAGCAAATACCAACTTTCTCGGAATCCGCTCGTTATCGAACCCAACAACTTTACTCGCACATTTGAGTCTCCGCGATGCAATCAGCTCAATTATATTCACAGGATGCAAGTTCCGCAGTTCCGCGTTGTGCAACCTTCTATACTCCCTAGTGGCCTCATCTCTCTTTGGACCAAATATTTTACGCAATACCTTATTTTCGAAAACCTTAAGCCGTTGTTCATCCTTCAAAGTAAGCGGCCACGTTTCACATCCGTAAAGAACCGTTGGAAGAATAATAGTTTTATAAATTCTAATCTTTAAGTTTTTAGATAGAAGCCGCGAACTAAGTAACTTAGCAACTGAATAATAGCACGCATTTCCCACCTTTAACCACCGCATTTCGCACTTTTTCACCTTTAACCGGGACTTTATTTCTTCCTGGATTTCATTTTTACTAGTTATAATTGAACCTAAATACTTGAATTTCTCTACGTGTTCAAAAGTATGACCTGATACATCAATATCACCAAGATCGACACCGTTTCTGCTACTAATCATATACTTTAAAGTAATAATATACCTAACATAATTCATATTTTTTTTTCATTTTTTAATAACTTTCTTATTTACATTTACACCCTATGGAATAACGATTTCCATATCTTTTACATTAACACGGGTTTCCTATTAGCCGGCATAAGACAGGTCGGGGGAGATAATATGTATTCTAGTAGACGGCTACCACACCGCTTGCATTTCCCCATGCTGAGGGAACCATCTCCGCTGCAATGCTAATGTATCTGACCATTTACATATCATTGATTGCACTATATACGTCGAGCCTTGTGCATAACAACTACTGCATTTCTCCATGTACATCGTGTCAACTGGGGGAGGAAAAAAAAATTAGAAAAAAGATAAATTTCATCGCTTTATCGTATTTTTTTAAACACGCGGCGTTTTTCTGTGTTTAAAATAAAAACCCTGCGTACGTACTTGGCGAAAGTTGCTAAAAAATAAACATACAGTCGTTATAATAGAAACTGGATCACTCAATAAATTTTTTTTCCGAAATTAAAAATAACCGCATGTTTTAAAAAAATGCTGATTACGCAACAAAACTCAAGGGATCCTAAAACGTGTATTTCCGGTGGAAACCGGAGTTCGGAAATTTTCACGATCGCAATACTTTCCCTTACTATATATTTTATTAATTTTTTGTAATAATCTTAATTGCAATATATAATAAAATACACTAAACATACAGCATTATGTATCAAAGTAGGCCCGTCTCTCAAGTAATCACATAATAACATAAACTTAAGATTTAAAGTGATAAACAAATCAAAGAAAAAACAAATATAAAAACTTCCACGATTTGAAAAAAAAAACATCAAATGTATCTTACAGTAATTTATGCTTAGTTTGGTGTACTTACCGCTTTTTACTATTTTTGGTATAGTTTCTAATATTTCTTAAAAGATATTTTTTGTTTATTAAGCATTTGAAGAAAAAAAATATATATATATATATATTGTAGCTAAGTGGAAGTAATAATGTTATATATTAGAAATTAAAGAAAATCACGTAAAATCAATGAAAAATTGTAGAAAACTAAGTTCACGTTTAAAATGAATTATAATATTGATTTTTAAAACTATCACCACTGTTGATTTGTATCATCGCTGTTTTCCGTTAAAATATTCCAGTTCGTGTAATCTCACAGCTGTTTCTGATAGTAAAACGCTTGAAATTCGACGTAATTAAAAATTGTAATCTGGTAGTTGTAAAAAATACTTTTTTTTTTTTTTTTTTTTTTTTTTTTTTTATTGAGAAATATTACAATTTGTTGCATAATGAACAGTAGCAATAGAGATGTAGTACACATTCATACAATATATACAGCCAATAATGATAAAGTCAATTTACATAAAATCGGAAATAAATAAATTCAAATATATACAAAAAAAAAGCAACAAGAAACAAATCAAAACAACAACCTGTAGTAGAGATAAATACAAGTTGGGAAATAAATAAAAATCATACAAGCATACTTAACTATATACAATATATACAATCAGCCAAAGGAACCCTAGACTCGGCTGCTCCCCCCACAAGTGGGGGGAGAAGCGGAATCCAAGAGATCCCAGCGCCTCCCACTCAGCGCTTCACTGGTGTATGCCAGTGGAGGCCGAGCCAGAGCGGAATAGCCACAAACATACAGTACATGAGTGGAGGATCTGACCAGTGTCAGAACTCCAGATAAATGTTTACAAAACGTCGCGGGGCCACTGCCGTTTCGAGGAGGATTGTAGGGATGGGTGAAGCTGGAAAGCGATTGAGCAAGAGGATTAGGATGATGAAGAAGGTTCTGATGGAATTTGGAGAATTTGGATGGTACCAGATCTAAAATAAATGGAATATTAAGGTCATGGTGTAGGGTACAGTTGGTAACGTAATAAGGAGCATTAACTATTGTTCGGAGGACTTTGGATTGGAAGGATTGGATACGTTTGATGTTAGAATGTTTAGTTGTCCCCCATAGTTCAAGTCCGTAGGTCCATATAGGTTTCAGTACTGTCTTATATATTAGTAATTTGTTGTCGACTGTAAGATGAGATTTTCTGTTTAGTAATTTGTATAACCGGCCGAATCTGCGGTTGAGTTCTATCCTTTTAAGTCTCGTATATGGGTTCCACGTCAGTCTTTTGTCTAGTAAAAAGCCAAGGTACCAGACTGTGTCTGAGGAAGGAAGCGGTATGGAATTGAATTTAACTGTTGGACAGGATTTACGTCGAAGGGTGAAGGTGACGTGTGTACATTTGCTTTCGTTCACCTTAATTCGCCAAGCCTTACACCAGTCTTCGACAAGGGAAAGGTGCCTTTGGAGATTTAGAGATGCTACTTCAGGATCGGAATTGGATGATAAAATGGCTGTGTCGTCAGCAAATGTTGCCAGAAAGGTATCGGGATCGGTAGGGATATCGGCGGTGTAGAGGATGTAGAGGACGGGTCCTAAGACGCTGCCTTGAGGAACACCGGCCTCAACAGTATAATGTTTGGAAAATTCGGAACCACAGCGAACTCGGAAGGAGCGGTTTGATAAATAGGATCGGAGGATTAGGTATAAGGATTGAGGTAAATGGGTTTTGAGCTTAAAGAGCAATCCCGGGTGCCACACCCGGTCAAAAGCTTGAGCTATGTCCAGAAAGGCACCCGAACAATACTCCTTGCACTCAAGGGCAGAGGAAATGTGATCCACAACTCGGAGTCCTTGCTGAACTGTGGAATGTTGAGAACGAAATCCAAACTGATGCGAAGGAAAATTTTTAAATTTATCTAGGATTCGTTTTAGTAGGAGCTTTTCGAAAATTTTTGAGAGGATCGGAAGTAGGCTAATAGGTCTGTAAGATGACGTGCTGTTGGAAGGTTTGCCTGGTTTCAGGAAAAGGATGATAGTTGAATGTTTCCATAAGAGAGGAAAATAGGTAGTGCGTAGGATACTGTTATAAAGATATGTAAGGAATGTAATGGCTTTCTGTGGAAGTTGTCTTAAGATCTGAGGCGTGAGGAGATCATATCCAGGGGATTTACGGAGAGGAAGCTTTTTAAGAAGATATTTGACCTCAGAGGGATTAACTGCTTTAGGAGGTAAGGAGAGTGGTATTGGCGAAGTAAGGAACTGTTTAACTGTTGAAGTATGGTTTGGATTTAACTCAGGATGAGGAGTGAAAACTTTGGAAAGGTGCTGTGCAAATTCCTGGGCCTTATCCTTGTCAGAAGCAGCCCAGGAACTATCACCGCGCAGGAGAGGATGGGAAATCGTGTGAGTATTCAGGATTCTCTTCGTGACATTCCACAGGGAATTGTCACGAGTCGAGAGAGAGGAGAGGTAGGAATTGTAGGATTGGGAACGAAAGGTCGCCAACTCTCGCTTTAATTTTCTACAATAAAAGTTATAAGAGCGGCGATCTTCTGGGTGGCGGGTGCGTTTGCCATAATGCTCTGGCTCGGCGTTTGGTGTTGATGACGTCTGTCAGGTGTTGTGGTAAATGGCATTTGTAAGGAATAATTTGGGATTGTTTAGGAAAGGAGGCAGCCCAGGCAGCTTGTTGAATCAAGGTTGTAAAGGAATATACGGCATCATCAAGGTCAGAAGGGGTTTTGAGAGTTACTCTGAGGTCGATATCATTGGTGAGGATTTCGCGGAAGAGGTTCCAGTTGATGGGGCCTCTGATGAATGACGGTGGGAAAGGTTTCGGAATAGGAGTCATGGATACATTTAGGATTAATGGACTATGATCAGAGGATAGTTCATCAAGGCGAGTTACGGAATAGTTCAGGGAGCCTAATCCGCTGTGGATGAAGAAGTCGAGGATGTCTGGATTACGGTTAGGATCTGTTGGCCAGTAGGTAGGGGAATCGGGAGGTAGGAGATTAAGGCGTCTGGAGTTGAGTGCAGACTGCAATGTCCGTCCACGAGTATTTGTGGTTCTGCAACCCCATTGTTGGTGCTTCGCGTTTAAGTCTGCACCCAGAATAAAGTGATTCCCCAATGAGTTGAGAAAGGAACCAAATTGGGTAATAGAAATAGAATTTTTAGGAGGGCAATATGCTGATGCGATGACTAGCGGAAAGGAAAAGGTCTTGATTATAATAGAGGTGGCTTGTAGGAAATCGTGGGCGGGAAGTGGGTGTAAGTGATGGGAGAGGGATCGGTTGACAATGACAGCAGTACCGGCATGGGCTTTGCCGTCTGGATGGGCTGTCCGGTATGTTGTGTATTCAGGTATTTTGAAGTACTGTTTAGTGGTTAGTCTAGTTTCAGTAATGAGTGCAACGTCAACTTTTTTGTCTTGGAGTAAGGCTGTAAGTTCGTCAGTGTGAGTTCTAACACCATTCGCATTCCATAGGAGAATAGATAAGGAGTTAGGTGAGGTCATTTATGGATTTTTTAAGTTAGGAATAAGATTTGATACAAGATTCGTGAGGATTGTTATTAGGGGCATGACAAGGGATTTGATTTCGGAAATGAAGGATGTCATCAAACTGGTAAGATCTGTGGCATTTGAAGGAGGGGGAATATGAGAGATTTGTTGTGGATAAGGATTTTTAGGACTGATTACGTTTTGAGGAAGAGGTATTTGTGGAATGGATTGAGGATATTGAGGTACATTTTGTAGTTCCGGCAGGGCCTCGGCTTCAGTACATTGGTTCCCACCTCCAAGTAAGTGGGCAAATGATACATTGGCATCGATTAATTTTGAGGGTTCTCTTCTAGTTCTAGCCTGTCTTGTTGTTTCATCCAGTACTTGGGGTTTTTGATACCTGGTCCTTAGCTCCTTATAGATTTGGCATCCTTTGTAGTTGGCCGGGTGGTCCTTGAGGCAATGAGCACATACAGCGGGTGTTGACTTTGGTTTTGTACATTCCACAGAATTGTGCTGTTCACCGCATTTCACGCAGCGTGGTATGTGGTGACAGTAACTTCTGGTATGACCATACGCCTGACAATTGTAACACTGAACAATTTCTCTCTTTGTATAAGGTTTTTCGACTCTTACACTTGTATAATACAGTCTTTTTAGATCATAAATTTTTTCTACTCCTGCTAATGGTTCCAAGTCAGCGAAGAATAGAGGCAGTTGAACTCTATCTTTTATGACATTAGTGACTTGTCGCACTTTGTAACCCATCTCCATGAGTTCTTCTTTGATAGCGTCAACTGGTGTTGAAGGGTGTAGATTTCTGATCACAACTCTAAGAGCTCTCTCTTGCCGTAGCTGATAAGTGTGAAAATCCGCTTTAGTTTCAGTTAGGTATTTCACAATTTTTCTATATGCCTCGGCGGTGGTCGGTGATATTTTGGTGTCATTGATTCTACTCATACAGTAGTAGCTGGTGGATTCGGTAATCTTGTTTAATTGCGCACATAACAACTGGAAATTTTTAATATTTTTGACAAATATCGGTTGAGGCCGTGGTTCACTGGGTGTAGGAGCAGATTCCATGTTTTCTTTTTCATTATGTAGGATTTGAAAAGGATTTGGGGTGAAAAACGGAGATTCGTCAGTCATCCCCTGTGACGATGTGCCAGGCTGTGGTTCAGATTCTGTATTAGAACCTGAAGGGGTTGCTTGTTGATTTAATTTTTTATTAGTATCACGGCGGGGTCTTTGTTTTATGGGAGACGTGATTGAACCACTAGATCTAGATCTTTTAGTTGATGCTTTGGAGGACATCACTTGGTGAAAATATCGCAATTCATGTGAAGAAGATAATAAGAAAATAACTAGATGTTGGTAATAAAACAATAACTAAAGAAAAGAAAACCAATCCCGGCCTTGCCGAGCTATTGGCAATCAGCTGATGTGAAGAGGTTACCCAGCATTCACTTTACACCGTAAATTGTAACAAAACTTACTGTTGTTTGCTCCAATATTTACTGCTGTTGTTATCCTGTAGTCTGGTGATGTTTTCAAGATTGCACTGAAGAGAATTCAAACTGAAAAAGCATGAAATCCAAGAGCCGATTTGAAAGATGACTGCTATACACATGCGCATGCGCAGAACTCGTAAAAAATACTAACCAAGAATTCCAAATTCCATCAGAACCTCATTTTTCATCCGTATTCTCTAGCACAATCCCTATCCCACATCTCCACTCATCCATACAACTTTCCTAGAAAGTTGAAACGGTAGTGGCCCCAAGACATTTTGTAAATAGCAACTGTGCTGGAATTCTGACACAGGTCAGATTCTCCTCTTATGTGCGGTGTGTTTGTGGCGATGGCCCCCTCACTCAGCTTCCAGTGACGGAGCTGAGAGAGAGGCGCTGGGATCTCTTTTATTCTGCTTGTCCTTCTACAAGTGGTGGGACAGGCTGAGTCTGGGGTTCCCCAGCAGATTGTAAATATTGTATATAAGTGTGAGTGTGTTCATCCTTTGTTCATTTATTTGTCAACCTAGTACTTATTTAATTTATAAATTTTGTTATTATATACTTTTATTTACTCTTACGTAGTTTGACTTTCGTTTTGTTTATACTGTAAATATTGTATGAATGTGATGTTGTAGCATTATTATCATCGTCCATTGAGACAAATTGTAATATATCCGGATAAATAAATTTAAAAAAACAAACAAAGAAACTGCTCGGAGATATCGTTTTCTATAAAACTTACTAGACAAACGTTTAAAACTTCCAGTATAGGGGGCTTTACGTAACCATCTAATTCCTCCCGCATCCAATCCTAATAATCTAAAATCCTTCACAAAATCCTGAATGCCCTTTATTCGTCACAAATCAACTCCTCCATAATGACCTAAACATCCCATTTGTTGCAGACATAGACCGTGATAGATACTCCTCTTTTCATTCTAAACTCCTTGCCCACACAAACCCACTTGTCCGTAATTTATCTTCCTGATAACCCTCCGAGGCGACTGAAAGGAAGGTGGACTCGGGACCGCCTTAAAATAGTTTGTGAAGTTCTCTAACTATTTAAGTCTCAAGACATTTTCATGACTTTTTTTTTCATTCTGCATATTTACTCATTGTGTTATTTAATACAGTTGTAAATTACTATAAATAATTTTTTTTAAAATAAGACAAGAAATAGAAAACTTTTTTTTTTTAATTTCTTTATTTCATTATACATATGATATAAAAAAGAAAAAAAACAAAAATATTCGATTTGATCGAATTCATTATCATAAAATATTAAATCATAGGTGATGTGATTTCTATGACCACGACTGTAATTAACCTCTCTTGATACCCTTAGAGTAGTAGTCCACTATTCAAGCAAACCGCTCCAATTATATAAGATACTTTCCTGAAATAAAAGGGGTATTTTAAAATAACCTAGATCTCAGCCTCCTAAGAGACGCTCTCTCTAAACCGCTGCTAAAATTTCGTCAAAGATCACACGCAAAAGATGGAGACACTTAAGACGAAACCCCTGGCCGTGCTCGACAAAGGAGGTCGCACATTTACACGGAGGCATGAAAGCGTTAGCCCTGATGAGGACCAGCTGTGCATTTAGCCCCGACCATTCATAAACGAGCTGAATCAAAAGGTGTTAAGTGGGGAAGGGGAGAGGAGCCAAAAGGGAGGCGGCATCATTTCTATTCAAGAAAGAAAGAGTTAAAACAGATGAATCAGTTCCATTGACCGCCGCCTCAAAGGGGCGCTCTTGGCACGGGGACAAAGGAACGGATTGTACTAGCTTCTCATTCACAGCCGATATATCTTCCCCTCCCACCTCTCTCCTATCTCGATAAATAATTCCTAATGGGAAAAATATTATAGGGAATGGGGGAAAGATGGAAAGATGGCTGACAAAGCGGATATCGGGCGGAGGCGGGCTTCAAGGCTACGCTACAGAGGCAGAGAGCACTATCGCGAAGGTCTAGTCCCCTCACAGTCCCTGTAATCATATAAATGAGAGTTCGTTTATTCTTTTCTATTGGTTCATTGTTTTCAATAAAGAACCTTTGTAATCCACCCAAAAAAATAAATAAAAATAAATAACCCTCCCCCAAAATTTGAGAGCTTACGTTTCAAGATGCGTGGAATCCGAAAAAAAGAATGAAAAAAATCCGCTTTTCCGCCGTCCGCCGCATTTCTCCGAAACTACTCGACCAATTTTTTTTTTTAATTCGTCACAAAAATACTAGTCAATTCAAGGATAATACTAACACCTAGACGTTGATATCAGCTGGTTAGTTTTAACATGGCGGCCGATTAAAAGTGATTTTATACAATATCTCATTTATTTTTAAAGATAGAGAAAAAATGTATTAGTGTGTTTAACCAAAAAAAAACAAAAAAAAAACGCGAATAATTACATAAAAGAGAAAAAAGAAAAGAAAAAAAAAATTGAAATTTTACATATAAATACGCTCATAACTCAGTTATTTTTGACGATAGAGAAAAGTATGCATAGTGCTTTTGAAACGGTAAAGCGTGATAAACAAAAGAAAAAAAAAAAGGAAAAATGAAATAAATTGAAATTTTGCTTACATATACGCTTGTAACTACGTTATTTTCGAAGATAGAGAATTTTTATTTTTTTTTTTTTTTTTTTTTTTTTTTTTTTTTTTTTTTTTTTTTTATTGTTACTAAAGAACGACGAATAATTATATAAAAGCGAAAAAAGAAAATTGAAATTTGTATTTTCTGATACACCATCAACATTTTTTATGCTCGTATTAAAAAAAAATACAACAAGTAAATGTGATATTCATATAATACAAAGATATGAACTACATGTAGAGAAGCTTACCATTGGAAGCTCTCTAAAACTATTCTAAACTAGAAGGTTTATTCGTGACAAAGTAAGGAGCGTTGAGGATTTTACGACGGGTTTCGGATTGTAAGGATTAGATGCGGGATGAATTTGATGGTTTAGCAGATCCCCATAGCTCTACTCCGTAAGTCCAGATCGTTCTTATAATAGTCATGGTGATGAGCCTTTTGTAGTTAAGAGGAAGTTTTGACCGTCTGTCTAGTAAGTGTTGAAGTAGCCTAAAACGGCGAGCAGTTTCTTGTCGTTCTAGTCGTGGATTCCCAGTTAGACGTTTGTCAAGAAGCAGTCCAAGGTATCGGGTCTGTTCAACAGGAACTAGTTGAGTGTTATTAAAGGATACTGTAGGGCTGGAAGTTAAAGGTTTACGACAAAGGTCATTAAAATTAAAAGTACTTTAGAGAAAGAAAATTTAAAATATCGGCATTCAAATCCTGTTCGACTATTTCAATCTAATTGAAAAATATAGGCCTATAAGCTTCTAAATTAAGAAATTTTCATTTTTGTGTTCAAAAATTATCGTTTTCGTGCAAGACTTATCACACACACACACAAAACTTTTTCATTTGCGACCCAAAAAGCGTTTTGATGAAAACTTAAATTAGAAAATTTACACGATCTTAATAATTTTCCGTCTCACTTAGATCCCGAAATTGCATCCATAGGCCTCCTAATGTACCTTTCTCAAATTGAAGATTGGTGTAACAAAGTCTATCAATCCAAATGCAAACATGTCACCTTCACCCTTCGACGACAACCCTGCCCTCCAGTTCTCTTTAACTCCATTTCGCTCCCTTTTCTGACACAGTCCGATATCTTGGTTTTCTTCTAGACAAAAGATTAACTTTGAACCCACATACTAGACTTAAACGACAAGAACTTAATCGACGATTTTGCCAATTATACAGACTACTGAAGAGAAATTCTAAACTATCTATCGAAAACTTCTAATATACAAGACAGTACTGAAACCTATCTGGACCTACAGACTTGAACTGTGGGGGACAGCCAACTTATTCAATCCTTCCAATCCAAAGTCCTCCGAACAGTAGGTAATGCTCCTTAATATGTCTCCAACCATACCTTGCACCACGACCTAAATATTCCATTTTTTTTAGACCTTACACCATCAAAATTCTCTAAATTCTATCAGAATCTTATCCATCAACCTAATCCGCTAGCTCAATCCCTACCCAGCTCCACACATCCTTACCATCACCCTAGAAGGTTAAAATTGGAGTTCTAGCATTGGGTAGATTCTCCACTCACGTGCTGTATGCTTGAGGATTGTATATAGGTATGAGTGACTTTTCTATGTATTCTTATTGATTCTGTTTGTATGTATATTGTATTATTATTTTATAAATAAATTGTTTTGTATATATTGTGTGAATGTAGTATGAATGTTGTACTTTATCACTATTATAAAAATCCTGGGGATCACTTGTAGCAAGCTGGGTGGCTAGCGTAACAGCCTCCCATACTAAAGGTCACGGGTTCAAACCCGCAGGTGGTCCTAGGATTTTTTAATGGGAGTAAAAAATCCTTAGTTACGCCGTCCTTCGGAGGGGACGTTAAAAGGTGGTCCCGAGCCTGTGCGATGTCAGGTACTCGTTAAAGATCCCTATCCTAATAAAACCTGGATAGGCAAAATTTAGGACTCCCACTGTAGCATCGTCCGATTAGCCATAGTAGCATAAAGTGACGTTAAATAAATAAACAACAAAAATATCCTAATTTGGACGGAATGTAATATTACTCAATGAAAAATTGTTTCTGGAATAATTAATTAAATAATTTTCCTGACTATATATTTCATACTTAGGTAAATGAAAATAAAGAGATTTAAAATATTTTGAAAAAAATGTATTTGATTAAACATAGAAAATATTCAATACAACTGCCTACCTACACAAAACCTTTTTTTATTGGAATCACTTTAACCGATCTTTAGTTTAGATAATTTCATTTTTTTAAATTTATTTTAGATTGCTTGGCTGAGCGGAGAATTCCTTTAGTGATGACATGGGAGGAAATAAGCCGAGAGGTAATTTGCAAAGTTAATTAGAAGCTTGTCAAGGAGCCTAGGAGCTGTCTTTCAGAAGCCAGCGGTTAATATCCGCTATTTCAAGTTTACTTTTTCTATGAACCAGGAGTAATCTCATTCATTTTTTTCCTTTGTGAAATCATATTCTTATTTTTTCCATAAAATTAGTTTTAAAAAATCTAGTTAGCCCATAACAAAACTTTCACTTACCTCCCTTCTTGAATTCAAGATCTTAATAAACCTAAACTGGATGAAAGAATTTTATTGTTTTAATGGAATTTCAAATTAAATAATATAAAAATCTGGTGCGCACAACACACGACTAACCTATGTCGTTAAAAATCAATTTAACAATTTTCTAATAGAATTAGAGAATAAATATATATGTTAGTAAAAGTAAAATAGTTAAAGAAATTATTAAAATATGTTTCGGTGGAAACGTGTTTTATGAAATAATCTATTATATTATTATCTACAAAATCAGTTAGTTTAATTTGCTTTTCATCACTCTCCATTAACTTTTACAATTTTGTATACATGATAATAACTTTTTAGTTTCAATTCACTCTTATGAGGAGTATAATTAATTGATTATATTAATTAGAACAATCTCTTCTTATATATATATATATATATATATATATATATATATATATATATATATATAAGAATCTCTTCTTATATATATATATATATATATATATATATTTATTATCACATTAATTATACCATAACTTTTCGAGGTTCTATCGCCTCATCTTCATAATAATTCATCACTACTGATGACGAGGGGATCACCGCCTCAATGTACCTCCTGTGGGGTTATCCTCACAGTACCACATATACAGTTGGATTGCTTTTCCTTCGAAGCCGAGCGAAGAGGGATTGATATGGAGACTGAAATTGGGACAATATTACAAAATACCCAGGAGTCAGCCACAAAACTAATGAATTATCTAAATGATACATCAATATTTTACTAAATTAAAAAAAAACAAATAAATACAAAAAAAATTGTTCCTGTTTTTGATTTTTAATATTTTATATATGTTTTTATTTTATTCTTTTCTTATATGTAGTTTTCTTATATAATTGTTTGTATTTAACTTAAAATATTGTATCTGTATTATTAGTGTTATGTTTGTATTATTAGTATATATGTATGTATTATTTTCGTATTGTATGTATTATTTCGTATATTATGTATAATTTTTGTATTCTTTTTTATTATTTATCATGTATGTATTATTATTAGTATACATGTTTGTATTATTAGTATATATGTATGTATTATTAGTATTATTACTATTATTATATTGTATCTGTATTATTAGTTTAGGGCTTAAATAACCTTTATGATTGAAAAGGCTGTATATTACAAATAAATAAATAAAATTGCTTCCTAAAATAGTTTCTACAATAGTTTCAATACTTGTGTTTTAGCATTTCTTATATATTGTTCTAATTTCATATTTTAGATTAATTTAGTTTCAATTTACTATTATGAAGAGTATAATTACAATCATTAGAACAATCTCTTCATACATATATATTTATTTATTATCACACTAATAATTAATAATTAAAACTATTTACATATTTTCTAGTAATAGTAACCATTACCACCAAATAGGGTCTGTATAGAGCACTGGAACACTGACGGTAAATAAGAGCATGCCGGGGGTACCTACTCATACCCGTACCAGCACTATTTGTGTGTGTGTGTGTGTGAGTGTGTGTGTGTGTGTGTGAGTGTGTGTGTCTGTGTGTGTCCACACTTAAATAGAGATAACTCACATTCTCACTCATTTTTACGATTTATTATATTACCCTTTTTCAATTTTCTTCAAAAAAATTATTACTTTTAATTTTTGTACATGTATTAAATTTATTTCAATTTGGATGGCCCTGTATTGAATGAAGTGGTTCAATTTTTTAAAATTATACGTAAATGAAAGTATATTTTTATTAACTCCCTAATAAAAGTTTTCCTATACTGATGTGTAAAAAAAGATTTTTATATTTATCTAATTTGATTAAAAGATATAGAATTTTTATAACAAAGCGCTATTTTTCCCCATTCTGCGCCGACGATTTGGTACTTTTGGGTAAAGACGCAGAAACTATAAAATTAAATACATGTAATGTAATGAAAACCAGCAACCGATTAGACGAGATAATTGTTAAGTAATACAAACAGTGATAGACAGGGTGATATTGATCTATCAGAATATACGTTTGAATATGTAGATAAATTCAAATATTTAGAATCTAGAAGTAGAAAAATGAAATTCAGGAGGAAGTTAAGTGGCGATTAAAGGTGGTAGTGCCAGTTGTTATTCAATGGTGATACTACAGGCCCGGCCGGTCTAGAGTTTAAGACCACTTTTGGTTTTCGTCAATTAATCTGTATGATTTTTTTGTGGCCCTTTGGCGCTCGGACTTCTTCTCTTTATGTTGGTTGCACTAGGCAATTCGACTGAAAATTAATTCTCTATAAACGTTCTTTAATGAAAAAAAAACAAAACGAAAATTACCTGGGTAATGAACTTCTTACAAGTTTGGCAGTCGAGAAATCAATTAATGAAACTAAGAATAAAATTTATCATTGGTTAGGTTGTTTTTAAATAAAATGATCCTTTTTCACTCAACACTTCTTTATATCTATTTTCTTTCTTCCTACGTTTCGGCCTTTGCCATTGTCAAGGGTTCTTTAATCATTATTTTATATTGCACATATATAAAATACATTTTGTCACATTTAAAAAAAAATCTATTACAGGCTGAATTAGCTGATAATAACAAGCTGAGAAGGCTAGTTCAACCTGTAATAGATTTTTTTTTAAATGTGACAAAAATTATTTTATTGGGTTGTGTAACATGAAATGTCCGTTTTCAAGGTAAAGGATTTTTATTAAAAATACGATATGAAAACAAGATAATTTTATTCGAAGTATTTACCTTCTTTTTCTGCACATTTTTTCCAACGTGATAAAAAACTTTTTTATCCCCGAACTGAAAAACTCTGAGCTTTCAAGTAAAACAAAATCTGAAAACGCACTTTTCACTTGATCATCATTATCAAAAAATTTTCCTTTGACGAAGTTGTCTATATTCCTGAATAGGTGGTAATCTGTTGGAGACAAGTCGGGAGAATATGGTGGGTGCGGAAGAACTTCGTAGCCCAGTTCTTTCAATTTTTGCACGGTATGTTTTGAAACATGGGGTCTTGCTGCCGCTCAGTGAGATCATGTATCGATGTATTGAGCTTTTTTACTTTCCCAATACACTTTAAATATCTGGAAACGGTAGATGTACTTGCATTTAGTTGTGCTGAGAGTCCTTTAACTGTTTGCTAGGCGTTTCCTTCTACTGTATGTTTGAGGACATCGTTGTCTATTACGAAAGGAGGTCTTCCTCGGGACAAGTTTTCCAAGTCGATACCCCCAGCTTAGCCCAGAAAACTTAGCGAACCAACGGCGAATGGTCCGTTAATTAACACTCCCTTCCCCAAACGCCTTGCAAATATTTCTAGCGGCCTCAGCTGCTGAATGGCCGAGTTTAAACTCGTACAAAAATATTACTCGAAAATCGCGTGTTTCCTTATTCATATTTGGAGGTATACCAAAAAGTGGGTAATTAATTGATTGGGAAGCTAATGTTTACAATAAAAAGGTAGAGGATTAGTAACTGTTTACTTTAAATATGTAAACATTCGGAAGAAAACAACAGAGACCTGCAAAATCCTTTATGCATTTCAGAAACTATAAAAACGGACATTTCATGTGAAACAACCCAATATATATGTGCAATATAACAGAATGATAAAAGAACTCTTGAAAATGGCAAAGGCCGAAACGCAGGGAGAAAGGAAAAATAAATAAAGAAGTGTTGAGTGAAAATGATTCATTTTATTTAAAAAGAACCTAGCAATACACTTATTCACTCAAACAAATTACAATTATACTAAAAATTAATAAAATTTATCTTCTCAATTCCCCATAGGTGATTACTAGACTGTAAATAAAGCTCTAGATACAAAAATCACATTGTGTATTTTATTTATTTTTATCACGTTAGAAGTCTCAGCAATAATTAGATTTGATCAAAATATTTCTTGTTATTTACAATAGTCACAAATCTTTCTTACATCTAATGTGCAATTTTTTTAATAAATACAAATAATTATAAAATTCGAATTTTAGACGTTAGTCATGATTTATTGATGTAAACTATAGATGGTCCCATACTTTTGACCGCCACATACGTGTATACAGTTCACGGCTTCTGTCGAGAAACTTAAAAGTTAGAAGTCACAAAACTATTGTAATCCTGACAGTTCTATACGGCTCTGAAACGAGTTTGCTTGCTTTCAAAAAAAACAACGAGTAAAGTTTTTGAGAAAAAATTTTAGTCCGAAGATGGATAATGAGTAGATAAATTCAAGTACTTAAGTTCAATGATTACAAGAAAAAATGATAAAATCCATGAAGAAATAAAGTCCCGGTTAAAGGTGGAAAATGTGTTAATATTCATTTGCTAAGTTACTTAGCTCGCGGCTTCTATTTAAAAACTTAAAGGTTATAAAACTATTATTCTTCCGAAGGTTCTTTACGGATGTGAAAAGTGGCCGCTTACTTTGAAGGATGCAAAACGACTTAAGGTTTTCGAAAATAAGGTACTGCGTAAAATATTTGGTCCGAAGAGAGATGAGACCACTGGGGAGTTTAGAAGGTTGCACAACGCGGAATTGCGAATCTTGTATCCTGTGAATATAATTGAGTTGATAGCATCGCGGAGACTCAAATGGGCGCGTAAAGTGGTTGGGCTCGGTGAGGAACGGATTCCGAGAAAGTTGGTATTCGCTGATCCGACTGGTAGGCGTCCGAAAGGCAGGCCGAAGCGTCGATGGGAAGATTGCGTTAAGGCTGATCTCGGGGGCTTGGGCTTGAACGGCGAACATTGGACGAGTCTTTGTAGGCAGACTTTGGTGGTATCGGCATCGAACCTTCGGGTTCGGTAAGCCTATTATTATTATTAGAGGGATGATGGCACTGGAGAATTCAGAAGGCTACACAACTCGAAATTACAGAGCTCGTAACCCTCTAGTATAAATGATGTTTTAGCATCGCTTTGGCTCTAATGGGCATGCAAAGTTGTAAGGGTTAATGAAGAACAAATTCGTAAAAATTTAATATGCGCTGAACTGACGGGCAGACCGAGGCGTAGGTGGGATGATTGGGTTAAGTCGGATCTCGGGGCTTTGTGGCTTGGGCGGAATTCATTGCATTGAACTGTGTAGGCAAATGTTGGTCGTATCGGAATAGGAATCAGCCTATTATTATTGTAAATAATATTACAGTTTTAGCGACAATATTGCACAAAACTATACAAAGGTACAAATTTACAATTAACATTAGGCTAAGTTACGGAATTACACAATACATGTTATAATTTAATTGTTAAATAAATATTATGGGTTAGTGGTAAATCGAGCTCACATATGGCATGAATCATTCTCATCCTTAAAACATGAGGCAACAAAGAAGGACAAAAAGCATTACGTTTAATGAACTTCTTTTTTCTATATAGACTTTTTCTCGAGGGTTCATACTTGCCTTACAAACAATTTTATAATTGATACCAGAGCCTTGATTAATTAAAGAGTATCAAATAGTAAAATAATTTATTATCTTTTTAAATTAAGCTTTATGGCTAATTAAAATAAAATCCTAAAAAATCCCACCAAATAACCTTACCTTTCGTCGCAAACCGATGACTTCCTGCCCCACTGCATCTTTTATTAATATCCCACTCATACCTGTTGAACAAATCCGATACCTAGGACTCCATCTTGACAAACGTCTTACATGGAATCCTCACACGAGACTAAAACGACAAGAAACTGCCCGTAGATACCGATTACTACAACACTTACTCGACAAACGTTCAAAACTTCGAATTTGTTACAAAAAAACTCATTTATTTTACCACCATCAGACCCATCTAGACATGTCGAATCGAGCTTCGGGGCTCTATTAAACCATCTAATTCCTCTGGCATTCAATCCTTACAATCCAAAATCCTAAATGCTCCTTATTTCGTTACTAATAAAATCATCCATAATGACCTAAATATCCCATTTGTCGCAGAACTCTCCCACAACAGATATGCCTCTTTTAATTCCAAACTCCCGACCCACACGATTCCTCTCGTACGCAACTTATGATTCCCTTCTATTCCTGACAATCCTCCGAAGCGATAACCGCGAGACCTACTAAATTAATTGACATTGGTGCTACCACTGGGTAGTTCATCTCAAGACATTTGACATTTTTAAGCGCCTATAATTGTAATTAGCCCATTTACTTATTGTATTTATTATAAGTACAGTTGTAAATATCAATAAAATGTAAAGAAAAAAAAAAAGCTTTATAAGCTCTCGGTAAACATATTTATTTATAACATGGTAAAGTTCTGTTATTTAACATCAATTAAATATTTGATTAGTCAAATTGAATTTAAACTTTAATAGGAGACGTATTATCTTCTATTTAAATATCACAATTTCTGATATATTCCTTCAAAATCCTAATGTTTATGACTGAAGAAGTTCTTATTCTTTAGTAATTATCACAGTATTTGTTAACCAATGCCAAATTATAATCATTTAAACTTTAGTGAAACAGTTGAAGAAATAGACAATATGCTAGTCATTACTGGTCATCGCTATCTCGCACAAAATGCTAATAAATGAGAAAATTCATTGTTATATTACGCTTAGTATAGATTTAATTATAACATAGATTGATACGTAATTATTACCTTAAGCTAAATATAACAACTACAAAAAAAAGAAATATTGTTTCAAATATTAATAAATATGGATTTGTAACACTAAAATCTAAAAACCATTTATTAAAAATGTATAAAATGTAATTTAACTTTATCATAAGTACTTTCAACGCGAAATTACTTAATAATTAAAATTGCATGTATTTTAATGTTTTACCGGAATCATTAACAAGTAATGTTCAATGCAAAAGCTATATCCAGATTGTAATAAATTAACAAGAGAAGTTTCTAATGGTAAAAGCTCTGAAGGAAACAAAAATTTAGTTGAATAAACAGGATCTTTATAAAGTTAGTTTTCATTTAAAACGTGTTTAATTAACAATCATTCTTGGAGGTTTTCGAAATGACAGGTGAAAGGTTTGAGTACCGTCATAATTTAACTATTCATTTTTACACAGCGATAAAAAAAAATCTTTTATATTATGCTATTATCGTTATTTAAAAAGTCTAAATTATTACAATGGAATGTCGAACCAAAGAACGGTATAATAGTGGTATATTAAAACAAATTCTTGAGTCACAATATTTTTGTTTTCTTAAGTTATACTTATATGCCTCAGTTATAAAACTAGGATAAATTAAAAATTCATGACTATTTTGTTTTAGCTTATTTACTAGATGTGTTGTACAATACAGTTGTAAATATCAATAAATATTTTTTAAAAACATATTTAATTGGTATAAACTATTTTTAGTCTTGAAAATTGGGTCAAAATCCCGAAACGTTGATAAGGTGTAATAAGATTTTTAAAAGAATGAATTATACTATGGAACTTGGTGAATGCTTTTTCGAATATTAAAAAATAAAATTGAGCTTTCATCGTTTTGAAATTAGCAGTGGTGATTGGCTATTTTCCTTTGAATAATTTATTGCTTTTCATGTTAGTTAATTGCCTTTAAACGGCTATATAATAGTTATATTTATTAGATTTTTTTTTTTTTTTTTTATAGTACAATCATATCTATTGGATGCCAAGTGTTAATGTTGGGCTAGGTAGCGGAGGGTGGGCTATAGCAGATGCCAGGCCCAGCTGCACCCTCATCAACTAATGGAAAAAGTCCCTTATCAATTAGTATTACAAAGGAGGAGGCTTTTGGGCAAGAAACCCGCGGGAGAAAAAAATGGAAAAAATCAACAGGGGTTTGTAATTAAGTGTTTGAGTTTGACTCATTTATGTCTTTTGGATGAGTAAGCCCAGAAGCCATTTGTCAAAGAACTTGAAATCAACAAACAAGGATTTTTTATCTGACTTTTTTTTTCTTTTTCTTTTTGTCCTATCTCTAAAACGTCGTTTGATTTTTTCTCTGTTGTTTATTCAGTCGTGAAGTTATTAGTGTGAATCGCAGTTTATGAAAGTGGTGATTTTTTCTTCCCTTCTTATTGTATAATAATTTTTTATTTATTTAACACGTTCACGCCGGGGTGACCCACGCTTAACTATCCGGTGTGGTGATGTCCATGACTCGCCTCACTTGTTTTTAGAAAATAAGGTTATTTTATTTTTTTTTTAACATTATATGTTGTAGTAATTAACAAGCATAAGCGTTTATTTATTAAATATTTTATAACTTTCAACATCCCCCCTCAAAGGACTCTTATCTGTTAATTTCACTTGATTACTCTTCCTTAAGAATTTTATTTACCTGTGCGTGATTTCTTTTCATATTTTTATTCCCATAATATTATATAATATTATAATATATAATAATAATATAAGAATCATTTTTAATTATAAAAAATAATATAAGAATATTTTTTTTTTAATATTTCCATAATTACTCATTCAAGTTATATGTGTATGTCAAAACTGTTACTATCTCGCATTTAGTTGTTAAAAGTAGTATTTTAACATGATTAGTTTGACATAAAACGCACATGTGTTTGTAAATTGTAATTACGTTAAAATTATAAAATTTTATGACCAGAAACAATCAAAATTTAAAGGTTCATTAATCTGTTTAAAATTGTTTAAAGTATTAGTACACATATACAATTGATAGGTTAAATGACAGATATTCGTTTATTTTATAAATAGTTCTTATTTCATTAATTTTGTTGGGGAGGATATTTGACTAGAATTGAGACAGCGCCGAAGGCAGACTTAATGCGTATCGTGGAGATCTCACCGGACGTCTGGGGAAGCATAGCCAATGCCTTCCGATTGTTCCTAAAGGAACCTAGGAATTAATTATCTCATTCTACTCTGATGACTTCAACAAAATTTTACAAAAAGCTTGTTTCTGTAAGTTACATCAAATACTTCCTAACATTGTACTAAAGTTTTTTTACTTTCACTTACCTATATATGAAATATATAGTAAAGGAAAGTATTGCGATCGTGAAAATTTTCTAATTCCAGTTTTCAACGGAAATACACGTTTTAGGGTCTCCTGAGTCCAGACGACCAAGTCCCGCAAAAAAGTCTAAGTGATTGTGTGTCCGTGTGTGCTAACTTCCGCACGTAAATGAAAAGTCCTATGAAAATGAAATTTCATATTTAAGACAACTATAGGCCCGAGATGTTACAAAAACGTTTTTATAAAACTCGGCTAACCAGAAGAGCCACTTTATACCATGCATTTTAAACCTTTTTACGATTTTCTCAAAAACGGCTCAAACGATTTTGATTAAACTCGCTATATCGATGTAAAATTTGATAAGCTTTATTATAATGTAGGGTTTATTCTGACTGAAATAGCCTGACAGGGCCTCAATGCCAATATTTCAAATTTTCTTAAACTAAAGTACCTTTAATTTTATAGATTTGAAAAAAAAAAAAAAAAAAAAATAGGCACATCAATTTATCAGCATTGATAAATAATAGCTAAATATGAAAGCCGAGCGAATTTTATAAACAACTTATAAAAAGAAGAAAAATGCAAAAATATGTCAAGGAAACAGGGCCCTTGACATACTTTAAGTGCTGCCCTCTAGCAGACAGTATCATTATCAAGAGCATAACTACATCTAGTGGCAGCCAGAGGTAAGGGACTCCCTGCCAAAAATTGCAGGCAATGGCGAAATCCCAGGCAGGTCTGCTATAGGGTTTGAGACACAAGTTGAGTCAACACATGTGTCCTCAATATATTGTTTCATGTAAATCATATGTTTCCAAAGAAACTGAATTACTTTCTATTTAATTTAGAAATCAAAATTTTAAATTTAAATGTATTTAATAGTTCTTAAATTGATTTAAACAGGTGAGGTAAGTGAAAGTTGTGTGTTGTCCGCACCAGATTTTGTTTTTGTTTTTAATGATTGAATTGAGTCGTTTTTTGCTGTAATTTTTAGCACTTATAGCTAACCTTCTTTAAAGTCCCGCAACAAGGTCCGAATGTCTAGTCTAGCTCGAAAAAGTTGTAAAACAAACAGAAATTTTAAATTTTATAGTGCCTATGCTTGAAATGTCACGGTCAAATTTTCAACGAAATAGGCTAACCAGAAGAGCCACTTTATTCCATTCATTTAGCATCATTTTATGATTTTTTTTTTCAGAAATAGCTTTTAATTTAAGAAAAAAAAATACTAACTGGCGTTAACAGAGGATGTATGTCGTAAGATGATAATAAGATAAACTTACAGGAGCCTATTTTATTTTTATTTATTTATTTTTTTTAACTGTTAACGTTTCGCCCAAACTCTGATAAAAGCTTATAAATTTGGGTTCAAAGATTAGAAGTATCTAAAATCTGGTACGCGCAACACACGACTTTCACTTAACTCGATTGATAGAATTAATTTAAAACTATGAAATAGAGTTAAAAATGTTTAAAAGAGTTATATTCAGTTTCGATAGGAACATGTGTTTTATGTTAAATAATATAACAATATAAAAATGTTATGTAAAATAATATAAGAAGTTTATGCTCCATTCGTTACTTTTCATTACTTTTACAACTTTGTAAATAAGATAACATTTGTTTTCTAAAAGCATCAGCTTTTCAACAATATAATATACATATAAAACAAACTCTATTCTTAGATTTGGAAAAAAAAAAAAAAAAACCTAAAAATATATTTTTCCTCTTTTCTCCTCTATTTTCTCTTTATAAAATTCGTTCAACTTTTATATTTAGCCGTTTTTTATTAATAACAATAAAATTATTTGGTTAATTTTTTGGAATATACAGTATTAAAAGTACTTTTGGAGTAGAAAATTCAAAAAATATGCATTTAAGCCATATCAGACTATTTCAATCAGAGTAAAACCTGCACTATATTAAAACTACTATATTAAAATTAAATTAATTTTACATCGACATAGCGAGTTTAATAAAAAACGTACAAAGTGTATATAATAAAGTGGCTCTTCTGGTTGGCCAACTTTGATAAAGAAGTTGCTGTAACATCTCAGGGACATGCGTTCCTTAAATATGAAATTTCAGATATATACAACTAATAGATTTCGAGCTAGATTTACCACACACATACACGGACAAAATCAGACTTTTTAGCGGGACTTGGTCATTTGGACTCAAAGGAACCTAAAACGTGTATTTCCCGGGAAAATTCTTTAAAATTTTTACGATCTCAATATTTTTCCGTACTATATATTTTATATATGATTTAGTGAACGTGAAGAACTATTTACTAGACTGAATCCAGGTCAATTTTTACAATAATCGTTATTGGTTAATTATTTACCGATATTTTATAGACAGTAGGCTCTCGTAAAGACATCTTGCTCATCCATTGCCTTGTTGTGTCTTTGTTTCTTCACTATGGCCAAGCATCAGGTAAAAAAAAAAAAAAAAAAAAAAAAAAAAAAAAAAAAAAAAAAAAAAAAAAAAAAAAAAAAACTGGATAAGATCCTTTACAGCCCTTATAAAACTCATTTTCCATCCGAGCACCCTATTCATTTCGACAGATGTTAGCGACACATGCATCTATTTATAACTGTCTTTTGAACAGTTACGACAATAAATTTACCTTTCTAACAGGCAGTGACGTAATACTTTCGGCTGCTCAATAAATACGATCGGGCCACATGGTGGGAGCTATCACGCGATCTGTAACTATTTCCTTTGATAGTAAGGGGGGTTGTGCAGGGAGAAACCATGAACATTTCGTTTATTATATATCGTTTGTTATACATGTATATGGAAAAGAGCCATTTATTGTGAAATGACGCATAACATCTTTCGTTGAAAATAAACTAAGCACATAACAAGTAATAAACATAAAGGAAGCTTTGAAACGAAATAAATATAATGGATGGAAGAACATAGAAGAAGAAGAATATATTTTATCTTTTTAAATGTATTATCCGAATTTCATTAAAAGCTATCATGATAATATTTATAAATGTTAGTAATTCACGCAGTGGCCGAGAGATCTCTTTTAAATATGCAACTGGAGTGCCGGCAATGGCCAACTTCTCCTCCACTCATGCCTGAGAGTGTGTGGCTCTAGCGCCTTCACTCAGTCTCCACTGGCAAGATTGGTGACGCGGCTGACTGAGAGATTTAGGAAGAACTTATAAGAACCCTTAATAATGTGGGTACCTAAAAATTAGGGGAAAAACAAGCGCTTAAGAGTAACCTTCCTTAAATCACATCCTGGTCAGACAGTTTGCCAAGAAACGTTATATGTACGTCATCCAAAACCCTTCATGGGTTTTAGAAGTACAGACTGAAGAATTCATAATAGTTGTAAATAGTGAGAATGTAAAAAGATTGGTTGTAGCGAAAATCAGATTTCAGTGTTTAAAAAAACACACAAAAAAAAAAAAAAAAAAAAAAAGTGATTAGCCAAATCAAGTGCCTAAATATAAAATTCGATATATTTTGTTTTTCTTAGCTTTTGAACGATATATTAAACATCTAGGTATATTAATATTGTTATTTTTTATTAAAACAATCCAACTTAAAATATAAGTTTATAACTTATTTATAAGTTTATAACCTTTAGTTGATTATCAAATTCTTTCATATTTACATATTTTTTTTTAATCAATATTAATTACGAGAAATGGTGAATTACTTCGAATCAACGCAATTATAGGGATTTCTAAAGAATAAATCATTCAACATTTGAAACTTAAGGCCAGTTAGACTGTTCAAATTAGAATCAAACTTGCATTAAATAAAAAAACATTCAATTTAACTCCAACATAGATAGATTTATCAAACTCGTTGTAGCCATTTTTCGGGAAATCCTAAATAAAAGTGAATAATCTACGGAATAATGTATAACTTCTGATTGCCAACTTAAGCAAATAATTTGCTCATATTATTTTATTTTTTGTTTGGAGGATTTCTCGCTTCAGACCATAGGTAACAACTTCGAAATGTCTAAAGGAAAACTCTACAAGATTAAGGACTAAAGCATATAGTTGCGACTACCCTAGAGTACAAGCTAAAGTGGTTTAGTGAGGGGTAGGGGGTCATCAGATAAACGCGAGCTAAAGTATCGAAGGAAAAGGGAAGAATGTGTTGGGCAAGAACATCGAGAAAAAATGGAGACACCGAATAAAAACTTTACAAACGACATTCTCACTTTGCATTGCGGTATAACTTGTTCAGATGATGTTGATGATTCAATACTTTACTACCACCCCTCCCCTAAAAAAAATCTAGCGATCGCAACACACGACTTTCACTGACCTCCGTTGTTAAAATTAATTTAAGAATTTTTCAATACGCTTGAAGATGAAAAAAGATCAAAGAAATAATTACATAAAGTTTTAATAAATAGAAACATTTTTTTAAAAGAGTAATCTATTATATTTTTATCTACAACAACAGTTATTTTTATCGGCTTTTCATCATTCTCTATTAACTTTTACAATGCCGTGTATTAGATAATACTCGTATTTTTTGCTGAAATATTTAGCTTTTGTGTTCAAATACACAAAAATTGTATAAAAAATATGTTTGCACTTTTCTCCATTGGCTGTTTATCGAATTCGCTCAACTTGCATATTTAGCCGTTGTTTATCAATGCTAACAAGATCATATGCCTATTTTTTTTTTTTTTTTAATTTAATTAAAGGTACTTTAGAGAAAGAAACTTTAAAATATCAGCATCTAAGCCCTGTCAGACTATTTCAATCGGAATGAAACCTACATCAAATTAAATCTATTAAATTTCACATTCATATAGCGAGTTTAATCAAAATCGTTAGACCCGTTATTGAGAAAATCGTAAAAAGGTGCAAAACGTTACCTAGAGTTTCAATAGAATCACGTGTGTTATTATATTATTATCTACGACAATCAGTCAGTTTTATCGATTTTTAATCACTTTTCGTTATCTTTTCCAATTCCTTGTGTAATTTTTTTCTTTAGCTTTACAACTGTATAATATACATCTATATTACTGGTTTTCTGTTACAAAAATTGTATGAAAACAAATTTTTACTCTTTTCTACTTTCGTTAGATAGCGAATTCGTTTAACTTATATATTTATTCGCCTTTTGTCAATTCTAACAAGAAGATATGGTTAATTTAATCATATCTACTAAATTAAAGGTACTTCAAAGGAAGAAAATATAAAATATCGGCATTTAAGCACTGTCAGACTATTTCAATCAGAATAAAACCTCCATCGTATTAAATCTTACATCGATATTGGGAGTTAAATCAAAATCGTTAGGGTCTTTTTTGAGAAAATCGTAAAAAGGTGTAAAACGCATGGTATAAATTAGCTCTTCTGGTTAGCTGAATTCCATGAAAAAGTTTCTGTAGTTGTCTTAAATATGAAATTTCAATTTTGTTCGGTTTTTGTTATCGGCTAGATAAACCTACCACAATCACAGTTCTTAGGAGTCGAGGATATGAAAAAATTATATGGTCATGATTCTTAAACGAAAAGCCAATTTTTTGCGGAAGAAATAAAACAAAAATATATATTTTATTTAACCTTTTTGAAAGGTGTCACTCACCGATTTTTTTCAGAAAACGTCTTTTATACTCCTCTATGCACAGGAATTTTTCCGATTTTTTTGAAGTGGTGGAACAATATGAAAAAAAAGAAAAACTTATTTTTTTTCTGAAATCTTGCATTATACTTATATTTCTTATTATTATTGAACAATGTGTAAACAATTATTTCTAACCAAAAATTTAGAATTACATTACTTATTGATATGGAATTTCCTAACCTAACCAATTATTTATATCATTATCATTTAAAACACATGTTAAGTATTAATGTCGATTAAAGCCTTTAGAAATCAAGGTTATTCTTATTTACACAACACTTATAAAACATTTTCAATCATTTTTCTACAAAATGATTGGATTAAAGCTACGTTTTTCAAAACGCGCGCCAGCCTATCGCTCTGTAACGTCGTCTATGGATTCCGTCACGAAGGATGTATTTTCGGTTTAAAAAAAATATTTTTTTTATATTATTCCACCACTTCAAAAAATTAAAAAAAAAATCCTGTGCATAGAGGAGTATAAAACACATTTTCTGAAAAAATTCGGTGAGTGACACCTTTCAAAAATGTTAAGAAAACACATATTTTTGTTTTATTTCTTCCGCTAAAAATTGGCTTTTCGTTCAAGAATCATGACCATGTAATTTTTTCATGCCCTTGACTCCTAAGAATTAGAGAAAAAATCATCATTAATTAAATTTAAATTTTACTAACAAAAAAAAGGTATTTTTTTTATATCTCGAAAACCATTGGAATTAAAAAGCTAAAAAATGGGGTGAATTATTTTTATCCAACACCAAATTGATCTCCCAAGTTTGAGTCAAAAACGCCTCGGGGGCAGATTTACCATCCTAACCCGGCTATACCCTTTTGGCGATCGCGATACTTTCCTTTACTATATATTTCATATATAGGTAATTGAAAGTAAAAAATAGACAATTAAGGAAGTAATTACATAGAGGAATAAGTTACTAAAAAAAATAAGAGCAAATTGTTTGTCTAAATTGACGAATCAGAAGCGCTACATCAAACCGTAGACTATTCACTTTTTTATGATATCCTGGAGAACAGTTACAACAATTTTGATTAAACCATCTATGTTGGAGTTAAATTAAATGGTCTTTGGTAAAATGAAAATTTCATTCTTATTGGAATACTCCAATAGGGCTTAAGTTTCAAATTTATATAAATAAGTATTTGGAATGATTTCTTCTTTTTAAAGTCTCCATAGCTTTGTTGATTCGAAGCATTTAACCATTTCTCGTAATTAATATTTATTAAAAAAAAAAAAAAAGGTAAGTACGAAAGAATTTGATAATCAAATAAAGGAGTAAACAGTAGAAGTATATTTATTTTTTCGAAAATAACAGTGGTAATACAGTTAATTAGATTGTGAGTTTGCTTACATATAATAGGTCAATCTTAAATATGATAATTAAATATTACTCGAAAACAAAAAAATGCAATTTCAAGCAATAAAAATCATAAACGTACAATTTCGTGTAATATAAAATTGTGATATATTATTCAATAATACATGAACAATAAAGCTACCCGAGTTTGAAGCTGATACACCCAAGCAAATTGAACGTTCAAAATCATGGAAATCCTGTCTCTATTTATGAGCTTCAAAATGGAAGATAACGTAGGAGGCAATAGAAAATCGTGTGTTGCAAACTCCAGATTTTTTTTTCTCGATGTAATCAACCTTTTTTTTTTTTTTATACAGTTAGTAGGGATTTTTAAATAAGAGGAGGTTACAGACTATTCCCTGATCAATAATGTCATATTGATTTCCGGATTGCCCTGCCCCAAGCCTACTCATTAATGATGCATCGGATCTAATGTCCCACTTTTAAAGTCACTTAACATTTATTGCGATGAATAAATTGTTTTTCAAGGGAAGGTTTGCCTCATCAATTTTTCCTTTATACTTGCTGTCTGCAGGATTTATAATTATATTTTAAAACTACAATGATAGAATGAATTAAAAAAAAAAATAAATAACGCCAGATGGTCACGATTTTTACAAATTATTTATTGTTACATTCGATCAGTGGTTGCCATCAAAAACGTTTCGCGGAGCCCTACATCCAATCAGAACAGTGGCAAGAACCCACTAAATCAAACAAAATTGTGCGTTAGGAAATTCCAGTTCTTTTCGAAAGTTACTACATGCTAAAACATCTCTTTCCATAATGAGAAAAACAATTCAAGATTTGAAATAAAAAATAAACATATAAATAAGTCAAAAAACCTAAATATTTTGTAAAATTATACAGTATGGTACCTATACACTTCCTACCGCCGTAAGTACTTCCTGGCATCCTTCCTCTACCAAATTATCCACGCGTGTCCGTTTTACATCTCAGATATCCTTAAATTCAAATCCTTCGTTCGTTCCTATCGATCCACATCTTTCGATAGATCATTCTAAATCCGATCCGCCTCCCTATGGAACTCCATTCCCTCTAATATCCGTGACTCCCAAACTCTCTTCACATTTAAATCCCGTATATTTAGCCATTTCCTGTCAATTCAATTTCCAAATAATCCCAAGTAGATGCTGATTTCAGGGAAATAAGTAATAGAACAAATTTATTTATTTAATTATCATTTTCAAGGGTAAATTCAACATGAAATATTTAAAATGATTATCTTTTCAAAGATTCAGGATTAAATTATATATATTTAAAAGCATTTAGAAGAATAGTAATTTCCTTTGTTTTTAAAAACTGTATACATACATGCATATGTGTGTATGTATATGTTTATGTGTATGTATATGTTTCTTTTATCTGATTTTATACATATTTTTTTTATTATATATTATTTTTTGTTCTTATGTCAAGATACATTTATTTTTCTGGTTTTTACATTTTTATTATAATTTAACTTTTAAGTTATTTTATTTATTCATGTTGTTAAATTAATTCTGTTCTGCTTTACAGTTATTTTACTCTAAGGCTAGTCTTAAGTCCACCTTTTTATTTCCTGTCATGTTATTCTGAAGGGACTTGTCCCAGAATAAATATAGTATGATTATTTATTTATGACAAACCGTATTAATTTTAAGACGCATCCGACAAACAGAACCTTTTGTTGTTTAAATAATGGATAAACGATTAAGTAACTGCAGTTGAAAAAAAAAAAATTGTTAATATAACCCAAGATGGTAAACGCTACACTCGGGTTCTAAGAGCTGACCACAATCCGCAAAATATAATTCTCAGTGAATTAATAAAAGTTAGAAATAGGTACCTATTGACTATCATTTACCACTCGAGATTTAATGAGTCTGTCCAATGCATTAATCATAACTGTTAAAAGCCAAAGCTTTTTTTTTTTTTTTCCTTTTCAACAATTTTTATTAAGTATTATTACAATCTGTCTCAATTTGGACATCAATAGTAGTGGTGAAAGATATCATACATACTACATTCATACAATATTTACACAGCATTAAAATTACAATAAAATATAATAAAATGGTAACAAAGTCTATAAATCACTCATACCTATATACACGTCACACATACATCACATTGAGTGGAGAATCTAGCCAGTGCTAGAACTCCAATATTGACATATTTACAAGAGATCGCGGGGCCACTGTCATTTCAACCTTCTAAGTGGGTTGTATGGATGAGTGGAGCTGGATAGGGATTGAGGTAAAGGATTAGGATGATGAATGAGGTTCTGGTGGAATTTGGAAAATTTGGATGGAATTAGGTCTGAAATAAATGGAACATTAAGATCGTGGTGCAAGGTATAGTTGGAAAAATAATAAGGAGCATTTACTATTGTTCGGAGGACTTTGGATTGAAAGGATTGAATGCGTTTGATGTTAGAACGTTTAGCTGTCCCCCACAGTTACACAAGTCCGTAGGTCCAGATAGGCTTCAGTATTGTCTTGTATATTAATAATTTGTTGTCAACTGTAAGTTCAGATTTTCTGTTGAGCAGTCGGTATAACTGTCCGAATCGTCGGTTGAGCTCTTGTCTTTTAAGTCTTGCATGTGGGTTCAATGTCAATATTTTTTCTAATAGTAACCCAATATACCGGACTGTATCTGAAGGAGGAGTTGGTAATGAGTTGAAATAAACTGGCGGACAGGATTTTCGTCTAAGAGTGAATGTTACATGTTTACATTTGGCTTCGTTCACGCTTCGTTTATACGCCAGTTATTACACCAGTGTTCGATAGGGAAAAGGTGTCTCTGCAGGCTTAAGGATGCTGTTTCAGGATTGGAACAGGATGATAGGATGGCGGTGTCGTCAGCGAATGTTGCCAGAAAGGTATCAGGATGTGTTGGAATATCAGCAGTGTAAAGGATGTAGAGGACGGGTCCCACACGTTGGCCAAGGCTTTTTAGGATTTTTTATTGATGTAATTTATTAAAATTTTCCAATAGCATCTCGCCGAAAACTTGCAGTACCTAGAGCTATTTTTAGACAAATCTCTAACGTTCACTGACCATATCCATAGAAAAACCGACAAAGCGAAAAAAATTATATTTAAAATGTTATTTTAACAGAAAATCGCATTTGAGCCCTCGTAACAAATTAATAATATATAAAGCTGTTATCCTCCCGATGATTACATACGCCTCGCCAGTCAGGAGCTCAACCTGCTTAACTAATTACCAAAAACAAAAACAAAAAAAAAAATCTGTCAATGCGGATAACCACCGCTACACAAAAATATTCTCAATGCTACAAGACCTGCAGCTTCCCACTGTTAAACAATTTGTCCATTCTCAAACTTATTCTTATTTCAATAAAACTTCAACCTCTGAAAACCCATTAATAAAAGAAATAGATAAAAACAATAAATCTTCTTTGAAACGCTACACTCATAAAAGAACAAAACATGTTATGTTAAATTAAGATAATTTGTTTTAATTAAAAATTTTATATTTTCAATTTTTTTTATTTGTAGGTTTTTGTATAATTGTTTCCACAAAATTACTTGATTACATTTAAGTCATTTAGGCTAATAGAATATAATTACCTAAAAATAAAAAAAAACTTGCTGATTGTAAGGATGTCTTATCCAAAATCATTTGTAAATATCTTGTAATTTTGTAAATAAAGTTTATTTTCTTTCTTTATTTTCTCGCGGACCACTAGTTGGGACTACTAATATTTTTTTCTGAATAATTTATTTTCGAATTTTTTTTTTTATCGATGATTTCTTTGCGAATATATTCATTCTGTTTTGTTTGTTTACTCATTTAACGTCACATTTTTTAGAGTTTTTTTTTTTTAATTATAATCATCAAATACTAAGAAACTTTAGATGGAGAATTTTTTGTCTCTGTATGTAACCTAGTTCCATAAAGCTGTTTGATATACAACGAAAGAGAAATATAATGTATATATATATATATATATATATATATATTATATATATATATATATATATTTAATTATTAATAATTACCCTTTCTCGTAGTTTAGTTGAAAAAGATAAATATGAAAGAGTGAGATATCACCTCAGAAATATTTTTTCTGGTTACATTATTTTATTTATATAAAAATAGTAATATGTGAGAGTGAAAATAAGATATTTCAGATGTTTCTATCTGAATGTGATTCTGTTACCAAATTATCTGTACTTAAAAGTTTTTAAATTTATTTTAGTAAGGGTAGTAAGGGAAAATCGTGCGTTGTTTTATTTTATTTATTTATATAATAATAGTAACATGGGAAAGAGAAAATCAGATAACCTTTAGTGATTGTAGTTAATAATAATTCATATTGTTAAACCATTTGATCAAATGTTTCCATCAGAAATAAATGTAATTCTGTTTCCAAATTTAACTCATTTAAAAGTGTTTACACTTGTTTTAGCAAGGAAAAGGGGTGTGTTTGCGCGTACCAGATTTTTTTTCTATTTTCTTTTTCGGGCACAGGTAAACATACGAAACCCTACCATTATCGCCTGCGTTCCTTTCGGTAGGATTCACTGAGGACATGGCGGAGCGATAAGTTATTTTCGAAACGGGTCCCAAGGAGCGTTCCGCGAAGGCGCTCACACACAGGCACACACACACAACACTCATAACCACATCCACATCCTCATCCATTTTCGAGTACGCCCTAGGCCGGAGGGTCTTCGGCGCCACCTAGCCCCACCCCCATGTGATGGCGTTCTAAATTTGGAGCCGTGGGTGTATCTCCTCGTTTCCTAGGTGATGTAAATATACACCTAGTGATCCGTCTTCCCCTGACCTCTTCACAATTTATGCCTCCACAGTTGAAGATTTATATTTCAATAAAAAAGAGATAACAGGTTCCGAAAAGTTTGACAAAATCCATATGTCGAATGTGGAGTTATTGTTGGCATGACTCTTGTTCGGAAAAATGACATCTATTCCCCAGATATTTTCATCTCGTTTCTCAGGGGCAGTCAATAAGAAGGAACGATCTTTCTGTAAAGATTTCTCATATACTAGTATAAAAGGTGAGTATAAAATACTAGTTACAAGTTATAGTACAATATAACTATTATTATATTGTATATAAATATTAGAATATAGTAAAAATTATCGTATTCGAGCAAGACTTACCACACAAACACACAAAAGTGCCCGGGGTTGAAATCGGGCTGTGACAGGATAATTATTTGTACTGATATTTCAGTTATGGGGCGAGTCTGGGGTAGGGAGATCTTTCTGAGGCACACCCAGCCTCTATAAAGTAGTCTACCCACGGATAATCCTTAGGATGAGCATACTCTCGGCTTATTCGCCTCCTTGTAACCTGTTAGCCAGTATTAACAATACGATTCCACGCTAAAGAAAATATGGTTCATTTTATAAGATCTTCTAGTTTACCGATTGAGTAATTTGTTTCTAAGTATTTTGTAATTTGTGGGATCAAATGGAAACCATTTTAGGCTTTGTTTTGATTTTCATTTTATGATCATAGCCACAATTGGTCTATTTCAAGTCCTCTCTTAGCGTTTCGCCGTGAATAGTCATGCTTTAAGTTAATTAAATTGAGAGAAGAGTATTATTGCAGGTTACCTTGGGGAAATTATATATGTTTTTCATAAAGTGACTTCAAATTAATAAGCTTTTCGAAGAAAGAAAATTGTATTCATCAAAGGAATAAATAGAAATGGAATTTCGTACTTTCTGTAATCGACAGAATGTTACATTAAAAAATAATAAAAAAAGAGTTTAGAATACAATTGAAGTGTTCTGAGAAGAGCTATATCATTTTGTATAGGAATGTCCCGTTTTTATCTCTCTTTACAAAGAAGCATTTTCTTATGGAATTTTTACTCTTAAGGACATTTTTTAGATAAGTTTAAATTTGAGAAATCGAGATATGATTTTGTGAATTTTTATAAAAAATCCTTATGTAGAAAAAAACAATAAACGAAACAATAGTAAATCAAGTTTAGAATGCGCTGATATTCATACAAAATTTATTGAAGAAGGAGCTGTGTGGCTTGTGGATAGAGTCTAGTCCACTATTCTCAGGGTCCCGGGTTCCAACCCCTGCTGTAGCAGAATTATTTATTTTGTTATTTCGGCCCTTAGGTGTAAAGACCTAGGGCAGAACCATCCTCTATAAAGTAGTTACCCAAAAATTACTTAGGCTGCCTAAAATGATAACCAAATAATCACATCTTTGCACTGGCGATGTCTGTGAGCACTTTTCCAATCTGAAAATCGGTCTAAGTACGGAATCCAAGACACTTATAAGTTGTACAGCAATAGGTTTTTTTTCCCTTTCTTCTATGGAGAACGTTTCACTGCACATTGATGAGCTAATTGAATATTAACCGTTAGAGTTATGAATGATTTGTAAGGAATGCGTAACATTAATAATACAATGTGGAATTTTAAGGTAGAATACAGCGAAAAAAAAAGAAAAGAAAAAATAACTATCATAAAAAATATTTCTTATTTCTCTTTATCCTTTAGTTAATTATAAAATTCTTATGTAATCCATATTTATACCTGTACCTCTACAGCCCATTATGGGTCTCGGGTTCAGAGCTTAAAGAGATTCGTACTGTTCACGGCCAACGATTGTGCAAGGAGGTGAGTAAGGTTTTTCCCCGATTTTGGGTACCCATTTATAGATTCTGGGTGGGTTCCAGGAGGGTCACCACACCCCAAGATCACTACAATAAATAAGAGAATAAATAATTCTGCCTTAGCCAGGATTCGAACCATCGACATTGTTTATTATTAAAAAAAATATATTCGCAGTTTCTTGGTTAAAAAACTCTAATAAATGTTTTCTCTACCTTCAAAAATAAGTGAGTTACTAAATTTAACACATTTTCAAAATTAATTGCCGCCATTTTAAAACTAATCGGCTAATATCAACGTCTAAGTGTTAAGATCATTTTTGGATGTCCTGGTATTTTTGTGCTAAATTTAAAACAAATTGGTCACGTAGTTTCGGAGAAACGCCTTTGATGGCGCACAGTGGGCAAAATCACCAATTTAGATGGACAAAAGTCAAGTCAAAAGTTTGGAATTTTCCAGTGCTTCATCTTTTTTTATTAGTTGGCAAGACCCTTAATACTAATATTTCCCGGCATACCGTGTTAACAAAAAAATAGTAAATGAATGAATTATTCTTGTTCACACAAGTGCCCCATAACCGGCAGTGGGATTATCTTTATTTGATGGTAATTTATTGTGTTCACAGTGTATTTACAGAAAAGTCTTTTTGCTTTTATTTAACTATGGACATTGCTGAGACAGTTAAGACATTATATTTTCAAACTCGTTTTTGAATATACATTACAATCTCACCTGTAAAGTTAATTTAGCAATTTGTAAATGTATGCCTTTATTCAATAACGAAAAACTATATAACCCCCAAGTTACCCCAAGGATTTGTTTGTAAGATTTGTTTTAACAATCCTTCTTGTCTTTAGGTATTACAAAGAATTTTTGTGATTTTTTGCGTTTTAGGTGATACACAATTTTTTTCAGACACAACACTCCGAATCAAAAATTTTACGATCTATAACTTCAAGAATTTCTTAAATGATACAAAATACATCTATTAGCATGTTTTAGCAATTCCGAGCCATAATTAGATTTTTGTATAATTTTTCCAGTATTCTGGGACTTCAAATGTAAAATATAGGGAAGTTTTAGATTATAGCTAATAAATTTGATGTTTGACCAATGTGCGCTCGTCAATGGTATTAAACAAATAATTATTTTTTATAATTTTTTCTTATAATTTCTTTAAATATTTTTTTCCGTAATCTGGGACCTCAAAGGTTAAATATAGACAAGTTTCAGAATTTTGTCCACCTAAATCGGTCATATTGCCCACTGTGCGGCGTACGGGGGACGGCGGACAAACGATTTTTTTTTTGTTCGTTAGTCGGGTTCAACGTATTTTATTTTATTTTTTTTGTCGATTACTAAGGCTCATTATTGAAAAATATAAATCAAAAAGTATTAAGCAACGGCAATTTTTGGAATTCATAATCGAAAAATATAAAAAGGAAAATAATACACTTTAGACAGTAAACTTATTATAATGATATTTTATAGATTGAAAAGTATTTAAATACAATATATTCGGTATCAGTTAAATTTTTTTGAACCTATTTTTTTATATTAAAAAAAAATCTTTGAGCAATGAATGAGGGAGATGAAAAAGAGTTTGGAATCCCCCAGAAGCTTCTTTCTCTAGGAAAAATGATTAATGATTTAACCTCAAGTCAAGTTTTTTAATACACTCGTGCGATGGTTGTGGGACCGTTGTTTTAGAAAAAAAAAAAAAACTATTAAAAAATCCATAACTTAGTGCAAGCTATGAAGATATTTTAGGGATAACAAAAAAAACAAAATCTCTAAGATAATTTTTATATTATTAAGGAATTAAATAATATAACATTTTTACAGTATCAGATACAATAAGTAAAATCATGTTTCTGCTATTATACAACGAATTTTGGTCACCTTTAATTTTGAAGTTTTTCAAATTGTTTTCACAAAGTTAGAAATAATTAATTAAAATACTATCAGCACAGTCTGGGGCCCCTTTAGCAGATTGTAAATATTGTATATAGGTAGTTATAATTGTTTGTATGATGTCTGTTTATTTGCCAACTTTGTATTTATCTCAATTATAGGTTATTGTTTTTGCTTTTTTTTTTTTTTTTTTTTTTTTTGTGTATATATATATATATATATATATATATAAATTTATTTTTTTTCTATTTTATGTAATTTGACTTTATCATTATTTTCTGTATATATTGTATGAATGTGGTTTCATATCACTATCACTACTGTTTATTTTGAAACTAATTGTAATGTATTTCAATAAATATTTAAAAAATTAAAAAAAAAAAAAACATTCTCTTTCCAATATATAAAATGTTATGTTGAGAATGGCGAAACTATAGTGATCCTAAAAATTTTAAAATTCGAGTTTTCACTGGAAATACGCAATTTAGGGTCCCATTACTCAATTCCTCAAAAGCTCCGAAATAAGGTCTATGTGAGTATTTACGTGTTAAGTCTGCCCCGGATAACCTGTATAAAATTGAAATTTCACATTTCAAAAACGTACACACTTGAGATGTTATAAAATTTTCCACAATGTCGCCGAATGTTCCACAATCATTAACTAATCTAATTTATTCCAATGTAAAATTTAATGGACCTCATCTAAGTTTAGTTCTGATTAAAATAGTCTAACAGGGACTCAAATGTTGATATTTTTTAAAGAAAAGAACAACAAATAGTTTTTTAAGATTTTTTTTTCCGAACTTAAGATTAGTAATATACATGTATAACATAACGTTATATTGTGAAGCAAGATAATGTAAAAAAATAAAATAAAATAAAAAAAATTATCTATTATACAAACTTATATAAAGTAATGGAGTGCGATAAAAAACAGATAAAACTAAATGACAGTTGAAGAGAAATTTGTCTTTTTTTTACGTATTTTTTTTCCGAACATAAGATTAGTAATATACATGTATAACATAACGTTATTTTATAAAGCAAAATAATGTTAAAAAAAAAAATATATCTATTACACAACCTTACATAAAGTAATGGAGAGCGCTAAAACAACAGATAAAACTAAGTGACAGTTGAAGAGAACAATGTCTTTTTTTTACGTATTTTTTTTCCGAACATAAGATTAGTAATATACATGTATAATATAACATTATATAATAAAGCAAAATAATGTTAAAAAAAAAATTATCTATTACACAACCTTACATAAAGTAATGGAGAGCGCTAAAACAACAGATAAAACTAAGTGACAGTTGAAGAGAACAATGTCTTTTTTTTACGTATTTTTTTTCCGAACATAAGATTAGTAATATACATGTATAATATAACATTATATAATAAAGCAAAATAATGTTAAAAAAAAAATTATCTATTACACAACCTTACATAAAGTAATGGAGAGCGCTAAAACAACAGATAAAACTAAGTGACAGTTGAAGAGAACAATGTCTTTTTTTTACGTATTTTTTTTCCGAACATAAGATTAGTAATATACATGTATAATATAACATTATATAATAAAGCAAAATAATGTTAAAAAAAAATTATCTATTACACAACCTTACATAAAGTAATGGAGAGCGCTAAAACAACAGATAAAACTAAGTGACAGTTGAAGAGAACAATGTCTTTTTTTTACGTATTTTTTTTCCGAACATAAGATTAGTAATATACATGTATAATATAACATTATATAATAAAGCAAAATAATGTTAAAAAAAAAATTATCTATTACACAACCTTACATAAAGTAATGGAGAGCGCTAAAAAAACAGATAAAACTAAGTGATAATTGAAGAGAACAATGCATTTTTTTAATAATAATAATAATAATAGTTATTAATAATAATTTATTATTATTTTATTTATTATTTTATTATTATTATATAATAATAATAATAATGTATTTTTTTAGGTGATTTAACCTAAAATGAATGTTTCCTCTAAAACCCAACGTAAGTCTTTAAACTTTTTTTTTTACTCCAACTTAATTTATACACTTAAATTGATCTCAAAAATAGAAGCAAATGAAAGTCTTGTGTTGCGCTTACCAGTTTTCTAATTTTTTTTAAAAGTAAGTTATTCACGAAAAAAATATTTATATTTCCCTACATTTATACTTATATTAATTTTATGTCATAGTTTGAGAAAAGCAATTATATCAAATGTACATAATAAAATATAAGATATTACCTTAATTACTAGTGCAGTAGAAGCGTTTGGCTGAGGAGGTTCCTCAAGAATGGCTGAGGGAGGCATGCGATGCGATACGACCAAGACTAACGCCACGCCCATTACTATTCAATTCATGAGGAATGGGAATTCCCTTCCTTTAGTAATTATTACTTTTACTATGCCTAGTGCCATCTTTCTTGGCAGAGGATTCCTAAGTCCATGAGGTTTATTACGAAGTCATCTGTTGAGTAGTGGCTGCCACAACAGTCTTCTATGCCCTAGGTTCTGAACCGGTCCCTATAGACCTAGCATTTTTTAAAGGAACGTAAAATGGTGGTCCATTGTCTATTGTCTGAACTATTAAATTGTCTGAACGATTTTAAGTACTCGTTAAACATCCCTAACATAAGTAAAACTCGATAGTCGAAATTTAGGACTCCTCGAATTTAGCATTGTCTGATTGGCCGTAGTAGCATAAGATGACACTAAGTGATTGAGCCATCTAAAAAATAAACCGATAACCTCTAAAAGTTCAACAGATGTATTAAATTGGTACATAAATAAAATATCCATTAGAATCCCTTTATATATATATATATATATATATATATATATATATATATATATATATTATATATATATATATATATATATATATATACACACACATACACATATAATATTTATATGGGCAGTTGCAGTTGCAGGATAATTACTTGTCATTTAAGCAGGTCACATGAAACCTTTTCGAGGTAACCAAGAATTTTTTTTTATTTTATTATAATGATATTTACAACTGTAACTGTAACTGCAAATAAAAAAATAATAGATTAAGTAAATGTGATCAGTTATCATTTGAGATTGATTCAGACGTGTGAAGAAACTACTCAGCGGTGTCACTTTATTGTCTATTTAAATCAGCAGGTCTCCAGGGCATCGTCATTTCAGCCGATTCGGAGGATGGTCCAGGAATAGAAAGAGATGAGAGGCTGCGGACAAGTGAGTTTTGGTGGACTGGTAATTTGGAGTGAAAAGAGGTATATCTACTTCGGGCTGGGTCTGCAACTAATGTTATAGAACTGATATTTAGGTCTTTATGGATTAGTTCATTGGTGACAAATTAAGGGGCATTTAGGATCTTTTGGAGAATTTAGGATTGCTAGGATGGGATGAAAGAGGAATTTTATGGCTTGGTGGATCCCTATAGTTCAAATCCATATGTCCAAATGGGTATAAATAATATAAATTAGTTTTTTGTATTAGGTAGGAAATTTTTAGCGTTTGTCAAGTAAATGTAATAAACTGCGAGCTGTCGTTTCAGTCTAGTGTGAGAATTCCAAGTAAGACGCCTCTCGAGATGGTGTTCAATGTGCCGGATCTGTTTAACTGATTCAGTTGGGCCTAAGATGCTACCTTGAGGTACACCGTCAGACTAAGAAAAGATGGATGAGAAAGAAATTATGGTTTACTTATATCTGTGAGATGGGGACGAATTAATAAGAAGTACGTAGGAGAGAGGAAATGATGAAGTTTGTAAAGCAGTCCCGGTTGCCAAACTCGGTCAAAATTCTGTACCAAGTAGGGAAAGGCTCCAGTGCAATACAGCCTTAGCTCCAATCTGTAAGATATAACATTCAACACACGGTCACATTAATGAATAGTAGAATGATATGAGAAAAATCCAAACTGGTGGTCAGGAATAACGTGATTAATGTCTAGGATTGGGTGTAGGCGTTGTAGGATTGTAAGAGGAGTTTTCCCATAATTTTGCCCATGATGGCCAAAAGAGATATAGGACGGTAGGAGGATGGTTTTCCGAGAAGCTTTTTAGGCTTAGGAATAAGTTTGAAAATGGAAAATTTCTAAGGATCGGGAAAATAGGCAAAACTAAGAGTGGCATTATAGTACTTTTTTGGGGAACTGCTTCAGGATGTGGAATGTGATGAGATCGTGGCCAGGAGCTTTTTCGGAAGGTAATCTTTGAATGATATTAATGATTTCTGATGAGTGAAAGGCCTTAGGAGAAAGGGAAATTTTGAGAGGTACAGTTAGTTCTGCTCCAACATGTTTAATATGGCTGGGATTAAGCCATTTCTTAAAAACATTTCCTAATCCGCTTTAGTTTGTTCTCTGATAAAATCGAAACGCCACCATAACAAAATAAAATTTAAATAAAAGACTGACAAATTGCTTTCATAAACAATTAAAATTGTGAGATTACATTAAGTTGAACTATTTTTACGAAAAAGAGCGGTGACACAAATCAACAATGGTCATAGTTTTGTAAATTAATATTATAACTCATTTTACGAGACAACTTAGACTTCTATAATTTTTCACTAATTTTTATGTTCTTATCTTTAATTTTCAATAAATAATTTTTTTGTGTAATCAGCATTTTTTAAAAACAGCATATTAATTTTATTTAATTTTGGAAACATTTTTATTTATAGAGAGATGCGATTTCTATGACGACGACTGTATATACACTATATTTAATCAGGCTTCGTTATGCGGATTTCTATTGAAATCTCGGATTCCACATTGATTATATACGATTTTGTTTATTTAATTAAATATTTCAAACATAGTTTAGTTAGAGTAAAAACAAAACAAATAAAATAAAACAATGAAACCAAATAATTTGAGCACAAAGGCACCATTCCCTGATTGAGTAGTAGGGCGATAATTGGAGCATCAAAGGGAACGAAACATGCTGGGATTTGTATGTAAATTTCTGCCTCCCTACCAGGCCCTATCTGCCGTTTATACTCCATACCGATTACCTTTTCCGATACAGTCCGCTGACTTATCTTCCATAAGGCAAACGTCTGTCATGAAAAACAAATTTAAGGGTTGAATAATCACAGTTTAGGCAACAACAAGGATTCTAAATATACGTTTATTCCCATCTTAAATAAATGTTATCCCTTAATGTATTCTTTCCCTTGAGATTGCGAAGAGAAAGATTATTAAGGTAATTTTGGGCATCAAGAAAGGACCCTCATCAATTAATATATTCTCGGACCTTAATGTAATGTCAGCAATAAAATTATACATGATCTCAATTATGAAGAAGCTGTATTTTAGACGGGATGAGCTAGTCGGGAAGATTGACCACCGTTTTTCTTCAAGGCTGGAAAATTACTATAGCTTAGTTGTGCCAAGACCAAAACATACATGGACGACACCCAGACTTGTTATTCCATTGATACTGTTTACGACAATATTCATCTTAATTTTCTCACAGAACTCCTCCAAAATATTCAAATTATTACTACAATGTTAAAATGTGGGTGAAATCCCTCAGTGAAGTAATCATTGCTGAATTATTGAATCCAAAGTACTCATCGCTATAGACATGTCGTCAATGCCAGCCTGCGTCACTCATTCTGATATTTATGCTGTATGCAAGTATACGGGTATGTATTCTTTATTGCCTTTTGATTTTGTCAATTACCGTATCTTACTGTGTACTATGTTATGTTTCTTTATAATTGCTTATTATGTAATTCAATCTTGTATTTACTTGCCTTAATTTTATATCTTGTATATATAAATTTGTATTCTTTACTGCTTTTGGTTTAGTCAATTACTTTTATTTCTGTGTACTGTTTTACTGTTACTTATCATTGTTTTTTGTATTAATTAGATGTTATATAATTCAATTTTATATTTGCATGCCAAAATTTTATATCTTGTATATATGTATATGTATTCCTTATAGCTTTTTAGCTTAGTCAATTACTGGTTCATACAGTGTACTGTGTTACTGTTTCTTTATAATTGTATTTTTATATTCCTTAAGTATTATATTGTTTTTTGCTGTATAGTGTGTTACTGTTTCTTTATTAAAATTGTGCAATATTATTTAAGTATTGTGTTGTATCATACTGTGTATTGTTACTGTTTGTTATTGTACTTTTATTAAATTGCCGCAGGTGTACTCCTTTCCACACACGGGCTCGCCTTAGTGGGATAGTGAATTTAACTTGCACTGAAAACTGACTGTACATTGATTTAAATAAAGAAGTTTAAAAAAAAAAAAAAAAAAAAAAAAAATGTGTACTAAAGAGTGCTATGAATGGTTATAGTTCGTTTTGAAATTAAGGCAATGTGTGGTTTCCGGATAGTGTTCAATAGCCATACTAAATTTTTGACTGAGTAACGTAAGGTCATTTGGTAATCCCTTAGTGTTTACTTGTGGCACGACGCATAGTGGAGAAAAATAACGATTTAGCGGCCAAAATCCTACCACAATATAATCAAGATAAATTAAAACTTCTTTTTTCATTTATGAGCATGGGATTTCCTTTATTTTTTAGTGTAAAAATATAACTCTCGTTACATTTTTTAATATTTTAAATTATTTTTCAGAGTTACTAATTTCAATTTTTTTTTTATTTGATCAATTTATTCTGCATAGGAGCAGAAATGATCAAATCGAACGAAATGACCTATTATTCGCTTCTATAGAAATTTATGTGTGTATAATTGCTTTACTCGGGAATTTAAGACGTATATAGAATTATTTTATAAAGGAAAAAAATTAAAAAAATTTAACTTAACAAACTAATATATATTTTCGATATTTATCCTAGTAATAATTTATTTTTATTTTTATTCCAATGAAAAAAAAAATAAGACCGATTATATAATATGAGGCATGATTTAGGATTTTGCCTGAATTAATGTTAAAAAATATGGTGTATTTAATCTTTAAATCTATATAAAACTGATCGATCGCATTTGATCGATTAATCTCTATCATGGTATTTTATTAAATACTATTATTACTACCTCAACAAAATTAAAGAAAAATTAAACCAAATGTTTCCGATAAAATATTTTATGAATTGTTATTATTATTATTTTTTCTAGTCAACAATCAGTGTTAAATATTTTTACAGATATTTTGATGTTTCAAAAATACATGAGGTATAATAAAAGGCAAAATGAAGTTTGATTAAAGCAATTTTCATTACTCTTATTATTACTTCAAACAAAAAATACAAAAGCACCGTACGCAACTCAAAGTGTTGAAAACGATGTGTTTGGGATTCCTATTTCGTAAAAAATTGTAATATTCACATTCATTTTACAAAATTATAATATTAAAAAAATATGGCGTCGTGTCGGTACGAATTCTCGTTCAAAACCGATGGAAAGAACGATCATGGAAGAACTGATGGGTTGGAAAGATATTCTAATTGAGATAGCATTTTGGCTTGAAAGTTTTGTTGTTCAGGTATGATTGTATGTAATGACCCTTCCTCTCTCCTCTTTAAAAAGCCCTACATTTCACACCTACATACCTTGTCTGCAACTTGAAAAAACCCTGAAACATGCACTGCTCAATAACTAGCTTGCAGTACATTTTTGTAATCAGCTTCTGAAATACATGGCGGCCAAAATCTGGAAATATGTCAAAATAACGTTAAAAATCCGTTATGTCAGCATTTAGCTCAAGTAACTTTTATATAGATTTTCAAATTCCCTATAAGAAACAAACAAATACTTGTAAATACTTTCAAAAATCGAGAGGAAATTCGAAAAAAAATATTTTAGAGAACGTTGGTAGAAAACATATAATTCCATTTTTTTTTTCAAATTAGTGTATTTAAACAAAATATTATCTTATAATACAATTTTTGTTTTCGAGGGATACTTATCATGACAAACCTTTTTGCAGGCCTGGGTGATTCGGATTTATAGGACACTAAAACATGTATTAACGTTGAAAATTTTCATTATCCCAATATATTCTTTTGTAATTAGGTTTTAATATATGTTCGTGGCGTTTTTTACTGGCGATTTCAATAAAAAATAAAAGTTCTTGTAAAGATTTTAAATCAATTATATTTGAAAAATTTTGATCTATGATTTGATGTCCCCATCGTTCAATGTTTTTCTTTAAATTTAGGAAATGATCAATTGTTGAAAGATGACCCGACCGCTTTGCGTCTTCCAAGTCAATATTTCCAGTTCTGCAAACCAGTTTTATGTGCGAATACGAGACTGTGCTTTCTCCTGAGACATCATCGCCAATGCCAAACATATAAACTGCAAATTTTGTTAACCGTCTGTGCAGCGGATTTTATTTTTCGGAAATTAAAGTAATTAAATGATGAAAATGAATTTTTTTCACTCCCATTTTGATCAAGCTAAGAACAATTTAAAGATAAGGAATCTAGGTTGAAACTGATGCATAAAAATAACTTAACTGATCTCTGTTTTCAGAATATGTAATCATTACTGTTTTGGGAGAGGAGTATATTGAGAAGGATTTTTGGAGCCGTAAAAGAAGAACACAAGTGAAGGATCAGAAGCAACGCCGAATTTACAGAATTGTATGGAGAGCCTGATATCCTCTGTGCTATTAGGAAGAACATGCTGAGATAGATAGGGCATGCGGAAAGGATGGAGCCCTGTAGGCTGCCTAAAATGTAGTTGAATGGTGCACCAGGAGGGAAAAGGAAAAGGGAAAGACCCAGGCGGCGGTGGATTGAGGACTTGGAGGAGGATTTGAGAAGGATTGGGGTTGGAAATTGAAGGAGTCTTGCTGGAGATCGCGTGGCATAGGGAAGAACGGTGGCAGGGGCCCAGGTCCTACAAGGACTGTAGCGCCCAACAGTGAGCGAGTGAGTAAACATTATTGAACAAGTAAACATGATTTTATAAACACAGAGAGTATTGAAATATTGAAAAACGCTACAAACGTATTATACAAACCAATATTAAAGTTCTTTTACATTTCGGTAAGCAGAACTTTTTTTTTTTTTTTTTTTAATAGAATTATTGCTATTTACAACTGTATAATGATATACATCTAGTAAATGAGATACAAGATAAAAATGTCATGGATTCACATGTGGGGATACTACCCATTGGCAGCTCCCCAAAGACTATGTTAAACTAGAAGGTCTCGTGGCCATCTTCTTTTCAGACGCCTCGGAGGATTATCAGGGATTGTAGAGGAAGCAAGGATTGAAACAAGTGGATTAGAGTGGGAATGGAGTTTGTCATGAAAGGAGTGTTACCTGGTTCGCGCCAAGTCAGCAACATAGGGAACGTTAAGGTCTTAATGGATGAGTTTATTTGTGACAAAATAAGGAGCGTTGAGGATTTTTCGAAGGATTTTTGATTGCAAGGATTGGAGACGGGAAGAATTTGATGGTTTAGTAGAGCCCCAAATCTCTACTTCGTTAGTCCATATCGTTCTGATGATCGTCATATAGATGAGCCTTTTGTACTTAAGTGGAAGGTTAGAGCGTTTGTCTAGTAAGTGTTGAAGTAGTTGAAAACGTCGGGCAGTTTCTTGTCTTGTATGAGGGTTCCAAGTAAGACGTTTGTCCAGGTGCAGTCCTAGGTATCGGATCTGTTCAACCGGGACAAGAGGAGTGTTATTGAAGGATACTGTTGTAAGCAGAACTAAAAATCTCTCTAACAACATTATATTTTTATAATCTGATAAATTGTTACTTTTTAAGAAAGAGTACGATGGAATGGTCTTTGCCAATTTTGTATAATTGTTTTTATATTCTAGTATTATTAGGCTATTGGGTATACCTGAATATAATCGGGAACATGAAATCCCTTACAAGTACACCCGGAAGCTACCTGAAAAGAAATAATACTTGGTCAGCTCTAAGCCAGAGCAAGCCATCGAGGGGAAGATAACATAATGTTGGATAAGAAAGTGATCGTTGAAGAGAGAGAGAAAGAGAGAGAGGGGGGGAGGGATAAGACTGAGCCATCGTTAGTGATATTGGCCAGGGGGTGGAAGGGTGAGGGGTGAAATGATCATTCCAAAGGACGCGTTATAGCGGCAATGTCGCCCTAGCCGGGATATGACATTGTGGCTCTAACGGTGTCCCGAGCCTTCAACATCTCTTAATCTCTTACATAAACGTCTTACAGCCTTTAACATTTATCTACAAGAATCCGAATGTATACTAATCCCACTTTATGATTTCCAACTGATCCATTTTGGAGGGAATTCATATTTCGAAAAAAATGAATAGCTCCATATTTATTGCACTGGTCTGCAACGAAATCCTCCTTCAAATAAAAATATGATAAATACGAATAGATTAATACGCTAAATCGATGTTTTCTTTCCATTTTTTTCCATCACATATAGAAGTTTTTTAAAGTATGTTTTTTTTATATTCTCATAATTACGTGTTTTATTTTGTCTGACGGCAATAAATATCCTACTATTCCTCTTGCACACGCAACAAACATGAAAGAAAATTATGGAAATATGAAGTTGTTATTGGAAAAAATTAAATATTCACAGTATACGTGGAATATTTGTGCTGATCTGAAAGTTGTTGCAATGTTAACTGGACTGCGAGGTGGATATATCAAATTGTGTTGCTGTTTATCCGAATGGGACAGTCGTGCTAGGAAAAATCATTACATAGTAAAAAATTGGCCACAAAGAATAACTTTGATCCCTGGAGTCAAGAATGTAAAAGAAGAACCTTTAGTTTCAAGTGATAAAATTTTTCTACCACCTCTCCAAAATGTTTGTTAGATCCATGAACAAGGACGGTGGAGGTTTTCATTATTTCAAAACTAAATTTCCTAGAATCCGCGACGCGAAATTGAAACAGGGAATATTTGTGGGTCCCCAAATACGAGAGTTCATGAAGGACTCAAATTTTAAAGTACATTGAATGAAGCTGAAAAGATAGCATGGACCGCTTTTGTAGAAGTATGTCATAATTTTCTTGGAAACAAAAAAAAAGAACTACCGTGAAATCATCCTTGAACTTCTTTCTTCAAATGCAACATGCCCCTACAAATTCATTCCTTGATTCTCATATGTACTTTTTAACCGCTAATCTTGGAGCAGTATCAGATGAACATGGCAAAAGGTTTCATCAAGACATATTGCACATAGGAAAACGCTATGATGGAAAATGGTCAGAATCGATGCTTACCGATTTCTGTTGGTCGCTTCGTCGCGAAACACCAATAGAAAATATGAAAAGGAAGAAAACTAAACAGTGAAATAATTATTAACAACCAGCAATGAGAGTATCTAATAATTCCTGGGTTTTGTAACACACTTATTCAACATTTGTGTCAGTTTGAACAATTATAATATATTTTTTTAGCAAAAAGGTGAGTTTTATTTGAAGTACTATTGTAAAACAAATTATATGTGATAGGGAAGATTTTTTTTTTTTTTATTATTTATTTAATGGTATTTACAACTGTATAATGGAATACACAAGTAAATTTGAGTAGAAGATAAAAAGGCATGAAAGACATGTAGAGAAGCTTCCCAATGGAAGCACTCTAAAAATATCCTAAACTAGAAGGTCACGGGGCCATCTTCTTTTCAGACGCCTCGGGGATTGTCAGGAATTGAAGAGGAGAAAGGATTGAAACAAGAGGATTAGGGTGGGAATGGAGTTTGCCATGAAAGGAATGGTATCTAGATCGGGCCAAATTAGCAACATACGGAACATTAAGGTCTTTATGAATAAGTTTATTCGTGACAAAGTAAGAAGCATTGAGGATTTTACGCAGGATTTTGGTTTGTAGGGATTGGATACGGAAGAATTCGATGATTTAGTAGAGCCCTAAAGCTCTACTCCGAGGGACGATTTAATACTATATTTCTATTCGTCATTGTCTAATTTATCATTCGTATGCATGAAATAAAAAGGAGGGATATTTTTTTTTATTTAAACCAGTATTATTTTATGAAATATTCAAGCCGAACAGAAAATCCCAGCTTATAGTTTACAACAAATTACTGAGAAAAAATACTGAATTGATTAAAATAATAAACTACAGACCTTAACGGTGGTTAATACTTATTATTATGCTACCAACTATACCTTACATCATAACCTGAACATAATAATAATCCAAATTCCAACGAAACCTTATGCATCATCCTAATCCTCTAGCACAATCAAAACCCCTGACCTCGAAGATTGAAACAGCATAATCCCTTAAGATTTGTCAACATTTATACTTGACTTCTGACACTGGACTAGTTTTCCTCTCCACCACCTTACCTCAGTTCAGAAAGTGTTTGCAGTCCAATGGCCGTGCAATGAGGTGATTAGGTTCAGATCGCGCTCAGCCACCTGGTTGTATTCATAATTTTTTAGTACCAACTTTAAAGAAGCTGAAGAAGCCCCAGGAGGGTTTCCATACCCCAGGATCACGGCTAAAATAAGTCATTATTCTACCATAGAAAGGTTTCGAACTCTTGTTGTAGAAAGCAGTAGACTAGTGTTCCATCCACAACACAACAGCGCTCTTAACCTATTCTAGCCTTCACTAAAATCCAAAAACATCATCTCAAGATAAAATAAAGAGGTAAATACTGAAGAGGTAAATAAAGAAATACAGGAAATACAACTGAAGGAAATACAAGATCCAGATGATTAGTACCACGCACTCTGTTTTACATTTTATCTTTCCGAAGAGAAAGCTACCAATTTATAAATTTTGACTCGAAAAAGAGTGACTTGATGAAACCTCCTTTTTTATTTATTATTTTTTTGTTTTTAATATTTTATTTTTTAAATTCTGATATTCTGGGACAATGTCCCATTGGAACAGGAACAATGAAAAAAAATTGCTTATGGTCTAGTTAATTTTATTTATTTATTTTTTTTAAAAATAATTTTGTTTCTAAATGAACAGTAGTAATAGTGATATGAGACCACATCCATACAATATATACCGAAAATAATGATAAAGTAAATTACATAAAATATAATATATACGAGTATACAAAAAACAAAACAAAACGACCTATAATTGAGATAAATACAAAATGAAAAATAAATTAACATCATACACCCAGTTATAACTATATACAATATGTTACTAACTATATATAATAAAATATTTCAACAATCCAATACATCTATGAATCTTTGTATAGTTACACATACGTGGAGCACGCAGTTATATAGACATATATTTATACTATAAATACCTCTATTTACAATGGAACGGACGATTGAAATTCCAGCAGGTAATGGAAGAGTGGGTGTTTCACGAATTGAGATAGGCAGGGAATTCCGAAATAATAATGAGCGAACGAGAAAGGATTTGAGAAAGGACGCTGTTCTATGTGATGGGATATAAATATTGATTAATTGGGTTCTAGTATTCAACGAAAGGTTGTCAGGGGTTCAGGGGTGAGGAGGGTGAGGAGCTCAGTTATATAGGTAGGTTTTCTATTTTTTGAGGTTTGGAATAGGTAGGAACCATGGAAATATTGCCGTTGAACAAAAGATTAAAGCCACTTTAACTAATGTAATTGTAATTGCCAGAAATATGGTCACGTCTACGGGCTCAAAAATAAGTCTAATAAAGCAATTCATTACATTATAATCGCATCAAACTTGTGATTCATTAAGCCATAACTTCAAAATATATTTATTGTGTATAATATTAAAATATATATCCATTTATAGCCTCCTATCATTCTTAATGAAATGATAAGTCATAGCTTTCCAACCAAAAGCGTAAACATATTTTCGTATTGCAACAGTCACCTTGGGAAAAGTAGGAAACTTTGAGACTTGAAAAATTCTTTCAATATACTATTAATAAATCTGTGAGGCTTATATACGTCACCCTACGAGGCCTATATTTAGGTTTGAGCCATCTTTCTTAGATACTTCGCTTCTTCTTCCTCAGATCGGGGAGCGTACGACTGCCTGTCCGCGTTCTTTGTCATTGTCTGTAAAAGGCTTAAATCAAGTTTCAGTCCAGATGGGTAGAACTCCCCATTCCGATAGGATAACTTCTAAACTGGGAATGTTGTTTTCCTTGTGGTAGGGTATTGACGGGCTTAAATTATATTCTTTGTAATTGTTAGCAGGTTTTAATTGAGTTATAATACACTTTTCTAAAACAATATTAATACTGTGAGAGTTCATTAATACGTTTCACTATTATCCATGATTTTCTTCAGAAAAACTTCAAATATATCCACTCCACAGTAATAAAAAAAATATAAATATATCTACTTGATATCCACCCACAGAAAAATAAGTAGTGCCAAATGAAATTTTCCCATAAGGTTATAAACTCTCAAAATAAGAATAAGTATTCAGAAAATTAACTATTTCTAAGAATATTCGGACATTTCAAGGAACTATTACTCTTCTATCGTTTGGTTTTAAGGTTTCCGGATTTCAGAAAAACTTCTTTATTTAATTAGCTTTAAAACGGTGCAAAACAAATCTGCCTTCATTGGCAATCAAGAGTAGGAGGAGGCGAGAATTCAGAAAAAAAAAGATCAAAAAGAAAATTTATGCTTAATATATGTCAGGTAAATGTCTACTCATATTGTGGGATCCGAAACTAGACCTCAAGAGAAATAAAAAAAAATCATGTGACACATAGTCCGATTGTCAACGGTAAGGGAGGAAAATCGAATTTTCAGATTTTTGGTGTTCAAGGAAGACCATAGATAACCGCAAAAGCCTCAAAAAAATTGTTTTTTCTTAATTGTTAAGAATCGGACTATGGATCATTAAACTTCTGTTCTCTCTCAAGGTCTTGTATCAGATCTCATAATATGATGAGAATTTTAAGAGACACCCTGTATAATATAAATAAATATATTTAAATTTTTTAAATTAATTTTATTGATGTTTGAAACATAAAAGAAAAAAACCTGGGATTAAAGGAGGTATATCAATCTTGGTCTGCAACGAATGAGATATTCAGGTCTTTATAGGTGACTTTTCGCGACGAAGTATGATACATCAATGATTTTTCGGAGAAGTTTATATTGAAGGTATTGGTTGTGGGAGAAAGATTAAGTTCAGTGGATCCCCATAACTAAATCCCATGCATGTAGGTCTAATTATGGTATAACAAATTCAAAAAGTCTAGACCCCCAACAGCTTAAAATCGGTCTCGAGAACACTGCCGTTTCAGCAGTTTTTTTGAAGAGATGGTTGATGTTGAATAGATATTTTTGTAGTGGATTAGGATGATGGGACAATTAATGAATACTGCTAGAGAATTCATATATATATCCAGATTAGTAATCTAATTAAAAGTAAAAAATTATGTAATATGTAATTGTTGTGTGTGTGTGTGTGTGTGTATTTACGCATAAAACCTACATACCCAGAATCGGAAGAAATTTTTTATATTTTTGGAAAAACGTTCATTTTCTCCTAGAAAAGTAGGGAATATAAATTTTGTATTAAAAAAGAAAATCTGTACCTATCTTTACGACCCATGTTGGGTATTGAGTTCAGTATATGAAGGCATAGGTACATAGGTTTATATAAAAACAGCCGTGCATTGATGTAGATCAACTACTTCTGATATTATCCATAATTTTCAGGTACCCACTTTAAAGAGGCCGGGTGTGCTCAGGGGGTTTCGAACCCCTGAAGCTGAGAAGGGTAGACTAGTGCTGTATCCACGAAACAATCTATCACTACGAGAATATCATTGTACTTCTTTTGCTTTTTGTCTTATTTCGACACGCTTTTTCCTAATGAATGGCTCAACAAATAATTCTCTAAGTTAATAAATGTGCATATTTTTTTTTAACATACTTTTTAGGACACCATTTCCTGAATAGGTCTAGAATATATTTAGATGTTTTGAAATCTGATTAAGGAGCGCTGCCAAATTACTCCCTCAGGAATGTAATTTTATAATTAAAAGATTAAATTACATAAGTAAATCTGTAAAATGTTTTAGAAAACATTTAGTCTTGTTTCCTCTTTTTACCCTCTTCATTGTTATAATTTTGTTGAATGTTTATATTTTTTTATTACAATACGGGAACCCTTTTTTATACATGTAGACCGATGACATAGCTGGGGTATTTGTTGTATGTTATTTAGGTTACTTGGTTTTTTTTTAACTATACAAGTTGAATTCATAATATTCTACATTTTAAAAATAAACTTCCATATCCTTTTTTATTTATGCTTCTTTATTTTAGTATGTGATTAGGATTACTTACAAAAAACCAAGATATTAATGAAGAATACAAACTATCTAATAGCAAAAGGATGGCTTATTACTTATTTTGATATAAAAACAAGAAGACATATTCTGTTTAACTTTAATGAACTTCTTGGGATCATTTCTAAGTTCTGACAACAAAAAAATATTTATTTAAATAAAATATTCAGGAACAGTCTCTTCTTTTAAGCCATTAAACCATAAAATCAAATCATTTATTTATCCATGATTATAACAATTTACGTTTCCAGGCTTATACGCCTCAATTTAATATTATATTAATTTCAACAGTTAACAATAATAAAAATCATAATTAAATAATGTTAATCATAGTATAACAAATTAAATTAGTATTTTATTTCTACTTACATAAATCATATCAATCAATATAATCAAATTCTTAAAATTTCATTATTTATATTTGATAATGGTTATTTTTTCAACTTCATTAGCCATCAAGTATTGCAATATTACAATTTTTAATAGATTCATATTCTATTAAAACATTCAACATAAGGCAAGGAGTAGACTAAACTTCACTCCCACTCCCCAACCTTTATACCAATGCATTAATGCATATGTAATTTTTTTTTTTTTCAATATCAAATATTAATAACAAAACATTACTTATGGTTGGAGGTCATTGCCTTATGTTGAATGTTTTAATAGAATATGAATCTATTAAAAATTGTAATATTGCAATGCTAATGAAGTTGAAAAAATGACCATTAATAAATTTAAATAAGGATATTAATAAGAATTAGACAATATTGATAGATACGATTTATGTAAGTAGAAATAAAAACTAATTTCATTTGTTATAATATGATTAAAAATTATTTCATTATGATTTTTATCATTGTTAACCGTTGAAATTAATATAATGTTAAATCGTTAATAGTTGATGACCAAAAATTCTGAAGATGAGGCGTGTGAGCCTCAAATGTAAATTGTTAAAATAATGTGTTTAAAAGAAGAGACTGTTCTTAAATATTTAATTTAAAATTATATAATCTTCATTATTGGGTGAATATAAAAAAAATAATAATGTGAAATAATTTCCAAAATATCTAATATTCTCGTAATACCAGTAACCTATCAATCGGTCAAAGTAATATGGTATATTTGTGAATTATTTTTTTATTTTTTTTTAATTCTCTGCTAACTACAGTAACATAAGACAAAACTCAGTTTAAAAGCAGTTGGTAACACTTTTTTAAAGTAAATTGTTGTGGAAATCATTTTAAAAATCACTTAACTGATATTTAACCTTGACCTGCGTGTCTTAATTTTTTAGAGGAAATCATGTAAAAAGTCTGTTCTAATTTAACACGAGTTTTTGTTTCAGAACAAACTACACACAAACAAAGAGGCAAATAGCATTTTTTGTGACCGGATGCGAACAGCGGAAAAATGTAAACCCTCGATATTTTTAGAACGAGGCGAGAAAAAAAAAAAAAAAAAAAAAAAGACGCAGGAGTGGGTGAACATGCTTTAATATTTTCTTCTGGAAAAAATAGCTACAGATTTCCTTTTAGTAAACTTTTATCTTCCCATTGATATTCTTAGCAACTTTTTCACCGACATCAAAGAACCAGAAGTGCCACTTTATATCATGCGTTTTTCACCTTTTTGAAGAATATTTTGACTTTACTTAACTTGAACTAACTATATTGATTTGAAGCTAAATAGGCATTAATTTCAAGTAGATATCCTAATTGTTTAATATTGTCTGATTGGGCTTGACTAACCGATTTTCAAAATTTCTTTTTCTGAAGCACCTTTAATTGTGTTGATTATAAATAATTCATCATTTCAGGAAGTTAGCCTTGATAAAAATGAATAAGCATGGAATAGGAATGATTTTGATAAACAACTGATGGAGAAAATAACAGATTTATATATATATATATATATATATATATATATATATATATATATATATATATATATTTTTTTTTTTTTTTTTGTTAAATCCTTTTTCTGAAAAAAACGAATAGAAATACAATATATAATTGGAATGATAAAGATTTTAGAAAAAAATTTCTAACATATATAAGACGATGATAGAGAGTGACGAAAAGTAAAATAGTTAACAATAATTTCTATTGTTATTTCATTTAATATAAAATAATTCTTTCCATAGATTCATAATTTGATTCGTAATTGTTTTTTTTTAACTTTCACTTTTTTTTTTAAATTTCTTAAATATTTTTAAGAGCGGCGAGAGGGTGAAAGTCGAATGTTGTATAAAACCAGTTTGATTTATTCTTTTATGTTTAACTATGAGTTAACAATAACTGACTCCGAAACGATAAAAAAAAAACCCAATAAATTAGGGGGTCACCTGTGGTGTAGTAATTATCACGGCTGCCTTTTTTTATTTTGTTATTCCGACGTTACTTTTTTATTATATTATTATTATTATTATATTAATCGTATGACGTTATTTTATTTGTTTTTTTTAATAATTGATATTATTAAATCTATATTGATTTAAACTTGATGAGTAGGTAATTATCAGTTTAATGTCCATCAAACATGATAAGGCGAACCTTCTCAAAAATTTCGGCTTTAAAGATATTTTCGTTTTTGAGACTGTGGTGACCTAATAATTAAATGAGTAGTCCTTCGCTTTTATTAATATAGATTTACTAATGTCTAAAGTATCAATTTTAATTTAGATTACAAAATCTGGATTGATAGATGCTTTCATTTCTACTATAATAATTATAGATTGCCACTTTTGACTCGTCATTATAGTTCGATATGTTATGTTATTCTCGAGAGATACTTAACTTGATAAAAACATGTGGGATTAATTATAACTTTATTATAAATAGTTTCCATTGTAGATTTTTATGTTTAAATTATTTTACAGCTTTCACTGTTTGTGTATAACAAAAAAACATCAAACATCTTATATTGATAAACATTTTTTTTTTAAATAGATTTATTGCTATTTACAACTGTATAACGATATACATCTAGTAAATGACATAAAAGATACAAATGTCATTATTCACATGTCGGGATACTACCCATTGGCAGATCCCCATGATAAACATTTAGATTTGATAAAAAATAATACTTTCGGTTCAAAACTTTCGAAATTGCATATCCAAGACGCTAATATGAAATAATTATATAAAAACATCCTGTCATAAGCCTGATGTTTCCGTCAAACTAGTAGGGGAGTCTTGATAAATTAAGTTCAGAAAACGGTGGAAATATTTTTTAAGGTTACAGAAAAATGGCCTAAAATCTATGGCCAAGGTAACAGGAACCAAACCCGAAAGATGACCCTTAGAGTTTTTAAAGAGAGTAAAAAATCCTTGGTTATCCCGTCCTTGCGAGATGTAAAATGGTCGTCAAAAGCCTGTGCGATGTCAAGTACTCGTTAAAGACTCTTACCCCAATTAACCCAGGATAGGTAAAATTCAGAACTACCATGTTGCATTATCCTATTGGCCATAGTAGCATACAAGTCAAATACTTTTAAAACTTTGTAATATAATCTGAATTAACACACTTAGGTTTGAAATATTCTAAAAGTAAACATTTGTTAATAAACTTTTCATTGAAATAATAGAACAAATAGCCCAGAATAGAAACAATAAGGGCATCACTGTGAAGCAAGTTTGTTCTTGAAGGTCATTAATGCCTACACTTGAAGGGAGGGTGGCAACTAGGAAGGGATCTGTCATTTAAGGGCATCAAACTAGCTTCTAATGACTTCTAAGGGCCTCCAAGGAGCTAAATATACACAGGGCCAAAGGTTTTCATTTAGAGAATCAGAGAACAAAACTTTAAGGAGGATAAAATCAAGACATCTTGAATTGCTGTCGTATTCAATCCTCATAATCCAAAATCCTTATTTTGTCCCAAATAAAATCATCATGGTTGATAACAAACCTTAAATAAATTTATGTTTTTAGATTAAATTTTTCTCCGCAATAAGTTGTTGGTACTTGTTCGGACTTATAAGTTTCTTGTGCAGTAACTATAACAATAAAACAATAAGACGAGTTATTATAAAGAGTTGTTACCTTACACTCTCGCTCGAATACAAATTTATGTGTGTGTAAACCTATCCCATTTTCCGACAATTTAAAATATTTGGGTATAATATTAGCAAAAAAATTCTAATTTAAGAAATCTTTGCTACAAATTTAGAGTATTAAAACCTATATTAAATAATAAAACATTGAAACAGTGTAATACTCCTTAGCTCAATCTATTCTTACATATGAGATTGCCACTTGGGGAAGTGCTTCTCATAGTTTACGTAAAACCTTTAAAAGTTTCGTGAAATACGTTGAGAAAAAACAAAAGATTCAACACAAAATTATTATTTGAAGAATTTCATGTTCTGAATATTAGACAATTATATATCAAGTGTTCGTGTTTCCATATTTTGAATAATTCAGTAGTTCAATAATGGAACTAAAATGTTAATAAATTACTAGAAGATATAAGGTAACTAATTTGGATTTTTTTGCAGTTTGCCTACTTTTAAAATAGAGATTGTTCAGGTTGTCAAAAGCATCTAATCCTTTCTGTCCTAAGTCCGCCGAACAAAAGTAAATGTTCCTTATTATGTCACCAACTATACCCTGCACAATGACTTCAATATCTCCTTTGTTATAACCCTCATTTAATTTAAATTCTCTAATTGAGTAGAGATTTGGGCCTCTACTCAACCATCAAATTCTTCCTGTCTCCAATCCTTGCAATCAAAAATCCTCAATGCTCCTTATTTTGTCACAAATAAACTTATCCATAAACACCTTAACGTTTCCTATGTTGCTGACTTGGCGCGTGCCAGGTACCTTTCATGACCAACTCCATTCCCACTCCAATCCACTAGTTTCAATCCTCGCTTCCTCTTCAATCACTGATAATCCTCCGAGGTGTCTGAAAAGAAGATGACCCCGAGACCTTCTAATTTAACATAGTTTTTGGAGAGCTGCCAATGGGTAGTATCTTCACATGTGAATCCATGACATTTGTATCTTGTATCTCATTTACTAGATGTATATCATTCTAAAGTTGTAAATTGCAATAAATCTATTTAAAAAAAAAAGTTTTAATTCTCAAAGTTTAACCAGAACCTTGTGCACTTTCCTAATCCTTTAGCCCAATCCCTTTCCAGTTCCACCAGTCCCAACAACCTCTACGAAGGTTGAAGCGGCAGTGGCCACGAAATCTTTTATAAATGTACACAAGGAGTTATGGGCTGAATCTCCACACGAGTGCGGAATGTTTGCAGCTTAGCGCTCTAACTCGGCCTCCATATCCATTGAGAGAGAAGCGCTGGGATCTCTTGAGTCTTGATTTTCTCTCTGCAAACGAGAGGATAAGCCTGGATTTGGGTTCCCCGGCTGATTATGAATATTGCGCCTATGCAAGAGTGTGCTTAAGATGTTCATTTATTCATTATTACTTATTTTTTCCCAGCGTTTCTTTTGTTTCACTCAGTATTTCTTATGTTCAACAGGGGCTCCGAGTTGTAGACTATATTTCCTCAGCTCTTGAATGCAAAGAGTATTGTTCTGGTGCGTTTCTGGACATTGCGCAAGCTTTTGACCGGGTATGGCACACTGGATTACTCTTCAAGCTGAAAACCCATTTACCCCAGTCTCTATACCTCATTCTCCGATCCTATCTCTCAAACCGTTCCTTCCGCGTTCGCTGTGGTGTAGAATTTTCCAACCTTTATCCCGTTGAGGCCGGTGTTCCTCAAGGCAGCGTCTTGGGACCCGTCCTCTACATCCTTTACACTGCTGATATTCCTACACATCCTGATACCTTTCTGGCAACTTTTGCAGACGACACCGCCATCCTATCATCCAGTTCCAATCCTGAAACAGCATCCTTAAACCTGCAAAGACACCTTTCTCTTATCGAAGACTGGTGTAATGCTTGGCGCATAAAGGTGAACGAAGCCAAATGCAAACACGTAACCTTCACTCTTCGACGAAACTCCTGTCCGCCAGTTTACTTCAATTCCATTCCAATTCCTCCTTCAGATACAGTCCGGTATCTTGGCTTACTATTAGACAAAAGATTGACTTGGAACCCACATACAAGACTTAAAAGACAAGAACTCAACCGACGATTCGGACAGTTATACCGACTACTCAACAGAAAATCTGAACTTACAGTTGACAACAAATTATTAATTTACAGGACAATACTGAAGCCCATCTGGACCTACGGACTTGAACTGTGGGGGACAGCTAAACGTACTAACATCAAACGCATTCAATCCTTTCAATCCAAAGTCCTCCGTACAATAGTAAATGCTCCTTATTATGTTTCCAACTATACCTTGCACCACGACCTTAATGTTCCTTTTATTTCAGACCTGATTCCATCCAAATTTTCCAAATTCCACCAGAATCTCATTCATCATCCTAATCCTCTAGCTCAATCCCTATCCAGCCCCACCCATCCATACAACCCACCTAGAAGGTTGAAACGGCAGTGGCCTCGTGACCTCTTATAACATGTATATTGGAGTTCTAGCATTGGCTAGATTCTCCACTCACGTGCTGTATGCTTGTGAATTGTATATAGGTATGAGTGACTATTGTATATATTTTTATTGATTTTATTTTGTATATATGTATATTTTATTATTATTATTATATAAATTTATAGTTTTGTATATATCGTGTGAATGTAGTATGAATGTTGTACGTTATCACTATTAAAAATGTCCTGAATTGGACAGATTGTAATATTGCACAATAAATAAAAAAAAAAAAAAAAAAAAAAAAAAAAAGTATTTCTTATATTTCTCTTTATTTGTTGTAAATATAGTAAGAATGTACTCTCTTGTCAATATCAACTCTTTTCCCAAATAGGACAGAATATAATTTATTCAAAAATACATCGAATATAAAAAAAATTATCATCAATCACCGATTTTGTATATGTGTTCAGAGGTTTAATATAGCATATCCATATCCAAAAAGTTTTATTCATCTTAACAATTCTACAGCATTATCATGTAGTTATCAGAAAAGGTGACTATTAATCCAATAGCAAAAATGTAAAATTAGAGAACAATATGGGTTACAGTAAAATAAGGTTGACATAAACTAGAGAGTTAAAACTGTTGAAATTTTCTTGAACTGATTTAAGACTCCATTTGTAAAAAAGTATAACTAGCAATCGCAGTTTTTGCTTATTTTAACAATTACAAGACAAACAATCCAACCATCCACTTAAAGGCAAAATATTAGTTTACATGACTATATTATGGCCTATTTAGGCTGATGAATTTGAATATCGGTTTTTCACTATCCCATCCAATTCCGCTGGAAATCAATTCTCAAAATCTCAAATCCTTCGTTTAGTCCCTAATGTTGCTTAGTCACAAATACGATCATCTATCACTCTTGATGTTCCATATGTTGTCGATTTTACCAAAACTAGATACCATTTTTTGACGACAAACTTCATTCCCACTTCTTGCTCCCTCTTCGATCTCCGATATTCATCATAAGCGTCTGAAAAGAAGATGGTCTTGGGCCCTTCAACTCTATTTTAGTAGTGTTTACCAATAGATAGTATTTTTACGAGACCGCCTTGCCACAGTATCTTTTTTTTTTTTTTTTAATTATTTTATTGATATTACAACTGTACAACTTACATAGTACAATAATTAAATGGGCTAAAACAGACAATAGGCTTGAAAAAGACATGAGAAGAATCTACCCAGCGGTAGCACTTCAATGATTATTTGTTCAGCAGGTCTCGAGGCCACCGTCTTTTCAGACGCCTCGGAGGATTATCAGGAATATATGTCGATGAGAGGATGCGGACAAGCGGGTTTGTATGAGCTGGTAATTTGGAATGAAAGGAGGTGTATCTTTTTTGAGCGATTTCTGTAGCTAGTGGCATATTCAGGTCTCTATGGATGAGTAGGCACAGTATCTTAATTATTAATATTCACAAATCGTATTTTTTATTATTACAGTTTTACATTTTAAAAAAAAAAATCTAAAAATCGTTTATTATCTTTATTTAATTTTGTCTATACTACTTGAAATATTTGAAGCAACGTTGAACAAAATGTTCTTCATCATAGGTATTCTTTCACATTATAAATATTTTTTTAAACAACAGTTTTAATTTCAGTTTTCTAAAAGAAATCCTGAAATTTCCCCTTTATCTGCATTTAATGAATTTCACGTTAATGTATTTTTTTAATTTAAAACTTTTAATAAGTACATTGTTCTATTCAAATGTTTTTACCATGGAATATTATTATCAATGCTAAAGTTAACGAAGAACTGTCATATTTTATAAACTTAATATATAAAATAAAAATAATTTTGACTCTGAGTCTTAGAATATTTTAATCATTTTTAAATGCTCTGTTTTTATGGCCGTTGTTCTCCGAGTCATGAATTTCAGATGGCAAGCACTGGTTATTGATTTAATTGTATCAACAAACTGAATTTTTTATCAAGAAAGAATAGATAGGCTCAGAAACTTTCTTCGAAAGACTATCAAAAATAACCAAAACAATAACTTCTATACTTTTCAGAAAATGTATAAATTTTTCGGGAATTAGTGATTAAGAATCAATCGGTAAACTATGATTGAATAATGTTATTTTAATTTACCTATATATGAAATATTTACAGGAAGGGAAAATGATAATCGTAAAATTAGAGATTTCACCTAGGTCAAAAAAATTATCTATGTGGATGTGTGTGTGGGGAGTCTAACTCCAAAAGGATAAATCGTACGAAACTATTTTTTTTTTTTAATTTAAGATAAATATATACCTGCGATGATACAGAAGTTTTTTGTTTTTTAAAAATTTAAATGGACTTACTAAAAGAGCAACATTTTACCATGATTTTTCCATTTGTTTACGATTTTCTCGAATACGGCTCCTACGATTTTGGTTAAACTCTCTGTACTAACGTGATTTTACCATCTTGAAATAGTCTGACATGGCTTAGGACAAATACAAATTATTTTTCTAAAGTGATTTTAATTTTGTTTATTAGAAATAATTCTGCTAGGTTAGAATCGATGAAAAGTTAGGTGAATATTAATTATAAAGAAGAATTTGATAACTAATTTAAGGAAAAACAGCACAAATATATTTTTCGATTAATTTTCTTTTTCTGAATATTATAGCAGTATTATATATGTATAATATATCATTGGAGAGATAATGATTTTTTTGGAAAATTGCTACCTAACATACAAAGTTATAGAAAGCAATGCAGAGTGACCAAAAATGGATAAAATTGAGTATTGCTGTATATAATAATTTATATTGTTGCATTATTTGATTTGAAATAAATGTTCCCATATAAACAATATAATTCTTATTTCAATTTCAAATTTAATAATGGCTTAATTTCGAGAAACGAAGCAAATGAAAGTATGTAAGTTGCGCGGGAAAATATCCAAGCTGCAGTGATTTCAGCACCGTTGAAGTCACTGTGACATAGAGGATAATCAGGCATTCCAGTTATTTCAAAAAGGAAAACAATTAAATCTCTTATGAAAAATAAACTCTTAAAAAAAAGGGAATGACAGCTTTTCTAAACAACAAAAAAAAACAAAACAAGAAGAACAAAAAAAAAAAACTGGAGCATGTGACTAAAAATAATTTTAAATCTGTGATTCAACTATTTTCAGGGTCACATTGTTTTCGTTTTTGTCCCATAGTGTCATCATACAATAAATCCCTTACATTTTTTTCAATTAATCTTATAAATAATAAATTGAAGTATAGTTAATTTAAAAAAATCCTCAAATATTCTACAGCTTCTTTTAAAGGTTTTTACTTAATTAAATTCGCAATTTAGTCAAGAAATATGTTAACTATTTATATATAAAGAAAATATTTTAGTCTTATTACATTTATATGTCGAGTAAAGTTACACGCAGTTAAAGGAAAAAAAATATGTAAAAAAAAATGAATAGTCCTTAAAATATTCAGTGCTTGTTGTACGTGTTTATAAAAACAAAGACGTTCTTTATGAAGAGGTCAGGAAAAATACTTTATTAAAACAGTACCTTTTTAAAATTCTATTAACCAAAGACACACACTTATATACATATGCGCATGTTTTACATTAAAACCGATTTTAAGTATTTGGTTTTAAGGGTTCGTTTTTTTTTGTTTTTCTTGGAAACCAAATCGCTATTTTGTTGAATAATAATTTTCGAAATGTCTCCTTGGTATAATATTCGACATAAGCATTATAAAATAATAGGTCTTGATTGTGATAATGTATATAAAGAGAGTCAACGTACAATAAATTTACTACTACGAAGACTTTTAGTATTGTTATATAATTACTGTGAATAATTAAATTGTTTTTATGTAAACATGATAACTAACATTTCTTTTTTAGGTTGAGTATTGATTTCAGATTTGTTTTTTGGTATTATGCCATACTCCTTCCTTACATTTGCCTTCAAGAGAAAAAAATAAAAGAAATGAAAATTTGTACTAAACTTTTTGTAATGTAATATTTTTATTTTCTTATCAAAGTTTCGAAAATGCTTTCCACCCTCTCCATTATCTAGGTATCCACGATATTTATTGTTTTGTAAATGCGCTGTATAATAATAAAGTATATTATATATATTTTACCCAACGATAAATCTTAAGGATACTTGTGTAGAAGCTGAAGCGCGGGAGAAATCCCTGAATAGTCCATAAAAAAAAGAAAAAAAAAAAAAAAAAAAAAGAAAAAAAAAGAAAATAATACATTACAAATAATTATTATTATCTCAATTTTATTATTTCGCATGAAGGAAATGATGTAAACAGTAAATAATTTGAACTAAATAATTTTTGATAATAAAAAAAAAAAAGATCTTTATTGATATTTAGCGTGTATGTGTGTGAAGAAAGTCAACGTAGTGACAATAAATTTACTACTACGCAGACTAAGACAGATTGAATAATTAGTTATGACAATAATAAATATATAACAAATTATTTCAAATACTAATATCCTCGCATATTCTAAAATCAAAATAACATAACCAATTAATGTAACAATTAAAAAAATTAAAAATATTTATATGTTTAAAAGTAAAAATAAATTTGCTATTTTCTCCATCATTTCGTTATAAAAGTCTTTCATCTTGGATTTTTACCTGTTTACTATCATCAATGCTTACAACATGAAATGGTTATTTTTATTTTTTCTATTGAATTAATGGTACTTTAGAGATAAAAAAAAAAAACAACTCAAATTTGAAAATTTTCAAGATCGCACTACTTTCTCTATGTTTCATGTGCAGGTATGTAAAAGTAATATATAATAAAAAATCGGGAGAATCCTAATAATAATTAAAGTTTATAAATGTAGAGATTTATTTTATTGTCATAATTTTAATTATCTTACGAAGATTAAATATCACATATATTGATTAGACGATTCCATACTTTGTATATTTAATCTCTGATCACTAATACATTTTAGGTTATTAAATGAGATTTTTGACACATTTTTCTATTTATTTTTGACTGCCATTGGAGTCATTTCATCCTCCATATTTTAGGATATTAAGTGCAAAAATGTTTAACGTCAATGCTCAATGACAACAAAGGATTTTGTCATTATTTCAACACAAAGCAGAAACCAGAAAAAAAAAAAAAAATCCAAATTGCCTTATTCCTTACCGTACTATCGGAGACGTAGCAGAGTGACAGATCAACTAGAAACATGACCGAACGGAAAGACAGCACGTCCTATACTGCCGTGGACATGTGGCAGCGGGGGTAGGGGGAGCTATAATAGGAATAGTGTGTGTGTATGAGTCTGTGTATGTGAGGGTCTTCTCAGTTAGTGTACGGCAATGTTTATGAGTTGCTAATGGGGCGTGTCCATGAATTAGTAAATGGGCAGGCTGTAAACTTATACCTCCGCCTTCCCTAACCGACCGATAGATTAATATTTTTTTGTGTTGGGAGCAGATCGATGCACGAAGGTACCTGGATGACACATCTGCCGGCGGGGGCCACCCCATTTCCGGGATATATTGGTCATTGTTGGCAGGGTTATCTGCGGATGTTCCATGGATGAATCACGGATTGTTTTCAGACTTTGATATGAACATCCGGAGCTGATGCTATGAAATTCATTTCAGAAGATGGAATCTTACATAAAACACGTGAACTCCCTTGATAAGAGTCCTTAGGATGATAGAAGATCCTGTTAGAAAGAATAACCTATGTATGAATTTGAAAGCAAACGAGAAAGTGCACAATAGTTCCAAATGCACTTTTTCAGGACAAAACTCTGCTTTAGTCACTCTTTTTAAGATATATCAGCCATTTTACGTCTTTTTGTTATTAGGTAAGTTTAGGCGATCCTGTGGATTCAAATCACGGCTTAGTGATTTTTTTATAAACTAAAAAAAGTCATAAAATTAAAATTATTATTAATCTCTCAATATATACCCTAACATAATGAAGTGCAAATTGGTTTTACAATTATAGATTTTTTCTAAAACGTACGAGTATAATCTAGAAAAAAAAACTTTTGACTTTTTAATTTTATTATATTAATACAAATTATTCTCATATATATAAATTACAGAGACATTTCTCCGAAATTATTTTAAAAACCTATATAATTTTACTTCCACTTACCTTTATATGAAATATATAGTGAGGGAAAGTTTTGCGATTGTGAAAATGTTCGAATTCCAGTTATCAACACGTTTTAGGGTCACCTGAGTCCAAATGACCAAGTCCCGCGAAAAGGTCTGTGTGACCGTGTGTTAGTGGTAAGCCCATAGCGAAAACAAAAAGTGCTATAAAACTTAAACTACATATTTAAGATGAATATACCCCCCAGATGTAACAGCAACTTTTTCATGAAAATCAGCTAACTAGAAGAGCCAATTCATACCACGCATTTTGCACCTATTTACGATTTTATCAAAAACGGCTCAATAGATTTTGATTAAACTCGCTATATCGATATAATATTTAATATTATGTAGGCTTCTTTCTGATTGAAATATTCTGACAGGGCTTAAATGCCGATATTTTAAATTTTCTTCCTCAACAGTATCTTTAATTTTGTAGATTTAATAAAATCAGCACATCATTTTTTTAGAATTTATAAATAAGACTGAATATGCAGGTTGAGCAAAGTTGATGAACGACTTAATGAGAAAAGCACAAACATATTTTTTTATGTGTTTTTTATTTTTTTTGAATTTTAAAACAAAAATATCGATGTATAATATACCGTTGGAAAGCTAAAGATTTTTAGAAAAAAATACTATCATATACATAAAATTTTAAAAGTTAACGGAGGGTGATGAAAAGCCGATAAAACAAAAACATGTTCTTTCTTTTTCTTTAGCTTTCTCCTTGTGCCTTTCAGCGTGGAGATAGTCCAACCCAGGATCTCTACCTCTCTCTGTTTCCTGCAAGAGTCTTCATCTCCTGCAGTGCCTTGCCTCTCGCTTGCCCCAACTTGGTAATGTAGCCATCGTAGCTAAGCCTAGGCCTTCCTCTAGGTCTGGTGCCAACTGGTTTTGCTTCCATAAATTTGCGTGGGTCACAATCCTGGCTCATCCTACATACATGCCCGTACCACCCTAACTGTCTCTTCTCCAGGGTCTCCTTCATTGCAGGAATGTTTAATTCTTCCCTTATTGTTTCATTCCTGAAGCCACTCTGCGCAAGTATTTCATTTCTGCTGCTGTTATACGGCTCCATTTGTTGTCCGGGAGTACCCAGCTCTCTGCTCCGTATAGTATACGGCCTTAAATATGTGGAGCTTGACATCATTTTTGACCTCTCTCTTTCCTACTACTGTGTTGCTAATGGAATAGTATATATTATTTGCTTTTCCTATCCTGTGGGATATTTCGGGTTGTATTTTTCCATTTCCGCTTATCACACACCAAGGAAGGAGAATTCATTTACCACTTCAAGTTCTTCGTCGTTGCACATAATGTGGATTTGTTCGGGCTGTCGTCCCACTCGTAAGATTTTGCTTTTTCAGGTATTAATAATCATACCTTTCCGCCCTAATTCTGCTTCCCATTCTATTAGGGCTTGTTGGAGCTTAACGCTAGAGTCAGTAATAAGGACTATGTCATCGGCATACACCATTACTTGTGCCTGTATGGTTCTCATATTCCAATGACCAATTACAACAAATACATGATAAAACAAAAACTGATTGTCATAAATAATCATCAATAATATAATTGATAATTTAATAAAACACGTGTTTCTATTAAAAATTAATTTAATTATTTCTTTAACAATTTATTTTAATCTCTAATTGTATTTAAAACTTCTAAAATTGATTTTAACAACGGAGATAAGTGAAAGTCGTGTTTTACACCCACCATATTTTTTGACATAAAAATCAGCTAAAAATATGCAAATCAAACTACTGAGAGCGAATTTGCTTAGGAACAAAATGACATGGAAATAGCTGATATATCTTGGATAGAACGAACAGGGAAGAGTTCCGTAACGAAAAAGTGCCTTTAAAACTTCTCTGCGCTGATTTCCAAAAGGTACTACAGGATATTTTTCAGAAAACTAACACTTAGACATATTTTTATCCCAAGTATAGTTGTTTTGATTTTATCAAGAAAAAACTCAAGTACTTTAAATGTGCGGTTGAGAATTGAATATCCATCCAGTACATATTGAGTACATATTAAATTTCATACTAACATTTCTTTCCATACAGGTAAAAAAAAAAATTAGGTATTAATTTATTTTAAAGAAACCTGGTGCACTCGACTTGTTCAAATGAATTACTGACTGTTGATTCATAAACTAATTGTTAACTACATAAATTTTCTCAACCAATATTTATTTATTTGAAAGATTGTAATTGCTAACAATAAAAAAAATGAAACTATATAATTAAATTAAGCAACAATAATATTAATTTTAAATACAATTAATCTCATTTGTCATCCGTTTTTTATCATGAGCTTTGAAGTTTTCATATTAAATAAAAAAAACTTCTTGGTTTTAATAAGTAATAATGAACTGCTCTCATTAATTATTATTTTATCTATTGCATTCAAGTAAAACTAATATATAAAATCATAAACATTTTGCCTATTTTTATGAACGAATTTCACCCCATTATTTTTCAAAGTCATTTCTTATTACATGACAGTGATTACTATTTCCTTAATTTTTTAAGCTTCAATGTTATTAGTAATATTTAAAAAAACAAAATTTAATCTATAATAATTAGTTGCCTAATTGATTGTTATTTTATCTATGACGTTGAATGTAATAGCATTATGATTTCATACAATTATTTTGGCTACTGTAATGAGCAATTTAGAAATTAACCTTTTTTTACATGTGTTCCCAAATGTCATTGATAACTAATACCTAAATTGTTTATATTACTTCATATTGCAAAAAGTTAACAGCAATGCTTATTTAAAAATATGGTGCGGGCAACACACGACTTTCACTTACCTCGATTTTTAAAATCAATGAAAGAATTTTCAAATACAGATAGAGATAAAAATACGTGAAACTATTAAGGAATTAATCAAATTGAATTTATATAGAAACATGTGTTTTATTAAAAAATCTATTATATTATTATCTAAAATAACCAGTTAGTTTTATCTTCTTCTCATCACTCTCTATTAACTTTTAAAAGCTTGTGTATGAGATGATATTTTTTCTAAAATCTTTAGCTTTCCAACGGTATATCATACATGTATATTACTGCTCTTATGTTCAAAAACGAATAATTGCATTAAAAAAAATTTTTTTCTGTTTTATCCTTTAGTTGGGTATCGAATTTATTCAATTTATATATTTACTTGTTTTTCATGACCGTTAACAAGATAATCTAGTTATTATTATTGAATCTACAAAATTAAAGGTACTTTAGGGGAAGAAAATTTAAAATATCGGCATTTAAGCCCTGTCAGACCATTTTTATCCAAATAAAACCTACATAATATTAAAGCCCATTAAATTTTACATCGATATAGCGAGTTTAATCAAAATCGTCGGAACCGTTTTTGAGAAAATCGAAAAAAGGTTAAAAATGCATGGTATAAAGTGGCTCTTCTGGTTAGCCGAGTTTGATAAAAACGTTTTTGTAACATCTCGGGCGTATAGTTGTCTTAAATATGAAATTTCAGTTTCATTGGACTTACCGTTTCCGCCCGGGAGTTACCACACACACACACACAGACCTTTTTGCGGGACTTGGTTATTTGAAGTCAGGGGACCCTAAAACTTGTATTTCCGTTGAAAACTGGAATTCGAAAATTTTCACGATCGCAATAGTAAGTGAAAGTAAAAATAAGTATGGTACAATAATTGATTTATGGCATCCAATTTAATAGCATTGTCAATTAAAGAAAATAAAGAAAAAACCTGTACCACTACAAGTCATGAATGTTTAAAACTTATTAAGGTCTGTACTGCTGCTTTTAGGCCAACAGTTATGCAAGCAGGTGGATTTCCTAACCAAAACTTAAGGTACTCACTTTCTGTAGGAAGGATAAGAATCGGGAGGGTCAATCCATTAAGCAGAATAAATAACCGTCTAGTGAAGCCAGGTCGTCCAAAACCTTATTAAGCGACCTCACTCCAATGCCGAAACAAATTAATAAATTTAACTTAAATATCCATTGCATTTCAAATGTATTACTTTACTATCGGTATAGTTTTGAATTGTACACCCCTTGAGGCAAGTGGATTTAAGACAAAGTAGGTATAACGAATGTGTGTAAGTGACGCAGATAGCTTCCATGAAATGGATAAATTGAATAATGATCCGAAATTGTCTTTTCCCAAGTATTATTATGATACTGTTATTTTTTTTTTCTTAAAGAGAACTACTGCTGCCAATTATGCCGAGCTTGGATCGTATTAATCATTTAGCGCCATCAAGACAGTTACAGTGAGTGTCAAAAGTATTCGGAATTCACTACCAGTCCGTAATTTCCTTACTTTTAACTTATTTTATACGTTTTTAAAGAGTACTTATACACTTTATAATGTTAAAAGGAAGGTACAAAATAGCTCAAACCTAAAAGTACGACAAAAATCATTTTATTTTAAACGTTTTGAATGTTCAACTACGAAAATATTAAAAATAGTGTATGTCAATGGTGTCAAGAGTATTCGGAATTACGTGGTTTCCTAATTATATTAATGCAGTGATCATAAATAAACATCCAGTTGGTAAAACTTTTTGTATAATTATACATTTTATCCTACTGGGAATTTATATTAGTAATTAATTGATTGTTTGGTGTGGAATAATATTCCACTCAAGCACTTTTTGTTTCTTGAGGCATTTTCATTTTCAATATAGTATCTCTTGATTTTCCTTTTTAGTAGGACCCAAAATACTTAATTAAATTTGAAAGAAATAATCGAAGAGAGATTTCGAGAACATTTTAGTGAATTTGCAGAACTAAATCTGAATAGATAACGTATACATGTCCTGAGTCATGGTCGCGCGTATGTAAAATATTTAATTTATACGTAATTATTCTTCTATTTTTGACTCTGGCTTTTCATACTTATAAAATACACAAAGCTATTAATAATCCTGTCTATGAATCCAATACTATTAAACTTTTTCAAAGAAAAATATACCTATCACTGACCGCTCAAGGTGTTTTACTATGGCATACTAAATTCTTTATTTGGTTTCCTTCAAATCATAATTTTTTCATAAGAACCATGTATTTTCGTATGGGAGTTATCTGTAAACATTTTAATTCACCAACCTTCTCTTCAAAAAGTGTTACTAACATTCAGCCTATTCTCTTATTTCCTTGCCTGCTGAAAGACGTTTTCCGTACTTCTTGTACCATGTTTTTCTTTTCGTCATATTTTTTTAGAACGGGGAGAACAATTAAAACAATTCTTGTGCATCCAGAAGTTCTGAAAAATTCAGAAATAAGCTAAGGTTTACTCATTTGAGGTATTGTTTTCTTATTAGATGAAAAATCAGTCTGTCAGTTTTAACATTTAATATTTTTTGGACACTCAAATTTTTGCTCTTATATTTTATTATTATATTATCTACACTGTACATAACCAATCATATATTCTCATAATTTTTTTTCAACAGTTAAACTAATTCTCTTTAGTTTTAACTTGTGAACGTGTTAAAAATTATTCGAGGGCGTTGTACGGTCGTTGCGTTTTCATTTTAGGGCCTTATTTAAAAAAAAAAAAAAAATCTTTCAATGGTTGGGTATATATTACATGAGAGAGGAAACTTTTTCAGAACATAAATTTATGTCGAAGATTAGTGAGAATATTGAAATTTGAAACCATTAAACGACAGGATATTACGATTTCCGAATACCTTTGACACTGAACGATCTTGTAATTTTACAGTATTAATCGGATATTTTTAAAAACAATAAACTTTTCGGTCATCTCGTCAGTAATTTTCCTTTAAGGGAGTCTCTATTAAAGATTTATGAGTGAAAAAGAATTGTATGAATTCATAGCAGTGAAATATACTTATTAAATGAAAAGAAATACGAATTCCGAATACTTTTGACACTCACTGTAGTTTAATACGGCTGTTTACCACTACAATTTTTTAGTAATGCTTAAGTTTTTGAGAACTAGACTACGCTCAGAAATGATTAAAATATATAATTGTTATTAGGAGTTAATAAACCATGTAAATGAATTTGTGATATAACATCCAAAGTATATATAGATACAAAAAAAAAACCTGTACCACTACAACCCATGAAGAGTTTTGGGCTCAGTACATGTAGAGTTTCGTACTGTTTCTAGGCCAACGGCCGTGCAATGACGTGATTCGGCCTAGATCACGCTCAGCCTCCAGGTTTTGTTCCGCATCTTTGGGTAACCACTTTATAGAGGTTGGGTGTTGTCCCAGGAAGGTCTCCATACCCCAGGATCGCCCCCCTGGCCGAAAAAACAGAATAAACAATATTCCGCCACAGCCGAGACACGAACCCAGGACCCGGATCACAGTAGAATAGCGCTCTACCCACTAGACCACGCCGCTCCCTTTTTGAGTTTTTGAGAGCTAGTCTACGCTTAGAAATGATTGAAATATATAATTGTTATTAGGAGTTAATAAACCATGTAAATGAGAAAAAAAACCCTGTACCTTTAGAACCCATGAAGGGTATTTGGTTCAGTACTTTTAGAGAATTGTACTCTTTGAAGGTAGTGATTAAGCCTAGATCACGTTCAGAATTTCGGTTACTCACTTTATAGAAGCTAGGTGTGCCCCCAGCAGCGTCTCCATACCCCAAGTTCGCTTAAATAACCGAGTACAAAATTCTGTCAAAGAGGATGTTCAAATGCGGATCTCAGTATAGTATTGTTCTATTCTCCCCACTCAGTAAATATATATATATATATGTTGTAACATCTCAACCATAAGTACCTAATCTTAATATGCACTTTTTTTTTTTTTTTTTAGACCATTTTTCCTGATTTGGTTATTTAGACTCAGGTAACCCTAAAAGTTTTCCGTCTAAAAGTAGAATTCGAGAATTCTCGCGATCGCATTACTTACTAATATGTTTGATATATAGTTAAGAGGAAACAACAAGTAATGATATATTTTTTATTTACCATATGTAAAAAAAACTCTGTTACGCGGAACACACGAGTTTTTCTTACCACCACTGGTAAAATCAATTTAAGAACTATAGATGAGGTTTGAGAGTTGAATAATGTTTAAAGAAATATATTTAGTTTCGTTGGAAAGATAATATTGAAAAAAAAAAATATATATATATATATATATATATATATATATATATATATATTATATATATATATATATATAAAATTATTATGCCCAATAGTCACTTGAGTGTATGCCCTTTCCTTATTTCTGCATATATTTTACAGCTTTGTTTATAAAATACCTTTCTAAAATCATTAGCTTTCCAACGGAATATTATACACCTACATTACAGGTATTATGTTCAAAACACTAAAATGGCATAAAAAAGATATTTTTGCTCTTTCCTCCTTTAGTTGAAAATCTAATTCGTTTACCCGTTTTTCATCAAAGATTACAATATGATATGGTTAACATTTTTGAATCTACGAAATTAAAGGTATTTTAGAGAAGGAAAATTTTAAATATTGGCATTAATTTTAAATATAACCCACATCATATTAAAGCTTATTGAATTTTTAAAGCGATGTAGCGAGTTTAATAAAAATAGTTTGAGTTGTTTCTTAGAAAAACGGTATAAAATGGCTTTTCTGGTTTTAATAGGAAAGTTGCTAAACAGCTCTGGCGTAAAAGATCCTAAAATGTAATATTTAATTTTTATAGAGCTTATTATTTTGGGGTTAGACTTACCACACACATAGACTCACAGACTTGGTCACTTTCACTTAAGGGATCCTAAAACGCTTCATTCCGTTGAAAACTGGAATTCGAAATGTTTCACGATCGCAACACTTTCCCTTACTATATATTTCATATATATTCAAGTTAAGGTAAAAAGAAAAATATATTAAATTCACAAACTGAAAAAAGGTTTATAAAAACAAAATATACTCCAAATTTAGTATGTACAGTTTTGAAAATTCATGAAAGCCACTAACATATTCAATTTTGGTTTTTAAGATATGGTCAGTTGGACCTTGCATCTGGAACAAGAATTTAGTTATATATTATCGATATATGCGGGGAGTGACGTGGATAGAGCACTAGCCATCCGTTCTCCGGGTCTCAGGTTCAAACCCGGCTGAGGCATGATTATCTAATCTGTTTTTTCAACCGTGGAGCGAGCTTAGGGGATAGGGACCCTCCTAGGGCACATCCAGTCTCTATACAGAGGTTACCCAAAATTTGGGGAGAAACCTGGCGGCTTAGCATGATTCAGGCCTAATCACCGCATTGTACAGCCGAAGGCTATCTCTATACTCCATATATATATGGAGATATATTACCAACATAATCCATATATAATACAGAATATTCATGTGACTGACAAAGAAGGCGTTCATGTGTCCATTTGGGATTTATACTCCACAAAAGACTGAAAATGTGAACTTACAGTTGACAACAAATTATTGATCAACAAGACTATACTGAAGCCTATCTGGACCTATGGACTTGAACTATGGGGGAGAGCTATATTTTCTAACATCAAACGCAATCAATCCAAAGTCCTTCGCACTAATGTTTAATTCGAACTAATAAGTTCGAAGTAAATGCTCCTTATTATGTCACCTTATTACACCACCACCTAAATATTCTATTTATTTTAGATCTTATTCCATCAAAATTCTCCAAATTCCATCAGAACCTTATCTATCACCCCTATCCTCTAGCTCAATCCCTTTCCAGCTCCACACATCCTTACTACCCCCCTAGAATGTTGAAACGCGACCTCAAGTAAATATGTATATATTGGAGTTCTAGCACTGGCTAGATTCTCCACTCAATGTGAAATATGTATGACGTGTATATAGGTATGAGTGATTTATAGACGTTGTATACATTTTATTGATTCATTATTGTATATATGTTTTATTGCTGTGTAAATATTGTATGAATGTAATCTATCACCACTATAATCGATGTCAAAATTGGGACAGATTGCAATGCTTTTCAATAAAAAAATGTTGTTGTTAACTCCACAAAGATCTCATCGCAAACATTGTTTTGGTTTATATAGTGTGTAATAATCATAAATCTATAAAACACTTACGCTAAGATGCTTGCTCCCCCGTAAATATATATTATACAAAATGTACTTTTGCCGCAGTCTTTAGACCCTGGATTTCCCGTTGTCTTAGGTCCTTCCTTTCAAAAAGCCATATATCCTCGAATAAGCCTCGATAAATATTGAGAATCCCCTAAAGTGGATAGTGGGGCCTAATCTCAATAAGTGTGGAGCGCATTTATCTGCTCTCTCTTTTCCTAACCGATACTCCCCTCCTCGGAGTGGCTGCCGCTCATAATTTTTCCTTTTTTAAACATGGAACAAAGTGCTCTTCATCAAGTCGGATTAAAAAAAAAAAAAAAAAAAAAAAAATTGATTTAGTAAGTGATTTCTATTAATTATTCGAATCTGATGAAAAATTTTGGATGATACATGCACGGCTGTTTAAAGAAAATCACAGTTTTGTCAAATACAGTCGTGGTTATTGGAATTGTATCACTCAATAAATTTTTGTTTCCATAATTAAAATATATAAATTTGAATTTTCTTGTAAAGAGAATTATAGTATTAATTTTCAAAACTGTGACCAATGTTGAAATTTGTGACAGCTATTTCCCTTGAAGATTCTTCCACTTTATTTAACCTCACAATGTCATTTTTTTGTTATCGCACAAATTTCGGCATGATTACAGGTTTTATTTTAGAATTAGTTAAAACTAGTAACCAAGAAATATGAAACTTCGTTGTTGTTGTTTTGTCTTTTTTAAATTGAGATTTTTTTTTCAGTGGCGCGACAGGCTGTGTAGGCCCTGGGACTCCTGGGAGATTACACTCGAGTTTCGTGATGTATTTTATAGTGTAGGGTCATCACTCCCAACGCCTAATTTTGTGAGTGGCCACCTTTTGGCTGACGGGTCTCACATACCCGGGGGAAAGGCTGTGAGTGGATTCCCATTTGATCCTTATAAAAGCCCCGCCGGGACTGGGATTCGAACTCACAATTTTTAGCATATGAGACTAGCGCACTAGCCACTCAGCCACTGGCTCTCCTTTAAATTAAGTACTGTGCGGTCGGTATCTTTAGAAAAAATAAAAAAAAAATAAATAAAAAAAAAAATAAATAAATAAAATAAAATAAATAAAAAATTAAGAAAAGTAACCGTGTCACTCTTTACTCAGCTGAGGCTTCTAAACTTAACTCTACGTCGGAGGAGACGCTGCTAACAGAGCTTAAAGCAAGGTATGATGATCAGAGGCATTGTATGAAGGTGACTGGGAGGATAGGAGACTAAACATGTCCTATCTTATTGATAGTATTTTTTATTTGTTTTATATGATATCTAAAATATTACAGGACTTAGAAAGATTTTCCCATCACATGTTTTCGCCCAAGATGCTGACTTAAAACGGCTGCAACACTAAAAGTATTGGCCAGATTTTTTTATTTATTTATGGTTTTATATTCACAAAAGGATACAGAACAACTGGTCAAAAAATCACGAAAAACAAAAATGTCGACTGGCAAGGTCTGGACGATTTCGAATGGATTGACCCACATATATACATACATGCATACACATAATATATATATATATATATATATATATATTATATATATATATATTATATATATGTGTGTGTGTTTTTTTATTAAGAGATTTTGGTAAATGTTAATTGTTATTTAGGTGAACTTTCGTTGCTAAAGATTCGATCTAAGAAAAATGTTGTTGCTAAAAGGAATTAGATTAGACTAATTCCTTCCAGTAAATCTCGACGGTCAACTAATTACATCCACAATAAGAAAAATGTTGTCTAGCCTACGACCAGTTTACACTTATCGGTTCCTCCTAAATATTTCCAGAGATTCCAGGCAGCACCTGAGTCGTCATTCCCAATAATATTTCTCCAGTAAACAGTGATCCCCCTTACAATGAGTCACGTGACCACCTCGCCAGGGAGTTATTGATAAAGGGAGAGGTGAATGTGAGTCACCCTTCAAGAACTAACCATTCTTCTCTCATATATTTATCTTCCCATACACGCTTCTGTGCATGCTTCCAGCCGGATAGCCTGCTAATGAAATACAGGGACACCCCTTGGCTTAATTACCGAGGCATTCCATGACCAACGGTCTGTGATAATAGGAGACTTAGTAACATACTTTTTATTGTTATTAGATAACAGAGGAATGAGTAACCTTCATTAGGGCCTTTCTGGATCACAGGAAGAGATTAATCAAAATGTATAATTTTGGTATCATATTAATATTTCAATTAATTAATTCCTCTTACTTATTTTCTATCTTAGACTTAAAAATGTGACATGATATTAATATTCAAAAGACACACTACCTTGAGTCTATGATACCACTATTTCGGATGCTTGACATAAAATTCCTTAACCGCTGTTTTGACTTATGTTAGTGAAATAAATAATTTTTTTTTTCAAGATCTAGTCAGTGAATGGGAGTTGGATACTATCAAATTTATGAAGTTCTTGTCTGACATTTTGTCTGTCGAGAAGTGTTCAACCAATTCAACCAGCAAACTCGTGTCGTGTAGACGGAGACTGACTGGCTTTTGATATTTCACACTGTTTGGCAAAGACAAAAATCAGACGGTAAAGGGGAGCTTAGAATTGTATTTAATGGAAGAACTAATTCAGTTTCCAAAAAGTAAGAAATATAGAAATTCGAAAGGTCAAATTGTATTCATGGTAGGGTACTGGTATACGAACAGGGAGGCAGAATACCATTACTTTTACTGGAATTTTGTCATGCCTATGATCATTGTTGTGGAATTTAAGCATAATAGTTGTTAGTAATTCGTCATATGAAACATAAAAAATGAAGAAGCTTTCTGGGTTAAAACTATGATGTTCAATCGGTAGTGGCAGAGAAGTTAAGAGTGATACAAAATGGTTTTTGAGATCGTCTGGTATAGGAGGGATGCTATTTTGTACATACCAAAAGATTAACCATATCATCTATTAGCACTGATAAAGAACTATTATATATAAAAGTTGAACTAATTAGATGATTAACTAAAAGAGAAAAGAGCAAAAATATTTTGTTATGCAATCTTTGTGTTTTTGGACATGAGAGCAGTAATATAGATGTGTGATATACTGTAGAAAAGATAAAGAATTTAGAAAAAAAAATTAACTTATACATAATGTTGTGAAAGGTAAGGGAGAGTGACGAATAGGCCATAAACCTATTAATAATTATAATTTACGTAACAGTTTAATATTGTTATATTATTTAATCTTAATGGGAGCGGCGTGGCCTAGTGGATAGAGCGCTAGTCTGCTGTGCTCCGGGTCCTGGGTTCGAATCCCGGCTGTGGCGGAATATTATTGATTCTGTTAATTCAGTCGGGAAGCGACCCTAGGGTATGGAGACCCTCCTGGGGCAGACCCAGCCTCTATAAAGTGGGTACCCAAATTAATTGGGGAAAACCCTGGCGGCTGAGCGCGATTAAGGCCTAATTACCTCATTGTACTGCCGTTGGCCTTGAAACAGTACGAATCTCTATAAGTACTGAGCCCAAGACCCTTCATGGGTTGTAGTGGTACAGGTTTTTTTTTTATATTATTTAATCTTAACGATATGTTTGCAAAGAAACTTAATCCACTTTTTATTTGAATTAACTAAAAATTATTTTCAACGTTAAGTTCATATAATTGTTTTTAAATTGATTTTAATGTCAGAGATATGTGAAAGTCGAGAGTTGTCCGCAATCGATTTTTTTTTATAAACACTTAATTATAAGCACACATTAACTTCCTTTTGTCAATCAATTACTTTATTTACTCAGTAATTGTCAGTAAGCCAATGAACACCCATGAGGACGAATAGCAGTAAGCTATGAAGTGAAGTGATGGGTTATATGTGAAAAAATGTTTTTAAAAAAATAAGTCTTGAAAATGAGGAAACAGCCCCGAAACGTTGATAGATGTGAATGCTTATGAAATAAACTAATTGTTTTTCAAAAGGAAGTTAATGTGTGCTCATTTAAGTGTATATATTAAGAAAAACTTCCAGATAAATTAAAAAAGAAAAGAAACAGATTTTTTTAATTTCTAATGGTCGGAAATTGATAATTCGCTTTTATCTTTCGGTCTCTTAGCAATACGTATCATCGGGATTCTACAGTTTTAGTTAACCTACGTACCCTTTTCCGTATTTTTTCTTTTCCTCTAAATAATATTGTACCGCTTTCCTTAACTTAAACATTAAGTTTTCGGGAAGTAGAGGCAAGTTTTGACGAAAGGTGATATCCTTGCATATCGGAAGTGGACCTGATACTCCCCCAGGCCACAGGTTGACCGCAACTCCAAGAAGCAGTTATCCTGAGCCTCGGAGGGGATTAGTTACCACAAAGTTGCTCCAAGATCCTGAGCCCAACTCGAGGGAGCCGCCGCTGGATTTGGGGGAGGTTAAGTAGCAATGTTTCAGGCCCACATCCTCTTCTCTGCTCCTAAATAGCTCTTAGTCAATGTCAACTAGGAATAATGACTTGAATTTTTTTTTTTTTATCATTTATTTGAAATTTACAACTGTATTAGTTAATACATCAAGTAAATTAGCTAACAGAAATACATGAAGAAAAAATCCCCATTGGCACCACTCCACTGGGTAATCTAAACTAGAACGTCTCAGGGCCATCGTCTTTTCAGACGCCTCTAAGGATTGTCAGGAATGGACGAGGAAGCAAGGATTGAAACTAGTGGGTTAAAGTGAGTGTGGGATTCGTCATGGAAAGATTCATACTTGTAGGGGCAAAATCAACAACACATGGGATATTAAGGTCTTTATGTATGAGTTTATTCGTGACAAAGTAAAGAGCATTGAGGATTTATCGAAGGATTTTGGATTGTAAGGATTGAATACGGGAAGAATTTGATGGTTTAGTAGAGCGCCAGAGCTCCACTCCAATAGGCCTTATGATGGTGATATAGATGAGCCTTTTGTAGATAAGTAGTTAGAGCGCCTGTCCAGTAAGTGTTGAAGTAAGCGAAAGCGGCGGGCAGTTTCTTGTCGTTTCAGTCTTGTGTGCGGATTCTATTTTAAACGTTTTTCCAGTAGGAGTCCTAAATAACGAATCTGTTCAACCGGGACAAGTGGAATATTATAAAGGACACTGTAGGGCAGGATGTCGTAGGTTTCAGACGAAGGGTAAAGGTAATTTGATGGGATTTGTTGGATTGATGGGATTTTCATTCTCCAATTCTGACACCATACCTCAAGGTCTCTGATGTAGGATTCAAGAGTTTGAGAAGCAATAGTAGGATCTTTATTGACTAATAACACACAAATGTCATCAGCATAGATAGAAAGAAAGGTTTTGGGATGAGTTGGGATATCAGCTGTATTGACTGTGTAAAGGATGGGTCCTAGGATACTACCTTGAGAAACACCAGTGGCTTGAAAATAAAATTAAAAAACGCTGAAAATTAGGACGAAATCCTTTATAATTTGCCACCTACAGTGAGCGTCAAAAGTATTCGGAATTCGTATTTTTTTTCATTTAATAAGTATATTTCACAACTAAGAATATATATAATTATTTTACACTCATACATTTTTTAAAGAGACTCCCATAAAGGAAAATCACTGACATGATAACCGACAAATTTATTTTAAAAACAAAATATTAATAATGTGAAATTACAAGATCATTTAGTGTCAAAAATATTTAAAAATCGTAATATCCTGTTGTTTAATAGTTTCAAATGTTCGTATTCTCACTAATCTTCGACATGATATTATATTCTAAGCAATTCTTCTTCCTCATGTAACATATACCCAACCTTGGAAAGACATTTGTTTTTGTTGGAAGGCCCTAAAATAAAAACGCAACGACTGAACTACGGCTCCGAATAAATTTTTAGAAAGAAATATTTGAAATGTTAAAAAAAAAAAAAAATTGATGAGAATATGCGGAAGGCTGAGTAAAGTGTAGAGGATATGATAATAAGATATAAAAGCCATAAAGTGAACGTCCAAAAAATATTAAATGTTAAAACTGGAAGACTGACTATTCAACAAATAAGAAAACAATGCCTCAAATGAGTAAACCTTAACTTATTTCTAAATTTTTTAGATCTTCTGGATACATAATAATTTTTATAACTATTCGCCGCGTTTTAAAAAAATGTGACGAAAATAAAAACATGGTGCAAGTAAGGAAAACGTCTTTCAGCAGGCAAGGCGATAAGAGAATAGGCTGAATGTTTGTAACTTTTTTTTTTTAGAGAGGCTTGATGAATTAAAATGTTTACAGTTGACTCCCATACTAAAATACATGGTTCTATTAAAAAAATCATGGTTTGAAGGAAACCAAATAAATAATTTATTATGTCATAGTAAAATACCTTGAGCGGTAAGTAATAGTTAGGTCTGTTTTTCTTTGAAAAAAGTTTAATAACATTAGGTTCATGGAAAAAATGATTGAAAGGTTTGTGTATTTTGTAAGTATGAAAAGCCAGAATTAAAAGTAGAGGTATGATGACGAATAAATTAAATTTATAACATACGCGCGACCATGACTCTGGACATACAGTGATGGAAAAAAAGTATTTGCACAAGTTTTTATGAATAAATTAGTTAAGGAAACATAAAACCTCGCTTTCCTTTGCAAAAATGAAAAGTACATTTATTAAAAACTGAAAAAACTCTTTTACAAAAAAAGAAAAATACTTCATAATCAAACAAGATAATTAAAAAAATAAAAGTGCTTTGAAAAAAGTATTTGAACACTTCCACATTAACAAGTTAAAACTCAATTTTAATAGTTTTAATATTTTGTAAATAGGTCATTTGCGTCAATAATTTCTTGTAGACGTCTGGACATTGAATGTACTTGGTTTCTAATTAAATCTAGATTTATTTGTTCCCATTCTTGAACAAAGTTGTTTAAGGTGATGTCCACTAGTGATCTGGTGTTTACTTACATTTTGGTCAGGAGTGTTCCGTAAATTTTCAATTATATTTATATCTGGTGACTGAGAAGGAGCGTGGAGCTGTCTTGGAACATTAAATATTAACCACTCCTTTGTTCTCCTCGCAGTATGTTTTGGATCGTTGTCCAACTGGAAACAGTACTGATCCTGGATCCCCATATTTTCGTAACTAACACGCAAATTACGACGCAAAATGTTCACATAGCCTTCCGCATTTAAAATGTCTTCGATGCTCACAAGATTTCCCACCCCATGGTAGAAAACACACCCCCAAACCATAACATGCCCTCCATCATGCTTTACAGTCGTTAAAACATTTTGCTTCGATAGGGCTTCATTACGATTTCGCCATATCGTCCTTCGACCATCTGAACCAAACAACTTAAATTTTCTTTCTCCAGAATATACGACATTTTCCCAAAAGATTAAGGGTTCCTCTACGTGCTCCCTAGGAAAAGCAAAGCGCTTTTTGAGATTCGTGTCACTCATGTATGGCTTCTTTCTCGAAACTCTATCATGGAGCCCTTCCGCATTCAGGGCATATCTAATTGTTCTGCTAGTAACCTGGACTTCAGGCTTTGATTGGACCATGGCAGACAGCAACCGATAACTTATCACGAGATTTTTAAGAGCTTCGTTTCTTCTTTTCCTTTTCATCCTGGGAGTGAAATTTTGAATGAATGAATGAATGAATAAATGCTTTATTTACATAATATACAAAATAGTAATAACATATATATACATTTTTTTGAGATCAAAGCCCACAAGACAATGGCGTTAAGCCGTCTGTCGAGTTGCCCCTTGTTCTTTTTTTTTTTTTTTCTCAGTTTTGATAATAATTTATATTATATATATATATATATATATATATATATATATATATATTTATTTTAGTAACGTTATGATTTATTTTTATTGATTGTAAAGATTTAATAATTAAAATGCTGTACCAAAAAATTTCTGTATTTTATCTTCAGAAAATTCCGCGACTTTAATTCCTCTTTCATCTGTTTTACCGTCTTTTGAATTTCCGATTTCAGTTGTTAAGTTTGTTCCCTCTAAAATTCCATTAGGACATATTTTCAAGTTTCCAGTGTGAGCATTCCAGTCACCGATAAGAACAGCATCATAATTTCTAGTCCATTCAATTAATTCTATTACTTCATCAAATTCACTATTTCAATTTGGGAGTTAAATTTTTTGGACGCCCTTTACGCTCACTGTTTTAGGTTGAACCACATCATCACAAGGTATCTCATACCTTTTTATGACTATCTCACTGTAGAAACATTCAACCCTTCAATCGGTAATTTGGCAATACGTTTTTTTGCTCATTCTTCAGTAAAACAATTTTTCACAGCTCACACAGTTCACTTGTCTTTAACATGATAATTGTCTATTGCCTGAAGGAAACTGATTGAAAGACTAGAGACTACTGGTAATAAACGATTAGAGATAAATTAGTAAGCAAACCTATGGACACAAGAGGATTAATGCAAAAGTAAACAGAGCTTGTGAACCATAGTAGACCAATTGTGCAAATACTTTTGTCCAAGAACTTTTATTGTTTTAATTTTTTTGTTTCATTATGAAGTGTTGTTATTTTTTTACAAAAGGTTTTTGTCAGTTTTTAATAAATGTACTTTTCATTTTTGCAAAGGAAAGCGAAGTTTTTTGTTTTCTAGAACTCATTTATTCATAAAAACATGATGTGCAAATACTTTTTACCATAACTGTATATTCAGATTATCTCACACGTTATCTATTCAGATTTATTTCTACTATTTCAATACTTTGTATAATACTTTCAAATTTAATTAACTATTTTTGTATTCTATTAAAAAAATGAAAATGGCCTTAAATGCTTCAGTACAATCAGTGAGTGCTACAGTGGGATAATATTTAACACCAAACAATGAATTTATTAGTAAGATCAATTCCTAGTATGCTAAAATATATAATTATACTAAAAGTTAAACTTATAATATATATATATATAAAATTCCGAATACTTTTGACACAATTGGCATACATTATTTTTAATCTGTTCGTAAATGAACTTTCAAAACGTTAAAAATAAAATGATTGTTGTCATAAGTTTTGGTTTTAGCTATTGCATGCCTTCCTTTAAACATTATAAATTGGTTAAACGATCCTTACAAACATAAAAAATAAGTTAAAAGCAAGTTGACTAGACTTGCTGTGAAAATGTTTTTAAATTGATTATTATATCAATATCTGAAGGTGAGAAGATATTTCAAGTATTGGCAATTAGGATATTAATATTAAAAAACAAAAAAACAGGTGAAAACCCGCTGAGTGGGTCGAAACGTTGGTTGAATAAACAGTTTTGTGACTAAAATATTTTTTGAGCGGCACCCGAATCATCTCATCCTTTTCTTTTATCACACGATCAACTATTGTTCTCAAAGTTTATTCTGTTTTGGTGTTTTTTTCCTTATGATTCTATGGATTGTTTTTTAGCAGACTCCGAGACAGCAATAACTTCAACAAAACAGTTTTAAGACGTAAGAAATGGCAAGAGCTCCCTTCCTTTGAACTTCCAGCGAAACGCTTCCAGGAAAAAGAGTTTTCTTTATATCACGTGTGAAAACATCATATTTCCTCCTCTTCCATTCACTTTTTTTTGTAGTAATATGAGGAATATAAGAGAAAAACGAACATCGGCGTAGAATGCAGCTTTCCTTTACAATTTATTTTTCCCAAAAGGCTTATTTGTACCGGAATAGACTTCGATAAGCTCAAGGTAATCAAAATGTGTAGTTAAAATACTCCTTTGTGAGTTTAAAGAATAAATAAATAATAATTGTTATGTACATTTATTAAACTGTTTCATTACCAACATTACTATGCCACATTAAATGCTTAAAAAAAAAAATAATTATCGTATTTTTACTGAAATAGTAGTCTAAGATCCGAACTTGAAACGATCTGCACCTAGCTGATAATAGAATGAAACATATTTTATAACAAATTTAGTATATTAGAAAATATGATAAGAATGGGTTGCATAACCAAATCCTGGACAGACTATTTTTAATTATTTAAAAAAAAATATGTTAAATAAAATGTTGCAACATCATGATAATAAGAAAACTTTTACTCTGACTTAAATTATCAAAGGTATAGAATGTGCAGCCGTTGGGTTGCCTAATCTTTTCCTGGACAAACTATCGGTTGTCAGGTAAGAGCTGGTATGTCGATATCATCATCATACAATCATGAGTAACTGAGTCCATTTTATAAAATTTCAAAGCTGTAGAAGAAAGTGATTTGTCAGGGTTTTTTTTAGGATTTTCGGCTACCCAAATCATAGAGACTGGGTGTGCCCCAAGAGATTCTCCATATCACAAGGTCGCTTTATGGCTAAAATGACAAATTTAATAATTATTCTGCCACAGCCGGGTTCGAACCCTACATCACACTGATCTCTTTGATAACCGCATCCCCCAAAATGTTTTTCCCTAATTCAACATTGTGTCACTTTAGGTGTCTGTGGCTCATCGGACGATTCTCTACAGTCAGAGCACTAAATTTCACCTTTCCAGGTTTAATTAGGATAGGATTTTAATTGAGTACCTGACATCGAATAGGCTCGGGACCACCATTTTACGTTTACTCCAAAGGACGGCATAACCAAGGATTTTTCCCTTTCTTTAAACTATCCTAGGCCTATCGTCTAGGTTTGGACCTGGAACATATAAGGCCCCTACGTTGCTAATATATTGAATTAATTTTATTTCATTTTGCTTTATTGTGTAATAGGACTTTAACATCGTTTTTCTGTGAATATTGTATGAAAGTAGTCTTAAAGCATTATTATTATGCATTTTTGAGACAAATTGTAATAAATATATATATATATATAATATATATATATATATATATATATATATATATATATATATATATATAAAAGATTGTTTAATAAAGAAATGATGTGATATTATGTTACCACACAGACTTACCTTATGGAACGCTAGCCTAAATGAAAAATATTTTATATATTTGGCTAAGAATAACTCAACATTTTTAATGTTTAAAGCATCTATGTATTTTTACCATTCTATCTATAAATATTTTAAAATTATTATTCATTGAATTATAAGACAAATCATAAAAAATAAATAGTAAATCTGGTTGATATTTGGTTTCTGCAGCATATCTTCAATCTTCAACTCCTTCATGACGGAAAAAATATCTGAAGTATTTTATTTTATATAGTGTAATAGTATATTAAACATAATTTAACTTCATTCGTAATGAATAAATAGTACTCCATAATAATGTGTTTAATGTTTAATAAAATTAACTAATTATGCTAAGAAATGTGTAATAAACTTTAAATGAGTTTTCATTGTTCTTTCTTCTTCTGGTTCTGGTCGAGAGGATCTTCTTTCTTGGTTTTAACTAGGCTTTCCATCTTCAATTTTTGACATTTATTAATTTTGATTTTTTATCTTTGACGAATTTGCTATTAATTTGTAATATTATAAGTGTTATTTTATGTTTTCAGATTTATAAATTTAAATTATTTTTTAATTAATATTTCAATTTAAACGAGCACCAGTTTAGTAAATAAAAACAATAACAATACGATATTTTGAGCTGTAAAATTATTTTTTGATGATGATTAATTTTTACTTTAATAAACTATTTATGATGATAAAGAAAACTTTTACTCTGACTTAAATTATCAAAGGTATAGAATGTGCAGCCGTTGGGTTGCCTAATCTTTTCCTGGACAAACTATCGGTTGTCAGGTAAGAGCTGGTATGTCGATATCAGTTATCTGCACCGGCTTGATAAAAGAAAAATTATACCAATATAAGCGTTGTTTTATTGCAAACACATTGATATAGGGTTGCCTGCAAAAAACTTGGTCCTTATCTGGGTTTCCGAATTTCAAAGATTAAATTTTAACGCAAGTGGAAATGCGTGACAAAAAGATCCGAGTTGAGTATAGCGTGTAATAATAAAGGACCCAACATTGCAGCCGCCCGTAATCGGACGTTGAATATAAGAAAGTTTGATATCCCATCTAAAATTACAGGACCATTTTTTACACAAATTACATGGTAAAAGTTTTATTATTATCATGATGTTCCAACATTTAATTTAAAAAAAAAATTTTTTTAATAATTAAAAAAGGTCTGTCCAGGATTTTTTTTGGCAATCCATTCTTAATATATTTTTTAATATACTAAGTTTGTTATAAAATATGTTTCATTATATTATCAGCTCGGTGCAGATTTATTTATTTTAGTCGGAAATTTTTCGTCTACATTAGGTCGACAAACGAAAGGACCTCCTTTTCTTCATTCGCCCGTGATGAAGGCTTAACTGAAACTGAAACTTTGGCCCCAAAATGAAAACAAACCTTATTATCAACTGAATCATGAGTAACTGAGTCCATTTTATAAAATTTCAAAGCTGTAGAAGAAAGTGATTTGTCAGGGTTTTTTTTCAGGATTTTCGGCTACCCAAATCATAGAGACTGGGTGTGCCCCAAGAGATTCTCCATATCACAAGGTCGCTTTATGGCTAAAATGACAAATTTAATAATTATTCTGCCACAGCCGGGTTCGAACCCTACATCACACTGATCTCTTTGATAACCGCATCCCCCAAAATGTTTTTCCCTAATTCAACATTGTGTCACTTTAGGTGTCTGTGGCTCATCGGACGATTCTCTACAGTCAGAGCACTAAATTTCACCTTTCCAGGTTTAATTAGGATAGGATTTTAATTGAGTACCTGACATCGAATAGGCTCGGGACCACCATTTTACGTTTACTCCAAAGGACGGCATAACCAAGGATTTTTCCCTTTCTTTAAACTATCCTAGGCCTATCGTCTAGGTTTGGACCTGGAACATATAAGGCCCCTACGTTGCTAATATATTGAATTAATTTTATTTCATTTTGCTTTATTGTGTAATAGGACTTTAACATCGTTTTTCTGTGAATATTGTATGAAAGTAGTCTTAAAGCATTATTATTATGCATTTTTGAGACAAATTGTAATAAATATATATATATATATATATATATATATATATATATATATATATAAAAGATTGTTTAATAAAGAAATGATGTGATATTATGTTACCACACAGACTTACCTTATGGAACGCTAGCCTAAATGAAAAATATTTTATATATTTGGCTAAGAATAACTCAACATTTTTAATGTTTAAAGCATCTATGTATTTTTACCATTCTATCTATAAATATTTTAAAATTATTATTCATTGAATTATAAGACAAATCATAAAAAAATAAATAGTAAATCTGGTTGATATTTGGTTTCTGCAGCATATCTTCAATCTTCAACTCCTTCATGACGGAAAAAATATCTGAAGTATTTTATTTTATATAGTGTAATAGTATATTAAACATAATTTAACTTCATTCGTAATGAATAAATAGTACTCCATAATAATGTGTTTAATGTTTAATAAAATTAACTAATTATGCTAAGAAATGTGTAATAAACTTTAAATGAGTTTTCATTGTTCTTTCTTCTTCTGGTTCTGGTCGAGAGGATCTTCTTTCTTGGTTTTAACTAGGCTTTCCATCTTCAATTTTTGACATTTATTAATTTTGATTTTTTATCTTTGACGAATTTGCTATTAATTTGTAATATTATAAGTGTTATTTTATGTTTTCAGATTTATAAATTTAAATTATTTTTTAATTAATATTTCAATTTAAACGAGCACCAGTTTAGTAAATAAAAACAATAACAATACGATATTTTGAGCTGTAAAATTATTTTTTGATGATGATTAATTTTTACTTTAATAAACTATTTATGATGATAAAATGTAAAATAAAATATGTACAATGCCGTTTGTAAGGGCCAAATCAAAATATTTGCTCATTAATTTTTTTAAATAGATTCAAACGATGTCATATTAAAATTTAAAAGTTTATAATAATGAACTGATTGATAAGAGTATTTCAAAGAAAATGATGTGGGAACAGAATATAAATAAGTTTGCGAAAATCTCAATAACAGTTTATAATTATTTATTAAAATTCAACTGTAATATTACTCACAAAAGGATTATTATATACAAAGTTATGTAATAGAAAGTTTCTCATGATACGAATATACACAATTATCATTTCGTTTAACTTTCTTAAATGTTTAAAAAAAATAAATAAATAAAACAATATATTTGGGGGATAAATAATAAATTTAAGATAAATTTGAATGCGGACATAATATTGTGATCTTCCCTCATTCACAATGTATACTAATATATTACATCTATTGGCAAATTTTATAAAAGTTTTTGCGATATAATTTATGTAAAAACGTTTGGAAAATTACCTTTTTTGTTTTTAATTCTTCAAAAATTGAATTATTTATAATATTTACATCATGTAAACAACACGCAAAGAGTATTATTGTATTATTCCTTCATTTGTGTGTGTGTTTTTGTTTAGTTATAATGGTAATTAATTAGATCTGATTTGTTTTAATTATCTGTTTAGTTTAGCAGATATTTAATTATCGCCAGACAATTTTCTCTGGTAGTTTCACATTATATGCCCGTTTATGAGAAGAAATTATAAAAAATATAATTATGTACAATACATATATAACACTTGGCATATTAATAATAAATAGATGATTAGTAATTAATGATTATTTTGAGATACTTTATTAACACGTTGGGCCCGGCGCCGAATTTGCTGTCCTTTCCTCTCAGTCGCCAGCCGTTGAGCGATGCAATGTTGTATGCTATCGATTACTTTAGTAATAATAAGATAAGGAATTCTTCTTAGTCGAGAGGTGATGAGTTACAAAAGATTGTTCGTGAAAAGAAAATTTACTTTTTTTTTATTTTAGTTTTAGTAAATATTTATTGCCCATAACATTGAATATGTCGGAAAGAGAAAAATATAGTGACACCTCAAGTGAAATTTTTTTATATTCTAAATGTCGCCAAAAAAATGTTCATAAATTATATTTAATAAAAAGGGGGACGTGAAAAAGTCCGAAGATATTGTTCGAAGTGTTATGATAAGAATTCAGAACTATTTGGACGAAAGATAGCTAAAAATACCAAACAAATTGTTACGTATGTGTAAGGATAAGCCGCAGTTTTGTTTAGAATGTTTCAATAAATTTCTTTAAAATCATATTTGATCACATTTCATTGAGACTAATTTTTTTTTTTTTTTTTTTTTTTTAACACTCGGTATCACGGACCGACGCCAGTAAAACGAAAATTCTAGTGCCAGTCCTCAGCGACCGACGAAGGCCATGCGGAAAGTTTGCTGCCCGGCTCAACGTGTTAAGAAATCCAGTGGATGAGACTGAAAACAAATTTCAAGCTGTTAAAAAAAAAGAGACAACAAAAAAAAGGCTTAATTGAAAATAACTTATAAAAGATAAATAGGAACTTCTGGTCAATTATTTAAACTATACTACTCCATTTATTCTGAAAATTTGACATTTAATGTGATAAAACCAGATAGACTTCATCAATTAAAAATCGTGATATTGGCTTCTAAAAATTCATTATCCACAACAAGAAGTAAATTTAAATCAAATGAAATTTACAAGGTCTGTTCCCACCTGCGCATTCGCTTGCACGTGAGTATCACATCTTTAAATATGTTCCGCACATGCGTCAACAGGATACTGCACAATGTGAAATAGACAGGTGTGAACAGGCCTCATACTTCCAGATGAATCTAAAACATTGAATCAACACCCATTCACATGTTTTCACTCCGGAACTGTAAATCGTTCAGGATTTCGTAACATAATGTGGAATGAATGGTACAATCAAAAAAGCTCATGTTATTTTTTACATATTTAGAGCATGCAGAGGTTAACATTTTTATTTACAACATACACAACAAATATTGATAACAACTCTCAAGAAAGACAGGGTATTCTAAACACAAACAGTCAGTTTTGAGAACAAATATTTATATTAACAGAGTATAAAGGTATGATACTTTTAAGTAACTATATTCCATATGGTTTTTTAAATATGCCCAAGAACATTTTGAAAAATTCTTAATGATTGAGAAGAGGCTGACGCCTGGGACACAACAGAAGGCATAACTTAACACGATAAGTTCACAAGAACTTACAATTATATTTAATATATACAGAATGATACAAAACTTCTAACTTATATACAACTTTCTTGTATCCTATGGTTGGCTGTAACTACTTCGGGTCCAAGTTTTTGGTTATGGGATTTCACAATGAGAGTATCAGAAATTGTGCCAGGGTTGCGAATCGGTCCTTGAACCTGAAAATTGTAAATAAAATTATATCAATATATTCTAAACAACGGAAAATCTCACATAATATTAAAGGTAGATATTTGGGCTGATAAATTTCTTCCAAAAAACTTATTCTTTTATTAAATCACACATTCCTTCCATAATGACCAAGCATCCCATTTGTTGCAGACATAGCCCGTGATAGATACTCCTCTTTCCATTCTAAACTCCCTGCCCATACAAATCCACTTGTCCGTAATTTATCTTCCTCAGATATCCCTGATAACCCTCCAAGGCGACTGAAAAGAAGGTGGCCTGGGACCTACTGTATTAAAATAGTTAGTGAAGTGCTACCACTGGGTGGTTCTTTCCAAGACATTGTCATGACTTTTTATATTCATTCTACATATTTACTTATTGTATTCTTTAGTACAGTTGTAAATTACTATAAATTAAAAAAAAAAAAAAAAAAAAAAAAAAAAATCACACATTCGACGTTTCGGGATCTTCTCCCCATCTTCAGGACTCTGAAAATAAAAATAACAATTTCCATTACATTAAGAAACACTATAGTGAAGTGAATCATCAAAACATTTTATAAAAAGTTATTATAAGTTAGGTGTCCATTATTAGCAACATTAAGAAAATTATTGAACAACACATTTTAAAATCAACAAGAGTTATAAAAAAAAAAAAAAAATCAACAACGTTACATAATAATAGGTTAATGCAATAAATAAATATTTTTAAATTACCTGGTTTATACCATTTTGAAATTCATTTGTTCCTTCCGTACATTTTCACTGATACAAAAATTAAAAAAACAATCAGTAAAAACTATTCATTAAGTCAGTGTTGATCAATAATTTTTTAAATGTTTTTAATAATGGACACCTAACTTATAATAAATTTTTATAAAACGTTTCGATGATTCACTTCACTAAAGTGTTTTTTATTGTAATAGTAATTGTTACTTTTACTTGCAGAGTCCTGAAGATGTAAAAAGATCCCGAAACTTCGAATGTGTGTTTTAATAAAAAATTAAGTTTTTTGGAAGAAATTTATCAGCCCAAATATCCATCTATCTTTATTGTAAATAAAATTATTAAAAAATACCGCAGATTATATTGTAAATTTTAGGTATAATGATGTAATTTGGATGTTCATTGATATTCTGTAGTTCGTCACAATACGAAAACGTAGGATTTTGTTGAAAAGCGTATCTAACTTAAATTTTAGAAAGTATTATCTATTAAAGTCTTTCCCAGTAACTACTGAGATAAAACATCAAATAATAAAAAAAAAAATTATTTTTATCATAAATAATAAATCAAATGATAGCAGTATTACCTCCCCCCCTCCCCCCCAAAAAAAGTTCCATTCGATGTTGAATATACGTAATATAAAAAATCGTAAAAGATACAAAATGCATGGCCGATTTTCATGAAAATGTTGCTGTAATATCTCAGGTATATATGCTTCTAAAATATCTAATTCCAGTACCACAGAACTCATGGTTTTCGATCTTGACTTACCACATATACACAGACCTTTTTGTGAGACTTGGTCATTTGGACAAAGGAACCCTAAAACCTGTACCGAATTAATTAAGTAAAATCGAATTCGAAAATATTCACTATCGCAATACTTTCCACCACTATATTATATTACATATATAACATAGGTAAGTTAAAGTAAAAATTATATTAGGGAAAAAAAAAAATTAGATGTACAATATACCCTGTCTATATCAACCAAATATACTTGGTAGCTTTTTGATTAATTTTTTATTTTTCAATATTTTACAAACGACCACATGCCTCAAATTTATACATGTGGTAATTGCAAGAATTACATGTTACTTTTACGTGATATTTACAGTAGGGGTTAGTGATAATAGTAGCCTATGTTACTTTCTGAACAGTAGGAAAAATCTGAAAACAATAACCTACACTAAAAAAAAAAAATAATTTAAGTAAAAACAAAATAATTACAGTTAAAAAAAAATAAATAAATTAAAAAAACAAATTATAGTAAAAAACATAACTAAGTGGAAACGAAACAATACAAAATAACAATATTTCGTTATATGCTAATATATAAAATTAATAATATTTCTTTTTTACATTTTAAAATTAATGCAGTAGTATGTCTTTTGTGCGTAACGTTTTAGTGTTTTCTTGTAGTAATTGCCTATTTTTTGAACTATTGGGATTGTTATAGTAGTGATTCAAAAAGAAAATTTGTGCCAGCGAGTACGTATATTTTTTTATCGACGCACAGTGGGAAAAATATGACCGATTTAGGTGAACAAATTCTGAAACTTGTCTATATTTAACCTTTGAGGTCCCATATTACGGGAAAAAATTTTTTTTTAATTATAAGAAAAAGTTATAAAAACTAATTAATTTTTTAACACGATTGGCGAGCGTACAATGGTCAAACATCAAATTTATCTAAAATCTAAAACTTCCCTATATTTTTACGTTTGACGTCCCAGAATACGGAAAAAATATACAAAAAATCTAATTATGGCTCGGATTTGCTAAAACCTGCTAATGATGTATTTTAATGATTTAGGAAATTCTTGAAATTGTGATTGTAAAAGTTTTGATTCGGAGTGTTGTGTCTGAAAAAAAAATAGTTATCACTCAAAACGCAAAAAATCGCCAAAAATTCTTTGTAATATCTAAAGACTAGAAGGATTGATGGAACAATCCTTGGGGTAACTTGGGGGTTATATAGTTTTTTCGTTATTGAATAAGGGCATACATTTACAAATTGCTAAATTAACTCTACAGGTGAGATTGCAATGTATATTTAATAACGAGTTTGGCAATATAGTGTCTTATCTGTCTCAGCAATGTCCATCGTTAAATAAAAGCAAAAAGCTTTGCCTAAATACACTTGAAACACAATAAAATACTATCGAAATAAAGATAATCCACTGCCGGTTATTAGGCACTTGTGTGAACAGGAATGATTCATTCATTTACTATTTATTTGTAACACGGAATGGCGGGAAATATTAGTATCAAGGGTCTTGCCAACTAATAATAAAAGGCGAAGCACTGGAAAATTCAAACTTTTGTTCACCTAAATTAGTGATTTTGCCCACTGTGCGACGGGAGTTGTAAATCCGATAACATGATTGTGTAATGAGGATAACTATTAAGATGCGCATGCATGTGTTCTGCACCTCCATTTTTCGATGATTGGAATGGCATGTTTAACCCAGACTGGTGCAATACTAGGTAGCTTTTTTTTAATCAAGTGTTTCTTTCTCAAGTTTTTATCTAATATATGTGTTACATTCATTATATCAAATGTTTTTCCCTTAATAACTTGACAGATTAATAGTCTAGAAATAATAGCATAACTGGATCTGCAAAACAGAATATTAATATTAATTTGTATTTTAATTTATTAAAATACGAAAAAAATAAAACAATAAGACTGCATGAAACCGTCTGCTGTGTTAACAAATCCCTCTAATCCTAAGGAAAATCAAATTAAAAGGAATTATTCGGGCGTTCACTGCTGAGGATAAATGAGCTGAAATTGCTACAAGCGGAAGGGTTAGCCAGCAACTGGGACGATTGCTGCCTTAAATGAATTTTCAAGGGTTGTTTGTTGTTGGGTTTGGACTCACATTATTGTGGTTGTAGTGGTGGAGATCCTCCATGATGTCTTCACCACCGCGCAGCTTCTCCACCTCCTCCTCATCGTCCTAACTCCTTCCTCTTCCGCTTCTCAGGGGGGGTTTTGTAGATCTTCATGAAGCTCTTCAACGGTCTTCTCTCGACAAAATCTGCCGGTAATTGGAAGGTGTCATGAAGTTGATAAGTTAAGGTAATCAACAAAAAAATACAATAAAACAGATTAATTGATGTAAACCATAGATTATTTCAAAATTTCGACCGGCACTGTATATAGAATTATAACAGTAATTATATCAGGATTATTATGACTAGAGGAAGATTTTCTTATTTATCTATATTAAAACAAGCCCAATTTTTTTCTTCCAACATCTTTTTTTATTATCATTATTATACAATTCGTCAAATATACTCAACGTTTCGGGGCTTTTTTTTCTCCCATTTTTTCCCCATTATCAAGACTAAAAAGTTTTTTAAAACATTATTATTATAGTTACATTTATTAAATACAATTTGTTCATAATATATAATTAACTACAAATTACCTTTTTAATGTTACGTATTATTTCCTTCAGCTAACTGCTACATCCACTTATAAAAGTTGACATTGGCTCACTGTTATATTTTGTTTTGAAAAAAAAATTGTGCTGGTTTTAATATGGAGTAAATATATCGTTTCGGTAAAAAATAAAATATTAAAAAAAATAAAATAATAATAAAAAAAATAATATTATATATTGAAAATGAAAAAAAAACACATACGATCAATTAAAAAAATATAGGAGATTAAATTCTCACACACGCCGAGCGGTTTTGTGGGACTTAATTATTTGGACTCAGGGGAGACTAAAACGTGTATTTCTGTTGAAAACTGGAATTAGAAAATTATCGGAATCTCAATACTTTTCCTCAACAAGTATTTCATGTATAATTAAGTAAATGTAAAATTTAAGAAATAAAAATATTTCGTATGAATTAAATAATTAATTATTAATTTTTATGTTAGATGAGGAAGATGATTGGGGTTGCGGTCATTAGAGAGAAACACACATTAAAACAAGTGCTATTTTGATTATGTTCCGACGTTTCGGCCTACATTGTGGGCCTTTATCAGGGTTGACTCTGAGACGTTGTCTAAAGTAGTTGGAGTAAAGAATTTTTAGTTAAATTGCGTAATGCAACACAGATAATACACAAAAAGAAGAAATCCCAAAAAAAGAGCCAAAGTTTCACAAAAAATTCAAACAGATTAATTGATGTAAACCATAGATGGTCTCAAACTTTCGACTGGCACTGTATATAGAAATATAAAAGAAATTAAATCTAGATTAGTATGACTTGAAGAAGATTTTCTTATTTATCCATATTAAAACCAGCACATTTTTTTTCTTCCAACATCTTTTTTTATTATACAATTCATCAAATATAGTCAACGTTTCAGGGCTTTTTCCCCATTATCAAGACTAAAACGTTTTTAAAAACATTTAACTTTTAATTACATTTAATAAAATATTTTTTTCATAGTATATAATTAACTACAAATTACCTTTTTAATGATACATATTATTTCCTTTAGCTAACTGCTACATCCACTTATAAAAGTTGACTATCGGCTCACTGTTATATTTTGTTTTGAAAAAAAAAAAAAATGTGCTGGTTTTTATTCGGAGTTATTATATCGTTCCGGTAAAAAAAAAAAAAAAAAAAAAAAAAAAAAAAATATATATATATATATATATATATATATATATATATATATATATATATATATAAATCCTCCTTCAAAGCATACCTCCATACCAGCCAAATGTAAGATTCTCAAGCGAGCGGATACTCACCATACTTGTTGGGTATGAGATCAGGGTCCGTCTCGTCTTGTGGTGACCTGGCAGGAGGGGAGAGTGGTCTGGGCTGCTGGTCCGGCTGCTTAGCTGAGGGTGGGCCGGAACGTCGGCGGTGGAGTGCCCATCCGATAGCGCAAGTGGTGACTAGAAGAACTGCAGCACCTCCGAGAAGAACCAAGACAACGGGTTGGACTGGCAGCCTACCCAGGGGACCTGCAACAGGATCGGTTATCATTAATTGAATATTTAAGGTAGTGTGTAAAGGCTTCCTAAAGATTATTTGGTTTAAAATCAAGTTCGAAGTTTTGAGACATGTCAAACCTACCACAACAATAACAAATCAATGGCCGAGGAATCCCAATTAGTGGTTTTTAAGGAGGCCGTAGGCCTCCAATTTTTCTCTGCTACTTAGGATCAGAGTTAGAGGAATTGGATGAAATTGGAGTTTTGACACTGGTCAGATCCTCCACTCATGTAATGTATGTTTGTGGCTATTGTTCCCTAGTTCGGCCTCCACTGGCTCACACTAGTGACGCGGCTGATAGGGAGGCGCTGGGATCTCTTGGACTCCGCTTTTCCCTCTACAAGTAAAGGGAAAGGCCCAATCTGGGGCTACTTTAGCAAATTGTAAATATTGAATATAGTTATGTTTGTATGGTGTTTGATATTAATGTATTTCTTACTTCTTTATTTTATTTATTTGTATTTATCTCAATTATAGGTTATTGTTTTTTTTTAATTTATATTATATTTTATGTAATTTGACTTTATCATTGTTTTCTGTATGTATTGTGTGAATGTGGTCTCATATCACCATTACTAATGTTCATTTAGAAACAAATTGTAATATATCTCAATAAATAAATATATAAAGGATCAGACTAAACGATATGTGTGATAAATTAATGAAATTAAAGAAAGGAAAGAAATATTTTCAATACAGCATTCGCTTTCAGGCACATGTTCATTTAGATACTACAAAAGCAGTTAAAACTATGCACTATGTACATATATCTATCTTATTTCAAATTTTACATAATACTTTAAGATTAGCATAAACCATCATTCAAAATACAAAACTTAAAAAGGAACTTACAATGTCGAAATCACAGCAATTCATATAAAGTTAAAATGATAAAAAAAAATTTGATTGATAATCGTTGATAGAGCAGAATTTGATATCCCGTATTTTTCCGCAATTTTCGATTTCGACTCAATTTTTTTATCCACTTCATGGAGAATCGCCAACCTTGTATTTAAATCAATGGATTTTCTCTTGACCTCGTAGGAAACTCGAATTAAAGCAATAAAAACAGAAGAACTAATTGAAACACTAGAAACCAGAAGCTGTCACAGACTTTGAATCGCAGAATTGAGCTGAATAGAAGGAAGAGGTAAGGATTTGGACAGAAAGGCGCCGCACTTTACTGGGAATTAAGACGTTTCGTAATTTTTTGATTCTTTATTTTTCGTAATAAATTCAATTCTGAGGTCCACAAAAGTAGTTCTTTAATTCGTTATAAAAGAATATTTCGGTATAAACGAGGAGAAAGCATAGTTTTCTATTCATTTTTCAAGGGACCGCAACGATAGTTTGTTATAAACGAGTGTTCGTTATAACCGTGTTCCTTAAAAAGAGGTTTTATTGTATATACAATAGAATATACGAAACGTTGTCATTATACAAGATAGTTTAGAATATTTCATTGTTTTTCTTTTACTAACCGCTACCCGGATTTTCTCCTGAACATCCCAATGGTCAACTATTCATTATAAAATTTAAAAAAACGATGTATGTAGCATATTAGGATGTAAATGTAAATAGAGTTATCGTAGAGAGTATTGAGCAGTAAAAATTCTACTTTGAATTTTTTTTTTTTTTTTTTTTTTTTTTTAAAGAAGCTTCAGTGTCTTATACAGTTTAAGGTTACCCGCTTTATAAAGACTAGTTATGCCTCAAGATGGTTCCGATACTTCAGGGTCGGACCGCGGCTGAGATAAATTTATTTGATATCCGGTTTCGAACTCGAAGATCATTACTCCACTGATTTCGATTCATAACTATATTTAAAACTAATGTATCTTGGTTAGAGAAAAGATGAGTCAGCGTTGAAGCCACATGAAGACTGATGGTGGGGGCTGGTGCCCGTGCGTGCCTCTACTTTGTATTAATACAGCTGTCAAAGAAGTCCACAGCCCTCTATGCTCTATGAGGGTAGGTAATTTCCATTAATTTATTTTTTCCTTTTTAATTAGGGTGTAGCATGTACTTTTTTAATTATTTTATAGGATATGGCTGACCAGAAATGGGGAAGTAAAGTAGGTTATTAGATGCAATTACTTGTTTCCTTGACTACACCGTAAAGAATGTCATTCCGAAAACAAGACGGTACTATTGAAAAAAGAATTTTCTCTCTCCTATAAATCTGCGTATGTTTTAAAATTAAGTAACATAGTTGTTGAGCGTGATTTCGACTGAATCCTGATTTGCACGGACGTTGTCCCCGAGGTTTTGTTGTATATACACTCACTCAAAAACGTTTCCATACAGTATGCTTTTATTTTGCATAGCTCTTTATTTTCAACTTGACGATTTTCTAATGTACAAATTATTAATTCTAATATTAGATAAAAAAATAATTTATTTATTTTTATTTCATCATTAATATAAAACGAGGTAGAATTTAATTTGTTAATGGTGGGTCAAAAAAGTTTCTATACACTTTCAATATTAATACTATCTGTTGTACTATGATCGTCTTTCCAGTGTTATATGTATACATCTTATCTCGGTAATAAAATATTAGTCCAGTATTAACTTTACTCGAGTCTGGGAAACTGATTCCTTTTCAATATGCGCGTTTTTTGTGATTTGAGAGAACTTATGGTTCGCAGGGCTTATCTGTAAGAAAAATTGCATATCTCTCATTTTATATGAGTCACGTGCTACTGTACAGTATGGGCTACAAAGACATATAGAGTTAAAATCTTTGGAGGATAGAACACGTTCTGGACGACCGGAGACTGGAGAATCACCACAGGCGAGCCGTCCTTGCTGAAGTCCATGCAAATCCTCACACCACCGACACCTCAATTGCCATCATAAAAAAAACGTACTATGGGATTCAATTCGCCCAGAAACAGTAAAAAATATTCTAAGAAGGAAAGGATACAGTCGCATGAAGAAAGCCATTCTTCAGTAAGTCAAACCAGATGAAGCAGCTGTAATTTGCTAAGGAGTTTGTAAATAAACCCAAACATTTCTGGGAACGGGTCATATTCTCTTAGAAACCCAAATTTAATATTTTGGGCCAAATGGAAGGTCAAAAGTGTGGAGGAAATCAACCTCAACTTTCAAAATTAAGAATTTATTAATGGGTGTATGGGAAATTTTTTAAGCATATGTATATTAATTTTAAAAAAGTGTAACTTATTTAATATCCAGAAAACATATTAATTATATTTAAATATACAGTAAATACCTTAAAATATAAAATGAAATTACAAAAATATGCAATTTAAACTCATTATATGAAACTGCAGCTAATCGGACGATGGTCGCACATCACACAGGCGTGGGACAACAATTTTCCTTTCCCTCCGAAGCACAAAATAACCATAGATTTGTAGTCCCATTGAATGCGACCTTGGGCATAGAAGGCTGTTATGCTAGCCACTACACCACTGGTGACAACATCGCAAAATAAGAAATATAAATCTTGTTTGTCTCTTTCAGTTAAAGCATGGGATATATACAAAAAAGTATATGCAACTGATTTTATCTCAACAATATTTTTTTCTTTTTTTTACAGGATGTTTATTCACTAAAACATCATCTAGCACTTATAAAACTTGTCAGATTTAACAAGAAGTGTTTTTTTTTTAAATATAATAGAAATGAATATTTATAATAAGGTGTAGATTCTTTTTCAGACATGAGGCTTCTAGTTGTAAGCATCCACTTATTGATAAAATTGTTCCTTTGCACCTGAAGATGGCATTTTAGCCGGAACGTTGTGCTTTCATTTTTAATAAAAGAATGGCGAAGTTACCTATCAGCCTCCAATTTCATTCACTGGATATTTATACTTTTTAATATAATTACTAGGTGTTAAGACATCGTAAATAGTGAATAATTGATTTTTCAAGGATGGCTAGTGTTGTTTCCTTCAGTCTATCGAAAGAACTCTACGTGCCCCAGGTGGGACTACCGAATTAAGAGTGGATTCAAGGTCAATACACGAGAAAATTTCTGCTAACGGGGCTTGAAACCTGCATCCCGTATTTATATGGTCTAACACTTTCCAATAAATACATTTTTAAAATAGTAAACATTATTTTTACTACAATTTTTTTTTTTTTAATTTATTTGACAACAAGTAATATACAAATGCCTTTAGGCATATATTAGGGGTACTCACTACGTTTGCTATAGCATGCTATTTGTGTTATTGTGCTAAACCCATCAATTTTATATAGGTAATAACAATAGAAACTCGACGGGTTTAGCAAAATAACACAAATAGCATGCTATAGCAAACGTAGTGAGTACCCCTTATGTAACATTGATGACCAATACGAAAAACCTCCTTCAGGATTCTTCTTACTACAATAACTATTTTTTTTTGTGATATATCTTTGGCCGATCTACAAAAGAAGTCTTTGATAATTTTTTTTTATTTATTTAATTTTTAGATATCACTACGTATTAGCTCTACTCTAGGGCCATTTTCAAGTATCTGTAAACAATTGAAAGTTTTTTATGGAATTGATACATTTATTTAAAATATTTTTTTCTCAATATACATTTAATGTCAACATTTTAATAAATTATTTTTAATAATTGCGTTACCTACCATGAATATCAGATATATGTTATATATCTATTCTTTTACCATTTCATCAGCGGTGTAGTCAATTATTAGCAGTATCAAATTTTAAAAGCACCTGTTTTTAAAAGGATCATAATATATAGTATCATTTAATCAAAAAATGGAAAAAATCTATTTATTCAAAAAGAAAAAAAAAAAAATTTTGTATTAACTCACATAACATTTATAGGCCGTCTTGTAAGAGTTCTCATGCACAACTAACTTTGGGTGGGGATGCCAAAACGCATTGATTAAATTGTTGACATTAGATGTATATTGAGAAAGAAATATTTTAAAAAATTGTATAAATGCCATGAAAAACCTTTTGATTGTTTACAGATACTTGAAAATGGTCCTAGAGGCTGAAACGTAGTGATGTCTAAAAATTAAATAAATAAAAAAAAATGTATCAAAGACTTCTTTTGTAGAGCGGCCAAAGATATATCGCACAAATAGGGAACCAAAAGAAAACTATTTTTTTTCTGTTTCCTCCTTCGGTTCATTATAAAATCTGCAAAGAGGATCTGGAAGATTAGCGGCTGTGACACTGTTTAGAAGGTAGGGGACCTCTTGATGCCGGTTTGCTTGTTGATAGGAGAACAGAAGCTAACAAAAAGACGGAATTAGGTTGGGAGGCAAATAGGCGCCACTAGCGGGCGCCCCGGTAAATATGATTAGGGGCAAAGGGGGCGCCTGGGGCAGGTCCGAGCCCCTCATGGACCCCCACCCCCCTCAACGGCAATTAGGACCCCAGCCCTTTGAACGAGTCAGTGCAGTGTTGACGCACGCTCAAGGCAAAATACGCGGAAGCAATCACCAATAAAGGAAAACATTTTGTTTTCAATTAATGTATATCATAACAATAACTACAAATGCGATATTTACATATATTTTAAATAATATTACAGTGTCCCTTCTGGTCTCTCTCATATTTTTATGCAAAACCAATAGACGATATTTGTTGTTTTGAAGTACATTTACTGTGTTTTGTATTACAGAGAAGAGAGAAAACACTTTATTTAATTGTAAAGTTTTGCTGCTCCACAGCATTGGGTTGCTTTCACCAGCATACTACATACATTTCTAAGAAATATTTGTTATGAATAATATATAATACAATAATAATGAGATAAAATAAAAAATAAAATTTCATCCCTATTTTTTTCTTTATATATATATATATATATAATATATATATATATATATATATATATATATATATATATTTTTTTTTTTTTTTTTTTTTTTTTTTTTTTTTTTTTTTTTCATGCAAGTTATACAAATATAAAAAAATATTCTCCAAAATATTTCTCACATAATCATATTGAAAAAGACAAAAAAAAAAAAATATATATATATATATATATATATATATATATATATATATATATATATATATCATTATTATTTTTTAATATAAATTTAATCGATTTTGACTATCTTCGGACCAGGTAGAATCTTCCTCTCTTCCCTGTGCTTTTTCATTCTAGCGCTTCTGGTTTTGTCTTTGCTCCTGGGTGAAGATTTTTCCACGTTTGCTTATTTCTCCCTGATAAACTAATAATAAACCACTGGCTTATTATAATTATTTTTTTTTTTTTAAATGTACCTCTGTCTTGGATATATTTTTTAGATTTATTAATTTTTCTTTGTCTAATGTTAATTAATTTATTTTTGTGAATCACTTATCTAGTATTATTATTTGTTTGATTTTAAATAAACAAAATTGATGAGCCATTATACCATAAGTTTATAAATTTTCTTTAATAAAAAAAAAAAAAAAGAAAAAAAAGACAGCTTTATATTTATGTATAATTAAATGTGATTTAATATCATGTAGGTTTTAAATAATATAACATGGCTTGAACTCCAAATATTTTCTTTAAAATACCTTGAATATTGTTTTTCTTATCATTATTGTAGTCCCTTTAAATCGAAAATAAAAATACTTTTAATCAATTAGGCTCCATAAAATTAGAAGAAAAATGATAATATGTATTTTAACATCATAATTTTATTTATTTTTTAAGAAACTTGTAAAAGGCGGGACATTGTGAATTTTGAAATTAAATATTTTCTTTGCATTAACCAAAAATATACTTTATATATTGTGTTTATTTCAAAATTACCGCACAGTTTGCCTAAAAAACGCAAGTTTGTACCAAAATAAAATTTTGTATTAAAGAAAGGTAAGAGACGAGGATCAAGTCGATTTAGCACTAAACGGCACTACTGTACCTAAGCTACCGAGCCCAAGCCCTTGTGGCAAAATAATTATCTTAAAATACTACTAATTAATTAGGCTGCATAAGGCCAATCTCGATATAAGTAATATACCTATTTAGTAATATATTTATTTGGCAGTATATATTGTTTTTTTTTTCATTTCTTTGAGATTATCATCTGATTAGAGATTTTCCTTTCTCTTTTATTTTAGCAGTGGGGCAAACCTGAGGTAGAGTGACTCTGTTGAGGCATACCCAGCCTCAATAAAGTGGGTGCCCTAAACCTGACAGCTTAGTGTGCTCTGGACTAATCACCTCCTTGTATGACCATTAGCCTAGTAACTATACGTACTGAACTTACGACTCCTAGGGTTGAAGAGGTACATTTTATTTAGTCTTTTTTTTTTTTTTTTTTTTTTTCGCCTGGGACATCACAACAATTTAACAAAACCAACGAATCAGAAGTGCCAACGCATTTTTTAAAAAATTGCTCTGCTATCAAGAATTGGCAGCACCTAATTTCTAAGACTACAAATAATGTGGAAACAATCATTTTAACTACATATAGTAGAAAAAAGAATATATTGTCTAAAATTATATGTTACTAATAAAAACAGATAAATCGTGTGATAAAGTTATAAATTAAGAAATAAGATTACTAATGAAAATATTAATAATATGCAAGAAGTAGTTGTCAGTAAGCTTAACCTTAGTTTACCTTCAATTATTTGTGAAGGAGAGGGAGCGAAATATACATATTCAGCAGTATACTAAAATAATGTTTTATACATCACACTGACGGAAAAAATCTAAATAACACAACTTCCATGTGTGAAAAAGTAGGAAATAGCAAAATTTTGAAGGTGCGAAATTTTTTTTTTTTTTATCGCCAGGGTAATCTCATTTGAATTAGTCCAATTTAAAACTTAAATTCAAAAGTTTTACGCTTCAACTTCAATTCAAAAGTTTAAAGTCTAAACTTTAGCTTGAAAACTTTAAACTTTAATCACTAAAAGTTCAACAGGTTTCATGTCCAGAGTCTTATTAACAATAGCAAAGTTTTTCAACGCTAAGCGATGACAAGTTAACATTTAACAAGGTTGAGAACTAGGCTTCGAACTGCCACACCATAATCCCAGATATTATTCCTCTTAATATAAAAGTTATTAAAATTTAGTGTATTTTAAAAATAAAAAAGATAGAGGAAGCAGGATGCGATGTCATTTTAACCATCTTTTGGTTTTTGAAATGTAAACATAAGGAAGCTTGATAGTTTATCAGGCTGTTCCTAGGAGGACTCAATGCTTTATTTCTTACGCCATATTCAGAGATTACTGCCCTTCTTTACGTCGGATATTATTTTTTGTTAAATTTTCAAACATAAATTTCCATATTTTTTTAATAATATTTATCTCTATCTTTTTTGTAAGATTTTTTTTTTTTTTAGATTCAATTACCTATATACTATACCTAATAAAATATATAGTAAATACCTATGAAATATATAGTAAGAGAAAGTATTGCAATCGTGAAAATTTTCGGGTCTCCTGAGTCCAAATGACTAAGTCCCGCAAAAAGGTGTCTGTATAATAAAACTGAAATTTCATATTTAAGACAACCATACGCCCGAGACGTTACAAAAACTTTTTCATCACAATCAGCTAACCAGAAAAGCCACTATATACTATGCATTTTGCACTTATTTACGAATTGCTTAAAAACGACTCGAACGATTTTGATTAAACTCCCTATGTCGATGTAAAATTGAACGGGCTTTAATATCATGTAGGTTTCATTCTGATTGAAATAGTCTGATAGGGCTTAAATGCTGATATTTCAAAATTTCTTCCTCTAAATTACCTTTAATTTTGTAGATTCTAATATATTAACCATATCGTCTGATTAGCTTATCTAAAAAACAGGTCAATATATAATTTGAAGGAATTCGATATCCGACTAAACGAGAACACTGCAAAAAAATATTTGTTTGTTTGTTTATTTATTTAACGTCACTTTATGCTACTATGGCTAATCGGACGATGCTACAGTGGGAGTCCTAAATTTTGCCTATCCAGGTTTTAATTCAATTTTTTTTTATTTGTTGAACTTAAGAACAGTGTAATATACCGTTGGAATGCTAAAGATTTTAGAAAAAATACCATCTTATACATACTATTGTAAAAGCTAACGGAAAGTGATGAAAACCTTTAAAACAAAATTATTGCAGTAGATAATAGTATAAAACATTATTTAATAAAACACATATTTCTATCGTATTAAAATCCAATTTAAATAATTCTTTAACAATTTATTTTCGTTTATAAATTTGTTTAAAAATTCTTCAATTGATATAAATAATGGAGGTAAGTGAAACTCGGGTGTTGCGCGCACCAGATTTTTTATTATAAAGGAATTAATAATTTATCATATGCCTGAAGACAATTGTCTTAATTTAAACTTGTTTAATTAAATACAAAAGAATTTTTAATTATTAGTTTGTTGCTAAATCGAATGCCCAGTGATGGGGGATAATGTTGTATACCAATAAAGTACTTGGATTTGAGTTCGGGCCCGTGGCTATTGTGATCAGTGTTGAGGTAGTATCCGGCTGTATTCTGCAATCATACCTCAAAGAAATATTTGAGGTTTGCAATACGTAGGTATACGTATTTAATGCTGCGTTTTACTGAACTTTCTTATAGTAGTTTCCCTTGGAACTAAAACTATTAATGGAAATAAAACTATTATTTCTAACGAAAGTTTTTTTTTTTTTCTACCGCATTAGTGAGTGTAATATTTTGTTTCTTATTTTTATGGAACTTGCTTAGATATTTATTTAGGTTAATTTTGTCTCTTTTCTTTAATCTGTTTTTATGTTTTATTTGGTTAATTTTCTTTTCTTTATGTATTTAGTTTGTTTATAAAATGTATCTGTTAATAAATGAACCGGTTTATGGGCGTTCAACTAATGTGTCATCAAAGCTCGTTGGTTTGTGTATTATTAAGTTCGAATAAATGTATTGTAATTTCGACGTTTAATTTATTTTATAATTTTTTTTAATGTATAAAGTCCACTAATTTGCTATACACGAACCACCCTAAATTTGAGCTGTCACTTGGAAGTACTGATCTTCCACAGATAGCTCAGCGTTAACAACCCTCAAGACAAATCGCCAATAGACAAGATAGCCTTAAGCTCAATAAGAATTATTTTCACAAGTTCCTTCCACTTTCCAAACAATAGGGATTGGTTGAAAATCGATAGTAGCATCAGCGTCCATTCCTGGAGATTTTCCGATCCCTCCAGACAGCTGGAGTAACTGTTCCATTCCAGGAGGGTAGAATGACACCCTCTTGACGTGAGGATCCTCCGCAATGTCTAATGAAATATCGCCGGAGGGGAACAACATCCAGTTTCATCAAGGGTTGTGAATCGGATACCTTCACGGTGCCTAGTAAAGGAGGAATACTAAATGAGATCGCACATTCCTTGGAATTTGATGCCAGTATAACCACCTGATATCTTGGCCGGAGGGTTATGAGAAATAATGGTCTGCCGCCCCAAAAGAAGCAGGCTGACTTTGCGTTTTCTGAAATTGCCGCGTCTTCTGCAAAATGGACTACTATTGCTTAATTAACCTTGAGACCGATTTTGACCTTTCTAAGCTTTCAATGAACACAATAATCTGACATAAAGTGATATTAAAAAATAATTCAATCCAAAGTTCTGAACAGATGGATGAAATTATTAATCGCTGAGAAAAAGATTATGCTGAATCAAATCTTCTGATTTTTTTTAAACTTTTACTTATCTATATATGAAATATATGGTAACGGAAAGTATTGCGATCGTGAAAAGTTTTGAATTCCAGTTCAACGGAAACAGGCGTTTAAAGTCTCCTGAGTCCAAATAACCAAGTCCCCCCAAAGATCTCTGTGTTAGTGGTAAGTTTAGCCTAAAAACAAAAATTTAATTTCATATTTAAGACAACTATGCGCCCGAGATGTTACAGCAACTTATTCTTCAAAAGCGGCTGACCAGAAGATCAACTTTACACCATGCATTTTGCATTTTTTTACGGTTTCCTCAAAATCGGCTTTAACAATTTTGATTAAAATCGCTATATCCATGTAAAATGTAGTGGATTTAAATACGATGTGGGTTTCATTCTGATTGAAATAGTCCGAATGGGGATTAAATGCATATAGTTAAACTTTTCTTTCACAAAAGTACCTGTAATTTTGTAGATTCGAAAAAAAATTCTATACCATCTTGTTAGAATTGATATAGAACGGCTGAATATACAGGTTGAACGATTAACTAAAAGGAAACAAGAGGAAAAATATATTTTTAGGTATTACAAAACTAAGAATAGTAATATATCGTTTGAAAGCTAAAGATTATAGAAAAAAAAAAATAGTATGTTATACACAAAGCTTTTACAGCTTTGTGTATAACATACTATTTTTTGTGGTGTCGTAAATTGAAGAATAAGCCATAAACGTATAACTGATTTTCATACTTAACAATTGAGACGTTGATTTCCAAAAGGTACTATATCCATTCTGGGGAATTTTACTGGAAGCGCGAATATCTCTCATTACTATATTATTAAATCAGCTAATTTGATTCTTTTCGCATTAAAATCTAGGATTATTTATTTACTATATTAATAAAACCATATTAAAGTTATGAAATGAAATGTTCTTTTATGATTTAGAATAAAACTAAATGTGTTATAAGTATCTTAAGAAATTAATAGCATTTCTAAATCACGTTATTAAAGGACATGAGTGTTCATTGGATACAATCAGATTTAAGATTTAGATACAACTAAATGATGAGAATATAAATATGTAAAAAAATCAATTTCGTAAAATATGTCCTTTAGTACCTTTTGGAAATCAACGTCTCAATTTTATATAGTTATATTGTTTAATCTAAATCATATGTTTCCAACGAAACGAAATACATTTTTATTTAATTTAAGTTTATTTAACAGTTAAAATGAAAGTAGTTGTCCGCACCAGATATTTTTCCAGGGATCAGTGTAGAACTACAGGATTTACTGTAAAAAGGCTTAACACTTTTTTAAATTGTTTACTAACTGAAAAAGCCATGTAGAACGAAATGTAAATAGGGGGGATAGTGGTTTAATTGGTTTGGTCATCATTATTGACACCGGAATCAAATTATGAAACATTTTAAAAATATTTCGTTAACTGCCTCTTAATATTTTTAAAAAATTAAAATAAAATAAAAATAATATCGAGGATGTTATCTATTTTTCCCGAAAGATTATTGTTAATATACTTAAAAACATTTTAGACTAAATGAAAAAAATGTTAAATATAAAAATACGCACATATTTACAACTATTTATGTTTATTATAATTACGAATTAGTTAATAATACAAATTGAAATGAAATAAGAAATTTTCCTGGATAACACGGTATTGAACTGTTAAATGGAAGATAGATTTGTTCTTATCAAGTTATTTTTGTTTCGCTGACCGAACGCCTTTGACAAATATAGTTCTAAAACTTTTCTCTTGACTGCAATCATTTGCCACACATGAAATTCAACGAGTTTTTATCACTTTGGAAACGAGCAAGTCAAGTCCGTAACTGTTTTATCTATGTTTCAGGCTTGTCTAGAGGGATGCTCGTCAAATCTAATGTTTTAATAATTTGGTTTTGCTATTTAATAATATTCATGTTGTGCTTAGAAATAATAGAAGTCATATGTAATAATACTGTCTTCATAGTATTTCATATGTACTTTAAAGTAGTACGTCATCTTGTTTGATCCTTGCCTTCGATTCGACTGACGTTTCACCAGAAATCCAAAGAGGGTTCTATGGAAGAATGGGGTTGCTCTATGTTTTGAGTTTTACATTATCATTTTTTTTTTTCTTTGGCTCTATATCCTTCTTTATATTAGTGAGGTTAACCAGGAATCTGATTGGCCAGATGATGAAGTCACCATATCCTTCGATTCTAAATGATTGACTGTCATTATTCCGTCTGGTCCTCAGCTTAGCTTTGTAATTATCATCTCAATCGAAATTTTATGGACGTTTCGTTATTCCTATCGCTTCTGGTTTTTTTTTTTTTTTTTTTTTTTTTTTTTTTTTTTTTTTTTTTTTTTGTATGTCTTTATATTTATTATTTAATCGGGCTCTACAATGTGATTCGTTTTCTTAAAATTTCATGTAACTTCCGAAGCCATTTGTCCATTTTCATCACACTTTTAATAAATTTTTAGTCTTGTAGATATAAATTGTCCCGTTTATGCAATATATTTTTTATACTAGTGCTAATGATGAATGTTTTTAAGGATTTTCAATGCATTTGTACAAATTATACAAAATTGACGCATTTTTTAGTAAAAATAAAATTAATTATCTTAAAGAAAAAAAAAAAATAATACTAAAAGAGAGTCTACTGCTCTCCGAGTTCTACGTTCCAATCTCGGCTGTAAAGAAATAATTATTTATTTTTTGCTAGGTTCTTTTTTAATAAAATGATCCATTTTCACTCAACACTTCTTTACTTTTTTTCATTCTGCCTACGTTTCGGCCTTTGCAATTTTCAAGGGTTCTTTAATCATTTTTTTATATTGCACATATAAAATACATTTTGTTACATTTAAAAAAAAAAAAATCTATTACAGACTGATCTATCTAGCCTTGTCAGCTTGTTATTATCTACTGTTATTAATAACAGCTGATAAGGCTAGTTCAGCCAGTAATGGATTTTTTCTTTAATGGGACAGAATGTATTTTTATATGTGCAATATAAAAGAATGATTAAAGAACCCTTGAAAATGGCAAAGGCCGAAACGTAGTGAGAAAGAAAAAATAAATAAATAAGTGTTAAGTGAAAATGGATCATTTGATTAAAAAAGAACCTAGCAATACATTTATTTACTCAAACAAATTACAATTATAATAAAAAATAATTATTTACTTTGCGAATTCAGATGGGAGGGGGGGCCCTTGCGTGAGCTGACCGTTCTTAGGGCACAACACCAAGCTTCAATAAAGTGTGTTTTTTTTTACTGATTTGGGATTTCATAAAATATCACTGAAACCGTCATACCAGAAGTGCCATTTTATACATATTTCTAGAATTTTATTCAAAATGGATTTAATTTGACATAGAACATTCGCTGGACCGGAGAGTTGAGAGACATAATGGTCAAACCGCCGAATTTTTACTTTCACTTACTATATATACTGAGGGAAAGTATTGCGATCGTGAAAATTTTCGAATTCCAGTTTTCAACGGAAATACACTTTTTAGGGTCCCCTGAGTCCAAATAACCAAGTCCCGCAAAAAGTTCTGGGTGTGTGGTAACTCCCGGGCGGAAACGGTAAGTCCTATGAAACTGAAATTTCATATTTAAGACAAATTATACGCCCGAGACGTGACGAGACGTTTTTCATCAAAATGAGCTTACCAGAAGAGGCACTTTATACCATGCAATTTGCACCTTTTTTCGATTTTATCAAAAATGGTTCCGACGATTTTGATTAAACTCGCTATATCGATGTAAAATTTAATGTGCTTTAATATCATGTAAGTTTTATTTGGATAAAAATGGTCTGACAGGGCTTAAATGCCGATATTTTAAATTTTCTTCTCCTAAAGTACCTTTAATTTTGTAGATTCAATAATAATAATTAGATTATCTCGTTAACGCTGATGAAAAACAGGTAAATATATAAATTGAATAAATTTGATACCCAACTAAAGGAGAAAACAGAAAAAATATTTTTTTAATGCAAATGACATAAAACAAACTGATTCTTTTAGATAATAATATAATAAATTTTTTAATGAAACACATGTTTCTATAGAAATTTAATTTGATTAATTCCTTAATAGTTTCACGTATTTTTATCTTTAACTATATTTGAAAATTCTTTCATTGATTTTAAAAATGGAGGTAAGTGAAAGTCGTGTGTTGCCCGCACCAGATTTTTTTTTTATGGTAGAATTAGGCAATATATGACTTTGCAACTTCTAAATTTGTTGTGTATGATTAGTTGGGCTGTCAAGTATTCATTGTACTTCATTTCTACGACTACAATAATAAACAATATGAAAATATACACTTTTGGTTTGTAACTGTTGCTCTGAAAGCAGTACGAATCTCGATGTGTAGTGATGCCAAAACCCTTCACGAGTTCCAGAGGTTTTTTTTTTTTTTTTTTTTTTTTTTTTTTTAACATAAGCCAGTTTCATCCGAACTTCACCATAATAATTTCACACGAGGGGTGCGAATAACATATATTTTTCTGTAAAAGTTATGATTGTTTGACTTTTAAATTATTAGGCTTAGGAAGAATATTTAATATATATATATATATATATATATATATATATATATATATATATATATATATATATATTTGTTTAAAGTCTCCCAAGCCCTTTATTAAGTTTCCCAAGTTGGATAAGTTTTGAAAACATTTGAACGCCTTCAAAATAAAGAAAGGAAGAGACGTGATGCCGGCTAGGGAGCAATAAAGAGAGCAGTTATTTGCATTTAAATGACACATTGTCTCATAAAATGCTTCCCTTCCCTTAATTATTCTCCTAGCGACCTTAAATAGCCAATCTTCATGCCCTCAATCGATAAATCATCCTGATGCAAACCCTTGGGATCTTCAATTTATGGCACTTTGGTCAGTGTTTAACAAATAGTAAAATAATAAAAACTTCTAACTTTTCCACTTTTTCCAACTCAAATTCAAACTATTTGAAATATATTAAAGTAGTCATTCAATGATCGCATAGAGCCGATCAATAACAACACACACAAAAAAAAAACTTTGTTTTTAAAAGTTGTTAATTTTTTCATCATACGTCTATAATAAAATCTATAATAATTAATATGATAATATGATCTATAATATAAGTCTAGTGTTAGTCTATTGTGAGAGCCATCTTCAGCGCTATCCATACAAAGTCACGCCACCATGAGGCCATAGTGCACCTGCAGATCACACCATATTTCTTGAATCTTATTCAGCAGTCCTATTAACCTATATATACCCTGTCCCTTCTCCCAGGGAACACACACTCTCTTCAAGTCCTCGCAGTAATTACGGTACGTAATCTATGTCAGATCTAGTATAGCCATATTGTTATTATCAAGATTGTCATTATTGTCTTTTAAAGTGTTATTATCGATATTTTGTAACTTTTGAATAAATAAAATATTTTTTTTTTACAATAACGAGCACGAACACCAAAATTGGCGCCCGAACAGGGACTGCATATTTTTATCGCAGTTTTAAGAACCGAGTTTCCGCAGATCCGAACTTTTTCCGCAAATCCAGAATTAGGACTACCGCCTAGGATTCCTCACCTGTGAAGACTCAAGATTTTGGCTTACCTACCGAGGACTACCAACTTCGAGATCTTCAGATTCTGGACGAGTTCACTCACCCCGAGCATCTCGCAACGCAGGCAAAGTCTCTTATCTGCACTCAACCTTGGCCGGACTTCACTGTCGTCAGGTATCCAGCTCAAGGACAGATCTTCACACCCCGTCGAAGATTATTTTGACAGCGTACTCAATTTTTGTAAGTTAATTTCCTTTACTATTGTAATTTTATGTCTGATGATTATTTAAATTCTTTAATCCTGCGAGTAAATAATTTAATATTAACTACAAATATGGCAAGCTTTCAAATTAAATCGGCAGACTACGATCATATCCCTAATTTTAATGGAAATCCACACAATCTGTTAAAATTCGTGACAGTTTGTAGACAAGTTTACCAAATCGTGTGTAAACCGGACAACTCGTTTAAGGAACTAAACGAACAAAGATTATTAAGTAAACTTTTAGCAAAACTTACGGATGAAGCTGATTATATAAATACAACGTGCGAATTTAGTCGTGTTGAAGAATTACTAAATTATCTCGAAAGAACCTTCAGAGACAGCCGCTCAATTGAACAATTATCGCATGAATTATTTAATAACAAAATACATCATAAGGAACACCCTCTTGATTTCCTTCAAAGAATTGATAAGATCCGCACTTTAATAATTTCTAAACATCGGATAGAAAACACACCAAATAGAGAAACAATTATTAGCGCATTAGAGAAAAGTATTCTTTATTTTTTTTACACTAACATGCCCCTTCACATAAGAACATATCTTATGACTAAAGCAGAAAAGTTAAGAACATTAGATGATTTGAGAAATTTAATTCAGAATGAGAACCATCTACTCTTCGATGACCTCATAAATTCGGGAAATATGAGAAGACCCGGAGAACATGATTACAAAAGAGGCTTCGACCATAAGAAAAAGTTCGATAAAAAACATCACAAACGATTTAATAATTGGCAAAATCCCAATAACCCGTATAACCCACATAATCAAAGACAAGAGCATCAATATCGACAACAAGAACCTCCACAAGACTACCGGCAGAATAATAATAATAATAATTATTACCAACAATGGCCCCGTCAAGAACAACAAAGGTATTTCAACGGTTCAGGTCGATACCGGAATCAAAATTATAATAATAATAAGAAAGATGAAAATCCAACTGTATCCATGAGAACAGTTAGCGCATTCGGGAATAAACCGAAACAGCCTAATTTCCAAATTCAGCAAGAAGACCCGAAAGACCAAGAAATCAGAGAATTAAGAGAGAAATTAGAAAAATTAGATCCAAATAATTCTTTTTTAGAGAAAGGCCCGCCAGACAATCAAAACACATAAAAGAAGAGAATAAAAGCCAACTGCCTTAGTTAAAGACCACGCGAATCGTAAATGGCTTATTGATACCGGATCTTGGAAGAATTATATAAGACCAGACATTGTACCACCAGATGTTGAAAGAGAAAAAGAAAATTTTACAATAAAAACAGCAACCGGAGAAGAACTTGGCACGGAATCTATTTCAGTTTATTGCAGAAATAATTTTCTTAAAAACCCCGAAAAAATAAAATTTTATCTATTTAATTTCAGTCCCAATTACGAAATACTACTAGGAAATGAGACAATGAGGGAAATGAAATTTAATATCGATTTCGAAACCAACAAAATAAAAACTCGCTATACAGAGTTTGATTTTATTATGGAAGACGAAGTTTTAAAATTAGTTTTGAAAGAAGGCGAAAATCAGATAAAAGTAGAACAAAATAAAAATCTATATTTTATTGACTATGAAGATGATAAGATTAAAATTAAACCTGGCATCTATGATCAAAATATAATAATCGACAGTAAAGTTAACGAAACCATATATTTACCTTTATACTATTTGCAAAAATAAGAAGTAGAATTAACAGATTCTAATAAAAAAGGAAACCATGAAATAATAAAACAAATCCCCCAACTAATCAGAACCGACCATATACCTCCTCAAGAAAAATCAAATTTAATTAAATTATTATCGAAATATCCATCAGTATTTAAGACTGAAAATGATCCCCTTTCAGCCACTGATTTATTGGAGCATAAGATTAAAACAAAAACCGAAGACCCGATATATTCGAAAAATTACAGATATCCCCACCAATTCAAAGAAAATATTAAGGAAGAAATTAAAAAGATGTTAGAATCCAAAATAATAAGACCCAGCAATTCCCCTTACAATTCTCCCGTTTGGATTGTCCCGAAAAAGCCAGACGCATCAGGAAAAAGAAAAATACGAATGGTGATTGATTACAGGAAATTAAATCGAGAAACAACCCCGGATAAATTCCCCATTCCTAATATTGAAGACCTTTTAGGCAAATTAGGAAAAGCGACGATATTTACAGCAATGGACCTTTGCTCAGGCTTCCATCAAATAAAAGTCGAAGAAAGTTCTATCCCAAAAACAGCATTTTCTACAGATCAAGGCCACTTTGAATTCCTTCGCATGTCATTTGGACTCAGTAATGCCCCAGCAACGTTTCAAAGAGCCATGAATATCATTTTTTCAGATTCTATTAACGTTTTAGTCTATATGGACGATATTATAATTTTTTCTGAAAATTACAAAGATCATTGGAAACATTTAGAAGAAACTCTTAAAAAGTTAGAAAAACATAACTTAAAGATTCAGCTCGATAAGACAGAATTTTGCAAGAAAGAATTGTTATTCCTCGGACATATTATCAGCGAACGCGGCATAGAACCTAATCCAGAAAAGATAAAAGCAGTAAAAGATTTTAAACTCCCTAAAAATGAAAAAGAAATTAAAAGCTTTTTAGGATTAACTGGTTTCTATAGGAAAATGATACCAAATTACGCAAAGATAGCTTCCCCATTAACGAGATGTTTTCGAAAAGATCAAAAAGAAATCAAACCAGAGTTATATGAAAACGCTTTTGAGAAATTGAAACAACTTGTATGTAGTAGCCCCATTTTGCAAATTCCAGATTTCAATCAGGACTTTTTCTTAACAACTGACGCAAGTAATTTCGCCATTGGTGCAGTATTAGCACAGAAGAAAGATGGAAAAGAACTCCCTGTATGTTTTGCATCCAGAACACTTAATAAAGCAGAACAAAATTACTCAACAACGGAAAAGGAATGTTTAGCCATTATTTGGGCTTGCAATCATTTTCGACCCTACTTATACGGTAGAAAATTTTCATATATTCAGATCACAAACCTTTAGAATATTTAAGAACGTGTAAAACACAGAACGCCAGATTAATTAGATGGAAATTATTGTTAGAAGATTTCGAATATGACATAAAATACATTGAAGGAAAGGCTAATAAAGTCGCCGATCATTTATCCCGTTACCCTATTGAAGAAAGGAAATTAAAAGAACCAGAATTTGATATTTTTCATACAGAAAATTCTCCTAATAACTATTCACAAGAAATCGTAGATTTATTACAAGAAATGGGAATAGAAGAAACCCAAGAAGAAGCTAACAATGAAAACTTAGAAGGAATTAATAATGATGAAAACATAGAAGAAAATAATAATGGTGAACACCAAGAAATAATTCAAGATGATATATCTTCTTTAGCAACGCAGCACTCCACAGAATCCTCCGATAACAGAATCTTAATAGTTGATGATAAATCTAGACCAGTAAATGTTGAGAAAAATCAAATAATAATAAAAAAGGGACACGCGAAAATTCAACGCGAAACAATATTCAATAATAAGCAAAGAACAACAATTGAATTTACTTGGCCTTATCATGAAAAAGATTTTGAAATAGAAGAAAAACTTTTAGAAATCTTAAGACCAAATATAACTTACGGCATATACTGCTCACCCATATCAGATTCTATAGAAAGTGAAAATAATTGGTATAATGCATTATTTAATAAAGTTGCATCACTCATTAGAGAAAAATTCCCACAAATAGAATTAAAAGATATTATAAACTATTGCCAGATGTAAAGAACACGGAAGACCAGAAATTACTTATCCTTGATTATCATATCGCCAAGACATGCCACAGAGGTATAAATGAAACATATTTAGTTTTGAAAACCAAATTTTATTGGCCCAATATGAAAGATCATATCACAGAAATTATAAACAAATGTGACACATGTGGAAAAGGCAAATACGATAGAAGACCTATAAAACAAAAATTTAAAATTACTCCCACACCTGAGAAACCCTTTACAGATTTAATGATTGATACCTTACACATGAGTAATTATTACATTTATTTAATAGTAGATACTTTTTCCAAAAGAATATTTTCTTATTACGCAACGAGTTATAATGCCATAGAAAGCATGAAAGTATTGAAAAAATATTTAGCATATTTTCCAAAACCCCAAAAAATATCATGTGACAACGGAAGAGAATTCGACAATAACTTGTTTAAAGATTTTCTAAACTACTTAAATATTGAATTACATTATACTACCCCCAATCACCCTAACTCTCTTGGATTGCTTAATCGAGCAAGCTCTTCGTTATTAGAAATTTTAAGACTTATAAACATAGAAAACAAAGATGATAAAGAGGAAGATAAGTTAGAGCAAGCAACGACAGCATATAATAATTCCCTTAATCAAGATCTTAAAATGACCCCTAACGAAATAACTTTCGGTATCACTAATGAAACTTATAATGAATCCCCGAAATAAAAGAATATCTTGTTCATGAGTACCATCGGAAAATGAAGCAGCTTTTCGAAATAACTAAGAAAGGTATAGAACAAAATAAAGAGAGAAAAATAGGCAAGTTAAATGAAAATAGAGAAGACATAGAAATCCCGGAAGATGTGTATATAAAGAGACAACAGAAAAAGAAAATAGATCCTAAATACGAAAAAGGAAAGTATGTTGATAAAAGATTTCAAAATAGAAATAAAGGTAGAAAGAAAAAACTCCACCCTGATCAAGTCAAACGACCGAAAAAGGTCACTAAGAAAAAGAAATCAAATAATAATAATAATAAACCTAGTACAAGTCAAAAAAACCCAGAAATAACTGATGAAGATATTGAGAATGTCATAAAAGAAATAGAAACGTCTAATGTTACAGGAGTCAGCCAAGATGACTTTGAGTTCGACGACGAATTGTTTCAAGTATCTTCTGATCGCAGCGCTTACGGTTCAGATACAGACCCTGCTAATACAAGATTTATCTGACGGACCAGGAGCATCCATCGTACAAATTAATCCATCTTTTATAATTGAAGATTGGTACACATTTTTACATTATAAGAATCTTACAAATTTAACAAGAGAAATTCAAACCCTTAAGATTAGCATTGACGTATTAACAATTAGTAATGAATATAAAACTTTGCATAATATTATTGAACAAAAATATAACAAGATATTAGAAAAAATTAATCATATTGTAAATATAAATCGGAATAACCGATCAAAAAGAGGTTTAATTAACGGACTAGGCAATGCTATTAGTTGGCTCACCGGCAATATGGACGCCGATGACAAAGAAAAGTATGATAATATTTTAAATAAAATCGAGAGAAATATGTATCACATAGAGCATAATGAAAATGTTAGATTAGGATTAAATAAAGAATTAACATCTAAACTTAATAAAGAAATAATTGTTTTAAATAAATATAAGGATAGTATAGAAAAAATAAATAATTTTACAGATTTAGCTCTTACTAAGTTAATGTATCATGATTTATTAGCCGTATTAGATTTAGTAGAAAATCAATTAAATGATATAGAATTTTCCTTAGAACAATGTAAATTAGGAATTACCCATCCAAGCATATTAACGACTAGAGAACTAGAACAATTAAACATACCGTTCGGAGAACCAATCACAGAAAATGTAGAATTAAACTGGTTACTTAGCTCCACATTTTGTTCCCTATCAGATACAGGATTAATTTATTATTTTATTAAAATCCCTTTGAAATCATTGCCAAAAACAACTTATTATGCTATGTCATATCCAGTTACAAGGAATAATAAAGTCATTACTCTAAAGATTAAAGAACAACTAATCATTAGATTTAAAAATTCGTTTTACAATGGAAATTGTATTAAATTCAATAATCATCATTACTGTAAAGACATGATAGAGATTAAGGACAAATGTATTTTAGAATTATGTAAGAATATAGAATTAAATGATTGTAAAGCTGTAGAAATAAGAACAAACCCTATAATCAAACTTATACCCACATTACACCAATATTTAACCTTTAATATTAGCAATGTAACAACTAGTGTAACAAACACACAAATGTATCATCTACCATCTACTAGCCTCCTTAATCTTAATGAAAATGAGAAATTTGTAAATATAAATGTACCACTTTCTTATGTTGACAATGTAAATATTCCTTTTATTTCCTATCATTCTGTTAATAATAAAACTATTGTATCAACAAATTTTACTTTTGAGGAATTACAACAAATAGACTTAAGTAATATAGAAATAGAAGAATTAGAACCTTATGATATAACTGTATCCCAATTTATTTCTTATATATTTTATGTAATATGTTTATATCTTTTATGCTATAATCTTTATCGTCAGTATTGTAAACTGGAATTACTGTGTTCTAATCCTTCAAATGATAATCCAAGTACCCATCCTCAACCACCTGAATGTTTTGATGGCAGAGCCAGAGCTTGGTTTCAATATTTACAGAATAGACAAACCGTCCCAAATCCTTAAATTTAGAGTTCAGTGGGCTTCACTCTCATAAGGACGGAGGAGTCACGCCACCATGAGGCCATAGTGCACCTGCAGATCACACCATATTCCTTGAATCTTATTCAGCAGTCCTATTAACCTATATATACCCTGTCCCTTCTCCCAGGGAACACACACTCTCTTCAAGTCCTCGCAGTAATTACGGTACGTAATCTATGTCAGATCTAGTATAGCCATATTGTTATTATCAAGATTGTCATTATTGTCTTTTAAAGTGTTATTATCGATATTTTGTAACTTTTGAATAAATAAAATATTTTTTTTTTACAATAACGAGCACGAACACCAAAATTCAATACACTATAGTGCTACAAACACTCTCTTTCCCGTTCTCACGACTCTAAGGAAGTTTTGATCCAATAAATGACAAAGAAAAAAAATATATTGTTCTGGTTTACACTGTATGCAGATAACTGATTCCTAAAAATGAAATTATCAGAAAAATAACATACAGAAATAAAGAAAAAAAAATTAATTCTTGGACTACTATATATATATATATATATATATATATATATATATATATATATATATATATATATATATATAAACATAATAAAAAATAAATTATTTTTGAGACAATATAATTAAATAAAATTGGCTGCACAAAAAAGTAGAGTTGAAATCTATATTTATAAAAGAAAGTGCCATTTTCTCGATTTTCTGGTCATCTCACTATCTCAAAAATGATTATGGTTGTGAAATTTCTCCTGGAGGTCTCTCTTACCGTCTAGATGTGCATAAGGCTGAGTTTGGGAAAACTCGTCCTCTAAGAGATTTAAAAAAATATTTATCCAAAACGTAAAACAAAATTGTTTGTCGAATAACTCAAAAATGTCTTATGCAAAACTATAAGTACTCATTTGAATGACAATCAAATTTCTAACTACCTGGAATCAAAATCGTTTAGATCTGATCTGAAATAGCAAACATACTAGAATACTTATAACAAATATTTTTTGGTATATTTCGTTTCATAGCCATGTTTCGTGTGTAGGTCTCTATCCTCTCCATATGTTTTATTGTTGTTGGTTATAGGCTGTTTTATAATGTAGGTTATGTAGTTTTATTAATAGGCTGAAAATGTTAAAGTTTTGAAAAGATAATAGAACTTAGTTCTGAACCCTAAAAAAAAAAATGCTAGCTTATTCAGTTGGAAGGGTACACATTTATGTTACGTAGAAGTTACGATGGTATAGAATGATAATGTTTTAAGCAAAAAGGTCAATATTAAATAATCACGAGTATGTGTAACTTATAAAAATACATGTGAAGAACTAAACATATCAACTATAATCCAACTAAAATTTAAGAGGGCAATTGCTATTGTCACACAGCGTCATTTTGAGATGCGAGGTTCAATTAATTAGTATTGAACTAAGACTTTCGTAAAAAACAACACAAAAATTCTTATTTACGTACTACAATACCAGAGCTAGAACGTTTTCAACAAATTATTCTGAGAAAGCTAATATTAGGATATCTTCACGTAGATTTCATGACCGCGTAAGAAAGTGAATGTGAAATTCCTTGGAAGTTCTATTGTATTTTTATATCTACAATGTCACACACATGGCAATGAAGAATAATAGTCGACGAATTTGTCAATAATGAAGAAAATATTAAAGATAATGATATGACAGTCATCCGTCACTTTGAAAAGGAATGTTAGTTCATTACTGTAAGAAAAAAATAAATAGAAATTTACAAAGAATCGAGCTTAGAAAAACACTATCCAATATCCTCGGCTTCTTCTTGGCTGTTGAAGTCATAATCCTCCAGGTGTGTTGGTCGACGTCTTTATCTTTGTGGGCGAGATTGAATTTGAAGAGTTCACGGCGTTGTCCGGCGAAGGACTCATTACTTCGTATTGTGTCGTTCGAGTGGGTTCCTAGCCATCAAACAAGTAGAGTGAAGTTCTGATGGACCTGACTTATGTTTAAAAAAAAAAAAAAAAAAAGAAGAAGAAAAAAGGAAACTCTAAAACCTATGAAGAGCCATGGATCGATTCATATGGGTTCAGTATAAATAACGATATGAACTGTTTCTAGACAAACAGTTGCAAAAAAAAAAAAAAAGAAAATGTACGTATTCAATTTTTTTTTCCGTAGACTAAAGAATAACTTAGAATCAAAACTTGGCGCTCATACTGATCCAGATACGTTTTTACATCTCTCTTATTAGCAAAAGATTTCCCGTTAGGAGAACACAATCGGAAAAATTGGTATTTAGATATTGTAAGTTCCGCAGAGTACCGTAGAAATCATTAAATCTCTCAGTCATTAGCTTTTGCTCTGAGAATATAGTGGTGTCTAGAGTAGATTTGTCATGGTTTGATACAAAACCTTTCGAATGACTAGTTCTGGGCGTATCTGTCGCAATGCTAGGTCCAATTTCGTAAGTTATAGAATGAGACTTAACTAATAAATAATATAGAGTAATTATTAATAACTTCCTTTTCTATATCTAAGGCTGTCATAAACCAGCTGCCTAGAAAGGACTGACCAAGTACCGACAAAGAACACATACCTGTACTTAGGACACAGTACCCAACACCTGGAAGCACTTGCTTTGTGGTACCCATGCCGCCTCCTCATCCCCTCTACAACTCCTTGCTATATATACCCTTTGATCCTCAAAACTCATCACTCTAGTTGTAACATTTACTTGTGTCACACTCATAAAAGGAGACCTCGGAATGTACACTTGTAGTCACCCTAACTCCTCAGCACAGTGTATTGTAGTCAGAATATGTATTATGTTCTCATAATAAAAGCAATATTTTAATATCTTTACTGTGTGTGATTCATTAACTGTAGATCTTCGACTCGCAAAACAGGATGGTGCGATAATCCTACATGGAGAGGAGATTCTTTTTCGTGTGTAGGATCTTATATCTTTTTGGTGAGGTTTTCGGGTTGGCATTAGGCGGCTCGTCAGTAGTTGTTCACGATATCCTGCGCACTACATTGTCGTAGACAATCTACTTTTCGTTACCCGTCACTGTCCGTTTGAGAAATTGTCCTCATTCAAGCTTCAAGCGGTTTGGAAGAGAGTAGCAGATTGATTTTGGTCGGTCAGTTTGTGTTAATGCTAAGATCGTGGGTAGACACGTATTCAAGATTTTTAAATGCCTTTGATCGGTTCTAATTACTATTTCTAGTGTCTCAGCAATTTCTTGAACCTGTAGTGCCCGGCCTGGTTTGATTAGCTCCTTGGTATCTCTCGAATCAACATCGATGTCCAGAACGCTCTAGGGTGCATCTTTGAGACTTTTATCTGGTAGATTAGACTGGCGAACTATTTTTGAGCATTATGTTCCGTAAAGGAATAGCCCCCGTGTACCTTACCTATTTTTCTGCGTGCCTCCGAAGCTCGCCTGCCTTTCTTAAATAATATACCGAAAATGTACTTTATCATTTGACATATTTACTACGCAGTAGCTAAAAAAAACAATCAACTAATTTCCATTAATTCAAACATAAAAATTTCGATGATTGGAATATGACCTTTCCGATATTTTTTTTAATTTCTTTATTTCCAGATCGGCTACGTGAGCCATACATGGTTTTTTTAAAATAAATTATTACAACTGGTAACAATGGAAAGAGTGGAGGTATAGTCTCATACACGAGACGCCCCTAACGATAATAGATTTATAATTATTCCTAAGAATTGAATAATGAATTAAATTGATAACAGGACAAATGAATAAAATACAAATTAAAGAAAAAAAAATAATAAGATATAAATTAAAAGTTATATATAAAGAAAAAAAAATAAAATAAGAATGATATAATTAAAATAAACCAACGAGATTAAATAATATAAGACTTATGAACCTAAATAATAATATTTACAACAAGATGTCTTGTAGAAGCCTGGGTTTGAGCCTGCGAGATGAAGTTGGAACTCCTATGTTATAGGCCACTGCACCGCTAACTGCTGGTAGCTGGGAGTGGTATTTTCTAAAGCGGTTATTGATAAAATTTTCAATGTATTCAATATGTAGCTCGCGGTGTAGTTGATTATTTCTAATGAACCATGGGGCATCTACGGCTATTCTTAATATTTTGTTTTGGAATACTTGTAATTTTTTTCTCTTCGTTGAGGAAGCAGCTCCCCACACTTCACAACCATACATAAGTAGTGGCCTTAATATAGTTTTATAAAGAAGAATTGTTGTTTCGGGTTTGAGATTTGATTTTCTATTGAGGATCGGGTACAGCATTGCCAGTCTTGCATAGGTCTGGGTAAGTTTGATGTTAATGTGGTGGTTCCAAGTGAGGCGGCGATCGAGGTGAACCCCAAGATATTTCACTGCTTCATCAGCAGGGATCCATGGTAGCTTATTACCGTTGAGGATTAGTTCAGGTGGATCGGATGGTCGTCTTAATGTAAATATTTTCGATTTACATTTTTGTATATTTAGACTTATCTTCCATTTGGTGAGATATTTTTCTAAGTCTGTGAGGTGGCTTTGGAGGGTATTACGGGCAATAGCTATATCTTCATGCTGAGAAAAAACTGCCACCTTTCCGATAACTATAATTATGTTAGATAAAAAATATTTTATTTGGAGGAGTGTAAAAAAGAAGGTACTTGGAAATAATTCTTACTACTAACAAAACGCCTTACTTTGTATTTCATAAATAGGTAGTTGGAAGTAAAAAAAATAATTTTTCCATGTTGATTATATAAACGATGAAAACCTAATTGAATTAATAAGAACCGTTTTTAAAACAATTGGTGAGGGATCACTTGTAGCTGGGTGGCTAGCGTAACAGCCTCCCATGCTAAAGATCACGGGTTCAAACCCGCAGGTGGTCCTAGGATTTTTTAATGGGAGTAAAAAATCCTTAGTTACGCCGTCCTTCGGAGGGGACGTTAAAAGATGGTCCCGAGCCTGTGCGATGTCAGGTACTCGTTAAAGATCCCTATCCTAATAAAACCTGGATAGGCAAAATTTAGGACTCCCACTGTAGCATCGTCCGATTAGCCATAGTAGCATAAAGTGACGTTAAATAAATAAACAAAGAAACAAAACAATTGGTGAACTGATAAGAAGAGGAACTGGGGAGCCTGGGGCTTAGTGGCTAGCACACTTGTCTCTCATGCTAGAGGTTGTTGTGAGATCGAATCCCACTCCCGGCGGGGCTTTTATAAGGATGTAACTAAATGGGGATTTACTCACAGCCACTCCCCGGGTATGTGAGACCCGTCAGTCAAATGTTGGCCACTCACAAAATTAGGCGTAAGGATGACCCTACACTACAAAATGCATCGAGAAACGTGAGTGTAATCTTCCAGGAGGCCCGGGGCCTACACGGTCTGTGGCGCCACTGGAGACAAGAAAAAAGAACTAACAAAGAATCGAACAAAATAATTGATCCACCCAATATATACTTTATTTATTTATTTATTCAACGAAATTTACAACTGTATTGATTCAATACAACAAGTAAATGGGATTGATTTGAGATTAAGACACATGATTGTCCTGTAGAACTCCAATGACCAATTTATTATAAGAGGTCTCTTGACCATCTTCTGTATATACATTTAATTTTTTACTTGGAAAATATATTATTTATTTTTAAATTTAAAATTTGATTTGTACAATGAGTTTATGTAAAAACCGTTAAAGCTACCCCAGCTAACCCGGTGTCGCTGGGCAAGCAAAGTATTTAAATGAAGTTAAAATACCTAATTAAAATTAACAGATTTCTTTACATATGCATATGTCCCCACTTAACAAAACAGGCACGTGTGATAGTTCTATTTCTTTTTTCGCCCCTCCACGAGGAATAAACCATTTAATTAGTAATGCTTTAAACAAACAAGATTGATTTCCTCGATTGAATCAGATTTTTTATAATGACGACGATGCCGGATAGGTAATAAACGATTAGCAATCAGCAAGGATTGTGAATATTCAAGAGACGTGACCAGGGTTCGGCATAAAACTGAACACGAAAAAAAAAGGTTCATTTCAATTCATACTGCGCAAAACTGGATGTCACAAATTCGTTTGAAGAGACCTGTATAAAATAAATATTTCCAAAGGGGCGGGCAGGATGAAAATAGATTATTTGAGTTAATCAAGCGATCAATTTTTTAAAAAAACATATCGCTGAATATTGAATCGCTACTGCTTGTTTTAGCTTTTCAATAAATTGCCAAGCCAATTGAAATACATACAATATTTTATGTCATCTCAGATATTCAGCACTATGCGGTAAACAGTTAATTCACACTTTATGCATTATACAAAATAATGATTTTGGTAATTTAGTTATTTTTTAATCAAAGATATTTATCTGAAAAAATTGATACACATGAAAAATTCTGGTGCGCGCAATAGACGACTTTCACTTACCTCTGTAGTTACAACAATTATAATATTTTTATCCTTCTTTCACGACTCTATATTACCTTAGTAACTTGTCTTACAACTTAATAAAACAATTTCTCAAAACATTAGCTTTCTAACGATATATTAAACGTCTTCATTACTATTCTTATGTTGGGAAAAGAAATTATTTAAAAAATATATATACTTATGTTCATTTTTTCTTTAGTTGTCATAGTTAGAAATAATAAGGGTTCAGTCGTGTGAAAAATATTTTAATTTTGCCGATGTTTTGGCTCACACATATGAGCCCTCATCAAAACAACCGTGAGTCCTGATGATGGCTCAACTCTTCGAAACGCCGCACAGTGGGCAAAATTACCAATTTAGGTGGATAAAAGTCAAGTCAAAAGTTTGGAATTTTTTAGTGCTTCATCTTTTTATTATTTTCAGGAAAGACCCTTAATACTGATATTTCCCGCCATACCGTGTTTACAAATAAATGGTAAATGAGTGAATCATTCCTATTCGCACAAGTGCCTAATAACCGGCAGTGGGGTTTTCGTTATTCGATGGCCATTTATTGTGTTCAAGGTGTGTTTAGTTCAAAGTCTTTTTGATTTTATTTAACAATGGACATTGCTGAGACAGGTAAGCCATTATATTTCCTCGTTATTGAATATACATTGCAATCTACCTCTAAAGTTAATTTAGCAATTTATAAATGGAAGCCCCTATTCAATGACGAAAAACTATATAACCCCTAAGATACCCCAAGGATTTGTTTCATCAATCCTTCTAGTCTTTAGTTATAATAAAGAATTTTGGCGATTTTTTGCTTTTTGGGTGATGCATAATTTTTTCCAGACACAACACTCCAAATCAAATGTTTTACAATCTATAATTTCAAGAATTTTCTAAATGCATACAATAAAATATTGTACATATACTAGCAGGTTTTAGCGATTCTGAGCTAATAATTAGATTTTTTGTATTATTTTTCCCGTATTCTGGGACTTCAAACGTAAAATGTTTTAGATTTTAGCAAATAAATTAGATGTTTGACCACTGTGCGCTCTCAAATCGTGTCAAAAAAATAATTAGTTTTTATAATTTTTTTCATATTTATTGCCCAATTTAGCTTAGCTTCTTTCTCTCTAGGTTAGCCTTAGGACTACTTGCGACTATTCTTCAGACAACTTCGACGCCAGGGGAGGATAGAGGGTATTGACTCTCCATGAAGCTAAGCGAACGAAGTATTGGAGGGACAAAGGTATATACAAAACACACTTAAAATAAATTTATAAATTGAATCTTGGCAGAGATCCACTAGCTAGAGCTCTATCTGGACAAAAGTCTAATCTGATATCTTCATACTTTTTTTCAATTGCTTAGTCTCTCTTTATATATTCTTATTGCAATATTATCATATTAATTTTGTTTACTTCCATAATGTACAACTATCACCTTATTAATTATTTTATAACTGTCATCCATACTTTATAACTATCATCTTAATTTTGTTTATTTCCATACTTTATAACTGTCATCTTATTATCATTTTACATTTAATTTTATTTATGTTCCCATATTATATTACTGTCACTATATTATTATTCTATACCTAACGCATTATTAAGTCTATAATTACATTGGTTGTTATTTTGTTTGTTGTGTAACATTTTATTTTACCCACAAAAATGTGACTCGCACAAGCATTCTTGTAGTTGTGGATCCAAATTAAAATTTGATGAAATTTTTCTGCTGAATAATATATGGGGGAATATGTTTGGTTTTATAACATTTGTCGCTAGGACTTAGCATTTAGTTATAATGGTTTGAAGGAACAGTTTCTAATATAGCAATGTCTCAATGTATATAGATTATAAAAAAAAAATCTTCTTAATAGATTATCTCTTCCTTTTTCACCTTCTATACTTTAACTGACCATCTTTATCTGACTTTATCTGACCATCCGCCTGCAAACTCAATTTCTCTCTGACGGCGAAAATCAATATATTATGTATAGAAATACACGGGATCTATTGTTTTCCCAGTCGGGAAGACATTCGTTAGAGACATTTTTTTGTTGTGATATTTCCTCACTATCTCGTTTCGGATATCCAGCTAGAAGAGCTGTGGAGGGATTGGCGGAGGGGGGAGGGGGTGCAAACCGTCTCGAGGAGGGGGCAGAGGAAGATACAATAAGAAGAAGGTGTAAGAGGAAGGCTCCGTAATTAACCTGGGGGTTAGAAGGGTGGGGGTAAAGAGGTGGGGGTCAATATAGAGCCGGCGGGCAACGTCACCACCAGCGGCTGACTCATGTCAAAGCGTGACCGCAATGCCAACTCCTCTCTTGTCATCCTCCGCCCTTTCGAAAAATTACTTCTCTCTCCTTCCTCCACCTTACCCCCCCCCCTTGCCCAATTTAGGTTAGCTTCTTTCTCTCTCCTCTAGGTTAGCCTTATGACTACTTAAGACTATTCTTCAGACCACTTCTACGCCAGGGGAGGATAGAGGGTATTGACTCTCCATGAAGCTAAGCGAACAAAGTATTGGAGGGACAAAGGTATATACAAAAGACACATAAAATAAATTTATAAATTGAATCTTGGTAGAGATCCACTAGCTAGAGCTCCATCTTGACAAAATTCTAACCTGATATCTTTATACAACACTGCTATGCATTAATCCTATGAATTTTTAAATATTTATAGAATAGAATAGGTTTAGGGCTACAACAAGAAGGGTCTTACGCTCCCATCCTGTCAGTTGAGGAAAACTAGACCCCACACCTTCCTAATGTACAGATAGCTCCACAAAGGCAGGAAGCTCACGAGGCAGACACCTCCAAGTAGACGTAGAAGAGGCAGAAGGACACAGGAATCGAATATCACAGAACACCCAACGCACATTCCACATCGAGCTTTGAGGCTTCAGTAAACCAATGAATCCTTCTGGTATCCAATCAATACAGTCCAAAATAATCCGTAAAATTACAAGAAACTGGTCGTTGTTTTCTTCTACTTCTACACTTTCTATACAAACTTCAAAAGGATCAACCAGCATGACCATCGTTTTTTTGTTTTTTTTACATGACCAATTTAGGCTTATGGAGTCGACCAATGGATGTCCACTAAACCATCGTATCTCTATTCTTATCACGAATGCTGATGAAGCCATCAGTCAATAATGACACAATTACTGCATTTTCGAATCTTCAATCCCATATCTGAGACATCAAATAATGGAGTCAGATTGGGAGATTGAAATACTAATTACATTTCTGTCCTTCTTAAACCTATGATTTCCTGTACTACAGTACCTGAAATATTATTAACCTGGAATCCTCATGCAAAGTTAAAACAAGAACTTCTCACCGGTTTTGGCTAATTCATCACTATTTAGGCAAACGTTTAATCCTTCCATTTAACTAAGAAAGTCACATTTACATGACTGTTATGAGATCGATTATATACATGGCTTTCTCAATTATCCATACATTTTTATGAAGAAACTCATCATCAATACGATTAATTTTCCATATTAAGTTGATTCAGGACGAACTAGGTACTTTTTCAATATTGTCAAACGCAATTTCCACTAGTTTCAATCACGTATAACTTTTTTTAGCCTAATACTCACCAAAAAAGTTTAGAGAACCCTGCTTTATTTAACACACTCGTCATTTCATTCAGTAACCGTTTATACCTTCAATCTTTAGCCATGGTAAGTTAAAATTATTTTTATACATATCAATGATGAAAGGAATAATTGAAAACAAATTTAATAGCATGAGAAGATGTACATTTCTGTACTTTAATCCATTCACCTTAGTACAAATATTTGATTATGGCGAATTACCTTTTGATAACGTATCACATCATCGTAATTTCACATTTTTGTTTTTTAAACGTTTTTTTTTCTCTTTAACAGGAAATACGCAAGCGTAAACATTTCCAAAATTATAAATAAACCTTCATTAAAACTGTGATGAATCACAAATGATATAGAAGATTGGTGAAATCCTCTAAGATAAATTATATAAAAACAAAAGTAAAATAGAGCAGTCTAAAATACATAACCACACAAATCAGTTCCTCCTAATAAAACTAGAAATTAAAAGGTTATTCAAGGCGTAGTAATGCTACATGCACTTTTTTCTTATGGTGACGAAGAAATCACAGAAAAGGTCAGTACTTTTAAAGATGTTTACAATAATTACTATTTTAAACATCTCGAAAACGTGCGAATCGTAAGGTCGACTTAGTAATTCGTATGCAAATAAATCAGAAATATATTCTAAATAATTCATTATGAAGCAAACAAGTAGTCGAATTCTGATGAGAAAAATTTTCAGCTTCTTAACAAAATATTAAGGGAGCGGCGTAGTCTAGTCGGTGGAGCGCTAGTCTATTGTGCTCCGGGTCCTGGGTTCGAATCCCGGCTGTGGCGGAATATTATTTATTCTGTTATTTCGGCCGGAGGGGGGGGGGCGATCCTGGGGTATGGAGACCCTACTGGGGCACACCCAGCCTCAACAAAATGGGCACCCAAAAATGGGAAAAAAAAAACCTGGCGGCTGAGCGTGATCTCATTGCACGGCCGTTGGCTTAGAAACAATGCGAATCTCTACATGTACTGAGCCAAAAACTCTTCATGGATTGTAGTGGTACAGGTTTTTTTTTTTTTAACAAAATATTCACAGATTTTAATATTTGTATAAAAAGCGAAAGCTATGTATATAAAAATCATTTCTTTATTTGTTGTATGATCATAACAAACACCTTGCCTCTACTGTGATTAAAAAAAAAATTCTTTTATAGCTAAAATAAATATAAGAAAATGGAATATAAGTAAGAGTAGATAAAAATAAAAGAAGCTCAAAATGAATTACTAATAAGAAATAACAATAAAAATCACCTACTATAAAAATGAAAGTGTTTTTAAAAAATACTAAAAAACCATCAATGCAAGAAATAATTGGTCTATAATCATTGATTGTGTTTGTTTTTAATATCACAAGAATTATTAGGGTGTGCAATTTATATTTTCAGCAGATAAAGGATATCATTAAAAATAGATTTGAAGATTAGCGAAATGAAATATTTTGGAACGAAAACAAATTCGGAAGTTAATCTAGGAGAGCTTAAGTGTTCAGATAAGTATATAGCCAATAAAATGAACCAGAGGCACATTTTATGACAAAAAAAAAAAAAAAAGTATTTGTTATTAATGAGATGTTTTTTTTTTGGAGGTGGACATATGTTGCTTGTTAAAATGGGGACATACTTTTAAGATGGAGTTTTAGCCATTGTCTAATTTTTACAATAAAAAGTGGTCACTCTCTACCATATAAATTTAAATATAGTAAATTAAAAATATTTCCATTTCGAATTTTATCGTAGTTACCAGATACGTCTATTGTTTAGAAACCTTTCAAGGAAGATGGGCCAAAAGCAAACAAAAATATTTTCCATTAAATTTCTTATATGTGACATTATAATATTTTATCCTAGCAACACCAACAGGGCTAAGCGTGTCAAAAAAGCCCCACCACTTACAAAATGTGGGCAAAACGAGACATTTTTCCTGGTGACAAATGTTATATGAGGATAAATATTCTCTATTCAATTTCTGGGAACTATAGTCAAAGCTTCGATTCTGGCAACAGCAATGTATCTAGAGTTACTTTTTTGAGGTTGATATAAACGTTACACAATAAAAACCTGAAAACAGTCCTTGAAAAATTATTAAATCCTTTGATATTGTAAAAATTGTCCTTTTTGTGCAAAAATACCCTTCCGTATATACAGTTAGCTATATGCATTTTAGTATCGATCCTTTAAACAGGAAAAGATAATTAGAATATCAAAAAATGTTCTTTTTAGTTTGCTAAACATATCAGCACTGATAACATTTTGAACCTTATCCTTTTACAAAGGAAATAAAAAAGGCGGCTCTTTTTCCATTTTGTATTGTATCATATCGGTTACGATATGTAAATTGTTTAAAATCGGCACAACGAAAATAATAGTTGTGCAGATTCTAAACTTTAAGGTTCTTTTCAGATGACCATCATAAGGGCGATAGGCACTTACGGAGTAGAGCTAAGAGTCTCCACTAAACCAACGATTTCTCCTCGTATCCAATCAATTACAATCGAAAATATCCAATTCTCCTTACTTGGCACAAATAAACTTATCCATAAAGATTTTAATGTTCTGTATGTTGCTGACTCGGCCCGAACCAGGTACCATTTCGATTATGACGAACTCCATTCCCACTCTTCCTTATTTGTTTCAATTCTTGCTTTCTCTTCGATTCCTGATAATCCTCCTATGCGTCTGAAAATAAGATGGGCCCGGGACTTTCTAGATTAGCACAGATTTAGTTCTGCCAATGTAGTATCTCTACATTAGAATAATGACTTAGTTAATATCGTATCACATTTACTAGTTGTAGTTCTTAATACAGTTGTAAATATCAATCAATATGTTTAAATATAAAAAAAGAAAAGTTAGTATTTCTGGTTCTAGTGAAAAATAATTTTGGTTTCAAGGTTCCCTATTTAAAAGAGATAAAAATAAAATAAAATAAGTTATTAAAATATTTAGACTTCATATTTGGTGATAACCCTAAAAATATAAATAATCTCATCACAACAAAACTTTTAATAAGGATTCTTGAGAACTGTGTTCCTCACTCTTAAAAAGAAATCTGAGCACAGGTTTTAAAAAACTTTATTATAAGTACAGTTCTGACGATAATATTTATAGTTTTAGGTTTTTAAACTTTTAAACGGGTATAGTACAGTCTACTGAGGTTATACATTTTTTCGACTCCTGCTGATGGTTCCAAGTACACAGAGAATAGACGCTGCGGAATTTTCATCTTTTTGGACATTGGTGACTTGCCTCACTTGGAATCCTATCTCCGTCAGTTTTTCTTTGATAGCTTCAACGGGTGTTGAGGAATGTAGTGTTCTGATTACAACCCTTAAAGATCTCTCTTGGCGCAGCTGATAGGTATGAAAATCAGTTTTGGTCTCAGTCAGATATTTTACTATCTCTCTGTAGGTTTAAGTAGTCGGAGATATTTAGTATTATTGGTTCTACTTATACAAGAATAACTTTTAGGATCGGTTTATTTGTTTAAATAAGCACACATTAGTTGATTCATTATAGTATATATATTTTATTGCAGTGTAAATATTGTATGAATGTTATCTAACACCACTATTATTGATGTCTAAATTGGGACAGATTGTAACATTACTCAATAAAAAAATGTATAAATTTTGAATATTTTTAGGGTTATTACCAATCATAAAACTTAAAAATTTATTGGCTTATTTTTCTAATGATTTCGCTTTGAAATAGTGTAATTTTGACACCAAGCTTATTTTTCTATCTTCACTAGAATCTGAGTTATTAAATAAAATGTGTTTTTCGCGTACAGATTTTCTGATTTTTTTTGCGCGAGCGTTGGACCCTTATATTTTGCAAAGCCTAATTGTATAGCGTCTAGTTTTACCTAAATATATATATATAATTATATATATATTATATATATATATATATATATATATATATATATAATTGAACACTCGAATTAACCCATCTGTGTAATAAGTAATTAATTTGTTCCTTCTGTCTGTTGGCCAGACATGTTGTATATTTAAATTGTACAATTCTGTTATTCTTAAGGGACCCAGTCCCAGAATAAAAATTATTTTCTATTCTATTCTATATATATCATTTATTTTATTTTAGTTATGTATATATATTTCTTCTTTATTAATTAATTCTTCTATATTAATTCTTTTTTGGCATTTTTTAAACATTTTATTTATTTTTTATTTTTGTTTCATTTACAATGTACATACGGGATGAATGATATCTTTTAACTGTAATAATCATTGCCCCAGAAGGTGGCACATTGTGCTATCTCTTAATAAATCTAATTATTAAAAAAAAAGTTTTACCTTAAAAAATATTATCAAAATCAATGAGGGACATTTTGAATCTATCCTCGCATTGTGAGTAACGCTACTGTATAATAACACACGTTACACGTCTTTAATACCGTTTTTATCATTAATCGTATTTGTCGTCTCATCTGTATTCATTTCAAACACGTTAACAGTTTTATTCAAAGTAATTATGTTATATTTTATAGTTCCTGAGTACGAAATCTTCGGCGTACCCTGAAACGGAAATTTCACTTCACTGATTTAGAATTGTGAATAAATAAACAAAAAGAAAAATCTTATAATATTTGGTTTTTTCGTGCGTCTTGTAAGGGATTCGATTTCACCTTGTTCCTAACTTCAAAAATAAAGCAAGTATTAGAGACGGAAATAAAATTGAGAGGAAGTTCACTGGGGATTCTAGGGTTTTGCCATTTTATCCTCCGTGTTAGAAGGAGGACTATAAGGTGGCCTAATGAAAACTGCCGGGGATTCCACTTTTATTTGACAAGACAAACTAAAAGACTGTGTAAATAACTAATAAAACAAATGGAGAAGAGTTTCCGCCAAGGAAATTATTACATTAATAAAAGGAAGGACAATGACAAGGATTGGGCCCGAGGGGGTGGCTAGTGGACTCCTGGGAATAAACTTCTTCCCCTATCTCAACAAATTGAGTCCCACTCCACTAACGATTTTGATGAAGATGAGAGGTCAGGATTTTGAAATTGGTGTACGAGTAAGTAGTTAAATATTAAGATTTCTCGTCAAATTATAAATTGAAGGCAACTAATCCAAGATTGTAGTAGGAACTCACGTAGCCAGGTAATATCTCTGTAACGACTTCAACTTGCAGTTAATTGTCTTAATATGATTCACACGAGATCGTTCAGCGGGACAGAAGAAATAAATTATTACTTCAGTTAATAGAGTAAAATACCAATTATTGGGCAAGAATCATTTCTACCATTTTCTTCATTATACAGGGTGTCTCATAATTGTCTCGTCCTGCTGTAAGAGCAGATACTAGACTTTAAGTGGAACAAAAAAGTTATGACCCATAGCCTTTATATTTATTATTATTATTATATTCTATATTAAAAAGAGTCCTTTTTAGTGTGGTAATCTTAGTTACCAGCGAATTATTTCGATTCGTATCCTTTAAAAAGAAGATTCGATCCAAAATTGTTCTCTTCTATTTTGAATCGCATCCCCGTTACAATTATATGTCAATTGTTAAGAATCCTTTCAACGAGAATGGCGACTTAACTTAGAATAAAACAAAAAAAAAACAATTATAACAGCCCTTAAAATATGAAAATAGTAATATTATTCCTTTTCGTGCGTAACCCACACTCTTCTCTGGCACGACAGGCCGTGTAGGCCCTAAGCCTCGTGGTGTTTTCTCCTAGGAGAATATACTCGCGATTCTCGGTGAGATTTTACAGGGTCATCACTCAATACGCCTATTTTTTTATGAGTTGCTACTATTTGGCTGACGGGTCTCACATACCCGGGGGGAAAGGCTGTGAGTGAATCCCCATTTAATTATATCCTTACAAAAGCACCGCCGGGACCGCCGACTAGGATTCGAACTCACAACCTGTAGCATGAGAGACTAGCGTACTAGCCACTCAGCCACGGGCTCCCCTGCACCTTTCAACTAGAATGGCGACTTTAACTTAGAATAAAAACAATTTAAAACAGTCCTTAAAATATTAAAATCGGGCATATCCTTTGAAATAGTAAAATTAGTTCTTTTCGGGCGTAACCCACCTCACCCACTCTAATATATACAGTTAGACTTATGCTATTTCGAACCGATTCTTGCATCGGGAAGAGAGTTTTTATATCTTAAAGTGTCTTTTTTAGTGTGGTAATTCTAGTTACCAGTGAATTATTTCGATTCGTATCCTTTAAAAAGGGGTTCGAGTCAAAAATGGTGGTTCTATTTCATTTTAAATAGTATCTTAGTTACAATTTTATGTCAGTTGTTAAGAATCCTTTTAACAAGAATGGCGACTTTAACTTAGAATAAAGAAAAATTAAAACAGTCCTTTAAATATGAAAATCGGTCATACCCTTTGAAATAGTAAAATATAGACAGGTAGGCTTATGGTAACCATTCTCAACGGTTAAATCAAATTTGGAGATTTTTGCTGGTATCCATGGTTTTCATAAGAAAAAAAATAATATATCGATTTGATGTGCACGCCCAGAAAACCAAATGGCAACAAATGAAAGAATAGAAAATGTTTATTAAGATCATGAAGACGAATCCTCTAAATAAAATAGTAAGTGCACAACATCTTGAAGAATATTAAATTTTAATATTTCTAAGAATATTCGGACAATTCAAGGACCTACTACTCTTATATCGTTAGGTTTTAGATTCTCCAGATCTCAGAAAAACTTCTTCATTATATCATCTTTAAAATGGTGCAAAAGGAATCTATGTTCTTAACCAATCAAGAATGCGAGAAGGCAAAAATTAATAAATAAATAAATTGTGTTTAATATATCTCTTAAATGTCTAGTCATATTGTAGGGGCTGATACCAGACCTCAAGGGAAACAAAAAAGTTTATATGACCTATAGTCCGATTGTCAACTGAAACGGAAAAATCTCGAAATTTGCTTTTCCTCCTTAGCCGTCGACAATCGGATAATGGGGCAAACGATTTTGTCTCACTCGTAATGTATTGAGAATACTGAGGGGAGTTCATTATTAAATAATTTTAATATTAAACATTTAAAGATAACGAACCTTTGTCGGCAAAACATCAAAAGGCGTTTACCTCCATGGGGCCCTCCAGCAATATGTACCTCGGGAAACTTCCTAGACACTAGGACAAAGGACCCCCGGCTTGGGTACTTCCCTGATCAGCCCTGCCCGAGGTGACCACGATGAGGTGAAGATTCGAAAGGGTCAGTCAAGTTCTATCCTCAAGAGGAGGTGAGTCTTATTCTAGCAAGAGGATTGTCGAGTTCCATCATCAAGAAGAAGCGAGGTCCCTCTGGGGGTCAGAGAGAGCAGCTGGAGGATGAAGCCAGAGAATGGGCGCCTAAGATGATTCCACCTTCGCCAGCCAACAAAGTGTTTTAAAGATATATGCGTTAATTGTAATATTGTATGCAAGTGTAACTATAATATCCCTCAGTATTTTCAGGCATAGTTTAATTATATTGTATATGTGTTAAGTTGATTTAAACAATAATGTCAGTTTGTAAAACATGTCTAATTTAATCTTACCCTGCATGCCACTTACTGGGATTGGTAAACACGATAACATTGGAAAGGAAATTCAATGGTATCATTAAATATAGTTTATATCTAGATTAAATGAATCAAGTAAGCTAGTTTTTGATGGTACCGCTGCCTTAGAAAAGCGGCCGGTCAAAAACATAGCACACTTAACGTCTAGTATTTGCTCTACCAATATAGCGAGACATTCAAGAGACAGCCTGTATACAGTGGTCGAAAGAGGATTTCCTTAACATATTTTTTTTTCGGTGGAAACACGGCTTATTAATTTATTAAAGAAAAATCTGGTGCGCGTAACACATGACTTTCACTTATCTCCATTGTAAAAATGATTTTAATATATTTATTATTGTATATAGGTATGAATGTGGCAATATTTTCTTTTATTTCATTTTATTTATTTATTATTTTTTTATTTAGTTATTTATTTATTTATTTTTTTCATTTGTTATTTAGGTATTTTATTTTTTGTTTGTTTTACTTTGTACATATGAAATGAATGACTTCATTTATCTCTAATACTTATTGCCCGAGATAGTGGCAGATTGTATTACTTCTCAATAAAGCAATATTTTCAAAAAAAATATATTTATATTTGAAAACTGTTTAAATAATTATATTTAATAATTATATGAGTTTCGATGGACACATTTATTTTAGATTAAATTATCTAACAAAACTTAGTACTATATACAAGAAACTTTTAGTTTTTCCGCATTCCATCACTGTCCATTACCTTACACAACTTTGTACATAAATTTTTTTCTCATATGTTTAGCTTTCTAACGATCTTTATACAATATACATCTTTGTACAATATATTACTAATATTATGAATGGAAGAAAAAATAAAACACTTAAAATATATTTTTGCTATTATAGGTGGAATAATCAGGAATCAGTCATTTTTGAAATTTTGCCAACGTTTCGGCAATCAGGGCTATTTTTGCTCTTCTATCCTTTAGTTTTTTTTTTTTTGTTTTTTTTCAACAACAATTTTTATTGAGTAAAATTACAATCTGTCCCAATCCTTTAGTTAGTTATCAAATTCGTTCTATTTGATGATTCAAACAACAATTTAACAATGCTGTTGAAATAGTCATTTCTTCGAAACTAAAAAATTTAAGGCATTTTTTGGAAAAATTTAAGTCTTGTCGTACTATTTCAATCATAATTAAACCTATATGATATTATAGATTATTACACTTTACTTCATTTGTTTACATTGCCCTGTGCGATGGCAGGTACTCGTTGAAGATCCCTATCTTAATTAAATCTGCATAAGCAAAACTCAAGATTCCTACTGTAGCGTCCTCTGATTAGCCACAGAAGCATTAAGTGGCATTAAATTCATGAACATACAAACATAAAATAAATTTAAACTGATAAATAACTTTGAATACTAATGCTGTTGCATTTATTTATAAGTATGACATTTTTTTTTTTTTTTAGAATATCCCCTGAAACTTGAATTTCTATATCTTAACTGTTAAATAACAGACCTAAGATTCTATATTATGTGTGCAACATAGTCAATATAACAGCTTAAATGTTTATAGTCCAAATATCATTGTAATGACTATTTTCATTTTAATGGAATAGGTAATTATGGTTATTTAATCCAATATGTTTTTTATTACAGTGCATAAAATAAGGGATGTTAGGATGTAAACTGTGGTCAGTAATTAGGCCATTATATCCTAAACCGTTTATGTAGAGGCATAAACTGTATTTAAAGGGCTGTTATTTTTACGATATGGCTGGCAACAAACAGCTTGTACCTAGATTAAGGTTAGTAGAATAGTGATGAGGCTCCACTAGAAATGGGCATATATGTGAATTTTACTTTGTTATCAATAGGTATGTATAATTTATCATTAATTAAATATTGTTAAAAAGTTTTTTCTGTAGTTTAAAAAATATATATATATATACAGGATGTTCCTTTTAAAATAGCAGAACATTTTAGAGACAGATTACATTACATAAATTTAAAGTGAAATCTCTGTATTAACCTTTTGTCAATTTGAAGTAGAAAAATCACCGTTTATGGTTATTTTAACACTTACTAGATAGACGCTCTAACCTTCCATTTAAAACTACTAGAAAATGCACATTTAGAATAGAATAGAATAAAAAAGAAACTTTATTCTGGGACAATGTCCCTGAAGAATAACAATTATGAACAAAATGAAAAATTATAAATGGTTAAAAAACAATATATAACTACAATTAAAAAACACAATAATGAAGAAAAAAAAAAGGAAGAAAGGTTCATACTAGCATCTCTATTTACAAATTCTTAAAATAAAGAAATAAGAATAAACAAAAAATTTAACTTTTACATCTCATTAAAGTAAGCGCATTAAAGTAAAATTCACCTTACATAAGAAAATTAGCTTACATCTGACTGAAGAGAAAGGAAGTTTTGAATGAGGAGGGATTTAAACGATGATAGGGAAGGAGCATGTCGGATGTTTGAAGGGACAGTATTCGATAAGGCAGTGGAACGGGCTAAAAAGGAGCAGTCATATTTGTTGGTTCTTTGGGAAGGAGTTTGGAGGCCGGATAGACGGGATCTTGTTTCCTGGTGATGGATTGAGGATTTAAATACCAGAAGGCTGTAGACATAAAATAGATGGTGGGAGTTGATGATTTGATAAAGGAATGATCCAAGGAAAAGTTGCCTTTGAATGGTTGGGTAAACCACCTTAACTCGTCGTAGAGGTGGGTTACATGCGACCGTCTCGAGGTACCGAAATCTTAAAAAGCAATTCATTATCCTTCTCAATCTGTCCTCGAGTACCTTCGACAGGCCGCCATATGCCACACAACCATAGTCTAAGTGGGGGAAAATGAGAGATGAAACTAGGAGTTTACGGGTAGATTGTGGTAGGAGATGGCGGGATCGGTGGAATAATTTTAAAAGACCAAAATAAGGCCTGCCTGGACTTTACGGGGTTAATTTTTGGCTTTACTAAACCATCGGATTCTCACCACACCCATTCCTTAAGTGTTATAGATCTGTCACTAACCAGGTACCATTCTTATCACGACAGACTCAGTTATTTTCTCTGTACAATACTTCTTCCAGAGGATAATTGAAGGTTATACTCCCATAATATGCTGGTTCCTAGCCACTAAAAAAAGCATCTTTACCGTTCTAAAATTAGATTTTAACCAAATAAATTTCATTGGAAATATCTCTATCCATAGGACGACTGTTGAGTGGACTTAAGAAAACTGGTTACAGTGTTCAATAATTCATGGTGTTTAATACTATTTTTAACCCTCAAAAAAAGTTTAAAATTATTATTGAAGTAGCAGGTGGAATCCCACCCCACCTTAGCATGCGCGAGATTTACATTACCCACGAAAGGAAAAACAAATAAATAAAATACATATTTTTTTAACGCGCAACCACACTTTTTTTTTCTCCTAGAAAGGAATTACAGATCTAAGGTTTTACGCCTATCAAGATAAGCCCCATTGAGATATTCCGCATGAGTTGGGCCTTATGATAAAAAAGAGGAGTGGTGAAAAAAAAAATGGAGCATTATTGAAATCCAGAGGGCTGAGTGTTCTCTAAGGGTGTAGGTGATTTAGCCCTTTTCCAGGAGCGGTTTCCTTTGACTTTCAAATTGCGGTCAGCGGTGGGCGGCCCCCCGGACCAGGTTATTCACGCTCCCCCCTTGGCCCCTCCTAGGCCCCCCTAAGCCCCCCCTTAGGCCCCCGGCCACCTAGACTTAATTCGATTACTACCTTTCCTACTGTCAACTCTCTTATACCCTCCTCATCGGAACAAAACTCGTTTTGTTCAATTCGAAAAAAGAAAAAAACATTTAAGGGAATCGATAAATTCCAAAAGTATTGGGCCTTTCTAACAGTATTAAGGGGATAGATATTATTTTTTATGTATGCTTGAAAATGAAAAGTCGTGCAAAATTGATATATACTTAAATCAGATATATATGCCTGTGTTAGTGAATTTTTTAAAATCAATATCGGTTCTTCGGAAGCACCTCTTTATATCACAGATTTTACATATTGGAACCATTTTCTCAAAAATGACTAACGATTTTGATTAAACTCTGATAATAATAAAAATAGGCTTACCGAACCCGAAGGTTCGATGCCGATACCACCAAACTTCGCCTACACAGACTCGTCCAATGCTCGCCGGTCAAGCCCAAGCCCCCGAGATCAGCTTAAACGCAATCCTCCCATCGCCGCTTCGGCCTACCTTTCGGACGCCTACCAGTCGGATCAGCAAATACCAACTTTCTCGGAATCCGTTCCTCACCGAGCCCAGCAATTTTACTCACCCATTTGAGTCTACGCGACGCTATCAACCCAATTATATTCACAGGATACAAGTTCCGCAATTCCGCGTTGTGCAATCTTCTAAACTCCCCAGTGCCCTCATCCCTCTTCGGACCAAATATTTTACGCAGCACCTTATTTTCGAAAACCCTAAGCCGTTGTTCATCCCTCAAAGTAAGCGGCCAAGTTTCACATCCGTAAAGAACCGTTGGAAGAATAATAGTTTTATAAATTCTAACCTTTAAGTTTTTAGATAGAAGCCGTGAGCTAAGTAACTTAGCAACTGAATAATAACACGCATTTCCCACCTTAAACCGGGACTTCATTTCTTCCTGGATTTCATTTTTTCTTGTTATCATTGAACCTAAATAAATCGTGTTAATATCATGTGGTAATACACATTTTGGGACTCAAGGGACCCGAGTTCAAAAGTCCTACAAAGCGGTTTGTGTGATATGTCTAGATCGAAAACCATAAGTTGTATAAATTTAAATATCATATTCTAGAAGCGTAAATGTCTGAGATATTACAGAAACTTTTTCAATAAAATCGGAGAATCAAAAGATCCGCTTTATACCAAGCATTTTGCACCTTTGCACACAGTTTTCTCTAGAGCGAATTTGATACAATTTATTATATAAATTTATTTTATATATTGATACAATAAATAATATTAAATGGGCTTTAATTTAATGTAGGTGTCATTCTTATTTTAATATCCTGAAATTGCTTCAAGGCCGATAATTTAAATTTTATTACTTTAAAGTATCTTTAATTTCGTGTATTTGAAAAAATTAACCAAAAACTAAGTGACTGCTGTAAATGCATATTTGTTTATGTTTTAATTTAAATCAATTTTCTTATCTTTTTTTACTCTTCAATGCTATTAAAACGATTATTCATTGTCATGGCAGAAAAAAAAGAGGCATTAAGCGGTATATTTGAGTTTCGAAGATCAGATACGTAAATTAAAATTAGTCTTTGATACGGTCATGTAAATGAGGATTTTCTATTTTAAAGGAAACTAATAGCGTTTGTCTAATAAGTGCTAAGAAGCCGGAACAGGTGTAATATTATAATTTAGAAAACATTATAAATGATATTACCGAATTTATAAGGCTACACAGAGCAGAATTGCGAAGCTGGCACGCGTTCAGTGTAAGATGATAGCACCTTGGCTGCTAAATTCAGAATTGTCGGACGATGGTCAAAAACTTATTTAGGTGGTATTGGCATTGAATCTTTATGTTGGCTAAGCCTATTATTATTACATAATTTATTGGTAATGCGAAAATTACTGACAATGAGTTATGTTATTGATAATTAATGATATGAATCGATTTTTGTCCTCTAAAAGTTAGTAGGCCAAGTTTAATAATGGTACTGCGAAACCTGTGATTGCTATCCATTTCATGAAAATCCGAGGATTGAGGACAAACGAGTTCTCTGGTATGTTTTAATTGATAATCTCAGTGCTTTGCCAAATGATGAAGTAATTAGGACTTGGCATAAATTAGGCGATTAGTGAGGAGTGGGGGGTGAGGCTGCCATTTCCCAGGCAAATTATTGAAATCAAGAGATTAAACTTTAAGACATTTAGTTTATTAGGTATTAGATGCCCTTTGCTTGAAAAGGGAAAACTCATCAGGGAACAAGATTCCTTTTGAAGTGAAATGAGATTTCTATTTTTGGAACAGATGCATTCCCTCATTGCTTAGTATTAGTTGCTTTAAACAGTTTACAAATTTAAGTAATTAGTGTTTAAATATTAATTTGCACAAGGGTGTACGCACGATTTTCGTTAGGAAGGCATGTAAGTGAAATGTTAAAGTCAGTTTTTTAAAAACACCTCTCAATTTAAGTGAAACTTGAAAATTTAAGTTTTCGCTGTGTTGTAGTGCATAGCAAAGCTTGACCTTGATCGAGTGCTATGGAGATACCGTATCAACAACCACCCTCAGTTTTTTTTTTCTGTTTTCCAATACGGACATAGGACCGACATCGGTAGTGTTCTTTTTGTTTATATATATATATATATATATATATATATATATATATATATATATATATATATATATATATATTAAATTAAATTAAGGCAATAATAATTTTATTGAGTGGCTTTAAGACACCGCACTTGAAACACCGCCTTAAAGGAAAAACTATACTGGAGGATTTAAACAAATTGGGGTTCAGGCCAAACAGATCTAGCAGGCCTAGCAGCTTCTTGCCAATGTACTGATTGGATGAAGGGATGGTCGGAAAAAAATTGTTTGAGAACCATTTATCAAATGCATGTCCTAAATGTTTTCTCAATAATAATACCCTCTACTCTCCAAGCGACCCTCTCGCCTCTACCTCCTAATCAACCTTCTAGAAATTCTTTACCATTTACCCTCAAAGCGCATTTAGTATATATAAGGCCTAAGAAATTTAGGACCGACAAATAATTTATAGCTATATTTTATGAGCTGGTTGAGCATACATCTCTTTCCCGGTCCGAAACTTCATTCCCTATTACTACCAAGTTTAATTTAGAAATTCTCATAACGCTTGAAAGAAAGGGGGATGAGCGAAGAGTATTAAACACCATGGAGTCGACTCTGGAACATCGTCCAGTTCCCTCCAGCGTACTCAACTATAAGTCTATATTTTGATAGAAAATCTAATACTCAAGGATTTTATATCAGTGATTTCTCAGATGCTGAAAATCGCATTAACCTCATTTTAAAAGAATAATCTTCAATTATCCTCAGAAAGAATAAACGTACAAAGTAAATTCTTCTTCCAGTGGCGCGACAGGCCGTGTAAGCCCTGGGCCTCGCGGTGTAATATCCTGAGAGATTACACTGACGTTTCTCGATGCATTTTGTTACACCCATTTAATTACATCCTTATAAAAGTCCCGCTAGGACGGGGATTCGAACTCACAACCTTTAGCGTGAGAGACTAGCGCGCTAGCCACTCAGGCACGGGTTTCCCTGTACAAAGTAAATAATTAAGGTTAAAATTAAGATTTTAATAAAATTAAAATGAAATCATTTATCTTGCAGTTAAAATAATTCCATGCTTCTCCTTCTAAATAACCATACCTACAGCAAAAATTCACATAAATAACTCGAATTCTACGAACAAAAGATTAAAATAATAATTCAAAAATGAATTTAAATACCAAGGGAAATGGATTAAAAGGATGCTACAAAAATCAAAGCAATAATAACTGGACAAATAAACTTGAACTGTCTTTCTAACTGACAATAAAATTCTAAAATATCTAGGACAAGGACTCACAATTTAAGTCCGCGATTAAACATTTAGAGGCCGTTCAATAACTAACGCTAAAAGGGAAGAAAATATTAAGAATGATCTTATAAAGAGCGAATTTTTAATAATACAATATATGGAATATCCAATGCGTATAGGAGATATAAATGTAGAGAAGATGTAAGGGAACGATGTCGCTTTTGCAGGACTGCTGATGAATCTATCCAGCATATTATATCTTGGAGTCTATCATTGACAGCAAAATAATATCTTAAGGGGCCAATAAGCGGACCAAAATTATTCACTCATTTTCTCGATGAACCTTTTTTTTGTAAAACTTGGGGAGTTATTCGTCCTAAAAAGTACAGGGCCCGTATAGGATAGTCAGAGAATTCTAGTTTTGTAAATTCTTTAAGTTTCGACCTAGAAATTGCTAAGTTGTTTCGGGACTGAATAATGACCGCGACTTTATTTTGTTTTGTCTAGTTATCAATGAGTCTAAATACATAAATGTATCCACAAGCTATATAAACGTATATCATGATATACCAATACCACTGAGACTATTACTGTGTCTTTTACTAAGCAAATTTAAAAAAAAAATTAAAGATATATAAATTTTTTTTTTTTTTTTTTAAATAGAAACTTTTTTTATTGAGATACATTACAATTTGTTACAAAATGAACAATAATAATATTGATAAGAGACCACATTCATACTATATATACAGAAAATAATAATAGTAGTCAAATTACATAAAATAGAAAATAAATAAATTCATATATTGGGTTGATGCAAAATTAATGCAGGTTTCCTCTATTGCAATATCTTAATTCCAATTGTGTAAACAAAGCTAATCCTAACATTGATCATTATTATACCAAAACAAACCTTATCTAATACCCTCTCTTTCAACATGAATTTGTTTAGTAAAATCGTTTTGTTCAGTGTGTTCAAAGGTCTTGAATCGAAAATGTCAAAGTGCGATTTTCGTCAAATTTATTTTTACGAATTTAAATTAGGGCGCAGCGCTGCGCAAACGGCTCGTAATATTAATGAAGTGTGGGGTCAGGGGGCTATTAATGAGTGCACGGTGCAGCGTTGGTTCCAGAAGTTTCGCAGAGGAGATTTCGACCTCGAAGACAAGGAAGGTCGGGGCCATCATCTTGCTCTGGACAACGACCAGCTGAGGTCAAAAGTGGAAGAAGACCCAACCAAAACCACACGAGAAATGGCGGTGGAACTCGGAACTCAAAAATTGCAACGTCTTTGCCCAGCATTGATGAATCGGAAGGGGCCGATCCTGCTCCACGATAACGCCAGACCACACGTTGCACAACCAACGCTTCGACAACTGCACGAGTTGGGCTACGAAGTTCTCCATCATCCGCCTTATTCACCTGACCTCTCTCCTACAGACTTTTTAAGGCATCTGGACAACTTTTTGAGGGAGAAAAATTTTCAAAACCAGGACGACATTGAAAATTCTTTTCGTGATTTCATTGAGTCCAGGGATTCGGATTTTTTTTCTGGTGGAATAAGAAAGCTTGTTGAACGTTGGCAAAAGTGCATTGATTCAGATGGAAATTATTTTGATTAAATATATATGGTTAAAGTAAAGATATGGCGTATTTACAATACCTACTAAAAACCTGCATTAATTTTGCATCAACCCAATATATACAATAAAATAATAATAATAATATAAAAATTTAAAGTAATCTTTTTTTGTCTGATTCGGTTCTAGCAGGTAAATATTCTGGCAAAGGCAATAAAGCGAGTGCTATAAAACTATATAAATTTAGAATGAATATTTAAAAATAAATGTTGGGTATTTTTTAGACAACTACACGTAATTTATTAATAACTATAATAAATAACTGTAAGTCCTTACCTGTGTATTTAGCAACACCTTTGAAAGACACCGTTTCCAGGACGAGAGGCTCAGACCTCCCCTTGCTGTTGACGGAGTAGAGAAGAACTTGATAGGAAGTGCCAGTTTCAATTCCGGTCAAGCTGAAGGAAGGTTTGGTGGAGGTGACGTTGAATCTCGGAGTGAGTGCGGGCAGCTGGAGGAGTTCCATGGTGAACCACTGCGGCAGTCCGCCATCAAAACCCTCCACGCATTCCACCTGAAGGGACTCCAGTGTCTGGTTCGTGATGGAACAGTTGACCAATGGGAAAGGTCGCCCTGCAACGTGAGGAGATGGTTAGAGTGCATATACACACAAATAAAAAAGTTTAGAATAAATAAGCTTGTTTAAGGTACAGAAAAAAAAATTTCTTTGATGGAGAATGGTTATTCATGGGTGTTGAAGAAGATTCGCAACATGTTTTTTTTTTACCGCTACCCAAACCATCTCATTCTTCATTATAATATCCTCATTTACTATGGGACATATCCCTTTGGAATAAAACATAAGACAATAATCTTAGACCTTAATAAAAAACCGTAATTATTTAAAATAAAAAACAATATTAAAAAACGGTACCTCTACAAAACAAGAAGGGTCTTAGGCTCAGTACATATAGATATTCGTACTATTTCTAGGCCAATGATTAAGGTGATTAGGCTAATATCAAACGCAACCGCCAATGTTTTCCCATTTTTAGGTACTACCTTTACAGAGGCTGGGCTTGCCTCATTATTAAGGCTGAAACATTATTTTTTTTTTACAGTTTAATTAGTGAAAATACATTATTTGAGTATTTGTCTTAAATAATTATCTTTATTAATTAGTCATTTTTAATTTATAACTTATTGATATGATTTACCTTTACTTAAAACACCTTTTAACACACAACACATTATTTTACATTTCTAGCTTATTGCTATTCACCCTCTTAGATGCTAATTGGCTAAATTTTTCTATTATTTTCTAATTTTACGTATAATAAAATGAAATTATGTAACTTCAAATACTAATAATTGGAAAAATAGTTATTAAAATATAAATTACAATTAAAATAATAAGTGTGTGTGTGTGTGTGTGTGTGTGTATATATATATATATATATATATATATATATATATATATATATATATATATATATATATATATATATATATATGATGACTTGGTTATATTATACCTCTATGCTACTGTTTTTATGTTCGAGAACACAACAATTGAATAAAAAGAATATGTTCGCTCTTTGCACCTTTAGTTGAATATCGAATTCGTTCAATTTAAATATTTATCTGTTTTACATAAATGCTTATTCCTGAAGATTCATAAGGATTTTATTTAAAAGAGAAAAATAAATTTTCTAAAAACAAATCATCAAAAAATTATTCCTGAAATAGAAGTATTAATATAGACGTATAATAATATACCGTCGGAAAGCGCAAGATTTTAGAAAAGTTAATAAGCAGTAAAATAAATTGTACAAGTTAATATAAAATTGTTGTAAGCCCACAAACTTATGAACATCTGTTGTTATTAAAGAACGAGGTTATACTAGTTAAATGTACAGGATCGTGCAAGTTATATTCTTTTATTGTGTACGCGAGAATTTAGAAATAATATTCCGTATCTAATTGTAAGTTATTAACATAAATGATAAGTTGCAATAAATCTATAAACTATTTCATGAAAACAGATCTTTCACTGTAAACGAAATGGGATTCCTATGGAAACTTAACTTAACTTTTAAAATGTAATTTAAATAGTTCATTTGAAAAATAGAATATTAATAAACCAAATAAAATAGAAACCGCTGTTATGTCTGTAGTTTTTAAATACATACATAGCAATCAAGTTTTCTTTATATAGAAAAATTAATTTTGATTTATATTCTTCATTTTGTCAATGATTAAACATAATAATGAATGGACGTTATAAAATAAACATATTTTCTTGCCAATTGCACTTTTCGTTACGATAAACTAAAACTCCCTAAGCGATAAACTCTAAATCAGTTAGACAGAGATTTTTAAACCTCGTTTAAAATTCACTAAGGCGAATCAATGGCGGGTCCACTAGTCACCTATAAATATGTTTGGAACATCTGGAAAAGTTCAAAAAATATTATTTTGTTCCCTATTGACATCAATAAAAATTTTCTATAGATGAAAATTGACAGGCGCTACCCTACAATACATGAACTACATAACTGTCATGAGAGTTCAGAGGATCTAAGCGATAGTCTAGGTCCAATACACTTAAGACTTTTAAAAATAATTTATAGTGTTGTTAACAATTAATTTAAAAAGACTTCTTCAGCAAGTGGTACCTAAGATTTCATAGATTTTTTTTTAAGTATCTAGAACGCATTGTGACTTTCTTCAGGTTAATTATGAATATTTAATATAAACATTTGGTGAAACAACTGTTGTAGACTAAAAAAAAATAAAAAGATCCAGAGACACTTCTTCATTTTTAAGATTTAATCTACAAACTCCTTTATTAATACTACGTTTTATTTAATACAAGAAGGCGTATTGGAGCAAGGAAGGGATTCACTAAAAGAATGCTTAGAATTTTTTAACAGTGAAGTACTTTTCAATTGATTTGCCTCCCAGCCCTCCACCATCTCGAAGGCAGGAACATACAGCCTGATGCCCAATACAGAATCTAATAAAAACCATCAAAAGGAACTTCACGCTGCTTGCCCCTTTAATCTTAGCTTTCCTTCTACGTTGACCTCTTGAAAGGCTAAGTTAATACGGTAAAATCTTTGGAAATCATATCAAGCAATTTCAATTTAGATGATTAACTTCCAAAAGATAATTTATTGTTGTTTTGTTTTTTATTAGAGTTTGTGAGTTAAATTAAACCTCTCGACGTAGAACCTGCCTTTGGCCGAGCTCGGAATGCTTTACAAACTCCGTAATTTCCTTCCTCCTACATAATTGCACATTATCTAGTCCTATCTCACTGGCACATCCTTCAAAATCAATCGGTTTAGTTCCAATTCGTTTCTTTTTTCACAAGCTGATGGTGTTTCTCAAGACAGCATTCTAGGACTCATCCTTTACAGGTTTATACAGCTGATATCTTAACCCATTATAACACCTTCTGTTCTACCTATGCTAATGACACGTGAGTCATCAGTAAATAATGATCTAATTTAAGCATCCAATTTTTTCAAACTAACATGAAAGATCTTGAGCAATGGTGTCAAATTGTAGAATCAAAATAAACTTCAACGAATTCTATAAAATAAGCTCTACTCTTTTTCGTAAACCTACTTCCTGCTCGAGAATTTTCTTTGACTCTCTGCTAGTCCCTGTTGAACAGATAGGGACTTAGGACTCCATCTTGACAAACGACTTACTCGGAATCGTTTTCGCTTCTTCAACACTTACAAGACAAACGTTTCTAATCTTCCACTAAACTAAAAACGGTTCATTTACATGACCATCATAAGGCCAATCTGGACGTACAGAGTTGAGATTTAGGGCTCTACTAACCATCGAATTCCTCTCGAATCCAATCCTTACCATATATAATCCTTTATAAAATCCTTGAAGCTCCGTACTTTGTCATGATTCTCACTCTAACCCACTAGTTTCAATCCTTTCTTCCTCTTCAATGAAAGATCACCCGAGACCTTCTAGTTTAGAATATTATTTGAGTGCTGCCAATGGGTAGCTTAACTACAAGTCTGGTCCATAACTATTTTCTTTTAGCCTATTAACTAGTTGTGTTATGTAATAAAGTTATAAATATCAATAAATTACTTTTTTTTTTAAATAAAACCTGGATAAGGAGATGACATTAAACCAAGCAAAGATTTCAAAAATACCAGCAAACAGTCGACCAAATCACGCATGGTTAATAGGACAATTTCAAGCCCAAATAAAGGCTATCATAAGCAAAACCATGTGGAAGATAATACAGCCTATGATCCAAAATTCTTTACAAAAATAACCAAAAGATGATAAAAAATCGATACTTCACCTAACGAGCCTCGGTAAGAAAGCAGGAAAAAAAGAGTTCATTTTCTAAATAAATCTAAAATGGACCTACTAATATTTGCCACAGTCCAATGGACTGCTGTAACATGTGTGGGACGATTTGAGTCCGTCGTTGGAGAAGTTGTTGAAGAGCAGAAGCTTAGGGCACAGCTGGAGGCTACCACGCAGATGAATTCGAAAACGGTTGAATTTAAATTGAAGGCTCTTGTTAAGGGAATACGTATGCACTGCTCCCTAGCCCCAGTAAGCAGCAAACTTAGCTCCCTATTCCAGCCAAACTTAGTGTCCAAGGAAGCTAACTTACCCACTCTAGTGGTAAAAAGTAATTACATATCCAATTAAAATAGTTGAGAGAGTAAAAGAAGAACAAAATATGTTGAAAACTGAAAAACAACTATTATGTACACAATTCATTGTTATAATTAGTTACATATGCTGTTCAGAAATATTAAATAAACAACAGAGTAATATTTTAACCATCGTTAATTTGGGGATGCCTAACAATATAAATTTTCTTTTTGTTTGACGAAAACGTTGCTTGGTGGGGTTTTCTGAGCTTGTGATCAGTAAATATTTCAACTAATTCTAAAGTACTAATAATAATCAATAGATAGCCGATATGCTATTAAAGGTTATTTCCTATGCTTCGGATAAAGCTGTTAAAGTCTATAATTACATCGAGATAGGGTATTTTAAGTCCCCGTTGATGAAGTTCTTGATATGACACGAGTTAAACTTTATCAAACTTGGCAAGAATGGAATGGATTCGACGTTGGCGAAATTATACTCATATTGTCTGATATGATCTCTTAAATAATTTTATAAAACTAGATAATAAGGAAATAATTTATAACGTCCTTTCCCTATAACCCATACATTGCTATAACCCATGTAACTTAAAAATTCAGACTTTCAGGTTCATTGGAAAAAGCATGAAGGGCTAGGTGTCACGCTCAACGGCCTAGCAAAGAAGGTTATTAGACCTTGATCACTCTCAGCCGCTAGGTTTTTCCCAAACTTTTGGTACCCACGTTACAGAGCTGGTTGTTTCCAGGAGGGTTTAACTGTAGACTATTGAGTGCTTATCCAGTAATCCACTCCACATTAATCCATATATTTATAAAAGTAAAAAAAAAAAAAAAAAAAAAAGTGACCTGTAGCAGAATAGACCGCATGACCGCCTTTTATGCCCAAAGTCACGGGTTCAAACCCGAAGGTGGCCCTAGGATTCTTTAATGAGAGTAAAAAATAATATTAAAAATGCCGTCCTTCGGAGAGGACATAAAAAGGTTCTGAACCTGTGCGATGTCAGGTACTCGTTAAAGATCCCTCTCCAAATTAAACCTGGATTAGCAAGAAATTAGGACTCTCACTGTAGCCTCTTCCACAGTAGCATAAAGTGCCGATGAATAAATAAATAAAAAATTAATAAAAAAAAAAAAAAAAATATATATATATATATATATATATATAATATATATATATATATATATATATATATATATATATAAACAATTTCATCTATGCGACGTTTCGAGAATTTGTTGTTCTCATGAGAAATAATAAATTCTCGAAACGCCGCATAGATAAAATTGTTTATTCATTGACTGAAACCTGAGAACAACATAAACTTAAATTATTAACAGTCAAGAACTAATCAAACAATATATATAAATTTATATAAAGTATAAATTATTGCAAAGTGTTTTATTTAGGCGGGAACGAATTGAATATAAGTTAAAAATTATATACTCGTAGCTTAAAGACGTGCTTGTTTCGGTGCCATATTTTTTTTTTTCTTAGGAGTTCTAAATTATTTTAATTAAATATATTAACCAAGCTATATTCTCGTCCGAACTGGTTTGAAATACATGTATTTTAACTGTAACGAGAATAACGTTAAGAAGGGTAAAAAACTTCCTACGAAATTAACTTTTCAAAGTAAACAAAACTTCTGCCATTCTATAACATGAGCACTTGTACAAGATATCAGATAACGAACGTAAGAAAAAGGTTTCCTATTTTTTTTTTCAAGGAATACTCTCGAAATGTTCTGACAGGGATCGGATCCATTCAGCGCTGAGAGGAAATTTGAGTACTTTGTCGAGTAGGAGTGCCATCTCGAAAAGTGAGGCCCAAAGAAAAGTGCGTGAGTATTATAAGTGAGCTATCCGACACACTACATGAGATATAACGTTTTTCTTTTAAATTTTTATTAATTTTCTTGCATTTAAATTTTAGATCAGTAAAGTGTAAGAATAACTCGTAAAATTTATATCATACTTTGTTCATTAATTATATCTGATAAGAAACGTACCGCGTTGGGCACTTTAACGCAAATTTTATTTCAATAACACAAACATTATATATATATATATATATATATATATATATATATATATATATATATATATATATATATATATATATATATATATACTAGCCGTAACCCGCGGCATTGCTCGCTAATATTTTATTTTGTCTTTATTTAAATTTGCATAAATGCGTTTATGACTATAGAATGCATATGATGGAGCAGTTGTTTGGGGATGTGGTAAAAAAGAAACTACCAATAAAACACACATATTTTATTTTATTTTTACTGGTGTGTTTTCTATATGGCTGCAACCTCAACCAACTTCATCAGTATATAGCCAAAACGGTCAACAAATAATCCATTATTATAAGACGTATACATTTAAACAAATATAAATATCATATTTTTAAAAATTACATTTATCAAAGTTGTTTTTAAGTGAAAATATTTCCATTCGTTGGATCAATGTATATCAATCACATTTATGTTGCAAACGTGACTATATAACACGATTACGTTACAGTTAAAATAAATTCAGTAATTTTGGGTATGCCTACTTCTACTGGGTCGCTACGGTATATTTAACAGAATAAAATGGCAACTTATTAAACTGAAGTTAGAATTAGGTTGATGAGTAAATTGTTTTTAAAAAAACTTAGCCTATTACTATAATTAATTCAATATAACTATAAATATCTTGTTTGTAATATCGAGTCACATTGAAAAAATATAATATAAACACAACTTCATTATCTTTGCTTCAGTTTGGATAATTCATTTTGATAGAATAAAATAATTAAAATAAAATTTCTACAAATTTCAAAGATTTTGATAGTGACTATGTTGAATGAGGTTACTTATAAATGAAATACAGGTGAATAGCAATGAGCTACTCTGTTTATGATGAATAAAAGATTATGTTTTGATGTCGGATATCAATTTTATTTACTCTATGTTACAATAACATATCAGGACCAATATTTATATATCTTATAATTATCTGTATAAATTAAATGTATTTATATATTTTATAAATAAGAACGCATAGAAACTATCAACACACACTCATATTTGAATTAATAATCACTTATGTAAATATACGGGAAGGTTACTGGGAAACAAATTTTGTTTTACGTTTTAGAAAAATATATTTTTCAACCATTTAGAATAATAATAATAAGATATAAAAACTATCCTATCTTTTAAGTCGAACCAAATAACTGATATAAAATTTGATCAAATTCAGTTCAGTAAATTCAGATGTATCGCGAACATACATCGTGACACGAGATTATATATATATATATATTATAATATAAATATAGTAGTACACACACAATAGATGTAGTAATAAAGTACAAATGATTCTTCCTTAGAAGAAATTATTCTATCTGAAACGGAATCAGCTTGAACTTTTTAAGAATTTTTTTAATCGGGAGACATGATAAAATTTAATTCTTTCCCCCAAGTTGCGGGTTAATTTAAAAAGTAGCCGGTCGGGGAGGACCTGATTGAGTTGCTACTGGAAATTAAAGGCTGGAATCGCTCCTGGATTTAATGTATTCCCCGGATCTGGAAGAAGAAGGGACTTATACAATGGAAGTTAGTGCAAACGCAAACTTTTTCCATAGAAAGGGTAAAGAAGCCAGGGCGGAATCTTTATGTTTCCTCAGAGAGGCCGCCCTCACTTTATGAGTCGGGAATTTTAAAGCGGCTTCAGGAAAGTTCTCTTCGTATTAACTTAAGTGGCCTATTACTGAAGACCCTTCCAAACCTTTGCCTTATTCCAAAATCATACAGATTATACCAGTACGCTCTTAGGACAGTCAACTTGTCCTTTTGTTTTGTACTAAAACCTTGACTACAAATTGTTTTAAATTAATTCAACTTAAAAAGTTTGCAAATAAACTATTTGACGTCAAATTCAACAAACCTATTCCCAAACAAACATTTGTAATCAAATTATTATTATCCAATCAAATTTTAGCTGTGAATAGAACATAAAATACAGTTGTTTAATAAAGTATGGTAATATTGACTATAAAATAGTTGACAGTGTGATAAATATAAAAAGATTTTAGGACCCATTCATTATAGTCTGTACATCTGATATCTCAACCCATCTTAACACTTTCCTTTCAACGCACGCTAACGAAACTCAAATTATCAGTAATAATGATCCAATTGCTGCATCCCATACTCAAATCCCACATCAAAGACCTTAAAGTGAGGGGTTAGATTGGAGAAATATTATAATTAATACATACATTTAGTACCACTCCGCTAGTCCCTTTTGGAGAAATCTGATAGCTAGCACTCCATCTTGACAAACGCCTTACTAGGAGTCCTTATACAACTGTTCGACGTTTCGGCAACTCCAACACTTACTAGAGAATGTATTCTATCTTCCACTTGACTACATACGGCTTATTAGCGTGACTATTGTAAGGCGAATGTGGAATACGGAGTAAAGTTTATGGGTTTGGCTAAATCATCCAATTCTTCACGTTTCCAATCATAGCAGTCCAAAACCCTTCGTGGAATCCTCAGTTCTTCTAACTTCTACACGAATAAACTCGTTCACAATTTTTTTTTCTGCTTTGGGCCGAACCATGTCCTATTCCTTTTATAACAAACTCCATACCCCCCACTCGTTTTAATCATTGCTTCTTCTTCGATTCATGATGATTTAGCTGGAAAAAATTCTGAAACTTGTTTATGTTTAACCTTAGGGGTCCTAGATCACGGAAAAAAAACATGAAAAAAATAATTAATTTTTTTACACGATTGGCGAGCGCACAGTGGTCAAACATCCAATTTATTTGCTAAAATCTAAAACTTAACTACAGTTATACATCCCGAAATAACGGAAAATAATACAAAACATCTAATTATGGCTCGGAGTTGCTGAAATCTTCTAATAAATGTATTTTATATCATTTTGGAAATTCTTGAAATTATAGATTGTAAAACTTTTGATTCGGAGTGTCGTGTCTGAAAAATTATGTACCACCCAAAAAGCAAAAAATCGCAAAAAAATTAGTGGTTTTTATTTATTTAATTTATTCAATATCTGAAAGAGCTATTACGTTTTTTTGGAAGAAATTAATCAGCCCAAATATCTACCTTTAATATTATGCGAGCTCTTCCGTTGTTTGGAATATATTGATATAATTTAGTATTATTATTTATTGAATTTTATAACTGTATTACATTACACAATTAGACATGATTAAGAGACAAAATAAATGAAAAAGCTTAATGACTAATTTTTACTCATTTTTCTTTTTAATTTTTGTATCAGTGAAAATGTTGGAAGGAACAAATGAATTTCAAAATGTTATAAACCAGGTAGTTTTAAAATATTTATTTATTGCATTAACCTATTACTATGTAACATTGTTAATTTTTGTTTTTAATTAATACCTCATGTTGATTCTAAAAAAATTTAAATGTTGTTAATAATGGACACCTAACTTATAATAATTTTTTATAAAACGTTTTGATGATTCACTTCACTACAGTGTTTTTTAATGTGATGGAAATTGTTACTTTTCCTTGTATAGTCCTGAAGATGGCAGGAGATCCCGAAACGTCGAATGTGCGATTTAATAAAAAATTAAGTTTTTTTGGAAGAAATTAATCAGCCCAAATATCTATTTTTAATAGTTAAAAAAAAAAAAAAATGATACGCTGATAAATGTATTATGAATCCTTACCAGCTGCGACGACTTGGTAAACGCAGGGTGTCTTCTGGAGTCCGACGGCGTTGGTGCCCCAGCAGGAGAGGGTCCCGTAGTCCATCTCGGAGACAGGGGTGTAGTTGAGGGTGGAGACTGTGCCGGAGGCGGTGTAGCGGGCTGGGGGCACCTCGGTCTGCTCCCCGCTGTTGTTGAAGGTCCACTTGAAGGTGACCAGCGGAGGGTTAGCGTCCACTTGGCACTTGAGTGCCACCGTCTCCTGCTTCAGCGCCCCGTACAGCTCCTCCTTGTCCTCTTTGCAAGTCGGCACGTCTGTGAAATGAGGAAGGCTCATTAGCATATTTCAACCAATAAATAAGAAACCATAGTCACTGACAAGTCATGGAATTCTCTAAAAAAAAAAACGAAAAAATTTTATTAGATATAATATACGAAAAAAATTACTAAACCATTTCAGTTTTATTTAATAATAAATAAATTCTTTATTATCCTGGGACATGTCCCTTTAGAATAAAATATACAGAATGTACAAAAAGGGATTTAGAGTCTTAAAGTATATTAAATACATATAAACAAGTTAAGAATTACTCATATAAACTAGACATATTTAAGTGTGAAGAAAACAACGACCACAACAAAATAAAAATAAAAAAAAACTTATTTACAATTCTATTGAGCCTGGATATTCATTAAGTGATTAAATATGCGGGATTTGAAGGCAGAAAGAGAGTTGGAGTGATGGATGGAAGGAGGAATAGAATTCCAGAAGATTGAGGATCGAATGAGAAAGGATCTGTCGAAATGTGCAGTTCTGTGGGCCGTACTGTATAAATCTGAAGGCCTGGAGCGTGTACAACGAGGATGGACAGAGGATTTGAATTATAGGATGTGGAAAATGTTTGATGGGCGGCGGGATTGGATAACTTGGTAAAGGAATGATGCAAGGAAATACTTGCGACGATCGGAAGGGTAAAGCCACTTAAAAATGAGATACGGAGGTGTATCTAGCGACAGCGAAGATGATTCGAACAGAGCAATTAATTAAGCGTTTTATTTTTACCTCGAGATCCCCAGAAACACCATCGTATAACGTACAGCAATAGTGGAAGTGGGGATATATTAGATAGGTAACGAGGAGTTTTCGGGTGTCATGCGGGAATAGGTGATGGAGCGAATACAGTCGCTTTAAGGTTGAAAAGGTACCACGAAAGATTTCGGAAATACTATTTTTATACTAATACAATATAATACTATTTTCATCCCATCAAATATTAGAGAAAAACTTGATATACAAAAATGTAAATCAGTTTTATATTGATTTCGAAAATCAATAGACCATTAAAGTTTTGTTTAAGCAAGGTATACAAACAAGGGGTGAACGTATGTGTACTAACTATCCTACTGTTCTCCGGGTCCCAGGTACAAATTTTGGCTGATACAGAAATATCGATTCTGTTATTTTAGCCGTGGAGCGACACTGGGGTATGGGAACCCTCCTGGGGCACACCCGGCCTCTGTGAAGTGGATATCTATAAAATTATTCCATAGGAATAAAACCGGGCGGCCTAACGTGATATATTCCTAATCGTCTCCTTGCAAACAGTACGAATCTCTTTATGTACTGTACCCGAGACCCTTCAAGGGTTGTAGATGTTCAGATTTTTAAGTTATACCAAGGAAGTTAGTTAAGCACATGTCGGAAACATCGAATTAGGATAAAATTGGCAATAATTATTCGGAGAGGTTTTAGGTGCGGTCAGGTCTGAAAGAAGGTTACACTCTCTTAACTGTTTTATTTAATTTAGCTCAAATATGCCATTGATGTGGTCCAGTTTTAGGGTAGGGCAAGGATATGGCACTTTAGTGTGAAAACGTCGAGAGTAGGGCTTGAAAAAGGTAAATAAGAAATATATAGTTAGTCAAGACACAGTGATAGTCTCGGTTATATTGATATATCAAGATACACGTTTGAATATGTGATATAGATTTAGGAAAAAACACAGTCGCGGTTAAAGGAGCGATACGCGTGTTATTATTTGGTAGCAAAACTACATAGTTCACGGCTTTTGTAAAGAAACTTAGAAGTTAATAGTTTTGTAGATTTTACTTAGAGGTTAGAATCTACAAAACTATTATTCTCCCAACTGTTCTATACGGCTGTTATACCGCGTTGCTTACATTGAAGGATGAACAATTCCTCAAGGTTTGCAGGCATTTTTTTTTTTGTTTTTGTTTTACTACTTTGAAGATTAGTTTACCGAGAATAGCACCTGGTCTGAACAGCAAGACTTGACGATTCTTTTCGTTCTTTCCCTTAAAAATGTTATCGATCGCTTATAACACTACCTGTATAATACATATGTATGTAATTAAAAAAGGTGAATATTTAGTTAAAATCCTTTATGATTTTGACTTTATTCCGAGCTTGTCCTCATTATAAAAAAAAAAATATATAAAATTGATCTTTTTTTGCAATCTAAGTAATAAGAAAATTATATAAGGCAACGTAGATAAAAGTTCAGCTTTATCCCCATTTTTATTGACTGAAAAATTGAAATTGAACAAAAATAATGACATTCTCTATTTTATTTATAGGCAATGTTGTTTATCAAAGCAGTGAATCAAGAGAAAACATGAATTGAGAATGAATGAGAAAAATTTTGTTGTTGCGTGCCAACGTATTGTTTTAGTTCTATGATTTTATTTTTCCACACACATATATACTCTGAAATGAATTATGTAAAATAACTATGAATCATGATACAAAAAATATAAAATTGATCTTTTTCTGCAATCTAAGTAAGAAGAAAATTATATAAGTATGCAACTTAGGAAAAAGATCAGCTTGATCACCATTTTCATTGATTTAAAAATTGAAATTAAACAAATATAAAGACATCCTCTATTTTATTTATAGGCAATGTTGTTTATCCATACAGTGAATCAAGAGAAAACATAAATTGAGAATGAATGAGAAAAAATATTTTGTTGCGTGCCAACGTATAGTTTTTGTTCCATTATTTCATTTTTCCACACACATATACACTCTGAAATGAATTATATAAAATAACTATGAATCATGATACAAAAAATATAAAATTGATCTTTTTTTGCAATCTAAGTATTGGGTTGATGCAAAATTAATGCAGGCTTTTAGTAGGTATTGTAAATACGCCATATCTTTACTTTAACCATATATATTTAATCAAAATAATTTCCATCTGAATCAATGCACTTTTGCCAACGTTCAACAAGCTTTCTTATTCCACCAGAAAAAAAATCCGAATCCCTGGACTCAATGAAATCACGAAAAGAATTTTCAATGTCGTCCTGGTTTTGAAAATTTTTCTCCCTCAAAAAGTTGTCCAGATGCCTGAAAAAGTGGAAGTCTGTAGGAGAGAGGTCAGGTGAATAAGGCAGATGTTGGAGAACTTCGTAGCCCAACTCGTGCAGTCGTCGAAGCGTTGGTTGTGCAACGTGTGGTCTGGCGTTATCGTGGAGCAAATCGGCCCCTTCCGATTCATCAATGCTGGGCAAAGACGTTGCAATTTTTGAGTTCCGAGTTCCGCCGCCATTTCTCGTGTGGTTTTGGTTGGGTCTTCTTCCACTTTTGACCTCAGCTGGTCGTTGTCCAGAGCAAGATGACGGCCCCGACCTTCCTTGTCTTCGAGGTCGAAATCTCCTCTGCGAAACTTCTGGAACCAACGCTGCACCGTGCACTCATTAATAGCCCCCTGACCCCACACTTCATTAATATTACGAGCCGTTTGCGCAGCGCTGTGCCCTAATTTAAATTCGTAAAAATAAATTTGACGAAAATCGCACTTTGATATTTTCGATTCAAGACCTTTGAACACACTGAACAAAACGATTTTACTAAACAAATTCATGGTGAAAGAGAGGGTATTAGATAAGGTTTGTTTTGGTATAATAATGATCAATGTTAGGATTAGCTTTGTTTACACAATTGGAATTAAGATATTGCAATAGAGGAAACCTGCATTAATTTTGCATCAACCCAATATAAGAAAATTATATAAGTATGCAACGTAGGAAAAAGTTCAGCTTTATCACCATTTTCATTTATTTAAAAATTGATATTGAACAAATATAAAGACATCCTCTATTTTATTTATAGGCAATGTTGTTTATCCATACAGTGAATCAAGAGAAAACATGAATTGAGAATGAATGAGAAAAAATATTTTGTTGCGTGCCAACGTATAGTTTTTGTTCCATTATTTTATTTTTCCACACACATATACATTCTGAAATGAATTATGTAAAATAACTATGAAAATGATTATTGAAATTGAAACCTTCCGATAATTTTATTTACAGTTTTTTTTTTTTTTTACTATGCGTATTCAACATGTTGACTTGTTTCGTTTGTATAAAATCGTTTTTATCACAAAGATTTTTTTTTCACGGGTTCTGATTTTTTTAATATTAACGAATTTACGAATGGATAGCATAGAACACCTTTTTTCCCCAACCATAAAAAAAGTGTTTGTTCCGTTGCTGGAGCTCACGACAAAGCCTTTTAATCAAACTTTAGGAAAAAATAAGTACATTCTGTTTATTTTTCCATTTATTTGTTGTTCTTTTTTTTTCTGTATAAGCGATACATAAGCCTGGTTTATTGAAATTTCCTGGCTATATCCGGTGTATGAATGAAAATTAGCAAGAAAAGCAATCAAGGGAATTCCCGGGAAAAGTTCCCATTCCAATATTTGAAAGAGTTTAATATAATTTGTTAAATATATGTTCTATCAATTGGTATAATCCTATTTCCATAAAATCTCAATTTATAGTTTATTAAGAATATATTTGAAATCCAATAGCTAATAGCTATTTTGCAATAAACAATGATAATAATACAGCTTCTCTAAAACAAAAATAAGTGATGAAATAAAATTAATTCACTTCAGGATGTTACATATTAATTCAATTAAAAATAAAGAAAAATGATTGGTCTCCTATTAGATAATTCACTACAAAGAACATTAACAGTGTAACATCCATATCCTTAATATCCAGTTAACATTTAACAACTTTCAAATCAGCACAAATCTTTCACGTATACTGTGAATATTTTTTTTTTCAAATGACAACTTCATATTTTCATTATTTTTTTCATGTTTGTAGCGTGTGCGAGAGGAATAGAAGGATATTTATTGCCGTCAGACAAAAAACACGTAATTATAAGAAATTAAAAAAAAAAAAAAAAAAATTCTATGTGCGATAGAAAAAAATGAAAAGCAAACATGGATTCAACATATTAAGCTCTTTATATGTATCATATTTTTAATTAAAGGAGGATTTCGTTGCAGACCAGTGTAATATGTACGATCCACGCATGATAATTTATAGTCTTATAATCATTATTTTTTGGATTATATTGAGGATTTATAGTCGACTGTAGAAACTATTATAGGTGGAATAATCAGGAATCAGTAATTTTTTTGAAAATTGTTAATTTTGCCAACGTTTCGGCTCAAGCTTGTGAGCCATCATCAGGGCTACAAACATCAGAACAAAAGAGATACATATTAATATGATAATGAAAATTTTCTTTTGAATGTAGTGACAATGATAACATTTGAAATAAAACAGAAAATATACCAACATACTTAAATATTATAGTAAATAAAATATAAATTACACAAGCAATTTGTACAATAAAGTGATAAAAGTTTAAGGAGACGGAAGATGTTAGCATACGAGGGAGAGATTATCTCTTTGTCTGTTTTATAAATGACGGGTACTCGATCATTTCCCATATGGATATATATAGCTTCGGAGAGAAGTAGCTTTTTGTAGTTAGGTACGGTGGCTAGGATTTCAGGATGATCAAAATCAAAATGATGGTCAAGGGATATAGCGTGTTCACTACATTCAAAAGAAAATTTTCATTATCATATTAATATATATCTCTTTTGTTCTGATGTTTGTAGCCCTGATTATGAATCACAAGCTTGAGCCGAAACGTTGGAAAAATTAAAAAATTTCAAAAAAATGACTGATTCCTGATTATTCCACCTATAATCATTATTTTTTGGGAGATCTTAAGAAGGTATTATTAAAAATTTTATATATATATATATATATATATATATATATATATATATATATATAATATATATATATCGGGAAATGAAACTAAAGCGGAAAGATATGTTGGCCTCGGTTAGATTTGGATAATATTGGCCGACATGTGGCCTCACAGCTGGAGCGCCTCCTTCAGTTCACACACTCGTCATTCCCTGGAATTATGATCTCCGGCTGCGGGCCAATGTTTACATTAAAAAAGGACACGGAGGGCTTTGACAAAAAACCTTCGACGAATAAGATTGATATAATTATGTATTTTGACAAATTCCGAACATTTGTACTTTGAAGATGTTATATTTTAGTAAAATGAGGCGGGATATTTTTGTATTTATTACTTTCCGTTTATATTTTTATTGACTACTATAAATAAAAGCCTAGTGAGCGCAGGAGTAGATAATCCCTTAAATTGATATTTAAAACCAATTTCGAAGGTTCTGTATGAATGGATTGATGAATAAATAAGAATATGTTGAGTTTCCATAGAGAAATATGTTTCATAAAAAAAATAATAAAAAAAGTGAATTCGTTTTACGTCACTTAATAGGGCTTATCGGACGATGAAACAGTGGCAGTCCTAAACTTTTCCTAACCAGGTTTTATTAGGATACGGACCTTTCATGTGTACTTGACATTGCACAGCCTCGGGACCGTTATTTTACGTTTCCACAGAGGACGACATAACCAAGGAATGTATACTCGCTTTAAACTATAGTAGAATAATTAACCCATCTGTATATTCTAAAACACTGGAAGATCTCGAATAATATTAAGATATTCGGGCTGAATAATTTCTTCTATAAAAACTTAAATTTTTTATTAAATTAACATGACGTTTCGGGATCTTCTCCCATCTTCAAAACTCTACAAAGTAAAATTACCAATTTCCATTTCATTAAAAATCACTATAGTGAAGTGAATAGTAAAAAACGTTTCGTAGAAATTTATTATAAGTTAGGTGTCCATTAGTAACAAAATTTAAAAATTATTATACAACAAATTTTAAATTCAATAGGAGAAATTAAAAACAATAATTAAAAATGTTGCATAGTAATAAGGTAATGCAATAAATACATATTTTAAAATTACCTGGCTTATAGGTTACATTTTGGATTTCAATTGAAACCATCCAATTCTTCCCGCATTCAATCCTTGCAATCCAAAATTCTCCGAAAGATCCTAAACGTCCCTTGTTTTGTCACCAATAAAATAATTCATAAAGACCTAAATATCCCACTAGTCGCAGATCTAGCCCGAACTAGATATTCCTCCTTTTATTCCAAATTACCCGTCCACTCTAACCCACTCGTCCGCAAACTCTTATCTCCTACTCCTGATCATCTTCCTAGGCGGCTGAAAAAACGATGGCCTCGAGACCTACTTAGCTGAATAAACTTTGAAGTGCTACCACTGGGTAGTTTCTTCACATGCCTGTATCACGCCCACTTGATCTTTTAGCACATTTACTTAATGTATTTTATTGTAATACAGTTGTAAATTTCTTTTAAATAAAAAAAAAAAAAAGAAGAAAAAAAGGATTTCAATTGTTCCTTCTAACATTTTAACTGGCACACAAATTAAAAAGGAAAATCAGTAAAAAGTAGTCATTAGGTAAAAGCAGGGTATTGCTCAGATCTTTGTCCTCAACTGGATTAATGATTAGACCAATTTATAACTTATATATGGTTATTGTTATTAAGTATTGTGAAATTCGTAAAAACATTTTATTATTAATCATTTATTATCACTTCACTATAGTGTTTTTTCAATGTAATGGAAATTGGTAATTTTACTTTGTAGTGGTCTGAAGATGGGAGAAGATCCCGAAATGTCATTTTGATTTAATAAAAAAATTAAGTTTTTATGAAATAAATTATTCAGCCCGAATTTCTCCCTTTACATATCTGTTATTTCAGCCGTAAAGCGACTCTGAGGTATAGAGACACATCCATCCTCTGAATTGGAATAACGCTGATGCCTTAGCGTGATCTCCGTCTATCTCCTCCTTGCACGGCCGTTGGCTAAGAAAAAGTACGAATCCTTCTCAATATTTACTGAGCCCCAGACCGTTTTCAAAGTACAGGTTATCATTATTTTTTTCTTTACTCTGCAAAACCTATTAGACTCATCCAATAACAAGTATGACCCATGCTCGATGAATCATAGTCTTATATTCATTATTTTTCGGGTTATCCTATGTATAATAATTTAGATTAATAATTATTTATTTTGACAAATCTCGAACTTTGAAGATGTTATATTTTAGTAAAATGAGGCGGGATATTTTTTATTTATTACTTTCCCTTTATATTTTTATTGACTAATATAAATAAACATTTGAGTGAGCGGAGGACCTTCGCATATATCCATATTTAAAATCAATTTCGAAGGTTCTAAATAAGTGTATCGAGTATTAAAAAATAATATATTTAGTTTCGATTGAAAAATATATTCCTGAAAATAAAAAAAAAATCTTAATTAATTTTTTTAAGGTCGAACCTATTGTGGTTAATCTGGTGATGCTACAGTAGGAGTCCTAAATTTTTCCTATCTAGTTTTAATTAAGATAGGGGCCTTTAATGAGTACATCACTGAGATATCCAACCAACATTTTACGTCTCCATTGAAGGACGGCATAGCCAAGATATGTTTACTCTCTTTTAAAAGTCCTAGGGCCATCTGCCGGATTTGAACCTGTGACCTTGATCATAGAAGGCTGTTGTGCCAGCCATTACACCATAGGTGCTCCCGAAAAAAATGTAATCTGTTTTTGTAATTTACAACTGTATATAATAAATATATAAGGAATAAATGCATCTATTAAAATTTAGGTAATTAAGATAATGTCATATTTTGCAGTGATACTGCCCATTAGCAGCACTCTAATGAATCTTTGGATGATGATTATAAGGGAGCGTAGAGGAAGCTAAGTCTGAAACTGGTGGGTTAGGGTTTTTTCATGGAGGAGTACTTAGTCCAGTCCAAATCAGCAATATTTGGACCACTAAGGACGTTATGGATAGCGTTATTTCTCACTAAGTAAGGAGCATTAAGGATTTTACAGAGGATTTCGGTTTCTACATAGGTAAGAGAAGGATTTGATAATCTTGTCCAATCAACTCCTTATCTCCAAGTTGGGTATATAATAGTCACGTAAATGAGGCGTTTGTAGTTTAGAGGAATGTTAGACAATTATTTTAAATCAAAATGATTTTCCGCAACAATCACTTGCGTTCATTCATTTTTTGTTACTCTCCTTATTACTTTCGTCAATCTTAATATCTTTTTTTTTTTTTTTTAATTTTACTTTACAACGATAATTATCTTATTTGATTTGTAAAAAATAAAATAAAAATTAAAAAAATGATCTGGAAGGATATTTCTTATTTTATTGATTAACAAAGTCTTGCATATTTCCACATTTTTTACTACTACTAACAACAAAGGAATAGAAAAGAACAGAATAAAGTTTATTATTGACCTGTTATATTTAGGACCAACTAGGTCCTCTATTTACAATGAACAGGAATTATATATTGTAGAAAATATTGTTAGTATGAATGGTAATTTATTAAAAATAATTATCGAACATTGAGAAATAAATTTGGACATTAATTCATATGATTATTAAGTCCTTTTTCTAAATTCGCATTACTATCAGCACCGAAATATTGTTATTTTTTTTAAACAATAAAAATTTAAGGTTAGAAAGAAAAAAGTAATAGAAAACTTTTCTTATCAACCCCATCAGGTATAGGATAAAATTTACATGAAATGAATGCAGATTTAATATTATATCAATTCGGTGATTTAAAATAGAAATGCATGACATTATGTGACACTACCCGATTTGGGTAAACATTTTTTTTGACTCCTCACATACATATCAATATTAAATATATCACATGAATTCCCATCGATTTTTCGGTTTTGAATTAAATTTTACATGAAATCCGCATAGTATTAGAATTAGTAATTTGGACGATGGGGACCCTGCTAATAGAAAATAATTCAGAAAAGACAATTTTCAGATGTGATTCTACGTCTCGAGTCTAATTTCGTATCTAAAAACACGAAGAACATTTTCAGAATTTAAATTTTATAGCGGCTGTAAATGGGTCAAGCTACGAGAAGGGCAGAATTTCATTACACTCAAACAACTTTATTTCAGAATGCAATGCAACTATGTCGCTTGGTCAAGGTACTGGAGGATTGTCTTCCAGGTTTTCTCCAGGGCGTCTTATGTATGTAAAATATAATGCATAAATAAATCTACAAGGAGAAAAAGAATTTCTTTACCACTTTATTTTCATTTCCGTGAAACCGAGTTATATTTCGTAACTAAAAAAAAAGTCATGATTTCTTTTTTACTATTTAACTATGTGTTAAATACAGAAAAATTATATGTTATTTTTTTAAAATTTGTTTAAGGGATCAGTGTGGTCTAATTAATTGAGCACTAATCTACTGTTCTCAAGGTCCCGGATGAGGCAGAATATTAGTTATTGTTTTATTTTAGTCGTGTGGAGAGCTTGTGGTATAAAGACACTTCTGGGGCACACCAAGCCTCTATTAAGTGGGTACCCAAAATAGGGAACAACTCTGAGCTTTGAAAAAAAAAATATATTGCTTTTGGATCAGTCAATCATATATAAATATATTGTATTTTAGTTTTTCGAACATAATTTATTTTCAGTTCCAATATTGGATTATCGCAGGAGCTAATTATGAAAATAATGTAGTTTTAAGTGAATAATATTGATAGAATTTAAATGAAAATAAGAACAGTAAAATAGCTTTGATGTTAATCCAAAATCGGTACATCATGACAATTTAAAAAAAAAAAAGATTATATAAAATTCAAGACATGTACTAGAATATTCCTAAATTACATATAAACTTTCATTTATTTATTTGTTTTTTGTATGACTGATTGTGTAAAATTGAATTGGGAAATTCGGAACGCTTTTACGTATATAAAAATAAATTTTATAATTATCCTATCGTTTCAGAAGATTTGCTTAATTATTACTTATTGAAATTTACGAGTGTAATAAAAAACAAACATTACAATTCAGCTTATACTGCTGTGGATTCCTCAAGAGAGTTACAATTGTATTTGTAATTGTGTATCGTGTATTCAACGGCAATTCATAAAATATTCATTTAGATACTTCTAAGAAGCCGGTAAGCTTTGAAGTTGCTTTCTATAGTTCTTTAACGACTGAGATTACGCAACGTTTTTGTTTTCTGAAGAACTATTGTACAATTTAGGGACATTACAGTTCCGTTAGTCATAGAGGGAGGGTATACAAAGTCCAAATTTATAATTCTTGTATTTTTTTTTTTTAATTTCACATACTTTTATATTAAATATATACTAACGGAAGTATTGCAATCCTTAAAATTTTCAAATTCGAGTTTTCACCGGAAATACCCGTTTGATTGATTCCAAATAAGCAAGTCCCGCAAAAAGGTCTATGAGTGCGCGTTTTTGAGGCAAGTCTAGCTCAAAACTGTAAGCCCTACGAAACTGAAATTTTATATTCAAGATAAGTATATGCGTGGGATGTTACAGCAACATTTTCGTCATAACCAACGAGCTAGAAGAGTTACTTTATACCCGGGATTTTTCACTTGTTTACGATTTTCTCGATAACTACTCAAACGATTTTGATTAAACTCGTTATATACAGTGAGTGTCAAAAGTATTCGGAATTCGTAATTCTTATCATTTAATAAGTATGTATCACTGCTATAAATTTATATAGTTCTTTTTTACTCATAAATCTTTAAAAGAGGCTCCCATAAAGGAAAATCGCTGAGCAGATAACCGAAAAGTTTATTGTTTTTAAAAATAAACGATTAATACTGTAAAATTACAAGATAGTTCAGTATCAAAAGTATTCGGAAATAGTAATATCCTGTTGTTTAATGGTTTCAAATTTTAATATTCTCACTAATCTTTGACATAATTTTATGTTCTAAACAATTTTCCTCTATCATGTAATATATACCCAACCATTGAAAGATTTTTTTTTTAAAATAAGGCCCTAAAATAAAAACGCAACGATCGTACAACGCCCTCGAATAATTTTTAACACGTTCACACGTTGAAACTAAAGAAAAGTAGTTGAGATATTGAAAAAAAATTGATGAGAATATATGGATGGCTATGTACAGTGTAGATAATAGAATAATAAAATATAAAAGCAAAAAGTTGAACGTCCGAAAAATATTAAATGTTAAAACTGAAAGACTGATTATACATCTAATAAGAAACCAATACCTCAGATAGGTAAACCTTAGCTTATTACTGAATTTTTCAGAACTTCTGGATGCACAATAAATGTTTCAATTGTTCTCTGCGTTCTGAAAAAATCTAACGAAAAGAAAAACATGGTAGAACAAGTACGGAAAACGTCTTTCAGCAGGCAAGGCAGTAAGATGACAGGCTGAATGTTAGTAAGTTAGGCTGAAAGAGAAGGTTGATAAATTAAAATGTTTACAGATGACTCCCATACTGAAATACATGGTTCTTATGAAAAAATAGTGGTTTGAAGGAAACCAAATAAAGAATTTAGTATGCCATAGTAAAACCCCTTGAGCGGTCAGTGATAGTTAGGTATATTTTTCTTTGAAATCCTAATTAATACAATTAGGAAAACACGTAATTCCGAATACTTTTGACATACACTATTTTTAATATTTTCGTAAATGAACGTTCAAAAAGTTAAAAATAAAATTATTTTTGGTTTAAGCTATTGTGTACCTTCTTCTAACATTATAAAGTGGATAAGAACTCTTTAAAAACGTATAAAATAAGTTAAAAGCAAGTAAATTACGGACTGGTAGTGAATTCCGAATACTTTTGACACTCACTGTAGATGTATAACTTAATTGGCTTTGGTTTAATGTAGGTTTTATCCTGAATGAGATATTCTGACAGGGCAAAAATGCTGATATATTGTCTTAAGTGGCTATAATTTTGTAGATTTGAAAAAATCAATTATTTCATGTTGGTAGCATTGATAATAGACAAGATGAGATAATTTTAAAACCAAACGAGATTTTATATAGATATATATATTGTTTGAGTGTGTACCTGAAGATGAGAAGGTAATGTCTCGAAACGTAACAAAGATGTTTAAATAGATGTTGTAGAATAATAATTTAATAAAGAAATTGAAGAAAAGCTTTAGTGATTAAATGAAAATATCATTTATATACTAGTAAATTAATCTCTTATTTGCCAAGAATAAGTAGGTCGTTTATTAATATTTCTAATAGACGTAAGTATGTAAAAAAATGGGGATTCACTCACAACCTCTTCCCCTTGGTATATGAGACCCTTCAGCCAAAGGGTGGCAACTCACAAAATTATTCGTAGGGAGTGATGACTCTACACTAAAAATAGCATTGTGAAACGTGAGTGTATACTCGCAGGAGTGTCTACCACGAGGCCCAGGGCCTACACGGCCTGTCGCGCCACTGGATGAAGATGAATTAACGTACATATTCAAGTCCATTATCAAAATAAAATGGTTCAATGGTATTAAAACAAATGTTATGAAAACTATTGGTAGGAACGGTGGTGTTTTACAATAACGGCCTTTTTTTACTTTACCGAACTGAAGGGTGTTGAATAAATTAATCAATAAGTCTATTTAAAAATGACTACCGGAGTCATTTAGGTTTCCTGCAATGCGTTAACCATTAATTCCAACCTCGGCTGCTTGGGATAGATGATCAATTTTCAACTAGTGACAAATTAGGGACAATAGCACAGCGATGTTTTTTTCTAAACTTAGTATTCCGTGAGGGAATCATGACTTTATTCTTTAATAAATAGCCGCTTTTTTTTTATGTATTAAACCTATATTAGTGGTACATTTGAAAAGTGACATAGATTAGATTCTCAGCGGGCCTACAATATTGTGTTTTACTATGTTTGGTGGCATATAGGGTAATAAAATAATTCACTTAGAATATACATTTATTTATAAAATAGCACTTATTATTACACATAAAAACATGATACAGCGATGCATTGTTATTCTCGAGAATACTGAGGTTCTATTTACCACATAATATAACATATAAGTACCTTTGACAGATCTGCATAATTATTCTCTCACTTGACCCCCCTGACCTCTTCCGTCCGCGGCTTGACTTCCGCTTCTCTTGCCGTCCGGGCTCAGCCTCTTTTAGGTAAAGGGCTATCTCTCCCAAGCAGTGGAGGGGTGCAGTTTTTTGCATAGGCTTTTTAAGAACACTTCCTGCTTGTCGCCCGGAAACTGCTCTATTATATACGATTAAAAAATATTCCTTCACCTTCCAGTATTCTCAATACATAGCAGTTTAAAACAATTACTTAGTTTCGATGTGACACAAAAAAGGTTTTTTTTTGGTGTTTTTTTTTTTTTTTCGGTAGAGCAGGAGAAATTTCCATTTGGATCTGCTTCACAACTTCACAGAGTTGCTATGATTACACAGCATTTTCAAGACAATTTTAAAAGAAAAAATAGAGGGAGATACTGCCAAATAGAAATACGAAGACATTTGTCATTTCCCTCATGGACATATATAAATCCAGCCTAGCCTCAATATATGTGGTGATGCACTGATTTAAAAAACAGCCAGCCCATTCACATTGAGAATCGCGAGTGTATTTTCCAGGGAGATTACATCAAGCGGCCAAGGGTGTGTCCCACAACTGGTTTTCTTGTCGTTTAAGTCTCGTAAAAGGATTCCATGTAAAATGTTCGTCAAGATGGAGTCCTAGGTATCGGATTTGTTCAACGGGTATGAGTGGGGTATTATTAAGGAATACAGAGGGGAATGAAGCCATCGGTTTGCGACGAAGGGTTAAGGTAATTTGGTGGGATTTTTGAGGATTTATTTTAATCCTCCAGTTCTGACACTATTCCTCAATTGCTTTGATGTGGGATTGAAGGGTTTGGGGTGCAGCGGTAGGATCATTATGGACGGATAACACACAAACAATATGCTATGGTGTTTCTAGGGATCTCGAGGTAAAAATAAAACGCTTAATTAATTGCTTTGTCCGATTCATCTTCGGGATCCCAAGGTACACCTCCGTATCCCAATTTTATGGCGAGTTAAAGTGGCTTTACCCTTCCATTCGCCACAAGTATTTCCCTGCGTCATTCCTTTACCAAGTTATCCAATCCCTCATACATTTTTGACCTCCTGCAATTCAAATCCTCTGTCCATCCACGTTTTACACGCTCCAGGCCTTCGGATTTATACAGTACGGCCTACCGAGCTGTACATTTCGACAGATCCTTTCTCATTCGATCCTCAGTTCTATGAAATTCTATCCCTCGAATTGTGAATAAACTTTTTTTTTTTTTTTTTTTTTTTTGCTGTGGTTGTTTTTTTCTCATTCAAATATGTCTATTTTATATCAGTAATTATTAATTTGTTAATATGTATTTAATTTAATCTAAGACTTCAAAGCATATATTGTACATTCTGTATATTTTATTCCAAAGGAACATGTCCCAGTATAATAAAGAATTTATTTAAAATTGATTTCATAATGGTGAAAGTCGTGTATTGTGCGCACAAGATTTTTTTTATCGTCACAACTCGTCACTGAGTTGTAGCGCCAGATTGATGATGATGTAAATATTACTAAAATAAATCTAAAAAAAACACTAAAACTTGATTTGATGAATAAAGATAAGTGAAAGTTTCATGCCTCAGATTAATTTGCTTCCTCGTTAATGACGCTACTCTAGGTATTTACAACAATGATTTTTTTAAAAATAAAAATCGGATGGGAGAGTGTCTGGGTGATCCGGACGTAGCGCGCGGGGTTGATTATATGTGGTGGTGGACGGTGACGGGCAGTGGATTAGGGCTAAAAGGGCCAAGGGGCTGCTGACTCTGGCAGAAAGTGTTAAAAACTGAAGCGGGGACAGGTGCTCCTGCCTCGTCACGTTTTAGCGGGAGTTTAGTTCCTGACGCTCCTAACGAGTCCCATTGAACAGCGACGTCTTCCCCCCTCCCTCAATGCCCCATCCCGCTTTAATGATCTAACCGCCCTGTTGGGGCCCCAATTAACACCCCCCCACCCTCCCGACATCGCCTCCCCACCGTCACATCAAACATTTCTCCGCTCATCTTCATAACAGTCGGAACGGCTGCCAGGTGGCAGCAAGGAAATGGGTTCAGAGGAGGAGAAGTTAGAACTTACTGATCACATGAAAAACTTAGAGTGTTCCGAACATTTACAACCCACTCGTTTGTATCTTGTAACACGGCCTAGCGGAATAATCACGAGAAAGCTATGATGTCAGATATATATCAAATGCTCCTAAAAAATAAAAATAGCTAGGTAGATGAGATTTAATGAATAAATAGTTTTTTATGTTCTTAAAAAAAAAAATAGCTCCAGTGTTATACGAAGATTTGTTCTCGAACATTCCAAGCTATTCTGACCTCATAGTTTTTTAGATTAACTTTTTAACTACTTTTAAAATTGTATTCTAATGATTCATTAAATATAATTAAAAATCTATGTTGTTAATTTTTATATAAATATAGCATATATCGTTATGTTGGTGTTATCCAAGTAAAAAAACAAAAAACAGACTTCACGTGTTTTTTTTTTTTCTACTTGGATAACACCAATATAACACTATATGTTATGTTTATATAAAACTTAACAACGTAGATTTTTTTAATATCATTAGGATAATATTTAAAAACTACTTAAATAATAGTTAATCTAGAAAGCTATGGGGTCAGAATAGTATGGAATGTACGAGAACAAATCACTATCTTCGTATACCACTGAAACTATTCTTTTTTTTAGAAATAAAAAAAAACATGATTTAATATCATCTATCTATCTATACATTCCGAAGTTAATAAAACTATTGGTATTTTATTTTTTATTTTTTACGAGCATTTTATATATATTTGACGACATCATAGCTTTTTAGATAGAACTAAAAAAACGTACACATAAAAATCTTTGCAGTTACTTATATAATATAACATTTTTCTTATATAAATATAGCATATGGTTCTATGTTGTTAAAAAAAATGTTACATTCAATAGAAGATATTTATAATATCTAATGACTTACGAACCCTACTGCTCTATCCCTATTCATTAAGCATAGATGTTTGAAAAATTAAAAAAAAAAAAAACCTTTTGACTCACGTTTTCGTTAAAAAAAAAAAAATAAAATAAAAGAAATAAATAAAATATATGTTTTTAAAAATTCTCATAGCAAACCATTAACATGAATATTTTTTCGTGAAAGTCGGTTGGTCCGTTCAGGAGAAGAAATTTTTTTTTTTTACTTTTCACTATGCGGTAAACTTGCGATAAAATTGAATAAAATATATATATACGAAGAACCCTTCAATGAAATAAAGTAGCAAAACAAAATGGTGGAGTTCCGTTCCAATATAACCTAAACAATTGTTTTCGAAAAATTGACACATTTTTGTGAAAAAGAATTTAAAAACATTTGTTAAAACTTTTTTTGAAAATCTCTAATATTTTTTTTCGTGAAAATCGGTTGAGCTGTTTAGAAAAAAACAATTTTTGTTCGTTTTTTCTTTCTCCATCCATAAATTCTCTCCCATAAGGTTTAAGGGGCTGAACATATAGGAAAGGTGGTTTCTCGTAAGTTTGAATCAATGGTATAAATTTGGTTCTGATTTACATGGGAGCAGATTTCACATGCTTATTCCGTCAGGCCCTTTATTTGTAAAATTTGTTTTAAGGTAACTTAGGATAATTCTGTCAGAGAACAACTATTGAATGAAAGAAGAAATGCCACCAATAGAAATTTTTATCCCTTTCAAATTCACTAGATGTACATTGCGAAATTCAACCAGTAGTGTCCAAGTTGATCGTTAGCTTACTCGAGCATTTCATATCAACAGTGGCCTGAGGCAAAGTGATCCCTTGGATCCACACCTTCTTAACATAATCATTCATATACTTTTAACATACACAACAAATTCATGACCACGCTAGGAGGGCTGGATAGAGGGGCAACTAAATTAAATAAAATATGTCAAATCATATGCAGGCATTGTGATCGCTGGAAGATCCCCCCAAAGCATTACAGAGACATTTGAAAGGTTCCAAATCGCAGGTACTTTGAAGGAAGAAATTCTTGAAATCGAGATTTGAAGCCCAGTCACAATATTTCAATAAGAATAAGACCAACACGAAATCAAAGCTCCTTTAATCTTACATCAATTTAGGAAGTTAAAAAAAAAATTTAAGAAGAGTCTAAATAGGTGCAAATTTCATGGTACGAAATGCTACTTCTAGTGCGTTGATTTTGGTGCAAAAATTACTGCAACATTCAACTTATATAATAGTCTTAAATATGAAATTTTAGTTTCGTATGAAACCATCAAATTCTTCTCGTATACAATTCTTAAAATCAAAAACCCTTAACGCTCCTTACTTTGTTACGAATAAGCTCATCCATAAAGACCTTAAAGTTTCATATGTTACTGATTTAGCAGGTATCAATTATTCCATGAAAAACTCCATTCCCACTCTAACCCACTAGTTTCTATCTTAGCATCCTCATCGATTCCCGATAACCCTCTGAAGCGTCTGAAAAGAAGATGGCCCCGAGACCTTCTAGTTTGGAATATTTTTAGAGTGCTGCCAATGGGTAGTGTCTCTACATGTATTTCATGCCAGTTTACTGTGTCCGTCACATTTACTTGATTTATATAATACAGTTATAACTATCAATAAAAAAAAATTGTATGAGTTTTTGTTTCGGATCTAGACTTACCACATATACAAAAACCTAGACCTTTTTTCGGGACTTGCTCATTTCGACTTAATTTTCGTAGATAACTCGAATTCGAAAACTTTCAAGATCGCAACACACGATAATTGAAAATTTAAGACCTATTAATATTAATTTATATCAATTTACAGATCTTTTACTATTGGATTTACATGCGCAGGAATCGTGCAATTAAACAGTAAATAAAAACACAAGACTTAAAATGATCGGTTAATTTGGTGCCCATGTGCTATGTAAACGGTCCCAAAGCGGGAAATCCAGGGCATAGCAAATGGGTGTAAGAAAGAAGAATCTGTAGCCACGGGGAGGAGGGGGAGAGACAATGAAGGAAATTTATGGCCCAATCGAGATAAGTGAGTTTTATTCGGGCGACAGGTGCGACACTAAGGACAAGGGCCAGCCCTAAGTCACCCTTGTTACGGCTAATTAGCCCTTAACCACCCAGCTTTTTCCCCCCACTACCAATATTTTCCGGGGAGACGACCCTAAATTCAGGGGCCTTCCACCTCTGCCCTTTGGCCCCCGGGCTTTAGTGTTTTTACAATACCCCAACTCTACCTGGATATAACGAACCTTGTTGACGATATTTGACAAACTATGTACTATGAACATTTAAAAAAAAACATTTGCCATAATATAGCATTCATTTTTTTTTTTTTACTTTTGTCAATCAAGAATTTTATTAAATCCAAAAAACCGTATTTTTTTTTCTAGTCATTTCGTACCAACGATTTGCTACTGTTGCCGAAAACCGAGAGACGAGTTGGTAAGACGCTTAAATTATATAAATCAACACAAGTACGTTAATGAAAACCGGAAAATACAGGGCTTGAAATAAATAAGGATAGGACAAAATATATAGTGAGCCTAAGAGGCAAGCCGAGGCGTAAGTGGGAGGGTTGCGTTAGGTCGGATCTGGAGGATTTGGGCTTGGGGGGCAGTCATTGGATTGAACTGTGATTGCTTTTGACTGGGGAGTGGGCATGGGACCTACGTCTAGTATTTTATCCCAAACAACCTCAGATTTCGGTTAAGAACGTTGGTAAACAACTATATTCAAATGAACTTAAAAATTGAGTGGTTCTTATTTTCACTTACCTATAAAGAAATATACAGTAAAGGAAATTATTGAGATCGTGGAAATCTTCGAATTTAATTTTTCAACGGAAATAAGCGTTTTAAGGTCCCCTGAGTCCAAATAACTAAGTCCCACGAAAAGGTGTGTGTGTTTTTTCTCTGTGTGGTAAGTTTAGCACAAAAAAAAAAAGTCGTACGAAATTTAAGTTTCATATTCAATACAAATTTACTCCCGAGATGTTACAGCAACTTTTTCATTAAAATCGACTGACTACTAGAGCCGCTTTATACCAAGAATTTTGCACCTTTTTACGATTTCCTCAATAACGACTCTAACAATTTTGATAAAAGTCGCTATATCGATGTAAAATTTAATGGGCGCTAATATCATATAGGTTCCATTCTGATTTAAATAGTCTGACAGAGCTTAAATGTCGATACTTTTAATTTTCTTCCTTTAATTTTGTAGACTTAAAAATTTAACAATAGCATTAATAAATTACGAGTAAATATATAATCTGAACGAATTCCATTTCCAACTAAAGGAGAAAAGATAAAAAATATTTTTTAATGCAACTTTTGTGTGTTTGAACATACGAAAAGTAGCAAAGATGTATAACACACCGTTGGAAAAGTATAGATTTTAGAAAATAATCTTAAACGTTGCTGGAGAGTGATGAAACTAACTGATTCTTGTATATAATTTTATAACAGTTTATTTTATATTTTATACGCTTGTTGATCTTAAATCTGATAATTAATGATATAATTTATTAATTATAATGACTAAATGCTTATTTTGATTTGCTTTTGTTTGTTTTTTACAAAATTAGTTGTTTTTACTTTCTCATACTATTGTACTTATTATCATTATTATTACTTTGTGATTTTTGTATGAATGTATGTATGTGTGCGTGTATGTGTGTATATTGTATTCTGGCCAGATGTGCCATATTTATTTTTAACATCAATGTTATTCTTAAGGGACTATGTCCCACAATAAAGTTCATTTTTCTATTATATTCCATTTAATAAAAGACATGTTTCTATCGAAACTCAAGATAATTAAACCTTTAACCTCTTTTCATCCCTGTATTTGAAAAATCTTAAATGATTTTAACAACGGAGGTAAGTAAAAGTGTCGCGCAAACCAAAACTTTTTTTAATGCAATATTTATGTTCGTATTTAAAGACAGCATACAATTTATTTCTTGCAAGTAGTCAAAAAATGGCCAAATAGGATAATCTGAAAGCGAGATTAAAAACTCTAAAGTGGAATACTATTTTCGACATAAGACTATTTAGCCCCATTAATAAAAAAAAAAAAAAATTAACATTTTTTGTTAGAGATTATATATTGAACATAAAGGTTTGGTGATGCCCAAAATCGAATTATAGCGTCAGTTTAGGTATGAAAACATATATATATATATATATATATATATATATATATATATATATATATATATATATATATATATATATATATATATATATATATATATATATATCCCAGTTAATTCAATAGGTTTTATATTCTTTGAAATATTTTTGTACAAAAAAATTATTTAGTAATTTTTTTTATTCAGCATACTATGAAAAACAAACCTTTTGCTAACAAAAACATTTCGATATTAATATAGTATTTTTCAAACAAGAGATATAAATCACATCAGTTAAATAGGTATCTTTTTTTCGTTTTTTTCTGCAAGGGTCCATAACATGAAACGGAAAAATATTATACACTTTTTTCCCTAGAAAATCGTTCAAAAAATTTGAACGAAATCGGTTACGGTCACACCTTGCACTTCTCTTCATTTTAATAAACAATAACAAAACATAATTAAATATATTTGAAATTAACACAAAGAAACTACGGAAATAATAATTAGAGTCACTGTTCACACAGCTTGTTATTCGTATGCACTTTACGATAGACGTAAAGTACCTATGAATTTCATTACATTAATGTTTCCCCATTGTATAAGTTAACTTTATACAGTGAAATATTATTAGCTATTTCACTAATGCGAGGATGAAGAATAGTAATGGAAATTATAATTTCGTTAGATCGTTCATATCCAGGGGGTTCAGAATCAATTAGTTTAATTATTTTCATAGAGATGTCCCAATGTTTTTAGGATGACAAGATAATCTATGATCTATAAAAGCTACAGGCCATCTTCGCAACGCATTATATCCCTCAAAGAAATCGCCCGAGTTCAAAACATCCAATACACAAAACGTCAACGTTTAATAACGGAAAGTTTTTTAATAGAATAATTGAAAAAAAAAAATTCCAATATATGCTATGTCCACTTGAGGAAATTTTACAGGAAACACAAAAGTCATTAATTTCTATGTTATTCTACCAATTTATTTAATTTTGTTTGCAATAAAGTCTACAATTCTTTTTATCACTATGCTAGCTATAACCCTCGGCTTTGCTCGCAAATATTTCATTTTATATTAATTTGTACAAAAAATCTAGAAGGTAATATAGCCGTATTATGAAAAAATATAGGACATCCAAAAATCTCTCAGGATCATTATTAAACTCTATTTACTTTCACTTGCCTATTTATGGAAGAGCGTGTGTGTCCATGCGTGGTAACTCCCTAAGTCCTATGAAACCGAAAATTTATATTAAAAACGAATATACACCCGAGATATTACAAAAACTTTTTCATCAAAATTAGCTTACCAGAAGAGCCACTTTACATCATGCATTTGGCACCTTTTTACGATTTTCTCGAAGACGGCTCTAACGATTTTGATTAAAATGTATGTCAATGTACAATTTAATGGGCTTTAACATAATGTAGGTTTCCTTCTGATTGAAATAGTCTGACAGGGCTCAAATGCAGATATTTTAAATTTTCCTTTACAGTAAATTTTCAAAAATACCTTTAATTTTGTAGATTCTATAAAAATAGCCATATTATCATGTTAGCATTGGTAATTCTTCTTCTTATTCCAGTGCACGATAGGCCATGTAGGCCTGGGCCTCGCGGTGTAAACTGCGAGTTTACACTCACGTTCCACGATGCAATTTTTTTAGTGTAGGGTCATCACTCCCTACGACTAATTTTATGAGTAGCCACCCTTTGGCTGACGGGTCTCACATACCCGGGGGAGAAGTTGAGAGTGAATCCACATTTTTTTACATCCTTATAAAAGCCCCGCGGGGCCGGGATTCGAACTCAGAACCTGTAGCATGAGAGCCTAGCGCGCTAGCCACTCAGCCACGGGCTCCACACCATTGGTAATAAATAGCTAAATATGCAATTTGAGCGAATTGTATAAACAACTAAAGGGGAAAACTGAAAACATATTTTTTTTTACTGCAATTTGTTGTTTTTGAACATAAGAACAGTAATATACATGTATAATATACCGTTGGAAAGCTAAAGATTTTAGAAAAAAATATTATCTTTTACACAAGCTTGTAAAAGTTAATAAACAGTGATGAAAAGACGATAAAACTAACTGATTATTTTAGATATTAGTATTATAGATTTTTTTTGATAAAACACATGTTTCTATAGAAATTCAATTTAATTAATTGTTTAATAGTTTCACACATTTTGTATTTGAAAATTTTTAATCAATTTTTAAAACGGAGGTAAGTGAAAGTCGTGTGTTGCCCGCACCAGATTATTTTTTTTTATAAATTTATCTTTCCGTTATGGAAGAAAAAGATTTAATATGATTAGGAATGGGATTACATGTTAACTTACACTCTACTGAAAAGAACAGCAAATTTCAAAAGGAGTTTGTTTGAAGAACTTGCAGAACACAAATACATCGAAATAATTTTCATTAGAAATATCCTTAAGTATCTTATACAGGGTCATCATGGCGGACCACTTATGGAATAGTGCAAGAACTTAAACTAATAAAGAGAAATAGTAAACATTATTAGAGGACAGATAATGGAGTGTTCCATAATGGAAGGGTATGGATCACGGGGTTATTGACGTTGTCATGCCCAGGTCCTGGTGCCATGCATCTATCCCCATGATTAACGGCGATAAACACCAGGGGGGCAAGCAGATATGCGATATTGTATAAAATTTAATTAATTATTTAGTAATTAAGACATTATTGTGAACCTCATTCATGGAACTGATTACTTTCCGCCAATATTAAGTAACTGTTTTGTTCAGAACAAAACACAACTTACAGAATATGAGGAAGGTATTTGGAAAAAAATTAATCCTCTGAAAACGTTTAAGTCTAGTATGCGGGTTCCAAGATAGTCTTTTTGTTTTGAATAAGCTGCAGTTTTTGTGATGATAGGTAGTGCTGTCATTTAGAAATAATACAGTGATAAGGATACTAATTATATTTGTGTATCTAAATTGTAAGCCTTCATTGGGGCGAATAGCTGGAAAGATGTCTAAGACAGACTTTTTTGTAATTTCACTTACCTATACATGGAATATAATATAATAAGGGAAAGTATTGCGATCGTGAAAATTTTTGAATTCCAGTTTTCAAGGGAAATACACGTTTTAAGGTCCCCTGAGTCCAAATGACCAAGTTCCCCACAAAAGGTCTGTGTGTGTGTGTGGTAACTCCCGAGCGAAAACGAAAAGTCCTGTGAAACTGAAATTTTATATATAAGATATCTATACGCCCGAGGTTTTACAGCAACTTTTTAAATAAATTCGGCTGACCGAAAGTGCTACTTTATAACATGCATTTTGCATCTTTTTATAATTTTCTCAAAAACTGTTCAAACGATTTTGATTAAACTCGCTGTATGGATGTAAAATTAAATGGGCTTTAATACGATGTAGGTTTCATTTTGATTGAAATAGTATGATAGGGCCTTAATGCCGATATTTAAAATTGTCTTCATCTAAAGTACCTTTAATTCTGTAAATTTTTTATAAATAACTATATTATCTTGTCACCATTTATAATTAACAGCTAAATATGCACGTTAAACGCATTTGATAAACAACTAAAGGAGAAAACTGAACAAATATTTTTTTATGCATGTTTTGTGTTTTTGAACTCAAGTTGGAAATGACCATTTCCGATAGATTGACCAATAAAATAAAATTTAGGGAAAAATAAACCAAAATGAATATTCACAAGGCTGATACTCATAGATATGGGTATCGGGCGAAATGTGACGAAATGGGAATTAATAAAACAATATGATTATTACGAAAGATAGTTTAAATTTTCGTTAGAGGCAATTTGGAAGTTTGGCGGGAGTTGTCGCCTTGGAGGGGTTTGGAACGTTTGTTCCGAAGTTATTGGGCTATGAAACCTACTCAAGTTTCTGACGAAACTTAGGAGGTGGATAGGAAAGGGTACAAGATATGACTGGGGGAGTTATCATATTGAAAACAGGAGCCGCTTAAAGTTTATTCTCAAGCATGGTGAAAGTTGAACAAGGCGTGAGGCTCTACTCGAGCAGGGCTAATTCTCGGGGAATCAGCCCCACTACACCTATCTCTAGGGAAACGTAGTTCCTATCTTGTGCAATTTATCAATAAGTAATTCTAGAATATCTTTAAATAGAAACGAAACGCATACCCTTTCTTCAGGGTTTATAATATGTATTTTGTACGTTTTGAGTTGTTTCTCTACAAGTGTATCATGTCACTGATTAATACTTTCCACAAAGCTTATGTATTCAATAATAAAGATTCGATCCTTTTCTCTAAATTAAAATCATTATTCTTTTCCACACTCCTTGCCTTGCCCGACCTCCACACTCCTTTCCATAGAACCAAAAAATATGACTGCTCCTTTTTAGCCCGTTCCACTGCCTTATGGAATACTCTCCCTTCAAACATCCGTCATGCTCCTTCCATCTCATCGTTTAATCCCTCCTCTTTCAATACTTTCTTTCTCTTCAGTCAGATGTAAGCTAATTTTTATTATGCCAACTTGGTTTTTTTTATGATACCCTACTATTTTTAGTTCCTCTGTTAAAAATCTCGGCATCATCATCGACCAGAACCTGTCCTGGAAACCCCAAATTACCCGTCGATCCATTAGTACCTTGAAATGATTGCACCGATAACGCCACCTCCTACCACAATCTACTCGTAAAGGTATGTAAGGTGAATTTCACTTTAATGCACTTACTTTGATGATATGTTAAAGTTAAATTTTATGTTTATTTTTACTTTCACTCACTATATATAGTAAGGGGAAGTATTACGATCGTGAAAATTTTCGAATTCCAGTTTTCAACGGAAATACACGTTTTAGGGTCCCCTGAGTCGAAATAACCAAGTCCCGCAAAAAGGTCTGTGTGTGTGTCTGTGTTTGTGTGTGTGGTAAATCCTGGGCGGAAACGGTAAGTCCTATGAAACTGAAACTTCATATTAAGGACAACTATACGCCCGAAACGTTACAAAACTTTTTTCATCAAAATGAGATTACCAGAAGAGGCACTTTATACCATGCATTTTGTACCTTTTTTCGATTTTCTCGAAAACGATTCCGACGATTTTGATTAAACTCGCTATATCGATGTAAAATTTAATGGGCTTTAATATCATGTCTGACAGGGCATAAATGCCGATATTTTCTTCCCCTAAAGTACCTTTAATTTTGTAGATTCAATAAAAATAACTATATTATCTTGTTAACGCTGATGAAAAACAGATAAATATATAAATTGAATAAATTCGATACCCAACTAAACAGAAAAAATATTTTGTTAATGCAATTTTTCGTTTTTGAACATAGGAGCAGTAATATAAATGTATGATATACCGTTCGAAAGCTAACGATTTTAGAAAAAATATTATCTCATACAAAATCTTTTAAAAGTTAATAGAGAGTGATGAAATGAACATAAAACTAACTGATTATTTTAGATAATAATATGATAGATTTTTTAATAAAACACATGTTTCTATATAAATTCAATTTAATTAATTCCTTAATAGTTTCACGTATTTATCTCAAACTGTTTTCGAAAATTCTTTCATAGATTTTAACATTGGATTTAGCTGAAAGTCGTGTGTTGCCCGCACCAGATTTTTATTAATGTATTTCTAGAATTTGTAAATAGAGATGGTACTATGTATGACCCTTTTTTTCTTCATTCTAGTGTTATTTAATTGTAGTTTTTGGCGAGTTATCATTTATTATTTTGTTCATAATTGTTATTCTTAAGGAACATTGTTCCAGAATAAAGTTTCTATTCTAAAGTAGTAAACTTCAATAAATATAACAAAAAAAAAAAAAATAATATGTAAACCCAGGACATAACTAGTAAGTAGACCATACTTTAAAAAGAAAAGATTTCATGGTTTTTATTAAACAGGAATGATTCCATGTTCAAAATCAGAAAATTATATGGGAACAACTTTTAAACAAATCTCAGTTGTGTTCATTCATGTAAGAATCATTAAACATTATTAATTGTAAGGGCTGATGGGGAGCCCGTGGCTGAGTGGCTAGCGCGCTAGTCTCTCATGCTACAGGTTCTGAGTTCGAATCCCAGTCCCGGTGGGGCTTTTATAAGGATGTAAAAAAATGTGGATTCACTCACAACCTCCTCCCCCGGGTATGTGAGACCCGTCAGCCAAAGGGTGGCCATTCACAAAATTAATCGTAGGGAGTGATGACCCTACACTAAAAATTGTATCGTGAAACGTGAGTGTAAACTCACACGAGTTTACACCGCGAGGCCCAGGGCCTACACGGCCTGTCGCGCCACTGGAAGAAGAAGAAGAATTGTAAGGGCTGATTGGTTAAAATGAAAGTGGACTGAATTGAATTAATGTGTTATTCTTTAAGGTTATAAAATATCTGCTGGCAAGAAAGGAAATATAATGACGGTTAGTGTGTTAGGAATTTTGACTGAATGTAAGTTGGAATTTTAACTATTAACATATCTGGCTGAGTTCTGAGGGCGGTTTCTCCTCCTAAATCCTACTCTTCTTTCTCTTCTGTTTTCCTACTCCTCCATAATGTTGAGGAATTTTTTTACAAATAATGTATTGGCTTCACTTTAGTTTGGGGACATGCGCTCACTACTCCCTTTTTTCTTGGTTCTTGTCTGAGCCAGAGGATTCTGGTACCAATAGGAGTACCTCCAGATCCCATTAGATGGCCTTAGGTGCACTGTAGTGTATTGCTCCACACTAGATTGCAGCAGATAAAAACTGTTACAGAAATTACTCTAACAGTGTAAAATAAAACTTTATCCTAAGAAATCCAAAGAAATCAAATTTACCCTTTCTGCCCTCCAGTCTTTTTTCAAATTAGATCCAGTCTGTGTAATATTAGTATGATGGGTGATGGTGATTGCTTCGGAATATAAGTTTCAATCTACATTTTTTTTTTCATAATGTACTCTAACAACTCACTGCAAATAACCCTTACCCTTCATCATAAACCTATCATTTCCTTCCCTACACTGCAGTACCCTTTAATATCGTCCCACTTATTCCAGTTGAACAGATCCGTTACCTAGGTCGGCAAGGAACTCCTCTCAGAAAATGATTGCTTTAACCCTTACCCGACAAACTCTCAAAACTTCTTATTTAATAAAAAATAATAACAATTATATAACCATAATCAGGGTATTTGGTTCTATTGTAATCCTAGCAATCCGAAATACCTTTTAATTTGTTATAGATTTTTAAAAACTCTTTTGAAAAACCTCTAACATACTTTTTTTCTCGTGAAAATCTGTTAACCTCCTCAGAAGTGGATTTTTTTCTTTCTCCTACACTGTCAATCCCTGTTGTACACGCTCCAGGCCTTCATACAGTACGGCCCACCGAACTGTACATTTCGACGAATCCTTTCTCAATTCTATGGAATTCTATCACTCCTTCCATCCGCCACTCCAACTCTGTTTCTACCTTTAAAGCCCGCACATTTAATCACTTAATGAATATCCAGGCTCAATAGAATTGTAAATAACATTTTTTTTTATAGTTATTTTTTTGTTCTCATTTAAATATGTCTATATTATATCAGTAACCATTAACTTGTTTTTATGTATCTAATTTACTCTGCTCGCCGTTTTCGGCTACTTCAGCACTTACTGGAAAAACGGTCAAAGCTTCCTCTTAACAACAAAAGGCTTATCTACATGACTATCATAAGACCAATCTGTACTAACGAAGTAGAGCTATGGGGGTCTACTAAACCATCTAATTCCTCTCTTATCAAATTCTTACAATCCAAAATCCTTCGTACGATCCTCAATGCTCCATATTTTGTCACGAATTAAATTATCCATAAAGACTTTAATGTTCCATATGTTACTGATTTAGCCCGAACCAGGTATCATTCATCCCATGAGAAACTCCATTTCCACTCTAATCCACTAGTTTCCATTCTGTCTTCCTTTTCAGTTCCTGATAAATCTCCGAGTCGTCTGAAAAGAAGATGGTCCCGAGACCTTCTAGTTTAGAATATTTTTAGAGTGCTGCCAATAAGTGGTGTCTGTACATGTATTTCATGTCAGTTGACCATATATCATTAACATTTACTTGATATATTTTTATACAGTTGTAAATATCAATAAATATGTTTAAACGAAAAAAAAAAAAAAAATAATACTCTAAGACTCCAAAGCACATATTGTACATTCTGTATATTTTATGCTAAAGGGACATGTCCCAAGATAATCAAAAATTTGTTAATTATTCCGAAGTGTCACTTCTCTTATCAGTGGCCATGTTTATGGTTATCCAGAGTGATATAGTTGAGCTTAGGTGTCTTCCACCCGGCTTTGGGCGCTAAATTCTCTAGACCTCACGTCTTTAGAAATATAGGTTAGGATATTTATCCAGGCGTCTTCCACCCGACTTTCGGCGGCAAAAATTCAAATTCAAAATACTTGTTATAACCCCGTTCTTCCAAATACTTATCTTTGAACTTGGAAATTGACCTTAGAATTGCATACATTTATTTATTATTTATATCGAAGACTTCAATTTTATTTACTTAATAGAAACTTTCAATTTCAATTTTATTGAATTTAATAATACTTGTTTTAATGATGGTTATAATAAATTATTAATTATTCATAGGTGAAATAATCAGGGGTCAGTCGTTTTCTAAATATTTCAATTTTGCCCAAAATAATTAAAATAGGCATAATTCAAATATTTATAAAACGACTGACTCCGGATTATTTCAACTATGAATAATTAATAATTTATTATGACCATTATTAAAACACAAATTTTTAAATTCAATAAAATTGAAATTGAAAGTTTCTATTAAGTAAATAAAATTGAAGTCTTCGATATAAATAATAAATAAATGTATGCATTTCTATGTTCAATTTCCTGCCATTATTTCGAAAGTTATTTGATAAATAAAGATAAGTATTTGAAAGAACGGGGTTGTAATAAGTATTTTGAATTTGAAATTTTGCCGCCGAAAGTCAGGTGGAAGAGACCTCGGATAAAAACCTAACCTATATTTCTTAAGACGTGAGGGCTAGAGAATTTAGCGCCAAAAGCCGGGTGGAAGGCACCTAAGCTCAAGATTAGCACACTGGATAACCATAAACATGGCCACTGATAAGAAAAGTGACACTTCGGAATAATTACCAAAAATTTATTTATTTTATATTTATATTTATTATATTTATATTATAATAAATAAATATAAATAAAAATTCAACAATTTTAAAAAATGTGAGTTACATAAAAAATATTTGTATGGTGAATATGTCCAATTTTTTTTCTCTACATATTTCTTTCTTTAACCTACTAACAAGTGTGATTGTCTATTTAAAGAAGGAATTTTTCTCCATGTGTACTGGAATAATAAATAATTATTAACAACTACTCACACATGACCCTGAGTGGACGGGGTTGCTGCTGCCTTTGCCCTCGCTGTTGGCTGCAAGGCAGGTGTACTCCCCGGCTGTGGCTCTCGTCACACCCTGCAGCACCAAGCTGTGGTCGCTACGGATCACCCCGCCGCTGATGTTGTGCTGGATCTCTTCCCCTGAAGAAGAAAAAGTAATGAAGCCAAACTTAGAAATGAAAAAAAAAAAATTTGATTTTTTTTCCCTCAAAAACAGCCCCAACGATTTTCATTAAACTCGTTCTTTTCTTTTTTAATTTTTTTGGAAGTTTTCTTAATTGGAACATTTAAAAAAGCACATACTACCTTCATTCATCATCTAATCACTTTATTTCATAATCTTTTAACATTTTTTCATCCTAGTCGACGTTTCGGGGTTGTTTCCCCATTTTCAAGACTGAAACAATTTATTTATACTTTCATTATTGAATAAAATTACATTATTTAAATATTTTTCTTTGAAAAATGAAGCTCAGCAATTTGTCATAACTATTTTAAACTAACTAACTTTAATTACCTTATTCCTTGCTACAACATTTTTCATCCTTCACTACATCCTATACACACTGCTACTTGTCTATATTGCCTCACTGTTCCATTATATTTCTATTTTAAACTTTGTACCTTTCCAGTATTCCGGTGTAATCCTTATTGCTTTATATTTATTTTTATTTTTACCTCTATTAATTATTTGTCCTAATTATGGTTCTTGGGCTATTGTTTTATTTATTTTTAAAATTGTATCTTATTTATGATATCTGTGTAATGTGTTCCTAAGTTTTTTGTATCTGTTTTATAATTTATTGTCCTGCTATTATTTTTGGTTATGTGGATTGCATCTAGTAGTTTTCTATTTCTATTATTTTGAGATGTGTCTAAAATTACTGTGTTTTCAAAGTTAAATTTGTGTTGTTTTATTAAACTATGGGATGATAATGCTGTTGCGTTTGTGTTTTTTATATTTTTACAATTGGATATATGTTGGTTTATTCTTGTTTTTAATTTTTTTCAGATGTTTCTCCTATATATATGCCTTCACAATATTTGCAGTCTATTTTGTATATTGCAATTTTGCTTATCCATTTTTTCTATTTTGTCTTTCATTTTACTTAAATATTTTTCTAATTGGTTATTATTGTATAGACCAAATGATATGTTTGGGTGATCATATTTTTTTTAAATACTCTAAACTCGTTATATTGTAAAATTGAATGCGCTTTATTGCCAAGTAGCATTTTTCTTTATTGTGAATATCTAACGGAATATTAATGCCAAATTTTCAATATTTCTTTGAAAACTTTGACTGTTGAAATAATTAACTGTTCTTTACTTTGTTGGACTTGAAACAGTCTGACAGGGCTTAAATGCCGTTATTATGAATTTCTTCCTCTAAAGTACCTTTAATTTTGTATATTAAAAAAAAAAAATTATATCATCTTATTAGCATTAATAAAAGTTGAACGAATTCAATAAACAAATAAAAGAGAAAAGAGCAAAATTTTTTTTTTCTTCGAGCACAAGAACATCATAGGAAGAATAACTAATAAGATCTTTTTCTTAAATACTTGCTTTTAATTTTGTTTGAAATAAATAACATTTGTCATTGATACAAATAAGTAAATATAAAATTTTAAAAAAAATGATCACAAACTGAACGTGATAACAGCATAAAAATGTTTGCTGCTTATTTCTTTCCTAGCAAATGATAATTGTTGTATTAATGCATCATATACTGTGGGAAAACTATTTAGGATTTTAACTGTGAATTTCGAATTTTTCAGAGGAATTTGGAATGCAATGATTGGAATCGGAAGGGATTTGATGGTATGGTTAATCCTAATGGCTCAATCCCATACGTCCATATAGGTGTAATGATAGTAATATAAATTAGTTTTTTGTAGTAAGTTTGAAGTTTTGAGCAGTAGTCGAGTAAATTTTGTAGGTAACAGTATTTGGGAGCATTTTTTTGTTGTTCCTATTATTTTATTTTATTGGTTTCGTCCTTTCCTCTCAGGAAACTGGAAATGAATTTGTATCCTGGATATTAATCTTATATATAAATATATATATATATATATATATATATATATATATATATATATATATATATATATATATATATATAATTATTCTTTTTTTTTTGTATTATTATTATTATATTTTTCTTTCACTTACTATATACAGTAAGGGAATGTATTGCTATCGTGAAAATTTTCTAATTCTAGTTTTCAACGGAAATACACGTTTTAAGGTCCCCTGAATCCAAATAACCAAGTCCCGCAATAAGGTCTGTGTTTGTCTGAGTGTGTAGTAACTCCCGGGCGGAAACGAAAAGTCCTATGAAACTGCAATTTCATATTTAAGACAACTATACGACCGAGAAGTTACAAAACCTTTTCATAAAAATCGGCTCACCAGAAGAGCCACTTTATACCATGCATATTGCAACCTTTTTATGATTTTCTCAAAAACGGTTCCAACAATTTTGATTAAACTCGCTATATCACTGTTCAATTTAATGGGCTTTAATATCATGTAAGTTTTATTCTGATAAAAATAGTCTGACAGGGCTTAAATGCCGATAGTTTAAATTTTCTTTTCTAAAGTACCTTTAATTTTATATATTTATGAAAATAACAATATTATCTAGTTAGCATTGATAAATAACAGCTAAATATGCAAGTTGAGCAAATTCGAAAAGCAACTAAAGGAGAAAACTGAAAAAAAAAAATTTTGTTAATGCACTTTTTCGTTTTTGAACATAAGAACAGTAATATACATGTGTAATATATCGTTGGAATGCTAAAGATTTTAGAAAAAAATATTATCTAATACACATGAGCTTGTAAAAGTTAATAAAGAGTAATAAAAAACCGATAAAACTAAGAGATTGATTTAGATAATAATATAATAGAATTTTTAATAAAACACATGTTTCTATAGAAATTCAATTTAATTAATTCTTTAATAGTTTCACTAATTTTTATATCTAACTGTATTTGAAAATTCTTTAGTTGGTTTTAACAACGGTCTGTGACGGTAAGTGAAAGTCTTGTGTTGCCCGCACCAGATTTTTTCGTTAATAGAATTTAAGTTAATCGTCTTCTGAAAACGTTTGGGCAATAATAACCACTCACAGTTTTTTGCCCTTGTAACCAAAACAACAACAAAAAAACAAATGAAGATTCAAAAATAATTAATAAAAAAATATGCGAGCTATTCTATGTAAAAAAAAATATAAATGATTTACAGTTGAGAAAAAAGATTTAATATGTTAAAAAAAAATAAAAAAAAACCTTTTTAGGCAAAACCTTTGGTTTGTCAGCAGAAATGTTTAATATGTGTGGTAACATTTTTAATTAGTCTGGAAAGCGGTTTAATTAGGCCTAACTTGAAAAGAAAGGCAAATGTACAGGCAGTTTTTTTTATTTTATTATATTTCATTTACGTTTAGGAAATCTTTTTTCGGTGATATATTTTTAAATCTATATTTAAAAAGTATAAAATATATTTAACATCTATGTTTTATATTATTTTAAATCTATACAATTACATTAACTTATGCAAACCAAACCTATATCCATCAATAACAATATTAACCCTTTTTTCTCTATTATATGTTAATAATATTTTTTTTTTATAACTATGGGGCAGTTCTATATTAATTTATTTGACATTTAAAACACATTTTAATGGAGTATAAACATATTAAAGTCTTCACAATATTTATTTTATTTTTTATTCATATTTTTTTATTTTTAAAAATAAAATAATCTAGTGCTATAATTGTATTATTTTGTTGAAGTACATTTTTTTTCGACTATGTTGCGATTATAGTCTGTAATAGTCTGTAATAACCGTATTTTAGCTATATCGATGTAAAATTTAATGAGACTTAATATCATGTAGCTTTTAATCTTATTGATTCAGTCGTAAAGGGCTTGAAGGCAGATATTTTAAACTTTCTTCATCTTATTCTATTTTATCAATTTTGAAAGACAAACCATTCCATGTTGTTAACATTGATAATAAACGGTTATATATAAAATATGAAAGAATTTGATGATAAACTGAAGGACAAAAGACCAAACATATTTTTAGGTAATAAAAAAGGGGGGGGTGGTTTCAGTGATTATTGTAGATAATAAAATATATTGTTACATTATTTGATCTAAAAAAAAATTTGTCCTTAATATAGGGAAGATCTTCGGAACATGGGTAGTTGTGGTCCTAAGAATTTCAAAATAAATTTATAAAATGAAAAGTACTTCACATTCTTTTAATTAAAAAAAAAAAAAAAATTAACATAAATAGAAAAAGCAAGTCAAGAACTCGGGCTTATCAAAATCGAATTATCATAAACACGATACCATAATAATGATATACTTACATAGTTTGCTTCTTTTTTTCCGAAAGGAAAATGCAAATTTCGTATTTAAAGAGAGCTATAAAAGAAAGTTAAATCTTTTCTTAACGGCACAACACTTTTCCAAGATCGCTTCATAAGGAGAGCATTTTCCAAGTTTAAGGGGAAAAGTGAAGCGATTAAGGAAAATACTGCATATTAAGTGAGGGAGCCAGGGGAAAAGGCTGGGGCCACCTCGGAGCATAAAGGGTTAATGAAGGAATATATTTTTTTAATAAACACTAACTCCACCGCAACCATCTAAAACTGATTTTGACGTTTTCATTTTCCGATTAATTCATATTAATGGTCTACTCTTTTTCATTTTTTTTTCGTGGGGTGGAATGGAGATGGGATGAAGAAAAAAGAATTAAATTTCAGTATCCGATTGAAACTTTTATTTCCAAAAGGTTCTATACAGGTAATATACACTTCAAAGCGATTAAATGGACTCCGTCACCATTTCCCTCTTAAAACCCAGAGGACTCTCTGATTTCCCTCCACTTCGACTATTGCTAAAAGGTGTTTGGGGGTGTCTTTGGAGATCTTAAAGAAAAACTAAAACTGTCATATAATTGCTTCATTCGATTGATCTTTGGGATCTCAAAATAACAACTTTTTCCGTTTATTAGCTTTGTGTTTTTAGGTAGAGCACTACTCTACTGTTCTCCAGGCCTCAGGTTCGATTCCCGGATGTTGCAGTATTAATACTCTAAGGCACCAAAGACTTCAATTATTTTCCTTTGTATTTTCTAGACGGACTTATCCCATAATAAATAAATAAATTATTATTATTAAGAATGATATCAGAAATATATCAAATAGAGAACACATTCTTCAATATAGTGCAGGGCTATCTGAAAAGGTGGCTGATAAGAGAGGGGAAGATGTTAACACCTTTTTTTTTTTTTTTTTTGTGATAACAAATACAATATTTTGTAAAAATTATAAGATGAAAAAAAATCAGTTTACACTACAATATTAATAAATAAATAACACGAAATATCAACAAACAGCTTTATAGATGCATTTTACATATTGAAGAATAGCTGATTACTTAGTAAAGGTTACTTACATTGTGGAACCATGCTAATTTGTAGGTTTTAGGGTTGGCACGGATGTTGCATTCGAAATAAACGTCGTCTCCTTCCTTTATATCATCCGGGTTTAAGCTTGATCCCATCTTGAGGGTTACCACTGGCATATCTGAAAGCATCAATTAGGCAAGTGAAATTTTCCGAATGGTATATAGAATAGAATAGAAAAAGAATTTTCACTCATGTCGCTTATGAATAACATAATAAATAGCTTGAAACAAGAATATATATATATATATATATATATATATATAATATATATATATATATATATATATATATATATATATATATATATTTAAGTACAACTAATAATTAAACAAAAATGAAAAATGGAATCCATGAATAATGTCATATGCAGTAAAATATTGACTAGATATACTAATTGTTAGATAGTGTTATTTCGGGTGAAAAAATCTACTGAAAAAGGAGGAATATGAATTAAGCAGGAATGGTAGCATGTCGGATGTTTGACGGGGAAGAATTCTAAATGGATAAGAAAACATCCTTCACACGCACAACTCCATCTCGGGGATAATGCGATAGTTTTTACAATTAAATCGAAAACCCAGAAGTTCCTCTTTATACCATGTATTTTACATTTTTTATGATTTTCTCAAAAGCGGCTTTAATGATTTTAATTAAAATCGGAAACTTTAATTTTGTTGATTTTAAAAAATTAACTATTTTCAGTAATTGACAATCATCAAAATGGGTAAATGTGGGAAATGATAAAATCTAATAACCAACTAAAGGAGAAAACAACAGAAATATTTTCGCTGTTTGATGTTAGTTTGTTTTTTTCTCGCAAGTAAGAACAGTAATACAGATGCATAATATGACATTGGAAATATGCGATTTCATAAAATAAATTTTCAAAAATATTAAGCTGTGGAAGGTATTAGATAGTGACGAAAAGCACTGAGTGATTGTTGTAGATAATAATTTATAAAGTTATGCTATTTAATATATAATATTATATAAGTGTTTTTATTACTTTCACTTGCCTATAAATGAAATATATCGTAAGAGAAAGTATTGCGATTAGCGAAAATTTTCGAATGCCTGTTTTCTACGGAAATACACGTTTTAGGGTCCCCTGAGTCCAAATAACCAAGTCCTTCAAAAATGTGTGTGTGTATGTGTGTGTGTGTGTGTGTGTGTGTGTGTGTGTGTGTGTGTGTGTGTGTGTGGTGTGTGTGTGTGTGGTAACTCCCGGGCGGAAACGAAAGTCCTATGAAACTGAAAATTCATATTTAAGACAATTATACGCCCGAGATGTTACAAAAACTTTTTCACCAAAATGGGCTCACCGGAAGAGCCACTTTGTACCATGCATATTGCAACTTTTTACAATTTTCTCAAAAACGGCTTCAACGATTTTGATTAAACTCGCTATATCGATGTACAATTTAATGGGATTTAATCATTTGATCTTGTAGGTTTCATTAAGATTAAAATAGTCTGACAGGGCATAAATGCCTATATTTTAATTTTTTTTTCTCCTAAAGTACCTTTAATTTTGTAGATTCTATAAAAATAACCATATTATTTTGTTACCACTGATGAAAAACAGGTAAATATATAAATTGAATGAATTCGATACCCAAATAAAGGAAAAAACAAAAATAATATTTTTCTAATGCAATTTTTTGCAAAACAGTAATATACACGTGTAATATACCGTTGAAAAGCTTAGGATTTGAGAAAAAAATATTATTTTATACACGAGCTAGTATAAGTTAGTAAATAGTGATGAAAAGCCGATAAAACTAACTGATGATTTTAGATAATAATATAATATATTTTTTAATAAAACACATGTTTCTATTGGAATTCAATTTAATTAATTCTTTAATAGTTTCACTAATTTTTATCTTTAACTGTATTTAAAAATTTTTGAATCGATTTTCAAAATGAAGGTGAGTGAAAGTCGTGTGTTGCCCGCGCCAGATTTTTTAAACATAAACAAGAGGAACAATAATAAAGGTGTTAATATATCCCTGGAAATTTAAATATTTTAGAAAAAATTGTTAAAGGTAAGGGTGAGTGATGAAAAGCCGATAAAACTATCTTAATCTTATAGATTGTATATATTTGAATTTATTTATTTCTGATTTTATGTAATTTGAGTTTATCATTATTTTCTGTATATATTGTATGAATGTGTACTACATCACTATTACTACTGTTCATTATGTAATAAATTGTAATATTTCTCAATAAATAATAAAAAAAGAAAATTTTATAGATAGTAATATAATAGATTATTTAACAAAACACATGTTTCTATCGAAAGTCTCTGTAATTATTGTAATTCTTAAATTGATTTTAGCATAAGTGCATAAGAGATAAGTGGAAATCGTGTTCTAGGTGCACCAGATTTTTCTGGATATATTTTTTTTCATTAAATTTATTAAAAATGATGAGGTGAAGGAAATTTATGTGTTGCGAGCAGTAGAAATTTTCCTATTGCAAAAGCCGATAAAATAAACTTTTTTATTAAACCATTTTTATTTATAATTTCTAATTCGGTACAAATTTATCGATATTATTGTTTTACAGAAATGGCAGAAACATTATGGGAAATGCTGTTGCTTGGGTGTTTGGGTGCCAACTAGTAATTACGGGCCCCGCTCGTGCAATGTGTTGGCGCTATTAGAAGCACTCTTAATGCCGAGGACTCCCCGGTAATGACTGCAGCTACACAAATCCCACCATCTCTTCTCTATTCCAGTCTAGTCTGTCCATATCTGCATTCGTCCCTCCTGGATATCCTCCTCATATGGTGCCTCCCTTGATTATTTTAAATAAAAAAATGTGGTGCGCACAACACATGACATTCACATACCTCACTTTTGAAAAACCGATGGTAAAAGTTCTTAGTATTCTTATGAGTATCTATTGAAGAATATTGAGCTAGTATGGAAGCATTGCTTTTATGAATGAATGAATGAAAATGAATTTTATTCAGGGACGAAAATTCCCCTAACAATAACAAAAAAAAAAGTACAAAGCAAATAATACTTATCATAAAAAAAACAACAAAAAAGAGGTTAAACGGAAGATTTCAATATGATATCAAATAATTAGTTGGTTTCTATGTCTTCCAAAATCAGTTTATTTTAATAAACATTAACGAGTTAACGTTTCGGAGGCCTTCCCCATCATCAGGACTCACTAAAATAGATCAATAATTGAGACGTTGATTTCCAAAAGGTACTATATCCATTCTAGGAATGTTACAGGAAGCGCGAAAATCTCTCAATACTTTTTTATTAAACTAGCTAATTTGGGTCTTTTTGCCTTAAAATTGAGATATTTTTTTTACTGTAATAATAACATCATATTAAAGTTATGAAATGAATTTTTTTAGAATGATTAGGAACGAAAATAAATGCGTAATTAGTACTGACCACATTTGTAAATCGCATTTTTTAAGGACTTGAGAATTCATTAGATAACATCAAATAGAATATTTAGATAAAACTAAATGATGATAATACAAATATGTAAAAAAATCAATTTCGTAAAAAATTTCCTTTTTTTTTTGGAAATCAACGCCTCAATTAATTACTAACATCAATAGATAACTATTTTATATACTAATTAAAAACATTATCAAACATTTACATAACAATGTTACATAAAAATTATATTTACCTGATTTGTTTAAAAGTTAAAATATCCATTTTTTATAAAAAGTGTTGTCAATAATTTATGTTAAAATTGTTTTTAAAATAAAAAATATCCAAAAGGGAATTAGTATATAAAATAGTTATCTTTTGATGTTAGTTATTAATTATTGATGTAATTTAGTGAGTCCTGATGATGGGGAAGGCCCCCCAAAACGTTGACTCGTTAAAGTTTATTGGAATAAACTGATTTTGGAAGACATAGAAACCAACTAATTATTAGATATGATATTTATCTGTTCTTTTAACACTTCAGCTTAGAATTACTCTATGAGTAAAATCCTAGCATCTTCAAATCGTTTTTACCCAATCCTAGAATCTTATCTCATAATCCCAGTCTAACATGGAATCCGCCTACAAGACTGAAAAGACGAGAAACAACTCGCCGATTTCGGTTACTTCAACACTTACAGGACAGACGCTCTAACCTTTCACTTATCTACAAAAGGCTCATTTAAATGACAATTATAAGGCCTAATAGGGCTCTAATAAACCATCAAATTCTTCCCGTAAATAAACCTTACAATGCAAAATCCTTCGTATATATCCAACTCTCATTACTTTGTCACGAATAAAATCATCCATATAGAACTTAAATGTCCATATTTTGCGGATTTTGGTTCATACCAGTTATCACTCCATCCATGACAAAATCAATGCCCACTCTAATCCTCTAGTTTAAATATTAGCTTCCTCTTCAATTCCTGATAATTCACCGAGGCATCTGAAAAGAAATGCCTAGAGACTTTCTCATATAGATTCACCACTAGAGTGTTGCCAATGGGCAGTTTCCCTTCATGTATTTTATTATTTAGTAATAAATTTCAATAAACAACTATTAGATTTGGTAACAACGACTAGTTTTCTTCTATAGTTTTAAATTTCACATAATTTAGGGAGAATGATAGTTAAGGAGATGGAGAAATAATTGGTCTACAAGAGTGGATAATGATAAGACTTTATGAATGGACATTTTCAAGCAGTTAAGTAATAGAGAAGCACGAATTACAAAAGATTCTTTTAAGGAGGCCGATCCATGAGAAGGTATATACAAGTTTATAGGTTAAGATCATATATAAGCATTTTTGTTTAGTAATAAAGGATTGGAAAATACAGCTACCGAAGAAATATTGCGGGCGGAAAGAAGGGTTTACAGATATATTAGTTAGATATGCCATTTTTTTCATTTTCTACATTTATTCATATTTTATCACTGCTAATATCTAGAAATAATAAGTTATTAAAAAAAAAAAAAAAAAAAAAAAAAAAGTTTTTTAAAATTTCAAAAGAGAAAACTGAAACAAGGCGTAAAAATGCATAGTATAAAACTACACCCGTGTTTCCTTGATTTCGTCTACCAGTATCTTATGCAATGATAAGAGAAAGTAAATATTTAACACAAATCTAAACTTTTAATATCCAAATATGTTTATGGAACAACAACATGGCAAACCTTCAAATTGTACTACAATAGTCTTTAGAGTTGTGAATGTAATTACAACGGCAACGGAGCAAAATACTCCGAACTCAAAACTCCCAAAACCTTAATTTCATAAATTTTACAATTTCTTCGTTCTACAAAAGTCATCGTTCTGCAAGTTTGGTTAAGTGCCCCTAATTCTTTCTTTGAATGTTAATATCTGACAAAAATTAGAAGAAATGCAATGAAATTCTTTAAAATACTCAAAGGATAGATTGAATAGAGATTTATACATTTTCCGATTTCTTACCATAACATTGGGATTATTACAACAGAAATAGCAAACGGTGAGCTAGTGTTGGTTAGCATTTGGAAACATGGGCAAACGCTAGGAAAGGGCTCTGGAAATCCTTTGCCGGGAGGATGTAGAGGATGGGACAAAGTGTAATTTAGCAGGCCTCTTTGGGTCCCAGAGGGCTTAGAAAAATGTTGTTTGAGCCTTCACTTTGTGCTCTAAGCTCCCTAAACCACCTTCATTTTCATGAGCCTTTATCTTTACTAATAGGTTCCTAATGCTCAGCTCATGTAAGGTTGTCGAGGAAAAAATGAGTTTCCAGAGGAAAATTTCATAGTAAAGGGTTCGAAGAAATACTGTTGCGGAAGAGAAATGCGGAAGCCAATGAGGATGTCGACAGTTTAAGCAGGAGCTAACTCCTAAAAAGCGCATCCTCTCAATTGAGAATGAATTTGGAATTTCGAAGTAAAAACATGATAACTCGTAGAACCCATCCTTTTTACGAATGTTGATCACACTTGTGAGTTATCTGTCAATAATGATCCAAATATTGTCTCCCAAACTCTTCAATCCTCTATCAGAGACCTTGAAGTATGGTGTCAGAATTAGAGAATTCAAGGGAGCGGCGTGGTCTCGAGGATAGAGCACTAGTCTACTGTTCTCCGGGTCCTGGGTTCGAATCTCGGCTATGACAGAATATTATTTATTTTTTTAATTCCGCAGGGGGGCTACCCTATATGGAGATCCTCCATCGGCCGACCCAGCCTCTGTAAATTGGGTACCCAAATTGGGAAAAAAACCTGGCGGCTGAGCGTGATAAAGGTCTAATCATTTCATTGCACTGCCGTTGGCCTAGAAACTGCACAAATCTCTACTCGTATATTGACACACCCAACAGTATGCTTCTATAATATACAGATAACAGTATGTCTTGTTGAATACTAGATACCCACGAATAAATTTTCAACGTCTAACTTATTAAATTAAATGCCTAATTTTAATACATGAAACTACTCGCCGGCTTCGGTTTCTTTGAAACAGACGCTCTAAACTTTCACTGAACTACAAAAGGCTCATTTACATGACAATCATACGACCTATCTGGGCCTATAGAACTGAGTTCTGAGGTTCCACTAATTCATAGAATTCTTCTCATATCCAATACTTACAATTCAAAAATCCTTTGTAAACACTATTATTCTCCTTAAATTGTTACAAATAAAGTCGTCAGTACTAACCCTAATGTCTCATATATTGCAGTTTTCTGCACTATGTATCTTTTATTCTATGGAAAACGCCACTTAAACTCTAACCCACTAGTTTCTGATAATCCTCCGTGCCATTTAATAAGATGAAGAAGTCGCAAGACTTACTAATTTAAAAATATGAATTGGAGTGTTGGCAATTGGTAGTTTCTATCCAAATGTATCATGATATTATTATATTTACTTTTCTTTTCTTTTCTTTCTTTTTAATACTTTTCTAAATTTCAGTATCTATATATATACACAAAACATAAAAAAATAATCATAAATAAAAAAAAAAATCACGTTAATTCATAATATGCAAATTTAATAAAGAGATATTAACAATAAGTCTGAATAACAATAATAATACAGCCAAGCACTTACCAAACAATGAAAAAAAAAAAAAAAACGATTCTCGGACTACAATAATTTGACAAAACCCCTCCCCTCTCTCTGAACTATTCCTAGCATCTTTGTTTCAGTGTTCTTTCAAAGATTATAGTATACACACAGGTCTATGTAAGACACTATTTTGTCTCAAATTGTAAGTTGATTTATAATAATTTCTAATATATATATATATTTATAACGTTAAAAAAATGGATATAAAAATAAAACGTTAGGGCATGAATACGAGAACAATAAATTGCTTATTTATTTATTGAATCTCAAAACCTGTATATGAGGTAAATTATCAACAGTCGAGAATACAACACACACACATATATATCCCCTCTCTAAAGATATTTACCGATCCGTGATCTCCAATTACTCATGTATAGAGTTTTTTCCAGTTTTAATATTAACAACCCAGAGACTTATTTGACTCATAGAACCAGCCTAAATAATGTAAGATTGGTGAGCCAGTTGAAGGTGTCAAAACCTGAATTAATTAACCTCTATGTGAAACAGAAAACTTTAAGCTTTAAATCACAAGAAAACTGCCTTTTTTGTAACCAACTTATTACAAATAACCTTTTCCATCTTCCTCTCCACTGTGAAAAACTTATTGAAGATTGAGAAAAATATTTAAGACCATTATTATCCAAACATAGTGATCAACAGAACATTGAAAATATACTCAAAATCAACTGCCTACAAAAACTAAATACAATCTACAATATTTTTAGTGTCAGTGTGCAGAACTCTAGACCCCTTCAGTAGTGATGACCCACACACCAATTAAGTGATGTGATAAAATTTCGTTTATTATATTTATTATGATGATGATGATTTTCTTTTTTTTTTTTTTTTTGCTATTGTTTTTGTATAATTTTTATTTTTGAATGACTATAACCAAGATGTATATCTTTAACAAATAAAAAAAATATATATATATATATATATAATCCCAACATCCTTCCTATATCTATAATCTCCTGCAGTTCAAACCCTCAATTCATCCACTAGAAACGAGGTCCCGTATGTCCAACCTTTATATCCCTTCCCACAGAACAAAAAAATATGAATGTTCCTTTCTGGCCCGTTCGACCAGCTTCTGGAATTCTCTCCCATCAAACATCCGTCATGCTTCCTCCCTCTCTAAATTCAAATACCATCTCTTTCATTACCTTTTAGCATCCCAAAATGACGCTTCCTGACAATGTAATCATTTTTAATAAAATTGTATTCAATTGTCTTATAATTTTTATTTCTAGAAGTATTTATTTATGATTTTTTCAGTTTTTTTTTTTTTTTTTTTTTATTCTTGAAATTTTCTTTTGTTTCAATCGTCATAGTATTTTTATATATTGTTGAAAAAAAAAAAAATATATATATATATATATTGTAATTAGAAGACTTTGTTTCTTATTTTTGTAGTATATTATTTTCATTTATGTTTTAATTAGTTTATCTTTTATTAATTCTTAGCCGATTAATGATCCTTTATTATTGTAAAGCTTATGTTATTCTTAGAAGACTAAATATTAGAATAATGTAAATATCCATTTATTTTTTTCTTCTTTTTGTTTTATATTTAAACTCATTTATTTTCCATTTTGTTCAACACAATTATTTTCTGAGGATTGTTTTTATTTTAATTTTATTTGTTTATTATTGTATTATGTATATATTTTATTATATTATGTATATATTTATCCATAATTGTAAATATTAGTTAATTATGTTTATTTGTCTGTTGGCCAGACATTTATATTTTAAACTGTGCAAATTTATTATTCTCAAGGGACACTGTCCCAGAATAAAATTTATTTTCTATTCTATTCTATTCTATTCTATATATATATAGAATTAAAAAAAACAACATAGGTTCTATTATGTTGGAATATTGGCCTATGCATGCATTCAACGTTCTTGTAAGAATTAAGAGGATTTGTATTTACATTTAATTAATGACATTCGAAATATGGATGTATCATGTGATGCAACATGACACGTTAATAATATTTCAGAGCAGAGATGTATTGTGCAAGGGAGAAGCAGCTAATCCTCGGCTTTGATGAATGATTATTTGATCACCTCGGATTCACCTTTAACCTGGAGAACGTGCGCTAGAGGACGGAGGGTGGGTGCTGGAGGAGAGGGGATGGGATTACACTCTTCATTAATAACCCGCTCGGAGGATAGTCTTCTCGTCCAAATTAATTTAGGTCCCGTTTCCATTACCGCTCCATCGGATCAGCCGCCAATTGTTCCCACAGCCTCAAATATTAGGCCGAGGTAAGATTTTCCATGCAAAGCCAGGCAATAGCGCTTTTATAGACTAGTCTATGTACATTTATTTTAGTTACAAATACTTTCAATATAAACGCAGATGTTCGTAATGACATTGCTATAAAAATCTTCTAAAAAATATGCAGTATGTTTATGATGCACTAATCTGTGAACATTTTAAATAAGACTTCATCTTTACTGATAACATCCTAATGCTCAGGTCATGGAATATTGTCGGGAAAAAATGTCCAGAGGAACATTTCATGAAGATGGGTTCGAAGAAATGTATATATGAGCTACACAGGAAGAATGCGGAAACCAGAACAATCACGATTCCGAGAGTTGAAGCAGGAATAAAGTCCTAATAAATCGTATCCTGCCAACCGATAACGAATAGTGAATTACAAAGTAAAATCGTGGTAACTCTTAACACCTATTCTTACACAGTCTATGCACCTGATACTCTAACCCATTATAGCACATACCTTTCATATTATTTAAAATTAATGAGGATTCCTAAATAAGTTCCAGAAAACCTTGCAGAAATTTCATTTAATAGCTTTGAGTAGGGCAATTTCATCAAACCAGGTAGGGAAAAGTAGGCAGAACAATTGCATGAACTTCAAAAGAGCACTGTTGTTGGTAATGTAATGAATAAAATGTTGTTAAGATTTTTTTTCCTAACCTCAATTAATTACTCTTCTCTATTCTCCGGACTAGATTGACTCCAACATTTCTTCTTATTGGCTCTTGTAATAACGATGGACAGGATGTGTTACAGAAAAATCCTTTAAAGGGAACTTATAGTTCTTTCTTTGATGGTAAACTATTTATAATTAGGTGGCTCCTACCCTCCAAACGTTGACAACATTTCCTAGGGTCATATCTTTACTGACCAATTCCAGTATCCTTCCTACATTCACAGTCTCCTTCAATTTAAATCCTCAGTCCGCTAGCTAGAAACAACTTGGGGCAATGACAACCTTTATATTCCATCCCATAGGACTAAAGCTAATGATCAATTCTTCTTTGCTCGTCCCACTGCATTCTGGAATTCCATTTCTTCCAATATACACAATGTTTCTACCGCATCCACATTACCTCCTTTTCTAACTCCTATTTTTATCCGAATTAGATGCTCGTTGGTTGCAATATTTTAAACTAGAGTTTTTACATAATTGAATGGACCGAATATCTTTTTATTTTGTTCAAAATTAGTTGTTTTTTTAACTTTTCATTCTAGTGTTTTATATATTTTGTATTTGTTTTTTATCTACTTCCATTCTTTGTAAATAATAATGACTATTTAATTTATTTTGCCCTGATATGTGCTTATTTGCAATATAAGAATTATTCTGAAGTGACTAAGTCCCAAAATAGAAAATGTTTTCTTTTTCTATGTCCTCTTTCTGAATTCCCGGAGAAAGCTCTTTGAAAGTCTGGAGGACCACTTGATTTCTCTTCCTATTCTCTGACCTGGCCATCTAGGGTAGAATTACACACAGAAGAAGAGGAATTTTTTACTTGTTTATCTTTTCTTCTTTCTACTAATTATTGGACATCTGCATACCCAATTGAGATCCATAGAAAAAGTCTGAACTTCATGTTAATTCGATTAACGACACTGTATGCTACCCCAGCTAATCGGACCATACTCCAGGGAGAGCACTAAATTTATCTTATCCAAAATTATTTAAGAAAGGGATCTTTCAATTATACCAGACATCGCTCAGGCTAGGGAAAAACATTTTACGTCCTCTTCAAAGGACGGCATAAGCAAGGATTTTTCACACCCTTTAAAAAGTGAAATGTTCATCTGTACAGTTTGAACCCGCTACCTTGTGCATAGGAGGCTCATATATTAGCCACTACACCACAGGTAACACCTTTCCAATGTTGATTTATATTATTTCAATTTAATTGATTAATAATGTACTACAGTCCTCTGTCGGTATTCTCGATACATAATAATAGATAGTTTGAATAGTCAGATATTAAAAAGTAAATGGAAAACTTCATTCAGAAATGGTTTAATTCTAATCGGATAAAAGCATTCTTCATTTATTTACAATCTGGATAAAATTCGACCGATATGATCCACGGTATGTCGATAGCTCCATATCAACTGTAAAGCTGGAGGTTAAAGGGGTGGGGGTGGTGTAAAGGTGGGGTTTGATGAGGGGGGGGTGTGAAGGTGGGGGGGGAGAGGTTGTTGTAAAGCACTATATTCTATTTAGTAACGAGAAATTACTTAATTTAACTAAACCATTAGCTTAAAACTCGTCTCATTCTCACTTCGATTTTTAATGAAGCAAAACTCAAACGTTTACAATATAGGGTTAGTTTAATCTTAATCTGGAATTAGTACTAACTCATTAAAATTAATTGATTTAATATTATATTTTTTCTACGAATTAACTGATAAAGGGAATGTGAAATTTAATAGGAAATAACAAGAAACTTTATCCTGGGACAATTTATGTTAAGAATAACATAAATGAACAAAATAAAATTGTAACTAGCGAAAAACATTAGTGATAATAAGTATATACAATTAGGTTGAAAAAAAAAGAATAAGAAAACAAATAAAATAAAAGATCACAATGGCAGATGTTTGTTGGGAGAGTATACTACAAGACAGTGTATCGGGCTAAAAAGGAGCATTCGCAATTTTTGGGTCTATGAAAAGAGGTATAGAGGTCGGACGGACGTTTTGTTTCCGGAGAATGGCTTGAGGAGGCTGTAGACGTAAAAGAGTTGACGATTTGATAGAGGAACAATACAAGGATATGTTGTCTTCGAATAGGGGGGGGGGTGACCACTTCAACTCGTCATGGAGGTGGGATACATGAAACTGTCTAGACGTATTGCGATCGTTAAAATTGTCAAATTAGAAACACACGCTTTAGGGTATCGTGAGTCCAGTAAGAGAGAGCAAACATATTTTTTTTAATAACCTCGGCTGAAACAAAATAATTATTTATTCTGTTATGAACCTGCTGAGGGCATAACCAGCCTCAACAAAGAGGGTATTCGAAAATAGGGATATATAATGATGGAGTTTTGTTGACCGTTGAGAAATTAGATGAGGAAGATGGTTGGGGGTGCGGTCATAAATTAGAAACACATTTAAAATAAGTGTTATTTTAATTATGTGCCGACGTTTCGGCCTACAATGTGGGCCTTCATCAGGGCTAAAAGAAACAAGATAACAACCAATGTAATTATAGATTTAATAATGCGTTAGGTATATAATAATAATATGACAGTAATAAAATATGGGAACATAAATAAAATAAAATGTAAAATGATAATAAGATGACAATTATAAAGTATGGAAATAAACAAAATTAAGATGATAGTTATAAAGTATGGAAGTAAACATAATTGAGATGATAATATTGTAATGAGAATATATAAAGAGAGATAATTCTTATTGATTAGGATCTTTTTTCATCGGCCATTTCTTTCTCCCTCTTTCCATACTCATATCTATGTCCGTTACATATCCTGACATATAATTATTAGTTTAATATTACATTATTTTAAAAATTTAAAATTATTTTTTATTCATACTGTTTCTCTTTTGTAATGACTATGTTTTTTTATATATTACCTATACTCTTAACTATGTTTTTAATATATTACCGTCATATATAACTTCAAAATTGTTAATATTTAAAATTTTAATTGTTCACATATTTTTCCTTTGTCATTTTTTTCATTTGCTTAGTCTCTCTTTATATATTCTCATTACAATATTATCATCTCAATTATGTTTACTTCCATACTTTATAACTATCATCTTAATTTTGTTTATTTCCATACTTTATAACTGTCACCTTATTTCCATACTTCATAATTGTCATCTTATTATCATTTTACATTTAATTTTATTTATGTTCCCATATTTTATTACTGTCATATTATTGTTATATTCCTAACGCATTATTAAGTCTATAATTACATTGGTTGTTATCTTGTTTCTTTTAGCCCTGATGAAGGCCCACATTGTAGGCCGAAACGTCGGCACATAATTAAAATAACACTTATTTTAAATGTGTGTTTCTAATTTATGACCGCACCCCCAACCATCATCCTCATCGAAAATAGGGATAAGTAATATCTAATAAGATAAGTAATTACTAAATACCTTTATGAGTTGCATAAGTATAGTTTTTTTTTTTTTTTTTTTTTTTTTTTAAGAACTAATCTACTATGGAACTAAATCTTATTTATAATATTTCAACTTTTTCGATATTGCCGAATGATAAATCATGTTTTCATGATTCATTGAAAACAGTTAATCTTTTACGGTGACAAATCAAAGTAAATTAGCTAGAGAAATTTCTGGATGAGGGCATCTAAAGTAGAAGGTAAAACAGGATAAACGGTAGTAGGGATTTGGTAAGTGGCTTTGTGTAGGGAAAAAAAGGGGGGTGAGGGAAGAAGGGTAATAGGCGATTGAGAAGAGGTCTCGGAAACATTTATCCCAAAGGGAGTTACGCTAAACTTTGAGTGAGCCGGAATTATACCTCTAAATTTTCTACTTGCGTTTTCACCCCCCTTTTTTTTTTCTTTTTACCCGTTCTAGAAATCCGATCTTATAAATCGTCACGAGGTTCAGTTTGATAGCCGTATTCAAATAAATTCAGGAGAGTGGAATCAGATCCCTCTTACATGGTTTAATATATAGATGTGATCATTATTCAAGGCTTAATTTAAGAAAATAACATTATATAATTTTATGTTTTTGTTATGCACTAATTGGCCATCAAGGACCACGTGAATATCATTCTGTCTTCTTCTCATCTTTCATCTTCCTTTTTCTCCAATATTCTTTCATCTTCCTATACTGTTCCTCCCGCTCTTCTTTTGTCCATTTTCTCCCCTGTTTCTTTGTTTTTCCAGTAAGAACCCCAACTTATTTTATTTTCTCCCCGAAAAGCTCTGTATTTAAGCAGTCTATTTTCTTGATTTTTAACGTATCGAGCTCCTCTTTAATTTACTTTGCATAACCACCAATATTCTTATAGCCTAGAACTTTGTCAAAAATCTGTTTTTTCAGCTTCTGATTGTACCATATGGCCATAAAACTTCAGTCTCCTAGTTCTGATGACTACTTAAAGGTTTTCCAAATTTCTATATATTTCTTCATTGGATTTTAGCCTGTAGCCCTCATGTGTTTTTTTGGGTCCATGAAGCCTCCTAAGAATTTTCCTCTCAATCTTGAGAAATTTTTCAATTTTTCTTGGAAGGCAAACTGTTTCCATACCATACAATATTGTTGGTCTTACTACTGTACAGTAGTGCCTTATTTTTGCATTGGAGGATAAACTTTTCTTACTGTACATGCTTCTAGTTGCAAAGTACAGTCTTTCTAGTTTGGCTAATCTTTCATCTAGGCCTGCTTTATCTATTCCGTTGTTGCATATAAATGTTTTTATACATATATGTTTATATTTAGTTGTTTTGTTTTTTTCACGGGACGGCCTCAAAGACCAGGCGAATATTACTACCCTTACATCCCTTCATATCCCACCCCTCTTTCTTTCTTTCCTCCAATCTTTTCATTTTCAATCAGATAAGGTGCTAATAATCAGGGTGTGCAATGGCTTCCCGAATATTCGGTTCAGAGATTTTGGGGGTTTCGGAGAAAGAAATATAGGTCCTCCTGCGCTGCTGACATTAAGCAGTCAAAATCATGAGATTTCCAGAGATTTTACGGATTGGGCGAGAGCGAAAATCGACGGGGGTGTGGATGGGGTTGGGGTCATCTTATCCAAGGTGCCTGTCCAGTCGTAAGCAATAAATATATATAAGAAAACTATAAGAGAAGTAAGTATTTCCATGGTCTATGAAACCCCAAATGCAAATGCAAATGCAAATGCAAAAAAAAAAAAAAAAAAAAAAAAAAAAAAAAAAAAAAAAAAAAAAAAAAAAAAAAAAAACACCAACAATTACTACATATACTAAGTACGAGTAGATGGAAGAAATTACATGTAATTTTGTTAGTTTATACCTTGCAATTCCTCCTCCACTGTAATTTGAGAATTTAGTATTCCCTTCTCCTTCTTTAAAATCGCAGGAACGCCTTCCCAAAGAATCCCTTGTTTAAATTTGCGGGACACCGAAGGGTGGAGAAGGTTGCGCGGGAATTGTACAGCTAGCTCTTTTTAGTACCCGGCCCTCCCTGACATCAAGTCCTTTTGTTACCCCACTTTTTCCCGGCCCCCCTCCTCTTTAATATAAGTTGGAGGGGAGGATAAGAACGTCACTAGGCTCAAGTAGGAGGCAACTTGCTCCTTAATTAGTGAAACCTTAGCTAAAATAAAGGTGAGAGACAAGGAGGATTAGGGACGTAGGGAGGGTCGATATGGTGGGAAACAAAGGGACCCCTAGCCCTATATTCCTTTACTTAATAAATGTTCCAAGGGCTAGGCTTAAAACATTTCAGGTTTCTGCAAGTTAACGCCTGTCCCTACCTCCCTTACAAGGGCCTTTTCTTATCCCGCCCGTTTTCACTACAATTCCTTTCTCTTCGGGCATTATTAAAATATATAAAACTTATAAATTAATTCACCATGATGGAGAAGAATTATTGCTTCAGTATATTAATTTAGTCGGGTACTCACGTTTGCAATTAAGCAAATTTAAGGGTGTCTCATATCTCCCATCCAATCTTATAAATATAAAAATGCTTTGAAACATGGGGGCCAGAGATGAGCAGAATAGGTAATTCTTACCTGCTTCATTTTTATTATTTTATTACTTTCACTTACTACATATAGTAAGGGGAAGTATTGCGATCGTGAAAATTTTCAACGGAAATACACGGTTTAGGGTCCCCTGAGTCCAAATAACCTAGTCCCGCAAAAAGGTCTGTGTGTGTGTGTGTGTGTGTGTGTGTAGTAACTCCCGGGCGGAAACGGTAAGTCCTATGAAACTGAAATTTCATATTTAAGACAACTATACGCCCGAGACGTGACAAAACGTTTTTCATCAAAATGAGCTTACCAGAAGAGGCACTTTATACCATGCATTGGGCACCTTTTTTCGATTTTCTTGAAAACGGTTCAGACGATTTTGATTATAATAATTTTGTAGATTCAATAATAATATCTAGATTATCTTGTTAACGCTGATGAAAAACAGGTGAATATATAAATTGAATAAATTCGATACCCAACTAAAGAAGAAAACAGGAAAAAATATTTTTACTTTCACTTACTATATATAGTAAGGGGAAGTATTGCGATCGTGAAAATTTTCGAATTCCAGTTTTCAACGGAAATACACGTTTTAGGGTCCCCTGAGTCCAAAAAACCTAGTCCCGCAAAAAGGTCTGTGTGTGTGTGGTAACTCCCGGGCGGAAACGGTAAGTCCTATGAAACTGAAATTTCATATTTAAGACAACTATATGCCCGAGACGTGACAAAACTTTTTTCATCAAAATGAGCTTACCAGAAGAGGCACTTTATACCATGCATTTTGCACCTTTTCTCGATTTTCTCGAAAACGGTTCCGACGATTTTGATTAAACTCGCTATATCGATGTAAAATTTAATGGACTTTAATATCATGTGGGTTTTATTTGGAAAAAAATGGTCTGACAGGGCTTAAATGCCAAAATATATAAATTGAATAAATTCGATACCCAACTAAAGGAGAAAACAGAAAAAATATTTTTTAATGCAATTTTTTTGTTTTTGAACATAAGAACAGTAATATACATGTATGATATACCGTTGGAAAGCTAAAGATTTTAGAAAAAATATCATCTCATACACAAGCTTTTAGAAGTTAATAGAGAGTGATGAGAAGAAGATAAAACTAACTGATTATTTTAGATAATAATATAATAGATTTTTTAATAAAACACATGTTTTTATAGAAATTCAATTTGATTAATTCCTTAATAGTTTCACGTATTTTTATCTCTAACAAAAATTGAAAATTGAAAATTCTTTCATTGATTTTAAAAATGGAGGTAAGTGAAAGTCGTGTGTTGCCCGCACCAGATTTTTTTAATTTATTTTCGTTATTGTTTTATTAATTTTTACATTACTTTGTACTTAATTGTTCAAAATCAATAACTAAATATTAATGAAGCAATACGATCCGAATAGGAAATCACTTGCTTGTAACCTTGTAACTTTTTCTCCTTAAAAGGCTTCCAGATAGAAGATTGCCTAAGGATATCCAAAGCTCAAACTATCATTGAAGTGCTTGCAACGAGGGAGTAGTTTCATTACAAACTGCAATAAAATGGGTTATTTTACTAAAACAATCTTGTACAATCTACGCCCGAAAAGGACTAATTTTACCAGGCTACGGTTCAAAATGGAAGAGAACCTCTATTTTTGACTCGATTCTCCTCTTAAAAGGACACGAATCGAAATAAATCACAGGTAACTAGGATTATCACACTAAAAAGGACACTTTTTAATATTGCAACTCTCTTCCCGATGCAAGAATCGGTCCGAAATACCATAAGTCTGTCATAAAGAGGGAGAGGTGGGGTACGCACGAAAAGGACTAGTTTTATTATTTCAAAGAATATGCCCGATTTTTATATTTGAGGGACTGTTTTGATTTTTTTTTATTGTAAGTTAAAGTCGCTATTCTCGTCGAAAGGATTCTTAACAATTGACATTTATTGTAATCAGGATACGGTTCAAAATGGAAAAGTATATTTAATTGCATTCTAATAGTTGTATTTTTATTTAAATAATATTCTATAATATATTCTATAGAAATACTAGCTGACCCAGCCAACGTTCTGCCATATAAATTATTACTAGTGAATATTTTGGTAGTTAAATAAAAAATTACGATTTATGTATTGTGTATTTAGATGTATTGTAAGGGTGTGCGAAGAGGCGTACGAAACTTAAAATCTTAATTTTTTTAGGCAACAATACACCCAAAATGTTACTGCTACTTTTTCACCGAAATTGACTGAAAGGAAGTGCTACATTTTGCATTTTTTTAAATATTTCTCAAGTTCTTAAGTTAGATTCTTTGTTTCTTATAAGTTTTCCATGATTTTCATTTGTTTTTTTCAATTTATACATTAAAATTAGTTATTATGGTATATGTACATGACTTCATTTCATTGACCTATGAATATTTTTTTTAATATAATACATTTAGTACGAACATAAATATATACAGGCAACATTTTTTAATTATAATCAGTAGAAAACATCCTACTCAAAATAAGAATAAATATATATATATATATATATATATATATATATATATATATATATATATATATATATATATATTTTTTTTTTTTTTTGTATTTTTTTTTTTTTTTTTATTACCATTGGTGTGATAGAGAAAAAATTAGAATTGAATAAAATATCTCTATTATAATACATTAAATTGACTTACAATGAACGTTTAGTTTCCACTTGTCCTCTAACGCAGAGTCTGGTATCCAGGGGTTTTCAGCACGGCACGTGAGGTATTTCCCATCGTCATCAATGACCGGTACGAAACTAAGAAAGCTCACACTCTGGTTTCCCTCCTCCTCCAACTAAAAAATATAATACAATAGTTAAAATAATAATAATAAATTGTTGATAATTATACAATAATGTATAATAGTAATTATAATATAGGTGTAGCGAAACCGAATATATATTACATTTCTAAGATCTTTTAGGAAAGTAGAGCTGATATTGTACATATTTTGAGGATTACATATTTCCTTATCATCCAGTCCTACCTTATTGAATGATACTTCAAAGTAAATCATAATGATTCCTATTCATCCCTTTTTAATCAGTTTGCTGGTGTTCCTCAAGGTAGTGTCCAAGGACCCATTCTTTAATAATAATAAATAAAATGTTAATTATCCTGGGACATGTCCCTTTAGAATAAAATATACAGAATTTACAAAGTGTGCTTTGGAGTCTTAATGTATATTAAATAGATATAAACAAGTTAAGAATTACTCATATAAACTAGACATATTTAAATACGAAGAAAACAACAACCACAACAAAATAAAAAAAAACTTATTTACAATTCTATTGAGCCTGGATATTCATTGAGTGATTAAATATGCTGGATTTGAACGTTGAAAGAGAGTTGGAGTGACGGATGGTAGGAGGAATAGAATTCCATAGGATTGAGGATCGAATGAGAAAAGACCTGTCGAAATGTGCAGTTCGGTGGGCCGTACTGTATAAATCTGAAGGCCTGGACCGTGTAAAACGAGGATGGACAGAGGATTTGAATTGTAGGTGGTCAAAAAAGTATTATGGGCGGCGGGATTGGATAACATGGTAAAGGAATAATGCGAGGAAATACTTGCGACGATTAGAAGGGTAAAGCAACTTTAATTCGCCATAAAAATGAGATACGGAGGTGTACCTAGAGACCCCGATGATGAATCGAACAGATCAATTAATTAAGCGTTTTATTTTTACCTCGAGATCCCCAGAAAACTGTCGTATAACGTACAACAATAGTCGAAGTGGGGACTAACTTTACACAGTTTATACAGCTGATATCTCACCCCATCTTAACACATTCCTTTCTACCTACGATGATGAAAACGTTCTAATCTTCCACTTAACTATAAAAAAAACTCATATAAATGACTATCATAAGGTCGACATGGACTCACGGAGTAAAGTTTTGGGGCTCTACTGAATCATCGAATTCTTCCAGTATCCAATCCAAAATCCTCAATGCTCCTTACTTTGTAAGGAATAAGCTGATCCATAAAGACCTTCATGTTCCTTATTTTGCTGATTTGGCCCGAACTAGATACCATTCATTTCAAGACCAACTCTATTCCCACTCTAACCTACTAGTTCCAATCCTTTCCTTTTTAATTTCTGATAATCCTCCGAGCCTGAAAAGGAGATGGCCCCGATACCTTCTTGTTTAGAATATTTTTAGAGTGGTTCCGATGGGAAGCTTCTCTACAGGTGTTTTATGCCTTTAATATTTTACTCAAAATTTCTTGTTGTATTCCATAATACAGTTGTAAATTGCAATAATTAATTTAAACAAAGAAGTAGATCCTTATTTTGTCACAAATAAACTCCTCCATAATGACCTAAACATCCCATTTGTTGCAGACATAGCCCGTGATAGATACTCCTCTTTCCATTCTAAACTCCCTGCCCATACAAACCCACTGGTCCGTAACTTATCTTCCTCAGATATCACTGATAACCCTCCAAGGTGACTGAAAATAAGGTGGCCTCGGGACCTACTTTCTTAAAATAGTTAGTGAAATAGTCAGTGAAGTACCACTGGGTAGTTCTTTCTCAAGACATTTTCATGACTTTTTATTTTCATACTACACATTTACTTATTGTATTCTTTAGTACAGTTGTAAATTTCTATAAATAAATAAATAAAAAAATGTAGATAATTAAAAAAACTGTTAAGTCAAGCTTATATTTAAAGGATAAAACCGTTAGGATTTTAACATCAATCCTCTCCATACTACCTATTGAAGTTTTAACTGATGGTATGTTTATATATATTTTTTAACCTTTCTGTTCATTTCAAAATTTTAATTTCATACTCATCATCACGTTAGTATATCAAATTTTGTCATTGCCGTAATTTTTAGTTTTTTTATGTTTTTTTTACAATTAGTTTAATTGTTATTGATATGTATCTTTTTTGTTTGGAGCCCTCATGCTGGCTCACATCTTTGAACCGAAACGTCGGCAAAAGTAAAATTATTTTTCATACGACTTATTCCTGATAATTTTAAACTATGATATATTTTATTCTAAATTTTAAGTTTCATGACTAAACTCCTGAGCTAAGTAATTTTGCAAAACGAATAACACTCAATACTGCTAATATAAATTTTTTTTTGAGAATATTGAATTATACAGATCTTTATTTGTTTTAATGTTTCACATATTTTAGTAGGATTTTTTTTTTATTTCTCTAATTAATCAAAAAAAAATTTCGAATTCTTTAAGTTTAGCAAATTAGTTCATAAAGCTAAATATAAGTCCAAGAATAAATTGGTTTATTTGTCAAAAATGCCTTTTATAAGTAGTTTGTTAAAATTTTCGTATACAAACAACAAATAACTTTAAAGCCATTTCATGAGTATAAATATAATAAAATTATTGTAAATAAATATAGCAAAAATACTTAAACATGACAAAGATTTGATAAATGTATGAGTGGTGCGATCTCTCGGCGGTTCATCGCAACACCTCTCCTACAATACTTATTTCAGTGAGCATAAGGCAACGTGTGTATTGGTAATTAATTTTTAAGTTAGATTCATACCGACCTTCATCTTCATTTAATTATAAATTAAACATATCTTATTTAATTGAGCCTCAAAGTCCCCCAAAAATAATTTAAATATAGGTTCATAAATGTTTGTGTTTGTCAAAAATTTTACTATGAAAGTTTATTTTATTAAATTTCATTCTCATTAAACTTATAATATTAAGCCATATATGGTTTGATTATTTATTCGTTACTTAATGCTACTGTGCCTTATTGGACGACGCTGGAGTGGGAGTCCTGAATTTTGTCTATCCAGGTTTAATTAGGATAGGGATCTTTAAAGAGTATCTGAAAACACAGAGGCTCAGGACCACCATTTTACGTGTCCAAAAAAGGACGGTATAATCCACGACTTTTCACTTCCTTAAAACAGATCTAGGCTATTATGACAACCTCTATACCACAGGTGACCTCTATATAGATTAATAAGTAGTGGGTTAACCTAATAATTTTCAATTATCAACACCATTTTCTGACAAATAACTAGGGATATGCTCCGTGTTTCCGTCACCAATTTCGATCAAACATATTCCGTGATTCTTAATTAGAAAAAAGGCGAGAAACATTTTTTTTTAGTAGTTGAAAAAAAACACGCGCAAAGTAACTTATATCACGTGGGGTCTCGCAAAACATTCACCTACAAAATATTATTCAAATATAAATAATTTTGAATAAATGTTTTAATCGAAAATAGATGTGTTCTCTAAATTTCGTTAACTCTAATTTCATTTTTAAGTTTTTAATTCGATTATAAGAACGGCTTTAAGTAACAGTAGTGTGCTGTGAGCTCCATAATAAAAATAATTTATATTGTTGAATTATTTTATCTAAAACAAAAGCTTCCATCGAAACCATATAATTCTTTTGACCAGGTTATTTAAATTTTGATCTCAAGGATTTAAGTGAATAATGTGTAATGCGTGGAGCAGATTGTTTTAAAATTTAATTGTCAAAGATCAAAAACTAATGGGTTGTAAATTAAGTTCTTAGAGGTTTTCAAAATATCAGTTGAATCATCTCTAAGGTTATAAAATCAAGTTTACTAGGTCAATAATGTTTACATATTCTATTGGGTTGTCGGAAAGTTCGTAGATAACTTTGGACAAAAATTAAAATTGATGAACAGCTTAAAATTTGTTTATTTAATTTACATATTAGTTACCACCGTTAGCGATTACCCTTTCCCAACGGCTTGGAAAGTCCAATATCCCTTTTTTTCCATAAATCACATTCCTTACTTCTGAAGAACAATAAAACGTCCGTTTTGACATCTTCTGAAGAGTAGGACTTCTCTTGTAGAAAATGTTCGAGAGAACGGAAAAGATGGAAATCCGAAGGAGCAATGTCAGGAGAGTACGGGGGTGATGTAAAACCTCCCATCTGAAGCTTAATAACTTTTACCGAGTCCTTAAAGACACATGGGGACTAGCGTTGTCTTGGTGGAATAGCACTTCTTTCCGATTTGCCAACTCTGGCCGTTTCACTTCAATAGCTGCCTTCAATAGATCTAACTGGGCGCTGTAAAAGTCCGTATTTATAGTTTGGTATTGTGGAAGGAGCTAAAAATGTATGGGTCCCTTCCAATCCCACCAAATACTGAGCATCACCTTTCTTGGATGCAAGCCGGTAATTGGTGGTGCGAGCGGCGTCGTTCCAGGCAGCCACCAAGATTTTTTTCGGCTGGTGTTGAGGTAGTGAATCCATTTTTCGTCACTAGTAACAACTCGTTTCAAAACTGGATCCTCCACATTTTTTTTTTTTTTCGCAGTAAATCACAACATGAAATCCTTTCAATAAGGTTCCTTTACTGAGCTCATGGGGAACCCAAACGTCGCAACGACAGACCTACCCGGCCTTTTTCAGATGATAAAAAAACGGTCGATTTGCAGGCTCTTAACTCCGCAGCTATCTCACGGACAGTAATTCGTGGAATGTTTGCGATGACCATCACAATATCCTCAATGTCAGGAGTCGAACTGCGGCCAGCCCGGGGTTGGTCTTCTAAATTAAAATCTCCTGATCTAAACCGCAAAAACCCGTTCTGAACCGTGCTATCAGCAATTGAATCGCTGCCATACATGACCCGAATCTTTCTTGTAGATTGGGCTACGTTTTGTCTTTTTTAAAAAAAGAACAGCATAATATGCCGAAAATGAACTGAATCGTCACTCATATTGGTTTGCAATAAACTACACTACTGAGTCTTAAATACGAATTCATTGTGTAAACATAGTTAATACGATAAGGACTAAAGGCATATAAATAAAAATTAGCTTTGTGATTCATTTTTAGTAGAAAAAATAAAGGTAAATTTTATTTTAAACTTCTCTACGAACTTTTCGGACAATCCAATAAAAAAAAGAGAAAGTTAAGATGCTTTTATGAACCAAATTCAAGAGATTTCCTGATCTTTAAATGGTACTTTTCTTTCTTAAAATGGAGGAGACAAAAAATTAATTTTTGTAAATTAATAATTTTTTTATCTCCAAAAAAGAAAATCAGATGGTTAGCAAAAATTTCAGTGTGTATGGTTATAATACTTGGGAAATCACCGTCGTACGTAATTCGCTAGGTTCAAAACCGGAAATTTTGACTTGGAAGGTGCAATGCAGACTTCAACTGTTGATGACCAAATTCAATCATGATCGATCAAATAACCAGATCACATAATTAATTAAAATATTAAGAATCGGAAGTTTTTATTGAAATAACCCCTAAAAACGCTACGATATTATTTTACAACACAATACATCATAAGAAACGATAAAGAAACAAATTCTAAAAAAGTATTAAATAAATATATGCTCTACAAAACATGAATAATGAATATTACTCAATATAAACGTCATTAAGTTCATTTTAAATAAAAATATTATTTAATTTCAACAACTTTATAAAACCTCTGCTGGAGGAAAAAAAAAAACTGGAAAAAAACCTGGAAATTCCATGAGAAGAAGCCTTTCAGGGGCTACTCCCTTTGCATTCCTAATTTTTAACTCGGAATATTTTACTTTGTCTTACTTTTCCACTGGATTAGATTAAGTTAAAACTTTATTATATTACAAAGAAACTTAATGTACTTCGTGATGACGTATTCAAAGCCATCACTAGGTTTTCTCTTCTTTGAAAAGTAAACACATAATGTCAAAATCGAAGAGGTCAACTCTTATTCAAATTATTATCAACAATTTTAAACACCACTGCCCGCAAAAATAAAACAAATAAATAGTGAGAAAAAACAGGGTGCTTATAATATAAAATAAAGTTAAAGTTAAAAAAGATAAATTTTATGCTAGATTTTCTTAAACTTTCATCCGATTAAGTACTTTTAATTTTGCTTATTATAAACAATCCACCGTATCTTGTATCAATCAATATGAATACATTTTTTTTTCAATAGGAAAAATAATTGTGGAAATGTGAATTGAATATATGTATATTGTAATGTACATACATTTTTTTTTTTTTTTTTTTTTTTTTTTATTCTTCGTCTTTGGTTTTAGCTGAATTAAAAAGGAAATATGAAAGAATAATTAATTTAAAAACAAAAATTAATTTAAAAAATATACATTTTTCGAATTTTTAAGACATGCAAGCTAATAGATCCAGAATTTATTTTACATAAAATACGAATTTGTAAAAGATAATGAACAGCGAGGAAAAAGGAATAAACTTGAATGTATTGTTGCAGATAAAATTTCTTCTGAAGTCCTATTTAATTTTGAATATTTTTTTTTCCCATTCAAGCTCATTTTTTTACTATGTATGAAATATATAGTAAGGAAAAGTATTACATCATGAAAATTCAAAACCCTAGTATTCACCGTAAATACACGTTTGAGTTTGCCTCGAGTACAAATTACCGAGTCTCGAAAAAAGGTCTGAGTTTTTGTATGTCGTAAGTAGAGCTCAAATACGATTAGTTGTATGAAACTGAAATTCCTCATTTTAGAAACGTATGTGCCACAAATTTCAAAGCAATTTTTTTTACAGAAACATATATTAAGGTAATGGAGAGTGATAAAAACGGATAAAAATAAGAGATTGTACAAGATAATAATTTCTGTTGTCAGAGTATTTACTATATAATAAATTTTTTAAACATAATTTTATTTAAAAGTCCTTAAATTGATTTTAACAAAGGAAGTAAGTAAAATTCTACATCAAATTTGTTGTAACGAATATATTTCCTTGATTTTTTTAAGAATAGAGGTTTTAATTTATTTGATTGATTTTACTCTACGTATAAATATTGATTGTATTAATCTTCAAATGTGGTTATAACTATTTAAGTAATGATGAAGCACATTCGTATATAAATTTAAATGCATATTAATAAATTTATATAACCAATAATAAAAATCCTGTTTATGCTATCAACGCAATGAATACTGAAAGACTCACATGTTACAGAAAACAATCTCAGATATTTGGTATCGGTAGAAAGTGGCTGAATGGTCTATTGTGTGTAGCAGATGTGGAAGCAATACACATTCCTAGAGTCTTCAAGAACAATTTTAGTGCGACCGCATAAAAATTTCCTTTTTAAATGACACAGCGTTACTTTCCATCCCTCAGCGATATCCGGTCATAAATACAACTTTATTGAAACCATTCTAGTAAGGGGGAAAAATGCATGAACGATGACTAGAATTTTGGAAATAACACTAATATCGGGAAACATCAGACTTTTTCAATATGCTTTGACATAAAAGTTCATTAAAAGAGTTTACTTAAAGATTTGATAAATGTCTTGCTAATGCAGCTCTTGCCAAAAGTGGGTAATAAGAGTTTCTTATAGTGTGATATTTTTATTAATATTAAATTGTGTCCTAAAAAGGGACAGTAGTGATAAAACACTATATTTATAAAATAACAAAAGCAGAGTAAACCCATGATAAAATGAAAGAAAGAATATTAAATAATATAATTGGCCATCATAAAACCTTAAATAATTCATATAATATTGGTATAATATCAGGTTGGGAAACAAAGCAGCATGCTTTTCCACACGTTTGTGGAGGGGGTGAGGAGTGGTGGGGAAAAATTGCCTTGGAAATCTCTACTCTTACCTGCCATCCGTATTAAAGCTATTCAATACCGGTATATTATAGAAAAAAAAAAAAAAGAACCTGTAACACTACAACCCGTGGAGAGTTTTGGGCTCAGTACATGTAGAGATTCGTACTGTTTCTAGGCCAACGGCCGTGCTATAAGGTAATTAGACCGAGATCACGCTCAGCCGCAAGGTTTTTCCCCCATTTTTGGGTACCCACTGGATTGAGGCTGGGTGTGCCCCAAGAGGGTCTCCGTAACCCTGGATCGCCCCCGGCTGAAATAACAGATTAAATAATATACTGCCACAGCCGGGATTCTAACCCGGAGATCAGTAGACTAACGCTATACACACTAGACCACGACGCTCCCTATATTATAGCAAAGACAATAAAAATAAATAAAAAAAACTTTTCAAACTGTTGTTAAAGGAAATATTTATACTAACAAATCCAGGATAAAAATGTGTTAAAAAACTATTATCACATTTTTTTGTTCTAAACTTTTTTATATTATCCTATTATCGAGACAGTGTTTACTAAATACGTTCTGAAGTTGAAGTTGCCATAAGAACTTTGTTGGAATATTAAAAATATATATATATGCTTGGACATGGCTCAGTAATGCCCTGATGATGGCTCACAACGAAACGTCGGTAAAATTAAAAATATTTAGAAAAAGACTGACTCCTGATTATTCCACCTATAAAAATATATATATATATATATATATATTTTATAAGCATGTTTGAATTTTCTGACAAACTTTTGTAATTTTCCAATTTTGTAAAATTGCAATAAATAAATATGTTCTCGTCCAAAATGTCGAATCAGTTAATCTCTAAGCTACATTAATTTAAAAATTAACATGCACATTTATGTTCGAACCCGACTTTTTTTTTTATTATCATCCGGTTTACTTACGTTTTAGATCTTTCACCGCCTTAACAAACCTGTTTATGTTAGTGTTGTTTTCTTATTTCCTGGATAGAGCACTTATTTGTTTATGCTGTTTGATTTATGGTATAGCACGTGGTATCCTACACAACATTTCTTAAGGTTGTTTAGGAACCGTATAACAAGACACAAAACTTTCACTGACCACAATCTGTTTTAGAACTTTGTCATAAATTTGAAAAAAAACTAAGCAAATTTAGTCTCAATGGTAAATGCTCCATTGATCATGGATTTATATTGAATAACACAACAGTAAAAATTATTATCTACAACAATTAATTGAGTTTACTCAATATTCGTCCATTACCTTCTAAAACAATGTTAGATAACATTATTTAAAAAATCTTTAGCTTTCAAAACATCTAATATACGTGGAAAGAATTAATCTAGAAAAATAAGTCTGCTGTTAATAAAATTATTTCATATTTAGTATTCCCGACAAAAAATGAAGGTTGACTATTTTGAATCATCAAAATAATACTTTTAGAGAAAGAAATATCTCAAATTCAGCGTTTATGCCCAGACAAACCGGCATAAATAAAAGCACATTTTGTTTTGCAACTATACAGGGAATCAAACCAAAAACAGTTTTTATCAAAACTATAAAAAGTTATAAAATAAATGGTACTAAGTGGTGATCGATTTTAGTAAAAAAGTTGCTGTAACATCCTAGGCAAATAAATATATTAAATATGCAATTTCATTGCTCATTTCTCCTTTATTTGGTTATCGAAATCTATTAACTTGTGTCTTTACCCGTTCTTTATCAATCCAAATAAAATGATATATATTATTTTTTTTAAATATCAGCATTTAATCCTTATCAGACTATTTCAATCAGAATTAAACCTACATGACATTAAAGCCCATTAAACTTTATATCAATTTAGCGAGTTTAACCAATATCGTTAGAGCCGTTTTTCAGAAATTGTTATAAGTTGCAAAATACATGGTATAAAGTAGCATTTCCGGTCAGTTTATTTTAGTGAAAAAGTTGCTGTAACATCTCGGGCGTATAACTATCTAAAAAATGAAATTTCAGTTTATACTTACCACACATGCAAACTGAGCTTTTTGTGCGGACTCAGAGAGCCCCGAAACGTTTATTTCCGTTGAAAACTGGATTTCGAAAATTTTCACGATCGCAATACTGTCTCTTACTATATATTTCATTTATAGGTAAGCAAAAATAAAGATTATTCTTTTGAGTTTATTTATTTTAGTTCATATTGGGAATCGCTAAAATTATTTTAATAAGCCTTAAATGATTTCAAACGCTCTACATGTATTGTAACGCTGAGCCAGCTAAAACAGTAGTTCAAAGCTGGTGTGACAGGTCGGCTATCAGGTATCAATTGCCTATCGTGTGTCCAGTGTCTGTTGCAGCAACGATGTGAACGCTACAATTAGGGGGCCTCTTCTCATATATAACGTACCCATACAGTTTGCATTTAATAACTAGGAAATAACAATATATTACTACACTATATTATGACGAAAAAAAATGTATTCATAGTTCGAAATTTAAGATTTAAACAAGGCTCTTTTGTATTATTTCCCATTAAAGGCTTATATTAAATCAATCAAAATATATATATATATATATATATATATAATATATTTTTTTTTTTTTTAGCCAAATAAAAACCAGTGTTATGAAGTTTGTGCTACACATCTTTGCTGGAATAATATTGTTTTCCGTCATAAATCGTTATTGTTATTATAAATCGTTGATGAAAAGTTGAACAGTGGCTGGACAACATCTTCCAAAGCTCCCAACCTATCAAAAAAAAATTGTCAAGCTGATATTAAAGAAAATATCGTCGTGTCGTCTGTCCATTAAGTGTTGAAGAGTAAGCGAAAGCAGTGGACAGTTTCTTGTTGTTTTAGTCTTGTGTGCGGATTCCAAGTTAGTCGTTTGTCAAGTAGGAGTCCTAGATAGCGAATCTGTTCAACCGGAACTAGCGGAATATTATTAAAGGACACTGTAGGGCAGGATGTCATAGGTTTACGACGAAGGCTAAAGGTAATTTGTTGGGATTTGTTAGAATTGATTTTGATTTTCCAATTCTGACACCGTACCTCAATGTCTCTGATGTGGGATTGGAGAGTTGAGAGGCAATCGTAGGATCGTTATTGACACGCCAGTGTCATCAGCATAGGTAGAAGGGAATGTGTTAGGATAGGTATAGAGTGTTTAAAGAATGGGTCGTAGGATACTGCCTTGAGGAACACCAGCAGACGGGGTAAAAAGTGATGAATAGGAACGATTTTGGTTTAATTTGAAGGATCTGTCAAAGAGGTAGGACTGGATGATTACGAAGTAAGTAGGAGGAAGAGATTTACGATGTTCGCACAGCAGTCCTGGGTGCCTCAATGAATTTTAAAAAAAGATCTATTTAAACAAATTTCCTGCTTTATTTTCAGGAAAAAACTAATGATTTATATACCTTTTTTTTGCAGAATTTGCGAATTTTTTCTTGTAAAAGCCTTATTTTTTAATTCTTTTTTTCTTGAGCCCTATTCTAATGATTGTGGAATAGCGTAATGTTTTAGTAAGAAATGTGATGATAGTGCATCTCGGAGCCCATTAATCATCAGCCCTGAGGGTAATGGGGCCAACAAAAAGCCCCCCCCCTCCTTCGCCCCCCGCTACTCTCCCAGGATCGAGGGCCATTTTTATTTCAGGCGGCATCAGTCCCTCTCTTCTATCTGTCTTTTCTATCAGTTATACAACTTACACAACCAAGCCTGATTCACCATCCTAGATAAATGATCCATTCCTATCCGTGTATTCAGGAGGAGGTGAATATAAGAAAAGTAAAATGTTGTTTTTTACTTTCACCTGCCTATATATGGAATATGTATTAAGGGAATGTATTGCGAACGTGAAAATTTTGTCCCTGAGTCCAAATGACCAAGTCCTGCAAAATGGTCTGTGTGTGTGTGGTAACTCCAGCGCGAAAACGAAAAATCCTATGAAAATGAAATTTTATATTTAAGATAACTATACACCCGAGATGTTACAGCAACTTTTTCAGTAAAATCGGCTAACTAGAAGAGGCACTTTATACCATGCATTTTGCACCTATTTACGATTTTCTCATAAACGGCTCGAACGATTTTGATTAAACTCGCTATATTTATGTAAAATTGGACGGGCTTTAATATCATGTAGGTTTCAACTCTGGCAGGGCTTAAATGCCGATAAATTTCTTCGTCTAAAGTACCTATAATTATGTAGATTTTATAAAACTGACTATATCATCTGATTAGTATTGCTAAAAATAAAGGTAAATATATAAAATGAACGAAATCGATATCCAACTAAAGGAGAAAACTGCAAAAATATTTTTGTAAGCAATTTTTAGGTTTTACAGTAATATAGACGTATGATATACTATTTGAAAGCTAAATATTTTAGGAAAATTATTATTACACAAAATTGTTCAAGTTAATGGAGGGTGATGAAAAGCTGATAGAACTAACTGATTGTCGTTGATAATAATCTAAGAGATTATTTAATAAAACATGTTTCTATTGAAATTCAATGCAATTAATTATTTATTAATTGATTTTTATCTCTAACCGTATTTAAAAATTCTTAAAAACAATTTTAATTAATTTTAACAACGAAGGTAAGTGAAAGTCGTGTGTTGAGCGCACAAGATTTTTAAATACTTAATCCATACTAAATCGTGTAACAGTGAAGAGAAGAGCCCGTGCACAAATTATCTGTCCTGATTATCGGTAAATAAGTTCCATTCATATTTTGCACTTTCAAAACCAAAAATCCATTCTACATTCTTGACGTACTCATCCCTTGTTCATTGGTACATTCCTTTAACAAAAGATCACAACCCACTAACCTCTACTTTCTTTCTCATATAACAGGTCTCTTTAATAAATCATTTGCGTGCGAATTCGTTCTGAAGTTCCAAACATATCTCTATACGCAAAAGATCTTCTTTAACATCATTTTAAAACGAATTATTCCTTTATCTCCTCAGCTGTCTATCTTCTAAATAAATAATAAGAACCACTACAAATATGTAAAAAAACTTTTAAAATACATAAATATAAATATAAATATATATATATATATATATATAATATATATATATATATATATATATATATATAATAATGATAATAATAATAATGGGCTTACCGAACCCGAAGGTTCGATGCCGATACCACCAAATTCCGCCTATACAGACTCGTCCAATGTTCACCGTTGAAGCCCAAGACCCCGAGATCAACCTTAACGCAATTCCCCCATCGACGCTTCGGTCTAACTTTCGGACGTCTACCAGTCTGGTCAGCGAATACCAACTTTCTCGAAATCCGCTCCTCACCGAGCCAAACTACTTTACTCGCCCATTTGAGCCTTCGCGATGCTATCAACTCAATTATATTCTCAGGATACAAGTTCCGCAATTCCGCGTTGTGCAACCTTCTAAACTCCCCTGTGGCCTTCGATTTCGAACCATAAACTGTAGTTCATCCTTCAAAGTAAGCGGCCACGTTTCACATCCGTAAAGAACCTTCGGAAGAATAATAGTTTTATAAATCCTAACCTTTAAGTTTTTAGATAGAAGCCGCGAACTAAGTAACTTATCAACTGATATAAGAACACGCATTTCCCACCTTTAACTGTGACTTTATTTCTTCCTAGATTTAATTTTTTCTTATTATCATTGAACCTAAGTACTTGAATTTCTCTACGTGTTCAAAAGTATGCCCTGATATATCAAGATCAATTTAATCACCAAGTATTGAATTTGAGTCCTATTTCTTTACTGGTTTTTATTAACACACTTGTATTTAGTTGTATGGTTTCCATGTCTTCACCAAATCATCGGCACACACCAAAACCGGAATCTTGTCACTCATATTTAAACCTTTCTCGGTACACATCACCTTTTCTATGACATATTCTAAAGCCATATTAAACAAAACAGGTGAAAGGGAGTAACCCTGTTTCAAACCCGATCGCACCTCAAATCTCTCGGACTAATTATGACCGATTCTAACTTTATGTAATAGTTCCAACAAACACATCTCTACTAGGTTTACTAACATTCTAGGTATTCCCTGTTCAATCATGATGTTATATAGTTGCTGAAGGTCTATTGAATCATAAGCCTTTTTAAAATCAATATAAAGTTGATGGACTACACCGTTGTATTCCAATTTTTTTTCTAATATTTGACGTAAGGAACCTTCGGAAGAATAATAGTTTTATAAATCCTAACCTTTAAGTTTTTAGATAGAAGCCGCGAACTAAGTAACTTATCAACTGATATAAGAACACGCATTTCCCACCTTTAACTGTGACTTTATTTCTTCCTAGATTTAATTTTTTCTTATTATCATTGAACCTAAGTACTTGAATTTCTCTACGTGTTCAAAAGTATGCCCTGATATATCAAGATCAATTTAATCACCAAGTATTGAATTTGAGTCCTATTTCTTTACTGGTTTTTATTAACACACTTGTATTTAGTTGTATGGTTTCCATGTCTTCACCAAATCATCGGCACACACCAAAACCGGAATCTTGTCACTCATATTTAAACCTTTCTCGGTACACATCACCTTTTCTATGACATATTCTAAAGCCATATTAAACAAAACAGGTGAAAGGGAGTAACCCTGTTTCAAACCCGATCGCACCTCAAATCTCTCGGACTAATTATGACCGATTCTAACTTTATGTAATAGTTCCAACAAACACATCTCTACTAGGTTTACTAACATTCTAGGTATTCCCTGTTCAATCATGATGTTATATAGTTGCTGAAGGTCTATTGAATCATAAGCCTTTTTAAAATCAATATAAAGTTGATGGACTACACCGTTGTATTCCAATTTTTTTTCTAATATTTGACGTAAGGAAAATATTTGATCAACAGTCGAAGGATTCCGCCTAAAACCACATTGATAATCTCCGATAATTTCCTCAGCGTATTACGTGATTCGGCTAGTTAGTATTGACGAGAATATTTTATAGCATACTGGGAGAAGAGAAAATACTCAGTTTTTGTACATTGTTATTATTCTTAGGGGACTGAATTACCCGAAATATAATTTACTTTTCTTTCTTTCTTTCAAGAAAGAAGAAACCACCAAATATAAAACAACAGAGACAACGAGTTTCTATGGATTTGTTACTTAATGATAAAATAATGTTAATAGGTAAATAATATACAGCAAATAAAACGAGAAAGAAGAAATGCATCAAATAGATATAAAAAGAAAAAATCTATTGTGGGCAAAACACACGACTTTCACTTACCACTGTTCTAAAAATGTTTAAGAGCTATTAAATAAAGATAGAGATAAATTATGGGTAAATAAAGTGAAAGTTGTGAAAGAACGCAGTTTTTCCAGCTTGAAGAGTTCTTTTATGAATCTCCAAAGAAAAGCTTCTAAAGTTGGACTACAGGTGAGTGAGGAAAACACAGAGTATATGCTCTTCAATCCTAACAGAGGAGAGTGTCTAGTAGGATTTGTGAAAATAGGGGACTTCAGCTTTCATTGTGTATAGGGATTTATCTACCTTGGAACACAAATAAGCCCAGGCAATGATAAGCAAGCGGAGATACAGCGTCGGATTTCAGCGGCCAATAATATTCCTCCAAATTTTCAATTTTCTGTTAATCTTCAATGTTATGTTTCTTTAAAATTGCTTATTATGTAATTCAATCTTGTATTTACTTGCCTTAATTTTATATCTTGTATATATGAATTTGTATGTTTTATTCCTTTTGGTTTAGTCAATTACTTTTAACAGTTTTACTGTTTCTTATAAATGTTTTTTTTAATTTTAATTAGGTATTATTTAATTCAATTTTGTATTTGCATGGCTTAATTTTATATCTTGTATATATTTATATGTATTCCTTATAGCTTTTTAGCTTAGTCAATTACTACTTCATGCTGTGTTCTGTGTTACTGTTTCTTTATAATTGTATTTTTATATTACTTAATTATTATATTGTTTTTTACTGTGTACTGTGTTACTATTTCTTTATAAAAAAATTGTGTTATATTATTTAAGTATTGTATTGTATCATAGTGTGTAATGTGTTATTGTTTGTTATTGTACTTTTATTGAATTGCCGCAGGTGAACTCATTTCCCACACACGGGCTCTCCTCAGTGGGATAGTGACTTCTACTTGTAAAATTCTGTATTTTGATATGAATAAATAAGTAAAAAAAAAGAAAAAAAAAAAAAAAAAAAAAAAAGATAGCTGCTACTACGGACCTCTGAGCCACCTAAGGAGCAAGTTACTCTCCAGAAAAACCAAGATGGAAATATATAAGACCCTAATCAGGCCGGTTCTCACTTGTTCGTCGGAGTGCTGGGTTATGACAAAAGCCCAGGAATCGTCCCTACTAACATTTGAAAGGAAGATCCTAAGGATTCTGGCCTGTGTATGATAACAGTGCATGGAGAATAAAAAAAAACAAAAAAAAAAAAACGCTGAGCTTATGCGTCTCTATAAAGACCGAGAAATTATACATATTATCAAGTCTGGGTGTCTGAGATGGGCAGGGCATATTGCAAGACTGGGTAGTAATGAAATGCCTAAAAAGTTCTTTTAGGATTGTGTGGCCGCGGATGGGCAAATATTGATGAGAAATTTTAGAGAAACAGCACAAAACACGGAAGACTGGCGGATCAGACTCTTAACTTGTAGCGCCTTCGAAGTAGAAGAAGAAATTAAATAAGTTTAAAGAATTACTTATATTCAGTTTGTTAGAAACATATGATTTAAAATAAATGGTATAATAGGTAATATAAAATTGTAACACCAAAAGTTCTAGTCCTGTTCGTAACTTTACACTTCGTATATAATATGACATTTTTTTTTAACTTTTCAACTTTATGATGATATATTACTATTTTTATATTCGGAAAAGATAAATTTATGTAAACGAAAATTATATAGATTTTATTAATAATTGACATACCTCTGTTGTGTCTTGTATATTTAGCCGTTTTTTTTATCAATGATATAGTTAATCTATTCGAATATGAAACAACAAAGGTACTTTACAGGAAGAAAATTAAACAAATTGGCATTTAAGCCCTGTCAGACTGTTCTAGTCAGAATAAAATCTAGATGATATTAATGACCATTAAAATTTACATCGATACTGTGAGTTTAATCAAAATCTTTAAAGCCGTTTTGGAGAAAATCGTTAAAAGGTGCAAAATGCGAGGTGTAAAGTAGCTCTTCAGGTCGGCCGATTTTGATTAAAAAACATCTTAGGTATATTCGCTTTTCAAATATGAATTTTGATTTTTATACAATTTATCGGTTTTGAGCTAGACTTATTACACACACACACAAACACATACATTTTTGCGGGACTTGGTCATTTTGACGTTGTGTGTCCTCATCAGGGCTGATTTAAGAAAGGAAGTTAGAAAAAGAGTCTTTTTCCCTGTGGTATTAAACTAATTGAAACGTTGACAGAAAAATAATTTAAACTATATCATTGATATTCTTTATCTTATCGCCACCCGGACTAGTTTTCTCCAGGACAGGATTTATGATTGATAAAATGATTGACACCGTATGCTTAAAATTTAGAAGGCTTTCCCGGTATATCTACATGAACAGGGAGCCACACATTACAAAAGGGTATTAATTACTCCGATAGTAACACGTAAAAAATATCCAAACCTGCCAATTAATTCAAAAGATAAACTGCAAGGTTATTCATATCTACTATAATAATTAACAAAAGTTGATTAACTACGGCGTGATATCCTAATAAAGTTGCAGACAATGAAATGCACAACAATAAGGAGCTGGGATAAAAGGAAAGTATCAGGTAATAAAAAGTTAATTGGAATTTGAGATGGGAGTTGAACCACGCTTTGTAGTATCTCAATCCGTTTCCAGGATATTATAATCAAATGGATGGAAATATTAAATATTATAAGGCCGAGATAGGGCAATAATAGTGTGTTTAATTACACTTTGCAATAAATCATCTTTTCAGGGAATCTCTATTTGAATATTCTAAAGCAAGATATCAAATAACTAAATGTCAGATGCAAATCTACTTGCTTTTTCAACATCATTATTAAAACTAGAATCAATCAAATCCATTTAAATATTTATAACGGCGATGTTAATAGTACTTTGAGACAACATTCATACAATATTGCAGTATTTAAACAAAGCAATAATTAATTATACTGTTTTACTACATCAAACGATAAGAGATTAAGAAGAAACTACTCATTGGTAACACTTCAATGTGTATTTCAAGTTAGACAGTCTCTTCGTCTTCTTCTTTTCAGTCGTCTCGGAATATTATCGGGTATATATGAGGAGAATAGGCGACAGACTAATGGTTCTTAGAGGGCAGGTAGCTTGGAATTGAAATAAAGGTATATATATATCATGTTGAGATATGTATTTATTATTATATATTTTTTGAGTAATATCACATACTGCCCCAAATTGGACAATGATAACAATGAGATTTACGCCATATTTACAAAAAACAAAACAAAAAAAAACACAACACAAAATCTAAGCAATAGTGAAAAAGACAGAAGGTATACTGGGAAAACAAAATAATCCGGAGCCTAGCATGTTTCCTTCCCGTGGGGAGACAAGTAAGACCCGAGATCTCCCAGCGCAAGTATCCCAACTACAGCTTTGTTATCTGAGGTCTGTATAGGTGTTTCTTTTAGTGACTAATTAAGAGATTTCAGCATTTTACAAAGGATTTTGGATCGACAGGATCGAATATGAATGGTTCAGTGGATTACCATTGTTCAACCACATGGTATGATGATGGTAACATAAAGGAGTATTTTCTAGCACATTGAAAAGAAAGTGAAGTAACTATGGCTGGTAAAAAAGGCTTAAAATATTTACTATGAAGCTCGTGGACACCCGCCTTATTTGACAGACCTATCCTAAAAGAAATCCATCTGTTCAGAGTTTCGGGTGACTTCCATTAAGGTGAAATTTTCGTAAATAATTCTAACGTCACAAACGCATACTCTGACTTTATTCCTACACAAAACCCTAGTTTGAAGTTTTGGGATTCAAAAATTGGCCATAGGCATTGAGTTATGGGGGTCCACTTAACTATCAAACGCATCCAATCTTTGCATCCTAAAATCCTACGAAAAATCCTCAATGCTTCTTACTTTGTAACTAATAAACTCATCGATAGAGACATAAATATCCCACTGGTAGCAGACTTAGCCCGCGATAAATAAATCTCCTTTAATTCCAAACTACCAGCCCACTCAAACCTGATTGTCCGTAACCTTTCATCTACATCTATTCCCGGTAATCCTCCGAGGCGCCTGAAAAGACGGTGGCCTCGAGACCTGCTCATAAAATAAGCTTTGAAGTTATTGGGTAGATTTTTTACACGTCTATCCATGCCTGTTATTGTAATTTAGCCATTTTACTTATTGTATTTGTGTATGCTGATATCCCAACCCATCCCAACACCTTCCTTTCTACCTATGCTGATGACACCTGTGTGTTATCAGTCAATAATGATCCGACTATTGCCTCTCAAAATCTTCAATACCACATCCGAGTCCTTGAGGTATGGTGTCAGAATTGGAGAATTAAAATAAATTCCATCAAATCCCACCAAATAACCTTTACCCTTCGTCGTGAACCTATGACATCTTGTCCTACAGTATCCTTTAATAATATTCCGCTTGTTCCAGTCGAACAGATCCATTACCTAGGACTTCTACTAGACAAACGTAACATGGAACCCTCATACAAGACTGAAACGACAAGAAACTGCTCGCCGCTTTCGGTTACTTCAACACTTACTAGAAAACCGCTCTAAACTTCCATTTTACAACAAAAGACTCATCTTCATGACCATCATAAGCCCTATCTGGACTTACGGAGTTGAGCTATGGGGCTCCACTAAACCATAAAATTCTTCCCGTCATCAATCCTTACAATCCAAAATCCTTCGGAAAATCCTCAATGCTCCTTATTTTGTCACGAACAAGCTCATCCATAACGACCTTAATATTCCCTTTGTAGCTGATTTGGCCCGAACCAGGTATCAATCCTTCCATGACAAACTCCGCTCCCACTCTAACCCACTAGTTTCAATCCTTGCTTACTCTTCTATTCCTGACAATCCTCCAAGGCGCCTGAAAAGAAGATAGCCTCGAGACCTTCTAGTTTAGATTCATATTGGAGTGATGCCAATGGGCATTTTCTCTTCATGTGTATTATTTGACAGCTAATTTACTTGATGTATTTACTAATACAGTTGTAAATCTGTTGCTTTTTAAGATTTGTGTTCGGCACCTCGAGACGGTCTCATGTATCCCACCTCTACGACGAGTTAAAGTGGTTAACCCCAAACCTTCGAATACAATATTTCCTTGGATCATTCCTTTATCAAATCATTTACTCCCATCACCCATTTTACGTCTACAGCCTTCTGGTATTTAAATCCTCAACCCATCACCAGGAAACAAGATCCCGTGTGTCCGAATTCCATACTCCTTTCCACAGAACCAAAAAATACGATTGCTCCTTTTTAGCCCGTTCCACTGCCTTATGGAATACTCTCCCTTCATACATCCGACATGCTCCTTCCCTACCATCATTCAAATCCCTCCTCTTTCAATATTTACTTTCTCTCCAGTCCGATGTAAGCTAATTTTAATTTGTATTATGCCTATTTATGTGAGGTGATTTGTTTATATACTTTAATGAGATGTAAAAGATATATTTTAGGTTGATTCTTATGTATTTATTTTTGAATATGTACATAGAGATGTCACAATGACCTTTTATTTATTTTTTTTGTTATTTAAATGTAGTTATATATTGTTTTAGGCCAGATATAAATTATTATTTTGACCATTAATGTTATTCTGAAGGGACATTGTCCCAGAACAAAGCTTATTTTCTATTTCTATTTCTATTTCTAAATTTCAATAAATGGAACAAAAAAAAAAAAAGTATTTGTATATACAGTTGTAAGAAACAATAAAATATATATATATTTTTTAAATTGGTCATAAATTGGGAAAAAGGAGCTTAATATTTGAAAAAGAAATGTATTGGTTTCATAAAGTTGTATAACAGACATTTGGTTTGAAACAACCTCATAATTAATAGAAAATTTCCGAATAAGAAATACTCCGTCGCGCTTGAAAATTGAGAGTTTATCTGGGGAACAGCGTTATAGGGGAAAGCAGGTAACTGTAGATGAGATGCCGCTGCTGACCCAGCTTGGTGACCTACCGCCAGCGGTCGAGAATCATGGCTCCCATCCATCATATTCCCTCAGCCGTGGCCCTTCGTCACCGGGCAACACTATTAACATGACAATGCCAGCGCTCCCTATTGAAACCTCTCCACCGCTAGAAGTTGCAAAATTTCTAAACAGCAATACACACCTCAACAACAAAATCCTTGCGGTTGAAACCGGGATATCAGGTCAGGTTGAATACTTGATAGATTGAATTGCGCATGAATAGAGGTTCGTATCGATAAGTTTGCAAATATTCCGCTTATTATATATAAGCAAAACGATAACATGCTTAGTTAGACATTATTTTATATTGAAATTTACAACTATGTCAGAATAAAATCGTGGTCATAGGAATTGCATTACCTGGGCTTTAATTTTTTTTTAAATAATGAATTTAATCCGATTGAATGTTTTGGTTCTTGTCTACTTATTTACATCATACATAAAAAATCATAAATAAAAAAAAAGACAAAGTTTCTTAGTTCTTGGTTAGTAATTTTAACTACTAACAGAATACAATTTTTAATTATGTTGAATTTTAAGCATTTTGCTATCAGAAACAATTAATATTGTGAGATTACATGAATTAGAACAATCTCCAAGGAAAACAGCTATGACACTAATCAACAGAGGTCGTAGTTTTAAAAATTAATATTATAATTCATTTCGAGAGATAACTTAAGCTTGTAATATATATAATATTATTTTTTTGTTTAATCAGTATTTTTTAAAACCATGCATTGTTTAATTTTGGAGATTTTTTTTTTATTGAATGGTGCAATTTCAATGACTACAATTGAGACGTTGATTTCCAAAAGGTACTATAGCCATTCTAGGAAATTTTACAGAAAGCGCGAAAATTTCTCATTACTATATTATTGAACTAGCTAATTTGGGTCTCTTTACCTTGAAATTTAGAATTATTTGTTTACTATAATAATAACATCATATTAAAGTTATGAAATGATTTTTTTTAGAATGATTTGGAAGGAAAATAAATGCGTAATTAGTACTTTTTAGTAAAATGACCGCATTTCTAAATCGCGTTTTTTAAGGACTTGAGAGTTCATTAGATAACATAAAATAGAATATTTAGATAAAACTAAATGATGAGAATACAAATATGTAAAAAAATTAATTTCGTAAAAAACGTTCTTTAGTACCTTTTGGAAATCAACGTCTCAATTGTATATAAGCCATATTCAAGCACTATAATGGCATTTTTCAAATTCAATGGTTGTACTTCAAAGTATTTTTTTGTTTATCACTTTTTTTCAGCTTCCTTCAAGGTTTAACGATAATACATAACGATGATAGGTTAGGGACAAGCTGGTCTCTGTAGGCTAGGGGTTTGAAATTAAAAGAGATATATCTATCTCAGGTTAGGTAAAGCATGGAGGCATTTAGGAATTTTCGAAGGATTTTGGATTGCAAGGATCAGATAGGGAAGGATTTTGAAGGTTTAGTGGTCCCCAAAGATCAATATTATGTTTCCAAAAAAATTGTATTAAATTGTATCTCAGTAAACTAAATGGGATTCCTACGAAAACTTAATTTAACCTTTAAAATGTAATTTAAATAGTACATTTGAAATATAAAATAGAAATAAACCGAATAAAATAGGAACCGTTGTTATTTCTGTAGTTTTTTAATACATAAATAGCAATCACGTTTTCATTATATTTACATTAAATTTTCGGTTATCTGTACTTAAAATTAAAAAAAACAAATAAACTAATTTTGATATATGTTTTTTTCATTTATGCCGATGATTAAATATAATAATGAATAGACGTTATAAAATAAACACTTTTTCTTGCTAATTGTACTTTTCGTTACGATAAACTAACACTTCTAAAGCGATAAACTCTAAATCGGTCAGACAGAAATTTTTTAAACATAAATGGCACATCATTCTAATCGCACCTGTGCGAAGAAGGAGCGGGTCCGATAGTAATATATAAAATATAATAGCGTTGTATTGAAGTGAAAGAGAATAATTCGATTATTAATAAAATTATAGGATATATAAATAAATTCATATTTTATCAAGGTCAACCCCCAAAATTTATATTTCACCTAATACATCCAAATGTCTCTCCTGAGATTGTTTTAACAATGAAGCAAGTTATCCCATTTAATTTACAAATCATTAATGGCGCCTTTGCCGCCCTAATCTGGCCCTTTGTAGGGCGTAGGGAAATGCAGGTTTAGAGGGCTCACACGACCCCCACTTCCGTCCCAGCCCTCTCAATTAAGCCCTTAATAGGAGTAATCATGGGGCTATTCATGTTTTCGGGGCTAGTTTTAACCTCGGTTCAACTCTAGAGGAAAACTTAGCGATAATTTAGTCGATCATGAACGGTATACATTTGTTTTAACGGTACATTCGTTTAATACAAGATCCAAACTCACTGTAACCTCTATTTTCCTTGTCATCGAACATCATTCCTTAAAAATGTCTCTACGTTGCATGTCACTTCGTTATGGAATTCCATATCGCTATACGCAAAACGTCTTTATTCTCATTTAAAAACAAATTATTCCTTTATCTCCTCAGCCATCAATCTTTCGAATAATTGTAAACAAAAAGTAAGAATAATGGTCATATTATTTCAATAAAAATCAGTAAATAGAGCAGAGAAAAACAATTATTTACTACATCTTATTATGCATTGTATTCAAACATTTATGTATTTTAAGTTACACTTTTCACAAGCATTGTAAATTTATTTTAATTAGCCCTGTATATATGAATATGTAAAAATTTTATTTTTTGTCTAGTTTGTTTTATTTGTTTGTCTAAAGTATTATTATTAGAAGCTACCTGTTAATTTATTACTATCATTCATAATGTTGTTTTTTGTTTATTTTATTTTTTTATTACTCTAAGATACTAAAGTTCCAATTTGATTTATCTGTAAAATTATTCTAAAGGGACTTGTCCCAAAATAAATAAAGAATTTATTATTATTATAATATTACATTCTAAAATGAGGACCACTACAAATATGTAAACAAAAACTTTTTTTTTGTAATATATATATATATATATATATATATATATATATTACTATCGTTTTATTTCCTTCTTTTATAAATAATGTAAGTAGTAGTCATATGTCGTAAATCTTACTTTTATAAACGATGTAAGTACATCTTTAAGTATGTTTTTTGTTTCTACGTCAGATACAAGACTCAGTTTTTGTACTTTATTATTATTCTAAGGGGGCTGAAGATCCCAGAACAAAATTTACTTTTCTTTCTTTCAGTTGTTTGCATATGTTTCACCGCCACGTAATGGGATATTCATTCATTTTTACTTCCACTTGCCTATATATAAAATACCTAGTAAGGAAAAATAGTGCTATAGTAAAAATTATGTAATTAGACTTTTAGGGTTCCCATAGTCAACATAATAATTCCCACAAAAATACCTCGGTGAGCAGTTAATAAGTCAAGCCCGGAAAGTAGTATGAAACTTAAATTTACATTTAAGGCTGTTATATACCTGGGATGTTACAAAAACATTTTCACTAAATTAAACTAAACGAGCTACTTTATACTATGCATTTCACACTTGTTCAAGAGTTTATTAAAAACGATTTTGTTTAAACTCACTACACCTTCGCTCAAAGAAATGTGCTTAAATATCTTGGAATATTTTATACTCTTTTGAAATAGTTACTGGGTTTAAAACGCCAAATTTTAAAAACTTTCATTCTTTGAAGTATGTTATATTTTGTAGATTTGAAATAGTTAACCGTTACTAGGTGTTATCATTAATTAAAAGTTGGTAAGTATGTTTAGCCTCGTTGTGCAAGGATAAATGTAAAAACAATATTTGCTCAGATTTTAATCATAACAATTTAATCAAAATTAATAAATACAAACAAAAATTATATGAAAATTAACAAAAAGGGATTTTACAAATTTAGGATTAATTAAAGGCTAACTGATAGATAAAACTAAACATAAAAATGATTATTCACTGACAATTAAGAGCTCATACACAAAACAATGTTAACTAATCAGGCCTGCGATCTAACACCGTTCCGGACTCACTCGCTGTGTGTAACCTTCCTTCATAAAAAAACATATGGTTTTTAGTAAGTAATACTCACGCAGTTATTTATCGATAAATAAGCTACATATGTATTAATTCTATTAGCTAAAGTAGAAAACTACACAACACATTTTTACAGATTTTTTTTTTCGTCCTTTAGAAGAATATAATATGTACGTATAATATACCGTTAGAAAGCTAAATATTTCAGACAAAAAAAAAAAAAGCTTTAAAAATAAATGGGAAGTGATGAGAAAAATGCATGTACGTTAGTGATAGTTTTATATAATAAAACTCTATTGGAAATCATAAAACACAGAAAAAATCTATCCCTAAAATTTCAATGTAATTAATAAGGATATTTTTAAACTCTACTTTCATATAAAAGTTTTTAAATTTTTTTAAAAAAAGGAGGTAAATAAAAGTCGTGATTTTTTTGACCAATTTTTTTTTATTGCATTGAATTTTTAAACAATATTTTTCAATTTGTTTTGTTATTTCTGCCCAACCTATACGCCTAAAAGGATAAGTATATTGATAAAAGAAAATGTTCTTACATATATACATAAAAATAAACTGAGAAATAAACATATATACATATGGAAATACTGTTGCCTCCGAGGTAGCTATAACCTTACTCGTAGGATACCACTTCAACTACCCTCCTCAGAATTTACTGTCATACCTTGTCCTCAATGGCCGTTTCTGTAATATTTGTCCTCCTCGTATTTTATTTTAGGAAACGGTATCTCTCCCTATGTTTAATACCATATTTTCCCACAGAAGAAACAACCACAGTTATATATTGTTTTAAAAATTATCAGGATATACGTTTAAACACGTGCAGAAATTTAAGTATTTATATGTTTATTAATACAATTATACACCCGAGATGTTACAGCAACCTTTTCATCAAAATCAGGTAAACAGAAGAGCCACATTATACTAGGGGTGGGCATAATCGAATGACGATTATCAGATCATTCGATTATTTCAATCATTCGAATTAATCGATTATCGGATTAATGGGTTTGGAGAAACGAATGATCATTCGAACTGAATTTTGTAACGATAATGGAGGGATTAATAAGGGGGTGGCACTGAATGACCTTTTTTTTTTTTTTTTTTTTTTTTTTTTGCTGACATAAATTATAGCTCAGCAATCGTAGAGAGGGGAATTGTCTTTCACAATGCATATTAATCATTGGATCATTCGATTATTTAAATCATCGAAGTGCGAACATTCGATTATGACGATCATCCGAATATGCCCACCCCTACTTTATACCTTGCATTTTGCACCTATTTACAATTTTCTCAAAAAACCTCCAACGGTTTTGATTAAACTGGCTATATCGTTGTAAAATTGGACGGGTTTTAATATGATGTAGGTTTCATTCCGATTGAAATAGTCTGACAGGGTATAAATGCCGATATTTCAATATTTCTTCCTCTAAAGTTCCTTTAATTTTGTAGTTTTTATGAAATTGGGCATATCATCTGATTAGCATTTCTAAAAAATCTGGTGCGAGCAACACACGACTTTCACTTACCTCTGTTTTTAAAATCGATGAAAGAATTTTCAAATACATTTAGAGAGAAAAATACGTGAAATGATTAAGGAATTAATCAAATTAAATTTCTATAGAAACATGTGTTTCATTAAAAAATCTATTATATTATTATCTAAAATAATCAGTTAGTTTTATGTTCATTTCATCACTCTCTATTAACTTTTAAAAGCTTGAGTATGAGATGATAATTTTTCTAAAATCTTTAGCTTTCCAACGGTATGTCATACATGTATAGTACTGCTCTTAAGTTCAAAAACGAAAAATTGCATTAAAAAAATATTTTTTCTGTTTTCTCCTTTAGTTGGGTATCGAATTTATTCAATTTATATATTTACCAGTTTTTCATCAGCGTTAACAAGATAATCTAGTTATTATTATTGAATCTACAAAATTAAAGGTACTTTAGGGGAAGACAATTTAAAATATCGGCATTTAAGCCCCGTCAGACCATTTTTATCTAAATAAAACTTACATGATATTAAAGCCCATTAAATTTTACATCGATATAGCGAGTTTAATCAAAATCGTCGGAACCGTTTTTGAGAAAATCGAAAAAAGGTGCTAAATGCATGGTATAAAGTGCCTCTTCTGGTAGGCTCATTTAGATGAAAAAAGTTTTGTCACGTCTCGGGCGTATAGTTGTCTTAACTATGAAATTTCAGTTTCATAGGACTTACCGTTTCCGCCCGGGAGTTACCACACACACACACACAGACACACACACACACAGACACACACACACAGACCTTTTTGCGGGACTTGGTTATTTGGACTCAGGGGATCCTAAAACGTGTATTTCCGTTGAAAACTGGAAATCGAAAATTTCCACGATCGCAATACTTCCCCTTACTATATATAGTAAGTGAAAGTAATAAATTAAATTAAATTTCTATAGAAACATGTGTTTGATTCAAAAATCTATTATATTATTATCTAAAATAATCAGTTAGTTTTATGTTCATTTCATCACTCTCTATTAACTTTTAAAAGCTTGTGTATGAGATGATAATTTTTCTAAAATCTTTAGCTTTCCAACGGTATATCATACATGTATATTACTGCTCTCATGTTCAAAAACGAAAAATTGCATTAAAAAAATATTTTTTCTGTTTTCTCCTTTAGTTGGGTATCGAATTTATTCAATTTATATATTTACCAGTTTTTCATCAGCGTTAACAAGATAATCTAGTTATTATTATTGAATCTACAAAATTAAAGGTACTTTAGGGGAAGACAATTTAAAATATCGGCATTTAAGCCCTGTCAGACCATTTTTATCTAAATAAAACCTACATGATATTAAAGCCCATTAAATTTTACATCGATATAGCGAGTTTAATCAAAATCGTCGGAACCGTTTTTGAGAAAATCGAAAAAAGGTGCAAAATGCATGGTATAAAGTGCCTCTTCTGGTAGGCTCATTTAGATGAAAAAAGTTTTGTCACGTCTCGGGCGTATAGTTGTCTTAAATATGAAATTTCAGTTTCATAGGACTCACCGTTTCCGCCCGGGAGTAACCACACACACACACACACAGACACACACACACACACACACACACAGACCTTTTTGCGGGACTTGGTTATTTGGACTCAGGGGACCCTAAAACGTGTATTTCCGTTGAAAACTGGAATTCGAAAATTTTCACGATCGCAATACTCCCCCTTACTATATATAGTAAGTGAAAGTAAAAATAGTTAAATATATAAGTTCAACGAATTCGATATCCAACTAAAAGAGATAACTGCAAAAATATTTTTGTTAATGCAATTTTTTGTTTTTGAACTGAAGAACAGTGATATACATGTTTAACATACCGTCGGAATGCTAGAGATAGTAGAAAAAATATAATCTTATACATACTGTTGTAAAAGTTAATAAAGAGTGATGAAAAGCCGATAAAAGAAATTTATTGTAGTAGATAATAATATAATAGATTATTTAATAAAACGCATGATTCTTTTAAAACTCAATTAAAATAATTCTTTAACAATTTATTTTCGTTTCTAAATTTGTTAAAGAAATCTCAAATCGATTTAAATAACGAAGGTAAGTGATAGTAGTGTGTAGCGCGCACTAGAGTTTTTGGTTTTCTGAACATAAAACAGCAACATAGATGTATAAGATAGCGTTGGAAAGCTAAATATTTTTTTAAAAAATATTATCTTATATACAAAGTTGTAAAAGGTAAGGTAAAGTGACTAATAAAGCCTAAACTTATTACTGATTATTATACATAACAATATAGTATTGCTATATTATTTAATATAAATCAAATGTTTCCAACGAAACTGAAAAAAAACTTTTGATCTAAATTAACTTATAAATTTGTAAATATAAATTTATTTAATTGTTCTTAAATTGATTTTAACAGCCAAGGTGGATGAAAGTCGTTTTTTCCCGGCACCAGATTTTTTTTTTTTTTTTTTTACAATAAATGAATCTGATTTTCGTAAACCAATATTAATACTGTACTGAATATAGTTACAAATGTTTTTTATTTTACTTATTTATTATTATTTTTTAGAAGAATTGTTAATGAGTGGATTTGATGGTCATTATTATAATTAAACTCACAGTTTTGGCTATCCTCTTAATCTGCCTGCTTCCTTTCCACCAGGTGATGACTGCCACTGGGCGGGACCCGGTCGCCTTGCATTTTATCTCGTACCTCTTGTCAGCTGATATGTGTCTCTCTTTTTTCAGGATTTCAACGGAGATGGGTTTTACTGAAAAATATAAAAAAAATATTTTTATAACATTTAAAAACAATGTCTATAATTTCAATGTTGATTTTTATAAATACTCTGAGAAGAACGTGACTAAGTTCCTTAAAGACCCCCTCCCCCCAAAAAAAAGATAAATAAATAAATAAAATATTAAGAGGTTTTATAAGAAATGGAAAATTACAGTAAGCAAATATAAAACTAAAACAATATTATTTAGAAAGGGAAAACCTCATTCTATCCCAAACTTTCTATTCAAAATAAACATATAACTTGTAAAATGGTATCAAATTAAAATGGTCCTCTACCAGGTTATCAGAACTCATCGTCCCAGCTATATCTTCCAATCCCTTCAATTTAAATCATCAATTCAGTCCCGTTCTACCAGATCCCGGCTTTCTGACCACTACCCTCCTCCTCACCGTACTGCTGCCTTTGACAAGTCCTTTCTAGCCAAAGCAACCTCTCTTTGGAATTCTATCCCTCCTGAGATCCGTCATGTAAGATCGACTTCCTCCTTCAAATCGCTCCTTTTCAACCACCTTCTCCTTACCCAATCAAAAAGACAATAACTTCCAACAGATGCTATAAATTCCAATTATTATTAATGTATTTTTTTGTGTGTGTTTATATTACTTAAATTATCACTGATGAATTAGCTATTTCTGGTTTTTTTTTATTGTTTTTTTTTTTTTATTTATTTTTTTTTTTATTTCATTCTGTAAGTCTGACTTGTAAAGATGTATATATATTACAACCTCTATTATTTTTCTAGTTTAGTAATTTTTCATTCTAAGTCATGACTACACTGTTCCGGTCATCAATTATGTATTTTATTTTATTCTTAAGGGACTTTAGTCACAGGATTATAAAGAAGTTTTTTCATTTCAAATATCCCAGACTAATCATGAATAAAAGACTCACTTTTACTAAGTACAAAAATTATGGGTAACAAAGCCAACACATATCAAATAAATTATTGTTACATCAGGTTTTCCTACGACCAATTCTTACTTTTCCATGCCAAATATTCAACTATAAGGATAAATCAATACAAAATGCATGGTTCCGATTGGAAAATCATGGTTTGGAGAAAACCATATAAACAATTTATTGTCATAGTAACACACTTTGAGAGATCAGCGATGGTTAAGACTGTTTTAATTTGATAAGCACGGATTCTTGGACAGAATCATTGAAAAATTAATGTAATTTTTCAATATGAAAGCTAAAATTAAATGTAGAAGAAAAATTACAAACATATTAAATTTTCAACATAAGCGCAACCATGACTCAGGGCATATTTATGTTATCTATTCAGATTTAGTTCTAGCATATTTTTTTAAAAGATCTCCAGATCCCTCTTTTATGATTTATATTAATTTTAATTAACTATTTGTTGGTCCCTCTTCTAAGGAAAATCAGGTAATACGATATTCGAAATGAAAATGAACTCAGGGAACTGTTAGTGCTTGAGTGGGACAATATTTAAATACGAACAACTAATTAATTAATTAAAATAATTTCTTAGGCTAAAATGTATAAATATAAAAGAAGGTTTACCGAATTGACGTTTATATATGATTAATGCATTAATATAAATCGGGAAACACGTAATTCCGTAAACGTTTGACACTTCTATTTTTATTTTTTTCGTGGATGAATGTTCAAAACGTTAAAAATAAATTTTGTTGTCGTGATTTTTAGTTTTAGCTATTTTATACATTCCTCCTAACAACAACCGTTTAAGAACAGAAATAATAAGGTAAAATCAAGTAAATTACAGATTGATAGTGAATTCCGAATACTTTTGACACTTACTGTATGTATGTATGTATATATATATATATATATATATATATATATATATATATATATATATATATATATATATATATATATATATATATATATATATATATATATATATATATATATATATATACATACATACATACTTATATATATATATATATATATATATATATATATTAACATAAGTTTCCTAATGTTCTTAGGTTTCAGTTAATAAATACAAATTTTTATTTATGTAACGTTTCGAGAATTTATTGTTCTCATGTCCATGCCTTAACAGTGGAAAAACAGAACATAAAAAATTGTATACAATAATTTATAGATGATGTTATTGTTAAAGAGATACAAAAGAGGGCATTGAACAATAAATAGATATACAGTAGTTAAATAGATATTTCAAATAGAATTTACGTTAAAGATATTATTAGAAATTTACTTACAATTTGAGATAAAATAGTGTCTTATATAGAGCTGTGTGTAAACTATAAACTTTGAAAAAAACTTAAGCAATGAAGCTGGAAATAGTTCAGGTATGGAGGAGTTTCCAAATTTATGACGTCAGGAGTCCGGGGTTTTCTCCTTTTGTTTATTTTTTTTTTTAATAGCTTATTATTATTATTATTTAGACGCATTGTTAATATGTCCTTAATAAATTTGAGTAACATAAATTAAGGTTTTGGACGTCAGATTTTTTATTTATATCGCGAATTATATATTTTTGTATGGTAATCATTTCGTTTGAAGCTGTTTTTTTTTTTAATTTATAATTTTGGGTGAATGGAATTTGAATGTATGTCACGTTTTTTTGAAATGAGTGGTGAAGGCAGTTTGATCTGGTGTATTAGGGTGTTTTGTAATGAAGAACAGCTATATTTGTGTTGATACACTCTCCTTTATAAATACTGTTCTGATGTTCCAAAATAAGACTTTCCGCATTTATCCTCACAAGGAATTGTTTATTTATTGATTGAAACCTAATACCAGTAGAAAACTTGAATTATTAACAGTCGAGAACTAATAAAACTGAATAGTTCAGGTATGGAGAATTTTCCATATTTATGACTTCAGGAGTCTGGGGTTTTCTCCTTTTGTTTATTTCTTTTCATTTTATTTTGTATTTATTATTATTATTTATGTAGACTCCTGACGTCATAAATATGGAAAATCTTCCATACCTGAACTATCACTTTGTATCTTTGCTCCAGTTCTTCAAAGTTTGTGGTCTACACATATGTCTATTTAAGACCCTATTTTCTCTAATATTGTAAGTAAATTTCAAATAATATCTTTAATTTAAATTATAATTGAAATATCTATTTACCTACTGTATGTCTATTCATTGTTCCATGTACTCTTTTCTATATATCTAACAATAACATCATATATTAATTATTGTATAACAATATCAATGTTCTGTTAATTGATATTAATGTTCTGTTTTTTTTTTCCACTGCTAAGGCATGATTATGAGAACAATAAAATATGAGAAACGTTGCAAAAATAAAATTGTTTATTAATTTACTGAAACCTAATACCAGTATAAAACTTAAATTATTAACAGTCGAGAACGAATCAAACTGAATAGTTCAGGGATGGAGGATTTTCCATATTTATGAATTCAGGAGTCTGGGGTTTTCTCCTTTTGTTTCTTTCTTTTCATTTTATTTTTTATTTATTATTATTATTATTTATATAGACTCCTGACGTCATAAATATGGAAAATCTTCCATTCCTGAACTATCACTTAGTATCTTTGCTTCAGTTCTTCAAAGTTTGTGGTCTACACATATGTCTATTTAAGACACTATTTTGTCTAATATTGTAAGTAAATTTCTAATAATATCTTTAATGTAAATTATAATTGAAATATCTATTTACCTACTGTATGTCTATTCATTGTTCCATGTACTCTTTCTATATCTCTAACAATAACATCATATATTAATTATTGTATAACAATATTAATGTTCTGTTAATTGATATTAATGTTCTGTTTTTTTTTTGCTTTTTTTTCACTGTTAAGGCATGATTATGAGAACAATAAATTCTAGAAACGTTGCAAAAATAAAATTGTTTATTAATTTACTGAAACCTAAGAACAGTAGAAACTTAAATTATCAATTGTCGAGAACTGATAAAACAATACATATATATATATTTTTATTTTTTAATATTATTATTTTTTTTAATTTTACTAATTTACATTTTCTACTTACAGTTCAAATCGAGCGTGACGTATTTGGTGGCTGGAGGGACGAGGTTGGTGTTTGAGGCCTGGCAGACGAGCCTAGCGCTGAGGTGCTCCCTGCTTACCCTCGGGAAGGAAAGGTGGTTCACTGTGAGTCCGTCCTGCCGTTGCTCGTAGGAGTCGTCGATCATGGCGTTCTCCAGGTACCAGGTCACCCTAGGCCGAGGTCGTCCTGTCAAGAAAAGCAACAATTAAAGTCGTACTATTTACTTGTAAATTAATGAAGGGAGGAATCTTCAGCACTAATCAGTGTGAAAATGAAAGTTGATAAAACAAAAATTATGAAGAAAGGGAGAAGAGAGAACTGAACTGAACGGATCATCAGACTGGGAGTAGACATAATCGAATAGTTGAAGCACTTTAAAGATGTAGGCGCGCACCTAAATGAACAGGGCTGGGTAGAACAAGACACAAAGGAATTATTAAAGTCAGCTGGAAGGTGCTTAGGATGGATCCCTCTCTACAAGGAATCAATAATATTTTGGTGAGTAAAAACAAAAACAATGTTTTTTTGATACTTATCATCATATCATTTTTATCCTAATATTATATTTAATCATTTTGTAAATATAACGCCTCCCTGTGAGAATCAGTGTTTGTTAGGCATTCCTTCGCAAAAATGACACTGTTACAAAATTCAGGTCTATTGGCGGAACTATGGGAAACGCAAATTTACAGACACCGAAACCACGCGTTTGATACGCGAAATTGAAGCCTAAATGATCGGACTCAGAGGAGGTGGTTTTTTAAATTTCAAAGTGGCGATACAGACATACAAAGGTAGTCCGGCTTGTTTGGTATTTTGAAGGAGTAGTTCACTATGAGTTTGTGAAAGATGGAAGTTATGTAGATTTAGTACTCTATTCAAAACAGCTGCAACTGATATACGAAGTTTTGAGAGCTGATAATTCAAAGATAATTCTGGTGTTAGAGTATGGACTACCCATCATCAATAATATTGGGGTGAGTAAAAACAAAAACTTCTAATCGGAAGAATGTTTTGTTCCAGCAACGCCCGGCCTAACATCCCTCGATCTACAAAGCAGTAGCATGCTGAGATGGATCTTACACCGTCAGACTACTACCTTTTTAGTGCTATGTCTCACTCCCTAAAGTAGAAAACTGGAGGAAGTCAAAATTCGGGTAGACAACTATTTCAGTTCAAAACCCAAAGCTTGTTATCGGCAGGGAATTGAACAGCTGGCTTCTAGATGGCAACAAACCATTGAGCATAAGGGACTGTACTTAGACGCCTAAAACTTATTTGAGGTAAATAAAAAATCATGAAAATTTTAATATTTAAAACGGTCATGTTTTTTTTTACTCACCCAAATATATAAGATCAGTAAACCAACTTTAGGCTATATGAATGCTATATTTGAGGAAAGTGCAGGCAAATGCGAAGCAAGGACCAACTCGACCTAAGAATATTCGAAGAACTTATTCAAGAAAATGGGCTGAGATGGTTCGGCTATGTCTCGAGTATGTCAGATTATAGGATCAGCAAGGGTAAGACACATTAGGATCCAATGTTGTCAAATCAAATTGTTCTTGAGTATGGAAATAAGATTTAAACAACAATAATTTTGATTCTAATCTTCGGGAAGTTAGAGTCTATTCAAGAAAAAAAAAATGCTGATAAATATGCCCATCATCGGCCGGAAGTAACAAATGGAAGGAGGGAGGCACCTCAAATTATTGTCCCAACCAAAGGGTCTCTGATCAAAGTCTCAGCAATCATTGCACTTCTTCTGTCACCGGGAAATGACACCATTTTATTTAATTGCCAATTTGTTTCCATGCCCTCAGCTCTTTGATTATTCACTCCGAAAAGTTCCACGGAGTTGCCAGCTTCAATTTTATGTATTCTTCTACTTTGGAAACCTTTCACAATAAGCAACTCATTATCAAAAGGCTTTTGCGCCTCTTCAACTCTGATGCCTTGTTTATATTGGAAACGATTTTCTAAGTGGGTGAAGAGCGGTGGGTTATTTGAGAGGGTAGAGCCGAGAGGTTCGCCTACAGGTTAAAGAATTATTTAAAAAAAAAAAAAAAAAAGATACCCTACTAATCAATTGTTTATGTACTGCAGCTACAGTGGTACCCATGGTTCGCAGCTAAGTAGAGTAAGGTGGCCCATTTCAGGCAGTTCAGTAATTAATTTAGAATAGAATAGAAAATAATTTTTATTTTCGGACTGAGTCCTTTAAGAATAACAGGTTTGTACAGTTGAAATATACAACAGACAGAAGGAACATAATTAATTACTATTTACAATTATGGGTGAATATATGTATATATATATTAAATATAGCTATATTATTAGAAAATATTGTGTTAAACAAAATTAAAAATAAATTAATACATAATAGTTAAAATATGGACAATGAAAAAATATTTCTCCTCTTTTAAAACATGATGTCAAGAATACAAATTTCACAATTTTCAACCGTATTTTTGGGATAATTAAAGGTATTGTAAAAGTTGAACTTTGAATGAGGAGAGAGATGTAGCAAAGCGGATAGGAGTAGGTAGAGAATTCTAGAAAGTAGAGGAGCGGACAAAGAAGGAACGATCAAAAGTTGTAGTCCTACGGGTCAGAATGGCACGATTTAGTTTTAAGGGAGTAGACTAAAGATTTAAATTGTAGGAGACTGTGGATGAAGAGAGGATGCTGGGAGTTAATGGCACAGCAAATGTATGATCCTAGGAAATATTCTCTGCGAATTCGGGGAAGGAGCAACATTAACTCACCGTAAAAATGAGTCACATGAGACCTCATTGCAGTACTGAGGACAAGTCTTAAAAATATGTTTATGATTCGTTTTAGCCTATCCTCGAGCACAGTTGATAGGCCACTATATACTAAGCAGCAAAAGTCAAAGTCGAGGAAAATAAGTACGGTCAGAAGGAGCTTACGAGTGGATATTGGAAGAACATGGAAAATTTTGAGGGTACTTATTGTTCTTCGGAAATTTTGGCAATATTGGGTTCTCAGAGAAAGGTTTCGGTCAAATGTAATACCCAGGTTTTTGACAAAGGAAGTGATGGAGATTTGGTGATCATTTAGGGTAAGACCCGGAAATGTGTTATTGGATCTGAGGAGAGAATTGGAACCTATTAGAATGGCTTCAGTTTTCACAGGATTTAGCATTAGTTTATTGAGTGTTGCCCAGGCACAGATTCTATCAAGGTCTTCCTGTATGAGCGGGTCCACTAGTTTAATATACAAAGTAATTTAAAGAAATGGAGAGCAAAGAAAAGCTGATCAATTTCAGCTATTGCTTTGGACAACAATTTCTATTTTTAGATTATTTAATACATAATAAATGTTTCCATCGAAACTCAATGCAATTCTTTGAACATTTTTCAGCTTTAACTATATTTAAAGGTTATTATATTGATTTTGGAAACTGAGGTAAGTGGAAGTCGTGTGTTCCGTGCACCGCAAGTATATTTTAGATATTAGGAATTCACGTATTGGTCGACATCGAATCCTTATCTAAATCAACATTTTCGACAACCCTCGGCCAGGGAAAATCTTTTGTATATGGGATATTTCTCTCCAACTGTGAAATGAAAAAGAGGGGGCGAATGATGTTTGATAAATGAATGGGGAAAGAGGGGCTTAATGAGGTGGCAATGACAAGGGGATTGATTTATCAATCAACCTTTTCGGATTTTATCCAGGGCAGCCGGTGCTAAACAGTTGCCACCGGTTTTGTTTGCATTTTTTATTATTATTTTTTTTTTATTCTTCAGAAATAAAAACAAAAAAATAACTCCTTGAAACTGAAAAGTTTTCGAGATTCAATTAAAACAACAAATGAATACGAGAGGAAATTTCTTTTACAATGAGAAAACAATACCTCGATCCGGTTCTGAACGAATAAAAAGTTTATTGAATGAAATATAATTATAAAAATCTAGTGTGCACAACACACGACTTTCACTTACTTCGGTTTTTAAAATTGATTTAGGAAATAATGCTGAGATGTAAATAAATTGTTAAATAATTAATTGAATTGAGTATCCATAAAAACATGTGTTTTAGTAAATGATTTATTATATTATTATCCACAACGATCAGTTAGTTTTATCAGCTTTTCATCAAGATTCCGTCAACTTTAAAGGTTATGTATAAGATATTTTTTCTAAATCTTTAGCTTAAGTTCGAAAACACAAAAATTGCCTTAAAAAATATTTTTGTTCTTTTCACCTTTAGTTAGAATTCGTTCAACCTATATATTTATCCGTTTTTTTTAATCAATATTAATAAAATGATTTGGTTATTCTTTTATAATCTTCCTACTTAAAGGTACTTCAGGGGTAGAAAATTTTAAAAAATGTCATTTTAGCCTTATAAGACTATATCAATAAGAATAAAACCTAAATTTTCTAAAAACCCACTGAATTTCACATCGATATAGCGAGCTTAATCGAAATCGTCACAGCCGTTTTTAAGAAAATTGTAAAAATATACAAAATGCAAAACCGGTAGCATTACCGGTCAGCAGATTTCCCCTCTGGCGTATAGCTGCCTTAAATATAAAATTTCATTTTCCTTCAACTTTTCGTTTTCGTGCTTGACTTACCATACACACACACAGACACATAGAACTTATGTGGTACTTGGTTATTTAGTTATACTTAGAGGGCCCTAAACCGTGTTCTTCCGTTGAAAACTGGAATTCGAAAATTTCCACGATCACAATAATTTCCCTTACTATATACTTGATATATAGGTAAGTGAAGGAATATTAAAATATTTATCAAACATAATTATGTAATATCATATTAATTGTTTTCATAGTGACAGGGCACCACAATCATGATATTAAAATATATTGAATTATTTTTATAGAAATTATGATTATCAATGTAATAACTTATGAGTTATAAATAGGTTTAGATTTTATTGCTGACATAATGATATTAAACTTAAAGAACCCGAATGTTAGATGCTGTTACTTATTCAACTCTTTAACGATTTACTCAAAAAACGGCTCTATTCATTTTGATTAAACTCACTTTATCGATGTAAAATCTAATAGGCATTAATATGATATAAATTTCATTCCGATTGAAATAGTCAGACAGGGCTTTAATCGCGAATATTTGTATTATCTTCCTATAAAGTACCTTTAATTTTGTAAATTCCCAAAAAAATAACCATAACATCTAATTAGAATTGATAAAGAACGGCTAAATAGACAAATTGAACAAATTTGATAAGCAAATAAAGGATACTTTTAATATGCAATTTTTCGTTTCTTTATAATAAGAACAGTAAGTAATAAAGACGTATAATATACCGTTGAAAAGAGATGGTTTAATTGGTTTGTGTCACATGAAATGTCCGTTTTTAAGGTAAAGGATTTTTATTAAAAATACGATATCAAAACAAGATAATTTTATTCGGAGTATTTACCCTCTTTTTCAACACATTTTTCCTAACGTGAAGTCTACTTTTTTATCCTCGAACTGAAAAACTCTGAGCTTTGAAGTGAAACAAAATCTGAAAACGCACTTTTCACTTGATCATCAATTTCAAAAAGTTTTCCTTTGACGAAGTTGTCTAAATTCCTGAACAGGTGGTAATCTGTTGGAGACAAGTCGGGAGAATATGGTGGGAACGGAAGAGCTTCGTAGCCCAGTTATTTCAATTTTTGTACGGTATGTTTTGAAACATGGGGTCTTGCTGCCGCTCAGTGAGATCATGAGGTACCCATCTATCGAGCTTCTTTACTTTCCCAATACACTTTAAATGTCTGGAAACGGTAGATGCACTTGCATTTAGTTGTGCTGAGAGTCCTTTAACTGTTTGGTAGGGGTTTCCTTCTACTGTATGTTTGAGGACATCGTTGTCTATTACGGACAGCTGAAAACTTAGCAAACCAACGGCGAATGGTCCGTTCATCAACACTCCCTTCCCCAAACGCCTTGCAAATATTTCTAGCGGCCTCAGCTGCTGAATGGTCGAGTTTAAACTCGTACAAAAATATTACTCGAAAATCTCGTGTTTCCATGTTCATATTTGGAGGAATACTAAAAAGTGGGTAATTGATTGGGAAGCTAATGTTTATAATACAAAGGTAGAAGATTAGTGACTGTTTACTTTAAATGTGTAAACATTCGGAAGAAAACAACAGAGACCTGCAAAATCCTTTGTGTATTTCAGAAACTATAAATACGGACATTTCATGTGAAACAACCCAATAAAATGTACTTAAAAAATATATATATATTTTAATTATCAGAAACTACCGAATTCTTGTTACATATATCCTATTCCTAGCATTATAAGTTGATAATGTTGGATAGTTTTTTTTAAATTATTCAGTGATACAGATAAGAATTGTCAAGGAAAGAATTATTCAATCATAAAAGAAAGATTTATATTGGATTTTCCTTTTCCTTTGTGAAACCAGAGGAAAGATGTATTTATAATCACACTTTTATTGAGGAGTCCAATGCTTTGTCAAATCAAGAGGAAAAAAGTTTCGGATAAAATGAGGTAACTCTAGTTGAAACCTTAGAGGATCAGAGAAGAAAAATTGAAACATTTTTGCTGAATACTTATAACTTCTTAAAGGAAAAGAATTTTTAACTTGCGTAATAATTATAATTAGTACATTATCACTTACAAAATTCATGGTTAGTTTAATATTAAAAGTATACAAAAATAAATGCCATTCGTTCATTGTCTTAAGTTGTTTATCAAATTACTTCAGTTAAGCCCATTCTTTACTAATATTAAAACAGGATATTAAAATAAAATCTATATTTAAACCCCGTCCGAATTTTTTTGTGATGATGAATCCTAAATGATATTATAGTCCATCTAACTTTAAATTAATTTAGCAAATTTAAGTAGGTTCGAGAGATGTTTGTTTATTCATCTTATGTTACTTTATGCTACTGTGTGTCCTAGATTTTGATTATCAAGTTTTAATTAGGATATGGATCTTATACGAGTGTCTGACATTGAACAGGCCCAGGACCACCGTTTTACGGCTCTTCCGAAGGATTTTTGACTTTCTTTAAAATATCCTGGGGCTATCTGAAGAGTCTGAACCCGTGACCTAAAGCATAGCCACTCAGGTGATCTCTATATACATAAAAGGTGCTGTAACACCTAGGAACATACAATCCTCAAATATACAACATGTCTTTTTGTTTTTGAGATAGAAGTTCCACGTAAACTCAAATAAACAGACAGACCTTTTTGTGGGGCTTGATTGTTTCGACTCAGAGGAACCTAAAACGTGAAATACCGTTTGAAATTTGAATTATAAAATTTTGACGATCGTAATACGTTCCCTTACAATGTGTATTGAATATATAGGGTATTTCGTAGTTTCCCGTCACTATTTTAGGTATGTGTTAGGTACAAAATAAACAAAAAAGTTCATATAAACATATATCTCGAACTTATTTATCAAACAGGTATCAAAGATTAATGATTTATTATTTATTTACTACATTAATACTGACTGAAAAAAGTTTAAGGTGTTTCACACTTAATAACAGGTTTTAATCATCTAATAAACAAATGAACAATAAGGAATGACAGTAGTTGCTGTGTGTTTTAGTTTAACATCGCTGTATTTATCATCATTTGTCTAGTTCTGTGTGTTTTAGTGTGAGTGAACACTGTGACACAGTTCAATTTATGATTATCATTGGAGTCACCATAAATATATTCTCTTTTGTAGTTCTCATGTTAAGAAATTGTTCACGATATCTTCGAACAGCAGCAGCACCGTTTCTATGCACCTCGCCATAAGTTAAAAGGATGTCTGTTTGTTCTGCAAACGTGAATAAATTTATGGTGTATCCCATGATAATCATAAATGCAATTATATCACAGTATTCACTCACACTAAAACACACAGAACTAGATAAACAGATAAGCAACTACTGTCATTGTTTATCGTTCATTAGTTTATCAGGTTATTAAAACCTGTTATTTAGTATTAAACACGTTTCTTATTGTATTAAATAAATAATAAATCTTTAACCTTCGATATCTGTTTAATAAATGAGTTTGAGATATATGTTAATATGAACTTTTCTTTTTTTTTTTTGTATTTGCGAACACATACCTAAAATAGTGCCGTGCAATTACGAAACATCCTGTATATAGGTATGTGAAAGTGAAAAAACAAACAAAAAACTTATATTGATAAAGTAAGTTCGTACTTTTTAAATAGAAGAACCGTGAGAGTCCGAAACAAAAAGAAAAAAAAATTGCAGATGGAAAAATTTTAGGCACGTAAGAAGTTTTTAAATAAAGAGGAGATAGCGGAAGGGTGGGGGGAGGGAACGGCCTGAATACCTAACCCAACTCATTCACATTTAAACAGTTCCCTTACTCAACACAAATATAATATTCGCTTGTGCTTTTTGGTTAGGAAGAGTGTCCATGGCCGGGGGTATCTGTAAGCCATCTAACCGCCAACTTTATTCCCCAACGTCGGCTTTCCAAGCAACAGTCGGTTGTATCAGAAATTTGTTCAGGGAAACAACACTGAGGCGCTTAAGAAAAATCAACTGTACCAACTAATCATCAGAAACAACGCTACTTGTGATAATTTAATCGAATTCCAGTCAAACAATTTTAAGGTGCATCCATTTTAACAAGGAGCTTCAAGGAGGATGTCGACGTCGAGGAGGAAGCAAGGATAGCAAAAATATAGTCAAATGGATATAGTTCTTAAAATAGTTCTTGACTCCCTGGGAATCAAACACCAGCACATCTACCCATAGCGGTTATTATAGGGGTGATGTAAGGGGCATGCATGTACATACGTTTGTAGCGGATGCTTTACATGCTCGCTCACAGATAGCGCTAGTTGCGGCTACTTGGGTCACCGGCCGAAAATGTGAAGACGTACTATTTAATTATATTGTACCCTTTAACACATTAACACCATTGTAAATATATGTATTTATGTAACTGATTTATAAAAATAAATGAACCATTCAAGGTAATTTGACCTAGTGCCAAGACCCTAGTCTGGAGGAAAAGCCCTCACCGTCAATTATTGACATGGATGACTAACATCTCCAAGATTCAGCTTAGCTCTTCATATCACCAACCTGCTTCTACCAGGTGGTATCTCCCTAGTTCAGAGTATTTCTGCCATTGTAAATAAATGTGGTATATCATTATTTAGCATCCTTTAAATACCTTCTCTCCTTTTTCCTTCCTACACCCCCCTCCCTCATAGGATGGGGTGCATGGCTTCTACCCATGTGCACATATGAAGACTCCTAATCAACACTGCTGTTGTGCTACTACCACACGGGGTGTATCCTTCCTAGCCGGTCCCCTCTGCTAATTGGTAGGTGCGGGTTCACCCCTATCTGGTGCTGCAGTACAAGCTTCTACCACGGCGAGCACCACCTCATATTTTACGATGCCTTCTGATAACCTTTTGTGTTCGTTACAATAACCATACTTCGACAAGTGGTGACCCCGACGTGATTAAAATCCTGAATTGATCATTAGTCAGATGATATTTATAATGCATACTTCGACACGTTAATTATTTTTATTTATATTTTATGAATTTTGAATTAATTTTAATATAATTTGGTATATACTTAGATATATATATATATATATATATATATATATATATATATTATATATATATATATATATATATATATTTTTTTTTTTTTTTTTTTTAAGAGTTTTAATATTGAGGTATTGTTTTATTAAGTGGTATGTGTTTTAATATCTTGTTGTTTTATGATTTATATATATATATATATATATATATAATCATAAAACAACAAGATATTAAACACATACCACTTCATAAAACAATACCTCAATATTAAACTCTTAAAAAAAAAAAAAAAAAAAAAATAATATATATATATATATTGTATATATATATATATATATATATATATATATATATATATATATATATATATATATATAGAGAGAGAGAGAGAGAGAGAGAGAGAGAGAGATAGATATGGATAGAGAGAGAAGGCCTGGAATGTGGACGTCTTATCATAAGGAGTTTTTAGGGGATAATTCTTGGACTCATTTTACATTTGTATTCCATTTTTCAGGACCTCCTGATCAACACATAAATTATACTACATTAGTGTAATGATAGTGCAGAATAGTGAAAAACACTTACCAGACGATACTTCGCACACAAGGTTGACATCGGTACCCTCGTTGTAAGGTTCGAGAAACTTGGTCTTGTCCCTCCTCTTCCCATCATATATCACGGGGACGTCCGGGGGCACTGAAACACACAGGGTGGATTAATATCCCCTACATTAATTACACATTTAAAGCTATAAATTATCAAGCTCAAACATTATCTATAAATATTATCTTTAATTAATTACTTATGCTAACCCAGAGCGTCGCAACAACCGCTACCGAATTTCCTGAACCCGGGGCTAAAAACTGCTCAACTCGTCTCTCAACAAATATCAATTAATTTTATCAGGTTTAATTTCGGAGGTTCTTATACATAATAGCTAATTAACTTGCTTAAAAATCTGGTGCACGTAACACAACATTCACTTACCTTCCTTCTTGAAATCCAGTGTTTATTATTTCATTTTTTAAAATTAATTGATTTATACAACTATGTAATATATAAAATAAATCTAGCAAATGTGAACAGTGATTATGGGCTTGATATAGGCGAGTGACGAAACTACCTAGTGAAAGTCAGGAGGTCTCGAGGCCATCGTCTTTTCAACCGCCACGGAGGATTGTCAGAAATAATAGCAGATAAGAGGATACGAACAAGTTGGTTCGAGAACACTAGTAGTTTAGAATTAAAGGAGATATACCTATTTCGGGATGGGTCTGCAACTAATAGGATATTTAGGTATTTATGGATGGTTTAACTGTTGACAAAGAGAAGGATATTTAGGATTTTTCGGAGGATTTTGGATTGCAGGGATTGGATGCGGGAGGATTTGGGTAGTTAGGTGGATCAACATAGCTCCATCACATATGGACATATAGGTCTAATTATGACAATATAAATGCGCCAGTTGTTGTCCTTCGGAGGGGGCGTTAAAAGGTGGTTCCGAGCCTGTACGATGTCAGGTACTCGTTAAAGATCCCTATCCTTATTAAACCTGGATAGCAAAAATTTAGGACTCCCACTTTAGCATCGTCCGATTAGCCACAGTACCATAAAGGGGCGTTAAATAAATAAATAACAAACAAGGAAGTAATCAGACCATGATCACGGTTTTACTCTGCAGGCAAATTTTTCCCCCAATTGTCGAATTCATTGTAAAGTAAAAGTAATTTTTTTACCTATTTAGTTAAAATAAACAATTAAAATATCAAGCATTAGACACACTTTTTCCAGATTTTAAAAATGTTTTTATGATTATGATCGGGTATTTTTGTTTACTTTCATCCGAATTAGCTCATCTTTCAATTATTTTACATCTATACACAAGAAAAGTGGAATGTACAAACTTATAATATTGAAGAAAATATTTTCTTAATGTTCGATAGTTAATACCTAGCAAATAATCTTTGAATAATAACAACTTCTCGAAAAGCATAATATTTAGGAAAGTCGATAATCATTATTCCTCGGAGCCCAAGTTTAATTGGTATATTTTCAACAAGTCGGGGCCCAATGGTTTGGTGTAACCCTAGACCAGGAGGGAAACTTTGGGCCATTCACAGCCCCCTTCCCACCCCCGTGGTACGAGGTACTTAATTGATCAAGGATGAATTAGCCAAGTACTACGAATAGGGAGCTGAGTTGGAGCAAGGAGTAGGAATGGGGCCTTTGAAAGAGCCAGCCCCGAACTGGGATATCTGTCCAAAGTTGGAAATTTAATTTAATAGGAATGATATACTGTGAGCGCTTCATTATTCCGGCTATTGTCAAAGTTCCTTATGGCCGAGTTGTCCGACCTGGCTAGTACTCCAAAAACTCTCCTAAGATCTGCTTTCCCCTTCGATAATTGAGACGTTGAGTTCCAAAAGATACTATATCCACTTTAGACAATTTTACAGGAAACGCAAAAATCTGTCATTTAATTATTACTTGACAAATTTACTTAAATCTTTTAACCTTTAACTGGCGAGGTTAAATTTATAGTTAAAATTGGTGAGATGGGGTTTAGACCCCAGACCTCATTTTTTTTTTTTCAATCCTGAAACATCTAGAATTGTTTTTTTTTTTTTTTTTGTAAACATTAATTGATAACAAATTAATAAAGCAAAAAATTATACTTCTTGTTTTATTTCTAATTTGTGATTTTACGAAATTAAAAAATATAATAGATGAGGAAGATGGTCGGGGGTGCACTCATTAGAGAGAAGCACACATTACAACATAGTGCTGTTTTAATTATGTGCCGAAGTTTCGGCCTACATTGTGGGCCTTCATCAGGGTTGCCTCTGTGACGGTGTCTAAGGAAGTCTCTAAAAACGAGACTTCTTTAGACACCGTCTTAGAGCCAACCCTGATAAAGTCTACAATGTAGGTCGAAACGTCGGCACATAATTAATATAACGACTTCTTTTTCTTCCTCACCTAATTTCTTAACGGTCAACAAAACTCTATCATTAAAAAAAATAATATATATATCAAAGACATTGTAATTATTCTAAATTAAAATTTTTTCGCAGAGCATTAAGGTGAAATTTGTGTTTAAAACGTGTGAAACCTCGTGTTTATTTTAATCCTCTACATGCAAGTGCCAAGACAATGTGTAGGTCCTTACAATATATCATACCAACCCCTAGAAATTTTCCCTCGGTTGGAATAATAATATGGGGGAGACTAAATGCGGTATCGCTACGGGCCCTTACATATCTCAACTCCAATTAACACGGTCACACCCCATTTTAGCAGATGAAATTTTATGCTACATCTAAGCTATGCTTTGTGTTAAATTATAACGGTATTATATATTTGTTCCTCGCGCTTTTAACGTCGGGTTGTAAAAGTGCAAATCACAAAATGATACATGAAACGCATATTTTTTTATCCTTATTCCTCAGATTAATAATTATATTAAATATAAAAGCAGTTCTGGAAGTGGAAATGGTACTGCATAGTTAAAACAATAATACTACAAATCAGAAATAATTTTTAAAGGGATTTTTTAACTGTCAATGGAAAAGTTATTAAAATATCTGAGGAGCGACATACGATTTTCACTTAGTTCCGGAGTTAAAACCAAATTTAAAACCTGTAAATAAATTTGGAGTTAAATAAAAAATAATTACATTGAGGTATGATAAAGAAATTTATTTTATATGAAATAATAAATAAATTTTGCAATAAAAATACAACTAAATACAAGTGTGTTAATTAAAACCGGTAAAGAAATAGGACTCGAAATAAATACCGATAAGACGAATTATATGATTAGTAGCAGAAACGGTGGCGATTTTAGTGATATTGATAAATCAGGGCATACTTTTGAACAAGTAGAGAAATTCAAATACTTAGGTTCACTGATAACAAGAAAAAATGAAATCCAGGAAGAAAAAAAGTGCCGGTTAAAGGAGGCAAATGCCTGTTATTATTCAGTTGCTAAATTACATACCTCTCGACTTCTGCCTTAAAACTTAAAGGTTAGAATTTATAAAACTATCATTCTTCCAACGTGGCCGCTTACTTTGAAGGATGAACAGCGGCTTAAGGTTTTTGAAAATAAGGTACTGCGTAAATTATTTGGTCCGAAGTTGTTGTGGTATCGGCATCGAATCTTCGGGTTCGGTAAGCCTATTATTATTATTGTTAACAGTGAATAGAAAAGTTATTAAAATATCTGAGGCGCACAATAATACGATTTTTACTTATTTCCAGAGTCAAAACCATATTTAAAGTGTGTAAATAAATTTGGAGTTAAATAAAAAATAATTACATTGAGGTATGATAGAGAAATTTATTTTAGATTAAATAATAAAAATAAATAAATTTTGCAATAAAAAGACTATGCTAAATGTAAAGTAAGACAACATACACAAAGACGGTTCGTTTTAATTTTCTCTTTGTTAATGAATAAATGAATTCTTTAGGTATTCTATGTAATAAAAAGCAAACTCAAGCTTAGAAAATATTTAATTAAAATGACTAATGTAATTATGGAATGAACATGGCCGTAAGTTTCATGAATTCTTGAACAGAGAGAAAATGAAAACGGGCTGGTCTTTGTGTATCTTACCTTACTTAAAATATATAAATTATTATCACTAGAGTAATAAGATTTTTAACAACAATCACTTACGATTTTGCGCATTTATTTTACTTCTATAATTTTGTTTATGGGTCAATCCATTTGAAATCGTCCAATTTTCATTGATTTTGCCGCTCGACATTTTTGATTTTCGTGATTTTTTTACCATTTATTCTCTATTCTTTCGTGATTATAAAGTCATAAATAACAAATATTTTGGGCTAAAATTTAGTGGCTGAGACCCAGATTGTTTTTGAAATATCATACACCAAATATCACTTGCCTTGCCAGAGTGGCCCTCATCTCATTAATCGACAATAAGACACCTCTGTATCCCAATTTTATGGCGAGTTGAAGTGGCTTAACCCTTCCAATCGTCGCAAGTATTTCCTTGCGTCATTCCTTTACCAAATTGTCCAATCCCGCCGTCCATCATATATTTTTGACCTCCTGCAGTTCAAATCCTCTGTCCATCCCGTTCTACGCGCTCCAGGCCTTCAGATCTATACAGTACGGCCCACAGAACTGCACATTTCGACAGATCCTTTCTCATTCGATCCTCAATTCTATGGAATTCCATCCCTTCTTCCATCCGTCACTCCAACTTTCTTTCTACCTTCAAATCCCGCATATTTGATCACTTATTGCACATCCAGGCTCAATAGAATTCTAAATAAGCTTTTTATTTATTTTTTTTGTTTTCATCTCATTTAAATATGTATATTTTATACCATTAATTATTAACTTGTTTATATTTAATTAATTTACTCTAAGACTCTAAAGCCCTTTTTTTGTACATTTTGTATATTTTATTCTATAGGGACATGTCCCAGAATAATAAAGAATTTATTTATTTATTTATTTAAGACAAACCAAATTGATAACACTAGAACCAGTAGAGTTTCAGCCACTAAATTTTTCTTAAACATATTCATTATAATGAGGTATTATCTGTATGAGTTTCATCATTTTTCATTCAGTCCTTTTTGAGATATTTAACTATAAATATTACTGAGCTGGGAAATAATCCTTCTTTGAAAATTTATATTAAAAAAAAGATGTTGCTTACACAATCAAAATTTTTAAAACAATTAGTGGAATGATAAGGCTCTAAGATAATAATTATTTGAGCGTGAAAATCATTTCTAACATCCCTTGTCATAGCGCGCCAAAGGTTTTGGTTGATTTAATTTTTGTGTTTTTTTTTTTAAACCATTTTCGTGGCTGCGTAGGTAATGTGTTGTAGAAACGAAATTATACAAAATACTCTAATTATCATTCTAGTTTTTGTTTGGTTCTTAAATACGCAAAATTACCGGAGTTAATATTTTTTAAAGAAAACGTTATTTTAACAGTTAAGAGAATTTTATAACTCCGAAACCCAGCATAGTTTCAAAGACCAAATTTATATCACATAAATACATCGTATAGATATATAATCTGTATTAGTTTCATATTTTTTCACTCAGTCCCTTTTGAGATATTTCAATGTAAACATCGCGAAAAATGAATTTTTGCCATATTTGAAAATTCATATACAAAAAATTACTTTGTTCTCAAGATCGAAAATTTTATATCAAGTAGGACTATGACTAAGCTATATAAGCAAAAATAATTAAAAGTGAGTCTCTTTTTTTTTATATACTTTTATCTAGCTAAGAATCTCGTTTTTTATTCATTTTCGAGAATTTTTTAAACAACTTTCTTCACTATTTAGGTAATAAATTATGAGGACAAAAATTACAAAGCATGTCCTTACCTTTTTGCTAGTTTTTTTTAAATTTTTTTTTATTTGATATCTATAAAAAGTACATGAATAAGAACTATTTTACCATCACATGTTCTTGCCCGCGGAGCTGACTTAAAACGGTTGCAATACTAAAAGTACTGACCCGATTTTTTTTTATTTACGGTTTTGTATTCACGGAGGGATAGAGAATAACTGGTCAAAAAATCACGAACATCAAAAATGTCGAGCGGCAAGGTCTGGATGATTTCGAATGGATTGACCCATAATTCATATATCAAATATTTTATATATAATATTATTATATTATATATTATATAATATATATATATATATATATATATATTTTTTTTTTTTTTTTTTTTTTTTTTTCTTTTCTTTTCCAAATTCTTCTACCACCATGACGCTACGATGAACATCTACATTGTAATATTTTTATAACAAAATTTGCCATAACAAACTTTAACAGGGAAAAATATATCCGCAGTTTCCTCCTTAAGTCGTTATCAAATTCTTTCATATTTCATGTTTATCTAAGCTGACCACAAGAAATTGTTGATTATTACGAATAACAAAATTTAAAGGTACTCTAGAGGAAAAAACAAAATAAATCGGCATTTAAGCCCTTTCAGACTATTTCGTAAAAAATGAAACCTACATGCTATGAAAGCCTGTTTAATTTTACAATATATAACGATTTCAATTGAGATCGGTGAAGCCGTTTTGAAAACAAAACAAAAAACCGGTAAAATGTGCAAAATACGTGGTATAAAGTGAATATTTTGATGAAAAATTTGTTAAAAGATCTCGTGTATATATGTTCCTACAATATGAAATATCAGTTTCATTCACTACCGTTTGTTAGCTTCACTTAACACGTTTCGCTCGCGCGCGCACACACAGACCATTTTCAGAAATTTTTAAGGTAGGGTGCGAAATGCATAGCATATAATACCACTACTGATCAATAGATCATTTTTCAAATTGTTAAGTTTACATCCAAGAGACCGTTTTGCAGGACTCGGTCATTTGGATTTAGGAGAGTCTTAAACGTGAGGAAACTCCCGTGAAAACGCGAATTAAAAAAGTTTCACGATCGAAATACTTTCCTTTCATATATTCCGTATACAGGTCAGTGAACGTAAAAATTACATCTAACCTAAATCGCAAAAATTAACGAACACACAGCAAAGAATTAAAACAGGTTTTATTCTTCAAGTATAACAAACGTGACTAACTCCGACCATCTTCCTTTTATACTAAGCTACTCTCCTACTTCCTATCTCTTACTCTCTCTATGTCTGTGTGGAAAGCAACATGGGTTTTAAGGATTGAAATGAAGGGGGCGGTAGGATTGCAAGAGCCTTTGTCTCTTTGTGCTAGCCGGCAGCATGTGGTGATGAGTGTGAGGTCTAAGTAAGGCCAAGAGTCTAGGAAACATTAAGGAAAATGACGTCCTGATGTGAAAAGCCATAGTAAGCATAAACTTTTAAGTTCTGTCTCTGTTGTGACAGTTAAGAGGTAAGTTATATGATCCAGATCTGTAAACCCGGGTGGTCAGTGTACCTCAGCCAGAGAAAAGGCCAACTTCTAAGGTAAGGTGACCAGACGTCCCGCTTTTGGCGGAACAGTCCCGATTTTTCACAATTTGTCCCGCGTCCCGTGACGTTTTTCAAAATTCCTGGCTTTTAGAATTAAGTTAAATTTTATATTTATGAAATCATTGTTTTGCGTTCTAAGAATCCTTCGATTTGTCTTGCGTTCAAAGAATCCTACGGGCTACGACGACTAACATATTGCTTTTCTACCTAGTCACATTGTATTTGTATCTCGGATGATACATTTCGTGTTCGTACTGCGTCCTAGCAAGCTAATTAAAAAAATAAATATTATAAATCTGCTATTTACCATAGAAAATTAAGATAAGTGATTATTTTATATATTTCATAAATATTATAGGTGGAATAGTCAGGAATCAGTCATTTTTAAAAAGTTTTTAATTTTGCCAACGTTTCGGCTCAAGCTTGTGAGCCATCATCAGGGCATTACTGAGCCATGTCCAAGCACAAACGCAGTTTATGCTTGGACATGGCTCAGTAATGCCCTGATGATGGCTCACAAGCTTGAGCCGAAACGTTGGCAAAATTAAAAACTTTTTAAAAATGACTGATTCCTGACTATTCCACCTATAATAGTTTCTACAGTCGACTATACACCCTCAATATATTTCATAAATAAATAAATATTCTTAAACTTAGCTTAAAATACTCGTAGCCTTCACATTTTATATTGATGGCAAAAAGTATATCACCGACCTTACCCTTAAAAGAAATTTTAGAAAGAAATATACGAATAAAATTTTGCAAATATTTCAAGTCAATCAAACTCATTTCGTTATAAACAACAATAAAATATGCTCATGTAAATTATGTTTAGGGCAAATTAATTCAGCATAATTTTGCCGATGTAAAACGAATATTTGTACTGTATGTGTTTATAATATTTTAGTAATTTTTAAAAAATTCTAGTAGACCTATAATATTGTAGTATACTAAAGAACAATTAGATAATCACAAATTATTTTAAAATTTGAATTCATCTTTAACAATCAAAACATACAATCATAAGTTTTTTCTACAGTAAATCAAATGTAGACATCAGAAAAATTAAAATTAAGTGTTAAAACATTGAAAGCCAACTAATTTGTAGTGAAGATTTTTATACTATTTAAAAAATGACAACAATATACTGAAAGAAATTAACTCAAATAAAAAATATGTCAAGGAATAAAATATTATACATTTTTTATATTTTTAAATTGTACTTATTTTAAAAATAAAAAAAATATTACGATATTATTTTTATTCTGTATGAAAATTTTTGTATATACCCCCCACCTCCTTCAGAGCTCTAAAAATACGGTCACCTTATTCTAAGGAGATCTTTCTTATACGTGAATAATAGACATTGGTTAAACGTACGTAAAATACGTAACATAAGAAAAAAAGGTTTTATGATAAACGTTAACAATATTAGTCGTCTGTTAATTCACATGTGTACTAAGCGAAAACATCGCTCATTTCAAATTATGAAGAGAAGGGGTTGAGTAGAATATTTTCATTTAATAAACTGAAGAGGCTGAAATAACAGCCGGGAGAATAATGTATATTTTTACCGGGATCCGTTTCAGAAACTTCTCTGTATTTAAGAGTTGAGCTTCTCAGAGACAATGGCTATTCCCCCCTCAAAGGAAACCGTTATGTTACAAAACTTAGAAGTTGGTGTCAAAATTTCAGGCTCACTTAATGCAAAATCCAGTGTATTATATAAGTTTAGCATTGAGATGTTGTCGGGAGGGAGGGGGGGAGGGGAGGGGAGGGCTTGTCATACAACTTGCTGAGAGGCAAAGTCTTAAGGAGCCTAAACCCAGGCATAAATTATGGCCTCTTTCCTTCTCCCATCTCAACCAATTCAAGATTTGACAAGGAAAAATAAAGTTGTTGTTTGTATTTCAATACAATACGTCTGGAATAATTGAAAATAAACTGAAACAATAAACTTATCTTGTTTCAAATGAGTTAAAAATCGAATCCTCACAAAACAAGACTTTTACCTACCTCCCTTCCTTAAATCAATTTTAAAAGTGTCGCGGAATCGAGCTTTGAGACTCTACTAAACCATTTAATTCCTCTAGTATTCAATCCTTACAATCCAAAATCCTTCGCAAAATCATGAATGCTTTATATTTCGTTACGAGTAAAATCACCCATAATGACCTAAATATCCCATTGCAGAACTATCCCTAACCAGATATGCCTCTTTTAATTCCAAACTCCCGACCCACATGAATCCTTTTGTACGCAACTTCATCATTCCAATCTATTCCTGGGAAACCTAAGAGGCGATTGAAAAGGCGATGGCCACGAGCCCTACTAAATTAAATTGACATTGAAATGCTACCACTGGGTAGTTATTCATCAGACATTTCAAAGCTCATAATTGTATTGGGTTGTTTCACATGAAATGTCCGTTTTTATAGTTTCTGAAATACATAAAGGATTTTGCAGGTCTCTGTTGTTTTCTTCCGAATGTTTACATATTTAAAGTAAACAGTTACTAATCCTCTACCTTTGTATTATAAACATGAGCTTCCCAATCAATTACCCACTTTTTAGTATACCTCCAATTATGAAAATGAAAACACTCGATTTTCCAGTAATATTTTGTACGAGTTTAAACTCGGCCATTCAGCACCTGAGGCCGCTAGAAATATTTGCAAGGCGTTTAGGGAAGGGAGCGTTAATGAACGGACCATTCGCCGTTGGTTTGCTAAGTTAGTCAGGTGGGGATACCGACTTGGAAAACTTGCCCCGAGGAAGACCTCCGTCCGTAATAGACAACGATGTCCTCGAACATACAGTAGAAGGAAACCCCTAATAAACAGTTAAAGGACTCTCAGCACAACAAAATGCAAGTGCATCTACCGTTTCACAACAATACAATTTTCTTATGCTATAATAAACCAAGACTACCAAACGGGTCAGTGTGCCTTTAATTGGTAATTCCATCTCATAAAGAACAGTCGTACGAAACCGAAATTTCACATAAGTTAATGGTCTGCTGTTTCGTCGGCTCCTTCAACTCCACTAATGTTCTAATCTCTTTCTTAATTACAAAAGAATCTTCTACTTAAAAAAGGGAAGTTCTGTTTTGAACCATTTTAAAGCCAATTAAATGAAGAAGTTTTTCTGAGATCCGAAAAATCTAAAACTTAACGATTGAAGAGAAATAGCTCCTTGAAATGTCAAAATATTTTTAGAAATATTTTAATTTAATTTTCTGCAAACGTGAGACACTTACTTGTATATGTATATATATATATATATATATATATAATATATATTATTACACACATCTATACCGGAAACTAACTGAGAAGTTTAAATTAAGTTGGGAACCGACGGAAGGTGATAGCGAGCTAGGATCGACTTACTAAGGGCATTATACAGTTACCCCATGACACAGTTGAGGGCACCCCAATTTGAAACAGCGCTCGAGAAACTGGTTAATGATAACTTTCACGGCTTAAGCAATGCCCCTAAATGAGATGGTAAAGTGAAATATAAACTACCATCAACAAACCAACTACCAACTGCATTGAACATTGTATCAAATAAAAATACAAGTTCATTAAAATGTTTGGTCACCATAACCACTTGAGAAATATGCAGTCTTATACTACTCATGAGTGAACTTCATTATATTTCGGTTATTAATGAAAATATCATTAGTATTCATAAATATGTTATTAGGATTTAATTAAAGTATTAATTTGCGAATTATAAGAATTTTTGAGTGTTGATACGTTGAAAATCTAAAAAAACTGGTGCGGGCAACACACGACTTTCACTTACCTAGATTTTTAAAATCAATGAAATAATTTTCAAATACAGTTAGAGATAAAAATACGTGAAACTATTAAGGAATTAATCAAATTGAATTTCTATAGAAACATGTGTTTTATTAAAAAATCTATTATATCATTATCTAAAATAATCAGTTAGTTTTATCTTCTTCTCATCACCCTCTATTAACTTCTAAAAGCTTGTGTATGAGATGATATTTTTTCTAAAATCTTTAGCTTTCCAACGGTATATCATACATCTATATTACTGCTCTGATGTTCAAAAACGAAAAATTGCATTAAAAAAATATTTTTTCTGTTTTCCTTTTGTTGGGTATCGAATTTATTCAATTTATATATTTCGGCATTTGAGCCCTGTCAGACCATTTTTATCCAACTAAAACCTACATGATATTAAAGCCCATTAAATTTTACATCGATATAGCGAGTTTAATCAAAATCGTCGGAACCGTTTTCGAGAAAATTGAAAAAAGGTGCAAAATGCATGGTATAAAGTGCCTCTTCTGGTAAGCTCATTTTGATGAAAAAAGTTTTGTCACGTCTCGGGCGTGTAGTTGTCTTAAATATGAAATTTCAGTTTCATAGGACTTACCGTTTCCGCCCGGGAGTTACCACACACAGACCTTTTTGCGGGACTTGGTTATTTGGACTCAGGGGACCCTAAAACGTGTATATCCGTTGAAAACTGGAATTTGAAAATTTTCACGATCGCAATACTTCCCCTTACTATATATAGTAAGTGAAAGTAAAAAGGCGGGTATGTTTTAAATTTTAACACTGAAATTCTTCTATATGAAACACTTATAAAATAGTTAACAATGAATCGAGGCGATGATTTCATAAAGTTACTTCAGAACTCTTTTGAAAAAAATGATGTTTTAACTTATTTGTATAATACTGGTTTAGTCCTATCGAAATACGCCTTTCAATTTCTTCTACAAAACTCTCAGTTCCTTTAAAAATGCAATAAGGAAATATAATTATTTTTTTGAAGATCCTAATCACGCATTTGGTTTCGTTCTGATTTATAATAAAACATTCCCTTCAATAAAACAAAAAAAGTATTGTGCACGAAACAAACGACTTTCACATACCTAAATAGTTACTATCAACATAACAATTTTAGAGAAATTAAAGTTGTTTCAATATTAAATAATATAACCATAGAAATCCGCTGTTCGTCACTCAGCAGTACATTATAGAACTTTGTATGTTAGTTAACATCTTTTCTAAAATCTTTAGCTTTCTAGCTATTTTATACATTCAGTTTTGCATCAATACTTTGGATATTTTACAAAATCGTTAGAGGCATTGTTGAGAAATATGTTAAAAATAAATAATGCATGGTATAAAGTAGCACTTGATAGTCAATGTGGGAGGGAAAGTTGTTGCAACATCATAGACATATACTTGTCTTAAATACGAAATTTCAGTTCAACTTCAGCTAGATTTACCACACACAAATATTCGCGTCTCTTGGTCGTTCGGATTCTAAACTTAAATCTGAAAATTTTCCCCACTGCAATATATTTCATCTATAGATAAGTAAATAATGTGTTTTTAATAATATATTATTAGGTTCGAAATAATTAAAAATTTCTTAGCGTATTTTTACTAGTGATGTCAATAAAAATTTCAGATTCTTACAAAATATCGATTATATATGACCCACATTTTACATGTTGCCTTCCCTCGTGTAATTTTTTGAATTTGGTCATCATCAACAGTTGAATTATGACTCATGCGCTTTGCATCTTTTAAACCAAAATTTCGGTTTTAGAACCGCACAAACCACTTACGGACGGTTCTTTCACCGAAGGCATCATTGGCTTATGCACTGCTAATTTCGTTAACCTTATGTGCAATGGATTTTCTTTTTCGGTAATAAAAAATCATTAATTTTTTTTTTATATTTTGAGGAGGCAAAATACCACTTATAAAGAATCTCGGTTGAAACTCATATATAAAAACCTCAAATAATCCTTTTTTAGAACATGTAAACATTATTGACCAACTAAACATGATTTTATAAATACAGAGAGGATTAAAATGAAATATTGAAAAACGCTACAAAATTATTTTACAACCCAAATAAATAATAATTCTAGATTTTATTCTCTGTATCGTTCCAATTTTAGTATATGTACCGCCGAAGCAAATTTATTTAATTACGAAGAATTTATTTTAGACCTGGTACCATCCAAATTCTCCAAATTCCATCAGAACCTTCATCATCATCCTAATCCTCTTGCTCAATCGCTCTCCAGTTCCACCCATCCCTACAATCCTCCATGAAGATTGAAATGGCAGTGGCCCCGCGACGTTTTGCAAACATTTATTCTGGAGTTCTGACACTGGTCAGATCCTCCACTCCTGTACTGTATGTTTGTGGCTATTCCGCCCTAGCTCGGCCTCCACTGGCTTACACCGGTGAAGCGCTGAGTGAGAGGCGCTGGGATCTCTTGGATTCGGCTTCTCCCCCCACTTGTGGAGGGAGCAGCCGAGTCTAGGGTCCCTTTAGCAGCTTGTATATATTGTATATAGTTGAGTTTGCTTGTATGATTTTTATTTATTTCCCAAGTTGTATTTATCTCTACTACAGGTTGTTGTTTTGATTTGTTTGTTTTTGTTTTTATTAATTTTATTTTCTTGTATATATTTAAATTTATTTATTTCCGATTTTATGTAATTTGATTTTATCATTATTTTCTGAATATATTGTATGAATGTGTACTACATCACTATTACTACTGTTCATTGTGTTACAAATTGTAATATTTCTCAATAAATAATAAGAATTAAGATTTTATTCTAAAAATGATCAAAATAAATTAATGAGCGATTTTCGAGCTTCCTGTAAAATTTCCTAGAATGGGAATAGTAAATTTTGCTATTCAACTTCTTCATTATTAATTTGTGATGTATTATTATTATTTCATTATTTTTTTTTTACGAAGAAATAAATCAATAAGGTATGATCTCTTATGGAACGTCATCTTCCTTTTTATAGATAAGTGTAATATGATACAAAGAGTTATTGGTCCTGGACACAATACACCCAATTACATATCCGTATAAAATCCAGGGATTTCTATTTTTCGGCAAAGGATCAAGGGCGTGGATTTGTATTACTTGATTTATTTAGGAGACAGTGGGTGTAGATTGTCCTATCCGAGATAGCAAAGTTTTTCACTTTATCTCGCTTGTTTAGTCGAGGCAGATCCTAAATCATAATACCAATTCTAACTTCACTTCTTATTCATCTCATCCCCAAAATGAGTATCTTTGTTGGAATTTGTAAAAAAAAAACATTGTTTTAAATACGAAAGTTTACTGGGCATCGGAACTATATAATACATTTTATTTATCGCATCAAAAAATTTGGTTGATAACATACATTTATTGCTAAACACTACGGCCCAACAATATGGACATTTAGAAAGATCTTTTCTTATCCGATCTTCAATCTTACGGAATTCTATTGTTTTCAAATATCCTCAGTTCTCTTTCCGATTCAATTCCGATCTTTAAAACCGTTACGTTTGGTTTTATCGGCATTAATTTTGATAATGCTATAGCGTAGTTAATTTGTCAATTGTCATTAACTAAAATTTTATTTAGATGCGTCTGAAAAAGCGATAGCCTCAAGACCTCCTAATATAAGTAATCATAAAAGTGCTAAAACTGGGTGGTTTCTTGTTAGTTCGGTATAAAACCCATAATCATTGTTAACTCTATATTTGTGAATTGAATCCAAAATGTGAATTTTAGACTCGTATATGGTGGGATCTATTTTCAGAAATAAATTTAAACTTTTTTAAGGGTTATTTTTAATCGTATAGCATATTATTTAATATATTCAACAAAATAATAGTAAATAACAGAAAAATAAACAATTGGATTCATGGAACAGTTGATAAGTTAATTTATATTGCTAACAAATAATGTCTAACGGCTAAGGAATAAACAATTACACAACACAAAACAAAATAACTACACAACTATCATAATAACTAAAACTCATTAAAATAGTTAAAACAATCGGTAAATTAACAAACAAAAGTAGTAAAAAATTAACTCTAAATTCGTAATTGGGTTGTAAATGATATTCACTGTCACTTCCCACTCTATAATAAACTAATAAAATAAACTGTAAAACTATCTTCCAGATTATGATTATTTATTAGAACCCAATCCTCGTCTTCGGCGTTCGACTCATCAGACAGAAAAGCCTCATTGCCGGATCACTCATGCTGACGTTGCATTTCTTTTATAGCCTCTTCTGGGGTTGAAAATTGCGTTTTCCTCTCAATATTAGATCAAAAAGTTTAAAAATGTTTTAAGATTCAATTAAAAATAATTTAACTAATAATTCAAGAACATCACCTCTATGCCCGATACAAATTTGGAACAAACAGAGTAAGGTGGGGTTGTTTAAGACCCTTCCTGAGAGTGAAGGAGCTAAAAGAAAGATAATTGTTATTATGAAGTGACAAGCTGGAAAATCTGTTCCGGTAAAATGAATTTTTTTACTTATTAGGAGATAATACAATCTGCCACCTGCTGGGGCAATGAGTATTACAGCTAGAAGAAATCATTCATCCCATATCTACATCTTAAAGGAAGAAAAATAGAAAAAAAAAATAAAAAAAAATACAAGAATAATTAATTAAGACTGAATAAAGGAGAAAAGAGATAAATGCATATGAAATAAAATGAATAATATATGTAATGAAAATAATAACAACCTCGATCACATTCATACCTATTTACAAACTGCCCCTAGGATCACCGAATCAAACCCAGAGATCCACTAGTGGATCTCGAGGCTCAATCCCAGGAAATCCCAGCGCCTCTCACTCAGCCGTGTCACACTGGTCTTGAGAGCCAGTGAAGGCTGAGCGAGGGCGCTGGAGCCACATACACTCAGCGCATGAGTGGAGAAGCTGGCCATTGCCAGCACTCCAATGACATATTTACAAGAGATCTCTGGACTATTGCCACTTCAACCTACGAGGAGGGTTATATGGATATTTGCAACTTGATAGGAAGTGAAATGAAAAATTAGAATGACTTATAGGGTACCTAAAATGCAGTGGTCTTCAAAGCTATAACCGGATTATTATTTACAGATAACAGAAGCTAGGATCGAAATCGACCCCAACTTTACCATTTACTTTTTTATTGTACAGTTAAAAATATTATTAAAATGAATTAATAAAATATATATATTTTTATATTATTTCCTGTATCTTCCCCTTTATTTAAGATGAAGATAAGGTTGGGAACGTCAGCAAAGTTATAGATATTTATGTCTATTTCATTGTTCCTTTCTTCACCGCAGCCCGGACTATCTTCTATCTAGGAGCGTGCCATCGACTCGACATGTGAAGAGCATTGTTCTGCTCCGGGAGAGTGGTGTAGGGTGCGGATTGGGCACTGACACAGGCCAAGGAGCTTCCAGACGGACATTCCATTAAGGTAGAAAGTAGGGAAGGGGTAAGTGTTGCAAAACAGAGGGCGGACCCTGCCCTATCGCAGCCGACCATCGGACCTGACTCGGCAAAAACATATCTTAGCGGGCACAGTAGCCTCGCTGGCCGACCTCCCTAGGTCCCTCCAGATCGCAAGGGTCCACTTAAGATAAGCCCCTCCTTACGGCCCCCCCCTTAATTAACTAGTGATTTTTGATTAGCTGATAGGAAGGGGGGAGGGGTACGCTACCTGAATCCACATTGCCCTAATACGCTAGAGCTGCAGGAATGGGGCAGCCCACTAATGTGCAAGGAAGGAGCGGCGGTTTCACTGACCTACAGTCCGTCTTCATAGAAGTTCCATCATCTGTGCTTTACTTTTTAATGTTAATGAATTTGATATACTCGAATATTTTTGTTTTTGTCTACTTATTTATATCATAAGCTTAATAAAATAAAGAAATAAAATAATGTTTCTTAGTTATTGGTTAGTATTTTTATTTACTACCCAAATCCAATTTTTAATTAAGTCGAATTTTAAGCATTTTGCTATCAGAAACAATTACCGTTGTGAGATTAAATGGAAAATTTTTCACGGAAAACAAAAATCAACAGTGGTCATAGTTTTGAAAGTTAATATTATAATTCATTTTACAAGAGAACTTAAACTTCTATATTTGTTTTACTTTTACATACCTATATGTGAACTATATAGTAAGAGAAAGTATTGCGATCGTGAAAATTTTCGAATTCCAGTTTTCAACAGAAATACACGTTTTAGGGTCCCCTGAGTCCAAATAACAAAATCCCGCAAAAAGGATGGCTTTGGATTGAATGCGTTTGATGTTAAGAAGTTAAGCTGTCCCCCATAGTTCAAGTCCGTAGGTCCAGATAGGCTTCAGTTTTATCTTGTATATTAATAATTTGTTGTTAACTGTAAGTTCAGATTTTATGTTGAGTAGTATAACTATTTTAATCGTCGGTTGAGTTCTTGTCTTTTAAGTCTTGTATGTGGGTTCCATCTCAATATTTTGTCTAACAATAAGCCAAGATACCGGACTGTATCTGAGGGAGGAATCGTTAATGAGTTGAAATAAACTGGCGGACAGAATTTCCGTCTAGGAATGAAGGTTACGTGTTTACATTTGGCTTCGTTTACCTTTATACGCCAGTTATTACACCAGTGTTCGATAAGGCAAGGGTGTCTCTGCAGGTTTAAGGATGCTGTTGCAGGATTGGAACTGGATGATAAGATGGCGGTGTCATCGGCAAATGTTGCCAGAAAGGTATCAGAATCTGTAGGAATAGCAGCAATGTAAAGGATTTATAGGACGGGTCCCAAGACGCTTAAAAGTTCATAAATGTATCTTAACAAAGTAATTTAAGTTTTTTTTTTTCTTAAAAACACAAGGCCGTGTTGATTGGATCGTAAATATCTGATATAATAAGCCTGTAGCATTTACCTAAAGGAAGTAAGCTCATTAAATTTTCATAAATCCCAACAATATTAATCTTGTTTTACGAGCCCTAAAAACAGCTTTGGTTTGAATTAGTTCTTCTTTTTCCTTAAATAATTAGAGCTCTGGCAAAAGAATTATTTATTGTTTTTTGTTTTTTTTATACGCGAGGAAATCCTGGGGTTCGGAAAACACTTCGGTGACACACCTAGCCTCAACAAAGTGGGTACCCTAAACAGCATAAAAAACAGTGGTTGAGCGTGGTCTCAAATTAAACACCTTCTCGCACGACCGTTGCCCTACAAACAGTACAAAGCCCTTTCTATGTCAACCAAGCCCAAGTCCCTTCATGAATGTACTGAAAATTCATATTATTTGTTTTTATTGTATTAAGGTTCTGTTTCGAAATGAAAATTGATATTAAATCAAAGAAATGTTAATAGCGTTAAAAAAATCATTAAATAATTGATAATAAGCCTGTTAAATCAAAAAGCTATATCAAATCACCGTCTCCAAGATTAGTTTTCACATTTTTCGTTTAGGTGTGTAATAATTATTTGAAGAATAATTTAACAGGATATTTTATAGTTGAACTGAGATTTCTATATAGGTTATATCTTGGACTAATTTGCATTATAATAGAAATTAAAAATTTTATCACAAATGATTTAAATGAAAACAAGAAAAACCCCTTCAAGTGAAGGTTATACTGTTTGGATTTACACATGTGTCTTGACGGCTTAGCATCCAAGAATAGGGGTGCTCATTTTTTCTGAGTGGCTAAGAAAAATAAATCAAGTTATTGGTTCACTTAAGAACTTATATAATACTTACTTAATAACCTATTGATTATTTCTCGACTGTTGATAATTTATGTTCTCTACGAGTTTTAAGTTTCAGTAAATAAATAAGCAATTTCATTTAGGCTATGTTTAAAAATAAAGGAAAACAAATGGGGGAGCCCCGATTCTCGGACCATAGTAATTTGGAAAATCCCCTCTGAACTATTCCTAGCATCTTTGTTTCAGTGTTCTTTCAAACTTTGTAGTATAAGCACAGGTCTGTCTAAGACACAGTTTTGTCTCAAATTGTAAGTAACTTTTTAATAATTTTTTTGTATGTATTTATAACGATAAAAAAATATGTAATTTATAATTAAAATCTATATTTAACTGCTAAATAACTATTAATTTTTCAATTCATTCTCAAATCTATTCAAAAACTTCTCTTTCTTTATATTTTTATTTATTATGACATTAAAAAAAGTTTAGTATGACGTGTCGAGGTATTTCTTCGCATCATCTTCAGATTATTCAATAAATATCTAAAATGGAATTTAATATCATAAACATATCTACAACAACAATAAATAATATTCAAATTTTTAACTCAATTATCACTATTATATTCTAAAATATGTTTCCATTATAACTGTATTTAAATTTTACTTACAAATATTTCTATATTGCAAATATTATTGGTCATATATATCATAATCTCTTATTTCAATATATTTATTTAAATAAAAATAACTTCGTCCACGATTGTTAAACAAAATTCTATATTTCACCATCACATAAAACATATTGTTTCAACATTTATACTGCTATTAAAATGCATGTATGAAGCAGACTAAAGTAACCTTTAATCTCACTCTATTCCTATACTAGTTAATGTTTTTATATATCTACAATATATATTATCCAGGATAGAAACTAATAAATATATTTTTTAGAAATTAATTCAATTTATTAATTTATTAGAAATTCAATTTATTAATTATATCTGCATAATTTTGAGTTATTTTTCTTTTATCTTTTTTTGTAATTGTCTATATTTTTCATATTTTTAGTTATATAAATTGACTCAAGTATCTTTCTATTTTTGGTTTTTTGTTCTTTATTTAGAGTTTAAATACTTTAAAGTATTAAAGTTTTATTTATGTTACAATAAATAAAAATATATAGAAAGAGAAGAGAAAGTTCCAATTATTCCATTTATAATTATATTTACTCTTCTATTATAATAATTGACATTTCTCCCAAACGATAACATCATCTATTAATTATTGTATGCAAATTATAATATTCTGTTTTTTTCCGCTGCTAGGGCATGAATATGAGCAACAACTTCTTGAACGTAGACTAAATAAAATTGCTTATTCATTGACCGAACCCGTAGATAACTTCCACACACACACTCACACACACACACACACACACACACACACACACACACACACACACACACACATATATATATATATATATATATATATATATATATAATATATATATATATATATATATATAGCCCGTAGGTAAATGCTGATCTGATATGTCTTAGTACTTAAAAAAAAGAGAGAAAAAAAACCTTTACCTTAACAACCTATGAATGTCTTAAGTTCAGTACTATAGTTTCGTACTGTTTTTCGAACAAACGTCCGTGCAAGGAAGTGATCAGACCGAAATCGCGCTCAGACCCCAGTTTTTAGCCTTCATTGTTCAGGTAAATGAAAGTACTTATTCGAACTATGTATACAATAAAAATATTTAGCATTGGACAAACCACAGATTCTATAATTTTTTTTTTTTTTTTTTTTTTTTTTTTTTTTTTTTTTTTTTTTTTTTTTTGATATATATTACAATTTGTATCTATATGAACATTAGTAATAGTGATATAAGATCCCATTCACACAATATATACAGTATACAATGATAAAGTCAAATAAATAAAATATAATACATGTACAAAATAAGAAAACAAACAACAACCTATAACTGAGATAAATACAAATAAATGATATATATATATATATATATATATATATATATATATATATATATATATATATATATATATATATATAGAATTAAATAATAATAAATATAAAAACAAAACAAATCAAAACATTAACCTATAATTGAGAAAAATAAAAGTTCGCAAATAAACAAACATAAATATATACAAAATATACAAGTGCTATAGGGACCCCAGACTGGGCTTTTCCCTCCACTTGTGGAGGAAAAAGCGGAATCCAAGAGATCCTAGACCCTCGCTCTCAGCCGCATCACTGGTGTGAATCAATCTTTAATTCAAACTTTATTTCAATCTTTTATCTTAATCTTTTTTATTATAACGAATAAAGAAACAAATAATGATAATGTTCAGTAAGTAATCACTGTTGGAATAGAAATAACATTACTTCTTGGATATCGCATACATTTATTTTTTTCAATTAATCTTCTACCTATCAATCTATCTAATAAGATTCGAAAATAAATTTTCTATACTATAGAATCGGAAATTTTAGAACTATTTAAATAAAAAGAAATGATTAATGTATTGGAATTAACAATAGAGAGCAGTATTAATGTCAAGAAACATTATATATTAAATATATTTTAAACAATTATTCTTACAGCAAAGATTTTAAGAAAACACCTTTTTTTTTAAACAATAATAAAGGTTAATGACAATGATGGCGATAATAGCTCAGTAAATCACCCCTTCTTTGTTATCAATTTCTAATCAGGATGGTAATTTAAAGCGGACTCCAGAAGAAAATATTTTTAATGAGTTAGGGAAATAATCTTAACTTTACTTAATGATCCATAGATCAAATAATTGCTAAAGTATCTCGGCTTAACTTTCCGTAATTAATCGCTCGCAAAGGAATAGTATCCCGTTTCTGATCGCCATTCAAGAATTTTTGTTACGTTATATATATATATATATGTGTGTGTGTGTGTGTGTGTGTGTGTGTGTGTGTGTGTGTGTGTGTGTGTGTGTGTGTGTGGTGTGTTTATGTATGTATGTATGTATGATAATAAAAATAACTTTGTTCTGGGACTAAGTCTAGTCTAGAGACCAATAAAATTATTTTGTATTAACAAATGTGTTTTAAAAATTAAAACAACTCATTCACAAAAAAAATGGTTTAAAAACAAAAAAAGAAAGAAAAATAATCTCCTAAAAAATACTAGAGTTGATGATATTTAAAATCAATGTATTATTCCACAACGCTAGGTTTCGGCAAAATAAATAATTACCTCTCTCATCAAAAGTATAATAATTGTACTGAATTATTTGCAAGTAATAAATTGCATATTTAGTGTGCGTCTGCTTGGGATGCAACACATCCCATGAAATGTTGGAAAAGGTGGGATTTGAATGGGAGAAGGGAAGAAGCATGGCAAATGTGAGTAGTTGGGTAGTAGATGTTCTACTTTTATATATATATATATATAATTATTCCTATTTTTAAGAAAATCTATAAAAAAAATAAAAAATGACGTATAGAAAAGTAACATCAACTGAAATACTTGTTAAGGAAAAAGTAGAGTCCTTTGTCTCAATTGTAAATTGTGCTTTAATCTACTTCCTATTGTATTGTGTTTTAAGAAAATATGAAGGAAAAATCATTGCACAATCGGCATTACTACTTTTTTAATTTATAATTCCATTGAGTAGAATCAATAAAAAATTGATTTTTGTATTAAATAAAATTTGACACAATATTTCAATACTTTTGTTATAGATAAGAGGGGCGTGCCATATAGGCAGATAGGACACTGGTTCAAACCCGGATTTGGCAATATAATTATTTATTTTGTTATTAAACCTAGAATCGAAAGATCCACCAGCAGTTAACCAAATTTTCTATACTCAGCCCCAGAAAATTGAGGAAACCTTGAGGTTTACAGTGTTATGGGTCCTTAATGACTTTAAAATTAATCTTTAGTGAAATTAAGGATAATCAAATTATAATCTAAATATATCAAATTATCATATAAATATAATCAAATTAGTCCTTAATGAATTGGAAATAATAAAATACATAGATGTATATATATATATATATATATATATATATATATATATATATATATATATATATATTTAAAATTTATTTTATTTTATCGTTTTTCTCTTATTAAATGACGAATTAAATAATTAGAAGAGAGATATTTTAGAATTCAGCAGTTTTCAGTAAGAAAACATTCCTCTTTCTTCCATAAGATGTTTCATTGTTTTAATTCATTTAATGTCATTTTTGAAATAACTACTAATTAGTTGTTAGCTGGAAAAGTGCATCTTTCGAAGCTGAAGAATTAACATTTACAATAGCAGTTAACAAAATTAATTTTAAGCATTCTATAATCAAAACCAATTTTATTTTTATTTTGCATATCTTCAGTAGGTTCTTACATTCCGTTTTTCAAACATTAATCACCACAACTATTTTTTTTACGGAAAAACATGCTTAAAACACTATACTTGATGAGAACTTTTAGGAAAAACATTTAAAAATCTGTTTCTTACTCTACACGACATATATTAGTTTTACTTTAGCGCCTGAAATATATGGCTAAACCCTAAGTTTTTACTACGCATCAACATTATAAATGAACCAATACCAATGCATGTTAAAGGTATATATATATATATATATATATATATATATATATATATATATATATATATATATATATATATATATATACACCATCTGAGATCAGGGTTTAGCAAAGATGTTCATAGCCATTACTACTGCCTGAAAGATTGTAGTATTTCTCTCAAGTTCAACGGGCTTGTGGATAAGATCTGAGGCATTGCTATAGTTAGATCTAGTTGAATACGCTGACTTGTTTTATTCTTGCTGTAAAAATTAAAAGTGACAAAGTTTTTGACAAAGAGATGTGATGAGCAATTTAAAAACCTGGATCCTGAAGATGGGTGTGATATCCCGAATCGTTACTTATGTGATATTAATGTAAAATAAAAAGGTTTTGGAAGAAATATAAGAATATCAGTCCTACGTTTCACCCCTCAAAATAGAGAGAGATAGATAGATAGAAAAGTCTGTTTTTATTTTTCAAAATTACATCAAAAAGCCAATAAACAAATAAAAAAATAAACAAATTACAAATTATGAAATACAATAATAAAAATCAGACACACTACATGGTCTATTGACCGTCCGTGGAGTCTGTGTTTATTAACAAAATTAATCTTTAATCTATCAATATAAATAATCAATAACAAAATAAGAAACAAACACTTCCCATGTTATTTATGTACTAAAATTAATTCACAAATAGTCAAATTCACAATTAGTTAAATTTAATTTAACAAATTCACTAATAGTTAAATTCTCTCGTTAGTAACATTCTATAAGAGAAAGCCGATCTGGAGAAATTAACTAACGCTAGCCAATCTTTTCCATTTATCGATTCTAAAATTTGATCCCAGGTTAAATTTTTAGAATTAAAATATTTTTTTCTAAACTCAGTAAGTATCGGACAGGCAGCCAAAAAGTGAAAAAGATCTTCTGCTTCATTTGTATTGCACAAACTACATTTATTATTTTTTTTCACGAAATGTTTGTAATTCAGGTTTAATACATCACCCCTGATTTTAATTACCCTTCTAATCACCTCCAGTGAACATTTGTCAGTAATGTAATTTACTGTGGTTAAATGTGGATAAAAGGGAGAAGTTTTAGAATTTTAACTTTAATAATATTTTGAGTATAAATATCTTTTTGCATTTGAACCCTTAATGCTGCTAGACTATTTTTCCATAACTTAATATCATCACAGTTAAATAGATTTAAGTTAAAATTTAATCCATGCGATTCTTTCAGATAAAGTATGTTTTTGAACCATGCTATTTTTTTCTTAACTATATGTAATGCTAATATCTTTGGATATCTATGTGGTGGTAAATTCAAAATTTTAATAATATAATCGAAATGCATCTTTAGGGTGAACATAAATATTGGATCTATTGTTGTTTCAAAATGGAGAAAAAATGAGTTGGAGTATATTTTGGTGATTTAAATAGTTTTTTTAAGAAAATATCTTTGTAGTTTTTCCACGGCATCATGACTAACCCCACCCCAGACTTGTGCTCCATAGCACATAACTGCCCTACTAATGGAATTAAATATCTCCAACTTTTTTGAAAGAACTATATCTTTGTTTTCCATGAACTGGCCCCAAATCCAATTCAAACCCACCTTAGCTTTATTCAGTTTTTCTTCGAGGTGTTTTGTAGAACGATAAACTACCTCAGTTTGTTTTAACCAATTTATTTTAGGAAGAAGAGGTAAGGTAGATTGTTCAATTAGCCTGTTACTGAATTTAAAAGAAGTAATAATCGGCATGTGATCCGAAAAAATTTGATTATCGACCGTGACCCCTCAAAATATTTCAGGCATATTAATTCTTTTGGTGTCAGTATCCTTGCTTACTTTTTGTAATTTTTTTTTTTTTTTTTTTTTTTTTTTTTTTTTTTTGGATACGACTTGAAAATCATATAAAGAAGAAAAATTTCCGAGGGATCGGCAATAAAGACGCCGAGTAGAAGGAGGGGTAAGATAGAAAGCGGTTTTTGGCAAGAAGAAAAGAAGGGGGCTCGTAGGATATGTCTCGGAGGAGAAATTTGTTTTATAGGATAGAGGGGGGGGGGGCTGGCAATCTAGGCGGGGCCCTGATGAGGGGATGTCTCCCACCATGAAATTGCCGCGAGCATTAGTTTGAGTCTCGGAAACATCTCTCTCCTCCCAATATATTCCTTTACTACCTTGAGCCATTTTCCTCTGGCTCAATGCTACCGCAGCTGGGGAAGGGGGAGAAGTGGCAATTCCGGCCGCAGGATCGGATGTCTTCCTGTCCTTGTCTCGATGAGTATTCCGTTACAAGTGTTTAGATCATCGGATAATCATACATAGTAAAGAGCCCATCAGATTAAGTATTGATCTAAGTGATGAAGAGTGAAATAATAAAAATTCTTAGCTTACTCGATGATTCTTTCCCTATTACCAGTAATCGCTTCCTATAAGATACCTTTGGAAAAGTTAAAAAAAAAAAAAAAAAAAAAAAAGTGTTGCGCTTACGTTTACTTACTTTCCTTTACTTAAATTTACTTACTTGTTATAACGTTACAGCATATTTACTTGATGTATTTTTTGTACAGTTGTAAATTTCAATAAAAAAAAATATATATTAGTGTTACAGAAAAAAAAAATTTATTTGTATTTATCTCAATTATAGGTTGTTGTTTGTTTTTTTGTTTTGTATATATATTATATTTATTTTATTTGACTTTATCATTGTATACTGTATATATACAGTCGAATATGGACCTACGGACTTGAACTGTGGGGGACAGCCAAATTTTCTAACATCAAACGCATTAAATCCTTCCAATCTAAAGTCCTCCGAACAATAGTTAATGCCCCTTATTATGTATCCAACCATACCTTACACCGCGACCTAAATATTCCATTTATTTTAGACCTTATACCATTAAAATTCTCTAAATTCCATCAGAACCTTATCTATCACCCTAATCCCCTAGCTCAATCCTTATCCAGCTCCACACATCCTTACCATCCTCCTAGAAGGTTGAAACGGCAGTGGCCTCGAGACCTCTTGTAACATGTATATTGGAGTTCTAGCATTGGCTAGATTCTCCACTCACGTGCAGTATGCTTGTGAATTGTATACAGGTATGAGTGACTTTTGTATATATTTTTATTGATTTTGTTTTGTATATATGTATATTGTATTATTATTATATAAATTTATTGTTTTGTATATATCGTGTGAATGTAGTATGAATGTTGTACTTTATCACTATTAAAAATGTCCTAAATTGGACAGATTGTAATATTACTCAATAAAGAACTGTTTATAAAAAAAAAAAAAAATGTCGATTTTTTGCCTTTAATCAATTATTCCTTATAAATTATTTATATGTCGGTAATTCCTGAGTAAGGCAATTATAAACGCAGAAATCTCTTTAAAAACAGATAATAGATCATTTCTATCGATTCGAATGCTCCTATATAGAGTAAATTGATCAAATACAAAAAAGTGTATGTAATTAGTAATTTTGACAAATAATTAAAAATATTAAACACTGTAGCGAAAGTAATGTTTTTACACTCACTAATAAAGGACACTCTCTTCTCATATGTGAAAAAATAATTTTTAATTTATCTTGATTAGATCAAGAGTTATAGAATTTTCTCCACTAAACTGTGATCTTTTCCCAGTGTTCGCCGCTATGCTACAGTGGTCACATTCCCTCTTGGGAAGAAAAAATTTCCTTAGAACCTTTTTCTCGTCAACCTTGAGGCCTTGTTCACTCGTACTAAAGTAAGCGGTCACGTTTCACATCGGTATTAAACCGTTGGGAGAAAAATATCTTTAAAAATTCTTAACCTTAAGTTTCTTGGTAGTAGATAAGTAGTTTGGCTATTTAATAATAACACATATATTATAACCTTACAAAGTCTTCTTAGTTTAATAACTTTTTTGTTCCAAAATGTATTTATTTACTTTTTTGACTGTATTAATACATTAAATTTTTAAATTCAGCTTAGTCTGTCCAAGAAGCATGTAAATGGAAAGAAATGACCTGTTATACGTCTATATAGAGGTTTATGCATTTATAACTGTTTTTCTCAGGCATTTACTACACATACATGATTTATAAGTAATTATTATTACACCATATTCCATTTATTTCTAGCCATATTCTCAATAAACATAATTTTTGTAATATTACCCAACAATAAGATGAAGTATGATAAATATCTATTTCTTTATTTATGAGTAACTTATTAGGATTGGAATCTTAACATTGAAAGTTGCACATCTCTAATATTGAAATGTGTAAGCATCGATCGTAGCCGAATAAGCTTAGGGTCCCCTCCGGGATTAAGATTTAGATGTAATTGCTAATAATTAATTGATAATTAATTCTGTAATTAGTAAATTAATATTGTGTTTACTATCATATCATCTAAAGCGTTAACATACATACATTTAGCATATAACAATGTTACCAAAATAATATTTATATTTTCATAATAAATAATAAGAAAATTCTTATTTACAATAAAAATAAGTTTTTGAGGGTTAATTAGGATTAGATTTTATTTAATTTTTTTTATATAATTTCGTTAACCTAACACACGACTTAAACTAATAGAATTATTCATTTAGGACTAATTATTATTATAGAAACTTTTTCTTAAGGATTAGGTAAACATTATTTACTTTCACTCACATATATAAAAAATATATAGTAAAGGGGATTATTCAGACCGTGAAAATTTTCAAATTCAAATTTTTAAAGGAACACTCTACCCCGGAGTCCAAATGACCAAGTCCCAGAAAAAAAGGCTTTCTGTGTGTAAAAGTGTTAAGACTAGTACAAAATCTAAAATTCGAGAAAACTTCTAAATGTATAAAGTGGCTCTTCTGGTTGGCTGATTTGTGATGAAAATGTTACTGTAATATATTAGGTGTATGCGCTTCAAAATAATGAAATTTCAGTCTTATACAACTCAACTTTTTTGAGGGAGAGTTACGGCACATACTTTTTTTTCGCGTACTTTGGGCCTAAAAAGTGTATTTCTGGTAAAAACTGGAATTCGAAAATTTTCACGATCGCAATACTTTTACGAACTATATATTTTATATATGTAGGTAAGTGAATGTAAAAATTATATTTCCATAAATAAAATTAAATTAGGTCGAGATTCCAAGTCACAAAATGTGCTCAATAATGGGAGTGGATGAGTATATTATCAAACCCCCAGATCTCGGGGATTAAGTAGTTTCGGCATCGAACCTTGGGGTTCGCTAAGCCTATTATTATTGTTTAATATTAAATAATAGGCTCTCATGTCTTAATAGCGCTCTCATGCCTCCACTTGGTATGCCGAGTTGCCAAGTGGCTCTATCGTAAATTCCGACGGCAATACTTCCTAGAAACCTATCTTTATCAATCCTTCAGAACCCAAAAGCCCCTGTGTATTTAGAAGATATTCATCCAGTCTTCTCTGCCCACTCTATCAACACAAGATCCCAGCCTTTAAACCTACTTATTCCCTCTCATTCCTCTTCCATTAAGACAACCTTTGTCATTCCTGTATCTTTATTCTGAAATTCCTTACTTAAGTCCATTCTAGCATCTCAATCCTTAACTGCTAAAACCTCAACTATTCATCCATCTCCTGGAATATCAATTCACCGTACCTTTATTAAGTTGAACTATTAGGCTAATTATTTTTTATTTCCTACTGTTTAAGTATATGTTTTCGTTATTTAAAATTCTCTAAAGTAGCAATATTAATTTTGTATATATATATATATATATATATATATATATATATATATATATATATATATATATATATATATATATAAAATTTGGATTCCTAAGAGAATTGCAGCCGCTTTTTCTGGTTTAACTTACTGAAGAGCTTTCTTCTTTCGACTCGACCAGTGTATTCTTCCATTCTTAGAATATTTTTGACTGTTTCTGGGTGGACATGAATCTCATAGTACCTATTTATTCTGATGGCCATTGAGGTGTAGGTAGTGTGAGGATTTGCATGGACTTCGACAAGGATGGCAGCACGTGTTCTATCCTCCAACGATTTTAACTCTTCACGTCTTGGTACTCCATTATTAAACAGATCAGCAAGTTTTCCTAGAGATAGGCCCTGCATTTGGTAACGAACCATGAGCTCTCTCAAATCACGATAATCGCGCATATTGAAAAGAAATCAATTTCCCAGGCCCAATTAAAGTTAATACTGAACTAAGATTTGATTATCGAGATGAGATTTATACATATAACACTGGAAAGACGGTCATAGTACATCAAATATGATTAATATTAAAAGTTTATGGAAACTTTTTTGACCTGCCATTAACAAATCACATTCTGCCGCGTTTGACATTAATGCTAAAATGAAAGAAAAGTATATATATTTTTATCTGCTATTACTACAATATTAATAATTTGTACATTAGAAAATGGTTAAGCTGTAAAAAATAGCTCTGCCGATTAATAGCATGCTATTAAATGATGAGTTAAAGTGGCTTTATCCTTCATACCGTTCTAAGTACCTCCTGGCATCCTTCCTTTACCAAGTTCTCCGATCTCAACGTCCATCTTACATCTCAGATATATTTTCATTTAAATCCTCCGTCCACACCTGCAACACTCGTTCGCGACCTTCGGACCTGTATGTAACGCCTCATCGAACCGCAGCTTTCGACAGATCTTTCCTTATCCGATCCTCGTCCTTATGGAATTCTATTCCTTCTCATATCCGTCACTCCAATACTCTTCCGGCCTTCAAATCGCGTTTGTTCAAACACTTTTTGTCGATCCAATTCTCAAATAACCCCACATAATCAGCAAAGTTCAATAAAAATCAGCAAATAGAGCATAAGAAAATGGTTATTTATTATATATTATTATGCATTGTATTCAAACATTAATGTATTTTATGTTACAATTTTCACAAGCATTGTAAATTTATTTTAATTAGCCCTGTATATATGAATATGTAAATATTTTATTTTTTGTCTAGTTTGTTTTATTTGTTTTTTAAAATTATTATTATTAGAAGCTACCAGTTAATTTATTACTATTATTCATTCTCTTTGTTATTTCTGTTGTTTTTTGTTTATTTTATTATTATTATTATTTTTTTTTTATTACTCTAAGATACTGAAGTTCCAATTTGATTTGTCTGTAACATTATTCTGAAGGGACTTGTCCCAGAATAAATAAAGAATTTATTATTATTATTATTATATGCATATATTCATTATATTTATTATATACTTTGTAATCCATTATGTATATAATACTATAAACTTTGTATTGTAAGAATCTCAATATTGTCCATTTATATTATTCTTAGGGGACTGGCTGTCCCAGAATAAAAATTATTTTTCATTCATTAATTCAAATATTTATTAATTTATTTTATTCGATTATTAAGCAAGAAGGATCTCATGACAAGTGTATTATTTTATCAGGAAGATTTGAAGTAAGATCACATTAGACGTCAGTAATTCTAAGCTCCTTTATTTTGCGGTTTGTAAGAGAGATCGGCAGGTTTTCTGGCCTGCCTAAGCCTTTCATTGACACCTGGACCTCCGAGGAAAAAGCTATTACGCCTCGACTTAGGAAAAGACAGGACGGTTTAGAGCTAACCGGGGCCAGGGAAATCCTTACAACATGCAATGTTCTGCCAAATAATGGAGTCACCGAAAAATGCCCCCCTTCAATTTTCTCCTGTCATGTAAGGATCAGATCCCCCTTTCTCGGAAAATTGTTTCAAGGAGTGTTGGAATTACTTTCAGCAACTTCTTACAGATTTTGACTCACGCCTCCTTCACACGAAATACTATCACAAGCAGCCATTGACAATCTATATAACTTTACTAGATTAATTTTTTTTATTGTTTTTATATTCAGTAGTTGAGGATAATTCAATTTAAAAAACCGTCCAGATCTTGCCGCTTAACGTTATTGAATTTAATGATTATTTTGAAATTCGACTTTTCTATTGTTTATATTGTAAATATTTTATGAATGTGATCTCATAGCACTATTATTCTGGTCCATTGAGACAAATTGTAATATACTCGTATCTGAATAAAAAAAAAAAAAAAAAAAAAAATGATAATTTTACCAATTATTCTGTATCTTTTCTTAATTATAAAACCGTAGATGAAATATTTTTCTGACTGATACTTTTAGAGTTGCAGCCATTCTTAAGTCAGTTTCACGGCAATAAACTATTATAAAATCTTTATAATTTTGGCAAATTTGTTGATATCAAATCAAAACAAAAACTAACGATATAATGAGTGTATGCTTATTATTATTTTTCTATAAAATTCATTACCTAAATAGTGAAGAAAGTGGCTAAAAATGGGGACGTTGATTTTCAAAAGCTACTAAAGTACATTTTTTACGAAAATGATTTTTTCACATATTTATATTCTTATTACATAGTTTCATCAAAATATTCTTTTTGATTTTATTTAATAAATACTCAATTCCTTTTAAAACGCGATTTAGAAATGCAACTATTTTCTAAAGGTACTAATTATCCAATTAGTTTCATTCCAAACATTACTAAAACATTTCATTTCATAACTCCAGATCTTGCCGCTTAACGTTATTGAATTTAATGATTATTTTGAAATTCGACTTTTCTATTGTTTATACTGTAAATATTGTATGAATGTGATCCTATAGCACTATTATTATTATCCATAAAGACAAATTGTAATATATCTGAATACAATTTAAAAAAATGATTATTTTACCATAAATTCTGTATCTGTTCTTAATTATAAAACCGTGGATGAAATATTTTTCTGACTAATACTTTTAGAGTTGCAGCCATTCTTAAGTCAGTTTCCCGGCAATAAACTATTATAAAATCTTTAAAATTTTGGCAAATTTGTTGATATCAAATCAAAACAAAAACTAACGATATAATGAATGTATGCTTACTATTATTTTTCTATACAATTCATTACCTAAATAGTGAAGAAAGTGGTATATAAATTGAGACGTTGATACTTTGGTACTAAAGTACATTTTTTACTAATATGATTTTTTCACATATCTATATTCTTATTATATAGTTTCATCAAAATATTCTTTTTGATTTTATTTAATGAACACTCAATTCCTTTTACAACGCGATTTAGAAATGCAACTATTTTCTAAAGATACTAATTACACATTTAGTCTCGTTCCACACGATCCTAAAACATTTAATTTCATAACTTTATATATATATATATATATATATAGCTATAAATATATTGTTTTGTTATTCAAGAGTTTGGATTTTAATTTATCACTAGCTCAGTTTTACTTATTGTACAGTTTTACTTATTGTATTTATGTTAATACAGTTGTAAAATACAATAAAATATGTATAAAAAAAAAAAAATTATCACTAAAACATATTTCGTTCATTTTAAGGATGAAATTGAATAAATGGAGAGAAGCCTAGAAATTTCGTTTTGGAAGTCTTTAAAAAATATACGATTGGAAAGCTAAAATATATGCATACGGGTCAATTCATTTGAAATCGTCCAATTTCAATTAATTTTGTCACTCAACATTTTTGATTTTCGTGATTTTTTGACCAGTTATTCTCTTACCTTTCTTGAATACAAAACCATTAATAAAGATTTTGGCTACCGTTTTAAGCCATCTCGGTGGGCAAAACTGTGATAGGAATATCTTTCTCATTCCTGTATTTTTTTAGATATCAAATTAAAAACAAAGTTAACAATAACATAAGGACATGATTTGTATTTTTCGTACCCACAATTCATTACTTAAATAGAGAAGAATTTTACAAGAAGTTTACAAAATTCTTGAAAATCCATAAAAACCGAGATTTTTAACGAGATAAAGGAAAAGAGACTCACTTTTAATTATTAATTCTTATATAGCTTAGCCGTAGTCCTACTTTCTGTATAAAAATTTATTTTGAGAACGTAGTTCTTTTTTTCTATATAAATTTTCAAAATTGGCCAAAATTGATTATCAAAAGTTAGTCACTTTTTCTAAATAATTTTTAAGTTGTTAAAATTCTTCTTTTTTGTTAATTGTTGATAATTGAGAAGTTGAGTTCCGAAAGGTACTATATCAATTTTAGAAAATTTTACAGGAGGTAAAATCTCTCATTATTATATTATAAAACCAACTTATTTGATTATTTTCGCATTACAATCTAGGATTATTTTCTACTATATTCATAACTCCATATTAAAGTTATGAAATTAAATGTTTTAGGATCGTGTGGAACGAGACTAAATGTGTAATTAGTATCTTTAGAAAATAGTTGCATTTCTAAATCGCGTTGTAAAAGGAATTGAGTGTTCATTAAATAAAATCAAAAAGAATATTTTGATGAAACTATATAATAAGAATATAGATATGTGAAAAAATCATATTAGTAAAAAATGTACTTTAGTACCAAAGTATCAACGTCTCAATTTATATACCACTTTCTTCACTATTTAGGTAATGAATTGTATAGAAAAATAATAGTAAGCATACATTCATTATATCGTTAGTTTTTGTTTTGATTTGATATCAACAAATTTGCCAAAATTTTAAAGATTTTATAATAGTTTATTGCCGGGAAACTGACTTAAGAATGGCTGCAACTCTAAAAGTATTAGTCAGAAAAATATTTCATCCACGGTTTTATAATTAAGAACAGATACAGAATTTATGGTAAAATAATCATTTTTTTAAATTGTATTCAGATATATTACAATTTGTCTTTATGGATAATAATAATAGTGCTATAGGATCACAAACTTCTTGTAAAATTCTTCACTATTTAAGTAATGAATTGTGGGTACGAAAAATACAAATCATGTCCTTATGTTATTGTTAACTTTGTTTTTAATTTGATATCTAAAAAAATACAGGAATGAGAAAGATATTCCTATCACAGTTTTGCCCACCGAGATGGCTTAAAACGGTAGCCAAAATCTTTATTAATGGTTTTGTATTCAAGAAAGGTAAGAGAATAACTGGTCAAAAAATCACGAAAATCAAAAATGTTGAGTGACAAAATTAATTGAAATTGGACGATTTCAAATGAATTGACCCGTATGCATATATTTTAGCTTTCCAATCGTATATTTTTTAAAGACTTCCAAAACGAAATTTCTAGGCTTCTCTCCATTTATTCAATTTCATCCTTAAAATGAACGAAATATGTTTTAGTGATAATTTTTTTTTTTTTATACATATTTTATTGTATTTTACAACTGTATTAACATAAATACAATAAGTAAAACTGTACAATAAGTAAAACTGAGCTAGTGATAAATTAAAATCCAAACTCTTGAATAACAAAACAATATATTTATAGCTATATATATATATATATATATATATATATATATATATATATATATATATATATATATATATATATATATATATATATATGTATATATATAATGGCAGTGAGTATTCGTTATAAACGCATATATGTATATTTTCTTAATAACCTGAATAAATTTGTTATTTCTGTTTGTTTAATGTTTTCTCTGAAGTTCCCTTTTGATTCGCTTTACATGACAAAAGATGGTATCCTTTTGAAACTCAACGCTATCATGATCCTTTTCCATGAAATATTATAAAAGATGTGTACGTTTATTTATCTCAAATCTTTTACTTATCTTAATGAGTTTTTTTTTTTAGTAGACTGTATCCATTAAATATAAATGTGAAAATATGGTAATTCATGACTTTTAATTATTAATTTAATGTTGTAAAAAAATACTTGTTGTGATAGTACAAGATGTCAAAAATGAATTATAAAACAGTTACTTTCATTTTAATTAGGCATTTTTCTTCTTCAGGGTATTATTTTTATAAATGTTTCACATTCTGCTACATTCTAGTTAGGTTTCCTTGAATGTTATTGCTCTTGCACAGCGAGTAGGTAGTAAATACTGCATTGACCGTCTCCTTCTTGAATTACCAAACGGTCAACCATAAATTAACAAGATATTTCCGAATCTTTGAAAATTCTTTCTGTGAGGCCTTAGCTCTTAGATGAAACTAAACACCTAAGGTGATAGAAAAGGCCTTTTTTTTTTTTTTTTTTTCACAAACAAACAGTCCCTCAGAAAAAACGCTACGAATCAGGTATTTATCAACGTGAAAATAAAGATTGTATCAAATTTGTGATCTCTTATAATTTATCAAGATGGTCTAACAGGGAAACTTGGTACTAATCAAAATTAATGATTTGGAGGCTAATCAATTTCATCTCCAAGTTTTCACTCCCTGTTTTATCAGCCCTCCCCCCCCCCCCCCATCCTCCCTCCTCCCCCCCCCTCATTAAGAAGGAGGGATGAAGAGTACCATCCTCTCCCCCTCCCCCTTTCTTCAGAAAATCTCTTCGGTAAAAAAACAAACTGCATAAAGCAAAATAAAGGTAGAATAATTCGCCTAGAAGGGTCAAATCAGTGCTAGATCAACATAATTTCAGCTCCACCCATCAATACATCCTTCCTCGAAGATTGAAACAGCAGTGGCCACGAGAAGATCAGTAAATATTTATATTGGATTTCTGACACTGGTCAGATCCTCTCATGTGATGCATGTTTGTGGCTATTGTGCCCTAACTCGGCCTCAACCGGCTGAGAAAGAGGCTCTGGGATCTCTTGGATTCTGCTTTTCCCTCCACAATTAGTGTTTTTTGTATTTTTACTTTCACTAACCTATGTATTGAATATATAGTAAGGGAAATTATTGCGATCGAATGACCAAGTCCCGCAAAAGATCCTGTGGGTGTGTATGTTAAGTCTAGCTCGAAAACGATATGTTGTATATAACTGAAATTGTAAAGTTTAGGAGCGTATATGGCTGAGATGTTACAGAAACTTTTTCATCAGATTCAGCCGAACAGAAGTGCCATTTTATACCATACATTTTGCACCTTGTTACGATTTTCGATCGATATTACGATTTTAGGTTCTAATCAATGTAAAATTCAATGTTCTTAAATATCATATAGGTTTCATTCCGATTGAAATACTCTGACAAGGCTTTAACGCCTATATTTTAAAATTTCTTCCTCAAAAGTATCTTTAATTTTGTAGATTTAAAAAAAGAATTAGGCATATTATCTTGATAACATTGAGAAAAATCTGGTGCGGGCAACACACGACTTTCACTTACCTCCATTTTTAAAATCAATGAAAGAATTTTCAAATACAGTTAGAGATAAAAATACGTGAAATTATTAAGGAATGAATTAAATTGAATTTATATAGAAACATGTGTTTTATTAAAAAATCTATTATATTATTATCTTAAATAATCAGTTAGTTTTATCTTCTTTTCATCAGCTCCATTAACTTTTAAAAGCTTGTGTATGAGATGATATTTTTTGTAAAATCTTTAGCTTTCCAACGGTATATCATACATGTATATTACTGATCTTATGTTCAAAAACGAAAAAATGCATTATAAAAATATTTTCTCTGTTTTCTCCTTTAGTTGGGTGTCGAATTTATTCAATTTATACATTTACCTGTTTTTCATCAGCGTTAACAAGATAATCTAGTTATTATTATTGAATCTACAAAATTAAAGGTACTTTAGGGGAAGAAAATTTAAAATATCGGCATTTAAGCCCTGTCAGACCATTTTTATCCAAATAAAACCTACATGATATTAAAGCCCATTAAATTTTACATCGATATAGCGAGTTTAATCAAAATCGTCTGAACCGTTTTTGAGAAAATCGAAAAAGGTGCAAAGTGCACAGTATAATGTGCCTCTTCTGGTAAGCTCATTTTGATGAAAAAAGTTTTGTCACGTCTCGGGCGTATAGTTGTCTTAAATATGAAATTTCAGTTTCATAGGACTTACCGTTTCCGCCCGGGAGTTACCACACACACACACACACACACACACACACACACACACACACACACACACACACACACACACACACACACACACACACACACACACACACACACACACACACACACACACCAAACACACACACACACACACACACACACACACCACACACACACACAGACACACACACACACACAGACACACACACACACACACACACACACAGACCTTTTTGCGGGACCCTAAAACGTGTATTTCCGTTGAAAACTGGAATTCGAAAATTTTCACGATCGCAATACTTCCCCTTACTCTATATAGTAAGTGAAAGTAAAAAACGGGTAAATATATAAAGTTGAACGAATTCGATATCCAACAACTAAAGGAGAAAAGAACAAAAATATTTTTTTAATTTTATTGTGTTTTTGAACACAAAAACAGCCATATAAATGTGTAATATACTGTTGGAAAGCTAAAGATTTTAAAACAAATATCATCTTATACAAAAAAATCGTAAAAGTTAATGGAGAATGAAGAAAAGGGGATAAAACTAACTGATTGTTGTTTCTATGTTTCCGATTTTTTAAATTTTCCTTGTGTAAAGTTCATTTTATTTCCTAAAAATTAACTCTAAATCGGTGAGACAGAGATTTTTTTAAACATAAATCACCTCATTAAAATTACACCCGTGCGAAGCAATAGTTGTTTATAAATAAATATTGTTATTCTATAATATTTTTATATATTAGCACTCTTTTAATACTATTGAGGTGTCGGACGCTGCGAAAGAGATAGGAACCATTTGACCATAAGCTTTTGAGGATTTTTTCAGTTTCGGGAGGGGGCGCTAGGTTAAACGTTTCGGTATAAGGAAGCTGATTGGTTATCCTGGTCACGGTCTGCGATTTCATTTGTTGTTGCTATAAACAGGTTTAGGACCACCCCCACCTGCTCCCCCTCCCACTCTCAATACACGCCCCCCCCCTCCACGTTTTATCTGCATCTTTTTTTATCAGGCCGCTGGAGCAGATCCATTTTACAAGGCCTACCTTAAACGAAATGCCAGCCAAGCTATAAGCCCTTGATTATATCCCAAGCTATAATAATGCTTGGAGGGTAGAGGATGGCTAAGAGGACAGATACGTATATTGGCATACGTTACATTTTTAGCTAATAAATGAAAATAATCTGTAATATGTATATGAAGCACAATAAAATATGATGTGGGCAACACACGACTTTAACTTACCTTCGTTTTAAAAATCGACTTAAGAATTTTTAAATACAGTAAGAGATAAAAATGAGTAAGCCAATTAAATAATTATTTAAATGGAATTTCTATAGAAACATGTGTTTTATTAAAAAATCTATTATATTATTACATTATCTAAAATAATTACTTAGTTTTATCGGCTTTTCAGCACTCTCTATTAACTTTTAAAAGCTTGCGTATGAGATATTATTTTTTCTAAAATCTTTTGTCTCCCAACGGTATATCATAGGTGTATATTACTGTTCTTATGTTCAAATACAAAAAATTGCATTACAAAACTATTTTTTCAGTTTTCTCCTTTAGTTGCTTTTTAAATTCGCTCAACTTCCATATTTAGCTGTAATTTATCAATGCTAACAAAATGATATGGTTATTTTTATATTACCTGCAAAATTAAAGTTATTTTAAATATAGAAAATTTAAAATATCGGCATTTAAGCCCTGTCAGACTATTTTAATCAGAATGAAACCTACATATTATTAAATCTCATTAAATTTTACATCGATATAGACCGATTAATCATAATCGTAAAAAGGTGCAAAATGCATGGTATAAAGTGGCTCTTCTGGTTAGCTGATTTGGAAGAAAAAGGTTTTGTAACGTCTCGGGCGTATAGTTGCCTTACATGTGAAATTTCAGTTTCATAGAACTTTTCGTTTACGCGCGGAAATCGCCACACACACACAGACCTTTTTGCGGGACTTGGTCATTTGGACACAGGGGACCCTAAAAAGTGTATTTCCGTTGAAAACTGTAATTCGAACATTTTCACGATCACAATACTTTCCCTTGCTATATATTTCATAAATAGGTAAGTGAAAGTAATAATACAGACCTGTATTGCAGCAGGAATTCTATACAGAACCAACACAATTGAGAATAGGAAAATTCGTTTGAACAATCACGTGATTTAATCGGAAATATGTTTGAATACCTGGTTATGAGTAAAGATTCTTTTAATATTTAATTTTCTATACCAACCCCAACCTATCACTCCCAAATCTCCGAAATTTCGAATCCCGGAAAAACATCGAATATTTTACTACTTGTGAATATTTTACTTATATTAACTTATTTTTTTCCATAAACAATTTTTATTGAGTAATATTACAATCTGTCCTTATTAGGACCTTTTTAATAGTGATAAAGTACAACATTCGTACAGCAACTTATTAACTATGTTATTTGATATTTTAAACGATGAATAAAGAAATTTTTCACTAATACGTTTTATTTTTTGGCAACCAACCTAAGTAAGCTTCGCTGTAAGTATTGGGAAAACGACCCCAAGTAAATTTAAAAAAAAAAAAAAACTAACAATGTGATAAGGGACTGAGATCGAAATTTTTACAGCAATTAGATTAATGACTAAGCTAAATAAAAAAAATTAATCAAAGCTGTATCACTTTTCCTTCAAGATATTTCAATTTGCAAAAGGTCTCGTTTTTATTAATTTTTGAGAACATTTTCTAACCACTTCCTCCACTACTTAGGAAATGTATTTTGAGGACAGAAAATGATAAACATACCCTTATATATTTGGTATTAGTTTTAATTGTATATCTTCTAAATTACTAGAGTAAGAGTGGTTTTCTCAACATATATTCTGAGCCACGAAGATGACTTAAAATGACTTCCAATTTTTTTTTTTTTTTGTATCCTCTTTTTAAAATATAGGACAAGAAGAGAACAATAATTGGTAAAAATACAATAAAAATCAAAAATGTTGAGCGGCAAAAGTAATTAAAATTGTATTTCAAATGGATTGACCCATATATAATAAATACAAATACAACATTTGCACAACCATTGTTGCGGGATTATGGTCTGAAAGTTATGAGTTTCGTACTGTTCTTGACAGCTACTATCGAACTTGAAACTCAAGTGAAACTTGTCTATGCCATGTCAAGTCAGCAGGAGATAAAGGATACCAGAAATATATTGTGTAAACTTATAATTAGTTGGTAATCAACCATTGTAGAAGCTGGCAAATAATTAAAACTGTTTACATTTAGAACGGATTTAATATTATATATATATAATTATATGTATAAAAGAAAAAATATTTATTTATTTATCAATATTTATGTTGTCCCCTTCAAAATAATCCCCCTCAGATACAATACACTTATGCCAACGGTTTTTCCAACCCTCAAAGCACTTCTCATAAGAACTTTTCGGTCGGTATAGCCTTGAGCTCTTCCAGCGATGCAGTCTTTACCTCCTCAGTCATTGCAAATCTCCGTCATTTTATAAGTCTCTTTAGTTTTGGGAACAAGAAAAAGTCACATGGGGCCATATCCGGTGAATACGGTGGCTAAGGCATGATTGTGGTGTTGTTTTTCGGCCAAAAAATCTCTCACAACCAAGGATTATTTTCATGGCAAATTCAAATTTCAAATTCATATTTCAGATTCAAATTTTATGGCACGAGCCATGCGACATACCGACATCCTCAGCAACATTGCTGATAGTGAATTTTCCAAAACAATTGTCTTCACTGCTTGAACGTTTTAATCAGTTGTTGACGTGCTTGGGCGTCCAGAGCGAGGCTCGTCATTGGCATCTTCCCGGCCATCTTGGAAGAGTTTTTACCACTTGTAAACATTTTTTTTACTCAAAACAGTTTCACCGTATGCCACTGTCAACATTTCAAGTGTTTCGGAGCACTTTATTTTATTTTTTACACAAAATTTGATGCAAATTCTTTCATCCATATTTTTCGATAGCGAAAAATCGCCGAGCACGCAAAACACTTATAACCCTTACGCCTCTCACAACCACAACAAAACATGCTATACACTTGAAACTTGGTACAGATGTTCGGGAAGAGTGTACCAAGAGTTACCTTACTTTTTGAACACACTCGTATATATAAATATTTTTATTAATTGTTTTATCTATTTTAATGAATTTCGGTTATTATGATACCTTATATAAATTTGTTTACCCTTTATATTTTATTTTATTCCTTAGCCATTAAACATTATTGGTCCTAAGCAATATTAATTAGGTATCAGCAGTTGCATGATTCTAAATGTTTATTTTACTCTTATTAATTAGTATTTTGGTCGATTATATTAAATAATATGCAATACTTTTAAAAATAACAGTAAACAAAAGTGCAATTCAATTTCTAAAAGTAGCGGTTCGGATCCGACCCCACCGTGCTATTATACAAGTCTGAAATTTACCTTACTAACGGAGGGGTAATTAATAGAATAGAAAAGAATAGAAAAAAAAAATTATTCTGGGACTAGGTCCCCTAAGAATAACAGTTATGTACAATCGGATTGTATAATATGTCTGGCCAACAGACAATAAAAACATGATTAAATATTTCTATATCTTCTAATTTTATCTTCAGAGACGATAAACGAAATAAAATTAAAAGCAAATTAAAATTTGGGCGGTAAACAGTAAATAAGATGATTTCTAAACACTTTTGTAATTCGGGTAAAGAAAAATAAGGTCAACGAGTAAGGGTAAGAAAGACCGGAGATAAAAAATGCCTTAAGTAAGTGGGATGAGACGGAATGGTGTTTTGGGTTTTGAAAAAGGGTTTGGCTGAGACCACTTTTGATCTTGGAGGGAATTGATGACTTCTGGAGACGCTGGAATGGAAGCCATCCGGAGAATGATCCGGGATCAATGGGGCCCGGGCTAACTTCTCCAGATATATGTCCCATTCCTCCAGACAAATGTGTCGCCCCCCCCCCCCCTCCTCCGGTTGCTCCCTCCTCTAGCCAACCTTTAAATGACTATTTGAAAATATCAGTGGCCTTGGGCCCAGCTACTCACTTATTCTGCCTCATAGCCTCTCCTAACGGCCATATCTCGGGAGCCTACCACCACTCCCAGGCGCCTCTTTAAAATAGGACTAGAGAATCTTGAAGATGGAAAAGCAGAAAGATATATTATACCCACGATCCTTGTACAAGGCTTGAAGTACATTACAGTTAGCCGTTAATAAAATCAATGTGAGAAGATAATTCGTAAGCAAACAAAAAATCTGCTGCGTGCAATACACAACTTTCACTTACCTCCAAAAGTCAAAAAAAGGTTAAAGAACTACATTGAGGTTAGATGGAAACATGTATTTTAAATTAAATAATCAATTATCAACAAAAATCATTTAATTTTCTCCGCTATCATCAATTTCTATTACCTTAAACAACTTAGTGTATAAGATAACATCTTTTCTAAAATCTTTAGGGTTCTAGAAGTAAGCTATATATCTATATTACTATTCTTATGTTAAAAAAAAAAAACCTTGAAAAAATATGTTTGCTCTTTCCTCCTTTATGGGAGCGGCGCACAGTGGGCAAAATCACCAATTTAGGTGGACAAAAGTCAAGTCAAAAGTTTGGAATTTTCCAGTGCTTCACATTTTATTATTAGTTGGCAAGCCCATTAATACTAATATTTTCCGCAATACCGTGTTTACAAATAAATAGTAAATGAGTGAATCATTCCTTTTCGCACAAGTGCCTAATAACCGGCAGTGGGATTATCTTTATTCGGTGGCCATTTATGGTGTTCAAGGTGTGTTTAGCACAAAGTCTTTTTGCTTTTCTTTAACAATGGCCATTGCTGAGACAGGTAAGAAATTATACTTCCAAAATCGTTATTGAATATACATAGCAATCTACCTGTAAAGTTAATTTAGCAATTTGCTAAGGTAAGCCCCTATTCAATAACGAAAAACTATATAACCCCCAAGTTACCCCAAGGATTTGTTTCATCAATCCTTCTAGTCTTTTAGTATTACAAGGAATCTTTGCGATTTTTTGCGTTTTGGGTGATACATATTTTTTTAGACACTACACTCCGAACCAAAAGTTGGGCCCGGGCCATATCAGTAACACAGGGAACATTAAGGTCTTTATGGATAAAGTTATTCGTGACAAAGTAAGGAGCATTGAGTATTTTACGAAGGATTTTGGATTGTAAGGATTGGATGCGGAAGAATTTTATGGTTTAGTAGAGCCCCAAAGCTCTACTCCGTAAGTCCAGATTGGTCTTATAAAAGTCATGTAGATGAGCCTTTTGTAGTTCTGAGGAAGGTTTGGCCGTTTGTCTAGTAAGTGTTGAAGTAGCTTAAAGCGGCGAGTTCTATAGTCATGAAATATGAAATTTCAGTATTATGGAACTTATCGTATTTGAGCTATATTCACTTGGCAGTCCAAAATGTTTCCTATTCCGGTTTAACTTATAAGCAGTACTTAGCATCGCATAACTAATTCGACAGCCAGCATATCCAAGGATTTCGTACTCATGTATTTAAAAATCCACGGGAAATGTATCAGTTTTGAAAACATTTGACATCTAATATAATTACATGACTGGTTTAAACTCTGGAAAATCCGATTGAATAATGACAAATCACACATCACCTTTACTCTTCGACATGACACGAGTCCTCCCGTTTTCTTAGACAAAAAACAAAGTCCTCAGACGGACACTGTACATTATCTTGGTTTGACGTTTGACAAAAGAATGACTTAGGGTCAGCATATTAACAAAAAAAAAAAAAAAAAAAAAAAAACCCTTAACAAAAGACTGAGACTTCTTTACTCACTCTTTTCAAAACACTCGAAACAGAAATTAAACACCTATACTTACCTACTGAAGGGGAGGGAGCCCGTGGCTGAGTGGCTAGCGCGCTTGTTTCTCATGCTACAGGTTGCGAGTTCAATCCTAGTCCTGGCGGGGCTTTTATAATGATGTAATTAAATGGGGATTCACTCGCAGCCTCTCCCCCGGGTATGTGAGACCCGTCAGCCAAATGGTGGCCACTCACAAAATTAGGCGTAGGGAGTGATGACCCTACACTACGAATTTCATCGTGAAACGCGAGTGTGAGATCACACCGCGAGGCCCAGGGCCTTCACGGCCTGTCGCGCCACTGAAAAAAAAATAAAATAAACTTACCTACTGAAACCTACTTGGGCTTATGCATCACATATTTATGGGACAGCTAAAAATACCCATATTTACAAACTTCAAATCTTTCAGGCTAAAACTTTTAGAACAATTACAAAAGCACCGTGGTACGTTAGTAATATAACTTTACATACTGACCTTCACATGCCAACTATCAATGAACACATACGGAGCTACTACATAGGTTTCCACGACAAACTGCAAGGTCACCCTAGCGCACTAATCAATGACATGGCCACAACACTCATGCCAGGAAGTGCCTACAGAAGGCTGAAGAGGAGTTGGATGAGAGACCTTCTCCTATAGTAATTCACGCTAATTTCATGCCAGGAGTAGGTACCGCTGGGTGCTGCTCTCCCTCACGCCATGTTTATGAAAAGATCGCATATTTCCTGATTGTTTATTGTATTATTGATAGGCTTGAATAAAGATTTAAAGTTTAAAAAAAAACAAACAAAAAAAAAACAACTGCGACCTTGGGCTGTTACGCTAGCCACTACAACATAGGTTACTCCCATTAAATCAGATTTCTTTTTCATACTCTCAAAGTTTTTTTTTATTGCTAAGTTGTCTTGTTTTTTGAGAACCTATGCGTTGATAATTATATCGCTGGGGATTTATACCCGGAGGCGAACTTGATCCATGGGAGCGTTATCTAAAGGCGAGCTTCAGAGGATATCGTCACCTTAAGGCGAACCTAAGTCTTAGGTTTAGAGAAGTTAAGTCTTTCGACGGAGTTTGAGGCGTTTTCATTATCTGGCAAGGTGGCTTGTTACTTGGGGCTGGTGTCAGTTAGCGAGTTTGCCGAGCCTTCATCCTCACCCCTCAGGGATAATGTCAACCCAACTTCATTCAATTTCGATTAATGGAATCCGATAATAGTATAAATTCTTGGAATATTGCGGCTCAATTAGGCCTCATTTTAATTACGATGGCGGCCGCGGTCAATTAAGCCCCACCAAAGCCGTGCTTCAATTCAAAACCACATAGAACGACATTTATTGAAGAATCGAAAAAAAAACAACAATATAAAAACATTTTTTTTTACTTTCTAGGAACAATATCTCATTAAAAACCCACTCATTTAATAAATCCAATACATAAATATATATTATTATTTAGGAAATTTTGTTTCAATTTTAATTATGAAGAGTAAAAATATTATATAATTTATTGATTTCCTTTTATTTAAATTACATTATCACTTAATTAATCAACTCATATCCCTTAAAGTTTCGAGGTCCATGAATGCCTTCATATTCAGAAATATTAATTAAAAACTAAAAACAACAATTTAGTATTCGAATTAAATTTTCAAAATGTTACTAACATTTAAAATCATAATCATATAAATATTCATCTCAAAAATTGACAGATAGTGAACAGATATTGGAAACAAAAATGAATTATTTATAACTTGTCAATTGAAAATTTAAAACCAAAAAGATTATAAATAAAATATGGTATAAAAATTAAAAAAAAAAAAATGAAAATGATAATGAAGATAGAAATAGATTGATAATTGATAAAGCAAACAAGAAAATAAATTATACACAAAATAAAATAAAAATAAGAAATGGAAAAGGTACAATTAATGATTTCAATAGAAAAGACAAAAAAGATAAAATAAAATAAATGAAAATAATCAAATAAGTATTATAGATGAAATAAATAAAAATCAGTTCAATTTTTTCAAAATAAACAACATACCAGGCTCAACTAAAAAAAAAAAAATATATGTAATTCAGCGTTTTATAATCTAAGCATGTTTTTAATTTAAAAAAAAAACACAAATATTAAATATAGAACAAAAAACTAAATATAGATAAAATTTAGAATCAATTTATATTTTAAAAAATCTAACAATACTGTAAATTACAAATTAGATTTTAAAAAAGTAATAATTATGCAGATATAATAAATAGATTGATTATTTTATTTAAACTGAAATAATATATATTTTCAATTTTTACCCTAGATAATATTTATTATGATATAGAAACTTGAACAAGTACAGGAGGAGAGTAGGAATAAAGGTCAATTTTGCTCCACTCCATACTTGTTAGTCCAAGCATGTACAAATATTTTAGTTAGTCCAAGTTTGTGGCAATGAAATAAATATTACCACATATGGTAGTGACAATATTTACTATGATGAAAATTGTAGAATATAGATAAAAAGAAATTTGAAGAAAATGACCTGTATTATTTAATATGGAAAATTTGTAAGTATAATTAAAATGTATATGATTTTAAAAACAATTTTAGAATAAAGATAATTTGTATGATTATGATTTTAAATGTTAGTAACATTTTGAAAATTTAATTCTTATATGAATTTTTTTTTTTTTTTAAGTTTTTAATTAATATTTTTGAAGATAAGGCATTCATGGACCTCAAAACGCTAGAGATATGAATTGATTAAATAATGCAATAATAAATAAATTTAAATAGAAGAGAGAGTTCTAATCAATTATATAATAGATTAATTAAATAAAATTAGATATTTAGAATTTTTTATGTTTGTTATTGACTGTATACTTATATACGAATCTTGAATATGTAATTTTATTTTCTTATAACTTTTTGCAACATACCTGTGATGTTTTGTTTCAATAATGGAATAACGCTGAACATATTAATAAGCCCAACTTAACAATTCATCCTCTGACAGGAGGTTAGTCGTTACGAATCCCAATTTCGCCTATCGATCAAAGCGAAAACGTTCGAGCACCAATAGGCTATTTCCAGAACGCAATTACAAAATAAAACGATGTAAAATTGTAAATGGAAAAAGATAAGACGCGTTAACCGTAGAGGAATCGGCCGGGTCGGAATGATGATAAATGGAATGTCAGAAACAGCGTTTTTAGCTCCCCGCATTTATCTGTAGTCTGCCATACCGCCATTTCAAACTCCCATATTGGAATAATTGCTAAATGCAAAATTTCAATTAGGAAATGTTTAAAAGGGACATTATACGCGCCCTCTGTTGGGAGTGACACAAATTGGAAGGAGCCATTAGACATATTATTCCCTTTCCGGTCGATTGCAAAAACGATTAGCACTGTACGTTATTTAATTATCTCAATTTCGTATAGAAATAATTAAAGTTTTAAATCTCGTATTGATAAAGCTACGTTCCTCTTAAGTCCTTGGGATATTAAACGTGTTTTCTCCCACCTTTATTTACCTGTATGAGATATAAATAGTAAGGAAACGTAATATGATCTGGTTTACTTTCAAATTCTAGTTTTCGATCTAAATACATGTTTTATAGCTCTTGGGTCCAAATAACCATGTTCCGCTAAGTATTGTATCTAAAGGGTGTGGTAAGTCTAGCTCTGAAATGGCTATGATGGTTTTGATATACTTTCTAGATCGATGGATAATTAAACTGGCTTTACATCATGTGAGTTTCATCCTAAACACTAATTTTATATTTTTTTCCCTTCAAAAGTATTTTAAATTTAGTTTATTTAAAATAATTCAAGTTTTATCGTTATTATAATTGCTAAAAATAGGTAAATAAAAAAAAGATAAACAACAAAAGAAGAAAATAATAATAATAGTTAGTTATTTTTTTTATTTTTTTTTTTCCTGTAGATACTAACATAATCACAGATAAATAATGTACTGCTAGAAAGACAGGGATTTAAAATAATTGTTTTGATTAGAACTCAATATGTATTTCTTTTTTCATAATTCATTTAAGTTAATTTAAAAATATTTTTTTTTTAAATTTATTTATTGGGATTCACAAATGTATAATTAAATATAACTGTATAAATAAATTGGAAAGAAATATAAAAAGGCATGAAACACATGTAGAGAAGCTTTCCAATGGAAGCACTCTAAAAATATTCTAAACTAGAAGGTCTCGGGCCATCTCCTTTTCCTCGGAGGATTGTCAAGAATTAAAGAGAGAGAAAGGCTTGAAAATAGAAGATAAAGGTGGGAATGGAGTTTGTCGCGAAAGGAATGGTATCTAGATCGGGCCAAATCAGCAACATACGGAACATTAAGGTCTTTATGGATTAGTTTATTCGTGACAAAGTAAGGAGCATTGAGGATTTTACGAAGGATTTTGGAATTTAGGGATTGGATGAGGGATGAATGTGATGGTTTAGTAGAGCCCCACATCTCTACTCCGTAAGTCCATATCGGTCTTATGTTAGTCATGTGGATGAGCCTTTTGTAATCAAGTGAAAGGTTTGAGCGTTTGTCCAGTAAGTGCTGAAGTAGTCAAGAAAACGTCAGGAAGTTTCTTGTCGTTGAATATAAGTTATTATTGTCGTTTTATTCTTGTATGAGGGTTCCAAGTGAGACGTTTCTGAATGTGCTCAAAATCTTAAAACTAATTTTTAAAAAAGAGGTTTGTGAAAGTCCATCTCACAATTCACATTTAATTTTCTTTGTTAACGATTAGCACACCGTATTATTCGGGGAAAATCCAATGCTTCTGTTTTAGAGGACTATTTAAATTTTCTATGTCTTGTATTGTTTTTTATTGATAAAGCTGTGAATCTTTCTATATTATGATCTTGAAAATATTCTAATGTCAGATATCAATATAATGCAAGTTTTAGGTTTCTAACAGAGTCCAAATAAGTCGTGACATGCTCGAAACAGATTTTTATTTTACTTATCTTATTATTTTTATTTTTTTTTTTGAGAAGGGTTAGTAAGAATAGCAATTACATTGTGCTTTATAGGTTATGAGGATAACTCAATAATTTTCCTTGAATTCCTGCTTATATAGAATAATTTAAAGGTTTATTTTCGGTCATATAAATCTTGAACTCCACCGTAGAGAGGAAAATGCTGTCGGAACTTTTTTATGCGACCTTTAAAAGAATACTATATCCGTATATTCCGGAAAACTCTAGGAGACCGACTAAAATTGCTGGCAATACTAAACACGGTACACGGTCTAATAATGTTCATGTTTGTTTAAAACAAAAAAAAAATTAAATTAACTTTTAAGAAATTATGTTTTAATAAGATATGTGCGTTTTTCATATAATTTAAACTATATGCTAAAAATTCAAAAACTTGAAAATTATTAGGATCTTCGTAAAACGGCGAAAATTGTTCTGAAATATTTTTCACTTACAGAATAATCAAAATTAAAGTAATTATTAATAACTATTGAGCATATAGAATAGCATAGTAAATAAACTTTATTCTGGGACAATTTCTCTTAAGAATAACGTTCTTATATAAACTAAATAAAAAATTATATCTGGCCAAAAACCATATATAACTAAATTTAAATAACAAAAGAAAGAAGAAAAAAAATTAAATAAAAGGTCATAGTAACATCTCTATATACATATTCTAGAGACAAATAAATAAGAATTAACGTAAAATATATCTTTGCATCTCATTAAAGTAGATACACAAATCACCTCACATAAGGCATAATAAAAATTAACTTAAATCGGATTGGAGAGAATGGAAGTATTGAAAGAGGAACGATTTAAACGATAATAGGGAAGGAGCATGTCGGATGTTTGACGTGAGAGTATTCCATAAGGCAGTTGTACGGACTAAAAAGGAGCAATCATATTTTTCGTTTCTGTGGAAAGGAGTTCGGAGGTCGGACAGACGGAATCTTGTTTCCTCGTGATGGGTTGAGGATTTAAATACCAGAAGAGGTATTTTTATATACGGTAATACATATAAAAATATTTTGTGAGTTACATATTATTCTCAATTGACGATCAGAGAAATAACCACGACAATTAAAAGAAGAAAAAAAAAGTAAAATGAAACTTAAATTACTATATACGGTATGAATTGAATTGTATGTTAAATACCACGGAAGAGATATTTAACGATAAATAATGAAAACACAAATAATAAAAAATATTATAAGTGAAAATGATGTAAATAACTAAAACGATAAAACGTGGCACTATTAGGATGAGTAATACAAAATGAAATAGGGCCCAATATATGCTTGTGTAATATAAATAGATATATATATAATATTTTTATGAACCGAGAGAAGAAAGATACAATAAACATTAAATAAATTGCAGTTGTATTTTATTTTTATTAAAAATACGGAACGAGTGGTTAAATCAAAATGAAAATTGAGTATGAGGTAAAATTTAGTTGAGACAATGACCGCTAGAGGCCAGCACGCTCCAGTTCCCATATCGCCATATGATAGAATTATTAAGAATTTCGTTGAGTTGTTCAATGATATCTATTAAATATACATTATTATTAATATTGCTTAAAACAAACTAATAATGGGAAATCTTATTTCGAAAATAAATTAAGCCTGGTTATAGTCTGAGTAGAATATCGAATTTTTAATTTCTTCTAATAAAGTACCTTTAATTTTTTTTATTGAATGCCCTAATTTGGACAAATTGTAATATTACTCAATAAAAAATTGTTGTTACATCTAAAAAAAATTTTGTTTTTTCGGAATAATTATCCATTTTTCGTTGCTAGCATTGATAAAATAAGGGTAAATGTAAAATATGATAAATCATGGCAGGATAAAAAAGCAAATATATATTTTTAGTAATTATTTTATTTCTGATCATAAGAATGGTAAGATGAGTAATATACCGTTGGAAACTATACATTTCAGGAACTGTTTTATCTTATGTTTAATGTTGTATAAGGTATTAAGGATTGATAAAAAGAGGGTAAAAATAATTGATTGTTGTAGATAACATTTTTTTATTGTTATATAGTTTTTCTTAAAATAATAATTCAATATAAACTCAGTATATTATTATTTTTTTTTAAACTTTATTTGAATGTTTTAAAATTGATTTTTACAACTGGATCGAGCAAAGTTGATTTTTTTTCGCGTGACCAGACTATTAAAAATCATTTCAATTCATAAAAGAAACATACATCTTACAGAATATTCTAAAGTTTATAAGGAATTTCTGTCTTGAAAAACAACCCAATTCAGTGGTTTCGTATGTTTACTTATGAAGAAATAACCTTCTGTCAATGTATTTAGAATTGAAAAATGTTCATAGTTTATTTAATAACATATATAAACCTCCTTCTTAAAATTCTGCAAAATAATTCTTTTTTGTAATTTTAAAAATATATCTCATAAAAGATACCTATATATTCTGATTTTTATAATTCGAAAATATAGCAAGAATGCTCACTTTGCTAATGCAAATTTTTTGAGAAATTGATATTTTTATTCTAATCGTTCAGTTTTATCGGAATCCGCTATCTGGGTATATCTTAGAACACTGAAGTCATTCTAAAATCGTGTTTCAAAAATACAATAATTTTCAAGAACTTGATCATGTTCAAAAACTCAATATGGCACGTAGGAATAGCTCTTCATTGGTCAGAAAACCAAGAAAGCCAAGCCAGCAAACCATGGTTCCAAAGCCAACCAGTGAACCATGCATGGTTTCATAGCCAAACCACCATGGTTCAAAAATTTTTTTTATTTTATTTATTTATTTATTAAGATATAATACAATCTGCCGCCTACTGGGGCAATGAGTAATACAGCTAGAAGAAACCATTCATCCAATATGTACATCATAAGAAAAAAAAAAAAAAAAAAAAAATATATATATATATATATATATATATATAAAATAAATAAATAAAAAAATATATATAAAAAATAATAAATATATATAAATAAATAAATAAGATATATTAAAATAAATAAATAAGATATTATAAAATAAATAAATAAGATATATATAAAATAAATAAATAAGATATATATAAAATAAATAAATAAGATATATATAAAATAAATAAATAAGATATATAAAAATAAAAAATAAATAAATAAATAAGAATATATAATAAGAAATAAATATAAATAAGATATATATAAAATAAATAAATGAAAATAAAAATAATAAGAATTTAAATAAATAAATAAGATATATTAAAATAAATAAATAAGATATATAAATAAATAAATAAGATATATTAAAATAAATAAATAAGATATATTAAAATAATAAACCAAATATATGGTTCAAAAATTAACCATCGACGTGCTGGGAACCCTGAGCTTAACTAATAAACTTTATCACTGATTGTATTAATTGAATACTTGGAAATGGGAGTCAAGAAACTTAGCTAGGCTTTGAAGCTCTTAAATTAACAAATATATAATTAAACTTCTGAATTTCTCTAGGATATTTAGACAAAAAAATAAAAAAATAAAAAAAATATATATATATTATATTATTACTTCATTTAATGATTTTTATTCCGCAAAATAAAAAAATCCGCTGTACCGACGGTTAACAAAATTTGAAGTGTGTATGGAGATGATGGCATAGGAGAAAGCACCGTTTGTAAGTGGTTGGCTCTGTACAGAAACGGAAATTATGAATTGGAAGATGCAAAGCTGTTCGGTCGTCCTTTAACTGTTGATGACCAAATTAAACAATTACCTGATAAATGGAAACATGTAATAGATCTATCTGGTTCATATATCATTGATCAAAAATATTAACAAGAATCTGAATTATAAGAATAAACACAGTAAAAAACGATACGAACTTATTTTACAACCTAATACCTGTAATTTTTGGGATTCGAGAAAAATAACCTTGTATTCAGGTAAAAGAAAATCAATTAAAAAAAAAAAGAAAAAGAAAAGACTAAGGTAAAATATCGATTTGACCAATGGGTCTTTCGGAGAAATAATTACGTTTGGGCAGTGGAGATTATTCGGATATGAGTGAGGTGTGGGCCATTACAGTGGCTTATTTACAGAAGAGCTGAGAGGTTAGAACCCTTGGGAAATATCTAGGCGGGGCATGCCTCCCCCCCTTATTCCCCCCCGAGGACCCCAGCCCTTTTCACGGGGCCCTGATCAGGCGGGGTACGGGCGGTGGGCACAATATCCCGGATTCTGGGTTGAGTTATTACATGCGAGGATGGAAGAGTGTGAGGTAGCCTTCTATTTGTTTTGACATTCGAAGGAAAACCGGACATCTGTAACTATAAGAAGGCGAGGAAAAAAAAAAAGGTGGGTTAGTCATCGGAAGACTCTTAGAAACAAATTGTATGCCGAGTGAGAAGACCGATATCTATTACGTCGGCCCCTCCCGAAATAAATTGTAATCCGTAAGGTCAGATTTTAAAGTCCGTCAGGCCTGTTTACTAATTAATCTTGCCTTAGAATGGGTAATTAGAAGATCTGGTGTAGAAACCACTAATACTGTTTATAACAGGATGACACAGGTACATGGATACGCGGATGATCTAAATATAGTGGCAAGATCTCTAAATGCCCTGAAAGAAGCTTTTCTCAGACTGGTGGGAGAAGCAGAAGTCCTGGGGCTATCTATAAACCAAGACAAACGAAGTACATGAGAGCTGGCCCGGGAATCGATAACCCTATCAAGGAACCACAATCGATCGGATCTTTCACGTTTGAAAGCGTAAACCAATTTACGTACCTGGGGTCTATAGTTAGCAGTTTTAACAAAATATTGCTTGAGCTTGAGATTGGCCAAAGACTGAGAAAAGCAAGCTGTTGCTATTTTGGATTAATGAAACATCTCAACAGCAAGATACTATCCAGACAGACTAAGTGCAGCCTTTATAAAACCCTCATTCGACCGCTGTTAACATATGCTAGTGGGACGTGGGTATTAACGAGTTCGGAAGAAGCCGAGTTATTGATCTTCGAAAGGAAGAAATTTTACGGCGTATGTTCGGAGCTATTTTAAGCTTATACTTTAGTAGATCAATTGAGAAGGCTCAACAACTAAAAACTTTATGAACTCTTTGCGGAAGCCAACATTGTACGCCACATCAATTGCGGTCGATTGAGATGGGAAGGCCACTTGGTGAGGATGGAAGAGGATGAAATTCCCAGGAAGCTGTTAGAGGAAAAACTGGACCGCTCAAGAGGAAGAGGAAGACCTAGGCTGCGCTGGGATGATGCTGTTGCTAAGGATGCCCGGACCCTTCTGAACGTGCGGAATTGGAAAGCAGCTGCACAAGATCGAGCCAACTGGCGAGGGCTCTTTTAGGAGGCCAAGGTTCACATCGGACTGTAGCGCCACTGTATTATTTTTATAAAGGTCAGATTTGAACCGTATTCCAGTCTATCAAGTGATCGCTTAGAAATTTACTTGAAACTTTTGTCCACAAACAAAACAAATAATGGGATAGTATCGTAGCAGAAAATAGCTTTAATACTCCACATAAACATTTTCTGGTCGTGAAGTGCTGTTCATAAGAAGTAAAAATGGCAAGAAAAAGTTTAAGATATGGCCGCTTAGAATTGCAACAGATGCTTCTCGGCTTGCAAAGAATAGCCAACTGCATCCACAACTTCAAATCGAATCAATATATTGAGACACGAAGGAACGCATCAATCGGAAGTGGATTAGATATTAAACGGAGAGGTAACATGAGTACAGTATTATTCCAGAAAAAGTAGGAGTCTGTCCTAATGGTAGTAATTATAATATTAGTGCTCACATTGGTCTCCAGGTGATGCTACTGGTTCTGGTACTAGTATTAGAGGGAAAACTAGGGTTTCTCAAGAAATAAAAATTGACCTACCCTTGTGGGAATCGAACCTACAGAGAGTGCTCAACTTATTATGCTCATAAATACAAGTATTATTAGTGAAGAAACCAAACGAGCTGTGTTACGAAGACCATACCTACTTTATTTGCGGGGTTCCGACTGTTCAGTAATCTGGACAATTTTGAAAATGATTCTATGGCCAAAAACGCATCTTCTGACGTTGTTTCTTCCCTAAACCGTGATTAAAATGATTTTTAACATCTGCCTCAACGTGTAAATGTACTCTTATTCTCATTTTAAGGTAGTTTTTTTAACGTAGGCATCACAGATAGTAAAGAAGCATTTTAAAATTTCTGTCTGACACGACAAAAAAATATGTTAACTCAGCGTTTTAATTTAACAGTTTTATTTAATCAACGTATAAAAGCATTGCAATCTCCTCCTCAGTAAACAGAGCAGTGGAGGCTAGCACTGACCTAAAAATATGAAAATTAAAATGGTCCGTATACCCTGGATATGGCAGAACGAGTAATAATTTTTTTTTTAGATAACAAGTAAGAGCGTGGGACTACAGGGCTAGCCGGCGGTTAGCACGGTTAGCATAGCATTTTGGTACACTTTTACGACTCCTCACACATACCTTTTAGCCGTGTACCCTGGGTCTGGGGGGCGCCGGGGAATATTTCCGCCAGTTACGCCGTAAAATGCAAAAGGGTATAAAGGGCGGAATGAGGAGGATCCAGCTTTATACCCTTCCCTCTACCCCCTGTTCTTAGGGCATAAGCCCTTTGTGGAAATACATTATTCATTTGCCTGATATTGGGAGTTATCAAGCACCTACTTGATTGCCGAGGCAGTCACGTGTCAATAATACAAATTGAACTGTCTCGAAGAATTCTCCGATAATGATGATCGCGAACCCTTCGGAATCTAATGATAAATTCATCATTAGGGGTCTGCTTTGAATAAAATAGAAAAAAAAAAGTTATTACCCTCCCGCAAGGGTCATCCTGAAAAGAGATGCTAGAAACTAATGATGCCCGAAAATAAATAAGTCCACCTTATTATACGAAAACTTGTGATGATAAAATAACTGTACACAACAGCGATAACAATAGAACACTGGCGATTCAAAGATCGAGTGATAAATACGAATCATCGGGATATACAAATGATCTGAAGAATTTTTTTAATTTTTATATTTATTTATTAGAATTTACAAATGTATAATGGAATACAACAAGTAAATTTGAGCAAATTTAAAAAGGCATAAAACACATGTAGAGAAGCTTCCCAATGGAAGCAATCTAAAAATATTCTAAACTAGACGGTGTCGGGGCCATCTTCTTTTCAGACGCCTCGGAGGATTACAGGAATTGAAGAGGAAGAAAGGATTGAAACGAGAGAATTAGGGTGGGAATGGGGTTTGTCATGAAAGGAATAATATCAAGAATTGTGCCAAATCAGCAACATACGGAACATTAAGGTCTTTGTGGATCAGTTTATTCGTGACAAAGTAAGGAGCATTGAAGATTTTGAATTGTAGGGATTGGATACAAGGAGAATTCGATGGCTTAGTAGAGCCCCAGAGCTCTACTCCTTAAGTCCATATCGGCCTTATGATACATGACTATCATCATGACTATGAGATGAGTCTTTTGTAGTTAAGTGGAAGATTAGAACGTTTTTTTTTTTTTTGTAAGCGTTGAAGTAGTTGAAAACATCGTGCAGTTTTTTTGTCGTTTCAGTCTTGTATTAGGGTACCAAGTAAGACGATCTGAAGTAAAAACAAAAGTTTGGCGATATAAATTTTTAGTACCACTATAACATTTTGCTTGACCTGGTCATTAGGACTCCTTTTAATTTTAGAGATTCCAAAAAATTGACCGATATGGCCTTGTTAACAATGATAAATAACACGTAAATAACACATTCAACCCAAAAAACCCATGTCTCTTTAGAATTCCTGTAGATGGCATAATAGCCGGAAAATTGTGCATTTTAATAATAAGTAGTGAAGTTTAATTACAGCCTCCAATTCTTTTCTTCTGTTCTTGGCTATTCGTAAAGCCTTACATTGACCTCTTTCAAACACCATTTATATCCATTGTGACACATCAATGTTCCCAAATAATTAGAAATTGTGCGTTTTAGATGAAAACTAGTCATTACTGCCAGATCTGTTCCAACTCAATACTGAAGTCTTATAATGATGAGGAAACATCCTACCTATATCGGACTCCAATTCCCCTCTGGTTCACAGGATTGTTTGGGACTTCATTATTTGTTCGGTTCTCTCGAGCGAATTCGCAGGCCGTATGGTATTGGTATTACAATAAAATTGAATCAGCAAGGCCCTTGAACCGTTTTGGTAAGTGAATTTTAACAAGACAATGGTAGGGGAGGAGGCTTACCTGGGCTAGCAATAAAGTTCAACTTCATCCTAGGAGCTTTAAGTGGACTTGGGTCAATGGAGCGTAGGGCAGGGCCATCCGAGATCGTCGAAATAAAGGGCTTACTCCGCTAACCTCTGTCCCCCCCCCCACCTCCCAACCACCTCACCTTCTTTACCCTTAAATTTATATTTGTGTTTTCCACTTAATAGCTCCTATTAAATAGTATTGTATTACTTTCACTTACTTATATATGAAATATATAGTAAAGGAAAGTATTGTGATCTTGAAAGTTATGGAATTCGAATTTTCACCGGAAATACTATTGGGTTGTTTCACATGAAATGTCCGTTTTTATAGTTTCTGAAATACATAAACGATTTTGCAGTTCTCTGTTGTTTTCTTCCGAATGTTTACATATTTAAAGTGAACAGTTACTAATCCTCTACCTTTGTATTATAAACATTAGCTTCCCAATCAATTACCCACTTTTAAGCATACCTCCAAATATAAACATGGAAAAACGCGATTTTCGAGTAATATTTTTGTACGAGTTTAAACTCAGCCATTCAGCCGTTGAGGCCTCTAGAAATATTTGCAAGGCGTTTGGAAAAGGGAGTGTTAATGAACGGACCATTCGCCGTTGGTTTGCTAAATTTTCAGCTGGGGATACGGGCTTGGAAAACTTGCCCCGTGAAAGACCCCCGTCTGTAATAGACAACGATGTCCTCAAACATACCGTAGAAGGAAACCCCTACCAAACAGTTAAAGGACTCTCGGAACAACTAAATGCAAGTGCATCTACCGTTTCCAGACATTTAAGGTGTATTGGGAAAGTAAAAAAGCTCGATACATAGGTACCTCATGATCTCACTGAGCGGCAAGTTTTAAAACATACCGTGCAAAAATTGAAAGAACTGGGCTACAAAGTTCTTCCGCACCCACCATATTCTCCCGACTTGTCTCCATCAGATTACCACCTGTTCAGGAATTTAGACAACTTCGTCAAAGGAAATATTTTTGAAAATGATGATCAAGTGAAAAGTGCATTTTCAGATTTTGTTTCACATCAAAGCTCAGAGTTTTTCAGTTCAAGGATAAAAAAGTTGGTGTCACGTTGGGAAAAATGTGTAGAAAAAGAAGGTAAATACTTCGAATAAAATTATCTTGTTTTCATGTCGTATTTTTAATAAAAATCTTTTAAAACGGACATTTTATGTGACACAATCCAATAGTATTAGGGTCCCTCAAATCCAAATGAACAAGTCACACAAAAAATTCTTTGTGTGCGTGGTAAGTCTAACCCAAAAATAATAAGATCGTATAGTATATATATATATAATATATATATATATATATATATATTATATATATATACATTTTTAAAAAAATTATTTGTTTGTTTTATAGGGACAATTAAATATTGGGTTGATGCAAAATTAATGCAGGTTTCCTCTATTGCAATATCTTAATTCCAATTGTGTAAACAAAGCTAATCCTAACATTGATCATTATTATACCAAAACAAACCTTATCTAATACCCTCTCTTTCACCATGAATTTGTTTAGTAAAATCGTTTTGTTCAGTGTGTTCAAAGGTCTTGAATCGAAAATGTCAAAGTGCGATTTTCGTCAAATTTATTTTTACGAATTTAAATTAGGGCGCAGCGCTGCGCAAACGGCTCGTAATATTAACGAAGTGTGGGGTCAGGGGGCTATTAATGAGTGCACGGTGCAGCGTTGGTTCCAGAAGTTTCGCAGAGGAGATTTCGACCTCGAAGACAAGGAAGGTCGGGGCCGTCATCTTGCTCTGGACAACGACCAGCTGAGGTCAGAAGTGGAAGAAGACCCAACCAAAACCACACGAGAAATGGCGGCGGAACTCGGAACTCAAAAATTGCAACGTCTTTGCCCAGCATTGATGAATCGGAAGGGGCCGATCCTGCTCCACGATAACGCCAGACCACACGTTGCACAACTAACGCTTCGACGACTGCACGAGTTGGGCTACGAAGTTCTCCAACATCCGCCTTATTCACCTGACCTCTCTCCTACAGACTTCCACTTTTTCAGGCATCTAGACAACTTTTTGAGAGAGAAAAATTTTCAAAACCAGGACGACATTGAAAATTCTTTTCGTGATTTCATTGAGTCCAGGGATTCGGATTTTTTTTCTGGTGGAATAAGAAAGCTTGTTGAACGTTGGCAAAAGTGCATTGATTCAGATGGAAATTATTTTGATTAAATATATATGGTTAAAGTAAAGATATGGCGTATTTACAATACCTACTAAAAACCTGCATTAATTTTGCATCAACCCAATACATAACCATGCTTACATCAATAACTCATTAAATTATTTTACAAAATACAAATGCTTAATATTAAAAAATAGTATTTAAATGTTTTAAATATTATATACACCCTTAGGATAATGGCCAGCATAACAGCCTTCAATGCTCATGGTCACGGGTTCAAACCCGGAGGTGAGCCTAGAAATTTTTAATAGGAGTAAATAATCCTCAGTTATGTCGTCCTGCGTACCTTACGAAAATGATCCCGAGCCTGAGCGATGTCTGTTACTCGTTAAAGATCCCTATTCTAAATAAACCTAGATAGGCGAAATTTAGGACTCTCTCAGTAGCATTGTCTGATTAGCCAAAAAAGCATAAAGTGACTTAAATAAATAAACAAAACATTTTATTTATATCATTTTCTTTCTATTTGTTTCTTTCATTTACTTATATATGAAATATATAGTAAGGGAAAGTATTGCAATCGTGAAAATTTTTTAAATAATGTTTTCAACGGAAATCCACGTTTTAGGGTCCCCTGAGTCCAAATAACCAAGTCCCGCAAAAAGGTCTGTGTGTGTGTGTGGTAACTACCGGGCGGAAACGAATAGTCTTATAAAACTGAAATTTCATATTTAAGACAACTATACGTCCGAGATGTTACAAAAACATTTTCATTCAAATCGGCTAACCAGAAGGGTAACTTTAAACCATGCATATTGCACTTATTTATGATTATCTGAAAAACGGTTACGACGATTTTGATTAAACTCGCTATAACGATGTAAAATGTAATGGGCTTTAATATCACGTAAGTTTCATTTTGATTAATATAGTTTAACAGAGCTTAAATGTCGATATTTTAAATTTTCTTTTTCTAAAGTACCTTCGATTTTGTAGATTCTATAAAAATTACTATATTGTCCTGTTACCACAAATGAAAAACAGGTAAATATATAAATTGAATGAATTCGATACCCAACTAAAGGAAAAAACTGAAATAATATTTTTTTAATGCAATTTTTTTTGTTTTTGAACATAAGAACAGTAATATACACGTGTAACACACCGTTGAAAAACTGAAGATTTTAGAAACAAATATTATCTAAAACACAAGCTTGTAAAAGTTAATAAAGAGTGATGAACTAAAACTATACTGATTATTTTAGATGATAATATAATAGATTTTTTGATAAGACACATGTTTCTATTCAATTTAATTAATTCGTTAATAGTTTCTCTAATTTTTATCTCTAAAAGTATTTGAAAAATTTTAATCGATTTTCAAAACAGAGGTAAGTGATAGTCCTTTTTTTTTTTTTTTAATTTAATAGATTGTGATCTTGAAAGTTTTGGAATTCGAATTTTCACCGGAAATACTATTGGGTTGTTTCACATGAAATGTCCGTTTTTATAGTTTCTGAAATACATAAACGATTTTGCAGGTCTCTGTTGTTTTCTTCAGAAAGTGTACATATTTAAAGTAAACAGTTACTAATCCTCTACATTTGTATTATAAACATTAGCTTCCCAATCAATTACCCACTTTTTAGTATACCTCCAAATATAAACATGAAAAAACGCGATTTTCGAGTAATATTTTTGTACGAGTTTAAACTCAGCCATTCAGCAGCTGAGGCCACTAGAAATATTTGCAAGGCATTTGGAGAAGGGAGTGTTAATGAACGGACCATTAGCCGTTGGTTTGCTAAGTTTTCAGCAGAGGATACCGGCTTGGAAAACTTGCCCCGAGGAAGACCTCCGTCCGTAATAGACAACGATGTCCTCAAACATACAGTAGAAGGAAACCCCTACCAAACAGTTAAAGGACCCTCAGCACAACTAAATGCAAGTGCATCTACCGTTTCCAGACATTTAAAGTGCATTGGGAAAGTAAAAAAGCTCGATACATGGGTACCTCATGATCTCATTGAGCGGCATGTTTTAAAAACATACCGTACAAAAATTGAAAGACCTGGCCTACAAAGTTCTTCCGCACCCACCATATTCTCCCGACTTGTCTCCATCAGATTACCACCTGTTCAGGAATTTAGACAACTTCGTCAAAGGAAAAATTTTTAAAATGATGATCAAGTGAAAAGTGCGTTTTCAGATTTTGTTTCACTTCAAAGCTCAGAGTTTATTAGTTCAAGGATAAGAAAGTTGGTGTCAGGTTGGGAAAAATGTGTAGAAAAAGAAGGTAAATACTTCGAATAAAATTATCTTGTTTTCATGTCGTATTATTAATAAAACTCTTTTAAAACGGACATCTCTAGGTTTATTAGGGAGAAAATGTTGCAGTGACATCCCAGGAACATAAATTTGAAATTTCAATTTCGCACAACTTATTTTTGAACTAGACCTACTTGTGTGGTCTCACACAGACTTTTTCTTGCGAGATTTCGTCATTTTGACTCTTGCTTTTCTTGGGAAAATGTTCACAATTACAATACTTTATTTACAATATATTTTATATATATTTAAATAGGAGGAGGAGCACAAACTGAGGTGTTTGGGCATCTTCTTAAGATGGATCCAGACAGAAGGATCTGGAAGACATACGTGGGATGGGGAAAGGCACAGAGGAAAGTCACACATCTTTCGGGAGAGCAGTGTAAAGGAGGTATGCAGGAGGCATGGAATAGTTTGGAAAAGAAGAGGAACATCATTATGATTAGAAGATGGTATCATGATGTAAATGAGAGTAATATATGAATAAATAACACCATAAATCCATTCGTCGATCAAAAAGATACTTTTTTATTTACTTTGTTATTATTATTACTATTTTTTTTTTTTTTTTTTGGCGGGGGCAGATACCTATATAATATTTTCTTCAAAACTAGACCCTGCATGTCGAAAATTCAAGTTAAAATGTTATCCCGGAGGATGTTGCATCGCCATCCATCAGCGGGTTAGCCGCAGCTAATCCCAAAGTCTACCTTTAGACAGACAGCCATGATAGATGAGTGAGGAGGTGTCAGCTTCCGAGTTAGTAAGGGTTAAGATTTAGGTTTCATTCCGGCGTCCCCTGGGCCCTCCACCCTGGGTAGGCAAGCACCTCTGCCTTTAGTATAACATAATCATCAATAAAAAAAAAAAAAAACTTTAAACATATTTATTGATATTTACGACTGTATTAAAATACATTAAGTAAATATGATGGACATACAGTAAACTGACATGACGTACATGTAAATACACTTCCTATTGACAGGACTCTAAAAATATTGTAGAACCTAGAAGGTCTCCGGGCCAACATCTTTTCAAACACCTTGGAGGATTATCAGGAGGCGATGAGGATAATAGGATAGAACTTAGTGGGTTAGAGAGAGAATGGAGTTTTTATGGAACGATTGATACCTGATTCGTGCTGATTCAGTAACATACGGACATTAGGGTATTTCATGGATGAGTTTATTCGTAACAAATTAAGGAGCGTTGAGGATTTTGAATTGTAAGGATTATAGCTCTACTCCGTAAGACCATATCGGCCTTATGATGCTCATGTAAATCAAGCTAGTGTAATTAAGTGGAAGGTTTGTCCAGTAAGTGTTGGAGAAGTCGAAAACTTCGAGCAGTTTCTTGTCGTTTCATTCTTGTATCTGGATTCCAAGGGAAACTTATCATATTGTAGTCCTAGGTATCGGATCTGTTCAACAGGGACTAGCCGAGATTGATTAAAGGATACCGTAGGGCAGGAAGTCATTGGTTTATTGGTAAATGTTATTTGATGAGATTAAAAAAAATAAATCCGTTTAGCGCAACACAATACTTTCAGTTACCTCTGTTGTTAAAATCAATTTTTCAAGTTTCAAATGAAGTTAGAGTCTAAAAAAATTTGAAGAATTACAGGATGGAAACGTTAGTTTTAGATTAAAGTAGCGATCCGCCCTTTCTTAGCAAGGATGCAATTTTATGTGGCGTCATTTAGGTTTAAGAAAGTTAAGTTTGACCAATTGAACGCTTATCACTTCGGGGTTATCACTTCATCGTAAACTTAGCAAGATGTGTTTATTTTGTAATGTCTATTCAATAATTGAGACGTTGGTTTCCAAAAGGTACTAAAGGACATTTTTTTCGAAATTGATATTTTCACATATTTGTGTACTATGGTTTAGTTTCATCTAAATCCATCATCTGATTTTATCTAAAAAACATAGAAATCACTTAAAAAATTATTTAAAATTTCATTTAATCAGCCATTGAAGAATGGTGTCAAAACTGGAGAATCAAAATAAATCCCATCAAATCACCTTCACTCAACGTCGTAAGCCTATGAATTCCTGCCCCTCCGTATCCTTTAACAATATCCTACTTACTCCTGTTGAACAGATTCGGTACTTAGGACTCCACCTCGACAAACGCCTAACATGGAATCCTCATACTAGACTGAAACGACAGGAAACTGCTCGTAGATACAGATTACTACAACACTTACTTGACAAACGCTCAAAACTTCCCACTTACTACAAAAAACTCATTTATATCACAATTATCAGGCCTATTTGGACCTATGGCTTTGAGCTATGGGGGTCTACTAAACCATCGAATTCCTCTCGCATCCAATCCTTGCAGTCCAAAATCCTTCGTAAAATCCTCAATGCTCCTTACTTTGTTACTAATAAAATTATCCACAAAGACCTAAATATTCCATTAGTTGAAGACTTGGCCCATTACAGATATACCTCTTTTCATTCCAAACTCCCTGCCCACTCAAACCCGCTTACAGGAAATAAAAAGGTGGACTTAAGACTTGAGTCTTAGAGTAAAATGACAGAAAAGAATTAAACTAATAACATGAGCAAATAAAATAACTTAAAAGCTAAATTGTAATAAAAATGTACAAACCAGAAAAATAAAAGTATGTTAACATGAGAAAAAAAAATTATATAAAAAAAAATTTAATCAGATAAAAGAAATACTGCTTATAATTTAGGAATAATTTTTCGATGAATAGATTACAGACAATTTAATTTTCCCTTCCAAAGAAAAACTAAATTGCAACACATTTTCCTTAAAAAACAAAAAATAATGCAACTATTGTTTAGAGTGGTATCAAAATCCGATGCGTGTGTTGGTAGGTGTTCGCAGAAACCAATCGCGGTATCATTATATATATAGAGAGATAGAGAGAGAGATAGGCTAGCTAATCCGGCACATATTGTTCTACTAATAATAGATATAAATTGATTATAATATAACAATGGAAATTATTATCTACAACCATCACTTGTTAACTGTGTATCTTTTTAACTATTAAAATTTCAGATGTTTAATGCACCTTCCTTTTTGAGCGAGAATTTACATACACACAGAGAGACCTTTTCCGGAGTATTTTCGTTCAACTTGTGCTTCTCATTAATTTTCAATATATAGTATTATTTTGTTGAAATCATATAAGAATTTTTTCAAAACAAACGGTTAGGTTAAATTTTGGAAACTTTTTTTTTTATTGAGTGATGTAATTTCTATGACCACGACTGTATATATATATATATGATATTTTCAGAAAACAGAGAACTTTTTATTTACCAGTATTCATCTGTTGTTGTTTTTTTTGTTTTTTGGGTATATTTAACGTTCACCTAGCTGTTTAAAAAAAACAACAACAACATTTTGCTTTATTACAAACAAACATTTTGATAGGTTAAAACAAAAAATGATTACCTTAGATTTATGTAATTGTGCTCATCCTATTAAAGAACGGACATGTATTTTGTTATACAGACATATATACTTTTTTAAACGTCTTTCAAATTATCTATCAATGACATGTGGTCTACAGGTTATGGGACGTATTTATGCACATTGTGTCAAAGGCAGCTCCTGTAACTGATGTGTACCTCCATCGGAGTACACGCCGGTTGACATCCTTCTTGCTTGGGGCTAGGCCGGAGAGCGAGGGAGATACAGGGATTGCCATCGCTATCAGAGAGAGACAGCAATAGAATGATAGAGTGATAGATAGGGAGATAGAGGCAGAGCGAGAGAGAGAGAGGGAGATGATGGAGGGAGGGGTAAGGGGGGGGGTCTTTACTGTGGCTTTCGGTTACTAATCATAATATATTTTTTTATTAATTAATCCGTTTATCCTACAATTAAAAAAATTAACTTACTTAGGTACTCTTATCATATTAAATTTAAAATTTTTAAATAATGTTAATCTCTTTCGTTGGAGCATTGCCTCACAGGCACCATTGGATGTGTAACATTATTCTAGTACTTAGTTTTCTAAGAATAACATAAGCTTTGAAATAATAAATGATCTATATCTGGTCATGAATTAATGAGAAATAAACCAATTAAACATAAATAAAAATAAATACCACAATAATAACAAATGATTTCTTCTAGTGACAATATAAAAAAATTCAGTAACGATCGAACCAAAAGAATTTTACTTGATAAAAAAGTTCAAAGATCATAATAAAAATCCTATGGAAAAAAAATTGAATAAAATCTAACTAAAATTATTTCTTTTTGAGGCAGCGTCATTTTTATATACCAGAAGGTACTGGAGAGAAGGTATTTGAATGTGGAGAGGAAGGGAGCATGACGGATGTTTGATAGGAGGGAATTACATAAATTATTGATAAAATTAATACAAAAGAAAACGGACTCTGATGATCTCAGATGTTTAGTGTCCATGAACTCAATAACCTAACCTCTAACAGTTCGAAGATTGATTCTAACAAGACAGGAAAGTAAAATTCGTGTGTTGCATGCACCGCATTTTTTTTTTTTTTTAGGTGGTACTTTTTTTTACTTGGTACATAAAGTGGTACTTTGGTGCAGTGTTGAATTGACTTATTTGTCTGCCTAAAAAGTTTTTATTCTCAAGAGTGTTCCTCCAATTTGGCAGATCCCCTCCCCGCATTAAATCGGGAGCCATCATAATCGTGATCTATCTCTCTCCATCCTCGGAGCCGTTAATTAGGGCAGGCTAAGGGATTCTCAGAGGATCCATAACCATCCCCATCCATCCAGCCCTTTTAATAATAGCTTGTCAATGCTCCTAGTAAACTAATAGCTCATTTAGGTAAACTTAAACTATTCTTTATACGTAATGAATATATCGTAATGGATTGTAAATAGACTTTGAACTTTGGAAGGTAGATATGATAACGAGATAAGGCCCAGAGCTACAAAGCAGGATAAACAAATATTAATTACAGTGAGTGTCGTAAGTATTCAACCATTCTGTTATGTTGTTTTTTTTATGTTATTAAGTAGTTGTTAACCAATTTATAACGATATAAAGAAGGAATACAATAGCTAAAACCAAAAATCACGACAACAATCACTTTATTTTTAACGTTTTGAAAGTTTATTTACTAAAATAAAATTCTGCAGCAACTACATCTGAATAGTTAGCGTATATATGTCCCCAAAGTCATAATCGCGCGTATGTTAACAATTTAATTTATTCATCATTTTTCTTATATTTTTAATTCTGGCATTTCATACTTAAAAAATACACAAACATATCAATAATTCTGTCCATGAATCCAATGGTGTTAAACTTTTTCAAAGAAAGTCTGACCTATCACGGACAACCCAAGGTGTTTTACTATGACATACTAAATTCCTTATTTGTTTTCCTCCAACCATAATTTTTTTCATAAGAACCATATATTTTAGTATGGGAGTCATCTGTAAACATTTTACTTCATCGACCTTTTCTTTAAAAAAAATTAACAAACATTCATCCTATTATCGTATTGGCTTGCCTGCTGAAAGACCATTTCTGTACTTCTTGTACCAGGTTTTTCTTTTTTTTCATATTATTTTAGAACCCGGTAAACAGTTGAAACATTTGTTGTGCATTCAGAAGTTCTGAAAAATTCAGAAATAAACTAAGATTTACATATTTGAGGTATTGTTTTCTTATTTGATGTATAATTAGTCCATCAGTTTTAATATTTTTAGGCGGAGTGGAGCTATGGGGCTCTACTAAACCATCGAATTATTCTCGTATCCAATCCTTACAATCCAAAATCCTTCACGAATCCTCAATTATCCTTATTTCGTCACAAACAAACTCATTCATAAAGACCTTAATATTCCATATGTTGCTGACTTAGCCCGAACCAGGTACCATTCCTTCCATGACAAACTCCATTCCCACTCCAATCCATTAGTTTCAATCCTTGCTTCCTCTTCGATCCCTGACAATCCTCCGAGGCGTCTGAACAGAAGATGGCCACGAGACCTTCTAGTTTAAAATATTTTTAGAGTGCTGCCACTGGGTAGTATCTCTACATGCAATTCATGACATTTTTCTATATTAGCATCACGATTACTTGATGTATTTTTTGTAATACAGTTGTAGATATCAATAAATATGTTTAAAATGAAAAATGAATTTCCACAAGGAAAACACCTTGTGAATAAAAAAAAAAAAAAAAAAAAAAAAAAAAAAAAAAAAAAAAAAAATATATATATATATATATATATATATTGGACGCTCACTTTCTTGCTTTTATATTGTATTATTTTATTATCTAGACGATAAATAGCCATCACGTATTCTCATCAATTTATTTGAACTATTTCTTTTTTTTTAAACTTTTATTATAAATAATGTTTAGTTTTTTGAAAGGATGGATAGATAGAAAATAGATTTTCAACATTTAAAAAACATTTTTTCAAGATGTGTATTGTTGTGTATTGAGAATACTGGGGGGGGGGGGAGTAAGTTAATTATTAAACAATTGTAATATCAATCAAGTAAATGTTAATAAGCCTTTGTCGGCAAAAGTTCAAAAGGCGTTTACCTCCATGGAGTCCCCCCGCGATACCTCGGAAAACTTCCTAGACCCCAGGGGCACTTTCCATATCAGCCCCGCCTTACTTTTTCTGATACCAGATCGGCAAATTCCAAAAAAAGCATTGTGTAAATATTGATGATGTATAGTCGACTGTTGAAATAATCTTCGAATAACTGAAACGCCAGCAAAATAAAAAATTTAAAAAAAAAAACAACTGACTACTGATTATTTCTACCTACGACAAATTCTTTTATTCTGCACATTTACCCATATTTCATTTGCTGTAACAAAATGACATTATACGTCTATATAGAATAGAATAGAAAATAATTTTTATTCTGGGACTGGGTCTCCTAAGAATAACAGGATTGTACAGTTGAAGGATATATGCCTAGCTAACAGACAGGAGGAACATAATAACTAATTACAATTATGGGTTCAAATATGTGTGTATGTCGCCCACGCATATACACACATGTATACAGAAAATATATACAATCATAAAATAAAAACAATTCTCAAAAAATATTGTCTTGAACAAAATTAAAAATAAATTAATAGATAACAGCGTTTAAATATAGACAATGAACAAATATTTCTCTTCTTTCAAAGTGTGATGTCTGGAATATAAATATCACAGTTTCTCAGCGTCTTTTTGGGATAGTAAAAGGTATTGGAAGCAGCAGGGCGGATATGAGTAGATAGGAAATTCCATAAAGTAGAGGAGCGGACCAGGAAGGAACGATCAAAAGACTAAAATTATGGGTAGGAAAATAAAGGTCGGAATTGCGCTTTCTTGTTTTAAGTGAGTGGACTGAAGATTTAAATTGTAGGAGACTGTGGATGTATAGTCGAGGCAATTATGGATGTATAGTCGAGTTGATGATTTATAGGTAATATTATTTCTGAAAAATACTGTTTCCTATTTCAATTGATTATCAAATCCCTTGATATTCCATATTTACCCTTTTTTTTATAACACTAACCAAGATGAATAGTTATTTTTTTCAAATTAAATTTTAGAAAAATAAGTTTTTTATTTCAGCATTTGAGCCCTTTGTGTATGTATTTAGAGCAAAAAGACTTTGCTCTAAATACATAAATATACTCTACATGGCTATTTTCCTTTGTAAATGCCAGTCGATAAAACTGAAGCCCCAATCTTTCGGAGGAATTTTAACAATTTCATCTTTTACTGGTAGTAATAATAAAATCTCTGGGAGCCCGTTGATGAGTGGCTAGCCTGCTAGTCCCTCATGCTATGGTTGTGAGTTCGAATCCCAGTCCCGGCGCACAGTGGGCCAAATCACTAATTTAGGTGGACAAAAGTTTGGAATTTTCCAGTGCTTCACCCACTTATTATTAGTCGGCAAGACTTTTAATACTAATATATCCCGCCATAACACGTTTTCAAATAAATAGTAAATGAGTGAATCATTCGTGTTTACACTAGTGCCTAATAACCGGCAGTGGAATTATCTTTATTCGATGGTCATTTATTTTGTTTAAGGAGTATTTAGAGCAAAGTCTTTTTGCTTTTATTTAACAATGTACTTTGCTGAGACAGGTAAGACATTATATTTCCAAACTCGTAATAAAATATACATCGCAATCTCACCTGTAGAGTTAATTTAGCAAATTGTAAATGTATGCCCCAATTCAATAACCAAAAACTATATAACCCCCAAGTTACCCCAAGGATTTGTTACATCAATCCTTCTAGTCATTAGATATTACAAAGATTTTTTGCGTGTTGGGTGATACTTTTTTTTTTTTTAAACACAACACTCCGAATCAAAAGTTTTACAATCTATACATTCAAGACATGTGTGTGATGTTGCAGAAACCTTATAGTCCGATATCAATAGCACGACAGGGCTCAAATGCAGAAATAAAAAACTTATTTTTCTAAAATTTAATTCGAAAAAAATAACTATTCATCTTGGTTAGTGTTATAAAAAAAAAGGGTAAATATGGAATATCAAGGTATTTGATAATAAATTGAAATAGGAAACAGTATTTTTCAGAAATAATATTACCTATAAATCATCAACTCGACTATATATCCATAATTGCCTCGACTATACATCCACAGTCTCCTACAATTTAAATCATCAGTCCACTCACTTAAAACAAGATCGCGCCATTCCGACCTTTATTTTCCTACCCATAATTTTAGTCTTTTGATCGTTCCTTCCTGGTCCGCTCCTCTACTTTATGGAATTTCCTATCTACTCATATCCGCCCTGCTGCTTCCAATACCTTTTACTATCCCAAAAAGACGCTGAGAAACTGTGATATTTATATTCCAGACATCAAACTTTGAAAGAAGAGAAATATTTGTTCATTGTCTATATTTAAACGCTGTTATCTATTAATTTATTTTTAATTTTGTTCAAGACAATATTTTCTGAGAATTGCTTTTATTTTATGATTGTATATATTTTCTGTATACATGTGTGTATATGCGTGGGCGACATACACACATATTTGAACCCATAATTGAACGTTGGCCGACAAAGGCTTATTAACATTTACTTGATTGATATTAAAATTGTTTAATAATTAACTTACTCCCCCCCCCAGTATTCTCAATACATAACAATACACATCTTGAAAACATGTTTTTTAAATGTTGAAAATCTATTTCCATCTATCCATCTATTCAAGAAATTAAATATTATTTATAATAAAAGTTTAAAAAATAAATTATGAAGTATTATAGACAGTACGGTAAAGGGATATTTTTTATAATACGTTGAAAGTATGGGAGACTGTATGATAATTCACTATCACACAATCTCATCTACCTCTTTTCATTCAGTGTAGCACACCCTTAAAAAAAAGAGCAAGCATGGGTTGCCAAAATAGGCACGAGATATTGTGTTGATGCCACAATTTTTCACAGGTTTTAGAAGATAGTCAAATTACTGTAAGTAAATTAAAAAAATAATAACAATAAATAAAAAAAATCCTGAATAAGAAGTCTGTTATTTTATTCAATTTTCTGAAATTGAATTTAAGTAGTGAGATGAGTGGAAATCTGAAACCAGTTATTTTTTTTATTTTTATTTTTTCATTAAATCAGGTTCTTCAATTCAGTGATATTAACTAATTTCTCTTGCCTCATATTAGGATTATTTTACACTTCTTTTTTTTCACCGCTCGGTGAGTATAGGATATCTCACACTTCGAGCTCCTAAAGGACGCCTATAAAAAATGGAGGGTAGTTATCCTCGTGGTAGGGTCGATAAGGAGGAAGCGGGTCTGTATTGAAAGAGTCGAAAGAAAGGAACTGTGAGAAAAATCGTGTTCGTTTTCTAATGTGCGGCAAGTTATTGAGAAGATCCATCTCTTGCCGCGGGTAAGTAGCGCCGGCGGTTCAATGCCCCTAATGGATGTAAGTGACCATTTCTCAACAGTCAATGCATTATCAGAGCTCTCTAGGCCAGAGCCTTTTCTTAGCCAAATTGACCTCTAGAGCCGATGGGAGTGGTAGATCTGAGCATTATTTATGAGGCATCATCAGCGGTGTTGAAGCAAGCGGAAAATCCAACAAGGAAATGATTGACTTCAGTATTTTCTCTAAACGTATTGGACGTATTGAGATTCTTAATAAATCATTTTAACACAAGTTTTTCTTTAACTAACTTACAAACGTAATATAAATAAGGCAAGTAATACGTAAGTTGAGGAGCCTAAGGCTGAGTGGCTAGCGCGCTAGTCTCTCATGCTAAAGTTGTGAGTTCGAATCCCAGGCCCGGCCAGAGACCCGTCAGCCAAATGGTGGCCACTCACAAAATTGGGCGTAGGGAGTGATGACCCTATCCTACAAATTGCATCGAGAAACTTTACAAAATTTCCCAAGAGGATTACACCCCGAGGCCCAGGGCCTGCACGGCCTGTCGCGCCACTGAAAAAAAAATACAAAAGTTATATTTTTGTGCGACCTATGGAGTTGGCTTTAAATGAGAAAAACTAGCATAGTACTGGCGGGAACTGTTTTTTACTACTTTGAGGTCAAATTTCAACGGGACTGGACTGCGAGAATTGTTCTATCTTGTACTTGGGAATGTATATGAAATTCACAACCAATGTGTAAATATATTGTATATGTTTAAGTTAATATAAATAATCTATTGAAATCTGTCTAATTTAATCTTACCCTGCCTGCCACCTACTGGGATTGGTAAACACGAAACCTTTGGAAAGGAAATCCAATGGCTTCATTAAATATAGATTATATATTGATTAAATATATCAAGTAAGCTAGTTTTTGAAGGTACCTTAGAAAAGCAGCCGGTCAAAAACATAGCAATAGATAAGTGAATGTAAAACATTCCGGGAATTTTTATTGAGCTTATTCAATCTATAATTGCCAAATCAAGATTAACTAAAACTTTGAACCAAAATGGTTTTTATTGCGATAGCAGTACTTTTTCAATAATATACTGACAGTTAAACTATAACAGCAGGCGGAATATTTAACTAGAAATCATAATAGAGTCATATTAATTGGCCTATATAATGGATCTGAATTTAATAGTTAGCCTGGGTGTGGGACGGGGAGAAGTAGAGGCCTGGTCGGGGGTGGGGCACTTAACCAGGATAGATAAGTGCTCAGCTGTTGGCCGCTATAAAATTTTATGAACTTGAAGATGATACACAAGATAGCTCGGATAAATTAATCAGTTTTACTGCCGCTAAATAATATTTATAGAAGGTAATTCTGAGGAAATTCTCCTTTTACGATCTAGCCAATGATGAGAATATTTTTTAGAAATTTTTAAAAGTATTATCAACAATTGTAATTTATCGTTACAGACACATCCTCGTATAAAAATTGTCTGCGAGAGGATTGGGTTTCTATATAATATAATAAATTTTAAAATTTCTGTTTAGTCAAATTTGGAGCGTTCATATAGCCTAATGGTTCCCAGCGAAATCTTTTCTTGGACCCCTTCATCTATTCAGGGCAATGGCAAGAAACCCCTAAAATTAAAAAAAAGACAAATAAAAACAAAAACTTGATGATACAGAAAAAGCAATCCTATCGGTGAAAGAGGGAGTACATACCATTAAGCGAAGAGAAGATTCTAGAATATATGTAAAATATGATAAAAAAAAAAACAATAAAAAAAAAAAAAAAAAAAAAAAAACCAGGCAATAAGAACCGTCTTCAATTCGAGGTAACATAACATGTTCATAACATATATCAATTTAAAAATATTGTTAATTTCAATTTTGGTTTAATTTCATGAGATAATTATTTGTAAGTCATGAGTGCATTAAATGAGAAAGGGTTCTCTGTTAGGGTAACTAATTTTATAACGTTCATTTCTTCCTCTTTGAATGGTCCTATGCCAAATACACTATTTTGTTTTAAATAAAATAAAATTAAAAAAAAAAAAATTTTAAAGATTTGTAGATTGTTTCCTGTAATACAATTTCTAATAGATGTATATTAGATTTATAGATGTATTCCCGAGATGCATTTGTAATACTATTTCTTACATTATCAGGTTTAAGCAAAATTTAGACAACAAATAATTATTCTTATTTATTTGTTTTTTTTATTCTGGGATCAAGTCCCGTTAGAATAACGAACAACGAACAAAAATAACTCTTTATGGTCTAGTTACTCAAAGAAAATATTTATTAAAAAAAAATATATATATAAAAGAAAAAAAATATTCATACATATAAAACATAAAAAATATTCATTATATCTATAAATCTTTGCAAATTTATACTATATATACCTATATTTTACATTGGAACGGAAGATTGAGATGAGAGTAGGTAATGGAAGAGTTGATCTTTGAAGGATGAGAGAGAGTTGACTTTACGAATAGAGATGGGCAGCGAATTCCAGAAGGATGTGGAACGAACGAGAAACGATTTGTGAAAGGATGCAGTTTTATGTGATGGGGTATAAATATTGATTGATTGGGTTCTAGTATTTAACGAATGGATATCAGATCGGAGGGTGAGGAGCTATAGAACCAAGGAAATATTGTCGCCGTACAGAAGGATAAAGCCATTTTAAGATGGTATAGTAGCCAGAAATATGGTCCCGTCTACGAGCTCCGAAAATAAATCTTATAAAACAGTTCATAAGAGGTTTTAATTTTATTTCTAGTTTATCAGCTAGTCCCCGTACACCAGGAGCCGTAGTCAAAGTTTGGGAAGATAATAGAGGAAACAAATAGCTGACGGGTTTTCAAAGGTAAGGATCACGGAATCTATAGAGCTGTTTGAGTATGGAAATGGATTTTCGGGATATTTCGGATATGAGGTAATTCCAGGAAAGGTTTCAGTTAAAGGTAACTCCAAGGTTTTTAACAGTTTTCTGGAACGGAATAGGGACTTTATCAGTTTGCTTGAAAGAGCAACGAGTAGTATGGAAGGGATTTCAAGGTTAGTTTGGAGCCGATGAGGATTGCTTTAGTTTTAACTGCATTAAGCTGTAGCTGTTTTTATTTGGCCATTGACAGATTTGATTTATATCATACTGTACTTTATGAAATGCTTCTATAAGATTGGAAGGAAGGGAAGAAAAGTATATCTGCAGATCATCGGAATTGTTAGCATGCATCTACCCACAGAGTGTGAGCAGCATACTACATGCATGAGTTTGACGGTATAACACATAATGGTTGGTAATCAACACGTATATCCGTTATTTATTTCCACATAATGATTAGATGAAACTTCAAAACAAAACGTTTGAGAACGGCAGGTTATCCGATTTCTGCGAAAAACATTAAAATGATTTTAACGCCACCAGGGAGGGACAAGATAATTATTATTTTAATATGAAAAAAGTGTCTCAAGGGTGCAGAAACACTTGAGCTCAATTTTCCGCGAAGATGGATTTCTGTGAACAGCTCACGAAAAGTTCTCTGTCAGTTTTCACTTTCCCTGACAGCGCACAGAGAAAAGTCATGAACAAAAAAAAAAAAAAAACTAAACATTTTTAGCAACTCTGCCATTGAAATTATTCATTTTTTGTTGTAAAAACATAATCAATATATAAATAGATATTTCTCATTATATAGCTTAATAAGTGATTCCTAAATCGAAATGATTTAAGTTTACAGAGGAAAAAATCTTATATAGGATCTATGCATAAAACATCGTAATGCCCAATCGATTATTCCAAACCTCTTTTTTCCTTTAAAAAGGATTTTAATATTTCCTAAAATGGTAAAAGAAATTCAATAATTATTTTACTTTTATTGAAATAATTATTTTTTTTTTTAAAACATTTACCACTACAACCCATGGTTTCGGGTTCAATCTATGTATATGAAGATCTGAACTTTTCTGGGCCAACGAAAGCGCAAGAAGGTGATTAAACCAATCAAAATCAGTTGGCAGGTTTTTCCATGAGTTTTGGCTACCCACTTTTAAAACGATTATTAGGCTCCAGGAGGGTCTTCCCTATAGATGAAATAACAGAATATAAAATTATCCTGGCAAAGATGGATAGGAAACTAGAAAACGGGAAATAATAGCAAACTTCACCGGCTGATTAAACTTAAAGATTTCACGATTTTATTAAATAATTTAATGACATTTAATTTTTTATAAACGAGTGTTCATCTTTTCAACAGATTTATTCTTTATATTTTTGCTTTCACATACTATATGTAGTAAGGGAAAGTATTGTGATCGTGAAAATTTTCGAATTCCAGTTGTTGGGATGAGTGACGTTAAAACAAAATAAAAGAAAGATGGGCTAACGTAGACTCGATCCCGTTTTGAAAAGAGCTGGTCTTGAGTACTTTACAAGTAACCTGAAGTGTTTTAAATAACAAATTAGGAATACTATAAAGAAGTCCCGGGTTTGAGCCCGGCAGACGACCCTTTGATTTTATTTTATTTGTTATGCTGACCTTCCGAGGGGTCCTAACATAGTGGTTCCGACTCTGCGAGAAGTCTGGTACTCTTTAAAAATCCGTATGCTAATAAAACCTGAATAAGCAAAACTTAGGACTCCCACTATAGCATAGTACGATTAGCAACAGGAGCATAAAGGGTCGTTAAATGAATAAACAAAAAATAAAAGTATATTTCTTACTTGATTCACTCAAGATCTTAATATGTAATACATTAATGTAATGAAATATGTATTACAAACTGCATCGAGAATCATATTTTAGTGTAATAACAAACGTCTTATAATTATTCATAATTATTATTTATAAAAAAATATCACTATAACCTCCCATGCAATTTACTAATCAACAGAACAAAACACAATTCGGTTAAGCTTGTATGTTATTCATTAAGAAATTACATTTCCGCACTTTCCATGATTTTTTTCGTTTGTTTCCTCATCGTGTTTATGATAGGGGAAGGATACACCGAAGTTATCTGTGTAACTTGGAGAAAGGCAGAAAAATACAGAGAAATTGAAGTAAAACAGAACCGGACCGTTTCATATCTTCACTGGGCGAACAGGAAGGGTCATTGTATATTTTGTGAGGTCTATTATGTAAAGCCCTTACGAAACCTTTGGAATAAAAAATAATATTTTTTTTTAGGTATCTTGATATACAAGAGGTTTTAATTTCCTCACTAAAACCGAGTAATTAATTAACCTAATTGATTTTTATATACTAGTTGAACATTTTTTTTATTCTTTGTTATTTCGTAGAGTCTCTATGGAAATATATCACATAGCTTTCACTTTAATCTTGGCTTGAAATGATTTTGATATTTCAGAATGAATAAATAAATAACAACTCAAAAAATACAAGAGATAAGTTTCGATAGAAACATTTATTTTATTTTAAATACATTTATATTACCATCATTTACCACCATGGCTATACAAAACCCTCCGAACAACCTTAAATGCCCTTTATTTTGTCACCAATTGAATCATTTTTTTTCAAGAACTTTTATTTATTCGTATATATTACAATTTTTCATAATATACAATAATAATATTGCTACAGGATCTCATTCATACAATATTAAATCATTAATAAAGAACAGAATATTCCATTAGACTTAGCCGGAAATAGAAATACTTTTTTTAATTTCAAAGTACTAGCCTACTCAAACCCACATTTTCGTAACACCTCACCTTCCTCTATTCCTGATATTCCTCCGAGGTGGCTTGAAAGACCTCAAGACCTGCTAACTTAAATGAACATTGAAGTGCTACCACTTGGTAGTTTCTTCACAAGTTTGTATCGAAATCATAATCATTGTTCTCATTTGCTGGTGATTTTGTTGTTTTTTTAAAATTATTATGCAGTTATAAATTCCATTAAAAAAATAATATAACAATTGATATTATTATCTGTAACGAACACTAAGGTGTCAGTCTCCATTACCTTCACTGAACTCGTGTGTCAGACAACAATATTTCTAAAATTTTTAGCTTCCCAAAGGTATATTATTCATCGATAATAATAGAAAAAAAACACCTGTAGATCTACAACCTATAAAAGGTCTTAGACGCAGTGCGTATAGGGATTCGAACCGCTTCACGGATAACGGGCGTGGAAGGGTGGGATTAGAACTCAATTATAACGCCGCTAGGTTTATCCCAATTTGTGGCACCCACTTTATAGAGACTGAGTGAGCCCAAGGAGGGTATCTATACCCCAGGGTCGCTCCTCAACTAAAAAAGTAAACAAATAATTCTGCCTCAGCAGTGATTGGAGACCCGAAGAAAAGTAGCCTAATGCTCTACCCACTTGAACAAACCCCTCCCATTCATCAATAATAATACTCTAAAATATTTCTTCTTTTTGATTTATTATTATTATTTATTATTTATTTATTTTTCTTCCTATATTTATATTGGTATTACGCAGTATTACATATAAGTCGAATATGTGCAAAGAATTCTCTAATATCCCAGGCATATCAACATTTCATGTGATTTTCGTTTTTTAGTTGGACTCAATATATGTACGCAGAGACCTTTTTAGGTAATACACGTTCCTTTAAAAACTCGAAATCGAAATATTACCGGATCGCAATGCTTCAAGACAAGTAAATGAAAAAAGAAGAAAGGGCAATACTTAGCAATACAAATTATGAATCAGAAGGTCTCATGACTATCTTATTTTCAGATAAATCAGAATTTAAACTAGGGTATTAGAGTGGTAATACAGTTAGTCATGAATGGGGTGGTACCTTGTTCGGATATATGTTTTTATATTGTAATCATTGAAAACGAGCAGAATTTCATGGTTTAGCGGAACACCAAATCGCAACAATGTTAGTGCAAGTAGGCTTTATTGTAATCGTGTACAGAGGGAGAGATTAGAGCGTTAGTCAACTTCCGAAATCGGTGAATTTTGGAAAATCAGAAGAAAAAACTTTTAATACAAAAAATAAATATATCAATAAATGTTTAAAAAAATGAATTAAGTTGTCAACAAGAATCAACAAATGACTGGAGATCTGTCATGATATTTCCGTTTAAATTTAACAGAATTTAAAACTAGGGGCTATATTGTGAGTGATCCATCTCCTAGCGGGGTGATGTTACGAGTCATTTAGAGCCGGGACAAGATAGTGACACTAAACGACTTCCATCCTTTATGGAATGAGAAATAATGGACCGAGGGGGAAGGGGGGGGGTTAATTGTACGAGAGGAGTGGCGTTAAGAAGAGAAATGCCTCCACCGACATAAAGGATAACTTATGCCCATCCTAATATGCTCAAAGTAATTCCATTCTATTCCATTCCTCTGGATTCATGGCTTTGGAAGAGTGGTCTCGGTTTAATATTTATTTAACACTGGATTGCGATGGGGAGTGGAGAGGGGGGGGGCTGGCTACAAATTGCTGATGGAACCTTGCCAACCCGGACCTGTTAGTCAGCAGTCTGCCCCCTCCCACTTCGGAAAAAATCTTTTACCCTAGCAACACCGGCCATTGATAAACAATACAATCATATACATGTTACCCCTAAGTGCAGAAAGAAAAGCTGCAATATAGAAATGTGTTTGCATATCAGGTTTTATGATTATTTTGTACTTTATTATAACGCTATATCTAATTGGCACGCTTCGAATAATGTAATCTAGTCATATGATTAATGAAAAACATCGTGTTTCGATCTGTTGTGCACTGCTAGAATTTCCTCTGTGGAGCCACTCTCCTTTTCCAGCAGATTTCTTTTCAATTCCAGGTCTTGCTTCCAGTTAGTTCAAGATCGTTCTCTATGTCTTCTTCCTACTACGTTGACCGCCCTACGCCATCTTAGCAGTTCTTTTGAGGTGTTTATACTGCGGATCCTGTTCATCTTGGTCTTTTTTTCGACTCTTCTCTTGGTAAGGCATTATAAATAATTAGATCTGACTCCTGTATTTTAAGGTGAGAGTACTACGAATTCAAAAGTATTCGGTACGATTTTTCACTTGATGACTTAATTTTTAACTGAAAAGATCGCTTTGACAGAGTTTGGCATCCAGAACTGCTTCACAAACTTCACCAATTCCTCTCTCTGGCGTATCTCCTATGGAAGGTTATATCAGTAAAGTAGGAAAGGATTTCCACCTCACTGATATAACCTTCCAAGTTAAACCATCCGAGTTCACCCAGTGTTCCTCAAGTTAGTAATCCAGGGCCCGATCCTCTACACGGTGTATACAGCTGATATTCCCATCGCCTATGGATCAAGCATATCCTCGCTACCTACGCCGATGACATATGTGTATTATCTTAAAATTAAGATCCTATTGCTGCATCCCAAACTCTATGGAATGATCCATCAGCCATTGAAGTATGGTGTCAAAACAGAAGAATTAAAATAAATCCCATCAAATTATCTTTACTCCACGCCGTAAACCTATGACCTCGTGTCCCACGGTATCGTTTAACATTTATTCGATTAACACTTACTCCTGTTGAACAGATGCGGTAATTAGAACTCCATCTTGACAAAGGCCTAACATGGAATCCTCATACTAAACTGAAACGACAAGAAAGTAATCGTAAATACCGATTACTACAAATCCTACTCGACAAACGCTCAACATTTTTTATTACTACTAAAAACTCATTTATATTACCATCCTATTTGGACTTAAGGCATTGGACAATAGGGGCCAATAAACCACTGAATATCTCTCGCAACCTATCCTTAAAATCCAAAAGCCTTCGAAAAGTCCTCAATGAATCAATAAATTCACTTTGTTACAAATAGAATGATCTATAGAGACCTAAAAACCCCTCTAGTTGAACCCCCTATTTAGATATACTTCAAATCATTCTAAATTCCCTACCCACTCACACTCTATATTCCTGAGAATCCACCGAAGCGACTTAAAACAAGATGGGCAACTGCCTCCTACGATAAATTAGACATTGGAGTTTTATCAATGGGTAGTTTCTTCACAGGACTATTACGTGTTTTCACCATAAATTGATCTCGTTTGCCTGTTGTATTGAATCAATACAGTAGTAAATTTCTTTAAATAAATAAATAAAATCACATTAAGGCAACAAGTGTAAACATAATACTTATTTGTGCGCGATTGCTCCTAATATCTAATAATAATAATATTAATAAATAATATATAATAATAAAATAACATTATTCTGGGACTAAGTCCCTTAAGAATAACAATGTCGTACAGTAAATATACACTTCAATTTATTTAAAGTGCATATTAAATCTAGTTACAACATGTTTTATAATATTATCACTATATCTCGCCCTCGATCTTTTTCAACGTAATATTGTGTATATTTAATAGTTCTACTAATCCATCTCGTGACAAAAAGATCTCGATCTGCGATGAACGACCTTTTTTGCAACGGTCACAATCTAACAGTGATCTCTGCTAACTCGACTTTATATTCATACGAGAGAATCTTGTATTTTTACTCTTAACGAATACAGCCTGCACCTGTATCAAGTATCGAGTTCGAAACCACTTCAACCAACTACTCCAAGCGGCGATATAACAGGAAAGTCTAAAGTTATATTAATTATCTAATGCAAAGGACGAGGAGTGGACGAGGCAGACCTCAGATTGCGGTGGGCAGGCAGTGAACTCATCATAGCAACAACCTCCCACATACTGGCTGTCCGATTCCAATCGTAATCCTGACCTTCCTAAACTTTCATTTATCAATGTCCAGAGCCACCAAATCGTAACATATTAGGTCTTCAGCTTTTATTAATTTAACTTACTTCAGATTATATGTCACTAAAGTCCTTCGTCTTAAAAGATTTTGTGGTTTAATTCTGTTAAGCCATGCCAAAGCCATTAAATATCACGAATTCTTGGATGCAAATGTATTCGATAGAGAGAATTGATACGTTTCGAATAGGCCCCAACGGACATTTGTTATATTAAATTGATCTTTTGACAAGAGAGTGACATGGATAAAGTAGAAGCCTAGTGGAGTAAACTCAATTTTAGAATCAGTAGGCGTTGTAGTACAATTCGATCTAATAAGTTTAATAAAAATCGTCAGAGCAGTTTTTAATAAAATTGTAAAAATATTTAAAATCAATAATAAAGTGGCTCTTCTATGGTAATAATAAAGCAAGCACCCAAAATCGGAGCAAAAAATCTGGAGGCTGAGCATGATGTAAACCTAATCACCTTCTTACACGGCCGTAGGCCCGATAGACCCTTCATGGATTGTATGTACAGCTTTTTTTTTTAATTTTGACATATTTGTATTATAATAATATAATTTAATAGAAATTAGTTACCTGATTCCAAAATAAAAATCACATAATCCATTTAATAACGCGTTTTTTTATAATTTTTCTTTTCAAAAAGGTACGAAGAACTTTCTAAAATTTCTATTTCGTACTTAAACCTCCGTGGGTAAGGTGAATTTCTGACTCGTACATGGTAAGGTGGGATCAGATCAGACCCGCTAGTTTTAGAAATAGGTTTAAACTTTTTTCTACTGTTAATTTATAGTGTAATAATAATAAAAGAATAATGTTGTATATTATTTAATATAATCAACCAAAAAAATAGATTAATAACAGAAAATAAAGATTTGGAATCATATAACTGTTGATAAACTAATTACAATGCTTAGGGACAAATAATGTGTAACGGCTAAGGAATAAAACAAACTATTAAGGGTAAATAAAAAATCATTTAAGTTATTATATTAACCAAAAGTCATTAAAGTAGTTAAAGCAATATGTAAAATAACAGACAAAACTTGTGAAAAGCTAAAGCTCCGCATTTGTAATTGGGTTGTAAATCATAACACTGCCACTTTCCACTGAATAACAACTATTTTCCCGGTTATCATCATTTCTTAGAACGCAATCTTTGATTCAGAATTTGACTCATCAGATAAAAAAGTCGGATTCCTTTTGCCGACGTCGCGTTCTTTTTATGCCTCTTCTGGTGTTGAAAAAAATAAAGTTTTACTCACCATAGTAGTTCGAATAAATAACAACAAAGCGTTTAAAATGGATTTAAGATTCAACTAAAAATAGTTTAACTAATAATTCAAGAAGTTTACAACTGTGATCGATAGAAATTTGGAACATACTGAGTAAGGTCGGGTCATTTACGACCCAACGAGCTAAAAGTAAGATAATTGTTACTAGGAAGTGACTAGTTCGAAAACCCGCTCCGGTAAAACGGGAAATAAGAATGACTGGTAGGGTAGCTAAAGTGCGGTCAGCTTCAGAGCTATTGCCCGATTGCTGTACACAATAAAAGAGACGCTTGGGTTGGATCCAAATTATATTTGAAGGATTAAATATTATCCTTCTATAAGTTTGATTTTAATGCAAAAAGGTTAGAATAAATTGGTGTAATGACAAATCAATTTAAGGTTTTGCGTGTCTTGTTAAATTTTCTAATATGGATGAAGTACGTTTTGGAAAAGAGCATCGCAATTCGGAACTATAACATCGTACATATGATCTCGAAGCAGTATCCTTCCCTTGTTAATATTCGAGTCCCTTCCTAAACTAGGTAGTGACAAGAGAGCCCTGGAGGTGCAAGCAAAGCGGAATCTATTATACATATAACATAGGAACCTAATTCCAGCTAATAGCTTCATATGCTGACAGCCTGCTTAGAACTTGCAAATGATTATACCCCATATAGCTTCAACCCCTATTGGTATTTCGATATGTTCATATATCGATAATTAGTTTTCAGGAAAGTTTGCTCTATACATAGCTAAATACGGAGTAAAACCGATTTAACTCTTAAGCGGAAACCTTTGCCTACTTAAAATTATCAATTGTCTAGTCTTTATGTCGAAATCGATTTTTGGGCTGCAAGTACCCATTCCTAACCAAGAAATTGTTTTAAAAAATTATTACTTTAACTTACCTTTACGTGAAATATAATACTAATAAAAATAACTTTATTCTGGGACCATGTCCCTTAAGGATAACAATGCCGTACAGTAAATATACACTTTAATAAATACATGTCTGGCCGAGAGACCAATAAAATAAATTTTTATTTACTAATGTTCAAAAAAATAAATATAATAAAAATAAAAAACCTATTTATATAGATGTATACAAAATATATATAATATAAACAAATGAAAAAAAAAATTATATAGCTGAACAATGTCCAAGTAAATAAAATATATGAATTAATCCATAACTCTAGGATTTTGATAAAATAAAAAAAATCTATCCTACGTTGAAATTAGGATAGTGGATTAACAATTTTACAATTAGTGCGCGTCCCTTTTGGATCCTAGAAGGTGTTGGAAAAGATGGGATTTGAACGAGGGAAGGGAAGAGGCATGGCGAATATGATTAGATAGGGAATTCCAGAGAGATGCAGAGCGGATATATAAGGAATTATCAAAATATGTGGTTCTATAAGTAGGAATGTAAAGGTCACAGTGACGTGATCTAGTTTCAAGTAAGTGAATTGAGGATTTAAATTGAAGGATACTGTGAATGGATGGAGGATGTTTAGAATTATTGACTTGGAATAATACTCGGGCCGAATCAGCAGCATATAAAACATAGAGTTCATTATGGATGAATTTTTTCGTGGCAAATTAAGGAGAATTGGAGGATTTAAAGAAGGATTATGGATTGTAAGGATTGGATAAGAGAGAAATAGGGTAGTTTAGTAGAGTGCCAAAATTAAATTCAGATGTCCAGATTGACCTTATCGTAGTCATGTAGATGAATGTTTTTTAGTCATCTAAGATGACCTTTTTGTTCTAAATATTGCTTATTCGGCCCGAACGAGGCAACATTGTCTTTCATTAATCAATGCCTCCCCACTTTACCCCTCTAGTTTCTATCCTAACATCCCCTTCAATGCCTTCTGGACCTACGAGGCGTGTGAAAAAATAATGTCCCTTAGACCTCCTCGCGTGGAGGTGCTGCCAATGGGTATTTTCTTTAAAAGTGTATCATATCGCTGTTTAATACTATTCTCATATTTGCTTGTTGCATTTTATAATACTGTTTAAAATAAATTTAATTTTTTTTATGAAAAAATACGCATTAGTAAACAATAAGAGGAGTAACTGGAATTATTATACAGTTATTACTTTTATAATAAGTAATAATTAGAGAACCTGATCGGGGAACCTTGGCTGAGTAGCTAGCGCGCTAGTCTCTCATTCTAATAAAGGTTGTGAGTTCGAATCCCAGTCCCAGCGGGACTTTTATAAGGATGTAATTAAATGGGGATTCCCTCACAGCCTCTCCCCCAGGTATGTGAGACCCGTCAGCCAAATAGTGGCCACTCACAAAATTAGGCATAGGGGGTGATGACCCTACACTATAAAATGCATCAAGAGACGCGAGTGTAATCTCCTGCGAGGCTCAGGGCCTACACGGCCTGTCGCGCCGCTGGAAGAAGAAGAAGAATTAGGAAAATATTTGTATAGCAATCTAATAGTTGATAGAAGAAGTATTTAATTTACTTTTTATCTTGCTTACATTTAGCTACTTGATGCTTATCCGAGTTACAATTTCAATTTAAACCGTTTCCTAAAATGAAATTAATTTAATCTTAATTGCACAATTTAAATTTTACTGCGCTCCCTTTGATGCGAGTTCAAGCCTTAAAAACCCTTATTATCACTCATTTTTTTTTTTAACTTTTCAAAAAAACTATAATTAAGGAAGCACTCTTAGCTTTCTGTTACTTCCCACTCAGAGCCCTTATGAAAACAAATGTAATTTAAAAAAGAAAAAAAAGATTTAAAAATTCTATACAAACAGATGTATATATTAATTTTTTTTTTAATCCAAGTTTTATAGGACGAAATTAAGGGAGCAAGTGATAAAAGAGCATTAGACATTCTAAAAATAGTAGTAACGCCTTTAACACTTACTAGAAGTTATAAAACCCTAAAGGAGCACTTGTTATTTTTATAGTATTCTCAATTCATGGAGATTCTAATTAAAGTTTAATTTTCTTTTCAGAACGAATATACGTTTTATTGTTCTAATTTGATTTAATTTAGTGGCTCACGGCTGAGTAATATAATTTTATTTTCTGACTTTGTTAATATTAGTTCTAGGGAAGGGGAAGGAGCTTCTCACTGCAAATTATTTTTGAGTAGTATTAAACGTGTTAATAACAAAAGGACATGGATGTGATTGATTAAAAAAACAATTTACCAAAACTTCTGAAAGGTTCTATTTACTTTATATACTTTATATATATATATATGGGTGTGTGTGTGAAATATGTAATAAGAAGGAAAAATATTGGGACCGTAAAAATATTCAGATTCTAGTTTTCAACGGTAATGTGATTTTTAGAGTATCCCTAGTTAAAACCACCAAATTCATATGTGCCAACGAAAATGAAATCTCATATTTAATACAAATATCGGTCTAGGGTTTTACAGCAAATTTTCCATCAAAATTAATCGGCCAGAAGTGAAACTTAATATTGGGTTGATGCAAAATTAATGCAGGTTTCCTCTATTGCAATATCTTAATTCCAATTGTGTAAACAAAGCTAATCCTAACATTGATCAGTATTATACCAAAACAAACCTTATCTAATACCCTCTCTTTCACCATGAATTTGTTTAGTAAAATCGTTTTGTTCAGTGTTTCAAAGGTCTTGAATCGAAAATGTCAAAGTGCGATTTTTGTCAAATTTATTTTTACGAATTTAAATTAGGGCGCAGCGCTGCGCAAACGGCTCGTAATATTAATGAAGTGTGGGGTCAGGGGGCTATTAATGAATGCACGGTGCAGCGTTGGTTCCAGAAGTTTCGCCGAGGAGATTTCGACCTCGAAGACAAGGAAGGTCGGGGCCGTCATCTTGCTCTGGACAACGACCAGCTGAGGTCAAAAGTGGAAGAAGACCCAACCAAAACCACACGAGAAATGGCGTCGGAACTCGGAACTCAAAAATTGCAACGTCTTTGCCCAGCATTGATGAATCGGAAGGGGCCGATCCTGCTCCACGATAACGCCAGACCACACGTTGCACAACCAACGCTTCGACGACTGCACGAGTTGGGCTACGAAGTTCTCCAACATCCGCCTTATTCACCTGACCTCTCTCCTACAGACTTCCATTTTTCAGGCATCTGGACAACTTTTTGAGGGAGAAAAATTTTCAAAACCAGGACGACATTGAAAATTCTTTTCGTGATTTCATTGAGTCCAGGGATTCGGATTTTTTTTCTGGTGGAATAAGAAAGCTTGTTGAACGTTGGCAAAAGTGCATTGATTCAGATGGAAATTATTTTGATTAAATATATATGGTTAAAGTAAAGATATGGCGTATTTACAATACCTACTAAAAACCTGCATTAATTTTGCATCAACCCAATACCTTTAATTTTCCACATTTTTACAATTTTCTCAAAAGCGGCTTAACCGATTTTAATTATACTCGAAATTTCATTGAAAATTAAAATGGCCTTAATATCATTTAGATTTTATTTAGGGAGCGGCGTGGTCTAGTGGAGAGAGTACTAGTCTACAGTTCTCCGGGTCCTGGATTCGAATCCCGGCTGTAACAGAATATTATTTATTCTGTTAATTTATTCGGGGAGCGACCCCAGAGTATGGAGACTCTCCTTAGGCAGACCCAGCCTCTATAAAGTGGGTACCCAATTAATTGGGGAGAAACCTTGCGGCTGAGCGTGATCAAGAGCTAGTCACCTCATTGCACTGCCGTTGGTCTAGAAACAGTACGAATCTCTGTATGTACTGAGCCCAAGACCTTTCATGGGTTGTAGTGGCACAAATTTTACTCAGATTATAATAGCCGCACAGCGCTTAAATTCTGAATTCAATTCGTTTTCTTTCCCCTCGGTCTGCCAATATTCATTTGGTCTAGTGTTGTGGAGGAGTATAGGTTCCGGATTTACCAATGCAGGCTGCTTTTCACTTTGAATTATGTCAACATCACACACCGCAGCGGGTACGATGTGGGTGTCATGGTTTCAATTCTGGGTAAAAAGAAGAAATAAATTATTCTTAAACTATACTCCCAACACCTTCCATACATTTACAGTATCCTACAGTTCAAATCATCAGTCCACACATTTAAAACTGAATCACGCCATTTTACATTTCTACCCAAAGAACTAAATCTTTTGATAATTCCTTTCATATTTGTTTAGCCCTCTGCAATTCCCTGCCTTCTTATTCGCCGTGCTTCTTCCCTCCTCTCATTCAAATTCTGTATTTTCCTACACCTAATAGCATCCCAAACAGACGCAGTATGTGACTCTAGCGACCTCACTCAGTCTTCTCAGACTGACTCAGAGGTGCTTGGATCTCGTGATATGGCTAAACAAGTGGGTTGTGGGTGTGGGGTTTTATTAAGAGTTACCAAGGACGGTTCGTAAATATTGTAAATAAATAGGAATGTGGCCAAGATTATATTTTGTTTTATTTATTAATTTTTATTTTATTTTTTTTATTTTATTTTTATCCTGATTATCATTAGTACTTAATTAGTTTATTTTACTTTGTACATATCGTATGGATGGTTTTTCAAAACTCTAATACTCATTGCCCTGGAGTGTGGCAGGTTATATTGTTCCTCTTTCAATAAAAGCTTTAAGAAGAAAAACAAAACTTAATGTAAGACATAAGTATTTAATTGAAATTTATTTCACCAATCGTTATAGAATGATTCAGAAATTTTCGAATTGTTCAGCTCTCTTACTTATTTAAACTACCTTCCATGTAATATATCTTGGCTTATTTATAAGCAACTAAATTCATTTGAAGTTTCCATCTGTTTTTATATGTAACTGTCTTTTATTACAATTTTATCTATTTCATAATCATTAGCTGGCTAGGTAATTATGTATCTTTAGTAATCCAGAATAACTGGACCTTCACTGTTTTTCTGTTTTTTTCAATCTTACGGACAAAATACCACCTCCACGCTGACGATTTCCAAATATACCTTCCTTTCCTACCTTCCGATCTATTACCAGCAACAAAAAGGCTACAAGAGGAGTTAAATCGAATAAGCCACTGGGCTGTAGTCAATAATCTAAAACATAGCGTTGAAAAAACAAAAGCAATTGTGAAAGGAAATCATCACCTCCTGCAAACTGTTCCACATATTCCGATCCTGTTTCCAAACAGTAAACCTATAAAGTTCTACCCAACCGTCAGGAATCTGGGAGTAACCTTCGATCAAACAATATCCTTCAAAAATCATATTTCCGAAATCTCCCCTCGTACCTTTTTGAGGAAAGCAACTGAATTCCCTTCGTCACCTACTCCCGTATCAATCCCGAAAACTTCTCGCTAACTCTCTAATATTTCCCCATGTTGACTGCTGATGTACAGTATACGGTGGTGTGCCTGGGGATCTCGAGGTCAAAATAATACGCTTAATTAACTGCTTTGTTTGATTCATCTACCGGGTCCCTAGGTACACCTCCTTATCCCAATTTTGTGAAGATTTGAAGTTACTTTACCCTTCCAGCCGTTGCAAGTATTCCCTTTTATCTTTTACCAAGTTATCCGATCCCACCATCATATATTTTCGACCTACGTTATATATTACCTCATTTACGTTGTTATATATTATATTAGTAACTTGTTAAGATGTATTTAATTTACTCCAAGACAGTAAACAACATTTTCTTTATTCTATAAATGTTATCTCAAAAGTACATGTCCCAGAATAATAAAGAATTTATTTATTTAAAAGCGTCTAAGAACAAAAATTATGTTCCATCATCTTCCGTTATTCTAGCTTGTATCTACTTAGGCCCTGTTGTCATCAAACCGTACGTCTAGGATTCCATGGTGATGACGATGAGAGATGGTAACCCCGAGAGGGGTGGGGGGGGGAGGGGCAAGATGTAAGGAGGACCACGAAGGCATTGCCACGGACGTGACACAAATGAAAGCAAAGCCTTAAATGTTTTCCATAGAGGTGGCAAGCTTTTAGGGTCTCCGGTTACTCCTACACTGGCACCCTTACACCCCTCTCTAGCCATCCCTACGACCCCTCCCATGCCAGCCCTACACCCCCCTCCCTTGCCACCCCTATTCGTTCCGTATAAATATTTACCGAGGCTCCAGAGGGCTCCTTTCCCATTAGCCAGCTAGTCCTTAAATTAACCTTATACGCTTCCTCTGTCCTTAGTGGATAGGTTTTAGTATCATTTTCCCTGTATCGTATGGGAGAATATTGGTGTTTATTTAATTTTTCGGAAACTAAAACCATTTTATTGAATATTAAATCAGTTAAATATGTCAGTTATTGGAGTACAAAAGTTTGTTATCTAAATTTGTTTCATATACATATGGGATGAATGATTTCCAATAAAATATTCCATTAATTTTAGACCTTATTCCTTCCGAATTCTCCCAACTCCTATTAGTACAGATTTTTATATCACTCTATAAAAATGTTTTAATGAAAAAAAAAAAAACGATAACCATAAAGTGTTCTGATCCTTTAAAGTTATCGACTTAGTTTCAAGGTTGCTAACTTCAGAAGAACCCTTTGAGGTTTTGGGTAAAGTGTTGTTTCTATATAAATATTTTTGCTTTTGTTTTTTCCGCTTTTTAACATCCCTTATCCAATATTTTTTTTAGTTCTAAATAGTATTGGCTTTTAATTTTTCAAAATCCATTTACGTTTCTGCAAATAAAAAAAATTCTTAGAGCAATTCTAATAAAACAAATGTTTAGATAAATGTGGATTGACGATTCTGTGCAACCTGTTACAAAGCAGATCAAAGTTGAGGGTGCACATGAATTTTATTTTTAAGATTTGTTCTATATTTGCTTATGAGTCACATTGAAATTTCCATGGAACGGGTAATAAACTCAAATCGTGGGTGGAGTAAAAATGAAACTCGGAATCCAGAAAAATATAATTAATATTCCTACGTGTCCGATCATCCGCTCATCAAATACCCATGAGCCACCATTTCTATGAGGAAAACTTGCACTTCAGAGAGTTAACGGAGGTAAAGTTCGTGGTGATAATATCCAAAATGTTTATAAAAAAATAACGGATGATCTAAGGGAAGGTACACAAGAAATGTTTGAGATATTATAACTTGGAATTTTGATGTATTATATATATATTGGTCTTTTGACTGACAAAAAAAAAAAGAAAAAAAAAAAAAGAAATTAGAAGGGAATAGTTAAATTGATAGATCTCCTTTTAGGTATATAAAAAAAACTCAGTGAAGAAGGAGAAATATTGATGGTATATATTCATTTTTCTGCCCTAATAATTCTGGATGTTCAGTTCAATATTACAAGAAGCTGTGTCTCTACCCACCATGAATGGTTTAATACTTTATCTTGGCATTATGGCCGTACATGGGACTATTTGGGTCGATATCACATAGCACATGCAAGTTTTTCTCTGGTTTTGGGTACTTACTTTAACAGGCTGGGTGAGTATACAAAACAATGATTAAAAAAAAATTTTAACAGAGATTTTATTTATAAAGTTGAGCTGCTCAACTGCATTGTGTTGCTTTAGTACAATATATTACATACATTTCTGGTCTGCAAAGGTATGCAAACAATTTTAGGTTTCGAATTTTTAAAAGAAATTTAGGGGTTCACGTTATAGGATGCCATGGGTTAAAAGTCCCAAAAAAAGGTCTGTGTGGTAAGCCCGACTCGAAAACGATAAGTTGTATAGAACTGAAATCTCATTTTTAAGAATAATATACGTCTAGATACAGTAACTTTTTTTAATCAGAATCGGCGATACGATAAATTTTGCAGCTTTTTACGATTTTCTCAAGAACGGCTTAACGATTTTGATTAAACTCCCTATATCGGTGTACAATTGATTAGGCTTTAAGATTCAGTAGGATTCATTCTGATCAAAATAGTTTTACAGGGCTTAAATGCTGGCATTTTTAATTGTTTTCCTTTAATGTACCATTACTTCTTTAGATCAGAAATATGGCTATGGCGCCCTCGCTTAGCTTCCAGCTGGCTCTGACCAGTGATGCGGCTGAGAGGGAGGCGCTGGGATCCCTCGGATACTGCTTGTCCTTCCACAAGTGGGGGGGAAGGCGGACTCCTTCCGGGGTTCCCCAGCAAATAGTAAAATTTTTATATAAGTATGAGTGTGTTCATGTTTTGTTTATTTCTTTGTTAACCGTAATATGTATTTAATTTATAAATTTTGTTATTATATACCTTTATTTATTTTAGTTTCATTTTATGTAATTTGACTTTCCTTTTGTATATATATATTGCAACTATTGTATGAATGTAATCTTATAGCAATATTATCATTGTCCATAGTGACAGATTGTAATATATCCGAATAAATAAATATTTACTGGAAGGAATTAGTCCGGGTGGCGGTCATTAAATGAAACAACTAAATAGTTTCAACTATTTATTGTTTGCCAACGTTTCCAACTCAGTTTCCATTCACCCATCATGCGCCCTGATGATGACCCACAAAGGGGGTCGAAACGTTGGCAAACAATAAATAGTTGAAACTATTTAGTTGTTTCATTTAACGACCGCCACCCGGACTAATTCCTTCCAGTAATTCTCAACGGTCAAATAAATACATCCACAAAAATAAATATTTAAATCTAAAAAAAGATTAGAAATAATTCATTTAAAATTTATTTTATTATCATTGGTAAAAAACGGGTAAATAAAGAAGTTGTTTAAATCCAACTCAAGGAGAAAAGAGTAAATAAATGTTGTTTTTTTTTTGTTTTTTTTGGACATAATAGCTTTAATATAGATGTATAATATACCGTTGAAATCTAAAGTTTTTAGAAAGAATATTTTTAACTCTCATAGTTGTATAAGGTAATATTGTAGCGACAAAAAGTGAATAAACGTAAATAATTGTTGAAGATAATAACTTCTATTGTTATATAATTTAATCAAAAATATATATTTCCATCAAAACAGCATAATTATTTTTTCTCAACTTTAATTTCCTTTTTAGTGGGAGCCCGTGACTTTGTACGTAGCGCGTTAGTCTACCAGGTCAAATATTCCGAGTTCGAATCCCAGTCCCGGGAGGACTTTTTCAAGCATGAAATTAAACGGGGATTCACTCACAGCTACCCCTTCAGTATTTGAGACCCGTCAGGCAGCTAGTGGCCAATCACAAAAATAGGCGTAGAGACTGATGACCATAACCTATACCATTGCATCGTGAATGGTCGACGGCCTGTCGAGAAAGAAAAAAATGTTCTTTGAAATTGAAGTAAACTAAGCAGTAGTACAGTAAGTGATGAGCATGTGTTACGAGCACCAGATGTTCTTCAATTTTGTTTCGATATGCTTATAACTAATTCTGAGGTATAAAGATTTTTTGGTTTGACTTTATAAGACCTTTAATGAAATTTATATTTATTCGAAGTATAGATAGTATTCTTTCTTAGACTTAACAATCAGCATCGCCTGCAAATACTGCCCCTCTCTCTTTCCCTTTTCGCCTCCAATTACTGTCCAACTCCTTACTAGCAAATTTCCGGGTCTGGATATTGTTTTTCCCAATCGGTTTTTTGCTGAACTCTACCCGTTGATAATTCTCTTTGTCACCGCTTGAGAAGGGAAGTTCCATGATTGAGGAGGTTACTGAGAATTTCATAAACTTAATCAGCAGAGGACTGGTTAGGGAGGGGAGTAATGAGATGTCGGAGCCCTCTAAAAGGATCACTCCTATAAATTGGGAGATGTTTTGGGGCCTCTGATTTCAAAAAAAAAAAAGAGGGGTTTAACATTATTTTTCAAAAGGACTCGAACCACAAAGGGCATTGGCTCTCGGAAATCGGCTGCCGAATTATGAAAGCCACTATAGATTCTACTAAACTGGATAAGAAATCAGTCAGCAATAAAGAAAATCGGCCGGAGGCAGATAAGTTTTCCAAGACATCGCTCAATTAGGACCCGGGCTGTTAGGAGTAATTGTCCAACTTGGATGCTAGGGACCTTTTCTTGTTCAGGATTTCTTTTGGTAATCTATAGAAATTTACAATATACAGTCCTTTTTTTGAATAATTAATGGTTGATTTAGAAATTTCATGGAAGAGATGGTTCAGGGTGGCGGACATGAAAAGAACAGAAAATAGTTTAAAAAAATATTTGATATCCACCGTTACATCCCACGTTACGGATCTTCAACACAGCTTCTCTCCACAAAGTACAGAAGATGAATCAATCAGCTTCCGTACTTTGTGGGGAGAAGCCTTGATAAAGTCCTGCAACTTTGGTCGAAACGAAGCATATTAATTATTTTTTTCCACTATTTTCCGTTCTTTTCTTGACCACTACTCGAACCATTTCTATTTCTTTATTTGTATGACAACCTAGTTACCACTGAAATTATTTCTGTTTCTATTTTGTTCAAAAGGGTATCGAGTCAAAAATAGTGGTTCTCCAACATTTTTATCGTATGTTTTCAAAGACATAACTTATAAAAATTTAGAGGAGGTGAAAGTGTAATAAATGAACATGGGTGAAAACAGTGAAAAATTCTTTTATTGTCTTGTAGATTCACTGGAAAGCAAATTGGAGAAATTACGAAACATACAGATAAGAAAATGAGGAGCGTACAATAACAACAAAGACAAAAGACAACAGCTGGCTTTAGGTTACAATGGATTTACCACTGTAAAATAAAATAATCTTTCTACAATAATAAAATACAGAAAATAAAATAAGAAATAAAAATTAGCTTCAATCTAATTTATAAAAGGAAGTTCCATTTCACTCGATTTTCTGGTCACCGCAGTTTCACAAAAACGACTATGGTTGTGAAATTGAAATTTTTCCTGGAGGTTTATCTTACCGTCTAGATGTGCAATAAGGCTGGGTTTCGGAAAATTCGTCCTCTAAGTGGTTTAAAAAAATATTTTTCAAAAACCTAAAACAAAATTGGTTTTCGAATAACTTGAAAACTATACGCATCCTCAAAAACTATAAGTACTCATTTGAATGACGATGAAATTTCTAACTACCTAAAAGCAAAATCGTCTTAATCTAATCTGTAATAGCAAAGATACTAAAATACTCAAAACAAATATATTAAGGTATATTTCGTTTCGTGTGTAGGTTTCAATCAAATTCATTTTTTTTATTGTTGTTGGTTTTTTAAAATGATCAATAACTGAAAAAGGTTAGTTTTGAAAAGATAATATAACTTAGTTCTGAATCATAAAAAAAAAAGGGAGTTATTAAGTTGAAAGGGTGTACCCCAGAGTTGAAAAAATACGCATTTATGTTACGATGGTATAGGATGATAATCTTTTAAAGCAAAAATGTTAGTATTAGATAATCACGGATATGGCTACTTGCTACTGCTATGTTATTGTAGATTAAACTGAATAAAATTAATATCTGACAATCAACAATAATCATTCATTTGTCATACATAGAGATAGTTAAAAGTTTAAATCACTGCTATCTCAGGTATATTTATATTGCATAACCTCACCTAACACAGTTATTATAAACATCTTTTTTAATTCGCAGCAATTAAAAAAAAATGAAATAGTCGCGTGCAAAACCGCCAGTTCAGCTAGTGAAATATAAAGAGAACAAAAATATAAACATGTTTGTTGCAGTGACAAATCCATTTTACATAACATCTTTGCTCCCATCAGCTGTGTGTTAGTAATATCACTCCATCACACACACCAGGCCCGCCACAAAAATAATAATAATTAATGTAGTCCTTAAAATATTAGTTTCCTTTGAAATAGTAATAACCGTCCTGTTTTTGGTTAAATCAATCTATCCTTCTTTCCATATATATATATATATATATTATAATATGCTTTTTCGTAGCGATTCTTGCATCGAAAAGAGATTTAGGATATTCTAATGTGTTCTTTTTAGTGTTGTATCCTAGTTAACACAGGTATTATTCCGGATTGAATCTTTTTTTAAAGGGATCGAGTCAAAAATGGTTTTCTTCTATTTTGGGTTATATCCTAGTTACCAGACATATCTATTGTTTTGGATTCCTTCAACGAGAAAGTCGGCTTGATATAATAATAATAATACTAATAGGCTTACCGAACCCGAAGGTTCGATGCCGACACCACCAAACTTCGCCTGCACAGACTTGTCCAATGTTCACCAGTCAAGCCCAAGCCCCCGAGATCAGCCTTAATGCAATCCTCCTATAGACGCTTCGGCCCGCGGTGCTATCAACTCAATTATATTCACAGGGTACAAACTCCGCAATTCCGCGTTGTGCAACCTTCTAAACTCTCCGGTGGCCTCATCTCTCTTCGGACCAAATATTTTACGCAGTACCTTATTTTCGAAAACCTTAAGCCGTTGTTCATCCTTCAAAGTAAGCGGCCATGTTTCACATCCGTAAAGAACCCTCGGAAGAATAGTAGTTTAATAAATTATAACCTTTAAGTTTTTAGACAGATGCCGCGAGCTAAGTAATTTAGCAACTGAATAAAAACACGCATTTCCCACCTTTAGCCGGGACTTTATTTCTTCCTGGATTTCATTTTTCTTGTTATCATTGAACCTAAATACTTGAATTTCTCCATGTGTTCAAAAGTATGACCTGAAATATTAATATTATCAAGATTTCTGCTACTAATCATATATTTCGTCTTAACGGTATTTAATTCGAGACCTATTTGTTTACCGGTTTTTATTAACACACTTGTATTTAGTTGTATGGTTTCTGTGTCTTCACCTAGCAGTACCAAATCATCGGATATCCCAAAACCGGAATCTGGCTTGATCTTATAATATTTATTTATTAAAACGGTCCTTAAAATATTAAAATCGGGCACATGTTCATAATAGTAAAAATTTGTAAACCACCCTCGCTTCCTAATTTAGACAGTTAGCTTTTTCGTATCGATTCTAGCATCGGGAAGAGAGTCGGAATATTAAAAAGTATGCTTTTTAGTGTGGTAACCTAGTTGCTACTCAAATTATTTCGATTTTTATTTATTTTCAAAAGATATCGAGTCAAAAACGGAGGTTCTCTTCTGTTTTGAGTCATATCCTTTCGACGAGAATGGCGACTGAAACTAACAAAATATTTAAAAAATAAATAATCACAACAGCCCGGAAAATATTAAAATCGGGCTTATCCTTCGAAATAGTTAGCTATAAATAATATTTTTTCTCACTATCTTCCACTCTGACTACATTCCAGTATCAATAATATTAATGATTATTTCTTTATATGAATTTTGTTTTGAATACTTGTCCCTTCTATTATTTTATTAATTTATACATGAAATCTTTTTAATTATTAATCTGAATTTTTAACGAAAATACAAGTCTTAAAATCAACTGAATTCAAAATATGTATTTATATCGTGGTCCAGCCTTATATAATTAAAAATCTTTTTATTGTTTTTTTTTACTAGTCTTTTGATTAGTCTTTGAATAGCATAATGTATGCCATTATAAAATGATAAACGTTGTTTTAATTGCTACGGAGATTTTAATGCTTCAACGTTCAATCAAATTTTAAGTCCTTGACCAGGATATTGAAAAGCAGAAGAACTTAATAATAAAATGTCTCCCTCGACTTCGAAGTTTTAACGATCGTATAAATACTTAAGAACCAATAATTAAACTATGAAAAAATTAAATATTAATATTTATTGCTGATGGATACTAAAATTTGGAGTTACAAAGAAAATTTTCCATAGCAAGTTCACTGACAAACCACAAATATTTTCTTCATATCTCCATCGACCGAGGCGAGATTTACGATGTATTCCTTCTCCCTGTGATAGCTTCTTTCTCCCTCCCGTCTTAAGGCGCTTACTTTTTCTATCATAACCTTTTCCGATCTCGCTATTTCGTTAAAAAAAAAAAAAAAAAAAAAAAAAAAAATACATTCAATATCACTATTAACTATTCCGAATCTTTGAAACGCCTAACATTGACACGATATGCTTTATTATCAGTCAAGAACCACAATGAGGTTTTTGTATTAATTATGAAACTTTGACATTAAATATTCGTTCACGTTAGAATTAGTTAATAACTAAGTTTTTTGGGGCTTTAAGGCTTAATACACCACGGTCATCGACCCCAGTATATATGCATATATATTATACCTCATAATAATAGTAATTAAAAAATATATAGTTATGAATTGAGAGGCCGTAAAAAGGTGATCTGTAAAAAGCCTGTGCGATGTCAGGTACCCGTTAAAGGTCCATATTCAAATAAAAGCTGGGATAGGCAAAATTTAGGACTCTCTTAGCATCGTCCCATTAGCCATAGAAGCATAAAGTGGCGTTAAATAAATAAACAAAACAGTATGAATTGAGGAAAAAAACCCGGCAAGAATGAATTATGAAATAAATACGAACATATTGAAGTGGCCCGGGACCCTGGGCGCCATTATTGCTTCATCGTTGTGAAGCTGTCCTTCAAACGGTACGTACTCATATCTGATTTAATATCTCTCACCTCTTTTTAAATTTTATTTTCTATGTTATATTATCTTCTATTATCTTTCTAATATCTTTTGTTCATATTTTTTATATTTTTCTTTTGTCATTACCTTCATTTTACTTTGTTTCCATTATCTGTATATTTCTTTTACTTATCTCTTCATTTCTTTAACTTATGATAACAACCAAATGTACAATACAAAATAAAGAGATAAGTAAAAGAAATATACAGATAATAAAAACAAAGTGAAATGAAGGTAATGACAAATGACAAATATAAAAAATAGGAACAAAAGATAGTAGAAAGATAATAGAAAATAGAAAGATAATTAATAATATTGCTTTATTGAGAAATAATACAATCTGCCACTATCTTGGGCAATAAGTATTAGGGCTAAAAGAAGTCATTCATACCATATGTATAGAGTAAAAAACTAAATAAAACTGACAGAACAATAAAAAAAAAAGATTATAATTGTAAAAAATAAATAAATAAATAAATATATGTATATTTCATATATTTATTTATATATGTATAGTTCAGTCTATTCAGTAATTCTTGTTGTGCTAAATTCATTCTTTTTTGTTGTTATATATTTAATTGATTTATTCTAATTTTGAAAAATATTGAAAGGTGTAATTAACATTGGTAAGCCAGAAGACGCCATTGGTAAGCTCAAAAACAACAAGGCTTCTGGCATCGATGGCATCCAGGCGGAGCTACTGAAGCACGGAGGTGAGGAGCTGGAAAAGGCACTGTTCGAGCTCATACTGGATATCTGGATGGAAGAAAGGATGCCGCAGGAATGGGACCATGGTGTAATATGTCTCCTGCACAAGAAGGGGGACCGAAATCAATGCGCTAACTATCGGGGAATTGTGTTACTCTCTTGTGCTTATAGAGTGCTATCTAATGTCCTGTTTGAGAAACTAGTCCCATTCGCAGAGAGAGAACTTGGAAATTACCAATCAGGTTTTAGAAGAGGCCGCTCAACCACCGACCAGATCTTTACATTACGGATGATCCTGGAAAAGGGTATGGAATACAAGCTGACCACTCACCATCTCTTCGTCGACTTCAAGTCGGCATATGATAGCATCGGTCGAGAAGAACTATACAAGGCCCTAGAAGAGCATAAAGTCCCAGGAAAACTTATAAGACTTGTAAAGATGACTATGGAAAACTCAAAATGCGTTGTCCGTGTGGGGTCAAATCTTTCTGAGGCATTTAGAACCAATAGCGGAGTAAGACAAGGAGACGCCCTTGCTTGCCTTCTATTTAATTTGGCATTAGAGGTAGCTGTGCGAAAATCAAAAATTCAGACAACAGGTAACATCTTTAACAGGACTGTACAGCTATTAGGTTATGCCGATGACATTGACATCGTGGCGACTTCAGAAAAGGCATTGAAGGAGGCATTCATTGCTTTTAAAACAGCTGCCGCAGAATTTGGTCTCACAGTTAATGAGCATAAAACTAAATATATGCGAGTAGGGGGTGGTGGTGGAGACCATATTGCATTCCTGAACATTGGCCCCTATAAGTTCCACAGAGTGGAGACTTTTGTATACCTAGGATCCGAAATTAATTCCAGGAACGATGTATCTCAGGATATCAGCAGACGAATAAATAGTGCAAACAGATGCTTCCACGGCCTATCCAAGCATTTTAGGAGCAAAAACCTTTCCTCCAGTACAAAAATTAATCTTTACAAGACCCTGGTACGTCCAGTGCTCACCTATGGATCAGAGGCATGGGCAACTACTAAGGCGGACGAGAACAGGCTGTTAATATTCGAAAGACAGGTGCTCAGAAGAATATTCGGAGCAGTAAGAGAAGGAGAAGTCTGGAGGAAAAGAAAAAACAGGGAGCTCTACAACATCTTTAAGGATGCTGATGTCGTTAAGATTATAAAGCTAGGACGACTCCGATGGGCCGGCCATGTGGCTCGAATGAGTGATTCTGAGATTCCAAAGAAGATACTGACAGAAGAGGTGCACCGAGCAAGGAGAGTGGGGCGACCCAAAACAAGATGGCTGGATGGTGTAGGGATGGATGCAAGGAGCCTGCTCAACATCAGGAACTGGACTGCTGCAGCACAAGACAGAGCCGTCTGGCGGAGGCTGCTAGGGGAGGCCTAGACTCGATAACGGGTTGTTGCGCCGAATATGTATGTATGTATGTATGTAATTAACATTATTTTTAAGCTATTTTCTTTTGTTAGTTATTTTTGATTGATGTTAAACTAATCTTACTTTTGTTATTTTTCGATATATTTAATGTTTAAAATGAAGATCAAAATAATGTAAACTTAATAATTTGTGAAATATAACATAGATTACGTGTAGGCATGGAACATGTATATAAAAAATTAATAAACTCTCCTTCTTAGGGGTTACCATAGGAGGAAAAGAAAAAAAAAAAAAAAAAAAAAAAAAAAAAAAAAAAAAAAAAAAAAAAATGGGAGCAGTTGCCTTGAATATTTTGCTGAGTCTGATGGTTTATTGTCAACTTTTATCTTAAAAAATTCATCAAAATCGGTGAGACACATTTAAATCCTCTCCTTGTAGTTTGTAATAAAAAAATAATGAATAATTAATTAATAAAAAAAAGTATTTTATTGTATAATAAAGTTGTAAATATGTTTGAAATTAAATAACATAAAGATAGGGGTATATTGCCAATTATATTTAACAAATTTATCTCCGAAATCGACTTATTCATCTAAGTCTCGCTTTGTTTTATGTATTTACATGTTTTCCCAGTTACTCAATAATACCAACAATACCGATTGAAACTCTTATTTTAAATTAAGGATACTTGTTTTCTCCTAGCTCTGAAATGACGTTTCGAGACCAGAAAGTACTTGTTGTTGGCCCGGGAGCTTTATATTGTCAACTCTAGTCTAAACACCTCTAGGACTAAATACCAGGATACTTATCTTTTGGACTTGGTAAGCGGTATATTTGGTCTTAAAGGTTCCAACCGCGATGGATGGACATCAGTAGAATACAGAATTATTAAGTGAAGTAATCTGGACTAAGTTAAACTGGGCAGTTAGAGAAGTTAAGCCATGGATCTCAAAGGCTGCTCCGATGGCTGGAGATCTCAATGCTGATTGGTGGGCCTTGTCCAGTCTCAGGGGGGAGCTTTGATGCTTATACTTCCCTAGAGTACTTAAAAGAACAAGTTCAAATTTAATGTTCAGAACATGATTTTTATTATAAAACGGAAGAATTGTAGTAATAATATGGGTGAAAAAATAAAAAAATACATAAAAGTTTTAAAACTGACTTCAGAAAAAATAGTTATCACTATGCGCTTGCAATACAAAAATAAAAGAGACGAAATATAACTGGCGATCTTATTTTTAAAAAAATCTGTTGCGCGAAACACATGACTTTCGCTTACCTCTTTTGTTAAAATCAATTTAAGAATTTTCAGATTAAGTTAGACTTGAATAAACGTTAAAAATCAAATTGAATTACGATGGAAACAGATGAATCTGATTGAATAATCTAACAAAAGAAATTCGTCTTAAATCTGTAGTTTTCCAACGATATATTATACGTGTATATTACTATCCAAAAAGTGTTTCCTCTTTTATCCTTCAGTTGGTTATCAAATTCAGTCAACTAGTATACTTGTCTGTTTTTTGTCAATGCTAATAAGATAATATTTTTTATTTTTTCGAATACATAAAATTTAAGTTACTTTAGAGGAAGAAAATTTAAAATATCAGCATTTAAGCCCAGCCAGATTATTTTTATCAGAATGAAACCAACATTAAATCCCGTTAATTTTTACATCGATATAGCTAGTTTAATCCAAGTCTTTTGAGCCGTTTTTGAGAAATTCGTGAAAAATGCATGGTGTGGTGTAATGTGGCTCTTCTGGTTTGCCTTCGAGATAAAAAAAAGTTGTGTGGCATCTCGGACGTCTTGAATGAGATTTCATTTTTGGTATCGAGTTAGACTTACCACACACACAGACCTTTTTCCGCGACTAGGTTATTAAGACTAAGAGGACCATAAAACGTGTATTTACGTTGAAAATTGGAATTCGAAAATTGTCATTCTTGTTTTGTTTTTGTTTTTTTTTCTCAATATTATCTACTATTTTATATCAGATGCTTAATGAAATAAAGAAATTTTAAAAATAAATAATAACGTTTCTTAGTTCTTGATTAGTAGTTCCAACTACTACCAGAATGAAATTTCAAATTATGTCGAATTCTAAGCATTTTGCTATCAGAAACAATTAACATTATGAGATTTTATGAAGTGGAACAATTTTCGAGGAAAGACGCAGTGCCACAATTCAACAGTAGACATAGTTATCAAAATTAATATTATAATTCATTTTACTAGAGAACTTAAACTTATATTTGTTTCACATTGATTTTTACGCGATATTCTTCCATTTTCAATATGTTTTTTTTTTTTTTTTTTTTTTTGTGTGCAATCAGCATTTATTAACAACTTAAGGTTATGTTTAATTTTCAAAACATTTCATTTATTGAGTTATGCAATTTCTATGACCACCACTGTACTTCGTATATAAAACCCATATAAAAGCTGGAAAACATGTGAAATTATTATCACTTCTCTTATGCGATATAACATGTTCTAAAACAATGCAAAAAAACAAGCTCAAAATCATCATAGTGAGACCCATCTAGTCATTTGCTTTGAGGCTTCACGAAACCCTTTAATTCCTTACCGATACACACCCAATTCCTTTGCAGAATCCTCAATTCATCTTGGTTTTTCACAAAATAAACAAAATCGTAAAAGGAAAAAAAGAAATTAGAGGGGTACTTAAAAGGCAACATAAACATACTGTTTCTAGGCCAACGGTTGAGCAATGTGGTGATTAGGGCGAGTTTCCCCTCAACCACTAGGCTTTTTCCCCAATTAAAGGTACTTTATTGCCCTTACCCAATTAAGGGTTTACCTGGGTAAGCCCCAGAAGGGTTTCCTGACCCTAGGTAGATGCACGGCTCATGTAACAGAATAAATAATTATCTGCTGCAACCGGAATCACAGAGTCCACACTGAGATATACCGTTCGTATTTCTCTCTGCAGTGATTTTAAAATTCCAGATAGTGCATATTAGGTTTAAAAACCACTGATAACCTTTATAAAAACAAAACAAAAGTTTTTAACCTGTATTTTCAATATATTCCAGAAAGAAGTCTGAAAAAAATACCATGATTTTTTCAGGACTTGTTTATCCCTGGAACCGATTTGGAAGAACAGCGGGTAATAGAGAGTCTTCCGGAGGATTAGGTTACTGAAGAGCTTTGTAACTACTGAGTTCCATTCTTATTCGTTCTGAGTTTAACGGACATTCAACAGTAATCATTGCTCAATAGAAATTCAGGACTTTCTATGAATGAATGAACTTAATAGGCAGTGAAGGTCAATCGTGGTAAAAAAAGTTTACATAAATAAGCACACAATTCCTTTTAATCTTTGTGAATTAAAATAAATTGCGAAGAAAATATGAAATTCCTGAACATATTCGATTTAGGTTAGGACAATCATCTCCTAATTTATTCCTCATTTCACTCCACACTTATTTTCTACCATTGTTTTCTAAGCCCTGCAATATTTTATGTAATGGGTTTTTTGAGTCCCTTCACTCCCAACCGTACCTTCCCCCGCCTCTCTTGTCAGCTAACTGGTGGCTACACAGATAAACAGCCGTAGGAAGTGATGACCCTACCAAATAACACATCATCGAGAATCCGCGGTGTGGAATCTTGGTAACCATACACTCTCTGCACGAGGTTTGGGGCTGGAGCAGTAGCGGGTTCTACATAATTCTATAGAACCACTACTGCATCAGTCCCAAAAAATCGAGCAGTATATACCGCCCGAAGGATCCCGGTCTTGCCAACGAATACATATATATCCCGTACCCGATCTAAAATCCTTCGTCAAATCCTCAACGCTTCCTTATTTGTCACGAATAAACTCATCATTCACGATTAGTGTTTCCGTATCAGGCTAATTTGAACCTAATCATACCATTCATTCATGAAATACTCCATTCTCACTCGGACTTCCATTTGCTATCCTAGCTTCCTATTCCATTCTGGATAATCCTCTGAAGTCTGAATAAAAATGGCCACCAGAACCTCTGATTTAGAATACATTGTGGAGGAGTGCCAATGGGCCGTTTCTCTACACGTGTATCAAGTCATTGTTCACTATATTCTCACATTTACTGGAAGTGTTTATTTTAATACAGTACAAAGTTTCAAAAAATATATTTCTTTTAAAAAAAGGCTTTCTTGCAAGATTTTGTTATTTGAACTCAAAGTACCCTAAATCGTGCACTTCCGTTGAATTTTTTACGATTCGAATACTTCTCCCTTATTATTATATTAAGGGATATATATTTGGCAATATATATTTGGCACAGTGGTTAGCAAAAGTGAAAAGGGAAAAATAAATCAATTTCTGAAGAGTGTATTTTCGGTGAGGGCGTGTAGACATATATATTTATTCTGCGGCTTTGAGTCATGTTTATAAAGGATTGGTAGGCGTTTGATCCATTATGTAAACAGTGGCCCTGATTCCACGAGCACACTACTCCTGCTCCTGCTAAATACCAACTCAAAGGCTGGGTCCTCAGGACTGGGAATAAATGTAAATGAAAGCGCAGTGCTCTACGCTCAAACCTAATATCTCAGGGCCGTCCAACACTCCGGGAATATTTAATTGTCCACTTAGCCTTGGCCACTTTTGAGCTTCCGCATAACCATGGGGTTGGAGCGCAGAGGGCCCTTCACAAATTAGTCGGTCACAGTAGCGCTTGTTTTGAAGGATAAAATCCCTTCAAGAAAAAAGCGTTTTTAGTTATCTGTGGTGTTGATACGAAAATTGCTTGTAAATAAATAATCCATTGGTAGCTTTCGCTTACTATTCTATACGCTCACTTACGCGATAGTTCATTTAGTCGTTCCAGTCCATCGGAAAGAGTGGGGGGGGACCTTTGGTTTGGAACGACGAACCGACGTACCTTTACACCATCGTTCTTTTTTATCCAATCAAGCCATCCATCCAAAATTTATATTAATTGATTTTACTTTTATTTTTTTAATTAAAATGACTAGATAGAGCTTACTGTTCAGCAGTTGATTCTAGAGAAAAAGCAAATGCAATTAGTTCACCTCTTACATTGATGGTATAATTATATGTTTACAATTTGCCGTAATAAGGGACGAGCAATGGTTTTTAAATTTCGGACTTACAATAATAATAATAAAAAAGGTTTTTATTATATATTAGTTTACTGTGGATAAATATATTTGTGGTCTGGTGATCCATTAAAATTTTGGTTATCTTTTTTTTTTTTTTTAGTCCCCTAACTTATTATTATGAGGAAGGCAAGTCAAAGTCGCATTAGGTTTTTTTTTAATAATATCATTAGAAATCAATAAAAATCACCTCCTCAACCCATGAAGGGTTTCTGTGATCAGTATTCATAGATATTCGAACTCACTGCCAACATCATTGCAAGGAGGTGATTAGGTCATTATTTTCCAAAGTTTTAGGGTAAATTTTATAGACCAGGGTCCTTCTACGACTGAAATAGCTGAATAACAATTATGCCACAGCTGGGGTTGGTACCCGGCACCCGAAGAACTGTAGAATATTGCCCTATCCACTAGACCATCAAACTATTTATAAAATAACATATTATTTTGTATAAGTTATACATAAAATAATTTATTTATTTCCATTATCTGTATTAATAATTTTGTTTGGCATCTGATATTTGTCATATTTACTTTGCCTTATTATACTTAACTATATTCATTTCTAATCTCCCTAATTTTGCTATTAATTCATGACTATTTATTATCTTATTATTTGCAGAGTCCAAGGAAGAAAGGGGAATGTCATTTGGGGTGCTTTATTCTTTTCTTCAATTTTTTTATATGTCCTTTTTCTTTTTTTTTTTTTTGCGTGTCTCTTAATCAACATATTCTACTCAACTAGGCGAACAATTATATATATATGTATATATATATATAATATATATATATATATATATATATATATATATATATATATAGAGAGAGAGAGAGAGAGAGAGAGAGAGAGAGAAATACTTTATTTATTTGGCAATGCTGCCTAAATACATCGGGTTGCTTACATAACACAGCATACTTTGTCAATCCCTTGGACATATTTCAAATACATTTTCAATTTTTTTTTTCCTATTCTAATTCGAAATAACAATTCGGAAAAAAAATTGACCCTCCGCCTTTCTTCCGAGGACTCTTTATTTATTGTTCTATCAACTTTTTTTTTTTTATCACTCTTTAGCTCACTACTTTCTAATGTTATAGTTTTTTTTTTTTTTTTTTTTTTTTTTTTTTTTTTTTTTTTTTTTTTTTTTTTTTTTTTTTTTTTAATGACCATTTATTCATCAAATGGCCTTCTTTGTATTTTTTTATTTTTTAGCTCTGATGAAGATCAACGTCGCTCGAAACATTGATTAGTAAATTTTTTTATTTTCTAATATTTTATAAACACCACTTAAATCATTTCATCCTTCAAATATCAATTTATATTATAAATATTTTTAAATATATTTTAGTTTATCGGTTATTCATGGCGTAGTAGAGACGAAAATTTAAACTTTTTATCCTTTCTCTAGGGACAAGGTTGACAAATGTCTCACCTTCACACCCCATCACAAAGCTAGCAAATTTTCTATTTTTTTTTTTATTAGTATAGATGAAAAATGGCTCTGTTTTCATTTTAAACAAATCAACGTCTTTGGGACAGCGTTGGTCAGATGCGATTTATCATTTTATAATTATCATATATGGCATTTAGAATCGCCTAAATGCCAAACTTAAAGCTAATGAATGAAGTCAATGAATCATTCAATCAAAAAGAATGTACATCTTCTGAAATTAAATTAATTAATTTCTAGTTTCATTTACCGATGTATACAATACTTAGAGAAGTATTATAATTGTTCAAATTCGAGTTTTTAATGACTGGGTGTAAATGAAATGAACAGAATTCTTTATTCTGGGACTAAGCCTCTTTAGAACAAAAACGTGAATAAAAAATAAATTAATAAATATATTACAATGGTATATATAGAGTGTATGTGGGATACCAAAAATAGGATGCATGTGGTAAGTCTAGCGAAAAAAAAGAAAGAAAAAGTCAAATATAACAGGAAATATATCTTTAAAGACTATTATATTCCTCAGATTTTACGTAAAAAAAGATTTTACGACATTTTTTTCACTCCAACAATTTTGATTAAAATCCTTAAACTGATGTTAAACTAGATCATATTTTATATAATGTAGGTTTTTTTCCTCATTTAAATATTCTGAAAGGGCTTAAATGACGATTATCTAAAATTTCATTTACGTAAGTACCTTAAAATTTGTTTGATTCCAAATAATTAATTATTTCTAATTGTAAGAATTAATATAACATGGCTGGATATGAAATATGGAAGAATTTTATAACCAACTGGATGAAAAAAATTTTCAAGGTTTTTAGTTTGTTTTTTTTTGGAGGGGAAAGAGGCTGAGAGTAGCAAAATAAGTATATCCCGTCGGAATAAATGTGACAGGAAAAAAAACTTTCTATAACAGCACAAAAATTGGTATTGTGGAAGGTAATGGAAAGTAACGGAATGTGCACAAACTTGAGTAATATCCTTGATAATAATAATATTATGAACATTTAAAAAAGCACACACTGCCTTCCATTCCTCACCCAATCACTTTATTTCACAAGTCTTTTATAATTTTTTCATACTAGTCGACGTTTCGGAGCTGTTTCCCCATTTTCAATACTTATTCCTTAATCATTATACAATTGCTACATAATTTTTTACCCTTCATTCCATCTCATAGCACACTGTTACTTGTCTATATTGGCTCACTGTTTCCATTTAAAAAAGTAAAGAAATAATATATATTATTTTATCAAGGATAAATGTTTGTAATGAAAGTCGATTTTATGTTGTCTTTTTTTATTCGCATTTATTTAAAAGTGCCCATACAAGTCTGAAACTGCTCGTACATACCCATCACTACAACATCTACTTGAAAATCGTTCAAAACTTCAAAGTTCATTTATGATAACATTATCAAACTCACCTTTACATATGGAATCGAGATTTGGGGCTCTACTAAAACATATAATTTCAGACATATCCCGGAAATATTCCTGATAACTTTCCGAGTTGATTTAAAAAAAGATGGCCTCGGAACTTACTTAATTAAACATTTAAGCGCTACCGGTAGTTTTAATACTAGACTTTTTCACGACCGTAACAATAATTTAGCACTTTTTGTTGAATTTATGTTAAATATAGTTTTAAATATCAATACAAATATCTGGATCACAAAACACTCGAGTTTCACATGCCTCCGTTGTTAAAATTAATTTAAGAATTTTTAAACACAGAGTTAAAATTTATAAGTAAGTGAAAGTAAAAAGGTTAAAAAATTAATTACATTGTGTTTTGATAGAAACGGGTGTTTATTAAATAATTTATGATATCATCTACAACCATCAGTTATATTTATCAGCTTTTTATAACATTCCATTGCCTTTTACAACTTTTTGTATAAGATAATATTTGTTCTAAAATTTTTAGTATTCCAATAGGATAATAATAATTTTATTTATTTGTCTTTAGGGCAATCCCCATACAAATAGAGCCGGCTGGGCACAGCACAATTAATAAATTTATCACCAGCAAATATACATTAATATAATTACAATATACTTACAATTGAATAAATATTTAAAACAAAAACAACAAAACACATATACAGCAGTAAGGTGCTGCTATCTTTATGATTAATTTCATCCAGCAATACATAAATATCATAAATTAAACATAAGCATATCAATAAATAATGCAAAAAATATAGTAATAAAGCGAATACTAATTCCCCACAAATTACTAACAAGTCCCGAAACATTTAAGAGTGATTAACATTCTGAGAAAGATTTGAAATCTTATTTTAAGATTCTCTTTGAGAAAAATAAATAATGATTTCAGATCCATTACGTGGGGTTCCGCAAGAATTTCGTATAAAGCCATCAATACTCACATCATTTAATATTTAGTATTCCAATAGGATATAATATATTTATATTATAGTTCTTATGTTTAAAAAAAAAAAAAAAAAAAAAATCGTATATCAATAAAAATATTTTTGCTTTTTTCTCCTTTGTTGGATATCGAATTCGTTCAAATTATATACTTACCCGTTTTTATCAATGCCAACGATGATACGGTTATTTTTTTCTAGAAAAATAAAAGTACTTCAGAGAAAGAACAATTGAAATATAGGAATTTAAAGCAAGTCGAACTATTTCATCAGAATGAAACCTACCTGATATTAAAGCCCGTTAAATTTTTATATAGATTTACCAAGTTTAATTAGTTAGAGCTTTTTTTGCGAAGATCTTGAAAAAGCAGAAAATGCATGGTATACGTCATATGGGGCGTATAGTTGTCTTAAATGCGATATTTCGGATTCGTACGACTTTTCTCTTCCGTGCTAGACATACCAAACACACGGGCTCAGCCCTTTTCAAGTGACTTAGTCGTTTGGACTCAGGTGTCCCTAAAATGTGTATTTTAGTTGAAAACGGGGATTCGAACAATTTTATGATCGCATTACATTCCCTTAATATGTTATATATATATGTAAGAAGAAATTAAAAATTAAGAGTTCTTAAATAATAATGATATATCATAGGTGGAAATAATCGAAAGTCAGTCCTGTGAAAAATATTTTAATTTTGTCGACGTTTCGGCTCAAACATGTGACCCATAATCGTGGCTACCATGATCTATGACTACTTATAATATAAAAAAGAGCTATGAACTATATATAAAAAAAAGGGAATATTTAATCATACAAGAGAATGGTTATAACATACGTAAATCTCTACGGTTTTCCAGCAATTCCATAACTTTAAGGTGATGATTATTTCCATGAAGAGCTGGAGAAATGGAGGATATACCCGAGGGGGTACAAACCTCAGACAATTATCCCCTACACATGGACCGTAATATTAGTGTCATGCACGCCTAATTACATCCCTTAATTACATTCTCCTTTTCCTTCTCATCCGACACTAATGAAATTAATAACTGGATATAAATCATAAGATGCTTCCTTCGAGATTCTCATGCGGTAATGAAAGACTTAAAAAGGAGATTATTCCAAGTGGAAACAGCATGTTTAATATAAATATTTTTTTATTTAAATTAATGTAAATAATGATGCTTTACTAATTATTATTTCCATTATATATATTTTTTCCTTAAGAGATTTTCTTTTAATCTCTTACGCTTCATCTCCCCTTGATTACAGGAAGTCAATTTTAAATAAATTCATTTCAGTCATTTTCTTGAGAAAAAAATAATTATTTATATAAGTTATCATGTTTTATTAATCAGCGAAGCTTTATAACCGGAGTGGAGCTTTGGGAATCTACTAAATAATCGAATTCTTTTGTATCCCAACTTCCAATACACTAACCTTGGTACAATCCGCAGTATATGTTCCTGATTAGGACTGAATTGTAATATAATCCCATCACTTCTTGAAAACTGTTCCACATATCCCAACCCTCTTCTTTAATTGTAACCCTATAAAGTTTTACCCGACCGTCAGGAATCTGTGAGTAACCTTTGATCCAAACCCTATCTTTCAAGAACTATATTTCCAAAATTTCCCGCCGCACTTTTTCCTCCTTAAAGAGCATCCCCTTCGCCACCTATTACCGTATGTTATTCTAAAGGGTCTTATCCCAGAATAATAAAGAATTTATTTATTTATCAGCGCTCTCTAATACGATAGATAAGGATTAGATAATCCTGCAATTTTTTTTTCCATTGTTGGCTCAAAAAAACCGGAAAAGATTAGGATCATATTTCATACAACATACGAATTAGGTGCTTTTGATTTATACTCAACATTTTCATAGTTTTTCTACAGTAGTTAACAAAGGTTTAAGAAAATATCATGGCTCAGACAGCTTTACGATGCTGTAAATGGACAGAATAACAGGATGATTGGCAGGACTCCACCAATAGATAGCTCTAAATAGATTCATTTAGACATGGCTTATGGAAGGAGACACAATCCCTGTCATGGATAAGATGCAGATGGCTGGAGCGATGCCATGTTCCCTGACATGGAGGATGTCACCAGCACGGGCCTATATTATACCCTCCATCCACATCCACATTGATGAGTTATCGGTCAGTGGATTCAGAACAAAGAGGAGCTCTTTTGTTTTATCCGGGGCTGACCCGATAAATTTTAAGTGGAAAGGATCCCACTTCAATGATCAGTTTGCCATAACTCATTCCTCGCCCCTTATTAGCCCCGCCAGATCGGGCAATCGTATACAACCTACAATAATCTCGTTTACTGCCAACTTGGTAATTTGTTGTTTGAATAATAAACACTTGGGCACTATTGTTCTCAATTAGCCCCCTCGCTCCTGGTATAATGGGGGCAATTCTGATCTCCGCCCGTTCATTATGGATTTTATATTAACATGATATTGCGGAATCGATCAGGCGAGAGAATCAAACAGGGAGTCTCAGTTTCTGGCGCCCAAAACACTTGTATTTATCGTTGTAGTCGATATGATAATAGCAAAGTATTATTATTAGCTTCCCTCCCATTATTGGAGATATAAGAAAAAAATTAAATATCCGTAACATGCAAAGAGGTGATTAGTACGAGATCACGCCCAGTCACCAAGTTTTTCACCAATTTTTAACAACTCCGATTGTTGGCTGAGTGAGCCCTAGGAGGGACTATTCACTCTTTCAGAAGTATGAAAAATATGTAAATTGTTTAGACAAGTTCAAATTTACTTGAATGAATGACATATTACAGAGGATATGATTTAAAATATAATTTTGAAAGAAACAAAGAGGGTCGTGTGCGTAATAATTCCAGTATAGGGGAGCAGCTGCAGGTGACCGAACTGAAGACCATTGAAAAGACGTAGCTTAAGTAGTTCGGCCGTGTCGGACCGATAGGTGCGGAATAGTACCCAAATAAATCCAGAATCCTTATATATACTGATGATAGGAGCCAAAAAAAACCTTTGTTCAAATGAAAAGGATTTGCCAAATTTGTTAAAATATGAGCTTAAATAGTTTCAAAAAAATAACTAGAAGGAAAAAAGCAATAGCCTCAGAATGATCAGAAATGGGCAGCGACGGTGAGAATGAGGGAATATTTGATGAAATTCAGAAAGTATCCACAATAAAATTGATACACCAAACCACAAAGTGGATGATTTGAAAAAAGTTAATTAAACCTGAATTCTCTCATTGTTTATAACTTTTAATAAAACAGAAAAATTGGAATTACATACGCCCTGTTCCTTTTCTACAAAATAAACGCATAATATAACCTTAAAAGTTATTAAAAATTAGTACTTACCGATAACTGTGAGGTTTATTTTAGAGTTTCTTGTAGGAGAGTTTCTGAAATCGACCCTGCACCTGTACATCCCTTCGTCGGAGAGCTTGAGATCGTCGACCCTTAGCTCTGCCACCTCGGTGGCCGTCCTGAAGAAGGCTCGGTCCCCGAAGGCTGTCGGCGAAGACCAGAGCTTGGCCTGCCCGTACAGTCGTCCGCGAACGTCGAAGCTGCAACAGGGCAACAACAATACAACTATAATCATGTCTCAGAATATATTACTAAATATTCTAAATAGGCATGAATGTGGCCAAGATTATAATTATTTTCTTTTATTTCATTTATTTTATTTTATTTGTATTTATTTATTTTATTTTTTCATTTGTTATAGAGGTATTTTATTTTTTCTTTGTTTTACTTTGTACATATGGAATGAATCACTTCTTTTAGCCGAATACTTATTGCCCGAGATAGTGGCAGATTGTATTACTTCTCAATAAAGCAATATTAAAATAATAATTGATAACAAAATTTAAAACTATTAATCAACAAATTTAAAATCAAAAGAAGGCCTTAAAACAATAATTAACAATGTTACATAGTAATTAGTTAAATAAATAAATATAAATATTCTAAGGTAGGTTAGTCGAAAAAAGGAACATAGTTCTGACTTCTTTCTATATGATGCTGCATTTTAACACAGATTAAGTATTTTAATGCTACTAAAGCGCCAGTAGCATCCAGGTAAACGAAAATATTTATTTTTATTGGGTTTATTAAAATTTACAACTGTATTGTTAAATACATCAAGTGGATTTGAGGAAACTTTTTATTGTAAAGTTTGTAAAATAGGAAAATTTGATGATTTAGTTGAGCTCTAAAGCACCGTAAGTCAAGAAACTAAGGCCCAAGGAAGGATTGAGCGTTTGTGTAATAAGAGTTAAATAAAGTAGAGAGAAATAAATAAATTTATAACAAATACAATTAAATAATGTAAATAACTAAAAGGGAAAATATTGTAAATATTAGACATTTCCATTAGAATAGGGAAAAAATATATAATAAATAATATTTTAAAAAATGGATGTGAAAAATGTCCAAGGGAATGATTTAGTTTGCTGTGTGATTTAAGCAATCTGATGTATTTGGGCAACATTGGGAATTAAATAAAGCATTTCTCTCTTGTTAAAATGAAGTTAAATATGGAATCAGTTAAAAAAGGTACGAGGGAAATATTTTTAATAGAGCAGGAAGTCATAGCTTTGCGACGAAGTATAAAGATTGTTTTGTTGGATTTAGAATTTATTAGATTATTTTTTTTATTTACATATTTATTGATATTTACAACTATAGTAAGAAATACATCTAGTAAATTTGATAGAAATGTGATAAAGTGACATAAAATACATGCCCTACCTATTGGAAGTATTCTAATAGCAGTTCTAAATGGGAAGGTCCCGCGGCCATCTTATTTTAAGACCCCTCGAAGGATTATCAGGTACCTAAGAGGATGCTAGGATAGGATAGGACTAGTGAGTTTGAGTGGAAAGGGAGTTTTTCATGGAAGGATTGATACCTTGTTCCGGGCATACCAGTAAGATAGGGAACATTAAGGTCTTTATGGATAAGTTTATTCCTGACAGAATAAGGTTCGTTGTGGATTAGAATTTATTTTTATTCTTCAATTTGGACACCATACTTCAGTGTCTTTGACTTGCCTTTAAAGAGAAATAATTGGATCAGTATCGACTGATAATACACAATTATCATTAGCATAGGTAAAATGGATAGTGTTAAGATAGATTGGGATATCAGCTGTATGGACTGGCTAAAGAATAGGTCCCAGGAATCTGTCTTAAAGAACAGCAGGAGGTTGTGAAAAAATGGAAACATGAATACATTTTTTTTTTGCAGATTGAAAGTTTTGTGTTGCAGTAGCCGATATCTGCGAACAGTTTTTTGTCGTTTTAGACTTATAGACATATCAGAATTTCATGTTCACAGGCCGACCGTTTAGTAAAGCGATACTACTAGCGAAAAATTACCTAATGCTAAAAAGAGAGCGACAAGCAAAGAAATGCGAAGTTTAGTGTAGGGACAAATACGCCAAACTTTTAATTCATCAATTGCTCCTAGAAGCCCCCACCCCTCCTGCATACAATGAATTAATAGTTTATTTGTGGAGCAAACTTTAAGTTTCTGTATTTTATTTAAGATATAATTTTTTTTACATTAATTATATATTTATATATATATATATATATATATATATATATATATATATATATATATATATATATATATAATTAATGTATATATAATTATATATACATTAATTATAGTCTTACTACGAAAAAATGAACTACACTTGTCGCGCGAATTCCTTGTTACATGTCAGCTCGCTATGAGGGCTCCTATTGAATGCATGTTATATTTTTTGCGGCTTTTCTCTTTCGTAGTTATTTCGCTCCACTTAAAGTCACTCTAAAACGATTTTATAGGGACAAGTGAAAGACTGTTTCAGGATATTACAAGGCAAGATTAAAATAATAAAACATGTCTATCTATATTAGGATTTGTTGGTGAATTTTAAAAATTAAAATAAACTGTTTTCCCACAAATGAGATTGTTTTCACACATATAACATCAATACCTAAACCAAAATTTTGCAGGCACTGATGAGATGGACTGGTCTTTGATATTGGAGAAAAAAATGGTATTTTACAAAAGATAAAACACAATTATTAGATATTTTGTTATCAATAATAGTTTTATTTACACATAATTATTTTAGCCGGTATTGTGAAAATGATTGTTTGCCTTGTTATACTAATGAGAAAATACTTCAATAAAAATGGTAGTTGTCAGAGTACAATAGGAGTTGAAGCCGTCACTTTTATTTCTAATGATATAGATTTCTCCAATCCATTATTTCAATGACGGGATAATAAGATAAGACTTTTATTCTGAAAAAAAAAATGTATGAATTGTTTATTAATGCAATATATATTAATTATATACAAAACTCTTAATTATTGTTTTTGAAATATTATAACTGAAACCTACTGATTAGGGTGATGAGGAAGAGTACTTAACGACAAAGAATGGATTTAGTAAATAATTGGTACAATTATAACGCTATACAATTAAATGCAAATAATAATATCTAATTATTTTAAAACGCGATTTCGTTGAATAGATTTTCATTTTCATAAAAATTTAATCAAGACGATGTAGGAAACAATAAATTGAATAAAAATATTCCGTATAGATATTTAAAAATATATATATTTTATGTTCAATTTTTTTACAAAAAATCATTGGCTTGTATATACCAGTTTCTCCACCACAGATCAATTTAGGATTATGATTTATTTATTTTTTCGTTGATTAAGAAATATATCAGTTGGAATGATTTATATAATTTTTGTTGGTTAGATTTTTTTTTTTTAGGTTTGGTAATATAATTATTATTTTTTCAGTGAGGACATTTGTAAAAGAGATTTATTTATAAAATATTTACAAAATCATAAGTAAATGATTGAATGATTTTTATTAATATAAATTTGCTTAAATTCGATGTAATTATAATGAATTTTTTTTAATAGATAATATATTGTATTTATTTATTCGGATGTATTACAGTTTGTCGCAAAGGACAATAATAATATTGCTACATGATAACATGCATACAATATTTACAATATAAACAAAAGAAAAGTCAAATTACATAAAATAAAACTAAAATTAATAAAGGTATATAATAACAAGTAATAAATAACCTACTATGTTATATTAACAACTGACAGCAGTAATTAAAGGATTTAAAGTGTTCAGGGTTTAAATATTCTTCTTCTTTTTTTTTTTCTTTTTTTATATTCATAATTTTTTTTTTAATCTTGAGAGTTCATTATTGTTTAAAATAGTATTTTTCTTTAATTTTTTTTTCTTTATTTATACTGTCTATATGAAGTACACTCATTAAAACTCAGATGAGGCAAATGAATTACACGAAATTTCGTGACCATCTTTTAATGAGCAAGTTGAACAAATAAGTGCATTAACACATATGAATAGAGCTTATTTTTAAACAAGGAATTATTTAGGAGAAAGAACCCAGATGTATCCCATTTTTTGTAACTTTGTAATTTGGACTCGAGGGACTTTAAAATTTATCATCATAAAATTTGAAATTTTTTATTAGGTAATACATTTGCTTATTTTACCTGAGCGAAGATGTAATAAATCAACTGTGTGAAAACAATGTTTTCGCGTTAAGAATAAATCAATTTTTTTCATTACATTGAAAAAAAAAATCTGGTGGGCGCAACACACGACTTTTACTCACCTCCGATATTAAAATCAATTTAAGAATTTTTAAAAACATTTAGAGATAAGAATAAAATGTTAAATATTTAATTACGTTCAGTTTCAATAGAAACATGTTTTTTATTGAATAATATATTATATTATTATCTACGACAATCGGTTAGTTTTATCTGCTTTTCATTACTCTCTACTAACTTATACAATTTGTTGTATAAGATAATATTTTTCCTTAGATCTTTAGCTTTTCAACAGTATATTATACATCTATATTGCTTTTTTATGTTCAAAAAGACAAAAATCGAATTAAAAAATATTTTTGCACTTCTATTCTCTTTTCGTTGGATATTGAATTATTTCAACTTTTATAATTAACCGTTTTTTATCAATGCTAACAAGATGATATGGTTAATTTATTCCAATCTACAAAGCTGAATGTAGCTCAGAGGAAACAAATTTAAACTACCTGCATTTGATCCCTGTCTAACTATTCCAATCAGAATGAAACCTACATCGTATTAAATCCCATTAAATTATTTTATCCCGGGAGTTTGATCAAAATTGTTAAAGCCCTTTTTGAGAAAATCGTAATAAAGTGCAAAATGCAGGGTATAAAGTAGATCTACTGGTCAGCCGATTTTAAAGAAAAAGTTGCTGTAACATCTCGGGCTTATAGTTGTCTCAAATATGAAAATTCAGTTTCGTACGTCTTTTCGTTTTGGCGCTAAACTTGCCACACACAGACCTTATTGCGAGACTAGTTATTTGGACTCAGGGGGCCCTAAAACGTATATTTTCGCTAAAAACTAGAATATGAATATTTCACGATCGCAATACTTCCCCTTACTATATATTTCATATATAGGTAACTGAAAGTAAATATATGAGGTAAACATCGAAACTGATTCATAATAAGTGATCCAGATAAAAATATGAACAATAAATAATGTATTTTCTTTCTGATTGATATTTGATTTGAAATATTTTATTGAACGTCTGTTTGGGATGACAGTAGGTACTGGAACAGCTGGGAATTGAATGATGGTAGGGAAGAAGCATGGCGGATATGACTAAATAGGGAATTCCAGAGAGTAATAGAGCGGACAAGAAAGGAATGATCAAAAGTTGTTGATCTATGGGTAGGAATATAAAGCTCGGAATGGCGCGATCTTGTTTGGAGGGAGTGGACTGACAATTTATATTGCAGAAGTTGATGGTTTGGCAAAGATATGATCCTAGAAAATATTGTCTGTCGATAGAGGTAAAGAGCCACTTTAACTCACTCTATTAATATTTTCCAATAAATTTATGATAAGGAAACTACTGGAAACACTAACAAACCGAGAGTGTTTAGAAAAGCCCCAACCAATAATAAATATAGGCAAAACGGGCGTTTTTTTCATTAAAACGAATCCTCCTAAACGGTAGGTCCTGGCAACAAATGTCACACACACACATATCTATATATATATTTTTATTTTGCATTAAATCTTTGATTTGGGAGCTCTTTGAATGATTCGATCAGAGCAACACCAACCGGGCTAGAGTATGTCAAAAATGTACATTTTGAGGATGAAAAACGTAATAAAAAACGTTATTTGTTTATTCAGCTGCGGAGCTAATCTGGGGTATGGAGACCTCCCTGTGGCACACCGATTCTCTCTATAAAGTAGGCACCCAAATATTGGAGGCTGAGCGTGATGTAGACCTAATCGTCTCCTTGTACGGCCGTTGGCTTTGGAACAAATCGCCATTAGTACTGAACCATAGACCCTTAATGGGTCTTAGATGTTCAGTTTTTGTTTACTTTTTTTTTCTTAAAGAGAACAACCGGTTTTAGCCTACGGACTGTTTGTATCTAATAGGTATCTTCAAAGTAGATGAAGGAACGGGAGTTTGCAACTGGACATTTGGATGAGACAAGGGGTAGAGAGGGGAGAAGTCTAAGCAATTAATCAAGGGACCCTCTTCTGCTGGAACCAAGTGTCGCTCCTAAGAAGAGCTCCAGCTGATGATTGGAGTACTCCTGGACAATTGGGGAGTTTGTGGGCTGGAAGGAAATGTGGGCTTCCACTTGTCTGGATAGCATCTGGAAGCTACGGCGCGCCATATTGCAGGTCGAGTTCGACCTCATCAAAGCATTGATCAGTCCACTGGTGGAAAAATTGACATAGGTTAGGAGTGAAGATATATTAGTAAAAGGGAAATAACTAAAACAATATGGTATTTTAATACCATACTCATATTAGGACTATTTTAAGTTATGTAACAAATAATAAATCAAGTTGTATGGAAATTCATATTGTTTCTATCACTTACCTATATATGAAATATATAGTAAGGGAAAGCATTGAGATCGTGAAAACTTTCAAATTCTAGTTCTCAACGAAATACACGTTTTAGGGTCCCCTGAGTCGAAATAACCAAGTCCCGCAAAAAGATCTCTGAGTGTGTGTGGCTAGTCTTGCGCCAAAACGAGAAGTCGTACGAATCTGAATTTTCATATCTAAGACAACTACGCCAGAGATGTTGCAGCAACTTTTTCTTTAAAATCGGCTGACAGATAGATCTACTTTATACCATGCATTTTGCGCTTTTTTACGATTTTTTCAATAACGGCTCTAACAATTTTTATTAAACTAGCTATATCGATGTGAAATTTAATGGCCTGTAATACGCTGTAGGATTTTTAAGTTTTAAGTTAGCGTACTCATTCCTGAGGTATAGGGTTTTTTTCTTTGTGTTCATCTGTTAAAAAAAAAAAAAAAAAAAAAAAAAAAAAAAAAATGGTTTTCTACATCTCTAGTAATACACGGGTTAGTAGCATAAAACATGTTTCATATTCTTCTATTTATTAATATATATGTATATATATATATATATATATATATATATATATATATATATATATATATATATATATATATATATATATATATATATATATAAATATATATGCGTATAATTTCAAATAAAATTATAATATAAAAAGGTCGATGATATAGATTGATGTATAAGTATTTTAGGGTATATATTATGATCGTCGAATGTATATATGTAAATCGGCTTTTCATTTTATTTGTCATTGTTTAATTTTTTGGCCTTCCATTTTGAAACATGAAATTATATAGCTAACCGAGCAAAAACGTTGATAAAGAAGTTAGCTCATTTGGAACCGCAGACAGTGTTTCTTCTAAAAGTGTAGACATCAAAATTCCACCATACATTAAATACAGCACTAAGAGCATTCATAAACTTATTCCTACTTCTCAAAAAAAAAAAAAAAAAAAAAAAAAAAAGTATAAGACCTAAGACCCGAATGATTTCAAATTTAATTATAATAAAAAAAATAAGCAAATAAGAAAAAAAAAATATATATATATATATATATATATATTTTTTTTTTTTTTTTCTTTTCTGATTACAATGGTTCATTACAAGAAATAATACTGAATCACATAACATATTTATCTACTAGTAGACAGCAATTCCGAATCATAAGGTAATGAACACAAATTGAACTAGGAAGCAGTGGCCTACCGTAATCATTTATCGGCGGGAGTAGCGTTGGGGGGTGTTTAGGGGCGAGCTATGGCGATAATGAGAGAGGTGCTGTTGCAGGAGCTACACCGCCCCAAAGGGATCCTTCATTAGCCTCGGATTTGGGGTCTTTGTTCTAAAAGCTAGCCTCATCAGCTGCCCATTTCGCTCACATCCGTTTGTTGAAGAGCCTCAGTCTGCATCAGTGCATCTCCGATGGCCGTGGGAACGGCAACAAATATAAAGAGGAGTACCACTCAGGTTTCCGTTACATAATATTTTATTTTTAAAGGATGAATGAAGGATTTACAGGCGAGACAATAGATTTGATGCTGAAGCCTGTCTATACAGTGCTATCCACTAAAACAGAGATTCCCAACTAGAGGTACGCGCATTGGGCTAATACTCATAAAAAAATAAAAATAAAAAATACTGAGTACTGCACATATATAGAGAAATAGTTGGTGTTTGAAAGTGGATAAAGATAAGGCTTTACGAATGGATACAGGAAACCGATTCCAACATAGGGTAGCACGAATAACAAAGGATTTTTTGAAGGAGACAGATCTGTGAGAGAAGTGGGATCTAGTGTTTACTGAATGGACAGAGGAACAAGTGGTAAACTTCTCAAGAATATAAGGTTTTTTTGTGCTTACAAATCGGAAATTACGGAGTAGAGCTTTGTGGCTCTACTAAACCATCATATTCTTCCCGTATCCAATCCCTACAATCCAAAATCCTTCGTAAAATCCTCAATACTCCTAATTTTGTAACTAATAAACTGATCCACAAAGACCTCAATATTCCGTATGTTGCTGATTCGGCCCTATCTAGATACCATTCCTTTCATGAGAAACTCCATTCCCACCCTAATCCTCTAGTTTCAATCCTTTCTTCCTCTTCAATTCCCGTCAATCCTTCGAGGCGTCTGAAAAGGAGATGGCCCCGAGGCCTTCTAGTTTAGAAACGTTACAGGAGTGCTACCATTTCTTCTAGGGTAGTTCTTCTACAAGTCTTTTTCATGTCATTTTTCTTATATCATATTTACTTGTTGTATTTTTTTTAGTACAGTTGTAAATTTCAATAAAATATGTAAAAAAAAAAAAATCAAAAATTCGGAGGAGACAGACACCTAGGAAGTACTGCCGACGGAAAGAGGGATAGAGCCAATTCAACTCGGCATACCTTCTGGAAACATGGGATACGTATAGCAGCTATGGTAGCCACGTTTCACCCCCGGTGAACCTTAAAAGGTTTAGTTAAAGGTTAAGGATTTCTATTATACCATTTTCATATCCAGCCGATGACTGTAGAATTTTCGGAAATGAGTAAGAAATCCTAAGTTATTAGTCCTTCAAAAGGGATGTAAAAAAATATATGATTTTGGTTGCTAAATTCAATGAAATATGATAGGACCAACTGCCGGGTTCGAACCCGCGACTTTGTGCAAAAATAGAAAAATCCTTCAAGGGCAGTCTTTAAATCGATAGTACGGTGTGATTCCACGAGTAAAAAAACATATTAGACTATATCGATTTTATCCCAAGAGATGAAATTAATCAATTTTAATATATGAAAAAATATAGTAAAAAAAGATAATTTTTTAAAAACTAAATTGTCGACAACTTTTTGTTAAATTTTTAGAGATAAAAAATGAAAAAAGTAATGTAAAACACAGAAAAAAATATTTGGCGATCCCTCCTCTTGGGATGAGGAGACAAAGTTGCAGTTTACAGCCGGCTCATTGCAAGTCAAGAGGGCCAAGACACAATCCAGCAATCGGAATTAAATGGGAAGCCACCGTAGCGCTCTCACATTATCCCATCAACTCCCACAATATTCTAATCTTTTAATCCTCCGATTTCTAAAAGATTTCTACTCAGCAATGCGAAACTCGAGAACTCACGGAACTAATACTTAACGGTACTAACAATTTTGATTAAACTCATTTGATGTAGCATCAGGGTAAAATTTAATACTCTCAATAATATGATGCAGGTTTTACTTTGATTAAAAGTTATAGTTTTTGCCGCATTGTTTTTGTTTTTTTAATTCTATTAATTAACAATTACAAAATAGTAAAGAAAAAAACATTAAGTAATATTTGTCTCTTACCGATAAAGATAAAGAAAGGAAAAAAATCTTTTTTCTGGGTCTAAGTCATCTTAGTATAGCATCGTGTCTAAACATGACATATGAGCTATATATGACCAAAGGCTTAATGAGACTATAAATATAAAATATAAGCTTATAATAAACACTAATATTAATTGCAGGGGTATAAAACATGGTGTAAAATGTTTTAATTCATCCAAAAAAAATATATTTTGATTTTTTCAATATCTTCTTTTATTTTTTCAAAATTATTTCTTAAGATACGTCCACATATCTGGTGCGTAAAGAGATTAATTATCTAAAGTTATGTGAATTATAATTATGATATATAGCTCCAAAGTTTTAGTTAAATTAAAATGTATATGATTGATATTTTATTTTCACTTATCTATTTATGAAAAGAAATAGGGTGTTTGCGAGTGACTAAGTAAGTATAAGTGACTTTAACTTAGCTCCGTTTTGGAAACGAATGAAATAACTTTTAAATGAAGTTATAGTTGAAAAAGTTCAAAGAATTACATTGAAATTCGATCATAACAATTTTTTCAACTTAAATAATCTAAGTTGTGAAAAAATGGCCGCTAGCTCAGTTCTATTTACGTATCGCTCTGTGTTAGTTACCTTTTTATCTGTGTGATACTGCATGAATATCCATCAAACTTTGTAAATCGTGAGTCGTAGCACTATTACATACTTTGATGAACACAAATTGAGAGGTGAGTGCTGTATAGTTAAATAGGCACCTATAAACTGGTGGCCGTCCCAAGCTGGAGATAACGGCTAGGCTAATCCTCTTCTCTTTATTTACAAGGTCTCGGTCGGAAGTGTTGTCATTTCTGACTTCGTAACCAAGACATTCTTTTTAAAACTTTAAGTTCTCTTCCTCTAAGACTTTTTTTTTTTTTTTTTTTTCTCTAAGACTTTTTTTTTTCTCTCTAAGACTTTATTTTTATTAAATTAGAAATGGTTGTTTATTGTATGTTGTCTATGTATATATTGTAAATAGTTTAGTTTTAAGATCTTTTAGGTTAATTTTCTATTAATTAGTTTATATAAGTCTCTATAAGTGTATTTTTTTTTTAATTTATTTTATTTTTATTTTATTTTTAGTGTAGGTCACTATATTCAAATAGATCTCTTTATATGTTTATTTTATTTTTCATTTTTTTTTCTTATTCTATTGAGTTATGGATCTCGATAGAACACTGTCATGCGATGAATCAGGGGAAGAGACGCCTTTCTCTGAAATAAGCGAATCAGACTCGAAGTATTTAACGCGACGCCAAAAACGCCACAGGAACAATACTGGGTCCGGAGGAAATTCTCCTAACAAAAAAAAAAAATAAATCGGCCAAGTCCAAGCAACAGCCAAATACATTACAATCACCACCAAAAACTCGCAGCACCACTGCAGCCAACCAACATGAACCAACAGCGCCATCTACTTCGGCCGCTCCGTCTCCTACTAATGTACCTCCTTCATCTATCGTTAGCCATGCCGCTACAGTCAACACTGCAAATACAGTTCCGGGACCTCAAGGATTTTCCGATCCCGAGCCACCTCCAATATTTGTAACAAATATTAGTAATTTTTTGTCGTTCGGTAAAGAAATCGCCAATCTAATCGGACAACCAAACTTCCAATGTTTCTCCCGATCAAACGACATAAAAATAAACACATACACGAAAGAAAATTACAAGAAACTCGTGAGTTATTTGAGCTCAAAAAACTACGACTTTCATTGTTATCAACTCAAACAAGAAAAATCATATCGCGTGGTTTTACGCGGACTCCATTCATCCACCCCAACTGAAGCCATTAAAGAAGGCCTGGAAGAAATTGGACACCACGTAAGGAACATTTCTTCAGTGACACACCATACACAAAAATACCCCTTGCCACTATTCTTCGTAGACCTCGAACCAGCCAGAAACAATCCAGAAATATTTCAGGTGAGAAGACTGGTCTACTCATCTGTACGATTCGAAGAGCCTAGGGTAAAGACGACAATTGTTCAGTGTACCAAATGCCAAACCTTAGGACACACGAAGTCCTACTGTTATCACCCACCTAGGTGTGTCAAGTGTGCCGGCCCACATGCCTCTGAAACGTGCCAGAAAGCTCGAGATGAGCCAGCTCAGTGTGCTCTTTGCGGTGAAGGTCACCCAGCCAGCTACCGGGGTTGTACAGTCTACAAAACCCATCTTCGACAAAGATCTCACTACATTAATGTAAAAAGAGATGACCAAGAGACACGCACCCAGGGACCAGAGTTGAACAATTTGTCTGCCTTCCCTCAACTTCAGAAGCCTGCAACTACCTTCGCTCAACAGCAGCCTACCACATCTACAGTTAGTGATTCTACTGCTGAAACCAGAAAAACTTTCCCCGACGTCACCACCATAAAGAAGAAACAGACTACTATTCAGGCGCCTCCAAACTCCCAAATCAGGCCTCCAGCCTCCCACCCTAAACCACAAGCTTCCCGTCAACCGATTCTTCCCCATAATCTGCCCTTACGTGTCAAACTACCCCCAGAGCACCCTAACAAAATTCCAGAACTACCTTCTCTTCCTCCTAGTCAACCAAAGCCTCAACCTCCAGTGACCCAGAGGACTGAACACCCTCGTACCCCACGGCGGGCTCAGCACTCAGCCAACACTCCTGATCAAATAAGTTATCCTTCCCACGACGCTTATCCACATCCGTTTTCCAACCCAGATCTATCCAACATTTACTCCATTCTAAATTCCTTTCTCTCAGATCTTAGAGATACCATCCAACCGCTTATCAATCTTCTAACTAGAGTCCTTTCCCAAATCCCATTCAATCTCCCACTATGAGCGTAAAGCCCCTAACTATCCTCTTGTGGAATGCTAATGGCCTGCATAACCATCGTGACGAACTGGACGTATTTCTACACGACAAACACATAGATATAGCACTATTGACAGAAACACACTTCACACGACGATCACATTTTTACATACGTGACTACATCACTTATAGATCAGACCACCCAGACAATACTTCCCATGCCGGGTCATGTATCCTCATTCATAAATCCTTACCTCATTCCTTTATTCCTTCTACTCCTTCTGACGCCATACAATCAACCTCAGTATCCATTTCAACTCGTCCTTTCCATCTTACAATTTTAGCTGTATACTGCCCTCCTGGTAACTCCCTCTCCTATAGTCAACTTGAAACCCTGTTCAGATCCCTAGGACCGCGCTTTATTGCTGGAGGAGACTACAATGCGAAACATCAGCGATGGGGTTGCCGAACATTCAACTCCCGTGGCAATCTCCTTTCTCGAGTCTCCACCACTCATTGTTATACAATCCTTTCACCAATGAACCCGACATACTGGCCCACATCCCTCAAAAAACGTCCTGATATCCTAGACATATTTGTTTCCTCTCAGATATCTTCTTCCCAATCCACAATCAAATCCCTGAATGACCTGTCATCCGATCATAGTCCGGTTCTGCTTTCTATGCATTCAAGCCTTGTTCCTAAGCCCACCATTCCCACTCTGATTACAGGACGAGTAGACTGGGACGGATTCAGATATGACTTGGAAAACAAACTTGACTTAAAAATACCACTAAAGACTAAACATGATATTGATAAAGCTGTTGAAAAACTGACTGACTCAATCAGCAGTAGTATACTTGACAACACTACAACCATTAACACTACTAACTCACTGGAGACTATCCTGCCACAGCACATTCGAATCTTATTAAGGGAAAAACGCAGAGCAAGATCGAAGTGGCATAGGACTAGATACCCTTCAGACAAAACTTATTATAACAAACTTACTAACAGACTAAAATCAGAAATCAGAAAAGTTAAAATTCAAAACTTACTCAACTTTACTGAAAAACTAACTATTACAGACAGATCGTTATGGATGACCACAAAAAAGTTACTGAAGTACAAAGAATGTAATCATCCACTCCTAACTGAATCCCATATCTGGACAAGATCTGATGAAGAAAAGGCCCAGATATTCGGTCAGCACCTTTTTAAAACCTTTAATCCACATCCAGATATTCATAATCCCGGTCACATTAAGTTTATAGAAGCAGAACTAGATATCCCACTCCAAATGGTTCTTCCTCCTAAAGCGTTCCACCCTACTGAAATATCTAACATCATCCAGAGTTTACCATCCCGCAAAGCTCCTGGACATGATCTTTTAACTTCCCATATTTTAAAACTCCTTCCTCGAAAAGCTATCCTATATCTTACTTACATATATAATTCCGTACTCCGTTCCACATACTTTCCTGCTTCCTGGAAATTATCCATTGTCAAAATGATACCCAAACCTAAGAAACCGCCTGAAAATCCATCTTCTTACCGTACCATCTCACTTTTACCTATCATGGGTAAAATCTTGGAAAAACTTATACTGAAACGCCTATATCCCATCCTAGATACTAATTCCATAATTCCTGATCACCAGTTTGGATTCAGAACGTCCCACTCCACTATCCAGCAATGTCATCGTGTGGTGGACGTTGTCTCGTCTGCATTAGAGCGCGGGTTGTACTGCACGGGAGCATTCCTCGACGTAGAGCAAGCCTTTGACCGAGTTTGGCACCCGGGATTGCTTTACAAACTCCGCAATTTCCTTCCCCCTACATATTTCCTTATCATCAAGTCCTACCTCACCGACAGATCCTTCAAAGTAAATCATAATAATTCCTATTCATCCATTTTTAATCAGTTTGCTGGTGTTCCTCAAGGCAGTATCCTGGGACCTATTCTTTTCACAGTTTATACAGCTGATATCCCATCCCATCCTAACACTTTCCTTTCTACCTACGCTGATGACACTTGTGTGTTATCAGTCAATACTGATCCAACTATTGCCTCTCAAACTCTCCAATCCCACATCAGAGACCTTGAAGTGTGGTGTCAGAACTGGAGAATTAAAATAAATGCCAACAAATCCAACCAAATTACCTTTACCCTTCGTCGTAAACCTATGACATCCTGCCCTACTGTTTCCTTCAATAATACTCCTCTTGTCCCGGTTGAACAGATCCGATATCTAGGACTGCACCTTGACAAACGTCTCACTTGGAACCCTCATACAAGACTTAAACGACAAGAAACTGCTCGACGTTTTCGACTACTTCAACACTTACTAGACAAACGTTCTAATCTTCCACTTAACTACAAAAGACTCATCTACATGACTATCATAAGGCCAATATGGACTTACGGAGTAGAGCTTTGGGGCTCTACTAAACCATCGAATTCTTCCCGTATCCAATCCCTACAATCCAAAATCCTTCGTAAAATCCTCAATGCTCCTTACTTTTCACGAATACACTAATCCATAAAGATCTTAATGTTCCGTATGTTGCTGATTTGGCCCGATCTAGATACCATTCGTTTCATGGCAAACTCCATTCCCACCCTAATCCTCTAGTTTCAAACCTTTCTTCCTCTTCGATTCCTGACAATCCTCCGAGGCGTCTGAAAAGGAGATGGCCCCGAGACCTTCTAGTTTAAATCATTTTTAGAGTGCTTCCATTGGGAAGCTTCTCTACATGTGTTTCGTGCCTTTATATATTTCATCTAATTTACTAGTTGTATTCCTGTATACAGTTGTAAATTCCAATAAATAATAAAAAAAAAAAAAAAAAAAATAATCTAACGATAGAAGTGATTATCCACAATGATAATTTTCTTTTATTCGGCTGTTTTCAAACTCTATTACTTTATACTACACTCTACACTATGTAAGGTAAAATATTTTCTATATTTTTTTATCTATCAAACGGTATTTGCATCTATATTCTTCTTCTTTTGTTCGGAAAAATATAAATAAAATAAAAAAAATACTTTTCTCTTTTCTCCTTATTTGGTGGTGATACAGTAATTTATTCAATTTCACTAAAACTTTTTATTTGTCCTGTTTATCTGGTAAAAATATAATATCAGGAATTGGTATATGAAAATGGCGGAAACAATTATAGTTTTAGTGAACAATTAAATATAAATAACCGTAAAATACATATTTCTTGAAGAAAGTAAAGGATATTATGGAGACGGGGGAATGACTTCGAAAAGTTGATCATTAAGTTTTTTAATAAATATTATTGAAAGAATTTAAATAAGTCTATATTTTCTAACCCTATAATTATTATATTCATACGTAGAAAAGAAATACATTATCTTAAATTTGTTAGTGGAAAATGGCGATAACCATGTAAAGAGGATAAATACAAGTATTAGTGAAAAATTGATTAAATTGCTACAAAATATTAATGAAAGTAAAAAAGATTTTAAGATGGAAGGAAAACTCCGAAACGCTGATAATTAAGTTTTATACTATTTTTTTTTTTTTTTTTTTTTTTTTGGAATAATTAAAACGAGCATATGTTTTCTACCCCTATAATTATTGTAATCTGCCCGTTTTTAAATAATATTATTATTAAGATAATGTTAATAAAATATAATATTAGTATAGGCTTAATAAAATAATGCAGCATTGAACATATAGTACAATAATATGAAATAAACGTTTCTGTTGGCAGTATAAATAAAAGAAAGTCAGTAATAATCATTAAAAAGAAAAAGAAACGATCCGAGGAAATTTAAATATAGCTACCTAAGATGTTCTATAAGATTCTTATTACTTTTATCATTCTAATGTACTCCTCGAGTTACAACAAAACCTGGTGGGCGCAACGCACTCCTTTAAATCAGTATTTAAATATTACTAAAAAATATTATAGAATTATAAGATATCACTATAAGCTTATTTAAATATAAATAAAATGAAACTGGGTATTAGATCTATATTGTTTCGATAAAAACATTTATTTTGTATTATTTGTCAATGTTATTGTATTATTTATTTTTTTTTAGGATTTTGTTCGTAGTTTTCATTTCCTAATTTTTTTCTGCTATTTTAATTTGGGTAAATCGTTAAGATAAGCAGTTTTTTGGCCTTAAAATTAAAACAACAACAAATATTTACAATATATATTTATATAATATCAAATAATATCAGACAAGAAAGCTCTAAAACGATACACACATAAACGTACTAAACACGTATTACTGCATTACTTCTGAAAAGTAATTTTAAAAAAATATATATTATATAACTTTAATATATAATTATTAGTTTAGATATTCGCATATAACTAAAATATTTCGTTTTTTTTTTGTTTTGTTTTGTATTTTTTTTTTTTTTTTTTACTTTAATTGTATTCATTAAGGAGGTTTTCGCTTTCAGATTTCCCTACTGTTTTAATAATAACTTATGCTATAAGTACCACTCTCAGTGAGGAACGGATTCTGAGAAAGTTGGTATTCGCTGAACCGACAGGTAAACGTCCGGAAGGTAGGCCGAAGCGTCGATGGGAGGATTGTGTTAAGGCTGATCTCGGGGGCTTGGGCTTGACCGGCGAACATTGGACGAGTCTGTGCAGGCGAAGTTTAGTGATATCGGCATCGAACCTTCGGGTTCGGTAAGCCTATTATTATTATTTTAAGTACCACTAACCCCGCTTGTACATACTACTAAAATAACATGTAATTGGTGTTGTGCCACATGTAAACAAAAAAAAAAAAAAATCTGAGGCTTTTCATAGTTTTACAAGCGGCCAACTTGTAAAATTTTAAAAATTAAAATCTTAATCAAAATCAAAAAAATAATATAACAATGAATATTATTGTTTACAAAAAATCACTTATATTCATGACCATTCGTCACTCTGCATTACTTTCTTTACCATTTTATATCAGCTAACCTTTTTTCTAAAATCGTTAGCTTTCCGACTTGTTATACAACCATCTTCGTATAGCATGAGGTTAGAGCTTGATAGTTACTGCGGCTTCCACGGTCAGATTTCTTATCTCTTCTTGCGTCCCAACTGCCGCAGAATAAACCATTGACTTCATCCAGCCCCACATAATCATGTGTCTCCCATGATAATCATAAATTGAACAGTGTCACAGTATTCATTTACACTAAAGCACACAGAAATAGACAAATGATGATAAATACAGAGCTGATACATTAAAACGAACAGAACTAGACCAACAGATGAGCAACTACTGTCATTGCTTATCGTTCATTTGTTCATCAGGTGAATAAAACCTGTTATTTAGCACTAATTTTGTACAGTCTTAATGTAGTGAATGAATAATAAATGTTTATCTTTTGATATATGTTTAATAAATGAGTTTATGTTAATTTTGTGTTAGTGAGCACATACCTAAAATAGTGCCGTGCAATTACTATACGCCTAGTATATTTCATACATAGGTGAGAGAAAGTATTACGGATGCATGTTGTTTGAGCCTGGACATTATAATTTTTTTTACCTGTATATATTTTGTTTATAATTAAAAATCAAATCAAATTAAAAATAGTTTTTAATGAGGAAAATATTTTTTTTGTTAGTTTATATATTATATTTACATCTTTTAGTGTTTATATTCAAGTGCAGTTAGGGATTAGACAGAGAACAGTGTCCCCCTTGCCCTCAAGCCAGTACCGTTGGAACCAGCTAGCTGAGAGTACGTATTTATCGATTGGCGCCTTCAACCAATTTATCGATCAGGACTTCGTTTCGTTGTCTTCTCGAAGATCACCGTCCTTCCATGGAGAGTCGCCTACCCGTCGTACGGAAGCTAAGCTATAATCTGGAGAATTTATGGACAGATAATTATCATTGATTTTTTTTCTCATTATATTTATTCATTTTCTGTACCATTCTTAACAGCACTAACCCACTAACCTAATACTTTTAAATTATTTTTTCTACAGTTTGTTTTAATCGAAGAACTTTTTTTTATTTGTTTATAAATCAAATGGTTTTCATATTATATATATTGTAAATTTTCCTCATATTTTTTTTTATTAAACTTTTATTTATTTTCATTACTTTCAATTTTATCTTTTTATTTAATATTACCCCTTTTTTATTTGAATTATTAAGTATTCAAGACCAGCTCATTTCGAAACGGGATCGAGTCTACATTTTCTTATTGAGTTTTAATGTCACTCATCCCAACACATGTAATTTCCTTTATAAATTTTATTTTTATTATTTAAGCTATTGACGAGAATCGCTTTTCACCTATTTTTTAAAGTATGACAGATGATTTAGGAGGCTGTTGGATGTTGATGACCCGGGACTCGGGCAGGTATCAGCCCAATTTGGTGCGGTTGATACCTCCAACCCCCACCAGAACAAACACGCTTCAGTTGCATGTTATTAGCCCAACGATATTAAATCCTCAGTCACAGGCTAGGGATATTTTTCATTTTAGCCAACTTTTTTTTTCCTTTTCTCGGGCAATCTCGAGTTTAAAACTGAAAAAAAAAAAAGAAAAGATGGATATTGACAATGGGTGCAGTTTTATAAGGTAATGTTGAATACTACCCAAGGCAATATGGACCTTTTTTCTATTTTCCCAAATTATTCACAGACGTGAATAAAATAGAAGTAAACCTATTTGTCAAGTTAAATCAATCAACTTCAGTATTTCTTATATTACAGCTTAGAACCATATATAAAATTTATATAAAAAAATCGTATTCAATACTTTCAAATTCAAATTATTCAAGGAAATATACGTTTTAGGACTCCTTGAGAACAAATAACTTTTAAAATAATCCCTTTAAAGTGTGTGTGTGTGTGCCTGTAATAAAACTAGCACAAAAACGAAATCTACAAAAAATAAATTACATATTTAAAATACCGTGGATGTTACAGCAACGTTTTTACCTAAATCTACAAGCCAAAACTGTAACTTTTTACTTATTTTATGCATTTTTTTTTTTAATTTCTGCAAAATTGCACTGGAGTTTGATGAAACTAGTTGTATCAATGCATAATTAAATTAGCTTTATTTATTAAAAATCTTACAACACGTGAGTTTTACTTTGATTGTTAAAACCAAATTAAAAATTATAAATTAAGTTATTGATTTAATAGAATTGATAAAGGTTAAAAATTATACTGAAATATCTAATTTAAATTAAATATTCAAGCAAAAGAAATTATGATTTACAACGACACAGCTTCCAGCAGTACAAGGTGTAATGCAATTGGAGTTTCAAGGACATCTCACAGGCTCAAACCCAGACTTTAGCTTTTTATTTCTCCATATATTTTAATTGTTTGTTGTTTAACATTATTACTATTATTTACTAATTTATCTTTTCTAGAACATCCATCATTTATAGAAAGCATAGATTCAATATATGTTTTATTTGTTTATTTTATTTTTATTTTAATGTATTTTTAAAAATTATTTATTCACGTTTCATTTACTTTATTTTTTATATTTAAATTATTTTATATATTCATTCCTTTATCGTTTTAGATGAACTTATTTATTTCTCGTTTTACGTCCTGCTCTAGTGTTTCAAATTCATGTCAAGTATTTGTTTCCATATAAATTAATCTCTATCATTTAACTCTTCGGTATAATTATAAACGTCAAAAAGTTAGGGGTGTTTTTTCATGAGACTATACCTCCACTTTTAATTATCTGAAATTGTAATCACAGTTTATATTTAACCCCACGGAAATAATGAAATAATAAAATCACTAACATTCTTATTGAATATTATTGAAATTCCTTTCATAGAAGGGTGTAGGAATAGGATTTTATTTTTCTTATTTTTTGCTCGAGGACAGATGTATAGATGTGATCTTACTACGATTAAGGGATAATTAACATTCTTTTTTCTTTCAGATTCAAGTTACTGTGGTTAAAGTTTGAATGATTGAGTACCACAGATCTCATAAAACAGACATATTAACTGACTGGCAACCGTTTCCAAGTGTCTCTTTTTCGACAGCAAACCGGCGACACGAAAATATTTATATATTTAAACAAACGTACGGTTTTCTATTACTTTTTTCTTAGCCCATAACATTCAATCTGAGCAGAGAAAAGTTATTACCGGAGTAGATGAATCGGTGTTTACCGAATGAACATCTCGCGAAACGAAACGAAGAATGTTTTATTGGTTTTGGAGATGAAAAAGGAGTTGGTAGTACCACGTGGAAGAGGGTAGAAGTAGGGGGGTGGGGCGAAAATTCCAGATAACTTTGAAATGTGTGTGGTGGGGTAATTGATATCGGCCAACTTCCAAACTCCTAAAACATTTGAACAAGCCCTAGAGGAAAGCTTTCATGTTTATATTAGCATTGGAGGATTCATATGGTAATTTGCTGTCATTTGATACGTCATTATTTTTCCTAATCGTAATATTATATAAATAAACCAATCAAAAATAATAACAATACACAACTTTCACAAAGCTCCTTTCATGAACATCTCTATATATAAAATGATAACGCGATTCATGGTTTCCTCGAACTCCATCTAAACCACACCATTTTATAGAACTGTTACCTTACATAAAATGTAAGGTATACATTGTATAAGGTAATGGAGGGTGATAAATACCGGATGAAATAAGTGATTGGTGTACATAATCGTAAGTATTTAGATTATTAAATGTAAAACAAATGTTCCTATCGTATCTCAATGTAATATTTTAAATTTTTAAACTTTAAATGTAAATTAAACAATTAAATATGATTGTTTAAACTTAGACTATTTTAAAATTAAAACAGTCTAAATTTACTAAAAACAGTTTAATAAACGTTACTTTTAATAAAAATTTTAATCAATATAGAAATATTTTGTATTAAGATTTTATTATCTGAGGGTCCAGGGTTCGGGTCCCTGTTCGGGCGCCATAAATTTGTGACATGGTTAATGGTTAAGGTCCAGGTCCTTCATAGAAAATAAAATTATTTTCGATGTTATACTTTATTTCCTTTGTCAGCGGCAAACAAGCATACGGCAAAAAAAAAAAAAAAAATTCTACCATAACACCAACGCTGGGTATATTAAATATATATGACGAAGAATTAAAGAGAAATAACCTTAAACTGCTCCTGGTTGCTTCCCTGCTAACTCGGTACTTCCATCCATCTATTCGGTACGAGACTTTCTACGGGAATGGCTTCAAATCGCAGAATTCCCCTATCTCATCTGTACTTATCCTAGGCAGCGACACTGTACGTTTCCATATATCGGCTCAAGTTTAAGACACCGGGCGGACGAAAACCGAGCGGGAAAATTAAAAACTTGTTACAAAATCATTAAATTGGTTTAAACAAAGATGGTAAGTGAAAGTCGTGTGTTACGCGCACCAGATTTTTCATAAATATGTAAGTGAAAGTAAAAGAGTAATCATATTTATTTAAATTGTACGTTTAATATTCCATGCTCATGAGTGATGGAAAGCTAATAAATTAAATGATTGTTTTAGATAGTAATATAATAGATTATTTGACAAAACACATGTTTCTACATAGATTCAATTTAATGAATTCATTAGTAGTTTCGTATCTATTACTACAACACTTACTCGATAAACGTTCAAAACTTCCTATTCACTACAAAAAGCTCATTTATGTTACTGTCATCAGACCCATCTGGACATATGGAATCGAGCTTTAGGGCTCTACTAAGCCATCTAATTCCTCCCGTATCCAATCCTTACAATCCAAAATCCTTCGCAAAATCCTAAATGCTCCTTATTTCGTCACAAATAAAATCATCCATAACGACCTTAATATCCCATTTGTTGCAGACCTTTCTCGTACCAGATATACCACTTTCAATTCCAAACTCCCAACCCATATAAACCCTCTTTTCCGCAACCTATCAACCTTACGTATTCCTGACAACCCTCCGAGGAGATTGAAAAGAAGATGGCCTCGGGATCGACTTACTTAAATAAACATTGAAGTACTACCGCTGGTTAGTTTCTTCACAAGTCTTTTACGCCCTATATTATAATTCAACACTTTCATTCATTGCATTTATGTTAATATCACTTATCTTGTATCACATTTACTAAATTTATTTTATCATACAGTTGTAAATACCAATAAATATATTTAAAATAAATTTAATGATAATATACAGTAGTGAAATTCAATAAAATATAAATTAAAAAAAAATTATTAGTTTCACTTATTAACATCTTTAACTGTATTCGAATATTCTTAAATTGATTTTAACAACTGAGGTAAGTGAAAGTCATGTGTTGCCCGCACCAGATTTTTTATCAATGATAATAGGATAAAATGGTTATTTTTCCAAAACTACGAACATAAAGGTACTTTTTAGAAAGTAAAAGAGTAATCATATTTATTTTAATTGTACTGGTAATATTTCATGTTCATATTTTACAAAAAGATGGGCTTGGGACTTACTGCCTAAAAATAGTTAATTAAGAGCTTCCACTGGGTAGTTTTTTTTTTTTTACATATGTTCACGACTTCCTACGCATTTACTTATTGTATCTGTTTAATACAGTTGTAAACTACATTAAATAAATAATAAATAAAAATTTTTTTATGTTGATTATTAATGAGATATAACTGGATCATGCAGATCTTCGATTGGGCGAAGTAGAATGTTTATTTATTCAAATAGCATGCTTCAGGATGTTATTTTCTGCGGAATATATTTTAGCATAGGAACAACGGCAATAACCATAACACAGCACTTGCCCCGTGTCTAGATTAATGATATCCGAAAAAGAATTTAAGGGCAGTACAAGCACCCCTCAACAAATGGGTTTGTAGTGTCTGTATAACCATCGGCGGTCCCTTACAAAGGGCTAGGGCTGATGCGATGGGCGAGAATAGGAACGGTTCCAGCCTAAGATAGGCCCTTCCGATAGCTTTAGGGAAGAATCACCACTTTGGCTATAGTGGAGCCCTTCCCCAGGTAACGACCCCAAAGCACCAGGGCTTATATCTACTCCTCTACTTCGTCGAGAATATTTAGGGTCTTTCTAGGGCCGAGATTAGCTAGTACACCACCCGACCATCGTCTTTGACGGAGGGTCTATAGCTATTTCCACCCCCTTCAACGGTTGCCGAAAGTTACGATAAGAGAAAAAAAAAAATCATTTTTTCGCATTCACTTACTGTATGAAATATTGGGCAGTAAAATAAGTTCTCAGCGTTTTTTACAGTTTATTTCAATAAAAACTTTATATTCTAGTAAATATTTTTAATCAATTATATTCTACGGCATCGCGTGTAGTAGATTGAGGGTTGTCTGTGTCCAATGTTTGAATTTGATCATCAACAGCTGAAGGACGAACCGACCGCTTTGCATCTCCTAGTTCAAACTTTCCGTTTCTGAATAGAGCAATCCACTTACGGACGGTGCTTTCTCCTAAGACTTCATCGCTAAATACACAGCAAATTTTGTTAACCATCTGTGCAGCGGATTTTTTTTTTTTTCGGAAATAATAAATCAATAAATGAGCATAATGAATTTTTTTCCTTTCATTTCGTTAAAGAAAAATACTACTTAAAGATAAGGAATCTCAGTCAAGACTGATGCATAAAGCATCTTGACTAATCCTTTTTACTTTCACTTACTATATATAGTAAGGGAAAGTATTGCGATCGTGAAAATTTTCGAATTCCAGTTTTCAACGGAAATACACGTTTTAGGGTCCCCTGAGTCCAAATAACCAAGTCCCGCAAAAAGGTTGGTGTGTGTGTGTGGTAACTCCCGGGCGGAAACGGTAAGTCCTATGAAACTGAAATTTCATATTTAAGACAACTATACGCCCGAGACGTGACAAAACTTTTTTCATCAAAATGAGCTACCAGAAGAGGCACTTTATATCATGCATTTTTCACCTTTTTTCGATTTTCTCAAAAACGGTTCCGACGATTTTGATTAAACTCGCTATATCGATGTAAAATTTAATGGGCTTTAATATCATGTAGGTTTTATTTAGATAAAAATGGTCTGACAGGGCTTAAATGCCGATATTTATTATATTTTCTTCCCGTAAAGTACCTTTAATTTTGTAGATTCAATAATAATAACTAGATTATCTTGTTAACGCTGATGAAAAACTGGTTACATATATATAATTGAATAAACTCGATACCCAACTAAAGGAGAAAACAGAAAAAATATTTTTTTAATGCAATTTTTTGATTTTGAACATAGCAACAGTAATATACACTTATAATATAACGTTGGAAATCTTTGATTTTAGGAAAAAAATATTATCTAATACACAAGAGCTTGTAAAAGTTAATAAAGAGTGATGAATGAATGCATTTAGATAATAATGCAATAGATTTTTTAATAAAACACACGTTTCTATATAAATTCAATTTAATTAATTCTTTAATAGTTTCACGTATTTTTATCTTTTAGTGTATTTGAAAATTCTTTCATTGAGTTTAAAAATGGTGGTAAGTGAAAGTCGTGTGTTGCCCGCACCAGATTTTTTACTTTCACTTACTATACATAGTAAGGGGAAGTATTGCGATCGTGAAAATTTTCGAATTCCAGTTTTCAACGGAAATACACGTTTTAGGGTCCCCTGAGTCAAAACAACCAAGTCCCGCAAAAAGGTCTGTGTGTGTGGTTACTCCCGGGCGGAAACGGTAAGTCCCTATGAAGACAACTGAAATTTTATATTTAAGACAACTATACGCCCGAGACGTGACAAAAGTTTTTTCATCAAAATGAGCTTACCAAAAGAGGCACTTTATACTATGAATTTTGCACCTTTTTTCGATTTTCTCGAAAACGGTTCCGACGATTTTGATTAAACTCGCTATATCGATGTAAAATTTAATGGGCTTTAATATCATGTAGGTTTTATTCTGATTAAAATGGTATGACAGGGCTTAAATGCCAATATTTTAAATTTTCTTCCTCTAAAGTACCTTTAGTTTTGTAGATTCAATAAAAATAACTATATTATCTTGTTAACGCTGATCAAAAAAAGGTAAATATATAAATTCAAAAAATTCGATACCCAACTAAAGGAGAAAACAGAAAAAATATTTTTAAATGCAATTTTTGTTTTTGAACTAAGAGCAGTAATATACATGTATGATATACCGTTAGAAAGCTAAAGATTTTAGAAAAAATATCATCTCATACACAAGCTTTTAAAAGTTAATAGAGAGTGATGAAAAGAAGATAAAACTAACTGATTATTTTAGATAATAATATAATAGATTTTTTAATGAAACACATGTTTCTATAGAAATTTAATTTAATTAATTCCTTAATAGTTTCTCGTATTTTTTTCTCCAACTGTTTTTGAAAATTCTTTCATTGATTTTAAAAATGGAGGTAAGTGAAGGTCGTGTGTTGCCCGCACCAGATTTCTTAGTATGTAATCATTATTGACCAAGTAAACATGATTTTATAAACACAGAGAGGATTAAATTAAAACATCTAAAAACGCCACGAACTTTTTTTACAACCCAATATGTAGTATAGTGAAGTATTGAGATCGTGAAAATGTTCGAATCCGAGTTTTTAACAAGAAAAAAAAAGGTAGTAGCGGGGCTACTTGAGCATAGGGACGAATTGGACAATCGAAATATCCAGAAAACTATTCAACGCGTGAGAATATATTAATGAAGTCGCGGGAGGTGAACTTATCGCCTGTTTATTCAATGAAAATTACTTTTAGTTTTTTCACTAAAATACTATAAATATAAAGTTAATTGTCAAACAGAAATTTTATATAATGTTTAGTTAACATTGAACCGATGCTTAAGTTGAAATTTCTGAGTTCTCAATTAGCCCCATACCTATGCACAACTTTCCCCACTTATGTGGTACGTTGGACGAACTTGACTTTCAGCATTTAAGCATAAAGCTGTAACCTATTAGTTAATATTGGGTATGCCTACTTCCAATAATTTGTTATTTTTAATTTCGATAGAATTAAATTAAAATTTTGCTCTGATTAATAAATTTATTTGTTCAGCATAGTTAAAAATATAACTGATTGACCGAAAGCGAAGTTTTATATATTATATTTACTACTAATAATCCAGATAAATGTAATTTAATAAGAAAATGAAATATTTGTGGTCAAAGCAGCGGGATACAAGTATTATATAAAATAATCAAAAATAAATCTTACCATAGAAACTCAATGTATTTATTTTTTCAACTAAATTTTTTTTTAAATAATTAAATTTATTTAAATAATAGAGGTAAGTGAAAGGCGTATGATGCGACTATCAGGTTTTTAAAATAAATAAACATTAATTTCCCATGAATAAAATATTAAACAGAACATAAAAAAAGTATTTCAAACTGTTGCTAATACATTAACTTTATTTTCTAATTGCAATAGTTAAATTTTAATTAAATCTATGGGACATCTCTAATTCTATATTAAAATATTATAATTATAATTAATACACCAAAAATATTAATAAAAAATATGCAAATATAATAAATAAATAACAAAATAATTTAAAATAAAAATTTCATTTAAAAATAAAATATACGAGGAAGTACTAAATGCAATAAACGACGATATTCAAAAATTGATAAGTAGATTCGGTATAGTGCATCAGATATTGAGTTAATGTGATAGTGAAATGAGATTTAATGAAAGTAAAGATTAGTAAACGATTTCAAGGTATATAATTATAAGATAATTAGAAAAATAGTATCAGATTATTTTCAAAGTAGAAAAAATAAAATTATAATTTCATGATAGTAAATATTGCTTTTAGTGTACTTGATGGTGAAGCTTCGAAACGTAGTATGCAATAAGAAATAATATAATTATTTATAGGTCTAAACAAAAAAAATAATGGTGATCCATTTAGTTTACAGTGAAACAACATCTGTTATCATAAAATACTAATAAATTTTAATTATTTAATAACAATGTTGGAAAATAGAATTATAACAGCTTACCATCTATGTTAATAATTTAGTTATCATTCGGTACATAATATTCTTCCTAAAATCTGGCGTACTAATAGCAACACTATAAAATAACTTAGTAGAAAAATATAACTTGCACGATCCTGTAAATTTGACCATTATAACCTCCCTCTTTACCAATAACATTCGTTAATAAGTTTATATGGTTACAACAGCTTTATATTAACTCGTACGATGTATTTTATCGCCTATTAACTTTTCTAAAATCTTGCTTTTTCCAAGGGTATATTATACGGCTGTATTACATCTTATATTTCAGGAATAATTTTTTGTTGTCTTGGTTAAAGAAAATTTATTTTTCCGTTTAAAGAAAACCTTGGGGAAAGAATGGCCTAAATGATGGTGTAAACCGTATCAAAATCCGTTTTGTAAAATTCGCGGAAACAAAAATAGCGTTATCATTTTATATGTATAGAGATAAATAACACAAATACTGGTAGACCAGAGGAATTCTTCCACGAAATGAAAAAAAAAAAAATATGCATTTAAACTAGTCGGTTTAAATCTGACTAGCAAGTTATCATTTTAATCCAAACGAAGTAATAAATAACGCGGACAAAGAATAAGGGATGAGCCCTTCAGGAAAAAAAAAAAAATCAGATTTGACTAAGAGTGGGGACTACATCGAGGTGGGGGTGTGGTGGGGGCTTTTAAACAATACTGCCATTCACAGCGGAGTTTCCCCCCACTCAAGCAATAATTGGCACCCCAACCCTAATATATTACGAAAATTTTTCGAAGTGAAATCCTTTTTCACCGTATTTTTTCCGATATTGAACAAAGTTAATGGATGAGAAAATTGTTCAAAGGGGGGGGGGGTTAGGTTTAGAGTTAATTTATATATGGTATCAGGGTCCGCTGGGCTCGCTAATTTATGGAGGGGGCTGATTTCTTATACCTTATACATTAAACCACTTTCGGTCACTTCCCGGCTTCGGATCGGTAAAATTGTTAACTTTCATGGAAGATTAAAATATTTCCTGATCTTCTTTTTCATTCATAAGATGTTTACAGAAAATGGGTAAAATGCATAAAAAAATAAATTGAAACGAAAATATAGGAATATAGAATATTAATTGAGCGTACGCACGTGTATGTAATGGATAATGAGATAAATAATTTTTTAAAGTATCAATCGCCGTCCTAATGATTTTTGGTTTATTATTTTAAATAATGAACCATTGTAACCGACTAAAAAAAAAAAAATAAAAATAAAATAAAAAAAATAAAAATAAAAAAAAAAATAAAAAAAAAAAAAAAAATTCGCCCCCCCCAAATTTGAGTACTTATTTTTCAAGATACCTATAATCCGAATAACGAATAAAAAAAAAATCCGTTTGTCCGCCGTTCTCGGTTTTTCTCCGAAACAACTGGACCGATTTTTCGGAAACTCAGCACAAAAATACAAGTGCATCCAACGATGATCCTGTCACCCTGATGTTGATACCCGCTAGTGATGGGAAATACTCAAAAAAATTGAGTACTGAGTACTGTAATCAACTGATGCTCGCTGCTGATTACAAAATCTACTCAGCTTTTCCTGCTGATTACTTTCTATTTTCCTCTGTAATAAAAAATTTCGTACTTTTGAGTACTTGATTACTTTTTTATATGAGGTGGCCAGAATAGAGTATATTACATACTATTAAGTTAATTTATATTAATCATTTCTTTGAGCCATCTTTTTTTTCATATTGTCGATTATTTTAAACTTTTCGTAAAAAATTGATAAGGGTAAATTATTATTATTAAGATGATGGGTTTATAGATTATTGTAAACTCTTCAGATAAAATCGATATAGGAACCTATTATTATGTTTTTTTACACTTAGAATTTCATATTAACTTTTACGTATTTACTGGATATTAGGCTAGGTAGCTGGGTTCCCAAAGGTTCCTTTCCGATTATACTATTGATTTTAATCGCGCTCGCTCAAGAAGAGGTTTAGTTTTTACTTTTTCGTATTTATTCGATACCAGGCTCGGTAGCTGGGTTCCCAAAGGTTCGTTACCGATTATACTATTAATTTTAATCGCGCTCACCTAAGAATAGATTTATTTTAACTTTTTCGTATTTATTCGATACCAGGTTAGGTAGCTGGGTTCCCAATGGTTCCTTTCCGATTATGCTATTAATTTTAATCGCGCTCGCTCAAGAATAGTTTATATTAACTTTTTCGTATTTATTCGATACCAGGCTAGGTAGCTGGGTTCCCAATGGTTCGTTACCGATTAATGCTATTAATTTTAATCGCGCTCGCTCAAGAATAGGTTTATTTTAACTTTTTCGTATTCATTCGATACCAGGCTAGGTAGCTGGGTTCCCAAAGGTTCGTTACCGATAATGCTATTGATTTTAATCGCGCTCGCTCAAGAATAGGTTTGTTTTAACTTTTTCGTATTTATTCGATACCAGGCTCGGTAGCTGGGTTCCCAAAGGTTCGTTACCGATTATACTATTAATTTTAATCGCGCTCGCTCAAGAAGAGGTTTGTTTTAACTTTTTCGTATTTATTCGATACCAGGCTCGGTAGCTGAGTTCCCAAAGGTTCGTTACCGATTATACTATTAATTTTAATCGCGCTCGCTCAAGAATAGGTTTATTTTAGGTTTTCCGTATTTATTCGATACCAGGCTAGATTTCTTTGTTGCCAATGGTTCGTTCCGATTATGCTATTAATTACTCGCTTAGGAATAGGTTTATTGAAACTTTTTCGAGTTCGTTTGTTATTATTCTAAATAGCTGCGTCACCAACGGTTCTTATACTTAGTATACTTTTAATTTTAAAATTGTAACATTTCTGTATTATATTTTTCGGTTGTTTGGCTAATAAACGTTTTATTGATTTTACGTTGATCTATAAAAGCATTTATTTGTTTTAATTATTTTTGTGTTTTTTTTAATGCTAATTTTATATATGTGTATATGTGTTTTAGAGGGTTTAGTTAGTGAATGTGTTATTGTTTTTTTGTAATTTTTCATTGATCGGTATAATATAGTTATATTTTTGGTTAGTATGTTGTGATTGATAATAATCAGCTTAAAATCAGGATTTCTTTTTATAACAAATTTTCAGACAAAATCTACTCTACAGTAACTGACTGAAATCAATTATACCAATAACCAAATCCTTTAAAAAGTAAATATATTTCCTCTGAATATAAACCTCTACTTAAGCGAGCGCGATTAAAATTAATAGGATAATCGGTAACGAACCCTTGGCAACAAAGCTACCTAGCCTGGTATCGAATAAATACGAAAAAGTTAAAATAAATCTATTCTTAGGTGAGCGCGATTAAAATTAATAGTACAATCGGTAACGAACCTTTGGGAACCCAGCTACCTAGCCTGGTATCGAATAAATACGAACAAGTTAAAATAAACCTATTCTTGAGCGAGCGCGGTTAAAATTAACTGTATAATCGGTAACGAACCGTTGGGGACGCAGCTACCTAGCCTGGTATCGAATAAAAACGAAAAAGTTAAAATAAACCTCTACTTGAGCGAGCGCGATTAAAATTAATAGTATGATCGGCAACGAACCTTTGGGGACGCAGCTACCTAGCCTGGTATCGAATAAATACGAAAAAGTTAAAATAAACCTCTACTTGAGCGAGCGCGATTAAAATTAATAGTATAATCGGTATCGAACCTTTGGGAACCCAGCTACCGAGCCTGGTATCGAATAAATACGAAAAAGTTAAAATGAAATTCCAAGTGTAAAAAAAACATAATAATATTCCCCTATATCGATTTTATCTGAAGAGTTTACATTAATCTATAAACCTACCATCTTAATAATAATAATTTACTCTTATCAATTTTTATGAAAAGTTTAAAATAATTAACAATATGGAAAAAAAGATGGCTAAAAGAAATTATTAATAGAATTTAACTCAATAGATGTATGTAATATAATCTATTCTGGCCACCTCATATAAAAAAGTATTCAAGTACTCAAATGTACGAAAATTTTGATTACAGAGGAAAATAGAAAGTAATCAGGAGGAAAGCTGAGTAGATTTTGTAATCAGCAGCGAGCATCATTTGATTACAGTAATCAGTACTCAAATTTTTTGAGTATTTGCCCATCACTAATACCCGCCCATTAGTTTTAAAATGGCGTCAGATTGAATATGATTTAATTCAATAACTTTATTATTTAAGCTAGAGAAAAAATTGTAATGAGTTTTAGGATCAGGACACTGTGACGAATAATAAAAAAAAGAAACCAATTGAAATCTTGTCTATACATACGCTTGTGTATTTTTTTTTTTTTTTTTTTTTTTAACAAAATGATAAAACAATCATTGTAATAGGTTAAGGGGTATCAGAGATATATTGTTTTGAAATTAATAATGGTGATTGACCATTTTTCTATGAATTATTTATTGCTTAACATATTAGTTAATTGCCTTTAAACAGCTATACAAACAGTTATATACCCTAATATAGTTATTTGGAAATAATTTGCAGCGTTTTTTCTTTAAAATATGTTTAAAATTAAAAAAAGACCAATTTATTTTCTACGATGCTACCGAGAGATTACTAAATTTTGCCTACCTTTGTTTGATTAGGATGGGGATCTTTAACGACCACCTAACATTGCACAGTGTTGAAACCAATAATGTACGAACCTTCCCCAGGAACAGATAACCAAAGGTTTTTTACTCCCTTTAGGGCCATCTCCAGGCTTAGAACCACGACCTTAGGCATTGATGGCAGTTACGCATGCCACTACAGCACCGATGGCCACATGATTTCTTCGTTAATCACTAAGTTAAAAGAATACTCATTGGAAATCATTAAATAGTGAAAATTAAAGACTTTTTTTATGATGGTAACTTAATGAAATTCAGTAAGAGCAAAAGAAATTATACAAAAATTTAATGTATATCTGTGAGTAAAGATTACATCTCTATATTTAAACTCTATATAATAAAATATTAAATTTCAGAAAGCTCACCTAATGTCAGCTTTTATTATCTTACATCGTTAACATTAGTGAACTAAACTAATTTAAAAATAAACAACGAACTGAGGATTGGCGATTTTCAACACGAACTGTCAGAGCGAGGAAGGTTTGTGGTGCTCTCTAGCGGCTAAAAGCTGCACTACATCAATATAAACATCCCCTTAAAGTATCAGCATTGCTATTTTCAATTTACCCGCTAGGTAACCCGCTACCCTCTCAGTGAATCGCTTCTAGTGTAAACAAGACCTCAGTTCGTGGATTAAAATTCCAGTAATATAATTATAATTACCGACCTAATTTTCGGTACTCATGCATGAAATTAGCAATCTAGCAAGTTTTTAATGAAAAACTTTGGTTAGTTAAAGTCCCAAGCCAACCTTATGAAAATGACGTCATGGAGAATAACTGTTAATTACTGGAACACGTGCTGCCCTTGTTAGGCTTGGTATTATCAAGCTCTTCCAAAAGTTGAAACTCGATATGAATAATTATACTTTTTGAAGGACACACGTGCTGAGAGAATAAGCGAAATGGCAAAATAGCGATTAATTTGGTAGTAAAACGATGTTTCAGCTGACTAGGAGTACTAAAAGAACATTTTGTTCATAAATATGAATCCAATTTTTTTCTATTTTTTTTAATTATTATAATAGAGGACGTTAAATAAGAAAACATGATCAGAGAAAATTTCGAAGAATAGCATAATCTAAATAAATTATATACAATGGTTTATTCTTTCGAAGAATTTATCCAAAAGTGTGTATTTATTCACACAAGTTTCCTGACAACTTTATTTTATATCCTTTTGCAATAACATTATTTTATTTGTTCATATAATTTGCAATACATTGTTTCTTATTTAAATTGTGTTAGAGAAGGATATGTAACACCTCCAAGCCAACATGAATGGTGGCAGTCAAACGCCATCGGTTTTTATGGGGAATTCAGTGTTTTTATCTCCTTTTCAGAAAAAAAAAAAAAAATAAAGATACAAAGAATATATAAAACACATGTAAAGAGAAACACAGAAAAAAAAGGTAAGTGAAAAGTAATATACGTAAAAAATAATTACAATAGTAATGGCTAATGTAATGTTTGATATATTAGCTATCATGTAACCTAAAGTTTACCCTTCTTTATTGTTATAAGTTCAAATTTCGATAAAGAAGAATAGTCTGGGAAGAAACTTTAGTGATAATTGGTTAGTAATAATTTACTTCAATAATGTTGAGAGAGTTTAGAAGTCTCGGATATAAGAAGGAATGGCGTTCCACTGGGATGCAGTTCGGATAAAGAACGACCTATTGAAAGCTGTTATATATAGATCAGAAGGAAACTAGCGGGTGTTACGGGAACGAACGAAGGATTTGAATTGAAGGAGATCCGATATGAAGGATGGACACGTGGATTGGATAGCATGGCAGATGTAGGATGCCAGGAAGTACTTACCGTGGTGCAAGGAAGGGTAAACCCAATTCAACTCTTCGTGAAATCGGGTGATAGGTTTGCCTCTGGATATCCCAAAGATAAAATATCTAAAGCAGTTAAACATATGTTTCAGTTATTCGTGGACATCCCCAAACTGTCAAAACGGTGGAATATCAAAGACTAAGCAATAGCTTACGGGTGGAGTATAAGGGGGTGGTGATTCAGAAGTTTTAACCTTTAACTGGTGAGGTGATATTTATAGTAAAAATTGGTGAGGTGGGGTCTCTCAGACCCAGACTTTATTATTATTTTTTTTTTTTTAACCCTGAAGCATATAGAATTGTTTATTCTTGTCAAATACGTTAATTAAAGCTTTTTTAAATAGCTACCATACGAAAGGATGCCTTTAAAATTAAATAAATACCTGAAATTATTAAATACATTTTATAAATACTTTTTTCTTTTTTTTTAATGTCATATTCTAAGCAACGAAAACATTTGTAAAATAATATATAATATCTTTATCTTAAAATTTATTACATTTAAAAAAAAAAAAAAAAGGACTCTTTTATATTGTAAAGAAAGTATGCACAGCTAAAGTAAGACACATTTTTTTCAATATAAAACCGAACATTGTCCACAAATATTTTGTTCACATATAACAGTAACTTTAGATGACTTCCTATCCTAGTTTCTTGGACGAAAATAACATCTTTCCTTCGGATGGGCCTCCTGACTATATGTTTCAGATTCTTCTGGTTTTTATTCCCTAATAACGATTGAGCTTTAAACCGAAGTTCTCGGGGAAGTGCGATTTCCTAACCGCCTGGTCATGTGATCCTTTAACAAGGATGATTTGAGCTTCTTCATAAAATTAAAAAGGTGCGTAAAATAACACGATCAAGAGACATTTCTTTAAAAAAATTGAAAAACCCATTTTCAATAAATCCAAACACTAATGGTGAGGTGGGGTCTATAGAAATCCAATAACACTGCCATAAAGCAATACTGGATAAAAACTGACTAGAAAAGTATGCTATATTACAATCATGTCGAAACAGGAAATGTCAGATTTTCTCAAACTGATCGGATCGGGTGAATGGGATTCACAAAACTTTAAATAGGCCCTAGGGTCCTGTAGAACCCACCTCACCAGTTAAAGGTTAAGGTGAAGCATGAGCGGTGGGAGATTTCTAAAAAATGGTTTTTCCAGGTAAGGATTTGATCAATGTTTACTTCGATTTTCTTATCGGTTCTGTGTCATTTTATTGGATTGCTGTTACAGAAACCAGAGTACGGACTGATGAAAGGGGTTTGAGAAGGAAGAGGTTCTAAACCTATTAAAATGGCCTCAGTCTTCTCAGCATTCAAATTATGCAAGCCAGATTCATAAAAAAAGGATAGGATGGCCAAGGAAGACCCAACATGCAGAAGTAAAGTCTATAAGGGGACGATTAGTCAGGTGTTAATAAGTGTCAGAATGCTATTTCGGACACCTTAGTATAAATCGTAATAATACTAATAATTTTATTTTTGATTTCATCTGTACATGGCTTTTAAAGTTAATATACTTACTTTTCGTGTACATATTCCAACAAATCCTCTCTCAATCTCTCTCCTTATAAAGCGTTAATCCCATCGGGGAAAAACCTGACCGTGGCCACTGGGAAATCCGTTCTCGATGCAAATGGCAAACAGAATACTAAAATATGAAAGTTAAGTTTACAAAAAGAGATGATAAAGAATTCAGGGAGACTCGCTGCCATTGACATCTTGGGCCGAGCTAATCCGCGGCGCGTGAGCCCTCCTCCGCCCAGCTTTTCCTCATTTCGGCCCCGAAAGGAGTCAAAAGGGACTTGATTTCTGCTCGCCCCGGAGCTCTCTCATCACATCCATTATTCATGTCACGAGTCCGACTCTAACACATACTTGAAAAATGTATACATATTTTTAGAAGGCCCCTCATAAACTCATACACTATTAAAAAGGGACTTATTATCCGCTAAATTAATATTCATAACAGCCCCTTCCCTCCGTTCTATCGTTTTGTAAATAGAAAAAAAAAAGTTCTTTGATACTTGTGTTTGTATGTGCGGCGGGTACGATGATGAATTATGGGTTTATGAAATTATTTTGTCTCTTTGAAGCTGGAGCTTATTCCTATGGGAGCTAGTCTAGCAAAGCTTTCGGAAAATAATTTTAAGAGGGATCATCTTTCCATATGTATTTACTTATTGAAGGTTTGTGAGGATGCGACACATCCCAATGCCATCATTCCTTCTGCGAAACGCAGACCTTATGAAGAAGGAATGAATTGTTTATTGGCTTCGCCGTAATGACTTTTAAAAAGCTGAAGAGTTTTCTGCGCCGCACAGTGGGCAATATGACCGATTTAGATGCACAAAATTCTGAGTTTTGTCTATATTTAACCTTTGGGGTCCCAGATTACGGAAAAAAATATATAAAAACTAATTAATTTGTTTACACGATTGGTGAGCGCACAGTGGTCAAACATCAATATTATTAGCTAAAATCTAAAACTTCGCTATATTTTACGTTTGATGTCCCAGAATACGGGAAAAAAAAAATATATAATTATAGCTCGGAGTCGCTAAAACCTGCTAATATATGTATTTTGTATGATTAAGGAAATTCTTGAAATTATAGATAGTAAAACTTTTGATTCTGAGTGTTGTGTCTGAATAAATCCATTACCCGAAACGCAAAAAATCGCGAAAATTCTTTTTAATATCTAAAGACTAAAAGGCTTGATAAAACAAATCCTTTGGGTAACTTGGGGGTTATATTATTTTTCGTTATTGAATAAGGGCATACATTTACAAATTGCTAAATTAACTCTACAGGCGAGATTGCAACGTATATTCAATAACGAATTTGTAAATTTAATGTCTTACCTGTCTTAGCAATATCCATTGTTAAATAAAAGCAAAAAGACACACCTTGAACACAATAAATGGCCATCGAGTGAAGATAATCCCACTGCCGGTTATTAGGCACTTGTGCGAACAGGAATGATTCATTCATTTACTATTTATTTGTAAACATGGTTAGACGGGAAATATTAGTATTAAGGGTCTTGTTAACTAATAATAAAAAGGTGAAGCATAGGAAAATTCCAAACTTTTGACTTGATTTTTGTCCACCTAAATTGGTGATTTCGCCCACTGTTCCGGGTTCTGGGGTTTAAGTAGAGGAAACTAATTTTCTAATAGTTTTTCATGAAATATCTCCGTAACTATGATGGGTAAAGTATCTATAATAGGAAGGCATAGTTAAAAAAAATAAATAAAATAAAAAATAAAAATAAAATAATGGGTAAAGCAAATATTCTATGCATATACAATACTATGTAATTTAATTAAACTAAATATTTTGTATTTACGTTTCAAATAAATGGTTACTTATACACTATAGGGTCCATATTTATGTATTCCCCACTTTCAGAATAACATTGTTCTTTATTATTTGATTGTTTATTATTTTTTTAATAAATTAATTTAATTTAAATACCGATCTTCAGCATCCCAATGGTGTTGGAAGCTTTTCGACAATCAGTGGAGAACCATAAGTTTTATCTCTAAAATATTTCTGTAACGATTTATTTGATCCTATGAGGGGAAAACATTTTCCCCTGAAATTAATAAACCAGAATACGATTTCGATTAACCTGTTTGCATCAGGCATAATTAAATGTACTATATTATCAGATAGGTTTTATTCTCATTGGAATTGTATGAACGAGTTTAAAAGCCGCATTTACCTTCGTTTGTCACATTAATTTTAATCATCATTTATGACAGTTGAAAACATATTGGTGAATAGAAAATAATTTGATAACCAATTAAGCGAGAAAAGAAGAGCCAAATAATTAATGGTTATATTTTTCCGAGAAAAAAAACAATAAGGACATTAGATGTATGTATTGTATATACATCGTTGAAAATGTAAACGTTTTAGAAAAGAATGTAATAAGACCAGTAGTTGTCTGATTTCATTGATTTAAAGAAAAAAAAAAGTTTCTTGGCTTGTGATTGTTGTAGTTAATAGTTTTAAATTATGTAATATAAAATAAGTATTTGCAATGAATGTTTAATTAATTGTGTTTTTTCTTTTTCTACCTAATTAGTTATTTCAAGGTAATTTTGAAATTGATTAAAAGTAGCAAGGACCAGATTTTTAAATTTTTCTGCCCATTAACTGTAACCACTTTGTTTATTATTTCTGTGACTAAATTCTTCAGCAACAATATAACATGAACAAATGGTAATTAATTGAAGTTATGTCAGCCATATATTTTTCTTTTTGGTTTACTGAATAGAAAAAAAAATAAATCCGATTTTCAGAATACAAAACAAGTTTCATTACCATTACCTGCAATTTGAGTTTATAGGAAATGGCAGTTTCATTTTTTTTTTTTTTTTCACCCTACCAAAAAAAAAGGTTGCCATAAAAGGTTTTATCTTTAGGAAGAGAGATTGAAAAAATTTAACAGCAGCCATAGCCAGGCATCATAAATCTGAGAATTGATTGAAGGCAACGGCTAAATTAGATTTGGGGTGGTTTGTTGTAGCCTGTAATCATTAACATGCTCTTGTTTCTTAAAAAAAAAAAGCCTGATGGTTGTATGGTTATGGAATTTCGTATGTATATAAGATTCTTTCATTTAAAATGTCAGTTTTTATTATTCCAGAAATTGAAAGGTGAATCAAAGGATTTTTGTTGTCCTGTGGTTTACCGTTATAAAATGAATGGCTTAAGGAATGGGATGCCATGGATAATTATTTTCAATGAATGATTAATTATCTTCATTAATTTCCCAAAATATTTAAGATAATTGTTTAGTAAGGATTTAAAATTAGAATATTTTCCTAAGGGCTTTGTTTTATCCAATACATTGATATAAAGACAAAACTAAATGGCTTATTAAAAACAACATAATGATTATCAGATTTCATACATAGTCTTAATTATCATTTTAAACATAACCAAGGGTCTTGATAGAGTCTAGATGGTCCGGCAGAGCTGGTGGTAGGCCGGTTTGAACCCGAGAAATCCTATATCCCTATAGCCTCCAGTGGGTTCCGTCTTCTTAGGAGTCATGCCCGTGAAACCTCTTCCTCATCCGCCCACTGGTAGGGGCATCCCCTAGTTTTGATGAGTAAAATGATTGAGGGTAGGAGATATATAAAGCTGCTTCGTGCTTAGCTGCTTCCTAGGCTGTTAGTAACTGGATTTCCAAAAAGTACTTAATCAGTTTAGTGCAGGTGCTAATCCACACATTTCATCCATAAAAGTTTCAACATTCTGTCGGATATTATTTAAAGACTTCCAGGTCGTTCCCTTGTAAAGTAAGTTTTTCGGCAGCCCTGTGTAAGCTAACTCCTTTTTACTTTCACTTATTTATATATGAAATATATAGTCAGGGAAAGTATTGCGATCGTGAAAATTTTCGAATTTCATTTTTCAACGGAAATACACGTTTTAGAGACCCCTGAGTCCAAATAACCATGTCCCGCAAAAATGTCTGTGTGTGTGTGTGTATGTGTGTTTTGTGTCTGTGTCGTGGGGTGTGTGTGTGTGTGTATGTGTGTCTGTGTGTGTATGTGTGTTTGTGTGTGTCCGTGTGTGGTAGCTCCCGCGCGTAAACGAAAAGTCCTATGAAACTGAAATTTAGTATTTAGTACAACTTTACGCCCGATATATTACAAAAACTTTTTCATCAAAATCGGCTATACAGAAGAGCCCATTATACTATGCGTTTTGCATCTTTTTACGATTTTTTCAAAAACGACTCTAACGATTTTGATTAAACTCGCTATACCGATGTTGGATTTGATAAGCTTTTAAAGTACCTTTAATTTAATAGATTTCAAACAATTAGGCACATCGACTTGTCATCATTGATAAATATTTGCTAAATATGAAAGTTGAGCGAATTTTATAAACAACTAAAGGAGAAAAGTGCAAAAATATGTTAAGGAAACAGGGCCCTTTACATATTTTAAGTGCTGCCCTCTAGCAGACAACGCTATTCACTATAAAGGAATTACACGTTGTTTCATGAATGGTAAAAGGAGAAACAATATTGAACTGAACGAACTAACACTTTTAAACATAAGCATAACCAATTGCAACCTCCTATAACTTATATAAATAAACGACTTTTAAAGCAGCTGACACTTATCACTGAGTATGAAATGTTGCTACAATGTAGGCAACAAACTTTGCATATTATATATATATATATATATATATATATATATATATATATATATATATATATATATATATATAATTAATAATAAATATCCAACCTGTAGAGAGGCTCCCCGGCAGAATCCTTGAACCAGAGGACCATGTAGACGGCATCGTCTTTGTCCCTGGCCGTGATGTCGCAAGGCAACGCTGCCTTCTTGCCCAGCACTCCTTCCACGTCGAAGATGGGAACTGAAAAGAAGAGTTATATTAGTTACAGTATTATATATAATATATAATTAATAATAGATGATATATTTTACAATGCTAACAAAGTATAGTTTCTAGGGATATGGAATTTATTTTCGATTATTTATTAGCGATAATCCTATTATTTTTACTTTAATATAAATTAAATGTATAGTAAACGAATGTATTGCGGTCGTGTTAGTTTATAGTTTTCACCGGAAATACACTTTTTGAGGTTTCCTTAATCCAAATGACCTACTCCCACAAAATTGTATGAGTGTGTATGTGGTCAGTCAAGTTCGAAAAAGTTGTGTAAAAATGTAATTTCACATTTTAGGAATCGGCAACACTACCAGAATTAACAACGATTCTTATTTTATTCGGATAATAATAATTTTATTTTTCAAATGAACTAAATAAAAAACATATAAAATGTTTAATTTAGTTTCCATGAACTTCCTTTAGTTTAAAGTGTAATTGTATCTGTTTTCATGAAATAATTAATTTTAATGCTAGTTTTTGGTTTTATAACTACGTTCCAATTATTTTAATTACTTACTAACGATTTGGGACGTAATATTGTTTCTAAAATCTTGCGTACTATATAACTTAATATAATATAAATAAAACATCTGCAATGCTGTACGGTGGCAACACTGATTCTGATAACCTACCTCATCTCAACATTACAAATACGGTATGCTCATAAGTTTATGCGCTCATAAAAACAATTTCATTGCATATTAAATTTCTATAATATTTTGCTTTACAACGGTATATTATACGTCTTTATTTCTACTTATATTTCAAGAAAGATTTTTGATGCCTTGATTAAAGAAAATTTAATTTTTCCATCTAAAGAAAAACTTGATTGCAATGAAGTTTACTTATGAACCTTCAGGAAAGAATTTCCTAAATGCTATTGAAAACCTTATCAAAATCCGTTACGTGGTTTAGAAGGAGTTCACGAAAACCAAGTTTCATTTTATATAAAATAATTAACACTTTTAGTTTGTGTATCGTGTTGAATCGCGATATAGCTTAATGTATGATTATCGATTATTAATAATTTAGTTTAACAGAACAACAATAAATTCTATTCAAGTAAACCATTTTCTTTAGTTTAGTTGGAGAAAAGGGCTAGTGGACAAACATATTATCAATATACATACATATGTGTGTCTTAGAGTAATAATATTTTCTATCTGGAGAGTAGTAACGGATTATGAATATGTTTATAAGATTTATCTTCGGTACCTTCAGGAGGCTTTCAATAACCCACTTAAACAGCAAATTGAAGTAGCTCCTACCTTCCATACGTAGACAATATTTCCTCGCGACATATCTCTACCAAGTCATTAAATCTCAACATCCTCCATACATTCACAGTAACTTTCAGTTCAAATCCTCAATTCACTTACTTGAAACCAGATCACGCCATTCTGACCTTTACATTCCTACCCATAGAACTAAATCTTTTGGTGATTTCTTTTATGTCCGCTCTGCATCTCTCTGGAATTCCCTACCTCGTCATATTCGCCATGCTTCTTCTCTTCTCTCATTTAAATCCCATCTTTTTCAACACCTTCTAGGATCCCAAATAGACGCACATTAAATCTAAAATTGTAAATCCACTATCCTACTTTCAATGTAAGACAAATTTAAAAAAATAAATAAAAATCCTAGAGTTATGGATTAATTCATTTATTTGGAAATTGTTCAACTCTATGATTTTTTAGCAGATTTGTTTCGTTTATTTACTCCGTATTTTTTGTATATATATATATAAATAGGTTTGTTTTTATTTTTTTTTAAATTTGTAAATAAAAATTTCTTTAATTGGTCTCTCGGCCAGACATGTATACATGAAGTGTACATTTACTGTTCGACATTGTTATTCTTAAGGGACATAGTCCCAGAAATAAAGTTATTTTTATTATTATTAATATTTAATATTACCAGGTATTCATACCAATAATTAATGATATAAATCTTAAGAAAAAGTTTTAATTTTTTTTTTTTCAATGACAGTTGAAATACTGGAATCCTTCAGTAATGTAAGCCCCAGAAAAAGTTAGTGTCGACTTCTTAACATAAAGGGAGAACCTGATCGTAAATAGGAGCGGGAGTTAAGGGGGAGAAACACTATAACTGCACGCTTAAAGGGAGATTGTGCAGAGAAGCTGCTAGATAACACAGTCAATCTGAAAATGTCTTTCCCCGGCTATAAAGAAAGAGTTTGCGGCGGCCAGGTCCGGGGGGGGGGGTTAAGAAACTTTCAAATGAGGCCCTTCCAGCCGAATCAATAAGCGCCAAGTAAAAAAAAGAAAGAAAAAAAAAAAAAAAAAAACCTTCCCTGCCGAAATACTTACTTTTGGGGTTTATTTCGCACTGATCCTATAAAGCCGAAAATCGTTTTGGGATTAGAATCCGTTGTTGTTGAATACTGCAAAGTTCATGATTACCTATTCGAGTAATCGTTGAATCTGTCCAAAATAAAACCATATTTAACTCTACAAAGCAATTGAAATCTTAAATGTCCATCATACGGCTTATTTGGACATGTGGGATTGATCTATGAGGATCTTTCAGGAATCCAATCATTGCAATACAAATTCCTAAATGCCTTTTACTTTGTCAGTAAAAATAAATTATACCTAAATACCTCTATATACCATTAATTGCTTACTTAGCCCAAAATATTAATGTTCACGCCATATGTTATGGCCTGATAAGGTTTTCATGACTTAGAATATTCTTATATGAATATTATATAATATTCATGAATTAGAAAATAAAATATTCTATAATTTTTATGATATTTCTCATAAGATTATTTTTGTATTCATATTTATGTTATATTTGTTTTTAAAAGTAGGGATTCTAAATATAATTAAAAGTTTTTTCCACGAAAGTGAAAAACAGTAGAAGACCATCGAATTATCATTTGTTTTATTACAGACTCGTGGCGAGTCGAGTATTAAGGTAGCGTCTGAACGGTGAAGCCTATGCCTTACATACACCCTAGTTTCCTCTCATGAAGTTTTTAACGTTTGCAAACGTATTTCTTCATCTTGTCATCGTTCTCCTCGGGACTTGAAAGACCCGCTCTGCGGTAGCTTTCTTCAGCACTCAAGAGGACTTCGTTCAAGCCGCCCTGCGGTCGATTTCATCAATTGTCAACTCAACTAGACATCTTCACGTGAATATAGCCTATCTATAACCATTACTGGAACATTTAATTTCTTAATTATCATTCTTAAAACTGTTTAATTTTGATACCTATATTTTTTACATCTTTAAGTATTTAATTAAGTTAGGTTTGTTTCTCATATTTTCTTCAATATTTTTAATTAAGTTTATTTTGTTTCCTACATTTTCTTACAGCTGTTTAAGTATATAATTAGGTTAATTTCGTTTCTTATCTTTTCTTATATCAATTTTATTAGGTTAATTTTGTTTCTTATCTTATTTATGTGTATTTTAGTCTAATAAATGTATTGTTTGTTTGTTTGTTTGTTTAGGTTTTAAGGCGTAAAACCCTAAGGTCATCAACGCCTAGACACTATATGCATATTCAACCTTTATAAAAAAAAAGAACTATTAAGTAATGGGTGATTGAGAGAAAGAAAGAAAAAATAATAAAATAAAATAAATAAATAAATAATAAATAAATAAAAAATAAAATAAAATAAAGAAAGAAAAAAAAATATATTTTTATGTAAACAATAGTTTAAAAAGCTAATACTAGTAATGCTAACTGGCTAGGAATGGTCTTTATAATTTTGATAATAATGATTGCTCCTTAAGAAAATCAAAAACTAATTCAATGGTTTTCTCTCTATCACCCAGCACCGCTGAAATATTCGGGCTTAGTCCAATTTTATTCAGGTGTGATGAATAATAAGGGCATTCTTGAAAAATATGCCGAATGGTAAGGGTTCCATCACAGTGCTGGCATCGGGGCACCGGCTGCCTAGCAAAAAGATAAGAGTGCGTCAGCCGCGAGTGTCCTATCCTTAGCCGGGTCAACGCGACCTCCTCCCTCCGGCTGCTACGGCTAGATGTAGACCAGGGTTTCACTGTTTGTTTTATATGCTTCAGTTTGCTTACCTGGCTATCGTCCCACATTTTCTGCCATCGGTCATCTTCTTGCTTTCTGAGCGGTTCACTGAGTTCAGACGGTGTCAAGATGGCTGTTCCTCTCCCTGGCAGTGTGAGCGCCTGCTTCGCTGCCCGGTCCGCAAGCTCGTTACCGGTAATTCCCACGTGGCTCGGCACCCACACGAAGCTTACCGACTTGCCCAGGTTTCGCAACGCAGCTATATGAGAGTGAGTGCGAACTAGTATGGGATGATTTGGATACAAGTTCTGCAAACCTTTAATTGCGCTTAGGGAATCGGTTAGTATTACGATTTGGTCTTCATTTATTTTCATACAGAACTGTAGAGCTGAGGTTACTGCGTGTAGTAACCTCATGTATTGTGTAAATGTATTGTGATTCGTCGTTTGCTTTCATTACTTTTATTTTTTAAATCTATACAGTCCACTAATTTTTTTTTAATCGAATCACCCTTAAAATTTGAGTCATCTCTTGGAAGTGATGATAGCTCAGGGTATACATAAATGTACCACCAACTTATCGTAAATCTATTACTGCCTCTTCCTTTAGTAAAATTTCAACCGGTTGGAACAGATCCTGTACCTAGTATTCCATGTTGACCAACGTATTCACGTCCACAAACTACTGTGCAACAACAAGACACTCCACGGGTATACCGGTCAACGGTTAAATAACCAACGCTCAAAACTTCCAATCTAGTAGAAGCTCTAATATTACCACAATCATACCTCTTTGGACATATGCCATAGAGCTGTGAGGTTCCACTAAACGATCCAATCTTTGCCACATGATTCGTCACTCCTAACATTATTTATAAAAACTCAATATCCCATCGGTTCCTTCCATGAGTTAGGGGGGTAATCGTTTTCAACTAAGGAGCTCAAACTCAAACCCATGATTCTGCAAGATACTCAACAGTCAACTTGGTAGTTATCATTTTATTTTTTATTTTGATCATTTTACAGACTATAATTTAAGGAATCGGACTAGCCTCCATATATGGATGTAAAAAGGTATATAAAGTTATATTGTTTATCTATTATGTAAACTACAACTATTTAAATTAATAATCAAACTTTGCTTATATACATATGTATATAGATGCTGAAGTATTACGGTACTGTATTCCCAAAACATCCAAAAAGCGAAAATGAAGTATATGAGAAGGGCATTTTTCTGACTTACAGGTAAATTAATAGAATTTTATTTTCTATACAAGAATGGTTAAAAAATGTTAATTCATATTTTACTTTTTAACAGTACAGATATGAACATTTTTAGATTGCATGCACAAATAGTTATTTGCTACTTAATTTTTTTTATATTATTAATTTTTTGTTTCGATATATTTTATGGATTTTTCATATTCACGAGCTAACCAGTTCCAATTTTTTTCTTTCATTGACGATGCTCATTCTAAAGAATATAATAAACTAATTGATCCTCTTAGTTGTGTTGTTTATAATAGGAAATAATTTGAGTATTCTTTATAAAGATTCAACAACAACAATTTTTAATGAGAAAATTTTGCAATCTGTCCCAATTTGGACATTAATAGTAGTGCTGAATGATATCATACATACTACATTCATACAATATTTACACAACATAAAATTACAATAAAATATATACACAATAATGAATCAATACAAAAGTCAATAATTCACTTATACCTATATACACATACACACAATCATACATACATCACATTGAGTGGAGAATCTAGCCAGTGCTAGAACTCCAATATATTTACAAAAGGTCGCGGGGCCACTGCCGTTTCAACATTCTAGGTGGGTTGTATGGATGAGTGGAGCTGGATAGGGATTGAGCTAAAGGATTAGGATGATGAATGAGGTTCTGGTGGAATTTGGAAAATTTGGATGGAATTAGGTCTGAAATAAATGGAACATTAAGGTCGTGGTGCAAGGTATAATTGGAGACATAATAAGGAGCATTTACTATTGTACGGAGGACTTTGGATTGAAAGGATTGAATGCGTTTGATGTTAGAACGTTTAGCTGTCCCCCACAGTTCAAGTCCGTAGGTCCAGATGGGCTTCAGTATTGTCTTGTAGATTAATAATTTGTTGTCAACTGTAAGTTCAGATTTTCTGTTGAGTAGTCGGTATAACTGTCCGAATCGTCGGTTGAGTTCTTGTCTTTTAAGTCTTGTATGTGGGTTCCAAGTCATATAAAGATTAATATTTAAAAACAAAATTATACTTGCGTTAGTAAATTTTTTTGTTGATGTTTTTTTACAAACTTATTATTATTTTTCTAATGGCATTATCATTTGTCTACCTTTACAGAACTTTTCTTTATGAGAAATAGAATATTTTTTTATGATAAAGATGACGAAAGTTGCACCTTGTCCTCCACAATCTCATATTATCATAATGAATCGATGGATTGATGCGCAAATTTTAATACTAACAGAATACTTAAAATTAAGTATATATAGAAGAGTTTGTGTTTCTGTAGTTTAAAGTCCCAATTGTATCTTACATACTAACATATTCCTAGTTAATTGATCATGTCAAATAATTAGCGTATATTATGTATATAAGAAGTTGTTTTGGGGGAACAGTCATAGAAAATGACTTAATGTGTTGTGCCAACCAAAATATTAGGTCATGTTCTCAGGTAAGCTAGCTCACAACAACATGAGTAAAATAATACATACATAAATACATCCTCAGTAAACTTGACAAAATTTAAACATGTGTGAAACTATAAAATTAAGTTCTTACCGCAGAAAACACAACATGAATGGATTATTAAAGAATAGTTTAAGCCCGTTTAACGGAATTTCGTAGGAGAAAATACTTAATTTAGAGGAAATTCCATTTTCTTGTTTTGTTTTTTTATCTTCCTTTTTTTCCTTAGGAGCAAACCGACATTTAGATCTTAAGTGATGTTTTATTCTTAAAAGTATCGGATTTTATATTTGAGGAGGAGGAATCTTGGGCATAAAAGAAGTACTTAAAACTGTTTTTTTTCAAGCGTTGCTTCTTGCTTTTCTTTTTTTTCCTTTTATTACCAAGTGAAAAACAAAACACCTCTCCGTTGAATAGAGATTCTTATCCTAAGAATAGGTTTTCGGAAAAAAAGTATAATCATGACACGATAATTTTTTACTAAAATATTATAAGAAATTAAGAATAATTATTAATTAATTTACAAACAGTTTATGTGCAGGTATTGCTTTTTTTTCTTCTTCGAAATGGTCACATTAATGAAGCCACTAAAATGTATTATAAGATAAATGCAAATATGTTTTAGTAAGACATCATTAGTTACCGACATTAACAATTCTTTCTGGGCTATTAGTAAAAAAAAAAAAAAAAATTATAATAAAAATATCAGGAAAATCCTTTACGACTTTAAGACTTATATAAAATAAATCATATAAAGAAAACAAAAACAACTTTTTCACCATACTAGAGTAGAATAGAAATATTTTATAAAATGTAATGGACTTAAAATAATAGTATCATGTAGGTTTCATTATGATTGAAAAAATCTGACAGAGCTTAAATGCCGATAGTTTAATTTTTTTTTAAAGTACCTTCAATATTGTAGATTCGAAAAAATTAATCATCTCATGTTGTTAGCATTGATAAAAAAACAGCTAAATATGTAAGATGGGTGAATTCTATGATAAACTGAAAGAGAAAAGAGCAAATCTGTTTTTTTATGTTATTTTTTACTTTCACTTACTATATATAGTAAGGGAAAGTACTGCGATCGTGAAAGTTTTCGAATTCCTGTTTTCAATGGAAATACACGTTTTAGGGTCCCCTGCGTCCAAATAACTAAGTCCCGCAAAAAGGTCTGTGTGTGTGTGTGTGGTAACTCCCGGGCGGAAACGGTCCTACTGAAATTTTATATTTAAGACAACTATACGCCTGAGAGGAGACAAAACTTTTTTCGTCAAAATGAGCTTACCAGAAGAGGCACTTTATACCATGCATTTTGCACCTTTTTTCGATTTTCTCGAAAACGGTTCCGACGATTTTGATTAAACTCGCTATATTGATGTAAAATTTAATGGAATTTAATATCATGTAGGTTTTATTCTGATTAAAATGGTATGACAGGGCTTAAATGCCCATATTTTCTTCCCCTAAAGTACCTTTAATTTTGTATATTCAATAAAAATAACTATATTATCTTGTTAACGCTGATGAAAAACAGGTAAATATATAAATTTAATAAATTCGATACCCAACTAAAGGAGAAAACAGAAAACATATTTTTTTAATGCAATTTTTCGTTTTTGAACATAAGAGCAGTAATATACATGTATGATATACCGTTGGAAAGCTAAAGATTTTAGAAAAAATATTATCTCAAACACAAGGTTTTAAAAGTTATTAGAGAGTGATAAAATGGACATAAAACTAACTGATTATTTTAGATAATAATATAATAGATTTTTTAATGAAACACACGTTTCTATATAAATTCAATTTAATTAATTCCTTTATAGTTTCGCGTATTTTTATCTCTAACTGTTATTGAAAATTCTTTCATTGATTTTAAAAATAGAGGTAAGTGAAAGTCGTGCGTTGCCCGCACCAGATTTTTAAGATAAGAACCGTAATATATATGTATTTTTAGAACCATTGGATTTTAGAAAAACCCACAAAAAAAAAAAAAAACAACACAAAACTAACTGATTGTTTTAGATAATAAGATGATAGATTATTTAATAAAACACGTGTTTCTATCGAAAATCAATTTAATTCATTCTATGAAATTATTTCATCTCTAACTGTATTTTGAAATTCTTAAATTGATTCTTACAACGGAGGTAAGTGAAAGTCGTGTCTTTCGCTCACCAGATTTTTAATATATATGGATTTATGTTTCGTTTAAGATTTTGTAAGATGGTTTTAAAATCGAAATTAAATTAAATGAAAATAAATTTTATTCTGGGACAGCTAGTCTCCTATGAATAATATAAATGTACAATAAAAAATTTAACTTCTGGCTATATAAATTTTATTATATTATATACAACATTTTATGGATTACAAATTATATTATACATTATAAATCTATTATGTTTATAATAGAGAGAATAAAGGGGCCAGATAGTTAAGTTTTAATTGAGAACATGTTTACAGTCCCACGTTTAAAATAAAAAGTGGTAGAGTTGTCTATGTTTTGGTCAGGAGATTAGAATTATGAACCATTTTTGCGCCATCACATCATTACCAATTGACTAGGGATCTGTTGTCCAACCCTCAGAGGATTGATTTTTTTCCCTTAAAAGGGTTAGGGCAATATAGGGCCTGACTCCTGGACATCTGAACCCCTTCAAGGAATGCCTTAATTACCAGAGTTTGCTAGGTAATTAACTAACAAGATAGATGGCTCTGGTATCTACCTTTTTACCCTCTAGGGCTAACACCTATGGAATCCGGCAATAACAAAATGCCATCATCCTCTTGGTGTCTTACTTCAAGCGGCGGTAAGGGGAGAAGGGAGTAAGTAGTATATGCTTCAATTAGGCCTCTTACACGCTATATAACTTATAAATTTTAATAAATTCTAATTTTTAAAATACTCAGATATACTGATTCCCAATGATAGTTCAGGAGAAAACAATATATTAGGGAAAGGAGTTTTTATATAAATAATTTAAAATAACGAACAAATTTTACCGGATTTTAGCTATATTAATAATAATAATAATAAATAAATCCTTTATTATCCTGGGACATGTCCCTTTAGAATAAAAAATACAGATTGTACAAAATATGCTATGGAGTCTTAGAGTAAGTTAAATATATGTTAACAAGTTAATAATTATTTATGTAAAATGAGACTATTCAAATAAGAAGAAAACAAAAACGACAAAAAATAAATAAAATAATAATAATAAAACATTATTTACAATTCAATTGAGCCTGGATATTCATTAAATGATTAAATATGCGGGATTTAAAGGTTGAAAGAGAGTTGGAGTGACGGATGGAAGGAGAGATAGAATTCCATAGGATTGAGGATCGAATGAGAAGGATCTGTCGAAATGTGCAGTTCGGTGGGCCGTACTGTATAAATCCGAAGATTTTATTACGTCAGTTAATAGGTACATTAGTTTTTTACGAAGTTGATACGTTTGTATTCTTAGTTTATTTTTGTCGGAAACCGTCATCCGATTTCATCTAATAAAACATGCAAGTCCTAAAAACGCTTTTTAAAAGTACAACTTTTCCAGTATGTAATAAGTATGTATTAAATCATACTGAAATAATTCCGTTTCGTAAAGTTATAAAACAATTTTATATTATAATTTGCCGTTTTTGGCTCCTTCTATAATTACATGACAAACGGTCAAACTTTCCATTTAATTACAATATATTCACCTACATGACTATCATAAGACCAATCTGAATTTACGGAGTTTATCTTTAGGGCTTTACTGAACCATCGACTCCTTCCTGTATCCTATCAATCAAAATCGCTCCTTAAAATCATCTAGGCTTCACGAATAAACGCATCTATAATGAAACTAATGTCCCTTAAGTTGTTGAATTAGTGAGAACCAGGTGCTATTCCTTTCATGACCAACCCTCCATTTTCACTCTAACCTCCTAGTTTCTATTCTCGCTTCGTATTCAATTCCAGATAATCCTCCAAGGCGTTAGAAAATATGATGGCCGCGAGACCTACTGATTTAGAACATTTTATGGAGTAATATTAAAATTGTGTTATATTATTTGAGTATTGTATTGTATAAGAAGCATGTTGCATCACCGAAAGAGAGACAAAATAGAAAGCCTTAATATGCGTAAGGAATCTGGGATAGGCGACATCAAAGAAATAATAAGGAAAATTAAATGGAAATGGGCAGGTCATCTGGCAAGGATTCAAGATGGAAGATGGTCTCTGAGTGTTACTGAATGGATTCCCTACAACATGAAGAGAAGAAGGGACAGACAATGTAGACGATGGAGAGATATCCTGAAGCTAGTTGTCGGAACTAATTGGATGCGAACAGCGAGAGATAAGGATAAATGGAAGAACCTTTGGAAAGAAATGGCCAACTCCACTTCCCAATAGGTTTGGTCACCAGGGAAGTTAGACCATCACCTCCGTAAGGAGAGGCCTGTAGGGATAATATTTTGTAAAAATCGTAATCAATTAAGGAACATTAATTATATAGTTTATTTTATTTATCAAGTATATACATTATTATTATTTTTCGCTTAGCATTATATTTTTTTTCACTTATATTAGAACTAAAAGTAAATATTATAACTTAAATGTTATCCTTGCAATAAAGGCTTTATTCATTCATTCATTGTATCTTACTGTTTACTGTTTGTTATTGTACTTTTATTGAATTGCCGCAGGTGAACTCCTTTCCCACACACGGGCTCGTCTCAGTGGGATAGTGACTTCTACTTGTACTGTAAAATGTCTGTATTTTGATTTAAATAAATAAGTTATTAAAGAAAAATACCAACGGGTAGTTTCTCTACAAGTGTATAATGTCTTTGTTTTGCAGTCTACTTACGTTTAATAGATATATTAATATAATCCAGTTATAAACTCGACAAAAATAAATAATATTAAATTAAATTTTAAATAAAAGAATCAAGTTAATTGTTTTACTGGAAAATGAATGAACATTTTTTTTTTTTTTTTATCCCTGTAAAATTCCTAATTTGAAAGTAACAATAGGAGCGACGATCTAAGAATTTTCTGAGCATAATAACGCGACTATGTAACAACTACTTCACGTTTTTATTCCATCGCTAACACGGGAAATTATCTTCTCACACGCAATAAATTTCCAGTTAATTCGTGGAAAAGCGATGTTTGTTGTATGATTCTCAAAAGCTACAATTAGTTATTAGGAAATTATTAGTTACAATAAGATGACAAAAAAAAAAATTAACAGAGCTCACTAAAACAATATTAAAAGTAGATTAAATTAAGATTGGGAAGGAAATCATTGTTTTGCGTAACGAGGGGAAAAAAACAACATTAAGTCTGCTCCTAGACTAGTGGATACCAAGCTTTATAACAACGATGAATTTGATTTTGAAACATTGAATTTCTTAATAACTTTTGAATTATCTCACTATTTACTTCTTTTTTTTTAAACTAAAATGAATTAGTCCGGGTGGCGGTCAGTGAATGAAACGATTAAGTAGTTTCAACTATTTATTTTCTGCTAACGTTTCGACCCCCATTTCGGGTCATCATGAGGGCTTAAAAGATACAAAATAAATACAATTAAAATAAGATTAAATTTAATATTTTATAATCCACCTCGACAAACGCCTAACATGGAATCCTCATACTAGACTGAAACGACAGGAAACTGCTCGTAGATACAGATTACTACAACACTTACTTGACAAACGCTCAAAACTTCCTACTTACTACAAAAAAATCATTTATATCACAATTATCAGGCCTATTTGGACCTATGGCATTGAGCTATGGGGGTCTACTAAGCCATCGAATTCCTCTCGCATCCAATCCTTGCAGTCCAAAATCCTTCGTAAAATCCTCAATGCTCCTTACTTTGTTACTAATAAAATCATCCATAAAGACCTAAATATCCCATTAGTTGAAGACTTGACCCGTTACAGATATACCTCTTTTCATTCCAAACTCCCTGCCCACTCAAACCCGCTTATCCGTGACCTCTCCTCCATATCTATTCCCGACAACCCACCGAGGCGCCTTAAAAGAAGATGGCCAAGAGACCTCCTAACATAAGACATTGGAGTGCTACCAATGGGTAGTTTCTTCTCAGGACTACCATGTGTAGTAATCATATATAAAGCCTATATACTTGTTGTGTTTATTTAATACAGTTGTAAATTTCTTTTAAATAAAAAAAAAAATAATATTTTATAAAATATTGAGCTAGATGATGTCAATATTTAAAACATAACGAAAGAAATATATATGTGTAAAGTAATAGATTAGTTAAATTACAATCACTTAGCATAATAATGAAAGAGCTTTATTAATTTTTTTTTTGCCTTCGCTAGTCTAAAAAATAAATCAATATTATTACTAAAATGACTAATCGACACTTGTTATTATTGATTATATACAACAATGTACCTATACTAATTTAACACAATGGATGATTTCCTGTAATACCATTTGATAAAAATAATAAAAGCTCTGATTCATTGTTTCCTTGTAGCGCTACAGGTCGCCTCACTATGCGGGCTCCCATTGAAATGCACGCCTTTATTTTTGCCGCTTTCCTCTTCTCTTGTAGCACCGCTCCGGTCAGCAGGCACTTAGTTTTAGCATTTAGTTTAATTGAAATATTCGATGTTCCCAGATTTCACATATGCTAAAAGGCATACGTTGTTTGGAATTGATATCGGTGAATCCGCTTTGAATCGTGGAAGAGGGAATCAATATTAGCTAGATTGGAGCGTAGGTATAGGTTGGGTTGGAGGTGCAGTGCATTCGCTTTTCATGGCCACTATAGAACCCGCATCCATTCAAATCCCCGTTTGAATCAAACTCCTAGTGGCACTAACTACTCCCTTCATTCCATTTAATGGCTTGCACTAAACATTTACGCCTCATATTGTATTAATTCCTCGTCTATTTCCGTTTCCTCATTATGAATTGCAGCAGAAGTAGGAGATATAACTATACAATTCTACTGAATTTATGGCAGCTGATTTATTGATCGGAGAGAGCATAAAAAGGGCTGGAAAATGTTTTCGCTTACTCAGGAATGACTTCCGAGACAAGAAGAAAATTGCATATTCTAACAGAAGACTTTGAGTCTTGGGCCCAAACACATGAGGATAATCGCTGGCCACGGGAACACGATATCTAAAGAAGATTGAGGGGGAAACAAGACAGGATTGAGTACGGAACTCTAGAGTAACAGTAAACCTAAATCTAAGGCCTGTAGAGGATGTAATCGAGTTGATTCAGTTTAATTTGGAAACGTCTCGCGAATGGCTGAACACAGAAATGCTAGGCCACTCAAGAGGTCAGAGGGGAGGAGAGCCGGCTAAAAAGAAGACAGGACAAAAACTTGGGAAGAAGGAGTGAGGCCTTCAATAAGAGAGGAATAAATTGAAGAAGAAGGCTCTGGCACAGGTCGGAGGTCATTGGGGCTGATTCGACAGCAAGGCACCTTAATGCTAAAAGAACAATGTACAAAGTGATTAAGTATGTGATCTAGTGGCATTTTAATACTTCTTGAAGGTTTATATGAATGTGGCACGTGATAAAAAATGTTACATTTTCAAATCATAACTTAATTATTAATGATTCGCCTCAACGACAACCCGTTATCAAGTCCGAGCCTCCACCAGGAACTTCCTCCAATCGCTTCGGTTTTGTACAGTCGACATCCATGCTTGGAGCGTCGCTAGTAACTCCGTCCTCCCACCTACATCTTGACCACCTTCATCTTCTTGTAACTTGGAAACGGTCTTTGAAGAGTTTTTTGGATAAATCCTCTATATTTATCAGTTTCCTGACCTAAACTACACTCGGATTTAACGCCTCCTCCAGGTCCCATCTGCTAAAACTTCCAAATAACCTTCGAAGGATTTTCCGTTCAAGCGCAAGAAAATTGTGTTCACTATTATTCGTTTCCGAGTTGTCTATTAGCAATGGGCTGACCAGACAGGATATGACCGCAAAGTTGTTTTCTCAGGACGTAATAGCAATAGTTAGGAGATATTATTTTTCTTCCTATTCCAGCTTCCGTACAATTATTCTGGGTATCATGGAGTCTAAATATGTAAAATCGGTGACCTGCTCAATCCGTTTATGTAGAGTTACCAAAAATTCAATCTTGATGAACCTTCGTATACATCTTCCCTATCCTTCTCAATTTAAAAGGGGGGGGGGTAAGTTAAAAAAACGTTTTTAAAAATCATTTTATATTTATTTTTACAATTTACCTACAAATGTATATATTTAAAACTGTACTGAAATTTTAGAATACATTATTGGACCCAAAGGCGATACTCAATTTATTGTATAATAATGTCTTCTTTTTTAGTCGTTTAAGAAGGTTGTCCGGAATGCAGAGGGATGAGGTTGCGGACAAGCAGGTTTGCAAGTGCTAGTTAGATGATAAAGGCAAAGATAATAAATTTAAAATCTATACATTTTCTTCTACCAACAGTAAATGGTTAACTCTTTTGAATCAGCAAAATTGGAAGTAATTTTGAAGAGGAAATTTTAAATATTTGGTTTTTAAGCACAGACAGACTTTTCTATAAGGATAATACCTACACCATACTAAAAAAAAAAAAATTAAATTTCATTTTAATATGGATTGTTCAATCAAGATCGTAAGTCATTTACGAGAAAATTGTTAAATTAAAATGCGAAATCAAAGGTTAAACTGTGAAATTTTCAAACTGTAAACTAATATTCCCCGGTATATAAAATCTCATTTTCGCACTAAATTTCATTTCCCACGCTCCTTATTTTATGTTTACTCTTTATTCATCAACATAGAGAAATTGTTAATTATTTCGAATCAATAAAATTAAAGGTGTATCAAAGAAACAAATTTTAAACTTTCGAATTTTAAGACCCCGTCGAACTAATTAAATGAAAGTAAAACGTTTATGGTAATAAAATATATTTATTTTTACATGAAAATAGCGAGTTTATTAAAAATCGGAAGAGCCTTTTATGATAAAATGTAAAAAGTAGGATTTCTATCTATTTATAAATATCATATTTTATTTACTTTGCTTTCGAGCTCGACTTGCATGCACAAGCAGGTGATATTTCACGAGACTTGGTTATTTGCAATTAGGGGAGACTAAATTGTCTATTTCCGCTGATAATTTGACTTCGAAAATTATCACGGAATATTTTACCATTCTATACGTTTTATTTATAGGTAAGAGAAAATAAAAATCTGGTGAACGGCTATCACGTACCTCGGTTGTTAAAATGAATTTGAGAACTTTTAATTAAAGTTCCAAAAGTGAGAATGAAGTTTAGTTACGTTAGGAACATATGTTTTAGATTAAATAATACAACAGTATTAAACATTTTATAAACATGTGAAAGACCCGACATTTTATTTAGGGTAAGAGGATTTCCACCCCTGGTTCAGCCCCCGCACACAACTACAATTACCTAAGTTTATGCCACATTCGTTACTTGCTTAAACTTCCACAACTTCGTATATAAGATATCATTTTTTTTCTAAAATCCTTAGCCTCTTAACGCTATATTATGTATTTATATTACTACTCTTGAGTTGGAAAAAAAAAAAAATATATATATATGTTTCCTCCCTTTTAGTTGGTAATTAAATTCATTCAACTTTGATATTTAGCCGTTATTTATTAATGCCAACAAGATGATATGTTTAATTTTTTTAATTTACATAGTTAAAGATACTTAAAGGAAATAAAATTTAAAATATTGGCATTCACGCTCTGTCAGACTGAATCATGATGAAACTAACATGATGTTAAAGACCATTAAGTTTTACTTCGATTTAACGCGTTAAAATCAAAATCATTGGAGACGTTTTTGAGAAAGTTGTAAAAGGGTATAAAATGAATGGTATGGTTTTAATCAGTTTATCGTTTTTAGCAAGACATACCAAAAACACACATAGACACTGACCTTTTAGCGGGGATTGGACTCAGGCCCCCTAGAATGTATACTTCCGGTTTTTGACATAATTGTGAACAGGTGCAAAATGAATAGTACAATGTGGATCTTCGCTGATTATGATGACAAAGTTGCTGTAACATCTCAGGCATATGTGCTCTTGAATTTTTTTTTATTTTTTTTTTTATGTATTTATAGTAATTTACAACTGTATTAAAGAACAAAATAAGTAAATATGAGGAATGAAAAAAAAAAAAGTCATGAAAATGTCTTGAGAAAGAACTACCCAGCGGTAGCACTTCACCAACTATTTTAACTCAGTAGGTCCCTAGGCCACCTTCTTTTCAGTCGCCTTGGAGGGTTATCAGGGATATCTAAGGAAGATACATTACGGACAAGTGGATATGTATGGGCAGGGAGTATAATATGAAAAGAGGAGTATCTACCACGGGCTATGTCTGCAACAAATGGGATGTTGAGGTCTTTATGAATGAGTTTATTTGTAACAAAATGTGGAGCTTTCAGGATTTTGGATTGTAAGGACTGGATGCGGGAGGAATTAGATGGTTTCGTAGAGCCCCAAATCTCGATTCCATACGTCCAATTAGGTCTGATAATAGTGATGTAAATGAGTCTTTTGTAATATACTGGAAGTTATGAACGTTTGTCTAGTAAGTGTTGTAGTAATCGATATCTTCGAGCAGTTTCTTGTCGTTTCAGTCTTGTGTGAGGAGCTCTTGAATTATGAATTTTTTACAAGTCATCGGTCTAGACATACCGCACACTTAGTGGATTTTGTTATTTGGACTCTAAAGACCATAAAACGTGTATTTCTGGTGAAAAAAACTGATTAAAAATTGTCCATGATCGCAATACTTTCTCTCTTATATGTATATATATATATATATATATATATATATATATATATATATATATATAAGTAAGTGAAAAAAAAAATTACGCAAACAAAAAGAATTATTACAAAACTAATCCAGACACAGTACCAGCGGGTGGAAGAGGTATCGAGGGAATGCGGTGCAGAGTTCTAACCCGACAGGCATTGGAGGGAAGTGCACTAAGAAAGTTGCCAGGGCTGAATACGTTTGGAAGCTGTGAAAGCGAGGCGCGCTGAAAGGAGCTGTCACCGAGTTGGCAGAAACAATCAACAACTCCGTACCGGAACTCAATCAATTTCACCGGTTGAGGGGGTCCAATCAAAAGGTCCAAATCCGATCCTACGCTACTACATCATTCATCCTCTCATTATTTTATCTTCCTAGTCTTCGTAATTTCGACTGCCATCAATGCTCTGGTAACTTGAACGTTATACAATATATCTATCTTAATAGCCTTATAATTGCCTATTGTTTGGGATCCTCGAGCAAGTATGAAACGGCAAGAAACTACTCGGCCAATTGCTACAATTACTAGCATACGCAATGGGAGTGAATCAACATTGGATTAAGTGCTAGAAAAAGTCCTACCGGGATTAGGATTTGAACACACAACCTTTGGCCTGGTAGACTAGCTCGCTAGCCGCACAGGCCCTGGTATACCAGCCAAGCAATCTACAATCTTTAATTCCTCTTATTTTTTACCAATAAAATAACCAACAAATATTTAAATATTTTATTAGAAGCAGAGTTAGCTCGAAATATACTTACCTCTTTTAATTCCTAACTCCTTACACACATAAACCCACTTGCCCGTAACCTATAATGCCTATATTACTGATAATCCTATTAGGTGATTAAAAATAAGAGGGAAACGGAATATTTAACTTTAAATTAGACGTTAAATAGCTACCATTATCATCACTATCCCATTATCGTGTTTTGTAACCGAGCTGCATATTTTCTTAACATACTGTATGCATTCATATTTATCAAGCAATGAATATGTAAAAAAAAAAATGTATGTTAAAATAAATATGTAAATAGCATGTTTGAACAATAGCTCTGACATAGCTTTAAACGGATGATTTTAGCGCTCTTATAGAGTATATTATTGAGATTCGAATGACGGTAGAGTGCAACATGTCTATAAACAAGTTGGTTCCGATCGTAACGTAGTTTATAATGAAAACTATTTAAGTATACACAAACACACACACACACACACACACACACATACACAAAGGAAAGAAAAGCGATGTTGAAGATTTGTTTATTGCAATTTCCACCAGGAATGTATGTTTTAAGATCCCCTGATTTCAAATGACTATATACCGCTCAACGCTCTGTGCGATCTATATCAAAACAATTACGTAACTGAAATTTCCTATTTTAGATCCGTATATGCCTGAGATATTATAGCAACTTTTGCATCGACAACGGCAAACTAAAGGAGCCTCTGTATACTATACATTTTCTAGTGGGAGAAGTTAGTTCAGGGTGCAGTCAATAGGACACAGAATTAAAATATAAACTAATAAACTGGTGCCAACGTTTCGGCCTAAATTATAGGCCTTCTTCAGGGCGTTTGAAGGAGAGCGTCAGAAAAATGAAGCAATAATGTTTATAATATTGCTTCAGTGTTCTTTTGACTGCACCCTGAACTAACTTCTCCCACTTACCCACACAGTCAACCATTCTCATTTCTCTATACATTTTATACCTTTCAACGATTTTCTCAAAAATAATTCTAACAGTATTGAATAAACTGGCTATATCGAAAATTTAATGGCGATATTAAAAATTTTCTTCTTCTACAGTACCTTTAATTTTGTGTATTGAAAAAAATTTACCTCTGACTATATCAACTAATTAGCATTGATAAAGCTCGGCTAAATATACTATTTGAACTAATTTGTTAACCAATTTAAGGATGAAAGAACAAACGAATTGTTTAGGTAATTATTTTTTATTTTATTTTATTTATTTATTTTTTTTTACCGATGATAATAATTACAATAATAATACATATACATATATATATATACACACATACTATGCTGTTGGATAGCTAAATATTTGAGAAAAAATGTAATGTCACGTAAAAGGTTGTGAAAGGTAAACTAAAGTGACAAATATGCTATACATTTAAGTTGTTATTATACTTCTATATAATTCTATATTGTCATTATATGTCAAATATATGTTTCGAACGAAACTGAATATAACTCTTTCAACTTTTTTTCAGCTCTAACTTTATTTAATAGTTTTTAAACTGATTTTAACAACAAACGCAAGCGAATGTCCTGTTTTTAACACCAAATATTTTTTTTCTTGGTGTAAAAGTTTTAAAATTGATTTTAACAAAGAAAATAATAAGTTAGAGACTTGTAGTAGGTGTAATAGATTAAAAAAGTAATACAATAGAATAAGATATAAATATATAATCTGTCACTAAGGTTAATGTAGTAAGATTCATTCTGCGACCTTCGGTGTAAATTTCATATTTGGAACTATTAAACACTGGGCTAGGTTCCCTTATAATCCTTCGTAAATTGACACCTTAATTCGCCAATAGCCCTTCTCACTGATTCATCCCTTAATAATTATATCCATATCCAGCTCTAATACTATTAGTATATGTCGAAAATAAATTTTAAAAATCTGGTGCAGATACCCGTCCGACAAAACATACTATACTCATCTAACTAACAAACTCAAAACTGAAATTAGAAAATTCAAAATACAAACATTTCGGGACTTCACAGAAAACCTAAGACCAACTGACAAATCTTTATGGACAACTACCAAAAATTTGCTCAAATTCAAAACCTTTAATCACCCACTCCTTACCGAATCTTCTACCTGGTCTCGATCAGATGAAGAAAAGACTCAAATATTTGGTGAACACCTTTCCAAAATATTTAATCCACATCCTGATATCCTTAATCCAACCCATATTGACCATATTGAAGCAGAACTAACTATTCCACTCCAAATGTCCCCTCCTCCTAAAGCCTTTCATCCTTCTGAAATAATTAATGTTATCCATCAATTACGTTTTAAAAAAGCACCTGGTCATGATCTCATCACATCCTATATCCTAAAACAGCTACCTCGAAAAGCAATCCTCTACCTCACTTATATATTCAACGCTACTCTCCGAACCACCTATTTCCCTGAACCATGGAAACTGTCAATAATCAAAATGATCCCAAAACCCCAAAAGCCTCCTGAACATCCATCCTCATACCGTCCGATCTCCCTTTTACCCATCATGGGAAAGATCCTAGAAAAACTCATTTTGAAACGCCTGTATCCGATCCTAGAAATGAATCACGTAATTCCTGACCATCAGTTTGGATTTCGGACATCCCATTCTACAATTCAGCAATGTCACCGTGTGGTGGATGTTATATCCTCTACATTGGAGCGTGGAATGTATTGCACGGGTGCTTTTCTTGACGTAGAACAAGCGTTCGACCGAGTCTGGCACCCAGGACTCCTTTATAAACTCCGTCAATTCCTTCCCGCTACATACTTCCTGATAATCCGTTCCTACCTTACTGATAGAACGTTCAAAGTAAATCATAATCTTTCCTATTCTTCCACATTTTCTCAGTCTGCAGGTGTACCTCAGGGTAGTATCCTAGGTCCCATCCTTTATACGGTATATACAGCTGATATTCCACTCCATCCTAGCACTGTCCTCACAACTTACGCGGATGACACTTGTGTGTTATCCGTCCATAATGATCCAACCGCTGCATCCCAAACCCTTCAGTCCCACATCACAGCCATTGAGAAATGGTGTCAGAACTGGAGGATTAAAATAAATCCTAATAAATCCCACCAAATTACCTTTACCCTTCGTCGCAAACCGATGACCTCCTGCCCCACAGTATCCTTCAACAATACCCCACTCATTCCTGTTGAACAAATCCGATACCTAGGACTCCATCTTGATAAACGTCTTACATGGAATCCTCACACGAGACTAAAACGACAAGAGACTGCCCGTAGATACCGATTACTACAACACTTACTCGACAAACGTTCAAAACTTCCAATTCATTACAAAAAGCTCATTTATATTACCGTCATCAGACCCATCTGGACATATGGAATCGAGCTATGGGGCTCTACGAAGCCATCTAATTCCTCCCGTATCCAATCCTTACAATCCAAAATCCTTCGCAAAATCCTAAATGCTCCTTATTTCGTCACAAATAAAATAATCCATAACGACCTTAATATCCCATTTGTTACAGACCTTTCTCGTACCAGATATACCACTTTTAATTCCAAACTCCCAGCCCATATAAACCCTCTTGTCCGCAACCTATCAACCTCACATATTCCTGACAACCCTCCTAGGCGATTGAAAAGAAGATGGCCTCGGGATCTACTTACTTAAATAAACATCGAAGTTCTACCACTGGGTAGTTTCTTCACAAGCCTTTCACGCCCTTTATTCTAACTCAACAGTTTTACTTATTGTATTTATGTTAATACAGTTGTAAAATTCAATAAAATATGAATAAAAAAAAAAAAAAAAAAAAAATCTGGTGCACGCAAAACACTTCCGGTGCAAGCAAAACACTCGCTTACTATAGGTTTATTTATTTATCTTAATTATAGGTTGATGTTTTGTTTTGTTTTTATATTTATTACTATTTAATTCTATATATATCATTTATTATTTTATTTATTTGTATTTATTTCAATGATAGGTTGTTGTTTGTTTTTAATTTTGTATATATATTTTATCTAATTTGACTCTATCATTGTATACTATATATATTGTGTGAATAAGATCTTATATCACTATTACTAATGTTGATATGGAAACAAATTGTAATATATCTCAATAAAAGAATTAAAAAAATTTAATAATGTATTAGAGTTTGAATAATTGAATAAAGTTCCGAGGCTAACATTAATTTAAGATTAAATCATAATATATATTAAATTCTACAACAATCACTTAGTTTTATCATTTTTTTTTCTAAAATCCCTAGTTTTCCAACGGTTTATATATATATATATATTACTATTTTATGTTAGAAAAAAAATTACCAACAAGAAAAATTTGATCATTTATTTTTGATCCATCAGTAAGCCACCAAATCCTTTCATTTTGTACATGTAGCCGTTTTTTATCAATGCTAACAACATAAAATGGACATCTTATTTTGGATATACAAAATCTACGGTACATTAGAGGTAGAAAATTTAAAATATTTGTATTTAAGCCCAGTCAGACTATTTACCAAAATTCAAGGTATCTTAGAGGAAGAAAATTTAAAACATCGACATTTAAGCCCTGTCCTACTCTTTCGATAAGAATAAAATATACACGATATGAGAGCGTTGATATAGGGAGTTTAATTAAATTCGTTATAATCGCTGTTCCTGAAAAAGTTGTAGCATCTCAGGCACAATGTAATATCTCAAAATGAAATTTAAGCTTTAGACAACTTTTTTGCCACACACTCACAGACACAGAACTTTATGCGGGTATCGGTTATTTGGACTCATGGAACTCTAAAACGTTTATTTCCGGTGAAAACTCGAACATTTTCACGATCTCAATGATTTGCGTGTAAAAAAAAAAAAATGAAACTAAAATTAAATCTAACATTCGTTGTCCACTCGCCCGAAATCCGAAAGAAAACAATTAAATCGGGTAAGCGAAACAAACAAGTCATATGTTTCGATTTATTTATTCAACAATATAAAAATAGGAATTAAAAATATGTATGCTCTTTTCTTCTTTATTTATTAATCAAATTCTTTCCTATTGCATAATCATCCAACAATTTTCAGTACTGATAAGCAGACATAGTTAATTATTTCTAATCAATGAAATGAAATTTACTCTAAAGGCAAATGATTTTAAAAAGGCAGTTGAGCTCTGTTACACTACATCAATCAGAATAAAACCCAAATTGAATTAATGCTCGCTTGATTTTAATCACTATAGTAAGTTTAATCAAAATTGTTAAAGTCGTATATTATTGCCATGGTTTTGGTGATTTTTTTTAATGACGTTTTGTGGCTAGCGCCCAATTTACAGTTACTAAATGACTGACCCTTTCGATGCATAAACAATTTTAAAGCTAAAAAAAATAAAATAAAAATAAACTGAAAAAAATATTCATTCAAAGCCTTATCAACGGGAAATTTATTCGTTACATTGGATAAACATATATAGGAAATTGACCAGTTACATCAAAGGAAAAAAGAGGCATTATTTTATAGAAATCGTTATAAACGATAAAAAATGTTTACTGTACACATACACAAAAAATAAATGTTTAAAATGTTTTCGAAACATCCTGTATATTTAACGGGTTTTTTTTCAGGTAAAAAAAAATCAGAGTTAGGTTTAATTTTAAATGAACTTCGTTGAAAGAAATGTTAGAACAAAATTAAACAATGATTTTTTTATTTATTTTAAAAAAATTATTCAGAAAGCCAAATGTGAGAAAATAATATTTGATGAATCATAGGAACATTATCATTAAAAAATTTAAAAAAAAAATACGGATTGAATAGTGATTCCCCAAAACAATTTAAAAAAGAAAATAAAAAAGAAAAGATGTTTAATTTATCTTTCTTTTACGTTAACTTACATAAAAAAAAATATACTGAAAATTATTGAATCCGAGTTTTCTGATATATAACCTTCTCTGAGCCCAAATAACTAATACTTTATATACTGTATACTGTATATATTTATTTCTCACAGAATTAAGAAGTCAAAAGAAAATGAAATTACATAATAAAATATTTATATGCATGGGACATTTAAAAAAAAAAAAAAAAACAACTAAAGGAGTGATTTATTTTTTGAATAACCTGCACTTATTAATGTGATAATATCAATATATTGTATAATTAAATATAATATATTAGGGGGCCACCTATGGTGTAGTAGCTAGTATAGCAGCCGTCTAAGCCCAAGGTCGCTAGTTCAAAACAGATAGGATTTTTTAAAGGTAGTAAAAAATTCTTGGTTTTTCCATCCTTCGGAGGGAACGTAAACTAGTGGTCCCGTGCCTTTGCAATATCAGGTGCTCGTTACAGAAAGCTGGATAAGAAAAATTTAGAACTTCTACTGTAGCTTTGTTCGATAAGCCACAACAGCATGAAGCGACTTAAGAAGAATCAACAAACTTAATATAATATCGAGTGGGATTCTTCTCATTGAAATTGTATTATTGTAGCCGTCTATAAAAAAAAAAAAAATAAACACATGAGAACTATGAAATGTTTTTGTAAGAAACTATAATATATAGGAAAAAAATAGAGTGATATTTTACAAGTTTTAAATGTTTACTTTCACTTGCCTATATATGAAATATACAGTAAAGGAAAGTATGGCGATCTTGAAATTTTTGAATCCCTAATTTCAAATGATGAAAAAGTCCAGAAAAAAAGTCTCTACCTGTCATTATCTGTATGTGGTAAGTGTAGCTGGAAAAAGATAGGTTTTATAGAACTAAAATAATATATTTAGAAACATATATGTCTGTCTGAGTTGGTATAAGAACTATTTGAATATTATCGGCGAACCAGAAGTTTGTACTATGCATTTTGCATATTTTTACGATTTTCTCAATTAATGGCTTTAATGATTTGAATGATGAACTTGCTGTGCCGCTGTAAAATTAAAAGAATTTGATTATCATGTAGGTTTTATTTTGATGGAAATAGTCTAATAGGGCTTCAATTCCGATATTTTAAAATATTCTTCGCTTTAAGTACGTTTTATAGATACATAAAAAAATAAATATAAAAAAAATCTTGTTGTTAGAGCATTGATTGATAAGATTCTGGTAAATATACAATATGATAGAATTTTATTTCCAATTGAAAGAGAAAATAGAGAACGTTTGTTTTCAGGTTCATATTTTTTTTTTTTTTTTTTTTTTTACAATTATCAGAAAAGTAACATAGATGAATGATTAGCGTTGGAAAGCTAAAAATTAAAAAAAAAAATGTTATCACATTTACAAAGTTTTAAAAACTAATAGAAAATTATTCAGAACGGATAAAACTAAGTTATTTTTGTAGATGATTATTTCTATTGTAATATTAATTATATGCAATTTTAATTTTAATAATTAAATGAAAATTGTGATAAATTAAGCGCCAGCCTTAAATTCTCTTGGAAATAGGATAGATTTTTTTTAATATATTTTTTTTTTTTACCTCTGTAGAAGCAGTGAGTTGGAAAACCAACCAAAGGGTTGAAATTCCACACCGTCTAACCTAAATGGAAGGAAAAACTAAAAGATTTAAATAATATTGACGTCACCAATATTTTATTTATTTGTTTTAAAATAGGTGAACGCATATATTATCGATGTTATATTCAATTGAAAAGTTTTATATAATTAACAAGTTTATCTATGGCGAAAAAGAGAAAATTTATTTGCTTTGAAATAGCTATTTTTGACGTAAGAAAAAATAAAACGTTTGAAAAACAAAAGTCTGCCTTGACATCTACTGGTTTAGATTAAGCACTGAGTGCTGCCAATGGACACTATCTCTTAATTTATTTTATCTTAAAGCTTATTTATCTAATGCGTTATCCAATACAGTCGTAAATTTTGAAAAAAAAAAAATAATAAAATTTGTTAATTAGATTTAATAAAGAAAAAAACAACTGCATAAATTCGATGTCGACATAGCAGAGAAACAGGGTGTGGGTTAGAAACAGGTGCTCCGATTTTCCGTTTACCGTAGTCCCCGGAGGGCTTACATAAAAACAAACACAAAAAAACACAGTGATTAAAAACAACTCGAAGCCGTAGCATAATCCCCAGAATTGTAACACTAAAACCAATTCAGATCTTTTACTCAACCCAAAATAAAATTGAGTTATCTTATTAATCCCTTTATAAAATCAATTCGAACCAATAATCTTTTTACTGAGCCATTAATGTTAATAGGGCAATAAAGGCTGCTAAGCGCTGGGGACTTAGGCCACCCATATTTAACTCTCAATCCCGATATAATTTTTTATTTTTTTTTTCTCTTCTTTGAATCGCTTTTTTTATTTATTATTATTTTTTCTACAAAGTAAAATACTGGGAATCTTTATCCATTGGTATCGTAAAAAATGAATAAAATGGTTCTTAATCGTAAATGAACCATTAGGATGAAACATTGCCAAAATAGCATGTATGGGAATTACGTAAGTCGTTTATTCGGAATAATTTAGGAAAGGATTTATTTTTGAAGACATATTGAGACTTACGGGAGCGGCGTGGTCTAATGGATAGAGCACTAGTCTGCTGTACTACGGGTCCTGGGTTGGAATCCCGGCTGTGGCAGAATATTATTTATTCTGTTAATTCAGTCGGGGGGCAACCCTAGGGTATGGAGACCCTCCTGGGGCAGACCCAGCCTCTATAAGGTGGGCACCCAAATTAATTGGGGAAAAACCTGGCGGCTGAGCGTGATTAAGGCCTAATCACCTCATTGCACTGCCGTTGACCTAGAAACAGTACGAATCTCTATATGTACTGAGCCCAAGACCCTTCATGGGTTGTAGTGGTACAGGTTTTTTTTTTTTTGTTTTTTTTATTGAGACTTACTCTATTATTGTGAGAATACAAAAATTAGGAACTACTTACAGTAAAATTACGGGTGTTAGTGTAATACGTTTCGAAACGTAAAATAAAAAAATATAACGTGAAAATCGTGATGGACTATATATAGGAGAAAAATCAACAAGTTATAGACAGGAATAGCTACATGACGTATGTCCAAATTCAAAACTGTTAACACAAGATTGAATTCCATAGCATAAAATTATAGCATAGATTTAGATGAAAAAATATTGGAAAGTTAACAAAATAACAGAAATAGAAAAATACTGTAAACTAAACATATTACCAATCATAATAATAAAACAGAAAAAAAAAAAAAAATAGGAACACGTTTTACAGATATAATTAATCGAAATCTACTGGTTTAGATTAACGACTCGAGTGCTGCCAATGGACACTTTCTCTTAATTTAAATTATCTTAAAGCTTATTTATTTAATACATTATCCAATACAGTCGTATATTTTGAGTCGTATATTTACCTGCCCGCCGCCGTGTCTAGACTCTTCTGTTGTATAAATACCGGTCCACTACGCCTGAGAGAGGCAGTCTTTATCTTGCTCAAGTAGATGTATCAGTGAACAGTGACAGTGAATAGTTCGTGACAGTGTGACAGTGTAGTGAAACTGTGTGTCAGTATTGTGATAACCGGTCGGTGGGAAATTAGAAGACTGTAGTTTATATATAATTTATTGTTGTAAGTTTTAGAATAAGTCTAGCAGATTTTATAAATTTACGTAAGTAGTTTATGTGTTAGGAATACCTTATTTTACATGTAGACTGTTTAGTAGTTAAGCTATTAATTCAATTATTATAGTATAGTGGTTAGTAATCCCTTTGTATTTGTGCATTCTGTATTTAATAAGTATTTGTAATTTGTAAACTAAAGTAGTTCATTTCTCACACCCCGTAGAAATTTAAAAATTAGATTGTTTATAATAAATGAATTAGGTTCATGATATAGATTTTCCGGTAAATGCCTTATTAAATTTTATTAAAATGTGAAGTGAGATTACTTGTGTTTATTTGTTTTTTCTTTTACTTGTTTTAATAAAATTGTTTACTTAATTTTAATTGTTTAGAAGAATTTACACAACATTATAAATTTGAAACATTTATATTTTCACTAAGGATAACTTTAAATTCCTCAATTGTTCTTTTTTTTGTTTTGTATATGTATTTTTTTGTTTTGTTTTTCATTTTTGTGTTTGATTTAAAAAAATACGCTTTACTTGTTTATTGTATATTCACAACGCCTGTAAATAATCTCCAATTGTTTTTTTAATTTTGTATTTATAACATATGTACTGTACTGACCAACTCCTTTTGTATGGGGATTACCCCGAAAACAAATAAATATTATTATTATTATATTATATACACCCCGTAGCCCGTAATAGTATATTACATATCTATATTACTGTTCTTATGTTATGTTAAAAAAAGAAAAACTGCATAAATAAAACTTATGTTCGCTCTTTTCTCCTTTCATTGAATCCCGAATTCGTTCAACTTATATATTTGGCCATTTTTCATCAATGCTGTAAAGATGGAATGGTTAATTTTTTCGAATCTAAAAAATAAAAGATACTTGAGAGGAAGAAAATTTTAAATATCAGCATTTAAGCCCAGTTACACTTCTAAACCTTTAAATTTTACATGGTCAAAGCCGTTTTTGAATAAAAGTTGCTGTAGCATCGCGGGCGTATAGTTGTCTTAAGTAGGAAATTTCAGTTTCATACGAATTACGATTCATACGAATTTTCGTTTTCGAGCTGCACTTACCATACAAACGGACACACGAACAGAGCTTGATAATTTTAACTCGGGGGACTCTAAAACGTTTATTTCCTTTAAAACTGAAATTATAAAATTTTCGCGATCGCATTATTTCCTCTAATATATGTATATTTGATACATGTGTAAGTGAATGTAACGAGACCTGCTAAGCATGAAGGGTACATTTAGAGATAGGAGTCGTCTTTTGTCGAAGCCAAACGGTCATGCATACTTATGGGAAAAAACTTATTTTATCCCATCAATATATTTAGAATAAAATATGAACGTTTTTTTCGTCATTTAGGTGTTAAAAAAGTACGATGATCTTTCCAGCATATAGTTTATTTCTATACGACGCACAGTGATTCCAAACGCTCTTTTTAGGTACAAAAGTCTGCGACATTGTATTGTGTTTCGGAACATATTTTTTTTATGCACATTCTATCTAATTTGAAATGCTAGTTTATCATTTAAATTGTATGCATTACATAGGCAAATTAGATGTATTAAATTTAAGGAAAATAAATAACAAAAATACCCTTCACAATCACATTTATAAATGTATCTCGCTTCGGGGCAGTACTTCATTATGGTTTATCACTTGGAAAAATTAAGTTAGACATCAAAATAATTTTATATGTCAAATTTTTTCTGGTCTCTCCATTGATGAAATCTCTATAGCCAACTTTGCGTTCTACTTTACCAAAAGCGTAGACATCAATTTACGGTTTTGAAATTTTGTCAGTAAAAACTAAAACCTAAATTAAAATTTTGAAAACAATTAGCACTTCATTATGTTATGTATATATTGAGATACTTGAAATAATTTTAACTTTTACGAATTTTTTTGAAAATTATTCAAAAATCCCAAAGTCGTTATATGAAACACAAAGTTTTCTTAAACTTATCTAATAATGATTGTAAACAAAGTTAAATGCAGGAAATATATATATATATATATATATATATATATATATATATATATATATATATATATATATATCAGAATAATTAGTTACAAAGAAACTTCTCTGAAATTATCGGAAGAACCTATATACTTTTATGACATAAAAAGTATCTAAAAATATGCCAAACATACCATTGAAAGTGAATTTACTAAGGTACAAAATGACGTTAAAATGACTGATATATATTAATTAGAACGACCAGTGTAGACAATTTTTGTCCCGAAAAAGTGCGTTTGAAACCACTGTGCGACGCACGCTAGAAAGCGGATAGTGAATAGAATGTTAGTCAGTATGGTCCCGGTTTCGAATCCTGGGTGGGGTAGAATAATTTATTGTTCTATCACAGCAGTGGCTTAACCAAGGGGTATATTAGAGATTATCTGACGGCTGATTTCAGCCTAATTATCCTCTTGCAAGGCCGTTGAAAGAAATAGTACAAGTCTCTCTATATGTACTACAAGGTGTTTGGGTTGAAGAGATATAATGTTCATCTATATATTTTTATGCCCTGTAGCTGGGTGGCTAGCGTAACAGCCTTCCATGCCAAAGGTTACGGGTTCAAATCCGCAAGGTGGTCCTAGGATTTTTTAATGGGAGTAAAAAATCCTTGGTTAAGCCGTCCTTCGGAGGGGACGTTAAAAGGTGGTCCCGAGCCTGTGCGATGTCAGGTACTCGTTAAAGATCCCTATCTTAATAAAACCTGGATAAGCAAAATTTAGGACTCCCACTGTAGCATCGTCCGATTAGCCATAGTAGCATAAAGTGACGTTAAATAAATAAACAAATAAAACAAAAAATATATTTTTATGCGTTAAACTCGCCAAACCTGCATTTTTTCACCTAAAACATAAAGTTTTAACCATCCTTACAGATCATATATCTTTCAGTTATTTATTTTCAGATCATAATTCATAAATCGTTGTGAAGGCCACTTTTTGGGAATCTGGCCGACAAGGTAAATATTTAAAGAGAATCCATAACAACATCTGAGGTTACAATCTGAGTAAACGCCCCCCCCCCTTTCCCTCGCCGCGTTCAACATTTAATGAATACTTGAACAAGTTAATAATCATCTGGTCGGGGTGGGATCAACTTTTTCCAATGAATAATATATCCTTTTTTACCCGGGGAGAACTCTTTGTCTACTCCAACGGTCCCTTCGTAACATCTTCATCCTCCCGGCTCATGTGTTTTACATAAACGTAAAATAGCTTAAGCTGGTATGCAGTGTATTACCAATTAGTTTGAATTTCGATTGTTATTATTTTAATTTATATATTGTAATGTGATTTTTTTTTTGTATAATTTATCGCCAGTAGTTGGGTCTTGGCCTGTTGGTGGATGATGTATAATAAAAATTGTGTATTTGTAATATAAATCAGTAATTTGTTTTTAGTTTTTATTCAAGTTGATTATGTATTATATGCTATAATGTATATACTCTAAGACATATATATTGTTAGGAAAAATCACCCCATAGCTTCTAATTACTTAACCTGTTAACCGGGCGGGACGTATAGATACGTCAAACGTAAACAATATTGAGTATGTGTACATCCAAATATAAACAAACGAAAAAGTATAAAATTCATTGGATTTTCATTTATTTTAAGCATAAAAAATAATAATATGAAATTACGAATTAAATAGTTTCCTCCAGGTAAATGATGCGTAGTTAAAAAGGGTACTCCCGGTTAACAGGTTAAGCATTAAAAATATTTATTTTTTTTACTATAATAATAATATGCGTTCAACGAAAGAAAATATTTTATTAAAGGAATTCCATATGTAATTAATAGCTATTGCGATTTTTTGACTTTCTGAATAGAGTTTTTAAGATAATTAAGTGTTCTGTTTATATAATCAGATGGCAGATTTCGGTAAAAATAAATTATTAGTATTTTAAAATATCAATCTTTTGGAAATCAACTCCTCATTTATCTATTGGGCTTTTCTCACAGCTTAGATAATTCATAAATGCAGAGCATTTTTAAATAGTAACTAATTGATTTACCTCCTAAAGCTATTAATCCCTCTGAGGTCAAATATTTTCTCCAAAAACTTACCCTCCGTAAATCTCCTGGACACGATCTCCTTACTCCCCAGATCCTCCGACAACTTCCGCAGAAAGCTATTATATTCCTTACTTATATTTACAACTGCATCCTACGCACCACCTATTTTCCTCTGTTATGGAAACATTCCACTATCATTCTTTTTCTAAAACCAGGCAAACCTTCCAACAACACTTCATCCTACAGGCCTATTAGTCTACTCCCCATCCTCTCAAAAATCTTCGAAAGGATTCTTCTTAAACGTATCCTACCCATACTAGAATCTCAAAATCTTCCTTCCCATCAGTTTGGATTCCGTCCTCACCATTCCACAGTTCAACAGGGGCTCCGAGTTGTAGACCATATTTCCTCAGCTCTTGAATGCAAAGAGTATTGTTCTGGTGCGTTTCTGGACATTGCGCAAGCTTTTGACCGGGTATGGCACACTGGATTACTCTTCAAGCTGAAAACCCATTTACCCCAGTCTCTATACCTCATTCTCCGATCCTATCTCTCAAACCGTTCCTTCCGCGTTCGCTGTGGTGTAGAATTTTCTAACCTTTATCCCGTTGAGGCCGGTGTTCCTCAAGGCAGCGTCTTGGGACCCGTCCTCTACATCCTTTACACTGCTGAGATTCCTACACATCCTGATACCTTTTTGGCAACTTTTGCAGACGACACCGCCATCCTATCATCCAGTTCCAATCCTGAAACAGCATCCTTAAACCTGCAAAGACACCTTTCTCTTATCGAAGACTGGTGTAGTGCTTGACGCATAAAGGTGAACGAAGCCAAATGCAAACACGTAACCTTCACTCTTCGACGAAACTCCTGTCCGCCAGTTTACTTCAATTCCATTCCAATTCCTCCTTCAGATACAGTCCGGTATCTTGGCTTACTGTTAGACAAAAGATTGACTTGGAACCCACATACAAGACTTAAAAGACAAGAACTCAACCGACGATTCGGACAGTTATACCGACTACTCAACAGAAAATCTGAACTTACAGTTGACAACAAATTATTAATCTACAGGACAATACTGTAGCCCATCTGGACCTACGGACTTGAACTGTGGGGGACAGCTAAACGTACTAACATCAAACGCATTCAATCCTTTCAATCCAAAGTCCTCCGTACAATAGTAAATTCTCCTTATTATGTTTCCAACTATACCTTGCACCACGACCTTAATGTTCCTTTTATTTCAGACCTGATTCCATCCAAATTTTCCAAATTCCACCAGAATCTCATTCATCATCCTAATCCTCTAGCTCAATCCCTATCCAGCTCCACTCATCCTTACAACCCACCTAGAAGGTTGAAACGGCAGTGGCCTCGTGACCTCTTGTAACATGTATATTGGAGTTCTAGCATTGGCTAGATTCTCCACTCACGTGCTGTATGCTTGTGAATTGTATATAGGTATGAGTGACTATTGTATATATTTTTATTGATTTTTTTTTGTATATATGTATATTTTATTATTATTATTATATAAATTTATTGTTTTGTATATATCGTGTGAATGTAGTATGAATGTTGTACGTTATCACTATTGAAAATGTCCTGAATTGGACAGATTGTAATATTGCTCGATAAATAAAAAAAAAACTAATTGATTATATTCCGATTGGGATCATCCGATGTGTAGAGGATAGCATTACAACCTTCTATACCCAAGGTCACTGATTCAAATCCGGAAGAATTTCTCTTTAACTGAGAGGTTTCTTGGGGTGAAGTCATTAAACATTTAAATAAAAATATTAATTTATTGGGCCAATGCTTAGACCCAACGTTAATCCCATATTGAGGGAAATTGTGAAGGATATCACAACTATTGTGGAGGGGGAGGGAGGGTTTGTAACAGCCTTCTTCAGACGTGCTTTTTCTGATATTGAAAATATTTTTGTGCATAAAGCCTTCTGGACTACTTATCTTGTTGCATTACTATAAAAACATCCCGACCCAACAGACTCATTAAATATAAATATCAGAATATTTTGTGAGGTAGGATATTAATATAGAGGGTTAAAGATCGAAGTGGAGACTACTGTTTGTATACTACTCCGGGTCCTGGGTTCGAATCCTGGCTGTGGCATCATGTTATTTACTCTGTTAATTCAGCAGGGTAGCAACTCTAGGGTATGGAGACCATCTTGGAGTAGAACCAGACTCTATAAAGCGGGTACCCTTAAGATGGAAGAGAAAACAAGAACAGTACGAATCTCTATATGTACTGAGCCTCAAAACCCTTCATGGGTTGTTGAGGTACAGGTTTTTTTTTGTGTATTTTTTTTTCTAATCCTGGGGCGATTTACCGGATTCGAACCCACGAGCTTGGGCATAGAGAATTGTTGAGCTAGCCACTACACTACAAGTGACCCTAAATATAATCTAGCTATTTAGATATGAAAGCTGAGTGAGGTTAAAGACAATTATTAATTATTTGTTTAGCGATTTTCGAATATCTGCATAGTGTAAGAGAGCTTTGGGGTAAGACTCTTTATTTTCAATTCCTCATTGAGCAGGTAGACTTTACGAGCGGCAGCTGCTCCTCGTAAATCGCCGAGATGGCTCATCCAGGCAGTGACATCAACTTCCCGAGGCAACTCCTCCATGCATCCATTAATCTCGGAGGAGCATTTTCTAACTCCTATCTTGTAAATGCTGAAAGCCACTTTATCTCGGCCACAGTATTTTAATTTGCTATCGTAGGAAACGAAATTCAGATCCAAAGATATAACTAAGTCTCGACTCTTATCTCTATATACCACACAGTTTTGGTCATTGACATTGCATCACCTATTCTTTAAATTTTATGATAATGAATTTGATCCTATTCAATACTAATGTTTTTTTTTATACTTATTTAAATCATGAAATGAACAAATTAAAAAAAATATAAAAAAAACATTTTTTAGTTCTTGGTTAGTAGTTTTAACTACCAGCAGAATGAAAAAAAAAATGGAGATTCACTCATAGCCTCTCCCCCGGATATGTGAGACCCGTCAGCCTAATGGTAGCCATTCACAAAATTAGACGTGGGGAGTGATGACCCTGCACTAATGTTGGTATAATGTTAATTTATTTGCCAACTTTGTATTTATCTCAATTATAGGTTGTTTTTTTAATTATTTTATTGTATATATATGATTTTTTTTTCTATTTTATGTAATTTGACTTTATCATTATTTTATGTATATATTGTATGGATGTGGTCTCATATCACTATTACTATTACTATTACTATTGTTTGTTCTGAAACAAATTGTAATATTTCTCAATAAATAAATATTTTACATTACAAAATGCATCGTGAAACGTGAGTGTAATCTCCCAGGAGATTACACTGCGAGGCCCAGGACCTACGCGGCCTGTCGCGCCACTTGATGAAGATGGAGAATAAAATTTTTAATTACGTGTAATTTCAAGCATTTTGTTATCAGAAATAATTACCTTTGTGAGATAACATTAAGTTATACAATTTTCGCTGAAATCAGTGATGACATAAATCAGTAGCATTCAAAGTTTTAAAATTAATATTATAATTAATTTTACGAGAGAAATTATTTACTTGTCTTTGATTCTCAATATATAATATTATTTTTTTGTGTAGTCAGATTTTTTTTTTATAACATGCGATAATGTTTAATTTTAGAAACATTTCTTTCATTAAGTGATGCAATTTCTTTGACCACGACTGTAAAGCTAGTGAGTGGCCCCTGCTTGGCTGGTGTGCATTATGAATCGAGAGTCATTTATGTTTAAAAATGTACTGTTAGACCGGATTAGAGTTCATTACAGGGACTAAGAATCTTTGATATTTTTTAGGTTTTGTTCTGATTGAAAAGATCTGGCAGGACTTAAATTCCGATATTTTAGAATTTCGAAACAATTAAAAAGTTCGTGTTGTTTGCATAGATAGAAAAATGGCTAGATACAAAAGATGAAAGAATTTTTTAACCAACTGAAAGCAAAAGTATTTGTTAAGGTAATTTGTACTTTCTCTTACCTATATATGAAATATACAGTAAGGGAAAGTATTGCGATCGTGAAAATTTTCGAATTCCAGTTTTCAACGGAAATATACGTTTTATTGTCCTCTGAATCTAAATAACCAAGTCCCGCAAAAAGGTCTGTGTGTGTGTGTGGTAAGTCTTGCGCAAAAACGATTTGTCGTACAAAACTAGAATTTCATATTTAAGACAACTATACGCCCGAGATGTTACATCGAAACCGGCTAACCAGAAGAGCCACTTCATGCCATGCATTTTGCACCTTATTATGATTTTCTCAAAAATGGCTCTAATGATTTTGATTAAACTCACTATATTAATGTAAAATTTAAAGGACTGTAATATCATATAGGTATTATCATTATCATTCTGATTGAAATCGTCTTACTGCTTAAAAGCCGATATTTTAAATTTTCTTACCCTAAACTACCTTTAATTTTGTACATTTCAAAAGTTTTTTTTTTTTTTTTTATTCGTATATATTACAATTTGTCATAATAGACAATAATAATAGTGCTACATGATCTCATTCATACAATATTCAAAAGATTAACCATATCATCTTAATGGCATTGGTGAAGGAAGGCTAAATGTACAAGTTGGACCAATTTTATGACCAAATAAAGGATAAAAGAGAAAAAACTCTAGACGTATAATATACCGATGGAAAGAGAAAGATTTTAGAAAAAATATTTAAAAAAATATTGAATATTATATTATTTATTTTATTTATTTATCATTATTATTGGAATATTGAATATTGAAAAAAATACGACAGATAAGTAAGTGGATAATGCAATACTCGCGATTAATTCAAAGATATCAGTCAGAAGAGAAAAAACTCTAGACGTATAATATACCGATGGAAAGAGAAAGATTTTAGAAAAAATATTATCTGATACACAGAGTTGTAAAAGGTAATATAATGTGAAAAATGGCGAATAAACTTATTACAGAATAGCAATTTAATATAGTAATATTTTTTAATCTAAATCATATTTGTTCAACGAAAATAAATACACGTTTTATTAAAATCAACTTCAAATATTTTTTTGAAATTGAAGTATATTTAATAGTTTTCAAATTGATTTTATAAGTCAAGGTAAGTGAAAGTAGTGTGTAGTCCGCATGAGATTTTATTTTCCAAATAATAATCGTAACATAGAGGGATATTATACCTTTCAAAATCACAATAAATTGCCGTGAGAAGGAAGAGACAGATAGGGTAAGAAGGTGTGACAGGAGACCACCACCTGGTTCCCTAATTATCAAAGCAGAGATAAGTCGCTGAGATAGCGAGAGATAAGTAAGTGGATAATGCAATACTCGCGATTAATCCCAAGATATCAGTCAGCACCCTCCCTTCCAACCTCCTGGTTTCTTCAATATGCCGGTGGGAGGGGGGAAGGTGTACTCCTCATGAACACCCCTCGCGATCCGCACCATCAGGTCTTATTAACTCTCTGATTCCTGAATTAATTCATGGACTTAATCGTTCTCCTTTGTCTAATCATACTAGACGTCTAAGACAAATCATTTTAAGAGATTAAAATAAAAAGACAGCTAATCAATGCTACTTCTTTACCATCTTCATTCAGGTTGGTATGAGTGCGACGATTGAGGCGTTGATTTCCAAAAGGTACTAGAGGACATTTTTTACGAAATTGATATTTTTACATATTTGTATTATCATTTTTAAGTTTTATTTAAATATTTTATTTCATTTTATCTAATGAACACTGAAGTCTTTTAAAAACGCGATTTAGATATACAATTAATTTCTACTGGTAGTAATTACAAATTTAGTTTAGTTCTAACCATACTAAAACGTTTCATTTCATAACTTTGATATGGTGTTATTCTCCTTCTTCTAGTGGCGCGACAGACTGTGTAGGCCCTGGGTATCGTTGTGTAATGTCATGACCAAATACACTTAATTTTCCCAATGCATTTTTGTAGCGCAGGGTCATCACTCCCTACGCCTAATTTTGTGCGAACTCACAATCTTTAGCCTGAGAAACTAGCCCGCTAGCCACTCAGCCACGGGCTCTCCTAATATGGTGTTATTAATATAGTAAAAAAAAAAACAAAAAGATAGTTTTTAATGTAAAAAGAGTCAAATTAGCTAGTTTAATAATATCGTAATGAGAGATTTTCGCGCATAATGTGAAATTCCTAGAATTTATTAGAATATAGTACCTTTTGGAAATGAACGTCACAATTCCCATTTCCGGCTGTTCCCTATGCTGATAGGTATCTTTAGTACAATCCCAACACGTTAAAATAAGAATGTCTAAAGATAAATATGGTCATAACCCCTATAAAAATGAAAGTTATGAGGATAGAGAAGACACCAAAAGGATTATGTGTAAGGATGCGTGTCATGTAAAAGGGAACTTAAAGTACGTGAGTGCATTGATCAGGAAGTAAACGAACAAAAGGCAGCTAAGAGCAGGATTTTTCAAGAAAAGTAACAGAGCAATTCATCTAACCTACATAAAACTAAAGCACATTTTACGCCACTATAGCGAATTTTGAGAAACAAATATAAAAAACATTATATAAATGACCATTTTGTTTCGCGGATACGTATTAAAGTTACTGTACAACCCAGGCATGTAATTGCCATAACTATGACCTCATTCCAACGAAATAGTCTCAGACACAGCTGAGAGATAGGCGCTGGGATCCCTCCGGTTTCGGTTTTCCTACAGATAGACCTGGACTTCGATTCCAACGGATTGTAAGTATAGTATTGGTAGTAAAATCAGTATTGGATTGATAACAGTGACAAATTACCTTATTCCCATATTCGAATATTTATAAAATGACGTTAAAATTATAGGTATAAAATAAAATAAAAATAATAAAGTGTACAAAATTTAAAAACCAAGCACGTAGCTATATATTGGATTGTGAAATAAGTTGGTAGCGTTTTTTACTGGTGATTTCAATAAAAACTTCACGTTATTGTAAATATTTTACATAAATTATATGATTTGGTTATATAAACAAAAATTAAATATTAATACTTTGTATCTGCATGTGGAAGTTTCCGGTTTTGAACCAAGCATCCCTCACTCAGGGTGCTTGACTACCTCAATCAACATACATTTGATTTAGTTTATTTTTGTCTAACGAGCTAACAATCCATGATATAGACATATATTAAATTTATTTTAAATAGTGAGATAAAAGAAACTGAAACAACATTAAAATGTTGTCATTTTCTCCATTTCCAGACTTTTGAGTCGACAGTCAGCCTTATCGTACGGTTTTGATCACATATGTTTTTCTTTTGTACGGTTATCTTTTGGCAAATTAATCTTTTATTATTGCCTTAAATATTTTCATATTGAAATTTTTATATATCCCTCCACTCATAGCAGAAGAAATAACAAAATCCTGGATATTTGCATCGGGAAGAGAGTTGCAATATAAAAAAGTGTCCTTTTTAGTGTGGTAATCCTAGTTACCAGTGAATTATTTCGATTCTTATCCTTTTAAAAGGAGAATCGAGTCAAAAATGGAGGTTCCTTTCCATTTTGAATCGTATCATGGTTACAATAAATGTCAATTGTTAAGAATCCTTTCAACGAGAATGGCGGCTTTAATTTAGAATAAAAAAGACAAAAATTAAAACAGTCCTTAAAATATGAAAATCGGGCATATCCTTGGAAATAGTAAATTAGTCCTTTTCGGGCGTTAAACATTAAAAACAAAATTACAATCTGATATAAATTAACAAAATCGTATAATCTCACAATTGCATTGCATAATATAATTATTATTAACTCAGTCTAGTCTTATTTTAAGTCAATTTGCACTGAAATCATCCTAACTTTTGGACCGCCAGCCTCCACGTGGTTTCGCTGGACGTTTGCTCTTCTGGCAGTCATTAGTAAGAGTTTATAAACTGCAAGAAATGTACATTCGTCATTTTTGAGATATAACAGACTAGTTAAAACAAAAACTACCGTTCGATGGGCTAGTTAAGGTGGCATAATAAGGGTTCTAGGATCGCAAGAAATGCATTTTTGTAAATATGGTAGAAAGAAATTTAAAAAAATATTTCTAGATGTAATGTTCGATGAGGTATTCAACCATGCATCTGCCTCCTGGACTATAAGGTATCGTCTCTATACCACTCTACAAATGTCAACCGTCTGTTCAGCGGATTTTCCTTTTTCGAGAATAAAAAAAAATTTAATGACGAAAAGAATTTTTTTCTCTTCTATTTTGAGCAAGCAGAATACACTTAATTATAAGGAATCTCGGATGAAACTGATACATAACCCATCACTGTCTTAGTTGAGATAAATCGCAATATTAGCGAGTTAAGTTGTTAGAAAAAAAATCTGGTGCGGGCAACACACGACTATCTCTTACCTCCATTTTTAAAATCAATGAAAGAATTTTTAAATACACTTAAAGATAAAAACACTAGAAACTATTAAATAATCAGTTAGTTTTAGCGGCTTTTCATCACTCTTCATCAACTTTTACAAGCTCCTGAAATCTTTAACTTTCCAACGGTATATTATAAGTGTATATTACAGCTGCTATGTTCAAAATAAAAAAAAGGCATTAAAAAATATTTTTTTAGTTTTCTCCTTTAGTTGGATATCAAATTCGTTCAACTTATATATTTACCTGTTTTTAGCAATGCTAATCAGATAATATGGTCAGTTTTATAAAATCTACCTAATTAAAAGTACTTGAGCAGAAGAAATTTGAAAATATCGGCATTTAAGCCCTGTCAGATCATTTTAATCAGAATAAAACCTATATGATATTAAAGCCTATTTAATTTTATATCGATATAGCGAGTTTAATCAAAAAGTCGGAACCGTTTTCGAGAAAATCGAAAAAAGATGCAAAATGCATGGTATAAAGTGCATCTTCTGGTAAGTTCATATTGATGAAAAAAGTTTTGTCACGTCTCGGGCGTATAGTTGTCTTAAATATGAAATTTCAGTTTCACAGGACTTACCGTTTCCGCCCGAGAGTTACCACACACATACACACACACACACCAGATCGACCTAAAAACGTGGAATTCCGGAAAAATGGAATTCAAAAATTTTCACGATCGCAATACTTCCCCTTACTATATATAGTAAGTGAAAGTAAAAATAATAAATTTCAGTTTCGTACGACATTTTGTTTTTGTGCTAGACTTACAACAGACGCACTGTGTTCAAATTTCTTTAAAAAAAGTACCATATTTTTGTAAGGCATAGGAATGTACTCTGCGCAATAATGGGAATCTTAATTGGATTTCATTTATTCGATTAATAATTAGTCTGCGAAGGGGCAATGCCTCTTCAAGATCAATTGGAATTATTCCATTATAAGGAATACAAAAAAAAAAAAAAAAAAAAAAAAAAGTTGGGCAAAGGAAAGTTATTCAAAGTCTTGTTTGGAAAGTATTTCTTAGAAATTTAAAGCCTCCCCCACTCCCCTTCTATAAGCCACTAATGACACCCCTCCTCCCCCCAATCTCCCTCATGGCCCGTATAATTGTTTAAATTTAACTATTTGCGTTCTGGGAATTAAACCATCTCCCAGCTCCTGAATAAAATGGGAAAAGCAATTTCGAAATGTACATATAGTAATTAAGGATAACGAATTCATTAAAAGTCTATGTCAATATCCATTTAATTTAGTCCTCTTCTCAGGGATGGTCCCCACTGTAACCCCTTGTCGGATTACAAGGGATTAAAAACGCTTACTTTTCTTTAACTCAATTTGGGTAGCGATGGAGAGTTCAATCTTCGGAATACGCTTCAGCGAATGTTCTCATCAATAAAAAAAAAAAAAAAAAAATTGTTGCCCACCATAGACAATTTTCACTTATCTCAATCATATAAGGTTAATTTTACTTTAATTGCATTCAAACTTGAAAAAAAAAGTTAAATTGATAATAAAAATATGGTGCTTAAATCTTCCTTAAAAGTTTATTTTTACATTCAAAATCTTTAGCTTTCCAACATCTATTTTATTCTATTCATGTTCAAAAACACAAAACTTGTATAGACGAATATTTTTTTCTATTTTCTCCTTTCATTGTATATCGAATTCGTTCAACTTATATATTTGCCCGATTTTTATCAATGCTACCGAAATGATCCAGCTAATTTTTTCGAAACTACAAAATTAATGGTACTTTAGGGCTAGAAAATTTTAAAAATAACATTAAGTCCCGGTCACACTATTTCAATCAGAATGAAACTGATATGATATCAAAGCCTATCAAATTTTACATCGATATAGCTAGTTTAATCAAAATTGGTAGAACCGTTTTTGAGAAAATTGGAAAAAGTTGCAAAATGCATGGTATAAAGTATATCTCCCGTAGTATATAGTTGATATAACATCTCGGGAGTAAGTTTGTCTTAAATATGAAATTTCAGTTTCGTACGGCTTCATGTTTTTGTGCTAGACTTATCCCACACACATGGACACACATAAACAGACCTTACCTTTTCGTGTCACTTGGTTATTTGGACTCAGGGTACACTAAAAGGTGTATTTCCGATGAAATCTGGAATTAGAAAATGTTCATGATCGCAATACTTACCTTTACTATATATTTCACATATAAGTAAGTGAAAATAAAATTCATGGATTATATTTTTAGTCACTTTCCTATTTCCAGATCATTACCTAATAGCAAGTCCTTTCGTTGTATTTCTTGACCTCCACCCGAACTACTATCCTTCTGTATTTTTAATCAACTATTTTTTTTTTCCACAGCGGTCATTTAGAGGAGGGGTATTTACTTCCCCCCCCCTGGCACCTCCGGGACCCGCCTTCGTCCTGGTAGGATCAACACGGAGGGCCCTTTCCAACTCATCAAGAGGCCACCCTGAAGAGTGACGTTTAGATATGACAAAGCGTTTCGGCCGAGATTCAATTGGAACTTGATTATTATTCATTTTAGTTGTGAACTGGCAGGGCTAGGCAAGACGGATGGCCCCAGAAGGCGACGGCCCTAGGGAGCAACTAAATTGATGCCCGTTTGATGGTTGGGTATAATTTCCATTTGAGCTGGAGCTGGAGCTGGAGCCAGGCTAACGGACTGAAGAAAATTCTCAACCCTCGCCCTCTATTATTTTCTTTCTTCTCAATACATTTTCTTCTTTCTTTTATATTCCAATCTTTATTTAATAAAACAAAGAACACAAACAGTCCTCTCCTAATATTTTTTCTCCCTCCCTTCTTTGAACTAATAAAGGGGACAGAGTAACATCCCCCCCTCCCCCTCCGTCGAATATTTAAAAAAATATCAATGGAGGCTCCGTCGTTAGCAACTTCCAATAAAGGACAAGCTGGGACATTATAACCATCCAAAATTGAATGGTTTCATTTATAATTTGTTATAACCAACACGAAATTTTAGCAAGTAACTTAGATAAAATAGAGAGACAACGAATGTACATTTTTTTTTTTTATGATTTATCTTACACGTTGTTTTTATGTGTTTATAGTGTCCACATCGTTCTTGGAGTGCCTATAAGGCTTCTCAGCCACTCCAAGAACATCTGGACGACATAGCTTGCTGGGCAAAAGAATGGAAAATCAAAATGAATAAATCAATAAATTCGTCACAAGTTCTCTAAAACATGACTCCTGCTCTCAGGTCTATTTCAATAATATACCAATACCAGTTTTAGACACAGTACGATATTTAGGCCTTTACCTTGACAAATGACTGACATGGGCATACCACCTCAAACGAAAAAGGAAAGAACTGAATCAACGATATGGAATTGTTTCGAGATTAATAGACAAACGTTCAAAATTATCATTGACAAACAAATTAACTAATTATAAAGTACTGATAAAACCAATTTTGACTTATGGCATCGAGCTATGGGGAACTGCGAAAAAAGTCAAACATCAAAATTATCCAACCGTTTCAATCAAAATTACTTAGGAAAATTGTAAATGTCCCTTTTAATGTATCTAACGAAACAACACATACTGACCTGGACATTCCATTCGTCATTGCAACTGCCACTGATCGCTACAATAAATTCCACACCTGAATTCAAACCCTCTGACTCGAAACCTGCCAGAAACCCATATAATCCACAAAGAAGACTATCGACGCGCTAGCCAAGAGACCTGGATTCTGATTAGTTTTTTGTTTTGTTTTTTTAATCTATCTTTGTATTTATTTTGTCTATAAATTTTGTTATTGTATACGTTTATTTATTTTTATTTTATTTTATGTACTTTGACTTTCCTTTTGTTTATATTGTAAATATTGTATGAATGAGATCCTGTAGCACTATTATTATTGTCTATTATGACAAATTGTAATATATACGAATAAAAAAAAAAAAAAAAAAAAAAAAAAATCTATCTAATGCAGTTTCGTACTTACACCATTTGTTAGCATATTTGCTTATTTCATAAGCAGATAGCAAATATTATTGTACTGTCAATAATTATATAAATAAATATAGATCAACTCAAATTCAATTGTACAACTTGGAAAAGATAAATACAGTAAGTTATAAAATATCATCTCCTTGACCTACTTAGCAGACACTTTCTACCGCAGAATATTGAGAATGATTCAGGCACTTTTTCCTGTAGCATTTCTCTTTCGTGGCCTCCTCGATTCCTTCCTCCCATGTCTTCCACGGTCCTGCACTTGGTCTCCTTCACTTCATTACCACCTCGTACTTCGCTCTTGCCACCCGATCCTCCAACATCCTTGAGACATGACTGAGCCACCTAAGCTGACTTTCGTCAATAAGTTCCTCGACTGATCGGTTGAGCTTGGTCCTTATTGTGGTGTTTCTACAAAAATTCTGCACCATTTTTTCTTTGCCCTCCAATCTTCTGAAATTACTAAATCCCATAAAATGACCTTTACCGTTCTTCGAGAACCTATGTATGCCTGTTCCACAATATCCCTTAGAAATATTCCACTTACCTCAGTTGAACAGATCCGGTACCTAGCATATTGACAAACATCATACTTCCAAATTTCAATTGAACATATATGTGGAATTCTCGAATTATAAATTTAATTATTTTAGATTGAATCTTAAAACTATTTTTAAACGTTTTGTAATAGTTTCTTTGAACTAATATAGAGAGGAAAAGGTATTCTTTAACCCCAGAAGAGGCTTTAAAAGACGTCAGCAAATGGAATCCTCCAATGAGGCTTTTCTGTCTTCTGAGTCGAATTCCAATGGGGAATATTGGCTTCTAATAAATGATGATAATCTGGAAGATATTTTTGTTTTTTACAAGGGAAAGAGACAGTGAATATGATGTACAACCATAATTACAAATTACACTTAATTTTCACAAGTTTTTTTTGTTAATTTACATATTGTTTGAATTATTTTCATGACTTTGGGATATTTTGTTAGCTTAAATGAAAATGTTTTCCCTTAATATTTTATTTTATTCATTAGCCGTTAGACATTATTTGTTTCTAAGCAATATTAATTAATTTACCAAAAGTTACATGAATCCGAATATTTACTTTCTATTATTAACTATTGTTTTGGTTTATTATATTAAATAATATGCAATACTATTAAAATTAACCCTAGAAGAAAGTTTAAACTTATTCCTAAAAGTATAGGGTGGGATTCGACCCCACCCTACCATATACGAGTCTGAATTTCACCTTGGGGGTTGATATTATAAAATAATAAAGTTGTGAAAGTTATAGAAATATATATATTGAGAGAGGCGTCAAAGAATGAAATCAAAGTTGATAAACGAGGTGCACAGGTTGGATAGAAGGAGAGAGAGAGAGAGAGAGAGAGAGAGGGTATTTTTGTGTGTGTATGTGCGAGTGTGTCTGTGTGTGTAGGAGAGAGAGAGCGAGTGAGAGAGAGAGGGTAATAAAGCCATTGAACATGAATGGGCCAAGGATAGGGAGGGGGCTTTGTTTCGCCCGCTTGGCCCCCTCTCAAAAACCCATCGATGGGTGTCATTCTTCCGTCGGAATTTTATTTCCAAAAATCATTTCCACTTGTGTGGTCTGAACTCCGAATATTTCACAATATACACAGGCTCACTCAACTTATGTATTCAAAATCGTTACATAAAACCACTGGAGGAAGTAAAGGGGGAAAATGTTCATTAAATAATTTAATTGTTTCGTTCATTTTACATTTAATTTAAGTAGAAAACAAAAAAAAATTATTTGCCATTATTAGGAGTTGTTTTATTTATTTAGAAAACTAAGTCAAAGGAAGAGATTGAAAAAAAAAAAACTGGTGGGCGCAACCCACAACTTTTACTTACCCCCTTGTTAAAATCAATTGTAAAACTTTGAACTTTTAAATTTAAAACAATAAGTAAAATCTAATGAGTTCCCTTTGAAACATTTATTTTAGATTAGTAGAAATTTTTATCAATTACCATCTCTTAAGTTTATATGTTTGTCGTTACTATCCAATACTTCCGAATAATATGTATCTGTAGATAAATACTTTGAAGTTTTTTTTATATCTTGTAGTACTATATATATATATATATAATAGGCTTACCGAACTTGATGCCGATACCACCAAACTTCGCCTGCACAGACTCGTCCAATGTTCGCCGGTCAAACCCAAGCCCCCTAGAACAGCTTTAATGCAATGCTCCTATCGACGCTTCGGCCTACCTTTCGGACGCCTACCAGTCGGTTCAACGAATACCAACTTTCTCGGAATCCGTTCCTCACCGAGCCCAACCACTTAACGCGCCCATTTGAGTCTCCGCGATGCAATCAACTCAATTATATTCACAGAGTACAAACTCCGCAATTCCGCGTTGTGCATCCTTCTAAACTCCCTAGTGGCCTCATCTCTCTTCAGACCAAATATTTTGCGCACTAACTTATTTTCGAAAACCTTAAGCCGTTGTTCACCCTTCAAAGTAAGCGGCCATGTTTCACATCCGTAAAGAACCCTCGGAAGAATAATAGTTTTATAAATTCTAACCTTTAAGTTTTTAGACAGAAGCCGCGAGCTAAGTAATTTAGCAACTAAATAATAACACGCATTTCCCACCTTTAGCCGGGACTTAATTTCTTCCTGGATTTCATTTTTTCTTGTTATCATTAAACCTAAATACTTGACTTTCTCTACGTGTTCAAAAGTATGACCTGAAATATTAATATCATCAAGATCGCCACCATTTCTGCTACTAATCATATATTTCGTCTTATTGGTATTTAATTCGAGACCTATTTGTTTACCGGTTTTTATTAACACACTTGTATTTAGTAGTATGATTTCCGTGTCTTCGCCTAGCAGTACCAAATCATCGGCATACCCCAAAACCGGAATCTGGTCTGATCTTATAATAATTATTTATTAAAACGGTCCTTAAAATATTAAAATCGTTATAACTACTGACCAGAAACTAAGAAATGTTATTTTGTTTTTTGATTTCTTAATTTCATTAAGCATGTGATATAAAACAAGTATCCGAATACAAAAATATTCGATTGGATCAAACTCATTCCTATAAAAAATCAAAGCATAGGTGATGCAAATTCCTATGACGACAACTGTAGGTCCCATAAATAGCCTATGGAAATTTTATATTTCTGGTACAATCGAAAACTAATTTTCTGAATACATTTGTGAATTTCAATAAATAAATAAATAAAACATTGTTTGTTTCGAAGTTCAGTTTCACACATTTTGGGAATTGTGTCAGATACTACTAGCTTTTACAACAACCTGATGAGCTCTAATCCGAAGGATACCACAGATTATCGGGACAAGCTTTTAATTAGGGAGGAAATGGGGGGGGGGTGTAATTAAAAATTAGGTGACAGTCCTGGCTTGCATCAATTAGCCTAGGGCCCTCATTATGACGACAGTTAATGATGCGGAAGAGATTTGGCAGTGAGGAGTGATTAGGGGCAGCAATTATATCCCGAGCCATGTCATCCCTGTCCCTGCACAGCACACAATTTTCTTGAGTGGATGGATCAGAGGCTAAGGGCCGGTGTAACTCAGTCCCTTCTCCCTTCAACCCTTGAGAGGGCTTCTCTGTCTTACGGATCACTCCGAGGAGGCATTCTTGTTTATTAACAGCAATATTTCTTCCTAATGGATGACTGAAAAATTTGTTTATCTCTAAAATATTCTTAGGTTTTTCTACTTTTACATAAGTATATATATATATATATATATATATATATATATATATTTATATATAATGATAACGCAATTTTTGTTTCCGAGAACTCCTTCTAAAACACAAGACGGCTTTTGATAAAGTTTTATTCATCATTTAGGGCATTTGTTTTTTATGGTTTAAAAGTTATATACATAGTAATTTAGATTTTCTTTTAATGAAAAAAACAAAACATTTTCTGTAACCAAGTCATCGAAAAATTATTCTTGATATATAAGTAGTATTTTAGACGTATAATTTACCGTTGGAAAGAGCAAACTTTATTAAAAGTTAATATGAAATAAAATAAATCGTTTATTACCTCATGAACATATGTTATTGGTAAAGAGAGAGGTTATAATAGTTAAATGTTGCCACTGTCGTACAAGATCGTGCTGGTTGTATTATTCCACAGAGTACGCAAGATTTTAAAAACAATACTACGTACCGAACTGTAACTAAGTTTTTAACATAAATGATAAGTTTTTATCTATATTTATAAAAGAAAGTGCCATTTCACTCGATTTTCTGGTCATCGCAGTTTCTCAAAAAGGACTATGGTTGTGTAGTTGAAATTTCTCTTGGAGGTTCTCTTACCGTCTAGATGTGCAATAAGGCTGGGTTTGAGAAAATTCGTTCTCTAAATGTTTTTTTTTTTTTTTTTTTTTTTTTTTTTTATATTGAGCAATATTACAATCTGTCCAATTCAGGACATTTTTAATAGTGATAACGTACAACATTCATACTACATTTACACGATATATACAAAACAATAAATTTATATAATAATAATAATAAAATACACATATATACAAAATAAAATCAATAAAAATATATACAATAGTCACTCATACCTATATACAATTCACAAGCATACAGCACGTGAGTGGAGAATCTAGCCAATGCTAGAACTCCAATATACATGTTACAAGAGGTCACGAGGCCACTGCCGTTTCAACCTTCTAAGTGGGTTGTATGGATGAGTGGAGCTGGATAGGGATTGAGCTAGAGGATTAGGATGATGAATGAGATTCTGGTGGAATTTGGATAATTTGGATGGAATCAGGTCTGAAATAAAAGGAACATTAAGGTCGTGGTGCAAGGTATAGTTGGAAACATAATAAGGAGCATTTACTATTGTACGGAGGACTTTGGATTGAAAGGATTGAATGCGTTTGATGTTAGTACGTTTAGCTGTCCCCCACAGTTCAAGTCCGTAGGTCCAGATGGGCTTCAGTATTGTCCTGTAGATTAATAATTTGTTGTCAACTGTAAGTTCAGATTTTCTGTTGAGTAGTCGGTATAACTGTCCGAATCGTCGGTTGAGTTCTTGTCTTTTAAGTCTTGTATGTGGGTTCCAAGTCAATCTTTTGTCTAACAGTAAACCAAGATACCGGACTGTATCTGAAGGAGGAATTGGAATGGAATTGAAGTAAACTGGCGGACAGGAGTTTCGTCGAAGAGTGAAGGTTACGTGTTTGCATTTGGCTTCGTTCACCTTTATGCACCAAGCATTACACCAGTCTTCGATAAGGGAAAGGTGTCTTTGCAGGTTTAAGGATGCTCTTTCAGGATTGGAACTGGATGATAGGATGGCGGTGTCGTCTGCAAAAGTTGCCAGAAAGGTATCAGGATGTGTAGGAATATCAGCAGTGTAAAGGATGTAGAGGACGGGTCCCAAGACGCTGCCTTGAGGAACACCGGCCTCAACGGGATAAAGGTTAGAAAATTCTACACCACAGCGAACGCGGAAGGAACGGTTTGAGAGATAGGATCGGAGAATGAGGTATAGAGACTGGGGTAAATGGGTTTTCAGCTTGAAGAGTAATCCAGTGTGCCATACCCGGTCAAAAGCTTGCGCAATGTCCAGAAACGCACCAGAACAATACTCTTTGCATTCAAGAGCTGAGGAAATATGGTCTACAACTCGGAGCCCCTGTTGAACTGTGGAATGCTGAGGACGGAATCCAAACTGATGGGAAGGAAGATTTTGAGATTCTAATATGGGTAGGATACGTTTAAGAAGAAGCCTTTCGAAGATTTTTGAGAGGATGGGGAGTAGACTAATAGGCCTGTAGGATGAAGTGTTGTTGGAAGGTTTGCCAGGTTTAAGAAAAAGAATGATAGTGGAATGTTTCCATAACAGAGGAAAATAGGTGGTGCGTAGGATGCAGTTGTAAATATAAGTAAGGAATATAATAGCTTTCTGCGGAAGTTGTCGGAGGATCTGAGGAGTAAGGAGATCGTGTCCAGGAGATTTACGGAGGGTCAGTTTTTGGAGAAGATATTTGACCTCAGAGGGATTAATAGCTTTAGGAGGTAGGGAAAGTGGAATTGGTGACATAAGAAAGTCTTGCACTGTTGCGGTGTGATTGGCGTGGGATTCCGGGTGAGGAGTGAACACTTTGGAGAGGTGTGTGGCGAATTCCTCGGCTTTATCTTCATCAGACGCAGCCCAGGAGTCATCACCACGTCGGAGAGGATGGGAAACTTGATGGTATTTTAGGATCTTTTTCGTGACATTCCACAGGGAATTGTCACGAGCTGATAGAGAAGAGAGGTGGGAATTAAAGGACTGGAAACGGAAGGTCGCCAACTCCCTCTTCAATTGTTTACAATAGAAGTTATAGGAGCGGCGATCTGTTGGGTGTCGGGTGCGCTGCCATAATGATCTTGCTCGGCGTTTGGTATGGATGAGGTCTATAATATGTTGTGGAAAATGATTTTGGTGAGGATTTATATTGGAGTGTTTAGGAGAGGAGGCAGTCCAGACAGCTTGTTGGATGGCGGTGGTAAAGGAATAGACGGAATTATCTAGGTCATCTGGGGTTTTGAGGGTTACTCTGAGGTCAATATTATCGGTCAGGATTTGGCGGAAAAGGTTCCAGTTGACAGGGCCTCGGATGAATGTTGGTGGAATGGGTTTTGGAATTGGAGTAAGAGTCTAAATGTTTAAAAAAAAAAAATATTTTTCTAAAATGTAAAACAAAATTGGTTTTCGAATAACTCAAAAATTATATGTACATATTTGAATAACTAGCATATATCTATCCACCTGGAATTAAAATCGTCTTAATTTTATCAGTAATAGCATATATACTAAAATACTCATAAGAAATATATTTAGGTATATTTCGTTTCATAGCCACTTTTCGTGTATAGGTTTCTATCTTATCCATATGTTTTAGTGTTGTTGGATTTTTAAAATGATCAATAGGCTGGAAAAGGTTTAAGTTTTGAAAAATAATAGAACTTAGTTTTGAATCCTAAAAAAATAAAACGCGAGCTTATTCAGTTGGAAGGGTAGACCCCCGAGTTGAAAAAACACGCATTTATGTTACAAAGAAGTTACGATGGTATGGAATAATGTTTTAAAGCAAAAATGTCAGTATTAGATAATCACGGGTATGGCTACTTGCTACTGGTATGTTATTGTAGATTAAACTGAATAAAATTAATATCTGACAATCAACAATTATCATTTATTTGTGGTACATAGACATAGTTAAAAGTTTAACTCACTGCTATCTCAGGTATATTTATATAGTGTAATCTCACCTAACACAGTTATTATAAAAAACTCTATTTATTCGTAGTAATTTAAAAAAAAAAGAAATAGTCGCGTGCAAAACCGCGAGGTACAGCTAGTAAACCTATAAACAATCATTCTTATTAATTATTTCAAAATTAATACTATTTCACTGTAAACTAAAGGGGATTCCTATAAAAACTTAATTTAACGATTAAAATGTAATTTAAACAGCTCATTTAAAATATAAAATAGTAATAAAACGAATAACATATGAACCGTTCTTATTTTGGTAGTTTTTGAATGCATACATAGCAATCAATTTTTCATTATTTACTTTAAAATTATGAATAAATGAACTTAAGTAATTTTGATGTATGTTTTTTATTTCTACCGATGATTGAAAAATGAATAGACGTTATAAAATGAACATATTTTCTTGATAATTTAATTTTTCGCTACGATAAACTAAAACTTCCAAAGTGACAAACTCTAAATCGGTCAGACAGATTTTTTTTTAACATAAACGACACCTCATTCAAATTCACCAGTGCAAAACAGGGGCGGGTCTAGTAGTAAAATATGTACAGCAAGAGAAATTATTAAGGTCTAGAAAATGTTTCGCATTCGGGTTTTCAGTGGCTATTTCCCCTGATTACAAACCACCTGTGTGTTAAAAGGTTTGTAGGAACGGGAAGGGATTGCGAGTTTAGCAATTTTTTACTTAAGCGGTTATAGCTAGTCAGCAATAAATCATAATGGCTTTATAATGTATACTTAAGGTTAAAAAAATTATCCTTTAGAAAAGCATCCACAGTAATTTATTTATTGCAAATTGTATGAAAAGATACAGGGGAAAGTCAAGTATGCTCAGCCTACCCAGAGTGGGGTAAGTAGAGCAAAGGTATGAGTCAAATTGTGCACCTAAAATGTCAAAAGTTACCCTAACATAAAATAAACTTTTTATTTGACAATCAACTTAATATTTATAGTCTTTTAGTTAAAAAACAACAAAACTAAAATAATTTTTGTTAAATAATAAACTGAAAAAATGATCCACAGACATAACGTATCTTAAGCTTAACTTTATTTATTTTTTTTTTTAAAACTATTTATTGATATTTACAACTGTATAATTATATACAACAAGTAAATGTGATGGATATAGGAATCTGACATGAAATACATGAAGAGACGCCACCCATTGGCAGCGCTCTAAAAATATTTTAAACTAGAAGGTCTCGGGGCCATCTTCTTTTCAGACGCCTCGGAGGATTATCAGGAATTGAAGAGGATGATAAGATAGAAACTAGTAGATTAGAGTGGAAATGAAGTTTTTCATGGAATGATTGGTACCTGGTTCGGGCTAGTTCAGTAACATATGGGATATTAAGGTCTTTATGGATAAGCTTATTCGTGACAAAGTAAGGAGCGTTAAGGATTTTACGAAGGATTTTGGATTGTAAGGATTGGATATGAGAAGAATTCGATGGTTTAGTAGAGCCCCATAGCTCTACTCCGTAAGTCCATATCGGTCTTATGATGGTCATATTAATAAGTCTTTTGTAATTAAGTGGAAGGTTGGAGCGTTTGTCCAGTAAGTGTTGAAGTAGTCGAAAACGTCGAGTAGTTTCTTGTCGTTTAAGTCTTGTATGAGGATTCCATGTCAGACGTTTGTCAAGGTGGAGTCCTAGGTATCGAATCTGTTCAACAGGGGCTAGCGGAGTGTCATTAAAGGATACTGTAGGGCAGGAAGTCATTGGTTTACGACGTTGGGTAAATGTTATCTGGTGGGATTTGTTAGAATTAATTTTAATCCTCCAATTCTGGCACCATACTTCAAGGTCTCGGATGTGGGATTGAAGAATGTGAGAGGCTGTAACAGGATCATTGTGTACTGATAGCACACACGTGTCATCAGCATAGGTAGAAAGGAAAGTGTTTGGATGGGTTGGGATATCAGCTGTTGAACTGTATAAAGAACGGGTCCTAGGATGCTACCTTGAGGAACACCAGCAGATTGAGAAAACAGGGAGGAATAGGAACTATTGTGATTTATTTTAAAAGATCTATCAGCGAGGTAGGATTGGATAATTAGAAAATAGGAAGGAGGGAGAAATAGACGGAGCTTGTAAAACAACCCCGGGTGCCAGACTCGGTCAAAGGCCTGTTCTACGTCGAGAAAGGCTCCCGTGCAGAATAATCCGCGCTCCAACGCAGAGGAGACAACGTCCACCACACGATGGCATTGCTGAATAGTGGAGTGAGATGTACGGAAACCGAATTGATGATCTGGAATAATATGATGGGAATCAAGGATTGGGTATATTCGTTTCAGAAGTTTTTTCCTGAATTTTTCCCATAATACATAAAAGAGATATGGGACGGTAGGAAGATGGGTTTTCAGGTGACTTTTTGGGTTTAGGAATCATTTTTACTATGGATAATTTCCAGGAGGCAGGATAATAAGTAGTACGGAGTACGGCATTGTAGATGTACGTGAGGAAAAGGATGGCTTTTTGCGGGAGATGTTTTAAGAAATGGGAAGTGATTTGGTCATGGCCAGGAGTCTTTCGAGCAGGTAATCTATGAATGATATTGGATATTTCTGAAGGATGGAAAGCTTTAGGTGTAGGGGTTATTTGAAGGGGAATAGTTCTTATTCTATCCTTTCAAGGTGATTGGGATTAAGGATATCTGGATGTGGAGTATAAGTATTGTAAAGATGTTGTCCGAATATCTGGGCTTTCTCTTCGTCAGATCTTGTCCAGGTTTGGTTTTCAGTCAGGAGTGGATGGTTACAGTCTTTGAACTTAAGAAGTTTTTTTGTGGTTGTCCATAATGATTTGTCTGTTGTAGTAAGATTTTCAGTAAAGTTGAGCAAATTTTGAATTTTGTATGTTTTTATTTCTGACTTGAGTTTGTTAGTTAGTTTGGTATAGTACGTTTTGTCAGTTGGGTATCGAGTCTTATGCCACTTCGATCTCGCTCTGCGTTTTTCTTTTATTAAGGATCGAATGTGCTGTGGCAGATCAGTATGTTGAGTGCCAGTGATGTTAGTGGTCTTTGTGTTGTCAATTATACTGCAAGTTATGGAGTCAGTCAGTTTTTTTACAGCTGTATCAATATCATTGTTTGTCTTAAGTGGAGTGTTCAAGTCCAATTTGCTTTCCAGGTCCAGTCGAAATACGTCCCAGTTTACTCGTCCTTTGATCAATGTAGGAGGAAGGGGTTTAGGAACAAAACTGGAATGCAAGGAAAGCAAAACCGGGCTATGATCTGAGGAGAGGTCGTTCAGTGATCTGATTGTAGTTTGGGAGGAGGAAATTTGAGAAGTGATAAATATATCCAGGATATCAGGTTTTTTTTTTAGAGATGTAGGCCAATATGTGGGATTCTTGGGTGAGAGGACAGTATAGCTATGGGATGTTGAGACACTGGAAAGGAGATTGCCTCGGGAGCTGGAAGTTCTGCAACCCCACCGTTGGTGTTTAGCATTATAGTCTCCTCCAGCGATAAAGCGCGGTCCGAGGGATCGAAACAGGGTTTCGAATTGGTTATAGGAAATAGGAATACCAGGAGGACAGTATACATCTGAGAGGGTGAGATGGAAAGGACGAGTGAAGCTTAACTTTAGGATTAGATTCAATCCTTCTGCACAAAATCAGACTTGAATATAGTTCATATTATAAAAGAAAAAAGTTATAAGATCTTTAGCAACTTTAGCTGCACTAACCCCAACCTGAAATTAAAAATAAAAACAAGGATATGAAAAAAACGGTTCGAATTTTATCCAGAACCCTTATACGAATCAAAAGTACAATAAATTTATTAAAGTTTAACACTTACCTGTTGAAAACAGATAACATGTGACTAATGCAGACGAAATATTCCTGTATTATTTTACAATTATTTTACTTTTGGGTCTGAAAATAAACAATGCGAGTGTGTACTTGACTCAATGAACGAGTGGCCACGCAAATTTTCCCTCGCGCGACTCCATCTCCGCAATTTGATGCCTTTGCGTGCGGCGAATAGTTATGGGTGAATAGATATTTGGATTGGCCAACTTGCCCCTAGGCTCAACTGACCCCGCCCTACCCTGAGATTTAGCAAAACTGAAATTTATTACAAAATACTTATATATGACTGGTAAATTACAGCGATTTTTCCTCCATAAATCCATAAACGATTTCATAATTTTTTTATGATTTTCTTAAAATCAGCTTCAGTGATTAAACTCACTTTATTTAACGAGATTAAAGGGACTTTAATATAATATCGGTTTCATATTCACAATGTTAGAAAAAAAAGTTGTGATAAAATGAGATAAAGCTATTTCAATTATTAATAAATTGAAATAGCTAATGATTGAAGAAAATTAATTTTGTAAATAAAAGTAAATATTGCATATTTTTTTAGAGCGGTGGTTTTAAATGAAACATAAACCCAAATACACTTTTGTTTTTATTTGTTTAATATTATACATGATTGGATGCGTGTTTAGGGGTGTTCATTTGCTATTAAACTTTGTATATTCTTATTGCTTTTTTTATCGCATATATATATATATATATAATATATATATATATTATATATTTTATGTTTTATTAAATAAATTTTGCATATTTATTTTATTCTCTGTAAATACTGAGTGAATATGGTTTCAAAGCACTATTACTCATGTCTCCTTATTGAGACAAATAGTAATATTACAGTATAATAAACAAAAAGTATTGCTAGAATATTAATATGTACTGGTTTGCATCACACTGTATGTACCATAAATAACAAATCTATAAATGGATACATTTTAAGCGATGAACAAAATAAAAATTGAATATTATTGTGAAAGACACAATTACCCAGTCACATCCATACTCTACAACAGTTTCAACCGACGTTCTCAGAAACTGAAATTTCCAGCTAAAAAGATCTCTTGGGTCTAAAGCGGCTTTACAGTAGGAGTGTAATTAGGCCTCATTTAAATGTTAAATTGTCACAGAAGCTAAGAATCAAAAAATTTCCCCTTTAATTATAAATTTAAATATAAATTGGGGTTGTGATGGCCTTCACTAGGCATTAACGGATCTTATCTAAACCACAGCCATTAATTATATATGCAAATATCCACATAGATAAATAATAACTAATGCTTAAAAGATTGAATAGAACGTAACACTGAATTGATCATCGAATTAAATTACAGCATGCTAATTACAAATAAAATTATTCCTTTGAACATAAAATAAAATATTACAAACATAAAAGTACACAGTTCCTCTTAACCTAATTCAGCAACAAAGTAATAAAAAAATAAAATTTCATTCTTAGGATAAACATATAAACAAGGTGTTATAGCAACTTTTTCATATAATCGACCAAAGTGTTACTTTATACTATGCTTATTTCACATTTTGACAGCTGTATCTATTATGAAAAAACTTGTGCTTGTGTGAATTTAATGTGATTTAACATCATATAGGTTTTAGCCTGATTTAAGTAATTTCCATAGGATTTAATACCGATTTTTTGTTACTTCCCCATAACTAATTTTAATATTATTGGTTCCGAATAGTGAACCATTTTGATTTTAACATTGATCAAGAGGCAAATATGAAAACATTTATTAACTAACTAAAGGAGAAATCAGCTGTATTTTTCCATATAAATTAATTTTCCTATATTATATATATATATATATATATATAATATATATATATATATATATATATATATATATATATATATATATATATATATATATTGCACATTTTATGATTTTCTCAAAAAATTCGGCAACGTTTTTGAATAAACTGATATCGGTGATGTACAATTAAATCGGTTTTAATATATCATATGGACATTACTCTCATTGGAATAGGAAAACAGGGATTAACTACCTAATTATTAACCATTTAATAGTAATAACATTTAAAAATAAAATTGTATAAATACGAAAGATAAACAAAATAAAAAAAAAAAAAAAAAGATTAATTTGTTCCATCTTAACTGATTTTTTCTTTTAATTCAAAAATAGTTATATAGAATAATGTACTATAGGATAGCTTACGAATATATAAAATAAAAAGCTGTGAAAATTCATAGAAAGCTATGAAGTACGCAATTAATTTTTCAAAACTACATCAAAAGCACTGTAATACTATTTCAATTAAAACAATACCATTATGAATTTAATACTCTTTTAATTTATATCATCATAGAGAGATTGTGTTTATTCTTCACATATATATTATAGCTAACTATGAAAAATTGTTAATTATTTTAATTCTACAAAATAAGAAGTAGAAGTATTCAAAACTACAATAAATCAAAAGCACTGTAAGACTATTTCCATTAAGATAATACCGTTATGAATGTAACACCCATTTAATTTATATCAGCATACAGAGGTCAATCCAAAGCTGTTTGTGAGAAAACCTTAAAAAGCATAACACAGAGTGGCACTTCCGGTTTTTCGATTTTGTTCAATGACATATTATAGGAATGTAGATCCATACTTGCCTTATATATTAAAACTCTGTTTCTCACGACAGACTAACCATATCCACCATGATCTCTTGAAAGTCAGTGTATTATGGAGCAATTATTATTATTATTATAGCGAGGAGAACGATTTACGGGACTATTTGCGTATTGAGCTTTGGATCCAGGAGTTGCTGGAATTTCCAGGGTCGGGCAGGCGGACCTTATCGGACACGTTCGGCTCAATTAGACCCCGAGATCTGATAGGGTTATTGCTATCTTCCACGGTTTCTGTTTCACTGATTCCAGAGTGCACTGCTTTCAACAACGATATTGCTCCCGATAGCCCACTTCCACGTATAACGTTGGTAACGGGTTTGATACGATTTGTTACTGAATATTCTTAAACACCGAAATTTGAAATGGCAGAGTCATCAGTAGATTCACTTACGTGTAAGTACTGTGATCGTGAGTTTTTACTTTCACTTACCTATATATGAAATATATTGTAACGGAAATTATTGTGATTGTGCAAATTTCAGAATTCCAGTTTGTACAGGAAATAAAAGTTTTAGGTTTTTTTTTCTTTTATGGCGTATTTTTTTTTTATTCGTATATATTACAATTTGTCATAATAGACAATAATAATAATGCTACAGGATCTCATTCATACAATATTTACAATATAAACAAAAGGAAAGTCAAATTACATAAAATAAAATAAACATAAATAAACGTATACAATAACAAAATTTGTAGACAAAATAAATACAAATAAATGAAGTTAACAAATAAATAAACAAATCATGACACATTCATACCTATGTACAATGTTTACAATCAGCTCGGAACCCCGGACGGGGCTTGTCCCCCCACTTGTGGTAGGACAAGCAGAGTCCAAAGGATCCCAGCGCCTCCCTCTCAGCCGCATCACTGGTAAGAGCCAGCGGAAGCTAAGTGAAGGCGCCATAGCCACAATCACACCGCACTTGAGAGGAGAATATTGCGTATTTTTTTTTTTTAATCTTGCGCTTTCCGACGGTATATCATACGTTTTTTATTTCAGAAATAATATTTTGATGTCTTGGTTACAGAAAATTTATTTTTCCCGTTTAGAGAAAAGCAAAATTACAATGTAATTTACTTATAAACCTTCGTCAAAAAATGTCCTGAATGATATGTGAAAACCGTACCAATGTCTGCCCAGTGGTTTAGAAGAAGCTCGCGGAAACCAAAATCGCGTCATCATAATATATATATATATTATATATATATATATATATATATATAATATAGATACAGTGAGAGAGAGAGAGAGAGAGAGAGAGAGAGAGAGAGAGGAGAGAGAGAGAGAGAGAGAGGAGAGAGAGAGAGAGAGAGAGAGAGAGAGAGAGAGAGAGAGAGAGAGAGCTGGTAGAGCAGGTGCTTAATGTGTAAATATTATTTTAAATTATTTATATTGTTTTTAAAAATATTGTCCTTGTTTTAAATTATTAGTGACAAATTTTAATTATATATATATATTATATATATATATTATATATATATATATATATTTATATATATATATATATATATATATATATTGTAAAAACAGCCCTACTGAACGTAGGTAGGAAATTACTGGAGCCCTGTTTGGTGGGAACAGCTTTTCAGGACTTCCCAGTTGTATTTTGAAAACTGAAATGGATTCCCAAATTAAAATAAATGCACAATATGTCTCACTTTGGTTCAATTATTTTTATAGATCAACGTGGATGCTGTCCTGTCCACTCGGTTATCAACCTTGATGACCGAGCCCATGTTAAATAAGAGAAAATTAAATGTAAATAAGAAATTGGAATGAACCGCTGGCTAGCATATGGCTGCCCTAAGGTTAAAACGAAATCTTTTTTTTTTTTTTTTTTTTTATATTTATTTATTGAAATTTACAACTGTAATTTATATTACAACAAGTAAATATAAAACGAAATTTAAAACTAAAAGAAGGATAAAACGAAAAAAAAAAAAAAAAGAAGAGAGATAGATTGCATATTTAATCTTAAATACATGAGTATATATATATATTATATATATATATATAACATTAATATGAGAATAATATAAATAACAGTATCACATTAGCTCAATTTAAGTTTAAAAACCTTGATTTTAAGAAGAAATATTTGTTTTATTAAAATTTATTTTATACTTGGTAATCTTCGATATATTATATTATATATATATTTATATATAATATATATATATATAATATATATATATATATATAATAGGTAGCTTGTATTTTGGAATGGAGGCTGGAGCTGGAGAGAGAGTGGCAATATCTGAGGAGTGGAAAAGAAGAGGACTCCAGGGTGTCGGGTATCAGCCCCACCTCTACCTTCCTTCCATTCATCAACTCTTCGCCATTTAAAACCAGGACCGTAGCTTACCTTTTTTTTAGCCCACAGAGCACAACGAGAATTCGTTATGTTTATGCGCTTATCGAATCATCCCAAAGCCCATAACAGCTTTGTATTTTGCATAACATTTCTTATAAAAAATAGTTAGCTTTCCAATGGTATATTATACACCAATATTATAATAATTATATACGGAAATTTACATATTTTAGATTTACCCTAGTTCTGCCAATGAGGCTTACCAAGAGTGTATAGCTAATGCTAAAGGTTGCGGGTTCGAACCCGGCAGATGACCCTCCCCCCCTACTCTAGGATGTTTTGAAGGGAATGAAACATCATTGGTTTGCCTTATCTTTTTTTAATTAAGACACAGATACATTTTTTTGGGTTTCGAATTCTAAAAGTATCATGACCATAAGGGCGCGTATATACTTGAGGTGTTTTGGAGGCTGGAGCGGTAGCGTATCCCTATAATTATACAGAGCACGCTACCGCTCCAGCCTCCTAAACGCCTACAGTATAAACGCGCCCTAACACTTCGACTTGCTCTATATTCCATATTATTGACTTTTACAGAGAGGGCGCTTCTCGTTGCAGCTCAAAGCTGTTAGAATTAGTTCTTGAGGTCTGTTTAATTATTTCGACGTTAATTAAAAAAGGTTGCGGAGGATGAACCATTCAAACACCACTAAAAAATAAAACCAGTACATCTACAACCCATGTTCATGAGTTGGTCTTAAGTAATAAAGATTCGTACTGTAACATCAATTAAAGTGGAAAATGCCTTTATTTTAGTGAGAAATATGATTTTGTTTTTTTCTCATTTTTGGTTAAAACGTTTTTACTTTCACTTACCTATATATAATATATAGTAAGGGAAAGTATTGCGATCGTGAAAATCTTCGAAATTCCAGTTTTCAACGGAAATACACGTTTTAGGGAAATATGCGTTTTAGAACGCAAAAAAAGGTCTATGTATGTGTGGTTAGTCCAGCGCGAAATCGAAAAGACCTATGAAAATGAAATTTCTTATTTAAGACAACTATATGCTCGAGATGTCACAGCAACTTTTCCATCAAAATCAGCTGACCAGGAGAGCCACTTTATACCATGCCTTTAGCAACTTTTTACGATTTTCTCAAAAACGGCTCAAACGATTTTAATTAAACTGCCTATATAGATGTAAAATTTAATGGAATTTGATATGATGTAGGTTTCATTCTGATTGAAATAGTTTGACAGGACTTAAATGCCCATATTTCAAATTTTCTTCCTCTAAATTTTTTCTCTCTCTAAAAAATAAAAACATATCTAGTTATTACTATTGACGAAAAAACAGGTAAATATATAAGTTAAACGAATTTGAGTCATATTATAACATATTATATAATAAAACATCCTTGCATAAACATTAAATGTTAATATTTCTTTAACAATTTATTTTCGTTTCTAAATTTGTTTAAAAATTCTTAAATCGATATTAATTTTTTTGTTTGTTTTAGAATTTCAACAATTTTTATTGAGTAAAATTACAATCTGTCCTAATTTGGACATCAATAGTAGTGCTGAAAGATATCATACATACTACATTCATACAATATTTACACGGCATAAAATTACAATAAAATATATACACAATAATGAATCGATACAATAAAGTCAAGAATTCACTTATAATTATATACACATCGATATTAATAACAGAGGTAAATGAAAGTCGTCTGTTGCGCGCACCAGATTTTTAGTTTCTTCTGCGCGAGGTCTATCGAGAAGTGCAATCCCGACGGAATATCAGATCATGAGGAAAATGTTATTTCGTACCCATGAACCGATTCTGGTACCTAGTGTTTATTTGATGGTTGGTTAATCCGAACCCTTGTTCAATATCAGGGACCACGGTTAATTGGATTAGTGTACTCTTTGGATGGGAACTGATTCCCTTCCGAAAGATAATTGTAACTGCCAATTGACGGATGCAACTAACAATAAGGTAGGCAGCTCCACATAACTAGCTAGCACCACATTGCAAACCCATTTCGAAATAATTAGACCGCTTTTCCAGGAGATACAATTATACCAATTAAACTGATTGAAACCGTTAATGCCCTTGTTTCATTCCAACTGTCTGTACGGTTTAATTCTCTTTTATTTAATTACACGCGGATGACAATAAAAGCGATATTAAAGAAGTATAAAAGGTTGACTTGTTAGTGTAAATAAATAAATAAAAGGGGCAATTATGGTATCCCCCGCTTCATACGCTATTCACCATCCACGCAATGCGTATTAAACTAATGAGCATTTTTAATCGAAAAGATTAACATTTAACTTTAAATTAATTAGAAAAAAGTCATCTTATACATAATCTTATAAAAGTTAATAAATAGTGATAAAAATCCAGTAAAACTAACTGATTGTCGTAGATAATAATTTAATAGATTATTAATTAAACACATGTTTATATATAAATTCAATTTAATTAATTCTTCAATGGTTTCACTCATTTTTATCTGTAACTGTATTTGAAAATTCTTTCATCGATTTTAAATATGGAGGAAAGTGAAAGTCGTGTGATGGTCGCACCAGATTTTTTCTTTCACTTACTATATATAGTAAGGGAAAGTATTGCGATCGTGAAAATTTTCGAATTCCAGTTTTCAACGGAAATACACATTTTAGGGTCCCCTGAGTCCAAATAACCAAGTCCCGCAAAAAGGTCTGTGTGTGTGTGTGTGTGTGGTAACTCCTGGTTGGAAACGATAAGTCCTATGAAACTGAAACTTCATATTTAAGACAAATATACGCCCGAGACGTTACAAAACCCTTTTTATCTAAATGAGCTTACCAGAAGAACCACTTTATAACATGCATTTTGCACCTTTTTTCGATTTTCTTATAAACGGTTCGGACGATTTTGATTAAACTCGCTATATCGATGTAAAATTTAATAGGCTTTAACGTCATGTAGGTTTTATTCTGATTAAAATAGTCTGACAGGGCTTTAATGCCGATATTTTAAATTTTCTTCCTCTAAAGTACCTTTAATTTTGTAGGTTCTATAAAAATTACTAAACTATCTTTTTGGCATCGATAAATAACAGCTAAATATGTAAGTTGTGCGAATTTAGAAAACAACTAAAGGAGAAAACTGAAAAATATTTTGTAAATGCAATTTTTGAACATAAGAACAGTAATATGCATGTATGATATAACGTTTGAAAGCTAAAGATTTTAGAAAAAATACTATCCTATACACATGCTTTTAAAAGTTAATAGAGAGTGATGAAAAGCCGATAAAACTGATTATTTTAGATAATAATATAATCGATTTTTTAATAAAACACATGTTTCTATATAAATTCAATTTAATTAATTCTTTAATGGTTTCACTAATTTTTATCTCTGACTGTATTTGAAAATTCTTTAATCGATTTTAAAAACGGAGATAAGTGAAAGTCGTGTGTTGCCCGCACCAGATTTTTTTTTTCCTCATTTCATTCGCATTCTTTTTGGCAACCAGTATAGAGGTCTTTTTTGTGGGTAATCCACCACATTTTTCGGATCTTATTCAATATCACCATGTCTGGTGTGCCATACAATTAGTTCCTGATTTTTCCTGGCTCACCATTGTCTCGATTCGTTAATTGGACCATATACTATTTTAAGGACCTTTCTCTCCCATACCCAAAGAATTTTTCTTTTTTTTTTTTTTTTTAGATCAGTATTACTTAAGGAAGATTTACTTATTTATTCATATTAAAACAGCACATTTTTTCTTCCAAATCTTTTTTAATTTCATTGTTACACAAATTGTCTCATATGGTAGTAAACGTTTCCGGGCTTTTTCCCCATTATCAAGACTAAAAATTTTTTTTAGAAACATTTTGCTTTTATTTACAATTTATTAAATAATTTTTTTTCATAATATATAATTAAATTCGAATGACCTTTTTTTTATCTGTACATTCAAATTTTATATAGCTCACAGTTGCATCAGCATGTAAGGTTGACTAAGGTAAGATTTTTTGATGATTTTTTTGGGTTAAGACCTTAAGAGGTTAAGATAATGTTTCGCTCTCATATGTCACCACAAGCCTGCTTATTGTACGGTAATATATTAACTTGGCTTAACGCGAGCTATTTCTAAACTGAAGCACCTTCGTAAACATCTACTGCTAGTTGTCAGTCTTGCTTTTATCGCTCCTTTAATGTTATTTTTCATATCATTTGTTTGTTATTTTAAAGTGAAACGTAAACAGTTTGAGCTCATATTGTTTCAAAACAATTTTAGTGAGTCCTATAAATTTTAGCATAACAACTTTCTTTTAACGTGTATGGATTATTTTGTACTTTTTTACTACTGATAATTTAGGAAAAGTTTTTCGATGCCTTAGTTACAAAAAGTTTGATGTTTTCTTCTAATGAAAATCTTAGTTGTATGGTCTACTTATTAACCTTAAGGAAATAATGTCCTATTTGCTAGAAGAAAAAAAAAAGTATCAAAAATAATTTTGTAGCTTAGAAAGATCAGAAACCAAGAATGAAGAGATTAATTTATACAGAGAGGAAATTATATTGAGGATGTAAAGACGACTGTAGACACTATTATATGTGGAATAATCAGGAGTCAGTCTTTTTCTAAATATTTTAATTTTGCCGACGTTTCGGCTCAAACTGGTTTATGCTTGGACATGGCTCTGTAATGCCCTGATGATGGCTCACAAGCTTGAGCCGAAACGTCGGAAAAATTAAAATATTTAGAAAAAGACTGACTCCTGATTATTCCACCTATAATATTACAGAGAGAAATATTGTCATAACTAAAAAACGAACTATCGTTGTAGGAAAATTCTGGATATTTTTTTTTTTTTTTTTTTTTTTTTTTTTTTTTAATTCTTTTATTGGTATTTACAACTGTACACAGTACAACAAGTAAATGAGCTATTTACAGAACATTGGCTTGGAAAAGTCTTGAGAAGAATCTACCCAGTAGTAGCACTTCAGAGTTTATTTGGTAAGCAGGTCTTTTCAGACGCCTCGGAGGATTATCGGGAATAGATGCCGATGAGAGGATACGGACAAGCGGGTTTGTTTGGGCTGGTAATTTGGAATGAAAGGAGGAGTATCTTTTTTGGGCAATTTCTGCAACAAGTGAGATATTCAGGTCTCTATGGATGAGTTTGTTGGTAACAAAGTATGGAGCGTCTAGGATTTGTCGAAGGATTTTGGATTGCAAGGATTGGATGCGGGAGGAATTCGATGGTTTAGTGGAGCCCCATAGCTCTATGCCATAAGTCCAGATAGGTCTAATTATGGTTGTGTAAATCAGTTTTTTGAAGTATAAAGAGAGTTTTGATCGTTTGTCAAGTAAGTGTTTTAATAGTCGATATCTACGAGCAGTTTCTTGTCGTTTAAGTCTTGTATGAGGATTCCATGTTTGTTGACAAGATGTTTGTCAAGATGAAGTCCAAGGTATCGTATTTGTTCTACAGTGATGAGTGGGGTATGATTAAAGGAGACAACTGGACAGGAAGTCATAGGTTTACGGCGTAGAGTGAAGGTGATTTGGTGGGATTTATTAGGATTTATTTTGATTCTCCAATTATGACACCATTCTGCAATGGCGGATACATGGTTCTGTAGGAATTGGGAGGCAACAATAGAATCATTATTCACGGATAGCAAGCAAGTGTCATCAGCGTAAGTAGAGAGGACAGTGCTTGGATGGATAGGGATGTCAGCTGTTCTGGATAATACTATAAAAAAAACTTTAAAGCATTTTTAAAAATAATAACAATATGTATATTGGGAAAGTGGAATTATTTTCAGCGAACATGTTTTAAAACAAGGTTTGCATTGTAGGCTATTAGTGCGTCCTCTTGTACCCATTTTTGATACCAGCTTTATTCCGATTAAAAATTCATGTCTGAACGGAATTTTGCATTTAGAAAACACTTAATCGTTGTTTCTTCTTTTTTTATGATTATTAATAGTATTACTTTTTGTCACATTCCAGCATACATTTTTATTGAATTGAGTTAAAATTTATACCATGAAACCGCTTTCGATCCAAAAGCTCAACTTTAACCCGGAAATTCAATAAATACTCCAATTTAAGAAAAGTCTTATACTTATACTTATTGGTCAATCTGTAACTCAACAACTGAGGCGTTGATTTCCAAAAGGTACTATATCCATTCTGGGTAATTTTACAGGAAGCGCGAAATTCTCTCATTACTATATTATTAAACCAGCTAATTTGATTCTTTTCGCTTTAAAATCTTGAATTATTTCTTTAATATATTAATAAAACCATATTAAAGTTATCAAATGAAATGTTCTGTTGTGATTTAGAATGAAACTAAATGTGTAATAAGTATCTTAAGAAATTAATAGCAATTCTAAATCACGTTATTAAAGGACATGAGTGGTCATTAGATACAATCAAATTCAAGATTCAGATAAAACTAAATGAGGAGAATATAAATATGTAAAAAAATCAATTTCTTAAAAAATGTCCTTTAGTACCTTTTGGAAATCAACGTTTGAACTTATGAAGGATCTTAAGAGATCCGCATTGTTTCTAGGCGGTCCTCAATGGTCGTGCAAAGAGGTGATTATGCTGATATCGTGCTCAGCCTCCAGGTTTGTCCCTAATTTTCAGGTACCCACTTTACTGAGCCTGGGTGTGACCCAAATCATTAGCTCTCCAACGGTATATTATACATGTATATTACTGTTCTTAAGTTTTAAAAAAAAAAAAAAAAAAAAAAAAAAAAAAAAAAAAAAAAAAAAAAAAAAAAAATTGCATTAAAATACTTTTTTTTCAGTTCTCTCCTATAGTTAGATATCGAATTCCTTCAACTTATACATTTGCCTGTTTTTTATCAATGGTAACAAGATGATATGGTTATCTTTATAGAATCTACAAAATTAAAAGTAGTTAAGATGAAGAAAATTTAAAATATCGGCATTTAAGACCTGTGAGACTATTTAAATCAGAATGAAACCTACATGACATTAGAGCCCATTAAACTTTACATCAATATAGCGAGTTTAATTAAAATCGTTGGAGCCGTTTTAGAGAAAATCGTATAATGATGCAAAATGCATAGTATAAAATGGCTCTTCCAGTTAGCTAATTTTAGTGAAAAAGTTGCTGTAACATCTCGGGCCTATAGTTGTCTTAAATATAAAATTTCAGTTTCATAGGACTTTTAGTTTTTGCGCTGGAGTTACCACACACACACACACACACACACAGAATGAGACCATAAAACGTTCAAGATCCCAACACTTTGCGTTACTGTATCTTAAACACAGGTAAGTAAAATTAATAAAGGTAGATAAAATATTCAATGTGAGATTTCTGTATATTTTACCAATTTAATGCAGAATAAGCTACGGTGCTTGCTTTAATGTCCTTTAATAGAAGACATTTCTAGCTACATTCTAGCTATTATCACATCTATTACTAACATCAAATCATATTCAAATACTATGTAAATTGATCTATTGAACAAAGTGAAATATGTTAATAAAACAACCAACGCGGATAATCCTCCAAATGGTTTCGCAGCCGATAGATAGGCCAACTATTTACTATTAATATGCAGATATAAACTTTCTACGACGCCGGCTATGAAACTGAAATGAGTTTAATAACTCCGCTTTAATGATGATGTATTTAAATAATATATAACTATTATGATGATGAGGAGCTTTGATCGGGAACTAGAAGAATAGCTTTTGAAACAGTTTACTCAGAAGGAATTTCATTACCGTGGAAAGAGGGGAATTTTAATTTCCATTATTGGCTCAGGTCTCAAAAGGCCAATTCAGGGAAGTGAAACCATGTACTGGAATAAATGCACTAGAGGATTCGGAATTAAATCTGATACATGAAAAGGCCCACCATTTGAGAAAAAAGAAAAACATTTTTTTTTTTTTATGATTAGTACTGTTTTCCCAACTAGTTACATTGAATTTGAAATTCTATGAATACTATTTATGTGACTTTCCGGAAAATATACAATCAGCTGCAATATCAATTAATGCAAATACATTCGAACCGTAAAGGCCAAGGAAATTAAAACTGAAAGACGATTTTAGTTTTCAATAAACCTTTCCAGTGCACCAAAAGAATATTAAAATCAGGTAAGTGAAAGTCGTGTGTTGCCCGCACCAGATTTTTTAAAAAGTACTATTTCATGTTATTAGCCAAAATAATTTTTTTTTTTAAAATGCCTTTCCCCGGTCTCGCTACTTTCGCAAACTCTCACAATACCTCGCTCTCACGAATTTTCACCTTCCTTTTCTCTCAGTGTGTAGATGTGTGCCTAGATACCGTTCCTCAGAGCCACTATTTTCCACAAGTAATAGACGCTAGTTTCGATTCGGTCCGTACGAGGTTCGCATTCTATCCGTGGCATACTCCATTCCTATTCTTAGCACAATAGTTTTAAAACTTGCTTCCTATTAGATTCCTGATTATCCTCCGAGGCATCTGAAAAGAACATGTCACCGATAATTTCTTATTTTCAATATTTTGTTGAAGTAATGCCGATGTGTAGATTCTCAACATGAGTATTATGCCTTTGAATTGTATTTATTGATGCAGTTGTATATTTCGATAAACATATGGTCGCAACCAGAATTTTACTAACCATCAAGATTAATAGTACAAAATTCGGATAGTGAAATGGGTTCCGCTTTTAATAAATAAAAATTACATAAAAAATAGTGTTTATGTTTTATCCTTTAGTTTATTATGAAATTCATCCAACTTGAATTTTTTAAATGCAATTTTTGTGTTTTTTATAATAAGAACAGTAATATAGACGTATAAGATACCGCTGGAAAGAGAAACATTTTAGAAAAAATAATATCTCATACATAAAGTTCTAAAAGGTAATATAAAGTGACGAATGGGTAATAAACTTACTACTGATTATCAATTTCATATAGTTATATTGTTTAATCTAAATCATATTTTTCTTAAATAACTATAATTGCAATAAATACAAAGTTAACAAATAAACCAACATCTTACACAAAATTATATCTATATATTATATATACAATCTGCTCCGGACTGGGCTTTTACCCCTACTTGTGAAGAAAAAAGCAGAATCTAAGAGATCCCAGCGCCTCTCTCTCAGCTACGCTACTGGTGAGAGCCAGTAGAGCTGGGAGAGGGCGCCATAGCGACCAATAATTGAGATGTTGATTTCCAAAAGGTACTAAAGGACATTTTTTACGAAATTGATTTTTTTACATATTTGTATTCTCATCATTTAGTTTTATCTAAATATTCTATTTGATGTTATCTAATGAACTCTCAAGTCCTTAAAAAACGCGATTTAGAAATACGGTCATTTTCTTAATGTCCTAATTACGCATTTATTTTCGTTCGAAATTATTCTAAAAAAAATACATTTTATAACTTTAATATGATGTTATTATTATAGTAAAAAAATAATTCTAAATTTTAATGTAAAAAGACCCAAATTAGCTGATTTAATAATATAGTAATGAGAGATTTTCGCGCTTAATGTAAAATTTCCTAAAATGGATTTAGCACCTTTTGGAAATCAATGTCTCAATTGTTTACTCCAATTTTATTTACTTATATATATATATATATATATATATATATATATATATATATATATATATATATAGATATATATATATATAATTTATATTTTTTTTTTTTTTTTTTTTTTTTTTAAACATTTCTGATGTTCAAAACTAATTTAGGCTTTTATTACCAATAACCCCGCTTACCCGCTTATAAAGCCAACCTAAGAGTAACATGTAATTCGTGCTATACCAAAATGTGGCATTTTGAATAATCTTATAAATAAAAAAACCTTAACAGAAAAAAAAAAAATTACGAATTATTAAAGTTTATTAATTGATTTATAAAACAAAGAATGGTTAGTAACAAGCACAGCATGTAAATTATTATTAATCAAAGGTGAAATAATTAATAGCATGGTTAAAACTCGAGGTTTTTATGCTGTGATTAAATATCAAACATAAAATTAATTTAGCTTGATTAAATATCTATTTAATATTTATGTTTTCACTCATGACCAGTTCGCTCTTTAATTAACGTTGTAAGAAGAACTGATGGAGATGGGATATAAGGTGCGCCAAGTCACCAATGTTTCGAAAGATAAAGTTCAACTTCCAATGTTTTTTGTTGATCTAGAACCATCGACAGGAGTCGAAAAAATCTACGATCTTAAACGACTTTACTACAGCTGTGTAAGAGTTGAGAAGCCCTATATGAAGAAGGATATAGTCCAATGCCATAATTGTCAGGCATATGGCCATACTAAATCTTATTGCCACCATATACCACGCTGTGTGAAATGCGGAGAAGAGCATAGGACAGGAGAATGCACTAAACCGAAGTCATCACCCGCAGTATGTGCTCATTGCCTCAAGGACCATCCAGCCAACTACAAGGGATGCCAAATATATAAAAATCTAAAGACCAGATTTCAAAAACCTCAAGAACCAGAAACTGCAAGAATAACCAGATCTAGAAGAGAACCATCTAAATTTGTAGATTCCAATGTCTCATTTGCCCACTTACTTGGAGGTGGGAACCAGAGTAATGAAGCCGAGGCCCTGCCGAAACAACGTTTACCTCAGCATAATCCACCTATTCCACAACAAACTATTCCGCAAAATTTTCCTATTCTTCAAAAAACTCTTCAACATCAAATTTCTCATATCCCTTCTCCATCAAATGTCACAGACCTTACCAGTCTCATGACATCCTTCATCTCCGAAATCAAATCCCTCGTTATGCCTCTAATATCACTCCTGTGATATGAAATTTGTATCAAATCTCATTCCTGCCTTACAAAAACCATAAATGACCTCACCTAATTCCTTATCCATTCTCCTTTGGAATGCGAATGGTGTTAGAAATCACACTGACGAACTGACAGCGTTGTTGCAAGACAAAACAATTGACGTTGCACTTATTACTGAAACTAGACTAACCACTAAACAGCTTTTCAAAATACCGCAGTACATAACATACCGTACAGACCACCCAGACGGCAAAGCTCATGCCGGTTCTGCAATCATTGTCCACCAATCCCTCTCTCATCATTTACTTTCACTTCCTACCTATGATTTCCTGCAAGCCACAGCAATAGTAATCAAGACTTTTTCCTATCCGGTAACTATTACATCAGCATATTGCCCTCCCAAACACTCCATTTCCAACACCGAATTTGCATCCTCCCTGGATTTCCTAGGAAATCATTTTATTCTGGGTGGAGATCTAAACGCCAAGCACCAGCAGAGGGGTTCTAGAACCACGAATTCTCGTGGAAGAAATTTGCTGACTGCTCTGAATTCCCGAAATTTTAACCTCCTACCTCCTGACTCCCCTACCTACTGGCCAACAGATCCTAACCGTAATCCAGATATCCTTGACTTCTTCATCCACAGCGGATTAGGCTCCCTGAACTATTCCGTAACTCGCCTTGATGAACTATCCTCTGACCATAGTCCACTGATCCTTAAAGTATCCCTAACTCCTATTCCGAAACCCATTCCACCTTCATTTATCCGAGGCCCTGTCAACTGGAACCTCTTCCGCCAAATCCTCACTAATGATATTGACCTCAGAGTGATTCTCAAAACCCCAAATGACCTTGACGACTCCGTCAACTGCCGCAGAAAGCTATTATATTCCTAACCTATATCTACAACTGCATCCTACGCAACACCTATTTTCCTCTCTTGTGGAAACATTCCACAATCATTCTCTTCCTAAAACCAGGTAAACCTTCCAGCAACACTTCATCTTACAGACCTATTAGTCTACTCCCCATCCTCTCAAAAATCTTCGAAAAGCTCCTTCTAAAACGAATCCTTCCTATATTAGAATCTCAAAACCTTCCTTCCCACCAGTTTGGTTTCCGTTCTCATCATTCCACTGTTCAACAAGGACTCCGAGTTGTAGACCATATTTCCTCAGCCCTCGAATGCAAAGAGTATTGTTCTGGTGCGTTTCTGGACATAGCGCAAGCTTTTGACCGGGTATGGCCCGCTGGATTACTCTTCAAGCTTAAAACGCATTTACCCCAGTCTCTCTACCTCATTCTAAGATCCTATCTCTCAAACCGCTCCTTTCAAGTACGCTGTGGTGTAGAATTTTCCAACTTTTATTCTGTTGAGGCCGGTGTTCCTCAGGGCAGCGTCCTGGGACCCGTTCTCTACATCCTTTACACCTCTGATATTCCTAATCATCCTGACACCTTTCTAGCAACATTTGCCGACGACACCGCCATCCTATCATCCAGTTCCGATCTCGAAACAGCATCCTTAATCCTGCAAAGACACCTTTGTCTTATCGAAGACTGGTGTGGTGCTTGGCGCATAAAGGTGAACGAGGCCAAATACAAACACGTAACCTTCACTCTTCGACGAAACTCCTGTCCGCCAGTTTACTTCAATTCCATTCCTATTCCTCCTTCAGATACAGTCCGCTACAAAAGACTGACGTGGAACCCACATACAAGACTTAAAAGAAAAGAACTCAATCGACGATTCGGACAGTTATACAGACTATTAAACAGAAAATCTGAACTTACAGTTGAGAACAAATTATTAATTTATAAGACAATACTGAAGCCCATCTGGACCTACGGACTTGAACTGTGGGGGACAGCTAAACGTTCTAACATCAAACGCATTCAATCCTTTCAATCCAAAGTCCTCCGAATAATAGTAAATGCTCCTTATTATGTATCCAACTATACCTTGCACAATGACCTTAATGTTCCATTTATTTCAGACCTAATTCCATCCAAATTTTCCAAATTCCATCAGAACCTCATTTATCATCCTAATCCTTTAGCACGATCCCTATCCAGCTCCACTCATCCATACAACCCACCTAGAAGGTTGAAACGGCAGTGGCCCCGAGATATATTGTAAATACATATGCTGGAGTTCTGACACTGGTCAGATTCTCCTCTCAAGTGCGGTGTGATTGTGGCTATGGCGCCCTCACTTAGCTTCCGCTGGCTCTCACCAGTGATGCGGCTGAGAAGGAGGCGCTGGGATCCTTTGGACTCTGCTTGTCCTTCCACTAGTGGGGGGACAAGCCCCGTCCGGGGTTCCCGAGCTGATTGTAAATATTGTACATAGGTATGAATGTGACATGTTTTGTTTATTTATTTGTTAACTTCATTTATTTGTATTTATTTTGTCTACTTAATTTTGTTATTGTATACGTTTACTTATTTTGATTTTATTTTATGTAATTTGACTTTCCTTTTGTTTATATTGTAAATATTGTATGAATGAGATCCTGTAGCATTATTATTATTGTCTATTATGACAAATTGTAATATATACGAATAAAAAAATAAAATAAAAAATAAAATAAATTAACGTTGTAATGCATGTTATAACTCGGATGACGTGAGTGCTAACAACTCCTTTGATGCTCGGCGTCGACTATTTTCATGTCGTAAACCTGGTAAGAAAAAACGTGTTACGATCCTCTTAATTTAGAAGAAAAAAAAATCTTAAAAAATATCATCTATTTTTTATTATCATTTGGCTGAGGGCCGTTATCTGCAAGCAATTCCCCGAGGAGCCTTGTTTACGCGCTCTAAGGGAAGTAGTATATTCGGATCGGAACAAGGCTTATTTTATGGGTCAGTCTGAAGGTAAGGCATGTTTCCCAGATTTAGCACATCCCCCAAGGCCCCCCCCCCAAAGGCCTCCCTACTCCCCCTAGACCCCCCCCACAATCCCGAGCATCCTTCCTCATCCTCCTTAATGCTTACCCTTCACCTCTCTAAGTCAGCAATAACTCCCCATCTTCTTTACCGGTTTGTAGGATAACCTTCTTGTAAAATTTATTCGATATAATAAAAAAAAAAAAAAAACTCTTCACTGCTTCAAAATTCTTTCACGTCACTAAAATTCCCTTTTCCCACATATTGTCGAATTTACATTTTTTAAAATATATATTTTACAATTTAATACCGTGATTAAATTAATTAATCCATTAAATATGAGATAATATTGAGTGAATACAATGAAAGAAAGAAAAGACTTTGTTCTTGGACAAGGTTCCTTAAAATAACATAAATAATAAGAGTTGTCTTCAGTGCATCAAGAAGGTCACGTATCCAATATGTACATTGGATGAATTATTTATTCTATCTCTAATACTCATTGCCCCAGAAGGTGGCAGAGTGTATTATCTCTTAATAAAACAAATTAAAAAAAAAATAATTACTAGATGTATTAATCAATACAGTTGTAAATAAATAATAGATTAAAAAAAAATCGCAAATATATATATATATATATATATATATATATATATATATTATATATACACTTTTTTTACTTTCGCTTAACTATATATAAATATACAGCAAGGAAAAGTATTGCGATTCTGAAAATTTTCGATCTACTTTCTGACGTGCAGTTTTCACTTTTTTAGGATTTTCTCAAAAACGGCTCTAATATGATGAAGGTTTAGATGTATAGGTACCTTTAATTTTATAGGTTTGAATAAATTAACCATATTATCTTGTTAGCATTGATAAATAACTGAATAATATATAACCTGAACGAATTCAATATCTAACGAAAGGAAAAAGCAGCGAAAATATTTCTTCATGCAATATTTGTGTTTTTGAACATAAAAAGAGTTATACAGATGTATAATATACCTAATATTGAAAAGCCAAAGATTTTAGAAAAAAAATTATATTTCACATAATTGTAAAAGTTAATGTGGAGTGATGAAATGCCGATTGTCGTAGATAATAATATAATAGATATTTATAAACACGCATGTTTATATTGAAACTTAATGTACTTAATTCTTTAAAAATATATCTTCATCTATAAATATATTTAAATATTCTTAAATTAATTATAACTGCGGAGGTAAGCGAAAGTCGTGTTTTGCGCGCAACACAATTTTTTTTTTTTTAACTGCTCAAGATGTTTTTTAATATATGAAATTTGAAGAAATAAAAGGAATTAATGTAGAGCTAAACATATTAAATTGAGAATGTTTTCGTTCCATTTTTCATCATCTTCTATCAAAAGAAGGGAGAAGCGGTATTATTTTCAAAATTAATGGAAATCGTTTAAAAATATACAGAAACAATAGAGCTCTTCCTTCCACCATTTCTTTATATTTTTTTTAATCAAACGGATCCGGAGATAGCAAGGGAAGAAATAATTTCCTCAGAAGTTGAGCTTACGATATTTCCCTGTATACAATATAAGGATCGATCTTACTACGAAAGAAATATAAAATTTACAACAGTAAATTGAAAACTTAATAGAAAAAACCGGCTACAAGAATAAATAAATAAAATAATGAACACAAAGGTCTATGACAGAAAAAATTGAAGTTAAAAAAAGTTATATCCACATTATTAAAATAAGACTTTCATTTTACGTCCATTCAAAATAAATTTACCTATATAATTTAAATTTATTACATTAGGGGTACTCACTACGCTTTCGATAGCATGCTATTTGTGCTATTATGCTAAACCCATCAATTTTATACAGGAAATAAATGTAGAAACTCGACGGGTTTAGCAAAATAACACAAATAGCATGCTATAGCAAACGTAGAGAGTACCCCTATTATATTAAATTATTATTATGTTAAATAAATTTAAGTATACAACTTTCACATACGATTACAGTTGAAAAAATGTTTAAACAATTACAATGAGTTTCCACGGCACTTTATTTTCTAAAGTCATCAGCTTTTCAACGGTATATTTGTGGGGGGAAAAAAAGTAATCTAAATAAATACTTCTGCTCTGTTCTCTTTCAGAAGTTATCAAATTCATTTAACTTGTACATTTTCCCATTAATGGTTACTAGATATTTTTTTTTTTTTTTTTTTTTTTAGATACGTTACTTCGTCTCTCAGATTTTTGCTCTTTTCAGTAGGAATTCGCTTGAGTTCAGTCTGGAAAACATCACTAGACTTCAAGAAAACCACAGCAGTGAATATTGGAGAAATATCGGTAAGCAAAGTTATAATTTACTTTGTAGAATCGCGAAAAGTAAAAGGAGGGTCACTGATCAGCTGATTGCCGCTAGCTCGGCAAGCTCGGGCTTGCTTTTCTTTAGCTTATCTTTCTTTTATTATCTTTCCTTCTCATTCTCATCTCATTATTTATTTATTTATTTTTTATTTTTTATTTTTTATTTTTTATTTTTTTTTTTTAATCAATGAGATATTTCCATCAAGTTATGTCCTCAAAAGCTACAAGTAAAAGATCTAGATCTGCAGGTTCAAACTCGTCTCCTACAAAACAGAGACCTCGCCGTGAAAATAATAAAAAAATGATTCCACCAGCGACCGCTTCAGCTACCTCTTTAGGATCTGAACCACAGCCTAGCACATCATCACAAGGATTAACTGATGAATCGCCGTTTTTTACACCGAATCCATTTCAGATCCTCCAAAATGAAAAAGAAACCATGGAATCTTCTCCTATACCCAGGGAACCACTACCTCCACCAATATTTGTTAAAAATATTAAAAATTTTCAACTGATGTGTGCGCATTTAAACAAAGTAACTGATCCTAATAGTTATTCTTGTATAAGTAGAACCAGTGATACTAAAATATCCCCGACTACCGCCGAAAGCTACAGAAAAATAGTGAAATATCTGACTGAGACCAAAGCTGATTTTCATACCTATCAGTTGCGCCAAGAGAGAGCTTTAAGGGTTGTAATTAGAAACCTACACCCTTCAACACCAGTTACAGCTATCAAAGAAGAACTGACGGAGATAGGCTATAAAGTGCGGCAAGTGACCAATGTCCTAAAAGATAAAATTCCACTGCCTCTATTCTTCGTGGACTTGGAACCATCAGCAGGAGTTGAAAAAATTTACGACCTCAATAGGTTGTACTATACTAGTGTAAGAGTTGAGAAACCTTACACTAAGAAAGAAATAGTTCAGTGCCATAATTGTCAGGCATATGGTCATACGAGAACTTACTGTCACCACACACCACGCTGTGTGAATTGCGGTGAGCAACATAAATCAGAAGAATGTACACGATTAAGATCAACACCCGCTGTATGTGCTCTGTGCCTAGAGGACCACCCGGCTAACTACAAGGGATGTCAAATCTACAAGAACCTCAAAAGCAGATACCAAAAACCTCAGAATCTGGATGAAACAGCTGAACCGATCAGAAGCAGAAGACAACCTTCAAAAACAATTGATTCCAATGTTACATTTGCCCATCTACTTGGAGGTGGGAACCAGAACAAAGAGGCCCTGCCGGAACAACGCATACTTCAAAATCCTGAACCCCTTCCACAACCACCTATTCCTCAAAATTTACCCAACCCTCAAAAACCTCATCCGCATCAAATTTCTCATATTCCTCCTCCATCAAATGTCACAGACCTTACAAGTTTGATGACATCCTTCATCACTGAAATCAAATCCCTTGTCATGCCGCTAATATCACTACTTACTAATCTAGTATCAAATTTAATCCCTTCCTTAAAAAATCCTTAAATGACAACACCTAACTCCTTGTCCATTCTCCTTTGGAATGCGAATGGTGTTAGAAATCACACTGACGAACTTACAGCTTTATTGCAAGACAAAAACGTTGATGTAGCACTTATTACTGAAACTAGACTAACCACTAAACAGTTCTTTAAAATACCGCAATACGTAACATACCGTACAGACCACCCAGACGGAAAAGCCCATGCCGGTACTGCTGTCATTGTGCACCAGTCCCTCTCCCACCATATACTCCCAGTTCCCTCCTATGATTTCCTACAATGCACCGCCATAGTAATCAAGACTTTTTCTTTTCCGATCACCCTCGCATCAGCGTACTGCCCTCCTAAACATTCCATCTCCAACATTCTATTCGAATCCTTCCTCAATTCCTTAGGAAACCACTTCATTCTGGGTGCAGACATGAATGCTAAGAACCAACAATGGGGTTGCAGATCCACGAATTGTCGTGGGCGGAATTTACAGTCTGCACTCAGCTCTAGACGTTTCAACCTCCTGCCTCCTGACTCCCCTACCTACTGGCCAACTGATCCTAACCGTAATCCTGACATCCTTGACTTCTTCATTCACAGTGGATTAGGCTCCCTAAACATGTCGGTGACTCGCCTTGATGAACTGTCCTCTGACCATAGTCCATTGCTCCTTAAAGTATCCCTAATTCCTATTCCTAAACCCACCCCACCGTCATTTATCAGAGGACCAGTAAACTGGGACCTTTTTCGCCAAATCCTGACCAGTGATATTGACCTCAGAGTGAAACTCAAAACTCCAGATGACCTTGACGATGCCGTAAACTCCTTCACCATCGCTATTCAACAAGCTGTTTGGACTGCCTCCTCTCCCAAGCACTCCCAGATAAGTCATAACCAAAATCATTTACCACAACACCTCATAGACCTCATCCGCACCAAACGCCGATCCAGATCCTTATGGCAACGCACCCGTCACCCCACAGATCGCCGCTCCTATAACTTTTATTGTAGACAATTAAAGAGGGAGTTGGCGACCTTCCGTTCCCAATCCTTTAGTTCCTTCCTTTCTTCTCTTTCGGCTTGTGACAATTCCCTGTGGAATGTCACCAAGAAAATTCTAAATTCCCACCATATTTCCCATCCCCTCCGTCGTAGTAATGGTTCCTGGGCTGCGTCTGATGAAGACAAAGCCGAGGAACTTGCCAAATACGTTTCCCAAGTCTTCACACCTCATCCAGAATCCAATCCAAACCACACTTCAGCAGTGGAACAGTTCCTTCAGTCTCCAATCCCGCTTTCATTACCTCCTAAAGCAGTTAATCCCTCTGAGGTCAAATATCTTCTCCGAAAACTTGCACTCCGTAAATCTCCTGGATACGATCTCCTCACTCCTCAGATTCTCAGACAGCTTCCATCTAAAGCCGTTATATTTCTTACATATATTTACAACTCCATTCTACGCACTACTCATTTTCCTCTCTTATGGAAACATTCCACAATAATTCTCTTCCTAAAACCAGGTAAACCTCCTAACACTACGACATCATATAGACCTATCAGCCTACTCCCAATCCTTTCAAAAATCTTTGAAAAAATCCTCCTCAAACGAATATTACCGTTATTAGAATCCCACACTATTCCTTCCCATCAGTTTGGATTCCGTTCCCAGCATTCAACCGTTCAGCAAGGGCTCCGAGTCGTTGACCATATTTCCTCTGCCCTTGAGAACAAGGAGTACTGCTCGGGTGCATTTCTGGACATAACGCAAGCATTTGACCGGGTGTGGCACCCGGGATTGCTCTTTAAGCTCAAAAACCATTTACCCCTATCCTTATACCTAGTCCTCCGATCCTATCTATCAAACCGCTCCTTCCGAGTTCGTTGTGGTGCAGAATATTCCAATTATTATCCAGTCGAATCCGGTGTTCCTCAGGGTAGTGTCCTTGGTCCTATCCTCTACAATATATACACGGCTGATATTCCTCTTTGCCCTAATACCTTCCTAGCAACGTACGCTGATGACACAGCTATCCTATCCTCTCACTTAGATCCCGAAATTGCATCTACAGGCCTCCAAACACACCTTTCTCAAATTGAAGACTGGTGTAACAACTGGAGAATCAAAGTAAATCAATCCAAATGCAGACATGTCACCTTTACCCTTCGAAGACAATCCTGCCCTCCAGTTCTCTTTAACTCCGTTCCGCTTCCTTTCTCCGACACAGTCCGGTATCTTGGCTTCCTTCTGGACAAAAGACTAACTTGGAACCCGCATACTAGACTTAAACGACAAGAACTTAATCGACGATTTGGACAATTATACAGACTACTGAACAGAAATTCTAAATTATCTATCGAGAACAAACTGCTAATATACAAGACAGTACTGAAACCTATCTGGACCTACGGACTTGAACTGTGGGGGACAGCTAAATTTTCATTCAATCCTTCCAATCAAAAGTCCTCCGAACAATAGTTAATGCTCCTTATTATGTATCCAACCATACCTTACACCGCGACCTAAATATTCCATTTATTTTAGACCTTATACCATTAAAATTCTCTAAATTCCATCAGAACCTTATCCATCACCCTAATCCCCTAGCTCAATCCTTATCCAGCTCCACACATCCTTACCATCCTCCTAGAAGGTTGAAACGGCAGTGGCCTCGAGACCTCTTGTAAAATGTATATTGGAGTTCTAGCATTGGCTAGATTCTCCACTCACGTGCTGTATGCTTGTGAATTGTATATAGGTATGAGTGACTTTTGTATATATTTGTATTGATTTTGTTTTGTATTTATTTATATTGTATTATTATTATATAAATTTATTTTTTTGTATATATCGTGTGAATGCAGTATGAATGTTGTACTTTATCCCTATTAAAAATGTCCTAAATTGGACAGATTGTAATATTGTTCAATAAAGAATTGTTTCTACAAAAAAAAAAAAAAAAAAAAAAAAGATATATTTTTTTTTTTTTTTTGAATCAACGAAAAGTACTTTAGAGGTAAATAATTTAAAATATCAGCAATTAAGCCCTGTCTTACTATTTTAATCATAATGAAACCTATATTATATCAAAGTCTATCAAATATTACATCGATACCGCGAGCTTAATCAAAATCGTTAGAGCCGTTTTTAAGAAAATCATAAAAAAAAAAAAAAAAAGGTGCAAAATGCATAGTATAAAGTAGACTCTTCTTGTAGGCCGATTCTGTTGAAAAGGTTGCTGTAACATTTCAGGTGTATACGCGACTCAAATGTGAAATTTCAGTTTTATACAGATCATTGATTTTGAACCAGACTAACTACACAGAACTTTTTGTAGGACTTGTTATTTTCGACTTTTGGGACCCTGAAACATTTGTTTCCGAAGAAAACTAGAATTCCAAAATTTTCATGATCTCAATTATTTCCGTAACTATATATTTCATATATAGGTAAGAGAAAGTTAATTAAGTTAAAGCATTTTCCACCTTTTTTCGATTCTCTCGAAAACAGTTCCGACGATTTTGATTAAACTCGCTATATCGATGTAAAATTAAATGAGCTTTAATATCATGTAGTTTTCATTCGGATTAAAATGGTCTGATAGGGCTTAAATGCCGACATTTTAAATTTTCTTCCTCTAAAGTACCTTTAATTTTGTCGATTCTATAAAAATAACTATATTATCTCGTTACAACTGATGAAAAACAGGTAAATATATATAAATTGAATGAATTTGATACCCAACTAAAGAAAAAAACTGAAATATTTTTTTAATGCAAATTTTTGTTTTTGAACATAAGAACAGAAATATACATGTATGATATACCGTTGGAAAGCTAAAGATTTTTGAAAAAATATTATCTCATACACAAGCTTTAAAAGTTAATAGAGAGTGATGAAATGAACATAAAACTAACTGATTATTTTAGATAATAATATAATAGATTTTTTAATAAAACACATGTTCTATATAAATTCAAGTTAATTAATTTCTTAATAGTTTCACGTATTTTTATATCTAACTGTTTTTGAAAATTCTTTCATTGATTTTAAAAATGGAGGTAAGTGAAAGTCGTGTGTTGCCCGCACCAGATTTTTTTATTTTTATTTTTTTTTTACATGGTAGAAATCTCAATGATTTATTGTGGGACTCTAACCCACTAAAACCACCTTCTGCAACAACCGAGCTGGCCCAACAAGTTGCTCTTCTTTCATGATATCGGTCACGGTTCGGGGTTCCCATAGCCCAGGGGCTCACCCGATTTATAACTTAGTTTTAGAGTTTCTTGTAGAGTTTTAATATATTTACTGCCCAGTAATTTACTTGCACATCAACTCAAAGGCTTCAATCTCTTGAGCCTCCTTACCTGACAGGGAGCTTCCTCAGCCAAGGCCAACATTTCTGGATTCATATGCGTGTTAATCTCCCTCTCATGTCTTTCTACATATCTTAAAATTGCATCTTTGATGAAGTCCACCTATAGCTCTTTATGCAATTGTTTAGTATTGATATACCACAGAGCACCAACTATACAGCGAACTACTTGGTTTTGGAATATTTGTATTATACGAATATTACATACAATTTTTGGAAGAACCCCATCAGGAATAACCCTAGCTCAGAGGTCCATTTACGTTCCATGTCGCGATTCTTAACGTTTTACACATGCTTATACTGTTGCTTTGAAGATTCTATCCTTATTAAAAGCTTCTCTAAAGGTCCTATGCTTTTGGACAGCTCATTTACTTTTCCGGAATCCTTGCTACCAAATCATTATGATTTCCGATTTCCTTGTTTGTTGTGTATTAATTTTTCTCTTCGTTAAATAAATACAAGGTTTTTTTTCTATAGAAGTCTTAGTCTGGCACGGAATCTCAGTTCTAGCATTGTTAGTTTGCTTTAGATATTTCTCATTTCTAGAAAATTTTGGTTCAATAGGTTTCTCCTGAATGGTTTTATCAAGTGATTTGTTTTCACAAGTATTGACTTTTTGGTTACTGTACCTGTGTCTTTGATTCCACATGTTTTGTACTTCGCATCCTCTATCACTTGAGGGGTGCTGTCCAGGGCAGTTAATACAGGTTGGCTCTGAGTAAGGACTCAACTTGCATTCAGTAGTGTTTCCATGAACATTTTACACACCGCGGTTCCCGATGACAGAATTTTCAATATGATTGAAGCATTGACATTGTATACTGTGGTATCATATTCTTTAAGTTATATTTTAACTTTTATATGTAAGATAGAATTCATATTCCAAGTTTTCTTTTCTACCAAATGTTAGCATGAATAAGAGAAGCCATATTCAGCTGACCAAGTTCCTCCTCACCCTAATCATCCCTTATCCTTTCTTTTTTTATGTTGTCTACTTCATATATTATGATGTAATTCTTACGCACTAAATCAATATTTATTTCCTGTCTTTCGCAGGTTGTGTAGAGGCCACTTGCTATTACCTCAGACGGTCTGCTGTTTTTATCTTCGTAGGTGTACTACTGCACGTTATAATCATTCAGTGTTTTCAATATCTTCCTTTAAGAATCTGACTCCTCCGTCAAGATTTTAGATTTATTATTATTCTGGGCAACAACTTTGTAATCTACTGGTTCAACTAGTGTTTTAGTCTCTACATATTTAGTTATTTCAACTATATGGATCGGTGGAGGAGACGCAGTTTTCTCATGACTTATCTCTGGTAATGCCGCTTCGTGCTGAATATTATAGTTCCATTTGTTATTAATATTTACTTTTATGCTTTAAAAGTCCGAGATAACTGTCGCCAACCCAGGTGAGGATTCTGCTTTTGGCTTTTTGCTACGTCTCGATATTTTTTTGACGATTTGACGCTACATCAATATGAAATTTCAGTTCTATACAACTCATAGTTTTTGAATTAGAATAACCACACAAACCCATAATTGTTTGTGGTACTTGGTTATTCCGACTTTTGCGAACCTGAAACATGTGTTTCCGGTGAAAACTCGAATTCCAAAATTTTCATGATCGCAATGATTTCCGTAAGTGAGTATTTCATATATGAGTGAAAGTAAAAACCTAATCGGTTCAAGATTGACAGGGAGGTATATTATTATTTATTTGAAATATAATAAATAAACTTGATTGAATTGTGAAATATATTAATTGTTACTTATATTCAATTTTAATTTATTATTTCCTGAATCGTGTTTTGATTATTTATTAACTCTATAGAAAAAAAACTTTAATTACGACTTTTTAGTTTTGAAAAATTAAACGTTATAAGATAAGATAATTTTTTTTTTAATATTACCAATAGTAGAAAATATTGATGTATGTTCCAAAATGGAAACTTTTCTCGAACCGTAAGATCATTTGGTCTTGGAGTTCAACGTCAAGTTCTCTTCCAAAAGCTTGTTACACTTATAAAAAAGAAAAAAAAATTCAAGAGATAGTGAGAAGAGGGAAAAGGGCCAATTATAATGAAGAAAAAGTTGCCTTGAAGCTGGACGCCCACAAAATACTTGCTATATTTCCCAAACAACTATTTTTATGTCCGTTTCAACTGTTACACTAAAATAAAAATGATTTTTTAATCTTATAATCAGCATTATTTTACTGATTGCTCAGTACTTGCATTTGCTGCTTATCTCATACATTCGTTTCTCCAAAAGATTCAATTTAATTAAAACTCGAAGAATTAATTACTATTTTGTTCCCTCTTAAAAAAAAAGAATATTTATTTATTTTAGGAAAAATAATTTGTATTCACAAATATTAAAATTTGTCTCAGTGTCATCAATAACAATTATGTATGTTATCAGCCTACATTCATACCATTTACAAAAAAAATGGATTTTCGCCAATTTTGAAAATCCATATACAAATAAGGACTATGTCCTCAAGATCGTAATTTTTACAGCAAGTAGGACTATGACTAAACTATAAAGGAAAAAAAAATCAAAGGTGAGTCTTTTTTCCTTTTTATACTTTTATCTCGCTTTAAGTCTTGTTTTTTAGTCATTTTTGATAATTTTTTAAACAACTTTCTGCACTCTTTAGGAAATCAGTTATAGGAAAAAAATACAAAGTATGTCGTTATCTTATTGTTACTTTTTGTTTTGATTTGATATATAAAATATTACAGAAATCAGAAAGATTTTTCTATCACATGTTTTTGTCCGTGACGCTGACTTAAACGGCTGCACCACTATATATATATATATATATATATATGTAATAAAAATCCAGTTAACAAATAAAAGAACGTCTTAAAAACTCTCATAGGTACTTATATAAAATATTTAAAATATGATTGAGGAACCCGGACTGGGCTTGTCGAACCACTTGTGGAGGAAAAAGCAGAATCCGAGTGATCCTAGCGTCTCCCTCTTAGCTGCTTCACTGATGACAGGTTAAGAGAGCCTGCTGAGTAAGAGCGCCAATGTCACAAAAGTTCCGACAGTACATTTATTATTCTATATATTTATATTGTTCGCTGTTTTTCTCTACCTAAGGACATACTGGAGAAAATCTCTAACTTTCCAATTAACAACAAAAGACTCGTTTACGTTACAATTGCTCGCATTAGGCTACTTCAACATGTTCTAGACAAACGCTCAAACCTTCCTCTTATCAATAAAAAACCTTCCTAAATCAATAAAAGGATCATCTACATGAATATCATAAGACCAATATGGACTTATGGAATTAAACTTTGGGGCTATACTAAATCATTAAGCTCGTATCCATTCTTTAATATCCAAAATCATTCGTAAAGTCCCAATGCTCTTTACTTTGTCACGTATAAACTCATTCATAATTATTTTAATGTTCCATATGTTGGTAATATGGGCGAACGAACTATTCCTTCTATAAAAAACTGCATGCCCACAAATTTCAACCCTTGCTTCCACTTCGATCTTCTGAGATGTTTAAAAAAAAAAAAAAATGTCGAGAGACCTTTTGATCTAAAGTTATGCCAGTAAGTAGTGTCCTCCTCATGTATATAATCACATTTTACTTAATTATATTATTTTAATAAAATCGTGAATTTCAATAAATATATGAAAATAAAATATACAATGCTTAGGTATTTGGTAAGGTTGATGATAATTAGGTTTATTACATGAAAAATATGGAATGCAGGATGCAAGATGGGTTTTTAAAGTCCGGACTGAGCTACTCAGTTTAAATTATAAAATTTTAACGAAGGTGACGTCCGAAAATGTTTCCCCTGTAAGAGAAACGAAATTGAAATTCTGCCACGTAATGTCTGAGTTCCGAATGAAATATTTTCACAAAAAAATCTTTACAGTGGAGGAACTTGTCGATGAATTAAATGGTGGAAATTTTCCTGCAATGGTAAAGTTTTGCAAAATGGCATGGACATACAGAGACAGGCTTGTAAAAAAGTTTAATTACAGCCGATTAGATGGGCTTTCTAAATATAATATAAGTATGTAAATATTATTAAGTTTATTATTATTTTTAAATTTTTACACCTAAATCCATTGACCCAAAGTGACACTTGATACATTTTTTTTTTTTTTGAGAATAGCTTTAAAGATTTTGAACAAACTTGCTATGTTTATGTAAAATTAAACGGTCTTTAACATCATGTATGTTTCACCCTCAGTCAGGAAGTCTGATTGGGTTTAAATCCTGGTTAGCTTCGAAAGCAAATTTCATTTCACCCAAGCCAGAGAGGTTTCATTATTGGCCAACCGGGGTGTCATGTCAATGCCAGAATAATTGATGCTATTCTCAGGGATGCAAAAAATAAACAAGAAGACGCGGCAGTCGCGTTCTTAGATGTGACTGGAGCATTTGATAACATCGGACACGGCCATATCTTGAGATCTTTGGAGTCGAGAGGAGTTTCGAGCGACTTAAGAAAAGCGATTGAGGGCCTATTGTGTAAAAACACGATAAAGATCAATCTTGGGATCAATAAAACAAACGGTATCCATGTTTTGAGGGGAGTACCTCAGGGTGGGCCACTTTCACCGGCGCTGTTTAATCTAAGTATAGATTCTCTATACACCGAGCTCTGTGATCCAAAGGTAGCTAATGAGTATGGATACAAATTACTTCCAAACCACGACTCTGTTTTACTCACAGGTTTTGCGGATGATCAAGCCGTGACCTGTCACAATGTGGAATCTGGAGAGAGAGCCATCAACTGCGTCCGTGGAATACTTGGAGAGATAGGATTATCTGTTAATGCAAACAAAAGCACAGGTATAATCTTGAAAAATGGAAAGTTGGTTGGGTCAAAGTTTTGTTTGGATACGGGAGAGGAAATCCATTCTATTCAAGATAAAGATTTCATCAAATACCTGGGTTGTAGATTTTCGGGGGAATTAGAATTTGATGAGGAATCCGTCGGTAGGCTGAATCGAGATATGGAAAAGCTTGTAAATTCTAATCTCCTAAAGCCTGACCAAAAAATAAACATTGTAAATAGATATGTTTTTCCTTCCGTGATATACCCGCTGCAGACTGCACCACTAACAAAACTGCGCCCATCTTTGTTAGAGGCAATCGACGTCATAATTCGAAGATGTATAAAGGCTATCATAGGATTGCCAGCCAACTCCTGCTCTTCTATGCTGTACTCGCCGCGACGATATAGGGGTCTTGGGCTTCTGCGTTGTCAATGGGAAGCTCCTCTTCAGCATTGGGCGATTTCTCAAAGATTGGCCGGAGTAACAGACGCCCTGTTTCAAAATATCTTCAACTTAACGGAGGAGATCCGCGAGTGCACCGAACTACTGCGAATTAAGGGAAATGCTATAGAGGCCCCTCTCACGGTAAAGAGAGTGAGGCAGTTCTTGAGGGAAAAGTCTTTTGAGGAGTGGAGCCAGTGCAAGTGGCAGGGTGTAGGCGTGGTACATTTTAAAGCCAACCCGAGCGTAAACAGGTTTATGTTCGATCGACAGATGTTAACAGGATCAGAGTGGACAAACGCACTCAAATTGAACATAAACTACGCACCACTTCGTGGAGTCCCTGGATCGAGATGCCAGGGTAACGAGGCTGTTGGACCCCTCTGCCGCAGATGCGGCCGAGAGTTAGAAACCCCTTCACATGTGTTGGGAAAATGTCCACATAACATGCTTCTCGTTACCCGCCGGCACAACCGCATAAAGAAAGAAATATCAGAACTTTTGGAAGTGAAAAAGTATAAATGTTTTCAGGAAGTCTTTTGCCTTGATACAGATGGATCGACAAGATTTGTGGATATCTTGGCATTTAATGCCACAAAAAATGAAGCACTGATAGTGGACCCCACTATCAGATATGAAACAAATGACCAGGAACAAGGCAAGAGGATTGAAGAGGAGAAAGATAACATTTATACAAAATGTATTCCATACCTGAGGGAAAAATTTCGTGAGGAGTTCGCTGAAAGGGAATTTAAAGTCGTGGGACTTTGGTTCGGAAGCAGAGGGACCATCCCAGTAGCCACTGGATTATTTTTAGAGAAATATGGACTCGGAAAAAATGAGATGCAAAACATGGCGGAGACCATAATCTTGGACTCACTGGGAATCCTGCATCACCATATATATTGAGGCTAGTCAGGATTTTCAGATGTCCATGACCGATTTCAAAATTAGTAAAATATATGTATTTCCTATTTAGCGGAATCTCTCTCTATCTTTTTTCTTCTTTAAGATTGTCTTCGAGATTGATGCGGTATGCTGTGTATTGTAGCAACTCAGCGAAGTTGAGCAGCAGATCCAAATTGGAATTTCCTCCTACAATGTACCAGTAATTTCGGTTATTTGAGATAGGTTATCGGTTATCTATAAACGATAGGTAAATATGAAATGTAGAATTTGATCACTAATTTGCAAAACAAATCAATAGATATAATTTACTGTCTTGCTTAAATAAAAGTTGTCATATTGATGTATTAAATATTCTTGGAAAACTAAACATTTTATAGCAAGTGATTATTTATACAAAGTTACAAGGGTGAAAATTACAAAACTAGCAAAGAGCTTAGTGATTGTAGTAGACAATAATTTATCTTATGATATAACTTAATTTTTACTTTTGTTAAACCCGCATAACAATAATGTGGGTGTTTTGATTTTTTTTAAACAAAGTGATGATTTATTTTTGCACTGTATTAGGGTAACGCATAGGTGTTATATTTTTCGTCAGTTAATCAAATTGATTAAAAAGATTAAACTGTAAATACAGTTCTTGTATGAACGTATATGATAATAGTATGCAATATAACATCAGAACTCCTATTTAGAAATTAAATATATGTAACAATTTATAAAAAATGTTTTCGATTACTGTGGTTATATCATGATCAACCTTTCAATTATCTATATATTTTAAATTTATTTTTAGACGTATTAGAAAAAAAATGGGTTTCTTTATTAAGCGTTGTATTTAATAAATTACTTTATTAAAATGTCTTAATAAGGGAACAGCCTCGATAACAATTAATTATCCATCTGAAGTGTATTATTAAAACTTCGTTGATGATGTCTAATAATAACCAGACCCACGTTTGAAGAATAATTAATGATAATTATCATGCATATTAAAAAGTTAGATTTAGTGTAATATTTTTGAAAATACGTCATAACAACTTATCAGTCCGGCCACGGATCTTTTTGAGGTGTTCAGATACAATTTTCAGTATTGAAATTTAATTATATTATTTAAAACAAAAAAAAAAAAAAAAAAATATATATATATATATATATATATATATATATATATATATATACATATGCAAAAAATGAAAGGAGATTCCATTGAGTTTTAACTAAACTCGAATAAGAGAATCACAGTGGGTTTTGATAGGTACATAAAATTTAGGTTATATTATAAACAATTCTTAAAAAATCTAGTGCGGGCAACTCACGACTTTCACTTACCACGCTTGTAAAAACCAATTAAAGAACAGATTATTACTAATTAAAGAACAGATCAATTAAGTTAAGTTAGATTAAAAAACGTAACAATATAAAATTGTTATGTACAATAGTTACATAGAATTGTGCCATCTACATTATTGCTTAATTGCTTTATTTACCATATTACCCTAATACTCATTTAATATTATATATATATATATATATATATATATATATATATATATATATACATATATATCACTGTTCATTAGTTTAAAAAAAAAACTCAATAAAATTCCATAAACAAACAGTTTTGCTCTTTTTCCTATAGTTGAATTTCGAACTCGTTAAAATGAAGTATTTACCATTTTTTATCAATGATAATAATAATGATAATATGGTTATTTCCTATACATAATTAAAAGTATTTAAAAAAAGAAAATATAGGCATTCAAGCCCTGTCAGACTAAATTTATCAAAATGAAACCTAAATCGAATTATAAATTTTACATTTATATAGCAGGTTTAATCAAAAGCGTTCGAGAAAATCGTAAAAAAGAGCAAAATTCATGTTATAAACTAGAACTATCGGTCAGCCGATTTTTTTGTAAATGGTTGGTGTATCATATCATATAGTTGTCTTAAATATGAAATTTAAGTTTGATGCGACATTCCGTTTTCGTGCTAGACTACACACAGTTTTATAAAACTTAACATTTATGAGCTATATTAACCACAGACGCAGAGCCCTTTTTCGCGCGACTTGGCTATTTAGACTCATGGGACACTAAAACGTGTATTTCCGTTGAAAACTGAAATTCAAGAAGTACAGAATAAAGTTTTTCAAAAGGAACTTGTAAAAAAACATAATTTTTCTTCATTATTGTTTTAACATAATCCACCTTGACTGATCCCAATCCAAGTAATTATCCGGACGAACTAATACCTCCCAATGAAGACGTTTAATTAATAATTAACCGAATCCAGTAATTGGTTAACAGCTGATCTAAGATATGGCCCCTGAGAGGAAAACAGGATTAGAAAGGGCTGGAGTACTCAGCTAATAAGGAAGATTATTAATAAGCTGGAGATAATTATCGCTGGAGTCTCGAACGTTCTGGAGTCGTATTCGACCCCCTGGAGATGGCCTGGAGCTGGAAAAAGTGTATTAGCCGGCCCTTAAGCCGGAGGGCTAAGCCATCGAGGGAAGCTGTGTACACCCCCAGAGGCTCGGGGATTTAGAGAACTAAGCTGAGGTGTTGTTGAACAAGGTAGCTTCCATCTTGTCATCTCACCGCAAATATTTATCCTATCCCTCCCTGTCTTGGGGGAGCATCGTCCCAACATGTAACACCTCCATTAAGTATACCTTCCTTCCCTAAACGGAGTATTTGATATTATTCTAGCTCCACAATCTAAACATTTATACATATAATAAGAAGGCAGGGAATCGGTTGGGTATTTTAGCAGTACAAAATCTAGCACGTGGGACACACAATTTTACTTTATTTGTCAAAATCGATTTAGTGACTTGTGTACTGAACATGGTGGTTCTTTATTGAATTATTTATAGAATGGTTATTCTTTAAAACATAGATTTATCATATATCTATACATGCTGCAACTTGGAGATTGAGTAAAATGGCAAGTTGCCAGTAATTTTGATTTAGGATGTTCAGATCAGACCCTACTTTTTCTCTTATTGGGCATTCTTTGTAGCCTAGAAACGCAACAAGCTCTTCTCCTGACTTCCATTTCCAGTGCCAATAATTTCTTTTCTGGTAATTTAGGCTCCACCTATACTTATTTTCGATGTCACTGCTCACACTTCCAAAGTTATCCATTGTTACGTCAATTTATTATGATTATTGTTATGGCAAGATACTTAGTGTGAGATCGTCCAGTCTTATACACAAATGGCTGAGATAGATATATCGCACCCCATATAATATCTTTTTTTTCCCCGCTGATTTCTAAAGCTCACTCAGAGTATGCTTTGGCAGTATGGAAAGAGAAACGTCTTCTCAAGGTCTCATTTATTAAACATCAAGCGTATCATATTTTTATCTGAACAAAATCTATTATAGTGGATATAATTAGTTGATTGTGAGAAATACTGGAAGGAATCAGTCCGGGTGGCTGTCATTAAATGAAAAAACTAAATAGTTTTAAATTAAATATTTTATTGTTTGCCAACGTTTCGACCCACATTGTGAGTCATCATCAGGGTGAATGTAGGCGAATAAGAACTGAGTCAATTTGGAAGTAAGAGAGTTTGACAAAGGGACTTGACTAATGCAGTTCTCAATGAATTTTCAGAAAACAGAATGGGTTCGACATTTTTATAAAAAAATCCTTTGTTCAGTTTTTTTGGCAAGTCGTTTGTAAAGGTTGCAGAGATTGTTAAAAGCTTGTCTGTTTTGGGGGAATGGCGATTTTAGTGAAGAGAAAATAAGATGGTGGTCATTATCAGAATTCACTGGAGAAAGGTGGTAAGTGGTTGAAGAGGATATATTTTGATTATGGGAGAAAGATGTATCCAGAGAAATAATTGAAAGATGGGAAGTAACTTGGGAAGAAGGCGTATGGGAGTTCTGGGATAATGTTGAGTTGGGAGGTGTCAGAGATCTATTACTATTTTGCCTAGTGTTATAGCGGTGTGATGGTCTAGAAGAACCCAAAAGAGCGGTTGATTGAGGGTTTTGTCGTTGTGTTGGTGATCGAGGAGTTGTTACCTTTTTAGAGCTGGAATTGTGGTGATGAAAAAAGCGTGAGTCATTAGGGGTTGTAGAAGCGATGGCTTGTTAAGATGAGAATGCCTGCTGTTGTGATGTAGATAGTATGTCTTGCCTGCGATTTTGTATTCTGGCGCTGCGGCGGAGAGTTGAGGTGGATGTATCTTTTTGTTGTTCCCGTGTTCTTTTCATCATTGTGAATATAATTAGTTGACCGTTAAGGATTACTGGAAGGAATCAGTCCGGGTGGCTGTCATTAAATGAAAAAACTAAATAGTTTTAAATTAAATATTTTATTGTTTGCCAACGTTTCGACCCACATTGTGAGTCATCATCAGGGTGAATGTAGGCGAATAAGAACTGAGTCAATTTGGAAGTAAGAGAGTTTGACAAAGGGACTTGACTAATGCAGTTCTCAATGAATTTTCAGAAAACAGAATGGGTTCGACATTTTTATAAAAAAATCCTTTGTTCAGTTTTTTTGGCAAGTCGTTTGTAAAGGTTGCAGAGATTGTTAAAAGCTTGTCTGTTTTGGGGGAATGGCGATTTTAGTGAAGAGAAAATAAGATGGTGGTCATTATCAGAATTCACTGGAGAAAGGTGGTAAGTGGTTGAAGAGGATATATTTTGATTATGGGAGAAAGATGTATCCAGAGAAATAATTGAAAGATGGGAAGTAACTTGGGAAGAAGGCGTATGGGAGTTCTGGGATAATGTTGAGTTGGGAGGTGTCAGAGATCTATTACTATTTTGCCTAGTGTTATAGCGGTGTGATGGTCTAGAAGAACCCAAAAGAGCGGTTGATTGAGGGTTTTGTCGTTGTGTTGGTGATCGAGGAGTTGTTACCTTTTTAGAGCTGGAATTGTGGTGATGAAAAAAGCGTGAGTCATTAGGGGTTGTAGAAGCGATGGCTTGTTAAGATGAGAATGCCTGCTGTTGTGATGTAGATAGTATGTCTTGCCTGCGATTTTGTATTCTGGCGCTGCGGCGGAGAGTTGAGGTGGATGTATCTTTTTGTTGTTCCCGTGTTCTTTTCATCATTGTGAATATAATTAGTTGACCGTTAAGGATTACTGGAAGGAATCAGTCCGGGTGGCTGTCATTAAATGAAAAAACTAAATAGTTTTAAATTAAATATTTTATTGTTTGCCAACGTTTCGACCCACATTGTGAGTCATCATCAGGGTGAATGTAGGCGAATAAGAACTGAGTCAATTTGGAAGTAAGAGAGTTTGACAAAGGGACTTGACTAATGCAGTTCTCAATGAATTTTCAGAAAACAGAATGGGTTCGACATTTTTATAAAAAAATCCTTTGTTCAGTTTTTTTGGCAAGTCGTTTGTAAAGGTTGCAGAGATTGTTAAAAGCTTGTCTGTTTTGGGGGAATGGCGATTTTAGTGAAGAGAAAATAAGATGGTGGTCATTATCAGAATTCACTGGAGAAAGGTGGTAAGTGGTTGAAGAGGATATATTTTGATTATGGGAGAAAGATGTATCCAGAGAAATAATTGAAAGATGGGAAGTAACTTGGGAAGAAGGCGTATGGGAGTTCTGGGATAATGTTGAGTTGGGAGGTGTCAGAGATCTATTACTATTTTGCCTAGTGTTATAGCGGTGTGTGATGGTCTAGAAGAACCCAAAAGAGCGGTTGATTGAGGGTTTTGTCGTTGTGTTGGTGATCGAGGAGTTGTTACCTTTTTAGAGCTGGAATTGTGGTGATGAAAAAAGCGTGAGTCATTAGGGGTTGTAGAAGCGATGGCTTGTTAAGATGAGAATGCCTGCTGTTGTGATGTAGATAGTATGTCTTGCCTGCGATTTTGTATTCTGGCGCTGCGGCGGAGAGTTGAGGTGGATGTATCTTTTTGTTGTTCCCGTGTTCTTTTCATCATTGTGAATATAATTAGTTGACCGTTAAGGATTACTGGAAGGAATCAGTCCGGGTGGCTGTCATTAAATGAAAAAACTAAATAGTTTTAAATTAAATATTTTATTGTTTGCCAACGTTTCGACCCACATTGTGAGTCATCATCAGGGTGAATGTAGGCGAATAAGAACTGAGTCAATTTGGAAGTAAGAGAGTTTGACAAAGGGACTTGACTAATGCAGTTCTCAATGAATTTTCAGAAAACAGAATGGGTTCGACATTTTTATAAAAAAATCCTTTGTTCAGTTTTTTTGGCAAGTCGTTTGTAAAGGTTGCAGAGATTGTTAAAAGCTTGTCTGTTTTGGGGGAATGGCGATTTTAGTGAAGAGAAAATAAGATGGTGGTCATTATCAGAATTCACTGGAGAAAGGTGGTAAGTGGTTGAAGAGGATATATTTTGATTATGGGAGAAAGATGTATCCAGAGAAATAATTGAAAGATGGGAAGTAACTTGGGAAGAAGGCGTATGGGAGTTCTGGGATAATGTTGAGTTGGGAGGTGTCAGAGATCTATTACTATTTTGCCTAGTGTTATAGCGGTGTGATGGTCTAGAAGAACCCAAAAGAGCGGTTGATTGAGGGTTTTGTCGTTGTGTTGGTGATCGAGGAGTTGTTACCTTTTTAGAGCTGGAATTGTGGTGATGAAAAAAGCGTGAGTCATTAGGGGTTGTAGAAGCGATGGCTTGTTAAGATGAGAATGCCTGCTGTTGTGATGTAGATAGTATGTCTTGCCTGCGATTTTGTATTCTGGCGCTGCGGCGGAGAGTTGAGGTGGATGTATCTTTTTGTTGTTCCCGTGTTCTTTTCATCATTGTGAATATAATTAGTTGACCGTTAAGGATTACAGGAAGGAATTAGTCCGGGTGGCGGTCATTAAATGAAAAAAACTAAATAGTTTTAACTATTCTATTGTTTGCCAAAGTTTCGACCCCCATTGTGGGGAATGGAAACTGAATTTACAGATGGCGAGTTTCCATTCGCCTACAACACGCCCTGATGATGACCCACAATAGGAGTCGAAACGTTGGAAAACAATAAAATAGTTAAAACTATTTAGTTTTTTCAATTAATGACCGCCACCTGGACTAATCCTTCCCAAAAAATCTATTATAGTTCAGAATATACTTCTATGTTTTTGACCGGCTGCTTTTCTAAGGCAGCGGTAGCTTCAAAAACTAGCTCACTTACTATATTTAGTCAATATATAAAACTATATTTTATGATACCATGGATCTCCTTTCCAAAGGTATCGTGTTTACCTATCCAATAGGTGGCATGCAGGGTAATATTAAAGTAAACAAGATTCAATTAATACATTACTATAATTATTAATTTACACATATAAATTATATTAACACATTGCCTAGAACTCTGATTGAGAATACTGAGGGACATTTTACTACCTTTGCAATACAATATTACAAATAACAATATACCTTTGAAACACTTAACCGGCTGGCGAAGGTGAAATCAGTCTTAGGTCCACTTTCTGGGCATCATCCTCCAGCTGCTCTCAGAACCCCGACGGCCACCTCCTCTTCTTGTAGATGGAACCCGACTCACTCTTCCTGAGGATAAAACTTGACTAACTCTTTGGTTCTTCTCTCTCATTCTCGTCACCTCGGGTGGGCCGAGATGGGAAATGCCCCGGTTGGCGGTGTAGCCTTTGTGCTGTTATTCTTATCTTTTCACTAATCTTAATATTTAATATCTTTTAATATCTTAATATCTTGGGGGGAAACTACCATAAGTTTCTGGTACCGCTGGGGGGCCCATACCGATGGGAAATCTAGGGGGCTAGGTAAACACCTTTTGATGTTTTGCCGACAAAGGTTTGTTATCATTAATTGTTTAATATTAAAATTATTTAATTATGAACTCCCCTCAGTATCCTCAATACATTACAATACTAATTCATGCTTAACTTTAAATATCAAATTAACCACTCTAAACCATTTAATCCACTTATTTCGGCAACACCTGAATAAATTGTTCTATAATCATATTAAACATTAATATAGAAATATTGAAAATTTTCTCTTAAACTACCGCCTTTTGTATTGGTTTATTAAATAAGTTCTTAGCGTTTCAATATTTCAATTTAATCTTCTATGTTTATAAAAGCATGTTTACTTGGTCAATAATGTTTACATATTCTAAAAAAGGATTTCCTTATCTTTAAGTGGTGTTTTCCTTGTGGAAATAGAAGAGAAAAAAAATTCATTGTCGGTATTTAATGAGTTTTATTTCCGAAAAGGAAAATCCGGTGCACAGCCGTTAAAAAAAGTTTTGAGTGCGAATGGCGATAATGTCTTAGGCGAAAGAACCGTCTATAAGTGGTTTGTCCGGTTCAGAAACTATTTTGACTTAAAAGACGCAAAGCGCTCGGGTCGTCGTTCAACTGTTGATGATGACCAAATTTCAAAAATTTACCTAAGAGATGGCAACAGGTAATAGATCAAAATGGGTCATATATATTTGATTATATAATAAAATAATTTATTATATAAATATAAATTGATTATTATATAAACTATACAATATAATCAAATATAAAATAAATCTATAATATTTATAGAAAAAAACTAAGCATCATCCAAGTATATACTCCAACTGAAAATGGATCAGTATCTGACAAGGAACAATTCTATAGCAACCTTCATAGGTAAATAGATGAATCCAGATATAACATCATTAAATATGCAGGCATGAATGGAACAGTAAGGGGAATATATAGCAGAAATCTCAGAGTCATGGCCCTTATCGAGGAGAAAGTCAATGACAATTGACAGAGAATATTCGACTTGTGCACAGATAGTAATCTACTTTTGGGTAACTCATCGTTTGACCACAAAAATATCCATAAAATATCATTTGTAGGCGAAGGACTGAATGTTACAAGTATTTGCTGTTGTTTGGTTTTAAGGGCAAAAAACTGCGAGTGGTTATCAAACATCTTCAGAAGACGATTAACTTACCTATGATGAAGAGAAAAAAAAAAAAAATTATAATAAATAATTAAAAAATAATAATAAATAAAAAATAAGATAAATAAATAAAAATTGTGAATAAAATATCAAAAATTGCGTAAAATAGCTTGAATGTGTTAAATGAGGTGACATAAACGAATATTCTTCGCCAATTGAATGACACCATCGACGGCCCGATCACTATCGCTCAATGCGTCCGAGACTTTACGCGGTACGCAACATTTTACAAATTCCCTACTATAACGAGGACACTCTTAAAAAATATGACTTACTGTGAGAGCCACTTAACACAGTTGACATCGAGGTGGATCCCTTCGTGTCGTGAGGTGCTCATGAGTGAGACGGCAGTGTCCTATCCTCAGGCGGGCGATAACTACCTCCTCACGCCTGCACTTTCTTGATGATGAGACCCAGCAGCTGATGGTCGGTTTGACATTTTTCAATTTTTGTTTTCAAGAGCGGTCCAAGACTGTTGCCATTCATCTATGTTGGCTATTTTATCTATGATAAAGGGTTACGGAGGAATGTGACTGGTGTCAAGGTGAGAAGAAGAGCAGATCTGAACACACATCATAGCTTAATCTTAACGGATACAAAAATGACTCTAAATAAAGGCAAGAATTCTCCGGCTAAAAAGTACGAAATCATTAAAGTTGGGACTCTGCGAGATAAAAGTAAAAATATACAAGGAACCTCTCCGCAGAAAACTTAGCAAAGTGAATCAGATAAAAGCTCAAATGAAATGTGGGAAACAATTAAATCGACCATTATAACCTTAGCAAAAATAGGACCATTAAAAGAGATGAGTGGAAGCGATAGACTGCGGCTGGTGCTACACGCCAAAAGACGCTATTGAGCTAGGAACAGAAGAAAAGGAAGTTTTTATTGAAATCCCCAGTGAAAAATGCTACGAACAAAGCAATATAAATTTAATCTATAAATTCCTGTAGGATTAAAGTCCAGCTACAACGGCATAAATGGATATACTAACTATATAGAATACCCGTTCGAATTTCGAGAACAGTAATAGGTCTGAGATAGTAACATGGTGGCTGGAAACAGCCCCTCTCTCCTTTCCACCGTAGCATGGGAGCCTCCTTAGCGAATCTTCTGGGGCTGGAAGGAGGCGAGGAATTCGGACAAAGGACTACCAACAATAAATCGTTTTCCCTAAGTTAACACAGCTAAAACGGATCGCTTAATGGGGCGTCACAATTGCAGCTCAATCCTCGAGCAAACAGTTGTCCTATCTAAGCCGGGCTTCCCTGAATCTGTTTATAAAAGCTTCTAATTTAAAAGCGAGACCCCCCCCCCTTATAAAAAGGAGTCATTAACAATTACTTAATCTCAGGATTAGGGGGTGGAGGAGGGGGAGGGGGTGAGGTGGTTCTAAAATAAATTGTGGACTTTGAGAATAAGCACTCACCTCTCAGAGCGTCTTCTTTCTCCAGCGTCTCACATTTATTTATAAAACACCTGAGATTTGAATTATTCATAAGTATGTAAGGGGTAGAGGGTGGCGGCCGCCATATTTCGCCTTAAGTTTTGGCCCTGTAAGGAGGATCTCTCCAGGCAAAAGGATTTAATACTATTCATGGAGGTCTATTCGTTTGGTCCTGTCCTCGCACAACAATAATGCATACACCCCCAGCCCTAAACGAGCGCCGCTTCCACTTATCACGGACCCGGTTTAACCGCCGAGAACTGAAACAAATTCGAAATATGAAAACTCGGCTCCGGAATGGGACCCGTATATAAGCCAAAGAAGAGGTATAAAAACTCGGTGAGAATTCCTGCTTAGAATCGTTTATCCTTAATTGTTATACCTGCACATTTTTATAAATATTCTAGATTTATTCATAAAAAGAAAAATTACTTATACTCATTTAAGGGTTCTTATTTATTTTATATAAAAATGAAAAATGAATGCAATCTGCAAAACGTAGGTAATTAGTATAAGCATTTCCCACTATAAAACATATTTACTCCCCTACTGTGATAAGCGACGCTATATGGGAAAAATTATCGATTTAGCGGGAAAAATAAAGATAATATTTTGTATTGAAATTTACAACTGTATTAGTTAATACATCTAGTAAATTAGCTAACAGAGAAAATAAATGAAGAGAAAATGCCCATGGACAGCACTTCACTGGGTAATCTAAACTATAAGGTCTCGAGGACATCATTTTTTCAGATGCCTCAGAGGATTGTCAGGAATGGAAGAGGAAGCAACGATTGAAACAAGTAAGATAAATAAAAAAATCTTTTTCCACTAATCAGCATAGCACATAATTTATTCGTGAGACTAAATGCGTCACTATATTTTGTTTATTTATTTAACGTCACTGCTACTATGGCTAATCGGACGATGCTACAGTGGGAGTCCTAAATTTTGGCTGTCCAGGTTTTATTAGGATAGGGATCTTTAACGAGTATCTGACATCACACAGGCTCGGGACCACCTTTTAACGTCCCCTCCGAAGGACGGCATAACTAAGAATTTTTTACTCCCATTAAAAAATCCTAGGACCACCTGCGGGTTTGAAGCCGCGACCTTTGGCATGGGAGGCTGTTACTACGTCACTATACATTACCCTACACAACTTTGTATATCTGGCATTTTTTTCTAAAATGCTTTCCAACGATAAATTATACATTTATATTACCACTTTTGTGTTAGGGAAAACACAAGAATAAGCTATATACGACTTTCATACTACACATAATATACGAGCAACATACGACTTTCACTTACCTCGGTTGAAAAAATGAATTTAAGAACGCTTAAATAAAGTTCGAGATGAAAAAGATTGATGAATTATACTGAGTTTCAACAGGTACATGGGTTTTATAAAACCATCTATAATATTATTATCTACGACAATCAGCTAGTTTTATCGGCTTAGCATTGCCCTCCGTTAAATTTGTCAATAGCGTGTAGAAGATCATATTTTTTTCTTAAGTCCTTAGCTTTCAAACGATATATTATACATCTGTGGCTTTACCCTTCCTACCGTTGTAAATACTTCCTGGCAACCTTCCTCTTCCAAGTTCTCCAATCCCGCCGCCCATCGTACATCTCAGATATGTTATCATTCAAATCCTCCATTCATTCCCGTAACACTCGTTCACGGCCTTCAGACCTGTATATGGCACCTCATCGAACCGCAGCTTTCGACAGATACTTCCTAATCCGCTCCTCTTTCGTATGGAATTCCATTCCTTCACATATTCGATATTCTGATACTCTTCAAACCTTCAAATCCCGTCTATTCGATCACTTCCTCTCTATTCAATTTTCAAATAATCCTAAATAGATTTGCCAATTCAATTTAAATTAGTTAAATAAAAAATATAGAAACAATTAATTAAATATAATATCTTACATTGTGGTGCACTTGTATATTTAACTTTATCATTTCATTAATTTTACATCAATACACAAATCAAAAGCACTATTAATTAAAATTTTATGTATATGCACATATCTTTCTGTTCTATCTTTTGTCTAGTTTTGTTATCAATCATTATTATTAGAAGCTACCTTTTAATTTATCACTATCGTTCACTTTTTGTTTTATTTTTATTTCTATTATTATTTGTTTTTTTCATGTTTGTACTCTAAGACACTAAAGTTCTTTTTGTATGTTTTGTAAAATTATTCAAAAGGGACTTGTCCCAGAATAAATAAAGAATTTATTATTATTTATTATTATTATTATCTATATAACTGTTTTTATGTTCAAAAATATAAACATTGCATGAAAAATAGTTTTCCTCTTTTTCCCCTATGTTGGTTATCAAATTCATTAAATATGTATCTTTAGTATTTTTTTATAAATGCTAACAAGATGAAATGTTAATTTTTTTTTAATCAACAGAATGAAAGGTACTTTAGGTGAATAAAATTCAAAAAATTAAGACATGCCAGACTATTTCAATCAGGATAAAACATATACGATATTAAAGTCCATCAAATTCTACTTTGATTTTCCGAGTTTAATTAAAATCTTTAAAGCCATTTTAAGGAATAAACGTGGTATAAAGTGGCTCTTTTGGTTCATCGATTTTGATGAAAATGTCGCTGTAACATGTCAGGAATCCACACTTCCAAAATATGAAATTTCAGTTCTATACAGCTTATTTTTTTTTTTTATTTAGACTTAACAAATGCACACAGACCTTTTTGCGGGCCTTGGTAATTTGGAGTTAGAGTGCCCAAAACGTGTATTTTCGATAAAAATTCAAATACAAAAATAGCAATAAATTCTGTTATTATATATTAGGCTCCTTGTATCCTTAATTATTTCCCCCCACTTTGACTATGGTTATATGTTTTATGATGGGCTTTTGAATATGCTTGAGGGAAGACTGATGCGAATAATGAAGATCTCTATAAGATTTGTCATCAGTACTTCTAAAAGGTCTCATGTTACCAACTTATACAGCGAACTAAATTCTCTCCTTTCCTCCCCTCGCAGAAAATATTTCCTAGGATCATACATTTACCAAACTATTAACACCTAGCATCCTTCCTATATCTGTAGTCTCCTTAAATATAACTCCTGAGTCCACTCTCTTGAAACAAGATCGAGACATTCCGACCTTAACATTCTTACCCACAAAACTAAAACTTTTGATCGCTCCTTTTATTATCCACTTTACTGCCCTCTGGAATTCTCTTTCTACCCATATCCACCATGCAGCTTTTCCAACCTCTTCTGCCATTCCGAACTGACGCTCAACAACTACCATAGTTCAATTCTAGGTATTAAATGTTTAATAAAGAAAACAATTGTTTACAGCTTTAATGTAAATATTGTTTTTCAATTCATTTTGCTTAACACAATTGACTTCAGGAGATTCTTTAAGGGAACGGCGTGTTCTATTGGATAGATTATTAGGTTACTGTTATCCGGGTCCCAGGTTCGAATCTCCGCTGAGACAGAATTATGTATTCGGTTATTTCAGTGGTGGAGCGACCCTGGGATATGGAGACCCTCCTGGGGCACACCCAGCCTCTTTAAAGTGGGTAAAAAAACTGGCAGCCTAGCAGATTTAGGCCGAATTACCTTCTTGCACGGTCGATGGCACTGATGTACTGAACCCAAGACCCTCCATGAGCTGTAGAAGTTTGAAAGAAATTTGATCTATTGGCAAGTTGTATTATAATTCAAAGTAGATACCTGTTATTTCCAAGGGACCATGTCCAGAATAAAATTATTTTCTATTTTATTTCATATATAGGTAATCAAAGGTACTACTAGTATTGTGAAGACCAGCGGATGCTGAGTAGGGCACTATAACCTTTTAGTTGCAATGTTTTTGACCGGTTGCTTTTTTAAGTTAGCGGTGCCTTCAAAAACTAGCTTACTTGATATCTTTAATCGATATATAGACTATATTTAATCAAACCATTGGATATCCATTCCAAAGGTTTCGTGTTTACCAATCCTAGTAGGTGGCATGTTTATGTAGATTAAATTAGACATGTTTTTATAACTGACATTATTATTTAAACTAACTTAAACATATATAATCTATTTACACCATGCCTGAGAATACTGAAAAACATTACTGTTAAAACTTGCCATACAATATTACAACTAAAGCAAATACCTTTAAACCACCTTTCTACGAAGATGGAATCAGACTTAGGCAGGCGTCCCTTCTAGGCTTCATCCTCCAGCTGCTCTCTCTGACCACTAGACGGAACTCGCTTCTTCTCGACAATGTAACTCGACTCACCTCTTGCTGGAATAAGACTGCCTTGCGAATCTACTCTCTCATCCCCGTCACTTCGGGTGAGGCTGATATAGGAAGTGCCCCGGTTGGCGGTCCAGCCTTTGTGAACTTATTTTTATCTTTTGACCACCCTTAATATTCTTGTCGGCTGCCGCTGGAGGAAACTCCTATGGGTCTCTGGTATCAGAATTGAATTCAAGGGGGACAAGTAAACGCCCTTTGTACTTTTGCCGACATAGGCCAATCAATATCTATTTAATTAATATAATAGTTGTTAAATAATGAATTTCCACCCCTCAGTATTCTCAATACATAACCAAGTATTTAATAAAAATTGAATTCAAGGAGGTAGGTAAGTTAAAGTTGTGCCTTCCGTGCAACAGGTATTTTTTTTAAATTAATTTTTGCAGAAAATCAAGGGGCATTAAACAATCGGAACACAACGATCAACATTTTGCTTAGAGAAGTTTCGGGAATGGGGGTCGTCATGGAATCGTTAATGGCTGTTGTGCCTAATTGAGAAATGGGGTGTGATTCTCAACGACTTGGCGGCGGCAATTGATCGTTCCAAATGTTCGTGTGTCGCATCCTTGATTAGGCTTTTACATTCATTCTCCGTACTGTCCGCTATTTATTGGACGTCTCTTTCCGTCCAAACGTGAACTGGGAATTAGGATCTTCTTTCCAAAACTAGATAAATTTCTAGCAATTAAGCTGAGCCCACCAATGGAATCACAAATTGAATTCAATTAATTCATGTTTCATAAATTAAAAATCGCGTTCATCACACGACTTTCACTTACCTCAGTTGTTAAAATCAGTTCTATGTCTATAAAATAAAATAAATTTTTGGACAAAATAAAGTTGCCTTACCTTAACCTAAAAAACTATTTTTGCTCTTATCAGTAGGTTATCAAATTCGCCAATTTAAAATTTAGCCGTTATTTATCAATGTTAATAAAATTTAATTAATTTTTTAATCTACAATTTAAAAGAAAATTTAATAATAATAATTTACAACTGTATTAAACAACACAATTAAAAAGTATGAATAGTAAAAAAAAGTCAAGAAAATGTCTTGAGAAAGAACTACCCAACACAGTAAATATTTTAAGACAGTAGGACCCGAGACCACGTTCTTTTCAGTCGCCTCGGAGGGTTATCAGGGATATCTAAAGAAGAGACATTACGGATGAGTGGGTTTGTGTGGGCAGGGAGTTTAGAATCAAAAGAGGAGTATCTATCACTGGCTATTTCTGCAACAAATGGGATGTTTAGGTCATTATGGAGGAGTTGATTTGTGACAAAATAAGGGGCATTCAGGATTTTGCGAAGGATTTTGGATTGCAAATATTGGATGCGGAAGGAATTAGATGATTTCGTAGAGCCCCAAAGCTCGGTTCCATATGTCCAAATAGGTCTGATAATAGTGATGTAAATGAGTGTTTTGTAATATACTGGAAGTTTTGAACGTTTGTCTAGTAAGTGTTGTAGTAATCGATATCTTCGAGCAGTTTCTTGTCGTTTCAGTCTTGCGTGAGGATAATCTACAAAATTAAAGATACTTTAGAGACATGTTTTAGGGAATTTCGGCATTTAAGATCTGCCATGGTATTTCAATCGGAGTGAAACTTACATGATATTCAAAACCTATTAAATTTTACACCGATATTGCGAGTTTAATAAAAATCGTTAGAGCTGTTGAGAAGTTGAGTCAATTGTAAAAAGGTCCAAAATGCTTGGTATAATATTGCTATGTTTTTGACCACCTGCTTTTCTAAGGCAGCAGTAGCTTTAAAAACAAAATTAATTACTACGTTCATTTATTTAGTGGCGCGACAGGCCGTGTAGACCCTTGTCCTCGCGATGTAGTCTCCTAGGAGATTAAAATCATGTTTCTCGATGTATTTTACAGTGTAGCGTCATCACTCCCATCGCCTAATTTTGTGAGTGGCTACCAACGGTCTGACCGGTCTCAAGTACCCGAGGGAGAGGCTGTGAGTGAATCTCCATTGATTAAATGCTTGAAAAAAGTCCCCCCCCCACTGGGATTCGAACTCACAACGTTTAGCGTGAGAGACTAGCGCGCTAGCCACTTAGCCACGGAATCCCACATGTTATGTTTCGTATATTTAGTTATTATATTGTCTGAGGCTATTGGAATTCTTTTCGGAAGGTGTCCTGTTCACCTATCTAATGGTATTAGGTGGCATGAAATGAATGTTTAAATAACCAATAGCTTCTAATCATTACAGTTATTATTTAAAAAAAATAATTAACACAAATCTATCTCAATTATTTTATACATAAATAGTGCGTAGGAATATGACTGAGAATACTGAGAGAGGAAATCGGTACTACTAGCTTTGCCATACAATATGACAAAAAGTTACCTTAGGACACTTAAGTCGGCTAGTGAAGATGACGTTTGTCTCAGGCGTCCCTTCTCAGTTCGTCCCCCAGCATCTGGCTTGATTCCGCTCTTGTTGGTCTCCGATCTCTGACTCTTCCTCTATGTCTTGAATACAACAACCTCTTCTCCTGGATGGAATACGACTGCTTCTCTCTCTGGACTTAAACTGCCCATTTCGATTCTACATTCTACCCCCTCTTCCTTTCAAAAATACTATTTTTTAGAAATTGACACGCCTACCAAATCTATTGGTAATCAGACTAAGGAGGCGGAGCTGATATGGGAAGGCCTAGCCTTTGTAGACACTTATTTTAAGAAATGCGGATAACAATGGACGAATTCTATAAGAACCTTCACACTAAACATCAATCCGTGTTTATTATATATTAATATATTTGTTATAAATTTGGTATATGTGATGCTGATCTCAAAACCATTTTCTTTTGGATTTGTAAGAACATTCATCTTTCAAATGAGTACATATAGTTTCTCAGAACATGGATAGTTTTTAAACTATTCGACACAATAAAAACAAAAAAAATTAAAGTTTTTTTTTTAAATTATTTATAGAACGATTTTTTCCCAACTTAGTCTTATTGCACACATAGAAGGCAAGACAAACCTCCAGGAAAATGCTAGTATCGCAACTATAGTCATTCTTGAGATAATGATATGACCAGAAAAGTTAGTGAAATGGTACATTCTAATATATATATATATATATATATATATATATATATATATATATATATATAAGTAGAGAGAGAGAGAGAGAGAGAGAGAGAGAGAGAGAGAGAGAGAGAGAGAGAGAGAGAGAGAGAGAGAGAGATAGAGAGAGAGAGAGAGAGAGAGAGAGAGAGAAAGAGAGAGAGAGACATGGTTTATCCCCCCAATCGTAGGGGGAAAAACAGAATCCTAGGGTTACCAGCTCCTCACTCTTAGTCGCGTCACTGGTGTGAGGAAGCGGAAGATAAGTGAAAGTGTCGGATCTCCTGGATAAATATTTAATAAATGCCATGGGGCTACTACCGTTTCAAATTTCTAGGACCACTTTAGGGCTAGATAGAGCAGAATAGAGGTTTCGCTGGAGGACTAGGGTGATGAATAAGATTCAGATGGAATTCGGATGATATCAGATATAAAATAATAAAAAAAGAACAATTATGGACCTGATATTGACAGTATTTATTAATTCTAACATATAGGTGAGATAGTAGGGAAGGGTGAAGGCCGATAAGAGAATAAATCGTAGAAGCGGGCGATTCAAAGTAGATAAAGGAAAGAAGGGAAGTACAAGGAAAGTTGGCAATCCGGGGAAAGCAATCCTTGGATTAGTGAGACTTATCTTGGGCAAATGGTTGAGGGGCCATGGCTCCGAGTCATGATCCATCTTCTTCCCCCCGGCAATAAACACTGCCATCAATCAACATGGAGCTCCTTTTTTTACACCCCCCCCCCTCCACAACCCCCTCTCCGTCCGTGTCAACACTGGGCTCCTACCCCAGAGGATGTTTCCAAAAAGTACTCAAAATCTTGTCCAAACACTCTTCTCTTGTTTTATTTTACTGGGATCAAAGGTAAAAAATATCTGCCGCCTCCAAAACATGACTTCCACATACCCCACCGTCCTCCCTGTTAAAATCAATAAATGAAGTCTTATGGGTGATAATAATCAGGAGTCAGTCTTTTCTTTAAATATTTTAATTTTGCCAACGTTTCGGCTCAAGCTTGTGTGCCCTCATCAGGGCTACAAACATCAAAACAAAAGAGATACATATTAATGTGATAATGAAAATTTTTGAATGTAGTGACAATGATAACATTTAAAATGAAACAGAAAATATACCAACACACTTAAATATTGTAGGTACAAATAATGATAATATGATAAACAATATGATGATGATAGGCATAAAAACAAAACTTTAGACTTTGATATAGAAGTAAAAAATCATCATAGCCATGTCCAAGCATAAACTGAGGAAATCCGAAAACATAGGTAGTATGGGAAGGTTTCATGTAAAAGCTCCTGACGGTTTTCCCCTTAAAAAAAAATCTTTTAAATATCACATTAATATGTATATCTTTTGTTCTGATGTTTGTAGCCCTGATGATGGCTCACAAGCTTGAGCTGAAACGTAGGCAAAATTAAAATATTTTAAAAAAATGACTCCTGATTATTTCCACCTATAATAGTTTATACAGTCGACTATTGCGTTTAACTTTTTTTTTTTTTTTTTTAAATATTTAGGTTTTCAACTGTACATTATATATCCATCTTGTTCTTATGTTTGAAAGAAAAAAAGAAGTAAATGATTTTTCTTTTATCATCTAAATGATTATCAGATTCTTTCATATTGTATATTTACCCGTTTTCGATCAATGCTAACAGGATGAAATATTTATTTTTTTTGAATTACAAAATTAAAGGTACTTTATAAAAAATGTTTTCATAAATATCGGAATTTAAACCCTGTCATAATACATTAATAAGAACAAAACCTACATGATAATGAAGATAATTAAATTTTTCATCGATATAGCGATTATATCAACACTGGTAGAGCTATTTTTGAAAAAAAATGGTAAAACGGAGTAAAACGTGTAGCATAAACTGAGTGTTGGTTAAATTTTGGTGAAAATGTTGCTGTAACATCTCAGGTATATACCTTTCTAAAATACGAAATTTCTGTTTTATATAACTTGCCATTTTCCTGGTAGGCTAGACAAGCATTTTCGCAAGACTCTATAATTTGGACCTAAGGGACCCAAAAACATGCATTTCTAGTGAAAACTCAGATTAAAAAGTTATCCGATCGCAATAATTTTTCATATATATGTAAGTGAAAGTACCAATAAAAAAATTATTATATAAAGGTTTTATCGTACCGGTGATTTTAAGTTAATATAAAACAACAACAGAAATTAACATCTACACCACTTACTTAAGTATATACGTATAATATTGAATTTAAATAGGTACATGACTTTTGTAATAATAAATATTATTTAGTTCATGAACTATAGGCAGTCCTGATGATAGGGAAAACCCAGGAAACATTGACTCCTAATTATTACTGGTGTTAAATAAACGTAAGTAAATAAAAGAATTAAGAACAATTTATTATTAATATATGTTTCTTCTGTATTATTCATTTTATGAAAAATACTCAATATTTAATCAGCAGATGCTTCCCAAATGTAAATACACACAATGCAAATCAATCAGTCTGGTCACGCAGTACAAGTTACTCTATTTGTGAAAGATTCTCTCATTTTTTAATGTATTATGTAAGTAAAAAAAAAAAAAAAAAGTAATAAATGAATGAAACAAAAAAATTCACAGCTTTACGGTAGTTGAATCGACTAAGTGTGAAGAAACAGTGAAAACGACGCGATAAAAACGCCTCAAACATCGTAGCGGTTCAACAAAAAATAAAAATGAATTCCAGAGACAGGGAATTAATTCGTTGACTTCTTTAATCTCCGATAGGGAAGGAGTTAAAGGTGGCTGGATAAGACATCCTGGAATCCAGAAAGCTGCTGGAGAAGCACTAGGTCTTGCCTAACCGTCCTTGTCCCCCTCAGTTTCAGCCTGTATTAAAATTCCAGCCGGCTCTGTATTAAAATGTAATAAATAACTCTGGAACTGGAGAGGAGAGACTTCTCCAGTTGGCATTATTAACAGCCTTTCCTCTCCCACCTACTTCGAGGCCCATCTTTTAATTCTTAAGTACTTTACTCAACTGCTTCCTCTCTTTTTAAATGACACTCGCCAACTACTTACATTCTTCATTTCATGAGCTATTAAGGATAAATTATATCCTTATAATTTAAAAGTCCTTGTAATCTAAAATAGGAAAGTTAATTAACATTATATCGAGTACACGTTCGAGTATCATTTGATGAGATAAAAATAAACGAGATAAGTTAAAAATGTAATGATATATTCATACGTTTAGAGAGAGAACAACAACATTGAGACGCTGATCTCCTAAAGGTACTAAAGGACATTTTGTACGAAATTTATATTTTAATATGTATATATAATTCTTCTCATTTAGTTTTATCTAAATCTTAAATTTGATTGTGTCTAATGAACACTCTTTGAAGTCTTTCAATAACGCGATTTAGAAATTCTATTAATTTCTTAAGGTTCTAATTACACATTTAGTTTCGTTCCAAATCAAACTAAAACATTTCATTTAATAACTTTATTATAGTTTTATTAATATAATAAAAAAAAACAATTCTAGATTTTTATGCAAAAAAAGACCCTAATTAGCTGATTTAATGACATAATAATGAGAGATTTTCGCGCTTACTGTAAAATTTCCTAGAATGGAATAGTACCTTTTGGAAATCAACGTCTCAATTTAAAATATCGAAAAAATTAGACAAAAATTAAGATTTTAGACATATTTCTAAGATAATCCATTTGTTTCACTGAAATCCGCCTTCCGATTTCAAATATAGGTCAGTGGAAAATAAAATAAAACTGGTTTAAATTGATAACTTGTTATTGATTTTAAGGTGGATTTTATATTATATTTTTTTTACTGGTAAGACATCAAAGGGATATCGTTATAAAAAGGTTTTTTGTCTAGAATTTCCACAGAGTAAGAGCAGCAAAGGAAAAAGCGCCGGCTGACAGCTAAGGTAACTTGCCTTAAAAGCGTTTTCCTATACTGCCCATCTCTTAAATACTTTCCACTAACCACTCCCTGTAATACCCCTCTGTAAGGCAATAAGGGATCTCCGCTATGTAAAGGCCAATTGTAAAAAACAAACTTTTTAGAATGTTATTATAAATTAAAAGTAGAGTAACAAAAATGAATAAATAAATACAGGTTTCTACTGGCCTTAGGTTTCAGTAAATAAATAAACAATTTTATTTATGCAACGTTTCGAGAATTTATTGTTCTCATAATCATGTCTTAACAGTAGAAAAACAAAATACAGAACATTAATATTTTTATACAAAAATTAATATATGATGTTATTTTTAGAGATATAGAAAAAAAAATCAACAAAATTAGAAAACCCCAGACTCCTCACGTCATAAACATGGAAAATTCTCCATAACTGAATTATTCCTTTGCATCTTTACTTCAGTGTTCTTTCAAAGATTATAGTATACACACATGTCTATGTAAGACACTATTTTATTTAAAATGTAAATTTCTGATAATATCCTTAATGTAAATTGTGATTGAAATATCTAATTAACTACTGTGGATCTATTGATTGTTCAATGCATTATTTTCTGTACCTCTAACAATAACATCATATATTAATTATTGTATAAAAATAATAATGTTCTGTTTTTTGTTTTTCCAAGGTTATGGCATGATGATGAGAACAATAAATTCTAGAAATGTTGCATAAATAAAATTGTTTATTTATTGACTGAAACCTAAGAACAGTAGAAAACATAAATTATGGGATCACTTGTAGCTGGGTGGCTAGCGTAACAGCCTCCCATGCCACAGGTCACGGGTTCAAACCCGCAGGTGGTCCTAGGATTTTTTAATGGGAGTAAAAAATCCTTAGTTACACCGTCCTTCGGAGGGGACGTTAAAAGGTGGTCCCGAGCCTGTGCGATGTCAGGTACTCGTTAAAGATCCCTATCCTAATAAAACCTGGATAGGCAAAATTTAGGACTCCCACTGTAGCATCGTCCGATTAGCCACAGTAGCATAAAGTGACGTTAAATAAATAAACAAACAAACATAAATTATCAACAGTCGAATTTTTTTAAAAATATTTTTGTGGTAGTGAATTGGATCCAACCGAATATTTGTTTTTGTAGACACATTCCTATTATAAGCTTAAAGGAATCAACTAAAAAAGAAAAGAAAAGTTTCTTAGTTCTTGGTTAGTGGTTTTGACTACTTTCGGAATAAAATATGTAATTTTAAGCGTTTTGCTATCAGAAACGATTAAGATTGTGAGGTTACATAAAGTGAAAGAATTTTGCGAAAAATAGCGGTGACACAAATCAACATTGGTCACAGTTTTGCTAATTAATTTTATAATTCATTTTACAAGAGAATTTTAACTTCTGTATGTTTGTCATAGATTTGTATTTGCTTTTCTTTAATTTTCAATGTATAATTTTTTTTTTATTATATTTTTGTTGAGTCCTCGCGCGGATCTCATTACCGCGTATGGGGAGCGTCCCACGGGTGGCGGATGTGGGGATGGTCGGTGGAATTTCCTCGGAAGCTCCTCCCGGCTAAGTCCGATGGACTCGCTGACCAACAATGAGAGCGGCCCCCCAGGCTTGCTGGAGGGTGTGACGTAGGTTCGAACGCCCTACTCACATATCTTAGTTCACAAAATATCACCAAAAGTCATGGATTCCTCTGAGGTAAAACGCTCATTATCCGGAGGTAAACTAGTCCCCGTTCGGGTCTCCGGGTGGGGACTGCTTCAGGGGAATCATGGCGCAAGATGAAAATTAGAGATCTAACAATAGGGACGTGGAACGTTAGAAGTTTAAATACGGCAGGTGGGTTAAAGTCGGTCGCGAATGAAGTTAAGGGGTACCATTTAGATATCGTTGCATTACAAGAGGTTCGCTGGCCAGGGGAGGGTTCGTTAACAGAAGGAAAGTATACAATTTGGTACGGGGGGAGCGTTAATTATTGTCTAGGTACCGGGTTTCTGATTAGGAATAGATTTCTTTCCGCATTACGGGACGTACAGTTCATTAGTGAAAGAATATCGGTTGCTATATTTCAAGGGCGTTGGTTTAAAATCGCGTTTATAAACATTCATTCTCCCACCGAAGACAGTGATGATGAAGTAAAATGCGAATTTTATGATAAACTAGAGTCGGTTTACGATAAGTTACCGCGAAATTACATTAAGATAATACTAGGCGACGCGAACGCAAAGGTTGGAAGGGAAGAAGTATATCGTCCTACAATCGGTAAAGAAAGTTTGCACGAATATAGTAATGATAATGGGACCCGACTAATAAACTTTGCCATTTCGAAAAACCTAGTAATCAAAAGTACTACATTTAAACATAAGGATATTCATAAGTATACGTGGACATCGCCGGATGGACAAACACGGAATCAAATCGATCATGTTTTAGTACAAAACAGATGGCAAAGTAGCATAATTAACGTGAGATCGTATCGGGGTGCAGAATGCGGTTCTGATCATGAATTAGTAATCGCGAAACTTCGACAAAAACTAAATACAAAAAAGAGAACACCGAACTATATTCGTCCCGAGAATTTTGATTTAGTTAAATTGAACAACCCCGAAATTAGAAAACAATTCGCGATAGAAGTAAAAAATCGGTTCGAAGCTTTGGAATCCTCAGACGAGGAACACAAAGATGTAAACAAATTATGGGAAGGGATCAGGGATAATATTAAAGAGGTCGGTAATTTATGTCTTGGAAAAATCGAAAATAAAAAGAACAAACCTTGGTTCGACAGGGATTGTCAAAATATGTGCGAAAAAAGAAAAACCGCTAAACTGAATTCCTTAAATAATCCAAGCGATAATAATGTGGCTTATTTTCGGTTAGTAAAGAATGAAACTTCAAAACTCTTAAAAAATAAGAAAAGAGAGTATCTTAAAGGCAAAATAATAGAAATAGAAAAACACAGAAACGAAAATAACGTAAGAGAGATGTACAAAGGTATAAACAAATCGCGTAAAAGATTTGAACCTTTATTGAATGCGGTTAAAGATGCAAATAACAATATAATTGCGGATCCTTCTGAGATATTAAATAAATTTAAACAACACTTTGACGACATCTTAAATTCGGAAAATAATAATCAATCCCCTCTCTCTGAATATCAGAGCGCTGAACCATGGATAGACGCACCGAGTAAAGAGGAAGTCGAAATGGCGATAGGAAAATTAAAACGTTATAAGGCTGCAGGAAATGATAACATCACGAGTGAATTAATCAAGGCGTGTGGAGAAGCGGGCGTTTCCAAAATACATTTTTTAGTTAAAAAGATCTGGGAAACTGAAAAAATGCCCGAAGAATGGAAAGAATCAATACTTATTCCGATTCACAAAAAAGGAACGAGATCGGATTGTAACAACTATCGTGGGATCTCTCTTCTCCCAGTATGCTATAAAATATTCTCGGCAATTCTAACTAGTCGAATTACGGAATACGCTGAGGAAATTATCGGAGATTACCAATGTGGTTTTAGGCGGAATCGCTCGACTATTGACCAAATATTTTCCTTACGTCAAATATTAGAGAAAAAATTGGAATACAACGGTGTAGTCCATCAACTATATATCGATTTTAAAAAGGCTTATGATTCAATAGACCGTCAGAAGCTATATAACATCATGATTGAACAGGGGATACCTAGAAAGTTAGTAAATCTAGTAGAGATGTGTTTGTCGGAAACATTTCATAAAGTTAGAATCGGTCATAATTACTCCGAGAGATTTGAGGTGCGATCGGGTTTGAAACAGGGTGACTCCCTTTCACCTGTGTTATTTAATATAGCTTTAGAATATGTCATAGAAAAGGTGATGTGTACCGAGAAAGGCTTAAATATGGGTGATAAGATTCCGGTTTTGGGGTATGCCGATGATCTGGTGCTGCTAGGTGAAGACACGGAAACCATACAACTAAATACAAGTGTGTTAATAAAAACCGGTAAAGAAATAGGACTCGAATTAAATACCGATAAGACGAAGTATATGATTAGTAGCAGAAACGGTGGCGATCTCTGTGATATTGATGTATCAGGGCATACTTTTGAACACGTAGAGAAATTCAAGTATTTAGGTTCAATTATAACTAGAAAAAATGAAATCCAGGAAGAAATAAAGTCCCGGTTAAAGGTGGGAAATGCGTGTTATTATTCAGTTGCTAAGTTACTTAGTTCGCGACTTCTATCTAAAAACTTAAAGATTAGAATTTATAAAACTATTATTCTTCCAACGGTTCTTTACGGATGTGAAACGTGGCCGCTTACTTTGAAGGATGAACAACGGCTTAAGGTTTTCGAAAATAAGGTATTGCGTAAAATATTTGGTCCAAAGAGAGATGAGGCCACTGGGGAGTTTAGAAGGTTGCACAACGCGGAATTGCGGAACTTGCATCCTGTGAATATAATTGAGCTGATTGCATCGCGGAGACTCAAATGGGCGAGTAAAGTTGTTGGGCTCGATGACGAGCGGATTCCGAGAAAGTTGGTATTTGCTGATCCGACTGGTAGGCGTCCAAAAGGTAGGCCGAAGCGGAGATGGGAGGATTGCGTTAAGGCTGATCTCGAGAGCTTGGGCTTGAATGGTGAACATTGGACGAGTCTGTGTAGGCGGAATTTGGTGGTATCGGCATCGAACCTTCGGGTTCGCTAAGCCTATTATTATTATTATTATTATTTTGTTGAGTAATCCACCACGACTGTATATATGTATTATTAATAAATTTTCCACGGGTCGGTTCAGTAAATAAGTAAACAATTGAGACGTTGATTTCCAAAAGGTACTATATCCATTCTAGAACATTTTACAGGAGACGCGAAGATCACTAATTATTATATTATTAAATTAGCTAATTTGATAATTTTCGCATTAAAATACAGAATTGTTTTTTTGGTATATTAATAACATCATATTTACGTTATGAAATGAGATGTTTTGGTATAGTTTAGAACGAAATTAAATGTGTAATTAGTTCCTTTAGAAAATAATTATATTTCTAAATTGCGTTTATAAAGGACTTAGGTGTACATTAGATAAAATGAAATAGAAGATTTTGATAAAACTAAATGATGAGAATACGAATATGTAAAAAAATCAATTTCGTAAAAACTGTCCTTTAGTACCTTTTGGAAATCAACAAGAATTTATTGTTCCTATTTAGTGAAAAAACAAAATAGAATGTTAAAATTAGATAATGATTTTCAAATAAAACGTTTTTTCATACGTTCGAGAATGCAGAGAATGGATATATAGTAGTTAAATAAATATCTTATGTGGAGTTATGAATAAATATGAAAGAAATTTCTACAAATTTACAGAAATATAATGCATTATGTATTATTGTTGAATGTTGATAATTTAAAGTTAAGGTCAATGTCTTTTATATAATTAGATGCTGTTTATTTTGATTATTTTTTCACCACTTTTTATTAAAGAACACAATGTTTTGGTTATTACGCCATAAAAATATAAAACTCGACTGATACTAAAATTTATTATAATTTTTTTCCTATCTTACAAAATAACTGTGTTATAGGCGTATTTATGGTTAAGTAATCGGCGGATATCAACTTCTTAGTATTATGATCATCATTGGATGCGCCAGTATTTTTGTGCCGAGTTTATTTTATTTTTTTGACGATTACAAGGGTGGGTTTTTAGTTCAAAATTATGAACCGAAAATTAAAGTCGTAAGAAAGATTATAAAGTCCGTTAAAAAACTACCCCGCGTCTCTACTTGAAGGTTACTTTATATCATGCATTTTGCACGCGTTTAAAAGTTTCTACGATTTTAGTTAAACTTTTTTATTTTAAAACCTTGTTAAACCAATAATAATTGACCACATTATGCTAATGCAGCTAACCGGACAATGGTACAGAGGGAGTCCAAAACTTTTCCTATCCAGTTTATTTATTTAGGTTTATTTAGGATAATGATTTTTAGCCGGTACCTCACATCGCACAGGCTCAGGACAACCATTTTACGTTTCTTCAGAAGGACGGCATAATAAAGGACTATTAGCTCTCTTTAAAAATCTTAAGACTATCTTCCGGGTTTAAACCCCTGACCTTGGGAATTCTCGTTTGAATTAGTGATGGAAATTAACTATATATAAAAATTATGCTCAGAAAACCATGCTTAATTGTTTATAGTTTATTTACAAAGTTTGATATACTTACCTTCAGGAGAAGTATTGAATAATATTGTGCTGAATAATCTGCTTTTACTTACCTGAAAATAAATAATAATTATCAGAGTTTATTTATAAGATAAAAAATCATAATAGTATTTAAATATTTATATTAACCACTTCGTCTAGTTATAAAAGCAATAACAATAAACAACTCATGGATAAAATCTTAGGCTTGTGGCCACTTGTAAAATCATAACAAAAAAAATCTTAATCTAAAATCTATTTCTTTGGAGCCTTAAATTGGGCTAATAAAAACAAACATAAAATACTATTTAATATTTCAAATAAAAAAATAAAAGTCGATCACAATCTAGGGTAATAGTACCACAAGAAACCATTCCTTTATCTGTACAAATAAAAGGAAATTTAAAAAAATTAAAATTGAATTCCGAAATAATTGAGCCATTAACATTAAATACTACAAAAATGATGTGTATTTTTGGCCATTGTCGTTGATAATATTGGCCTACGTTATTTATATTAAAGGGGTGTGTTATTTTATTTTTTTAAATTATGAATATTTTATGATGATGACTTAGGAACAAATAAATTAAGTTTCCACTTAATTGAATGTTCATTTGACTGCACCCTAAACTAACTTCTCTCCTATACTAATTTTATATTTTGATTAAAGAAAATGTTCAAAATAAGGCTAAGTTGTGGGTTACTCTGAGGATTTAAAAGAAATCTTCCTTCCAGAATTTAATTTAAAATGTTTTCAAAATATTATGTATTAAACAGTGATTTTTTTTAGTTACTTCCACTTACCTATACATGAAATATGAAGTAAGGAAAAGTATTAATTATTTATTTGTTTGTATTAACGGAAATAAAATTATTGGGTACCATGACTAAAAAAAAAAAAAAAAAAAAATTGAGGGCAAAATGATATGTGTTTGATAAATCTTACAATCACAAGTCTTTCGTAAGTTAAATTACACGTTTAAGATTGAAAAAAAAAAATAGTGTGAAACTGAAATTCGTAAACTTGTCTTAAGTATGAAATTTCAGTTCTGTTCTCTGATGACATTTGTGTGTCAGCAGTCAATAACGATTCAACTATCGCCTCTCAATCCCACATCAGAAACCTTGGAATATGATAATTAAAATTAATTCTAACAAAGCCCATTAAACAAACTTTACTTTACATCGTAAACAAAAAAAAAGATGACAGTAAGACCTTTTGGTTCAGAATTACTAGTGGAGTAAATAAATATTTGGAGATTCTTTTTTTTTTTTTTTTTTTTTTTTTTTTCGTGGCGCGACAGGTCGTGTAGGCCCAGGGCCTCGCGGTCTAATCTCCTGGGAGGTTACACTTACGTTTCGTGATGTATTTTCTAGGGTAGGGTCATCACTCCCTACGCCTAATTTTGTGAGTGGCCACCATTTGGCTGACGGGTCTCACATACCCGGGGGAGAGTCTGTGAATGAATCCCTATTTAATTACATTCTTATAAAAGCCCCGTTGGGACTGGGATTCGAACTCACAACTTTATCATGAGAGACTAGCGCGCTAGCCACGGGCTCCCCATTTGGAGATTCTGATTTTTATAATTTTCTATTTGAGAAGTTGGGCTAATTTTGTACATATTTTGATTTTTTTTTATATAATAAAAAAAAAGTTACGTTGTAGTACTTATATTGAAAGGTAAAAAAATGTTTTTAAATCAAACCCCCTTACACCACCTACTGAGGGTTTTTTCTCAGTTTATGCTTGATATGGCTCACTGATGATACGTTGATATATAAATATATATATATTAATTCACTTTATTTATTTATGTCTGGGGAGCCCGTGGTTGAGTTGCTAACGCTTTAGTCTACTAAGCCAAAGGTTGTGATTTCTCGAATCCCAGTCCCAGAGAGACTTTTTCATGCACATAATTAAATGGGAATTCGTTAAGGACGTACACCGAAAAAATTACTTCCAAATCCTAATTTCATACTTATTATCATTATTCGTATTTATATTATATTTCAAATGTTTGTCAGTGTTATATATTTTAAATTCATAAGTTTCCATAGTCATACTGTATTGCTATGTATCTCTTTTGTTTTTCTGATGTTTGCAGCCCTGATGATGGCACATGTATGAGCCGAAACGTTTGCAAAACTAATTTTTTTTTCCCCAAGACTGACTCCTGATTATTTATATCTATGGTAATTTCAACAGCCTACTACACCTCCTACATAGGGTTAAAAAAAAAAAATCAAGAAGTTGCCCGCACTTGATTTTTTTTATTAAAGAACTGTCAGTAATAAACTACTGAGGAAGAGTCTATCCCTTTGTGCCATTGGAGCAGTGTGATTTACTTAAACCCAATAGATTCCTAAAATCCCAAGGGATAAGTGATTAAATCAATGCGTTTGGAGCAGGGAGTCTAACATGTTGAAAGTAGCCCTTTAGTTATTTTGGTTTAGCGGTTTTGGTGGAGGGGGGGGGAGAGGGTCATTGTGGAGAAGCCGCGAGGGGTCTTAGCCCTCCTAACTCAAAACGTCCACAGCCATTTTACCTCTTTATTTATTCATGACTTACTACTCGTTGCTCGAGGTAGCCAACCTTCCAATAAATAAAAACTTCCTTCTCTATTCTATATAATCAGATATTTATTTATTCTACCGATAGGTAGAACTCAGTTCGACCCGCAATTAACAGAAAAACGGAGAAAAAAAAAATTAAAAATGAACAAAAAAAAAGAGTTTTAATATAAATACAAAAAAAATAAAATAATATAATGTTAAAGCATAAGATCCTCCAATACCCAAGTTCACGGTTTCAAACCCGCAGGTGATTCTAGGATTGTTTAATGGGAGTAAAAAATCCTTAGTAATGCCGTCCTTCGGAGAGGACGTTAAAAAAGGTGGTCTCTAGCCTGTGAGATGTCAGGTACTCGTTAAAGATCCCTATCCTAAAAAACCTGGATAGGCAAAATTTAGGACTCCCAATGTAGCATCGTCCGATTAGCCACAGTAGCATAAAGTGACGTTAAATAAACAAAATAAAATATCGGGTTGTGAAATAAGACTTCGTAGAATTTATTACAGGTGATTTTAATGAAAACCTCATATTTTTGTAAATATCTTTAATAAATTATAAATGACCCATTTTGATCTATTATATGAAATATATAGTAAGGGAAAGTATTGCGATCGTCCACAAAACCAACTTCGAAAAAAAGGTCTATGTATCTGTGTGTGGTAAGTCTAGCGCAAGACAGTAAGTCGTGCAAAACTAAAATTTCATATTTAAGACAACTATATACCCGAGATGTTACAGCATTTAAAAAAAAAAAATCAAAATCGGCTAACTAAAGAGCCACTTTATGCCATGAATTTTGCATTTTTTTACGGATTCTCAAAAAAGGTTTTTATTAATCTAAAATTTAATGGTTTTAAATATCATATAGGTTTTATTCTGATTGAGACAGTCTGACAGAGCTTAAATGCTGATGTTCTTCCTCTAAACCACCTTTAATTTTGTACATTCCAAAAAATTAACCTTTTCATCATAATGATATTGATGAAGGATGGCTAAATATAAAAGTTGGACGAATTTGATGACCAACTAAAGGATAAAAGAGCAAAACTATTTTTAAACGTTATCTTTGGTTTACTGATAATAAGAACAGTAATATAGACATATAATATATAGGAAAAAGGAAGATTTTAGAAATATTACTTTAATACACAATGTTGTAAAAGGTAATATAAAGTAACTAATGGGAAATAAACTAATTACTGATTAAAATTTTAATGTAGTTATATTATCTAAATTAAATTATATGTTCTCAACAAAAATGAATACTAGTTTTTTTTTTAAATCAACTTAAAATATTTTTTCGTAAAAATATTATTTCTTAAATATTTATGTATTGTTATGGCGCCTGCTCAGCTCAATCTATCGCCCTGAAGAAGGCCTATAATTTGGGCCGAAACGTCGGTACCAGTAAATTAAGTTTATACTTAATTGTGAGATCAATTGCATGCACACAGAACCAACTTCTCCCATAAAATATTTTAAAATTTAATTATATTTAATTGTTTTTAAATTGACATGAACAGTCGAGGTAAGTGAAAGTCGTGTGTTGGCCGTAGATTTTTTTTATTTTGTTTTATTTTCATTCATTTAACGTAATTTTGATGCTACTGTTGCTAATCGGATATTGGTATAGTGGAAATCCGGAATTTTTCCTATCCAGGTTTTATAAGAATAGGGATCTCTAACTAGCACATAGTATCGCGTAGGCTCAGGCCGAAGTACCGCACAACTAAGATTTTTTTTATTCCATATAAAAAATCCCAATCATATGTCGCGTTTAGCATTTAATGTGTAGACGATTAAAAATCCAAATTTGAAATTATTTCCTTTCCATTGAAATAATTGGATGGAGGGGTTCGCGAAAAATAATTGTTGGAAACCACTGGTCTAATCTATTGGTGATCGAAAATTATTTAACTTTTTCTTTAATATAAACAATATATGTATTGTAATAGTCTACTACCGTATTACTAATTAACCGATTTCTGGAATTGGCAGAGACTAATTTCATTCATGATATATAAATGAAATACTTAAAAAAAAAAAAAACTGCCAAAAACAGGCCGCCCTGTAATTGTTAAATAAAAGCAAGCGCAAAGATGAGTTACGGGGGATTTCGCCAGGACTATATTAGCTTTGATTAGGAACCTTACACTGTATTTCTTGTCTAAGCTTATAAAGTAAAATATGATTTAAAACAGCAATCTCAAGTTATAGCAATATTCAGAGCGCCGGTAATATTAACGTCCAAAACAGTTTAATTATTGTGAAGGATGGGCTTTACCACCGAATGCTGTTTCTAAATAAATTACAAATTAATTAATAACAACAGACTTTATTTGGGGATTCGTTAAAAAAGTTAGCAAAAAGAAAAAGTAATTTTAAGTAATTATGTAACTTCTTTGCAGCTATTAATTATTTTCTTAACTATGGAGACAAGATCCCTTATGCCCTTGATCTCATCCCATCCAAATTCTCAACTTTCCACTAGAAACTTACTCTTCTTCCTAATCCCCTGGCACAATCCCTATCTAGTACCAACCATCCTTATAACCCTCCTCGTAGGTTGAGGCGGCAGTGGCCGAGAGATCTCTTATAAATACGCAACTGGAGTGCTGGCAATGGCCAACTTCTCCACTCATGCCTGAGAGTGTTGGCTGGCTCTAGCGCCCTCACTCAGTCTCCACTGACTAGATTGGTGACGCGGCTGACTGAGAGGCGCTGGGATCTCCTGACCATTTCTGGATGCAGAGGTTCGATTCGGAGTTCCCAGAGGCAGTATGTAAATATTGTATATAGGTATGAATGTGGCCAAGATTATAATTATTTTCTTTTATTTCATTTTTATTTGTTTATTTTTTTCATTTGTTATTGAGGTATTTTATTTTTTGTTTGTTTTACTTTGTACATATGAAATGAATGACTTCTTTTAGCCTAATACTTATTGCCCAAGATAGTGGCAGATTGTATTACTTCTCAACAAAGCAATATTAATTTTAAACCATGGAGAAGTGTGTTCAAGTGAACATTGTCCTACCTCCCCCCCCCCCCCCACCACCCTTAACTACGTTTTTTGTTTCGAACTCTGCTCAACTAGGGTAATTATTTAATATTTTATTTCAGCCCTACGGTGATCTTAATGGGGCTCACTCAGCTTTTAAAAATTGGGTACCGATATTTACAGAGAAAGCTTTTAAAAAAGGTTGATTTCAGCCTAATCACATACTTGCACGTTCTTCCTCCAAGATACAGTACTAATATCTATATTTACTGAACCTATGACAGTTCTTGGGTTGCAGACATAGAATTTTTAAAATTATTTATTTGACTGCTGAGATATTCTTGCCCTAACTGCCAGCGTTGCCAACTCTTAGCTTTAAGGAGCTCATTTTTTTTTTTTTCACTCACCAACACACTTATTATACAGTTATAATTTCTAACATACATAGAAAATTTTTCTTCAAATCGTTTCATTACCAAAATATATAAACATTAACCCTTAAAACCCGCCATACAGCTACAACCTTCTACTAATAAAATCGTCTGTCCACTCATGTAAAACTACAACACGCCATTCTGACCTTTACATTCCCACCCACAGAACTAAAACTTTTGATCAATCCTTCTTCAACTCTGCAACCCCCTAGAATTCCCTACCTGCTCCTATCCGACATGCTTGTTCGCTTCTTTCATTAAAATCCCACCTTCTCTAACACCTTCAGTCATCCCAAAGGAACGCACACCAAATGTGAAATTGCAATTCAATTATCCTACTTTTAATGTAAGATATAATCATTTATTTTTCTTTAATTCTAGCCTTATGGAATAATTCATCTAATTTAGTTTATTTAAAATTTCTACGACACCAGTACTTTTTTAAGGATTTGATTTTAATTTTTAATATATTTAGTTTTTTAAATAATAAATAATTTAATTAGTTTCTCGATCAGACATTTATTTTTTTTGAATTATTAATTGATATTTAAAACTGTATTACATAAGACAACTAATAAAAAGGCTAGAAGAAAATAGGCATGAACTAGACTTGTAGAGAAGTTAGCTATTGGGAGCACTCCAACATTTAATTTAAGTGTATATGTGTATTATTGTTCAGTGACATAGTCCTAAAATATTTAAGTTATATTATATTATTAGTATTGTTTTTATTCTGTTCAATGTAAATGGAATTAAAAAACAACAAGAAAAAAATATTATCAATTTATAAATTTATAATCCGTTCCAAATCGATTTCTACCACCATTTTTTTAAGTAAAGGTTCTATTGGCACCCTAATGAATTTTGTGCAGTGAACCACCAAAATAAAAATAACTTCAAGATGAAAAATAGGATAAAGAACTGCATAGACGGTTGGCGATTCAAACTAAAACGTGATTTATCGAAGCAAGGAGGTTTGCAAGACTTCCTTGTACTATAAAGATACACTACAAGTAGAGGGTCCCAAATGTATCTCACCGATTTTGATGAATTTTTTTTCTCAAGTAAAACAAGACATTACACCTATTAGAACCTTAGGGACCAGCGATATCCAGGAGTCCGTAAAAAAATATGTTATTTTGGGAGCGAAAAACACATTTTATTTTTACATCTCTGGTTCTAGTGAAGGTAAGAAAATAAGTTTGGTGTCAACATTACCCTATACCAAAACGAAAAGATAAGTTAATAAAATATTTAAGTTATATGCTTGGTAATAACATTAAGAATATAAATAATCGCGTCAAAGCAGTACTTTTAATAAGGTTTATTAAAAAACGTATTCCTCACTCCTGAAACGGAATCTTAATCTGAACACAGATTTTAGGAAAAACAATTAAAAAAAAACTGTTATGAACAGATTTTTTATATTATTTAATATTTCTGGTTCTATTGAAAGCAGGAAAATGTGTTTAGTGTCAAAATTACTTTAAGATATTTAAGTTTTATGCTTGATAACAACCATCAAAATATCGTCAAAACAGTACTTTTAATTGGGGTTTCCCAAAATCTGTGCTCAGATTAAGATTCCGTTCTAGGAGTGAGGAATACTTTTTTTATGAAACCCTATTTTAAAGTACTGTTTTGACGCGATTATTTATATTCTTAATGTTATTACATTAAGTATAAAACTTAAATATTTCAATACAACATTCAACTCGACAAACGTTTCAAACTTCCAATTCATTACAAATAGGTCATTTATGTTACCGTCATCTGATCCATCTGGAAATATGGGATCGAACTTTGGGGCTCTACTTAGCCATCTAATTCCTCTCGCACCCAATCCTTACAAACCAAAATCTTGAGTGCTCCTTATTTCGTCACAAATAAAATCATCCATAACGATTTTAATATCCCATTTGTTGCAGACCTTTCTCGTACCAGATATACCACCTTTAATTCCAAACTTCCAACCCGTATAAACCCTCTTGTCCGCAACCTATCAACCTCAGATATTTCTGACAACCCTCCGAGGCGATTGAAAAAACGATGGCCTCGGGATCTACTTACTTGAATAAACATCGAAGTACTAGTTTCTTTACAAGCCTTTTACGCTCTTTATTATAATTCAACACTTTTACTTATAGTATTTATTTTAATATACAGTTGTCAATTCAATAAATTATAAATAAATAAAAAAAAAAAATTTTAATTGCTTATAAAAAAAAAAAATTTGCTTTCAAACAAGGTAATTTTGACGCCAAACTTATTTTTCTGCTTTTACTAGAACCAGAAATATGAAATAAAATGTGTTTTTCGCGCGAAAACTTTCCGATTTCATTACGCAACTCCTGGAGAGCGTTAGTACCATATATTTTGCAGGGTCTAACGGTTTAATGACAAATTTTGCTTTTAAAAAAATCATCGAAATCGGTGAGACACATTTGGGATTCTCTCCTTGTAAGTACAAGGATTGTTATTGCCAGTATCCCGCTGTTCTATGCTCCCTGAGCTACTCGCTTTGAGCGTCAATAAGGTATTTGATATATATATATATATATATATATATATATATATATATATATATATATATATATATATATATATAAATTTAAATGCTACTACATGAGGACGATACTGAGCCAGTCACTGTTATACGCTGATGATATCGTCCTTATTTGCGATACGAAAGACAAACTTCAGCAAGCTCTAATAGAATGGCAGGAAGAACTTCAGCGAAAGGGAATGACCATAAATGTCTCCAAGAGCTGATACTGGTATACTGATACCAAGATACTGGTCCTGTCTTGAGATGAGGAGGAGACTGTGGAGGTGATTTGTAACGGCGAGGTTCTCGAAGTAGTTGAAAACTTTCTCTACTTAGGCTGCAATATAAATAGGCAGGGAAAAATATATTAAGAAATTGCAAACAGGATTGCTAAAGCAAATCAAATCTATTACAATATATGTAATAGTATTGTTGGCCATCGAGATGTGGGGCTAGAGACGAAGCTCCGCATTTACAAATCTGTATACCTCCCCACCCTTACCTACGGGAGCAAGAGCTGGGTAATGCTGGACAAACAAATAAGCCGAATTACTGCAGCTGAAATGAGGTATTTACGTAGGGTCGCAGGAAAAACGAGAAGAGACCGCGTAAAAAATGAAGGAATTAGAGCGGAGCTTAAAATTTCTGCTCTGAAAACCATCCTCGAGAAGTGACAGCTAAAATGGTTCGGCCATGTTTGTCGAACGAATGAGGACCGCGAACCCAGAAAAGTGTTGGAAAAAGGCCCACTGGAAAAAGGCCGCGCGGAAGGCCTAGGATTTTGTATGACGGATATATCCAGAAGATCGGAGGGAAAAGATTGCAGGAACTTAAACAGCTCTGCAGAAATCGTGAAGCTTGGCAACGTTGGATCGAGGCCCCTCCACGCTAGTAAAGGCACATGGGAGGAAAATAATGAAGAAGAAGAAGAAAGAAAAAAATACATATATTATATATATATATATATATATATATATATATATATATAAATTTAAATGCTACATGATCAATTACCCATGGTCATGAAGCCCCTAATAAAGTCCCTTTGTGGTGGAAGTGAGGGGGGCTTGAGGGAGGGGTGTGTGAGCAATACTTAGCAAAGCATCCTCAGATTTCAAACGAGATACCCTCCCTACTCCCTGCAATCAGACCTAATTTAACTTCACCGTTTCAACGAATTAACGAGAATCCACCCGCTTCCTCCCTGAAAATTCTCGTTTTAGTGAATCGTCCAAGTGCGCCATTAGAGTGTCCCATCTAAAACATGTATTTGGAAAGTCTAAAGTCGCACTGCTACAATTTGGCTTTCAAATGAATAATATCTCCGACATTGATGATTGCGATTTAAATATGAAATTTCAGTTTCCTGCTACTTTTCGTTTTAGTGCTAGACTTACCACACACGCGCAGACCTTTTTGCACGACTTATTTGGACTCAGGGTACCATAAATCGTGTATTTTAGTTTATAAGACTGATTTTTACTTTATACTTTCCCTTTTTTTATATTTCATATATAGGTAGGTGAAAGCAAAAATTAATTTATAGAGGAAACTGAATAAATTTGAGAATAATTGAATCAGATGATATTTAATACTATATTAGTAAGTAATATGCGTTGATATATGTGATGGTAGGAATTTTCTCATTAATGGTAGGTTGGTGCTGGGAAGGGCCGTGAGATGGGTTGGAGTCCAAGAAAGCCCTCCAACAATCCCCTCATCCAGTTACCAATTTCCGTTTCAATGGAGACGTGATAGGAAAGCATCCTTGCCCAGATCTGAGGGAAACCCTAACGAAGGCTCTCTATAAATGCTAGGCCACTTCATTCTCCTTCTCTTTCATAGATACTTCCCTCATCGTTATTTTATTAATTTTGAAATCATTTATGGGATTCGAAATTCATAAATCACCCAAAAAAAAAAAAAAAAAAAAAAAAAAAAAAAGCGCACAACACACGACTTTTAGTTATCTTTTTATTAAATCAATAAAGAACCTTTAGGGAAATTTTTTTTTTTTTTTTTTTTATTTTATTGAGATATATTACAATTTGTTTCTATATGAACATTAGTAATAGTGATATATGATCCCATTCACACAATATATACAATGATAAAGTCAAACAAATAAAATATAATATATATACAAAATAAGAAAACAAACAACAACCTATAACTGAGATAAATACAAATAAATGATATATATAGAATTAAATAATAATAAATATAAAAACAAAACAAAACAAAACATTAACCTATAATTGAGATAAATAAAAGTTTGCAGATAAACAAACATCATTCAAACAAACATAACTATATACAAAATATACAAGTGCTATAGAGGGACCCCAGACTGGGCTTTTCCCCCCACTTGTGGAGGAAAAAGCGGAATCCAAAAGATCCTAGACCCTCGCTCTCAGCCGCGTCACTGGTGTGAATCAGTGGAGGCCGAACTAGGGCGTAATAGCCACAAACATACATTACATGAGTGGAGGATCTGACCAGTGTCAGAACTCCAATTTAAACGTTTACAATACGTCTCGCGGCCACTGCCGTTTCAATCTTCGAGGAGGATTATAGGGATGGGTGGTACTGGATAGGGATTGTGCTAGAGGGTTAGGATGATGACTAAGGTTCTGATGAAATTTGGAAAATTTGGATGGTACCAGGTCTAAAATAAATGGAATTTTAAGGTCGTGGTGTAGGGTAGAGTTGGTAACGTAATAAGGAGCATTAACTATTGTTCGGAGAACTTTGGATTGGAAGGATTGGATGCGTTTGATGTTAGAATGTTTAGCTGTCCCCCACAGTTCAAGTCCGTAGGTCCATATTGGTTTCAGTACTGTCTTGTATATTAGTAATTTGTTGTCAACTGTAAGATGAGATTTTCTATTTAGTAGTCTGTATAACTGGCCGAATCTGCGGTGAAGTTCTTTTCTTTTAAGTCTTGTGTGTGGGTTCCACGTCAGTCTTTTGTCTAGTAAAAAGCCAAGATACCGGACTGTGTCAGAGGAAGGAAGCGGTAGGGAATTTAAATAAACCGTTGGACAGGATTTGCGTCGAAGAGTGAATGTGACGTGTGAGCACTTGTTTTCGTTCACCTTAATACGCCAAGCGTTACACCAGTCTTCGACAAGGGAAAGGTGATTTTGTAAATTAATCGATGCTACTTCAGGATCGGAATTGGATGACAAAATGGCGGTATCATCAGCAAATGTTGCCAGAAAGGTATCGGGATCGGTAGGGATATCGGCGGTGTAGAGGATGTAGAGGACGGGTCCAAGACGCTGCCTTGAGGAACACCAGCCTCAACAATATAATGTTTGGAAAATTCTGAGCCACAGCGAACTCGGAAGGAGCGGTTTGATAGATAGGATCGGAGGACTAGGTATAAGGATTGGGGTAAATGGGTTTTGAGCTTAAAGAGCAATCCCGGGTGCCACACCCGGTCGAAAGCTTGAGATATGTCCAGAAAGGCACCCGAACAATACTCCTTGCACTCAAGGGCAGAGGAAATGTGGTCCACAACTCGGAGTCCTTGCTGAACCGTGGAATGTTGAGGACGAAATCCGAACTGATGTGAAGGAAAATTTTGAAATTTGGCTAGGATTCGTTTTAGTAGGAGCTTTTCGAAAATTTTTGAGAGGATCGGAAGTAGGCTGATAGGTCTGTAAGATGACGTGTTGTTAGAAGGTTTGCCTGGTTTTAGGAAAAGGATGATAGTTGAATGTTTCCATAAGAGAGGAAAATAGGTAGTGCGTAGGATACAGTTATAGAGATATGTAAGGAATGTAATGGCTTTAGGTGGAAGTTGTCTTAAGATTTGAGGAGTAAGGAGATCGTATCCAGGGGATTTACGGAGAGGAAGCTTTTTAAGAAGATATCTGACCTCAGAGGGATTAACTGCTTTAGGTGGTAAGGAAAGCGGTATTGGTGATATAAGGAACTCTTCAACTGCCACCGTATGGGTAGGATTAAGCTCTGGATGAGGAGTAAAAACTTTGGAAAGGTGCTGTGCGAATTCCTCGGCCTTATCCTTGTCAGAAGCAGCCCAGGAACTATCACAGCGCCGGAGAGGATGGGAAATGGTGTGGGATTTTAGGATTCTCTTCGTGACATTCCAAAGGGAATTGTCACGAGTCGAGAGAGAGGAGAGGTAGGTATTGTAGGATTGGGAACGGAAGATCGCCAACTCCCGCTTTAATTTTCTACAAAAAAAGTTATAGGAGCGGCGATCCTCTGGGTGGCGGGTGCGTTGCCATAATGTTCTGGCTCGGCGTTTGCTGTTGATGAGGTCTGTCAGGTGTTGTGGTAAATGGCTTTTATAAGGAGTTATTTGGGAGTACTTGGGAGAGGAGGCAGTCCAGGCAGCTTGTTGAATAGCGGTTGTAAAGGAATATACGGCGTCGTCAAGGTCATTTGGGGTTTCGAGAATCACTCTGAGGTCAATATCATTAGTGAGGATTTCGCGGAAGAGGTTCCAGTTGACAGGGCCTCTAATGAATGACGGTGGGATAGGTTTAGGAATAGGTGTTATGGATACATTTAGAATCAATGGACTATGATCAGAGGATAGTTCATCAAGGCGAGCTATGGAAAAATTAAGAGAGCCTAATCCGCTGTGGATGAAGAAGTCGAGGATGTCAGGATTACGGTTAGGATCTGTTGGCCAGTAGGTAGGAGAATCGGGAGGTAGGAGATGAAAGCGTCGGGAGTTGAGTGCAGATTGCAATGTCCGTCCACGAGAATTGGTGGTTCTAGAACCCCACTGTTGATTCTTGGCATTTAAGTCTGCACCCAAAATGAAGTGATTACCCAAGTAGTTGAGAAACGATTCAAATTGGGCAGAGGAAATGGGATGTTTAGGAGGGCAGTATGCTGATGCGATGATAAGCGGAAAGGAAAATGTTTTGATAACAATGGAAGTTGCTTGTAGGTAATCGTGGGCGGGAAGTGGGTGTAAGTGATGGGAGAGGGATCGGCGGACTATGACAGCAGTACCGGCATGGGCTTTGCCGTCTGGATGGTCTGTCCGGTATGTCGTGTATCCTGGTATTTTAAAGCACTGTTTAGTGGTTAGTCTAGTTTCAGTAATGAGTGCAACATCAATGTTTTTGTCTTGCAGTACGGCTGTAAGTTCGTCAGTGTGAGTTCTAACACCATTCGCATTCCAAAGGAGAATGGATAAGGAATTAGGTGTAGTCATTTATGGTTTTTTTAAGGCAGGAATGAGATTTGATACGAGATTCGTAAGGAGTGATATTAGGGGCATAACAAGGGATTTAATTTCGGAGATAAAGGATGTCATCAAACTGGTAAGGTCTGTGGCATTTGAAGAAGGAGGGATATGAGAGATTTGTGGTTGATTAGGATTTTTAGGATTGGTTACATTTTGAGGAAGAGGTATATGTGGAATGGATTGAGGTACATTCTGTAGTTCCGGCAGGGCCACGGCTTCAGTACTTTGATTTCCACCTCCAAGTAGGTGGGCAAATGATACATTGGCATCAATAAGTTTTGAGGGTTCTCTTCTGTTTCTTACTTGTCTTGCTGTTTCATCTAGTACTTGAGGTTTTTGAGACCTGGTCCTCAGTTCCTTATAGATTTGGCATCCTTTATAGTTGGCTGGGGTGGTCCTTGAGGCAATGAGCACATACAGCTGGTGTTGATTTTGGTTTTGTACACTCCACAGACTTGTGCTGTTCACCGCATTTCACGCATCGAGGTATGTGATGACAATAACTTTTAGTATGACCATATGCTTGACAGTTATGGCACTGAACTATCTCCTTCTTTATGTAAGGTTTTTCAACTCTTACGCTGGTATAGTATAATCTATTGAGGTCATAGATTTTTTCAACTCCTTCTGCTGGTTCCAAATCCACAAAAAAGAGAGGTAGAGGAATTTTATCCTTTAGGACATTTGTGACTTGCCGCACTTTATAGCCCATCTCCGTTAGTTCTTCTTTAATTGCTTCAACTGGTGTCGAGGGGTGTAAGTTTCTGATTACAACCCTTAAAGCTCTCTCTTGGCGTAGCTGATAGGTATGGAAATCTGCTTTGGTTTCAGTTAAATATTTCACTATTTTTCTATATGTCTCGGCAGTAGTAGGAGATATTTTGGTATCATTGATTCTACTCATACAGTAGTAGCTGGTAGATTCGGTAATTTTGTTCAATTGCGCACACAACAACTGGAAATTTCTAATATTTTTGACAAATATGGGAGGAGGCCGTGGTTCACTGGGTATAGGAGTAGATTCCATGTTTTCTTTTTCATTATGCAAAATCTGAAAAGGATTCGGGGTGAAAAACGGCGATTCGTCAGTCATCCCTTGTGACGATGTGCCAGGTTGTGGTTCAGATTCTGAATTAGTACCCGAAGGGGTTGCTTGTAGATTTAATTTTTTATTAGTATCACGGCGAGGTCTTTGTTTTGTAGGAGACGTGATTGAACCACTAGATCTAGATCTTTTAGTTGAAGCTTTGGAGGACATTACTTGATGATAATATCGCATTTCATGTAAGGAAAATAATTAAATAATAACCAGATGTGGGGGGAAAAAAAATAACTTAAGAAAACTTAAGCAAGACCAGCCTTGCCTAGCTATTGGCAATCAGCTGATATGAAGAGGTGACTCAGCATTCACTTTACAGTGTAAATTGTAACCCAACTTACCGTTGTTTGCTCCAATATTTACTGTTGTTGTTATCCTGAAGCCTGGTGATGTTTTCAAGACTGTTCTGAAGTGATATCCAACTGAAAAAGCAAGAAATCCAAGAGCCGACTTGAAAGATGACCGCTATACACACGCGCATGCGCAGAACTCTGTTAGGGAAATTAAAGCTCGAAACAATACTTTGTTAAAATGGAAGCATTTATTTTAGATTAGGTAATATAACGAAAGAAATTATAATCTTAACACGTGCCGATTTTCGATGTCCACTTTGAGCTTGAATTTTCCCAAAAGGTATAAAGGACATTTTCTACGAAATTGAATTTTTGACAAATTCGTATTATAATCGTTTAAACCCGCCATGAAATTCATTTAGAATTTAAACTTCTCTCTCTCTCTCTCTCTTTATATATATATATTATTATTTTTTATTATTATTATTATTTCGTATCCTTATCACCTTCCTCATCTTCCACTACCGATATTGGACATAATACTTTTAATCCAGAAAGTTTCTTCTTCTCCCATATTCCATATGACGAATTAATAACAACTGCTCTTAAATCCCACACCAATGATTATGGACCCGATAACATACCAGTAAAACTAATTAAATCCTGTCTACCATTTCTTATTCCAGTACTCTATCATATATATAATTTTTCCTTTCAAAACTCCATATTTCCTACTTCCTGGAAAACTGCCTTAGTTCGTCCATTAAACAAAATTCCAAATCCTTCCTCACCGTCTGACTTTCGTCCTATTTCTTTACTTTCTAATCTTTCCAAACCCTTGGAACGCCTTGCACAAAACCAACTATCAAATTTCCTGGAAGAACGCGCCCTAATCAATCCTCTCCAATCCGGCTTCCGACCTTGTTATTCCACACAATCCGCTCTCCTAAAAATAATCCACGACTTCCAATCCGCCATTGAAAACAAAAAACTGACTATCCTCATCCTTCTAGATTTTTCTAAAGCCTTTGACACAGTTGACCATAATATCCTCCTTACCAAACTACGAAATCTCCCTTTATCCAATAGTGCTCTGTGCTGGTTTCAATCCTTCCTCTCAGATCGTTCGCAGTATGTGGTAGTTCCAGGCCAACCTCCTTCCAGAACTTTACCTTTATCCTGTGGTGTTCCTCAAGGTTCATCACTGTCTCCCACTTTATTTTCTATTTACATTAATGACCTTCCTCTCCATATTCATCACTCCCAATATCATATCTATGCTGATGACTTCCAAATTTACCAATCCTTCGCTCCTTCGGACCTATCACTAGCAATCGAAAAGCTGCAAGACGATCTCAACCGAATTAGTTCTTGGGCAGCCGACAACAAGCTAAAACTAAATGTAGAGAAAACTAAAGCTATCGTGATAGGATCCCATCCTCTCCTTAAAAACCTTCCACCAATCCCAACACTGTTTCTCAATGACAATCCAATAAAGTTTCACCAAACCGTTAAAAACCTAGGACTCACCCTCGATCAAACCTTATCCTGGAAAAACCATATCTTTGAAATCTCTCGTCGCACATTTTCCACCTTAAAACACCTAAATTACCTTCGTCATCTTCTTCCTTTTGAAACCCGTAGGCTTTTGGTTAGTTCCTTAATATTCCCCACTTTGACTACTGCTGTGCGGTGTATGGGGGTGTCTCTGGAGATCTCGAAGCAAAACTAAAACGATTATTCAACTGCTTTATCCGCTTCATCTTTGGGATATCCAGGGACACCTCTGTCACCCGATTCTACGAAGAGTTGAAGTGGCTTTACCCTTCCTACCGTTGTAAGTACTTCCTGGCTTCCTTTCTCTTCCAAGTTCTCCAATCCCGCCGTCCGTCTTACATAACAGATATGTTTCTTTTCAAATCCTCAGTCCACTCTCGCCACACTCGCTCACGGCCTTCGGACATGTATATGATGCCCCATCGAACTGCAGCTTTCGACAGATCTTTCCTAATTCGATCTTCATCCTTATGGAACTCTATTCCTTCTAATATCCGTGACTCCAATACTCTTCCGACATTCAAATCTCGCCTGTTCAATCATCTCCTGTCCCTCCAATTTCCGAGGAATCCTAATTAGTTTTCTAATTTCAATTAAAATTAATAACAAAACAGATAGAAGCGTTTATATACCCATTATATTATATGTTATCTGGTGTTTTGCACATATTATATTATTAGTATATTGTTAAAAAACAAAAAACACTGAAATGCTTTTTTAATGAAAATTGTATATAAGTACATATTTCTTATTATGTTTATTATCCAGTTTAATTTTCAATATTATTATTTAAGACTGCTTTTTAATCCATTGTTTGTAATTTATATTGTTTCTTTGTATTCTTTTTGTATACTCTAAGACCTTAAAGTTTTTATTTTGATTTTCCTGTTGTGTTATTCTAAAGGGACTAGTCCCAGAATAAATAAAGATTTATTATTATTATTATTATTATTATATATATATATATATATATATATATATATATATATATATAGAATAGAATAGTTTTTATTCTGGGACTGGGTCCCTTAAGAAGAATATGATATGTACAATTAATATATACAATGTGTCTGGCCACAAGACCAACAGATTATAATTAATTTTTATTTACAAAGCGTTAAGAAGAAAAGTAGGATACAATAAAACAAAAGAGTAATATCATCTTCTAATATGTTGAACAAAACAACATTGAAACTAATTCATAATAATTGATCGATACAGAATCATGAACAATAAATAATAAATTTTCTTTTTGAATAGATATTTGATTTGAAAAGTCAGGCTTGTGGAGCGTCTGTTTGAGATGACAATAGGTACACGAACAGCTGGGACTTGAATGATGGTAGGGAAGAAGCATGGCGGATTTCAGTAGGTAGGAAATTCCAGAGAGTAGTAGAGCGGACAAGAAAGGAATGTTCAAAACTTGTTCTGTGGGCAGGAATATAAAGGTCGGAATGGCGCGATCTTGTTTGGAACGAGCGGACGGACGATCTGAATTGCAGAAGTTTGTGGATATAGGGAGGTAGCTGGGAGTTGATAGTTTGGTAAAGGAATGATCCAAGGAAATATTTTCTGCGGTTTGAGGGAAGGAACCACTTTAACTCACTGTATAAATGGGTCACATGAGACCTCTTCGGTGTACCAAGGACAAATCTTAAAAATGTATTCGTAATTCGCTTTGGCCTGTCCTCGAGCACAGTCGAGAGACCACCGCAGCAGTAGTCAAAGTGGGGGAAAATAAGTGAGGATACGAGGAGCTTACGGGTGGATAGTGAAAGAAAATGACGGGTTATATATATATATATATATACTTTTTTAGATAAAGATTTTTATTTTTCATAATTTTACAAGTGGCCACAAGCCTCAGAATTTATACATGTCTATATTTTTTAATTGATTTTTATGTGTTTTTATTCTATTTTCAATACATAATATTTTTTGTGTAATCAGTATTTTTTTAAAACGAGAAACATTTTTGTTTAATTTTGGAGAAAAAAAAATTGAATGAGTGATGCATCTGTGATAGTAAAAATTGTGATATACCGAGAATTTCGAATATTTTAATATTATTGGACTTGTGCCAAATATTTAAGAGCATTTTTACGTAATAATCTAATTAAGATTGTATAAATGTAAATCACTAATAGTCAAGATGAAGGTGTAAAGATGAATCAGACGACTTTGACGAAGCGCGTTGCGAAGGTTGGAGAAAGGTGTTGAGAAGATGATCGAAAAGGGATGAACCTGGAAGCTCTAACAATTTGTGGACTAGGGATATGTATGATCCTTGGGATATCGTGCGGTGGATAACACGACGGAGGTGTTGGCTTCCTCACTTTGTAGCTTGTGGAAATCCCAGAGAGGGTGCAACAGGGGCTACTGCTTCATATATTGGAGTAGCAGGAGGCGGATGAGCAGCCAGCCCTTGTCCGGGGAATTGGAAATCTCTTGTCGAGGGATGAGCTTAGTATCTCCCAGCTTAAGGGGCTGAGGGAGAGCTTGGAAAGGAAGGGATATCGCAGAGTCAATGTCCTTGAAGTATAACACTTCAACTTGATTTGAACAGTTCAGCCCCGCGGTAATGTTCTTTATTTTAGCTTTAGACATTAATTGAACTTATTTTCGTCATAAACCAAGAAAATTCAATTCTATACCCCTATTTTTTACTCAAACTTTCGTCTATGAAATATATTATGATGGAATGTACTGTGTTCTAACAATTTTTGAAGTCATTTTTTTACCTTGTTTTTTCCCCCAATTTGATTACAGTTGTCCAGTCTTCGGTGGATTTTCTGGTGGCTTGAGATGAGGCTGGAAAGACTTATGAAATGTTTTATTAGCTCTATTTTTGAAGTCCCCAATTGAAGCAGCTCCATCCAGTCTCTCGGCGACAGTATTTCAAGAAAATATACATATTTCGCACTTTTAATACCAAAAATCCCTTCTAAATTCTTGACCTACTCATTCCTTGTTAATAGGTCATTGATTTTAACACAAGATCCCAGCCCATTCACAACTATTTTTTATCTCATCAAACATCATCCTGTAAACAATCCATTACTTTTGCGTGCCACTTCGTTCTGGAAATCTATATTTACCTCTATACGTAAAACATCTTCGTTAACCCCATTTAACAACAAATTATTCCTCCCTCGTCTCAGTCATCAACCTTCCGAATAAATGTTAACAAAAAGGTAGAATAATGGTCATATTCCATTCTAAGATGAGGATCACTACAAATATATAGAAAAAAAAATTTTCCATGATTTTATGATATTCATGGTAAGTTTAATTATAATATCTCTACATACACAAATGTGTATATATATATATATATATATATATATACACAAATATCTTATTATTCACATATAATGTAAGTTGCAGTCGCATGTTTTATAGGCAGTCGTATTTACAACTTTAACACAAAATATAATTATAACCTTAAGTTAGTTTTTTTAAATGTTTCTGATTCTGAGGCAGACACAAGACTCAGTTTTTGTCCTTTACTGTTATTATTAGGGGACTGAAGGTCCTAGAATAAAATTTAATTTTCTTTTACTTCACTCATCACTGTAGAACAAATATGATACCTTGAAATTCATCTTGACAAACGCCTTTCATGGAATCCTCATACAAGACTTAAACGACAAAAAACTGCTCGTAGATATCGACTATTAAAACACTTACTTGCCAACGATCAAAACTCCCTCTTTACTACAAAAAACTCATTTACACAACCATTATTAGACCTATTTGGACTTATGGCATTGAGTTATAGGGAACAACTAACCTTCGAATTCGTCCGCATCCAATCCTTGCAATTCAAAATCCTTTGACAAATCCTCGACGCTCCTTACTTTATTACCAATAAACTCATCCATAGAGACCTGAATATCCCACTATTTTCAGAAATTGCCCAAAAAAGATACACCTCCTTTCATTCCAAATTACCCGCCTATACAAACCCGCTTGTCTGTATCCTCGCATCGACATCTACTGCCGATAATTCTCCGAGGCCTCTGAAAAGACGGTGGCCTCGAGACCTCCTGATCAAATAAACATTGAAGTGCTAAAGCTGAGTAGATTCTTCTCAAGACATTTTCAAGCCAATTATCAGTAAATAGTTCATTTACTTATTGTACAATGTACAGTTGTAAATTTCAATAAAAGATTTTTTTTTAAAAGTTCTTTTTCCAAAGGCGTAATAATTTATTTTAATTTGATGATTTTTTTTTTTAATTGCATTATTAAATAAAATAATGCATCATAAAAAATATCCCACAATGACCCATAGAAGGTAGAAAAGGAGGTGGTTGAGAGGCCCCCTTTCCACACTAGAGACTACACTATTTGATATTCAGGGTAGGAAGGGAAGCCCTGAGCCCTGAGCTCTATCATGCCTCACATGTCACCTCGTTTTATTTGTCAACGCGTTCCTGAGTCGTCAACAAGCCTTGACAGCCGTAAATATATCATCAAAGGGGAACATCCTCTCCAATCAAATAACAAATGATTTGTACAAACAGATTTCAATTTTTTTTTTACCCTACATATCCATATCATTAAAAAATGCCGGAGGAGAGACTACCTAGGGTATATTTTAACAGATTAAGAAAACTCAACGGTGACAAAAATATATTTAACTGGTACTCACAATTAAAAATATCAAAAGTAAATTTGTCAGAAATTTTAAAAGGGGGTAACCTAAAACCAGAAAAAGTCCAAGAACATCTCAAAGAAGTAATCAATAGATATAACATTTATTCTCTCAGAGTTGATATGAACGCAGTGCTTAACTCTAAATACAATAGTGAGTTCAGAAACATTGGCAGCTTTCTTCAAAGTGAAGAATCCTTGAATTTCAGAACACAAATCAAGAAACCAGCTTAAGATAGCCAACTTGACAAGACCAGTGATATATAGTGAAGAAAAGACACAAAATCTAGATGGGGAAGAAAACTGCACGGTTTGGAATTAAAAAAACCGGATTTGATAGAACGCCCAATACATAAAGAATTCAGGAATCATTATATTTATAAATATAATAATGAACACAATACTTCAATTTTGGAGAATCTGTTGAGTGATTGATAATATGCAGAAACTAAACGATATATTTTACTACACAGTGGGAAGTCTAAAAATTAGATCATTTATAATTAACGACTAAAGTTCATGACATAGAATTTCCGGGTAATGCCTCATTAGTTACTTTATTACTATTTTTCTTATTTTTGACTAGTAATATTATTTTTCATTGTTTAGTTTAATTTGTAATAGGGAAGAAACAATGATTTTATAGGTCAGTAGAAGAAAACAAAAGTTTTTTAAAGTCCCCAAGGGTTTGTTATACTTTGTAAGCGAGAAGGGAGCAGGAAACTAGGGGAGAAAGCGGGTACCGAAATGAAGCGGTTTTCCCAAGTGTAAGTGTAACAAAATAATATCGATAATGGTAACCGGAAGGATGTTGTAAATCAGGGGGGAGGGGGCCAACCTTCCTTCCGGTTCGGCATCGACCAGCCTTGAGAGAGGGAATTTTTGCGGCTCCTGATTGGCAAAGAGGACTTGCATCATTACCACCCTCCAACCTCCAGGTATCTCTTACATACAGGAACTAATGGCCAGCTGAAACGGAGCTAGTGCCTCTTAAATTGGTGAACGCATCGTTACGGATTTACAATCAACTCCTCCTGGACGGTGAGCTGAACCTGGAATTATTAAGTTGAGAATTCTGGGTGAAGAGGATAATGTTTACAATATAATAATATTAGTAATAAATTTACTTTTTAATAGTATATAATAAGCCAGGTCCGAAAAATCATTTTCAAAAGCACATGTAATAAAATGTAATAAACTAAAATATTATATATAATTATTAATAGAAACAGCCATGCTGTTGGTGACATGAATATATCAGAGTATACGTTATAAAATGTAGATATATTTAGGTTTAGAAACCAATCTGTTTAAAAAAAAAAAAAAAAAAAAAAAAAAAAATATCTATGAAAAAAATAAAGTCGCCGTTGAAATCGGGAAATGCTAGTTTAATCTTTGCAGGAACTTATGATTACAAACCAATTACTCTCCCGACAGTTCTATACGGATGTAAAACGTGGTCGCTTATTTTGAAGGATGAGCAAAGCCTGAAGGTTTTCGAGAATAAGATGAAGAGGGATGAGTTCACTAGGAAATTCTTGTACCCTATCGATATAATTGAATTGATAACTTCGCAGCGACTCCAATGGGGGTGTATAGTTGTTAGGCTCTATGGTGAACGAATATCTAAAAGTTGATTTGCACTGAACTGGCTGTTAGGCGTTCAAGAGGTAGAATTGTGTTTAATCTGATCTCAGGCGTTCAGGTTTGGACAGTGGTCATTGAATTGAATTGTGCGGGCAGATATTAGTTTGTTGACATCCAATGTCAGGGTTCGCTAAGCCTATTGTTATAAAATTCTAAAAAATAAAAAAAAAATAAAGAGGTTTAAAGGTTAAATAAAAAACAGGAGACATGACCGGCCTAAGTATTTAATTTACAAAAGTATTATTTGGATTCATATAAATAAAAGTATAGAAGATACGAAACGAACAAACATAAATCATCTTACATTTTTTATTGACAAGGACTAAAAAATGACAAAAAAATAACTTCCCAGAGTTAAGTCACAAGCACTTAAAACTTAAGAGCTAACAAGAGTATTTCTCTTATAATTAAAATCTTATTAATTACTAGTTGTTTCCCGTGACTCCGTCTGCGTCAATTTCTGTTATTCTGATCGCGATCAAGAGGTTTTGAAAATAATATATTTTAAAGTACTTCTGCGTAAATGATATTTCTAGTTTTATTTTCTTGTAGCAGAAGACCATACTGATTTTTTCCGCAACCCGATTTTGACAATAAGACATATAGTTGACCATGTGAAAAGCAGTCAGGATGTAATCGATTCCTACGTGTATAAATGTTTTCCCCTGTGATTTATTAATTGTTAAGGCAAAAGAATAAACTGAACGGGTGATTGAAATAATTTAAAAATTAAAAGGTAAATCATTTGAATCATTGGGATGCGAGGTTAATTTTCCCTGTTTCTTTTCTCCATATTTTCCACTGATTTTTCACTCCTATTGGTCGCAGCGTAATGTTATATAGCTTATAGACTTTCTCGATAAATGGACTATCCAACTAAAAAAGAAATTTTCAACCAGTAGTTTCTGAGACTAGCGCGTTCAAACAAATAAACTAACAAACTCTTCATCCTTATAATATTAGTATAGATTTAAAACGTAAAATAATAGGATTTGCTGTACAATGAGAGATTTTTTTTCATGATGTATGCTCAAGAAGAGAGGGAATCCCAGAGGGTAGTTCAGAGGATTACTTATGTAGCATCTATGAATGCTAAGAAATGTTAGAAAAACCAGGAATTAATTTAATTTTTAAAGAAAACCTCGAAATAAATATCTAGAATGCAGAAATAAATGTTTTCTGGATAAATATGTTTAATTTTTGACATGACAGGGATTAGAGACAAATATACTAACACTTGACAGCTGGACCTTCAAGACTGTTCAGGACTAAGGCAACGGAACACAAGACTATGACATAGAGAAGACAAGACATCTCATCCCAATGGACATCAGACAAAGACATATCTATCGAAGGTAAACAGAGGCTGTTCCACACGGCTGGATGCCCGTCCACAACGCACAGCATCTGCTCCACAGCACAATCTTCTATAGGTATCTTGGTCTGACTACTGGGCTCAAAACAGTTATCTTTTCATCACTAACATTTCGAATGCATTGCTGGTTCCTGTACCTGAAAAAAAATCCTTGCTTACAGTCTACATAAAAATTTGAGGTGATTGAAAAAATATCACAAGGAAAATCACCAAAGCCATGATGATCTAAGCTGATTTCTTCCATTTTTGATTCGTAAAAATTCGCACTCAATATATTATTAATGTTTTACAAGAAACACTAAGAGTACAGTTTCTAATAGATTCCTTGTTACGGTATATAAAGTCAACAATGTTATTCTTCAAATATTGTGAGTTTGTTCAATGGCTAAAAAAACATTTACAACTCGAATTTCACACAAAGGTAAAGTTTTAATTTGTTTTTACATTTTTTGCTTAATTAGAAATGTTTTTTTTTATATGAACATTAAATATAACTTTGGAAAAGGACTACAGGCCGAAAGGATGCAATAATAAAATAAATAAGTTGATCTAATAAGAATTAAGTACAATTCATAAACGTATATTTTTGTAATAATTCTTTGTTTACATTTATGTAATAAAATAAATAAAACTTATATTATTTTTTTATAAGAAAGTCTTCTGTGTAACATTAAAAAAACAATTCAAGATTTAAATAGTTTATACTAAAATATCAGAAAGATTAAATTAATTGCTTTATTATAAATTTAAGAGGAGCTGCGTTTAGCGCACATTAAACCCTGCAGGGATATATATATATATATATATATATATATATATATATATATATATATATATATATATTTCTTTTTTTTCAGCTGTGGATGACCCTGGAGTACAGAGACCTTCTGGGGCACATGTGCCTTTGTAAAGTGAGTACCCGAAAGTTGGAGAACAACGTTTTAGCTTATTATTATCTAAACCCTATACAATCCAAGGTCCTGTTTGAGGGTTGCAAAGGTGAATGAAAATAAATTGTATTTATCTTGGCTTTTATGACTTCATTATGGAAATAAATCAGATTTCGTAACGACTAGTTTGCATCTATAGCTTTAAATATTACATGCGTTGGGAAGATTGATAGTTCAGGGGATAGGGAGATAATTGATGTTTAAAATTAGTTCATAAGTCTTTACGAATGGATATAGACAATAAATTCCTAAATAGAATAGCACAGATTATAGAAGAGTTTTCGAAGTAGGTGGATCTGTGAGGATGTAAATACAAGTTTATGGAATCTCTCGTTTTCTGAATGGACAGAAGTAGATATCAGCGTATAAGTATAACTATTATATAAGTAGGTTTTCTGTTATGAAGGATCGGAAAAGATAGATACCATGGACGAATAATAGCCTCATCAACTTGGTATACCTACTAGAAACATGAGAGCATATGCGATTCCATATATGAATCTAATGAAATAATCCATTAGTCTCAAGAGTGTCATGTCAAATATTTCAGACTGCCTGTCATACAAGTGGCCACCACAGTCCAACTGGGGGAAATGAGAAAGGAAAAAGAAGCAGATGTGGTTTATGTAGAAGCATAAGCATGTGAGAGGTACATTATTATTATTTTATTTTTTTTGTATACATTTAACCCTTTTTTTTTTTCAAGAAAAGAGTGTGTACTACAAATTTCAAGTACAGATTTTGGATATTTAATTCAAACGTTGAATAGCTGAAAAATACAAAAATAATAATATATCTAGCCAAGACATGTGACTTGAATCGGAGATGCAGTCATTGTATAAAAGAGAAACAACTATAAGTTAGGTAGATAATGGCTTCTTGTTTCATTAATTTTCCATTTTGTTTCAGACCATTTATCCCAAGGGTCCCGACCTCACGCCGTATCAGGACAAAAGGAACCTTAATTCGTTCAACGGAGCGGGCACGGAACTAGGAAATTCTCTATTATCCCTTACGAGGAATCCTTTCAAATGGTGGAATCAAAAGAAGAAGAAAAACAAGGAATTATAACATAACGTAACGAGAAAAGTGGTGTTAAAATATAGGAGGAGAGAGAAGGACGACAAAAGATTATCAGTTTGTTAGACGGCTCGTTACACTCCTCCCTCCAGTAACCCCCCTCCCCAGTAACCCCCCACTACTACACGGCATAACGTATCGTTACACCCATCCCCTCCCAAACAACCCCCTCCCCCTCAACTACTACGCTGTATAACGTATCGCTACATTGCCCACTTCATTACCGGCCTATGTCATCAAAGTGAATTTATCACCCTGTCCCTTTAAATGTATTAAATGACCTTTTCCCTCAATTTTACGGAAGAATAACGAATAAATTTTATCCTTTGTGCGAGATGCTGTATACAACATCATTTCTTAAATTGCTCCTTCATTATTTATATTTTTTATAGATTAATCTAGACAATCATTTAGTTTTTTTTTTTTTTTTTTTGGTTTTTTTTAAATCAAAAGTTTCCTTTTCATGAATTAGGTACTTTTAGAAATTCCTAAATTTATTTATCAACTATATTTTTATTTAATTATATTTCATATACAATTCTTAATGATAATAATAGGCAATCTCTCTCTATTTTCCGATTATAACTATATACCTTTGCTTTGAACAGCAGAATAAATATCAGGCGCAATGCGCTACCATTTGGCCTGACTGTCAAGTCGGGTTGGCTTTGCCTAACTTTTCCAAAGGGGTTAATTACTTCTTTAAATAATTATTAAGTCCTTTTGTAAATATATATCTATATACACAAACACACACACAATATATATATATATATAATATATATATATATATATATATATATATATATATATTTATTTAAACTTTCATATTGATACAACATGAATGATTTGTATGATTATAACACTTGAAAGAATCTAGTAAAGGAACTTTTCATAGGTGGACGTAAATGACTAATTTATGTTAGAAGGTCCTTTGGCCGTCTTCTTCTCAGTCACTTTGGAGGAATATCAGGAATACATAGAAATAGTAGCTTATGAGTAATGTCTATTCTGAACTAATATTATGTCTGCAACTATTAGGATGAGCCAGGTCTTTATAAATGATTTTATTGGTTCAAACGTGAAAGACATTTAAAATAGTCAAATCATGTTATATTGAAAGAATTAGGTCTTGGAAGAATTTGATGGTTTGCTCCTTACGGAATTTTGTAATTCCAAATTGTCCTGATAAGTATATATATTAGTTGTTTTCATGTTGTTTACCAAGTAAGCCATTAGTCAAGATGAAATCCTAGATAGTGAATTCGCTCGAACGGATAAAGTGGAATATCACTAAAGGTTGTATAGCTCATAGGCAGTCATAGAAATTGAACAATAAAAGTGATTTGATAGGATTCGATCGGATGTCCTTAATATTCCAGTTCATGCACCGCACGTCAACGTCTGGGATATAGGACTGAAGGGTGTGGGAGGCGGTTGGATTATTATGCTGTGTTTCCCTATAAACAATAAGATTCACTCAGAGATAATACAATATGCCACCTTCTGGGGCAATGAGTATTACAAGTAAAAGAAATCATTCATCCCATATGTACATTGTAAATTTAAAAAATAAATAAATACAATTTTTAAAAAATGCGAAAGAAAATTGAATAATTAATAAAGACTAAACAAAGAAGAAATATGTATACATAACTAAAATTAAATAAACAATATATATAAAAAAATAAATAAAAATCTTAATCACATTCATACCTATTTACAAACTGCTCCTGGGATCACCGAATCAAACCACGAGATCCACTAGTGGGTGTCAAGGTACAATGCTGGAAGATCCCAGCGCCTCTCATTCAGTCGCGTCACTGGTCTTGAGAGCCAGTGGAGGCTGAGTGAGGACGCTAGAGTCACATACACTCAGGGCATGACAAGAGATCTCTGGGCCACTGCCGTTCAACCCACGAGGAGGGCTATAGGGATGTTTGGAACTAGATAGGGAGTGAGCCAAGGGATTAGAAAGGTGAGTGACCTGATGGAAGATTGAGAATTCGGATGGAAATAGATCAAGGACAAATGGGAAATTCAGGTCATGGTGTAAGGTTTTGTTGGTGACATAATATGAGGCATTGACTATATCTTCAAGGTTAGGTCTCACTTCTAAGAGTAAAGGTGATTTGATGGAATTCGTTTTAATTATCTACTTGTCACACTATTCTTTAACGACTGTAAATCGTATGTTTGAATATCATATCATAATTTACCGTTCTTCTTCTACCCAGGTAATGTAGAAGTTTTGAAGAAGCGACGCCACTCCTCTTTCTATTGGCGGTCTTTATCCTGACCTGTTTCCACGTCCGTCCCACTCTATGTTTAAATAAATTAATATAAATATTCAAGATACCTATAACTGAATTTCACGCGGACATAGCGCATTTCCAAAGAGAGCAGGATAGCAGGGAGAGAAGGGATCCCATGCATTAGGCTACTGGTACTGGTGGTGGTACATTAGCGTGCGGGATGGGGCCGCCTCCATTGCGGCAGTTATGCTAATGCAGCCCTTCATCAATCCCCCCGCGGTTCGTTTCCGACTTGCGGGCCATCGGCTTTCGCTCCGACCAACATCATCCAAACTGACGATCGGATCAAGCAATGGAGTCTACAGCTTTCCTCAGCTGGCGGTTCGGCTCAGGTATGTCAGTTGTATCGAAAAACGTTTACAGAATTACTTTTTTTTTTTTTTTTTAAATCATTTCATTCTACATCAGACGAATTATTGAATTTAATTTTAGAATAGAATAGAAAGTGATTTTTATTCTGGGACTGGGTCCCTTAAAAATAACATGTTTGCACAGTTTATAATATACAACATGTCTGGCCAACAGACAAAATGAACATAATCAACTAATATTTACATTTATGGATGAATATATACACAAAATATAAAAATAAAATAAATAATAATTAAAATAAAAAACGTCCTCAGAAAATAATTGTGTCGAACAAAATGAAAAATAAATGAGTTTAAATATATAATAAAAAGAAAAAAATAAATATTTGCATTGTTTTGATACTTGATCTTTTAAAAATAACATAAGCTTTGAAATAATAAACGATCTTAAACTGATCAAGAATTAATGAAAAATAAACTAATTAAACTTAAGCCTATTTACTTGTTGTATTTATTTAATACAGTTGTAAATTTCTTTAAATAAAAAACTTAAATAAAAATAATATCCTACAATAATAAGAAAGGGAGTCTTCTAATTATAATATAAAAAATGTAAAAAAAAAAACAAAAAAAAAAACTAACAATATTTAAACTAAAATAGTTGAAAAAAATAGATATATATATATTAAGGGAGAAAAATAAAAATACAATTTAACTAAGATTTTTACATTGTCAAGCATCGTCATTTTGGGATGCTAGAAGGTACTGGAAGAGGTGTTTGAATGTGTAAAGGGAAGGATCATGACAGATGTTCGTTGGGAGGGAATTCCAGAGACGGGCCAGAAAGGAGCATTCATATTTTTTTCTTCTGTGGGAAGGGATATTAAGGTTGGACATAGGGATCTAGTCTATAGTGGGTGAATTGAGGGTTTGAATTGCAGGAGATTATAGAGATAGGAAGGATGTTGGGAGTTGATGGTTTGGTATAGGAATGATCAAAGGAACTATTGCCTACGGGTGTGGGGAAAAAGCCATTTTGATTCGGATACATGAAAGCTCTTACTCGTGCCCGAACCAATCTTAAAGAACAGTTCAATCATTTTATGCGAATGATGAATTTAATGATATATTTAATACTTTTACTTACCTATATATCAAATATATAGTAAGAGAAAGCATTGCGAAAGTTTTAGACTAGAATACAAGTTTTAAGGTACACCGCGTCCAAATCACGAAGCCCGCAAAATGGTGTTTTGTGTGTGTTCATTAAGTAAGTCGATCTAAAAAAACAAAAAAATCATATGAAAAAAACAGTCTCTCTACAAGCCATGAAGGTCTTGGGTTTAGTACTTCCCAATACAGAGATTCACACTGTTTCTGGGCGAGCTAGGACCTCATTAGGCCTACGTCACGCTCAGCTGTCGAATCTTCTCCCCTAATATTTGAGTACCCAAAAAAACACACAAAAGAAAACAAAAGAAAGCATTCTCGTTTATGGAAATTAAATTTAACAGAAGACGACAAAAGAAAATCAAGAAAACTTTTAAAGGATGTTTTGGTAAATTTACATTAAACAAATATATGTTTTTCTGAGACTATTGGCTGAATTTACATTACATGGCCCTCGTACACCGATGATAAAACTATGATACTCGGTTATAATTTCTTTTTTTTTTTTTTTTTTTTTTTTTTAACAAATAGAATTGGGAATGAAGCAGGCAGAGCCTATTGATATGGGAGTACCTATTGTCCATCCCGAACAAGCGAGAAAATTATTCCAACTGAAAAGGCAATATAGGAAATAGAAAATTCATAGCCTCTACATTCCCCATATAAAGTGGCTATTGTCCAGTCATACTCTACCTAACTCGTAGGAATAAAATAACCATAGAGAAAAGTTTTTTTTTTCTTATGGGTATTATTTCCTAGTCGATCAATCCTTTAAATTTTTGGAATAAATTACTGATGAATATTAAACAATATTTAGTAATTTGATATTTCCGCATTCTCTCAGTACGACCTAAAATTTTAATGAATAATATACGTATGATATATTATTTTAAACTAATATGGTTCTATTATCATTTTTTTAATAATAACGATTATAAGGACACAGCAAAATGTTTTTTTTTTTAAATATATAATAAGTTATACCAGATAAACTGAAAAATAGTAAAGGGGATTATGTTTCACATAAGAATGTACTGAATTAGTAACATTAAAACTAATTTTTATCACACTTTTTGAATATTTAAAGTTTCCAAAATCTAGGAAAATATCAATTTGTTTGAGTTTTCACTCTTTTAATTCATATGTTTTGGTCATCTTAAGTGCATTCTATACTTAAAACAAATATAATTTTTTTAAACTGTATTTGAAATAATTACGGAACAATTTCTTCATATTTCTTTATAAAATTAATTATTAATAATAACTATCACACAAGTCGTCTAATATTTAGAGCCTTGTCCTCAATAAAAAAAAAATAGAAGAAACTAAAGTAGATTGCATTAATAAGTTTTAAATGTATATTAAATGTACAGATAGTATCTGCCTAGTAATACTAGATATGAAATGTAATTTTTTAAAGGCTTTTACGAAGGTAAAAAATGTATATACATTCTATGGTAATTGTTGATTTATTTTGTAAATTTAACATATAATTTGTGAATTTTGTGGTTTTAAGGAGGTATATATTGTTTTTAGTGCGGAATTGATAACGATGAATAGCCTCGAAACGTTGGGCGACATGTGTGATAATTATTAATTAATAATTTCATGAAGATATAGTTTTGAGATTATTTTAAATATTTATTTATTTAATCTTCCTTTCAATTTCATTAGCCAAAAGCACATAAATCATATAAAAATTGGTTACTGCCATTTTATGTTATAATTATCATTATCTGACCGAGAATGACTTGCATAAAATGACAAAAATGAGAATGATATAAAAAATGATACATTCACGGATGAATTATAAATTTGCACAATTACTTGTCCTTAATCAGCCTATTTTATCCGTTATACCATCTTTACATTATTGTTTTTTATGATTTTTATAGCTTTATTGATATAGATTAATTTCAATTTCTGAACAACAATTATACTAGCTCACTGTCCCTTACTTGTATCCAATATTGAACTTATTCCTGAAGCTAACTCATATTTACAATTTTATTGTTTGATTTTCTATTTTTAAGTTTGGCATTTTTTCAAAATATATTTTTGTAGGTTTTATTATAACTTTACTTCGTTTATTATGTCTGTGTTGTAGGTTCCAAGGTTCTTTTTTTTTTTTGTCTATCAAGTATTTCTAAATTATAATAATTAAACTTGTGCTGCAATTTAATGCTATGGAGTGCAAGCCCTGTTGTGTTCACATTTTTACTAAAATATCATTTCACTGAATGATTACAAAAGATTAAATGAGTATCATATTAAAATATTTTAATATAATAAAAGTATGGGTTTCAAATAGGTAATTTATTAATATAAAACAGATCCGTATTTAAATGAAGTATTGATATCATTATGATTCTGTTGTTTGGCGAATTCTGACAGCTTAATTACTTTTGCAATTAGGTATAAAAGGGCCGAAATGAAGTTTGAAGGTACGTGTTAAATTTCCATTATAAAATGAAGAGGAGTGGGTGGGGAGGGACGAAATCTGATTGGTCCACAAATGAGGGGGGGGGGGGTCATGAATAATGAATACCGCGCCAAAAATTAGATACGTCTGCTCTTCAAAATCCACCAAGGCCCGTCAAAATTCAATTTATTATCGCCCAAATCACATTCGGACACAGGCGCTTTGAATCGGGTATATCGTGTCATTAACACACGCATAACAATATAAACAACATGCGTGGGTTTAGATCCGTCAATATATATCATGATTTTTCGGACAGGGTTAAACAAAATTAAAAAAAAAAGAATATGCATTCAGTGAAAAAAAAAATCTTCATTAGGAAGAAAAGTCGAATAAAATAAAAATTAGAATATACATTTTAACGACTTTTTTATTACAGCCTCTCAACTTACAGTAAAATATAGGGATAGGAAAATATTAAAAAGCGTTTTACTAAAATTATAAGAACACTGAACTACTGATACAGTATAGAATTTACCCCAGATAGTGTCTGTGAATTATGAACAGTACTTTATTTCAAACTAAGCTAGAATGAAAGTACATTAAAATATCTATAGGTCATGAAGAGAACCCTAGCAGCCTAGCAGCCTTCGGAAATAAACTAATCAAATACTTGAAGCAAAATAATTTTGAGTACTTTTTCATCTTCTTTAGCTTTCTCCTTGTGCTTTTTAGCGTAGAGATAGTACAAACCTGGATCTCCATCTTCTCACTGTCTCCTGAAAGAGTCTTCATGAATTGTCTTGCCTCTCGCTTGTCCCAACTTGGTAATGTAGCCATTATAGGTAAGCCTAGGTCTTTCTCTAGGTCTAGTGCCTATTGGTCTTGCCTCTATAAATTCAATCGTGACTCAACCTACACCCATTCTGGTACCACCCCAACTGTCACTTCTCCAGGGTCTCCTTCATTGCAGGTTTAGTCCTTTTATTTTGTTTCGTTCCTGATCCTATCCCTGCGAGTTTCGGAAGCCACTCTGCGGAAGTATTTCATTTCTGCCGCGGTTATACGACTCAGTTTGTAGCCAGTGGCCACCATGTACCCAGCTCTCTGCTCAATACAACAAAACAGGCATACTTATGGCCTTAAACATTTGGAGCTTGACGTCTTTAATGACCACCTTATTTCCAACTATCGTGTTGATGGAATAGTGTATATTGTTCGCTTTTCCTGTGGGATATTTAAGGTTTTACTTTTTCATTTCCGCTTATCAGAGTTCCAAGGTAGGAGAACTCATTTACCACTTATAGTTCCTCAAATTCTGAAAACTCCTCCTCATGTACTCAGATTTTTTTTACTGTTGTTATGTACTGAGAAGGAAGGCTGGGTACTTATCGCACTTCACAGTTAGCGGCTGAAGTACAGACTGTAGTGTCTCCGTACTTCCATGTACTAATAATTTGAGAGAGATAATAAGTTGTTTAAATTGCCCATCATTACATAAAACCTCGCTTTCACAGACGGTCAAGAAAAAAACAAAGAAACATACATTTATTTATCCTGGGTCCCTTTTTATGTACACCTACTTGATCTATATTATCATTTTAATTTGATTCTCTCGTTTTTTCCCATCAATTTTAATATATCTTTGTAAACAATTTTCAATCCCATTTATTTTTACTGTGGCTATATAATGTATACAGTCTTTACTTCCACTAATCAATATACGAAGGGAAAGTATTAGGATAGCGTTAATTTTCGAATTCTAGTTTTTAACGGAAATACAAATCTCAGGATCCTTTAAGTCTAAATGACCAATTTACACAAACAAAACTGTAGGTTTATGTATGTGTTTATATATGTATATATATATATATATATATATATATATATATATATATATATATATATATATATATATAAGTTTTCTTTTTAAGTTTAAGTTTTAATTTATATAGTACAATAGTTCAACGATGATGGGCCATTCCCCTTACACTGTACATAAATTGTTGTTACCATTTTTTTTTAATATTCTTTACAATGATTAAATGTATGTGGTAAGTCTAGTTGAAAATCGAAGATTTGAACGTCTTTAGAAATTCATATTTGATACAATTAAATGACAGGGATATTACAGTTAATATCAACATTAAGAAACCATAATGGAATTACAATGAAATAAGGGAAAAAGCGTGGAGAATATGAGAATGTAGGAAATTCCAGAGGGCTAAAGAGCGGATATTACAGAAACATTAGAAAGATTTAGTTCTGTGCGTAGGGATATAAAAGTAAGAATGGCGTGATCTAGTATAAAGAAGAATATTATTATGGATGCATAATATAACATCGGAAAGCTAGATATTAAAAAAAAAGGTAAGTTTATTCACAAAGTTGTATATGGTAATGGAGAGGATAAACCTAAGCGATTGTTGCAGATAATAACTTTTATTGTTAAATTACCTTATCAAACATAAATTTTTCCATCGAAATTCCAAGTAATTATTTAAAGATTTTATTAAATTTAATACTTATAAATTTATTCTAACAAAAGAGGTAAGTGAAAGTCGTGTGTTGCTCTCACGATATTATTCAATAACAAATGAGGTAATGGGCAGCATTTTTTCTCATCAATAGTTACGTTATTTTTTCCAAAATCAGTTTCTGAAAAATGCTCATTTTTAAAAAATTGAGTTGTAAGGGAGGGTTATAAGACCTGTGGAGCGTGAAAGAGGCCAGGCCCCCCCGAAAGCAGGTATTAAGACGATCCATGTCCCCCATTGTGCCCCCTTCCCTTCGGGCTTCTTATTGTTTTCACAAAGCATTGAGTCCTCAGCGGGAAAAGGCTCCATTGAGTGGCTACACTGGATGAAAAGTTAATTTCATCCCGTGGCAGGGACTACAATGCCCACTCTATGCCTGTCGTAGCCAGATTGGATACATAATTTATTCTGTCCCTTCTATTCATGAAATAGCTGCTCTAGGTGGTAGTTACACTGATACTTCAGAATTATACCGAGTAATTACTTCGTCTTCCGCGAACCAAGAGTGATGTAGATGTGAGAAAATTAGGGAACGGAATTTATTAATAATAAGTATGACGATCACCATAATTTTTATTACGTGTGATTTGGGATTGGGGTCACCTGTAGTGAAGTGACTAGCATAACAGTCTTATATTAGAGAGGACGTAGATCGAATAAGTTACTGGGCTGCAGTCAATAAACTGAAACTAAATTTTGAAAAAAACAAAAGCCATTTTAATAGGATCCCATTACTCCTTGAAAACTGTTCCACATATCCCAACCATCTTCCTAAATAGTAACCCTATAAAGCTTTACCCGACCGTCAGGAATCTGAGAGTAACCTTTGATCAAACCCTCTCTTTCAAGAACCATATTTCCGGCCGCACCTATTTCACCTTAAAGCGACTGAATTCCCTTCGTGACCTATTCCCGTATGAAACCCGGAAGCTCCTCGTTACCTCTCTAACATTCCCCCACTTCGACTACTGCTGTATCATGTAGGGTTGTGTTTCTGGGGATCTCGAAGTAAAGCTAAAACGCCTAATTAATTGCTTTGTTCGATTTATCTTCGGGCCCCGAGGTACACCTCCGTCTCAAAATTTTATAGCGCGTTGAAGTGGCTATACCCTTCCAATCGTTGCAAGTATTTCCTTGCATCATTCCTATTCCAAGCTATCCAATCCCACCGTCCTCTTACAATTCAAATACTCTGTCCAGTCCCGTTGTACACGCTCTAGGTCTACAGATTTATACGCGACTTCCCACCAATCTGCACAGTTTGACAGATCGTTCCTTATCCGATCCTCAATCCTATGGAATTCTATTCCTCTTTCTATTAATTTTACTTAACTTGTTTATAAATAGTTAATCACTCTAGGGCTCTGAAGCCCAATTTATATGTTATGTCAATGTTATTCTGAAATGACTTGTCCCAGGATAATAAAGCATTTATTAATTATTAAGCATTTATTTACCCAGGTTCGTGGTTTAAAACGCGTCTGATAGCTCTAGGATCTCTTGAAGGGGTAAAATCCAATGATATGCTGTCCTTAAGAGGGGAAGTAACTTGGTGGTCCTGAGCCTCATCAAGGACCTTGTCAGGTGCTCGTTAAAAACCCCTATCCTAATTTAACCAGTAAAAAAATTAGGACTCTCACCGCAGCATCGTTCTATTAGCCAGAGTAGCATAAAAATGACGTTAAATGAATCAAAATAAAATAAAATTTAAAACTTATACCGTTTAAGTATTTATTAAAGTATTCATAAAGACGTTATACCTGTCCTATGAGCTCATTTATTTCATAATGTTAGGAAATGATCAATTAATAACGTCTTGATTTTGCAGTTGCTGTCTCCTGTCGGTGATCCCAAGCATTCATATCACTTAGAATGTTATATCGCAGTAGCATAAAGCGGCATTAAATGGATGAACTATCAACAAAAATGAGAAAAAAATAATTTCTTTAACACGAACTTCCCTAAAAATTTGTAAACATGTTATTTCACTAGAAACATTAAAAGCTGCGGTTCGATGGGGGCACAATATACAAATCAGAAGGTGTTGGGGGAATGGATTGAGGATTTGAATAATAAGAGATCAGAGATGTATGATGGACGGCGGGATCGGATAACTTGATAGAGGAAGGAAGCCAGAAAGTATTTTCGACGGTAGAAAGGAAAAAGCCACTTTAACTCTTCGTTGAATCGAGTGACAGAGGTGTCCCTGGAGATCCCAAAGATGAATCGAATGTAGCAATTAAATAACCGTTTTAGTTTTTCTTCAAGATCTCCAGAGACACCCCTATACACCGTACAGCAATAGTCAAAGTGGGGAAATATCAGAGAGTAGATCAGAAGCTTAAGGGTTTCAAGAATAAAGAGGTAACGAAGTCCATTTAATCGCTTTAAAGATAGGAAGGAGCTGCGGGAGATGTCAGAAATGTGGTTTTTCTAGGAGAGAAATTATGTTACATATATAGGTAAGCGGAAGTAAAATTAAATGACTCGGGAAAATATTTATGCTGTTTTCTCCTTGAGTTGGTAATTAAATTGTTTTTGACAATCACATAGTTTTCTTCTCGTTCTAAGAAAAAGTAAGTATTGTACCTTGGCAAATCCCGAAAGTAAAAAGATATCCAGGGACGCCTAAGGGAAGTGGGGCAGATAGACAATGTTATCAGTTAATTGAGGGGGGACAAAGGCGGGGCTCAAAGATGGCTTTGTCTGTCGGTCGCGCCTCACACCTCACACCTCACACCAGCACGCTACCTACCTCCTTACTCAGCATTCTGCGCTCCTGGTAAATATCAATTAGCCAAACCATTGTTCGTCCGAAATTGCTCAATTTGTCTCTGGAATTATACCCAGCGTGTCATCATTCATTATTGATTACTCCTTTAACAGCTGCCTCCGGTTCCGCATGTTGCTAGCAATGTTTTTTATTCCCAAATCTGCTGTGACGAAAACATTGAATTAAAAGTCTCTGTAACCGACAGCTTTTAGACCAAGGTTTCAAAAACACGTGTGGTTATCAACAAAATAATACATAAAGTGTCTAGTAAAATAAGAATGGTTGACTGTGTGAGTAAGTGAGAGAAGTTAGTTCAGGGTGCAGTTAAAAGAACACACAATTAAGATATGAAATTAATAAACTGGTGCCGACGTTTCGGTCTAAATTATAGGCCTTATTCAGGGCTATAAAAAAAAAGATAACCAGATGTAGAATAAAAAATAAAGATGATAAATTTTATTAATTACATTATTACTTACAAATTTTATTAATTACAAATATAAATTTGGAATTTAATATTTATTAATAAACATATATAAAAATTTTAATTTTTTTAACGTAATATATTGTTTCTTTTCTTTTCAATTTTTTTAGGAAGCTTCATTCAATATTTCATATTTAAATAAAGAGTTAATAACTTGGTTTTCTTAAAAATTTATTTTTCTTCAATATTAATCACAATGTTTCACAACGTTTCGAAGTTTTGTCCCCATTATCAAGACTTTTATTTTCACTTTCTACACACACACACATTTTTTTCACTACATATTGGGTTGTTTCACATGAAATTTTAGTTTTTATAGTTTCTGAAATACATAAAGGATTTTTCAAGTCTCTGTTGTTTTCTTCCGAATGTTTACATATTTAAAGTAAACAGTTACTAATCCTCTACCTTTGTATTATAAACATTAGCTTCCCAATCCATTACCCACTTTTTAGTATACCTCCAAATATGAACATGGAAACACGAGATTTTTGAGTAATATGTTTGTACGAGTTTAAACTCGGCCATTCAGCAGCTGAGACCGCTAGAAATATTCGCAAGGCGTTTAGGGAAGGGAGTGTTAATGAACGGACTATTCGCCGTTGGTTTGCTAAGTTTTCAGCTAGGGATACCGACTTGGAAAACTTGCCCCGAGGAAGACCTCCGTCCGTAATAGACAACGATGTCCTCAAACATACAGTATAAGGAAACCCCTACCAAACAGTTAAAGGACTCTCAGCAGAACTAAATGCAAGTGCATCTACTGTTTCCAGACATTGATAGTGTATTGGGAAAGTAATAAAGTTCAATACATGGGTACCTCATGATCTAACTGAGCGGCAGCAAGACCCCATGTTTCAAAATATACCGTGCAAAAATTGAAAGAACTGGGATACGAAGTTCTTCCGCACCCACTATATTCTCCCGACTTGTCTCCAAAATATTACAAGGAATTCAGGAATTTAGACAACTTCGTCAAAGGAAAACTTTTTGAAAATGATGATCAAGTGAAAAGTGCGTTTTCAGATTTTGTTTCACTTCAAAGCTCACAGTTTTTCAGTTCGGGGATAAAAAAGTTAGTGTCACGTTGGGAAAATGTGTAGAAAAAGAAGTTAAATACTTCAAATACAATTATCTTGTTTTCATATCGTATTCTTAATAAAAATGCTTTACCTAGAAAACGGACATTTCATGTGACACAACCCAATAGCTTACTGCTCTTCGTCCTGAAGATGCCTATTGGCTCACTGTTTAATGTTATAAATGCAAAGGTCATACACACAATCATGATTATTCATTTATTATTAACAAAGTATAAGGAGTTACGCTAGTTGGCAGCGCCTTTAACAAATTTTTATACATTTGTTTGCACGTGTTTAATATTAAGATTTATGAATCGTATAACCAATCTATAACCAAGATCGTGTGGTCAAACCCGGCAGGTGGCCCTGTGACTTTTAATTGGATTAAAAATCGTCAGTTGTCCTCCTTCGGAGGGGACGTAGAATGATGTTTCCGAGCATTAGTGACGTCAGATACCCGTTTAATTCAGCATCGTCCCATTAATCATAACATCATAAAGTGACGTTAAATACATAAATAAACAACATATCTATGAGATCCTTCATCCTGAAACCTCTGACGGTCACGTCGATAATATGTTCCGTTAACCTCTTTTGGTTGGCATGATAATGGTTTGTTCGAAGAGGTGGCAAAACCTCTGTTCCTACAAAACGCCGGTGTTTATCTTAATTGAAGGAATATTATAGTGCAACCAAGGCACTCATTATTTTCTATTCCATAATAATTTCTTTATCACGTGCGCTTGTGAACCACGCAATCACTTTTAAGAGGTCGATACGATAAAACTTCAGCAAGAAGTGATTTTTTTTTTTAAGGCTGTTACTCGATTTTTTTTTCCTGTGCTCAATTTTTTATATTCACTCGTTTCATGGTGGTTTGTATTTGCGTTTGAATCACATTTTCTATAAGAAAAATAAAAGGAAAATACTTGTACGGCAACAACCCATTAGTTTTAAGTACTTAAAGGGGTTTCTACTGTTTCTATTCTGACGACCCAAGGGTCTTGGGCTCAGTACATACAGAGATTCGTACTGTTTCTAGGCCAACGGCTGTGCAATGAGGTGATTAGGCCTTAATCGCGCTCACCCGCCAGGTTTTTCATCAATTATTTTAGGAACCCACATTATAGAGGCTGAGTCTGACCCAGGAGGGTGGGTCTCCATACCCTAGGCTCGCCCCCCGACTGAATTAACAGAATAATTAATATTCCGCCACAGCCGGGAATCGAACCCAGGACCCGGAGCACAGCTGACTAGCGCTCTATCCACTAGACCACGCCACTCCTAATAGATACCATAGAGTGAAAATAAAAAGTCATGAATATGTCTTGAAGAGGAACTACCCAGCTTTTCACTTTATTCCACTGTTAGGGCATGTGATTATGAGAACAATAAATTCTCGAAATGTCGGATATATTGTAATAAAATTGTTTATTTATTGACTAAAACCCAAGAACAGTAGAAAACCTAAATTATCGACAGCCGAGAACTGATATATATATGAGAGTACAGCCATTATTAACTCAATATTTCCGCAAGGGAATGTTCATGACCAATAGAAATTTGTAAAAGTTGCTAAGAGGCGGGACTAGGCAGGATTACTTTAGCGGAAGAGTGCAAGTTCTAATGAGAGAGGCAATAACCCTCAAGAAAGTTTGCACCCTCAACAACAAGAAGAAATATTGATAAGAGAGCATTTGATTTCCCTTGTTCGCTTGGAGCATCTCATGCTCTACCTCCACCCGTCGCACGCCACCGCTGACAACCGCTTTCATCATCTTGAAAAATGGTTCCAGCCCTAACAACCCCTCCTTCCAGGTTTTCAGGATTTAGCCCCTAATGAAGTGGTCTTTTCACGAAGTTCTTCACTGAGGGATGAAGTCCTTGTTTTCTGGAATATCTACAAGCCGAGTAACGTAATTCTTAGAAATGAGAAGATTGACATGGGAAATTACGGATATATCGTTTCATGAAAAATGGGATCTATGCTATACAACCATTTCGCGTATCTCTCTTGCTAAATCTATACCTTTTCATCGTTTTTTTTTTTTTTTAGTTTTACACGTATAAAACAGTACAACTGTGTCATAAATACATCGATTAATTGAACTTAATAAATACTATTCAGTTTTTCGCAGTCATAGATCATTTTTAATCTGTTTAGAGTAATCACCTCCAACTAAATGTTAAGATGATCACTCCTTTTTGTATAGCAGTGGACTGTATGAAAATTAGAACTAAATGAAAAAAGGCTGGACCTAGATAAAAGAAACACAGTATAGGGGAAAAAATGTGTTAATTGGGTTAGTAAACGGTACTATTGCAAATTTGAAACTTGAGACTAACTTAAGTGGTGGAATCTGAGATGGTGAAGATGATAAAATCTGAGATGGTGAAAATTCAGTTCCTCTCCTCTTCTCCTCCTCCTTCCCTTTAGTCAGGGGGTCTTCTTGAATTCCTCTACTCCATGGCTCTAGAAATGAACCAGAACTACAGGAGAAAAAAAAAACTAGAGCAAACTGTGTGGCACAACCAGCTAGAACCTGCAACTCCTCTGTTTCTTCCTCTGGCCACTAGGGGCGCTCTGGTTAATTTAACAAGCCGAAAGGTGGCAGTGCGGTCGACATGAATTTCTCTTTTCAGTAACCCGAAACAAAACAATATGTGTCAGAGTAGTCCTTAATGTCAAGAAATATATATGTTCATATTCATATAACGAAAATCCAAAATATTTTTTTAGAACATTTGTCTCTGAGACGTTAAGGAGCCATCATATTTTGAATGTAAATAATCATGTTTTGCCTTTATTATTTTTTTATTTTTTATATCCATTATGTCGTCCTATTTATTTTTTATGTTTTCCTCTAATGGTAACCATAGATAAGGAGAGTTTATTGATTAATATTTACATGTTCCTGTTGATAGGCACAAAACACGTGATATATGTTGTATTTACAGAAATTATTAGGTTTTCAGCATATTCATCTACAATGTTTCAAACTGTAAATACATTAAAATGTAAAGTATTAATAAAGTGATGCAGCTGACAGAGATGTGCCGGGATTTCCCGGGTTGCCATCTACGAGGGGGGACGCGACCTGGGGTTTCCTCAGATTATAAATATTGTATGTCTGTGGCAGTTGTGAAAAACTGGATAACTCAAGTTATATCAAAAATGAGTTAGCTCATTTTATTTGGTTTGTGATGGGCCTGATATGTGTGAGGGAGTAAGGTTATAACACACAGCTGTTGGGAGCAAAGAGGTTATGTGAAATGGATTTGTCACTGCCTCAAACATGTTTATATTTTAGTTCTCTTTATATTTAATTGAAAGGTCATTTTTTATTTATTATTTTATTTTCTATGTTTTATGATAGTAGAAAGATTATTTTGTTTTACAGAGGCAAATCCATTGCAACCTCTCACCAGCTGTTGTTTTATCTATCTCGATTTGTGTGTGCTCCTCATATTGTTTCTTCTGTTTGTATTTTGTTATTTCTTGCTTTATTTAACCGTTTTTTGCCTTAAGAACAATGAAAGGACAATTTGTCACAATAGTACCAGGCTGTAGTCATTTCGCCCTCACCTCCTTCAAAGGTTAAAGAAATTTTTTGGAGGAAGAATTTTCAAGTGGAAAGAATGCTGTATGTTAATCAATCTATTTTAGACATTACGTAAAGTTTAAGTCGCTCACCTGTAAAATGAACGACTTAACCACTTATTCACGACCGCCACAGACATGTGCATGCAGGTTTTCTACATTTTCAATTGTTAGTTTAAACCTTGTACATATTTCATAGCAATTTCTTTAATATATATTTTGTATCATTATTTTATAAATTTATCATATTGTGTGAATGATGTAATTTAGCACTATAATTACTTTCTCCAAAGAGATAAATTGTAATATTACTGATTAAAATTATTTGAATAGAATCATACGAATAAGGAAGAGATTTTGAAGGGGCCAGCACATCCATTCGGATTATTACCTATATATTTGTTTATTTATTTATATTTTTATATAGATACATGTTTCTCTAAATTTGATCCGAATTTTCACCCGATGTGAAGTCTGTCTCACCGGAACAATTTATTGATCATAGGTTCAATTTCCCTTTGAGGGTTGGCGTTAGCCACCGCTGCTGGTAATGTCAGCCCTGCAAATCAACATTCCCTTTTCACTTTGATGTGCCGGCTCTTTCTGAGGTGGGAAACCGGTCGACTCTACCGCATTTCTAATAGAGTCATTTCATCGAAAGATCTTTTCCAAAGGCTAAGTTTAATATTAAAAATAAAAACAAAAGGAAACCGCGGTATTGGAAAACCCGTGTTTTCAAATGCTTCACCTTTTCCCAGTATATATGTTACCATACAATGATTTTTTGTTGCATTAAATTTGATTTTTTAACGGAAATACACTTTTTAAAGTATTTGTCCGAATAACCTTGTCCCGCAAAATTTTTCTTGAGTATGACTGTGTCTAGCTCAAAAACAAAAAGCCATAAGAAACTAAATTTTATATTTAAAAAAATAAATAAAATGGTTAATAGATCAACTTTTTTAATGAAATCAATTAACTACCTATATGTGCGACTTGACACTAAGCATTTTACACTTTTTTTTTTAAAACGGCTTTAATGAATTTATTTTAAATCTCTATGTTAAGTAAACATAAATGTGCTTCAATATCATACCGGTTTCATCTTAACTGAAATAGTCTGACAGGGCTCGAATGCTAAATTTTCGGTAGAATGTGAATATACTACCAACGTATGCAAATTAGAAAAAGCGTGGGATCACTTATGGTATAGTGGCTAGCATAACAGACTTCTATGCCTAAGGTCGTGGGTTCAATTTAAGAACTATTAAAAACTTTAGAGTTAATTGAACTTTAAATTATATCCAGTTTCGTTGAAAGCATATATTTTAGATTAAACAATTCAACAATATAAAATTGTTATGTACAGTAATAACAAATGTTTATACGCTATTAGTTACTTTACATAATCTTACGTAATTTTGTATAAGATAAATGTTACCCGCTTATCCGTGTCCTCTCCTCAACATCTAATCCTGACAATCCACTGAGGCGACTTAAAAGAAGATGGCCAAGAGATCTCTTACCATGAATTGGTCATGGGAGTTCTACCAATGGGTAGTTTTTCACAGGACAATCATGTGTCTTAATCTCAAATCTGTCCCATTCACTTGTTGTATTTAATAAATACAGTTGTAAATTTCTTTGAATAAATAAAAAAAAAAAAAAAAAGATAAATGTTTTTCTGGATCCGTTAGCTTTTCAACGATATATTATACATTTATGTTACAATTCTTATATTCGGAAAATAAAAATTACCAAAAAAAATATTTTTCCTCTGATGTCAACTAGTTGGTTATGAAATTCGTTCAAGTTGTATATTTAGACATTTTTTATCATTACTAATAAAATGATATGGTTCATTTATTGGAAGATAGAAAATGCATTTAAGCCATTTCAGACTATTTAATTCGAAATAAAACGTACGTTATAATAAAGCCCATTCAATTTCACATCAATGAAGCGAGTTTCATCAAAATCGGTAAGGCAGTTTGGATGAAATCGTAAAAAAATCTGGTACGGGCAACACACGACTTTCACTTACCTCCATTTTTAAAATCAATAAAAGAATTTTCAAAAACAGTTAGAGATAAAATACGTGAAACTATTAAGGAATTAATTAAATTGAATTTATATCATTAAAAATATTATTATCTAAAATAATCAATTAGCTTTATGTTCATTTCATCACTATCTATTAACTTTTAAAAGCTTGTGTATGAGATAATATTTTTTCTAAAATCTTTAGCTTTCCAACGGTATATCATACATGTATATTACTCCTCACATGTTCAAAAACGAAAAATTGCATTAAAAAAATATTTCTTCTGTTTTCTCCTTTAGTTGGGTATCGAATTTATTCAATTATTATATTTACCTGTTTTTCGTCAGCGTTAACAAGATAATATAGTTATTTTTATTGAATCGACAAAATTAAAGGTACTTTAGGGGAAAGAAAAATAAAATATCGGCATTTAAGCCCTATCAAACCATTTTAATCAGAATAAAACCTACATGATATTAAAGCCCATTAAATTTTACATCGATATAGCCAGTTTAATCAAAATCATTTGAGCCGTTTTTGAGAAAATCGTAAGAAGGTGCAAAATGCATTTTATAAAGTGGCTCTTATGGTTAGTTGATTTTGATGGAAAAGTGTTTGTAACATCTCGGGAGTATAGTTGTCTTAAATATGGAATTTTAGTTTCAAGCGCCGCCGGGAGTTACCACACACACACAACCTTTTTGCGGGACTTGGTTATTTGGACTCAGGGGACCCTAAAACGTGTATTTCCGTTGAAAACTGGAATTCGAAAATTTTCACGATCGCAATACTTCATCTTACTAAATATAGTAAGTGAAAGTAAAAACAAATGTAAAGTTCTTGGTATACAGTGGTTGGCCGATTTCAATGAAAAAGTTTATGTAACATCTCCTACATATATGCATTTAAAATATGAAATTTCAGTTTAATAAAACTTTTTTTTTTTTAGTTCGACTTACTACAAACACACTCACACGGACTTTAATGCAAGCCTTGGTCATTTGGACTCATGAAACCCTCATAGGTTTATTTCCGGAGGGAACTGGAATTCGAAAATCTTCACGATCGCAATACTTTCCCTTACTATATATTTAAGATTAGTGGACCTGCTTCGCACGGATGCAATGTGAATGAGGTGTCATTCATGTTTAAAAAATCTCCGTTTGACCGATTTAGAGGTTAACACTTTGAGAATTACACTTAAGAAAAGTGCAGTCAGCAACAAAATATTTTTATTTTATGAGGTCTATTTATTATGATATTTAATCATCGGTATATAAGAACAACATTAATCAAAATTAGTTACGTTTATTTTTTTTTGTTATTTTAAAGTGAATCATAGATAACTGAAAATTTAATTATCCCATATAAAGAAAACTTGATTGCTTTGTATGCATTCAAAAACTTCCTAAATAACAAAGGTTCCTATCCTAGCAGGTTTATAACAGTTAAATATTCGAAATAAACAATTTAAAATACATTTTAAAGGTTTAATTTAGTTTCCATAGGAGTCCTATTTAGTTTACAGTGAAATACCTGACTTCATAAAATATTAATAAATTTAAAACAATTAATAAAAATGTTAGTTTATAGATTTATAACAACTTAGTTACGATTCAGTACGTAGTATTGTTTCAAAAATATTGCGTACTAAATGGAAGAATATAACTTGCAAAATACTGTACGAGGTTGGCAATATTATAACTATTCTAACCTCATTATATTCCAATAACATATGTTCTTACGAAAAATTTATATTAACTTATACGATTTATCTTATTGCATATTAACTTTTATAAAATCTTGCTTTTAAAATATTTAATTTCCAACGGTATATTACACGTCTATGTAACTACTTATATTTGAGGAATACTTTTTTGATGCTTCGGTTACAGAAAATTTATATTTCTTGTTTAAAGAAAAGGGGAGCCCGTGGCTGAATGGTCTCTCACGCTAAAGGTTGTGAGTTCGAATCCCAGTCCCGGAGGGGCTTTTTCAAGCATTTAATAAATGGAGATTCACTCACTCTCATCCGGGTATGTGAGACCCGTCAGCCAAACTGTGGTCACTCACAGAATTAGGCGTAGGGAGTGATTACCTACAATATAAAATACATCGAGAAACGTGAGTGTATTCTCCTAGGAGGTTACACCGCAAAACCAATGGCCAACACGGCCTGTCGCGCCACTGGAAGAAGAAGTACGAAAAGATAAATTTCAATTTATTTTACTTATAAACCTTCAGGAATGAATTTCCTAAATGATGCCGAAAACCGTATCAAAATCCGTCTTTTGGCTCTAGAAGGAGTTAACGGAAACCAAAATCACGTCATTTTGTAAAAAGAGGGAAGATATAGGATGTGATAGAAATGTAAAAAAACAAGAATAATCCTAGTGGTATCGTAAAAATGCGACTAGTACTAAAAAAATAAAGACACACAAAAAAAGGAGGCCGAGGTACCTGGTTTATTGTCATGTGCAACTTGTCTACGAGCTGTCAGGTCGTATAAAGATACCTTACACACTCTCCTCATCTTCTTCTAAAAGGGTGAGAACCTAATGTTACAGAGCTACCACTCCCAGGAATATAATCCATTACCGTCTTTGTCTTTGAGCCTAAGGTTATTAGGTCTTTAGCCGGGTAATAGGGACCAAGGTGTGGCAATGACCTCGCGTACATTACGCTGTCCACTCTATGTCCTGGTCTGAAGTTTCTTGTAAAAACGATAAGTGAAATTATTTCTAAGTAGGAGGGAAATGTGAACAATACAGTCATGGTCATAGAAATTGCATCACGAAATTTTTAAAATTTTTTTTTCCAAAATTAAACATAATGGCATGTTTTTGAAAAATTCTGATTACTCTAAGAAAATTAAAAAAGTGCATACAAATCATTGAAAAAATTATAGAAGTTTGTGTTCCCTCGTGAAATGAATCGTTATAGTAATTTTCAAGACTATGACCACTGTTGATTTGTGGCACCGCTGTTTTCCATAAACATTGTCCCACATGTAATTCCACACAGTTAATTTTTTCTGATAGCAAAGTCTTTAAAGTTATACATAATTTAGAATTTTTATTATGGTAGTAGTCACAACAAATTACTAACTAATAACTAAGAAATGTTATTATTATTATTATTTTTGTGTTTCTTTAAGCATGTGATATAAATAAGTAGACAAACACAAAAATATTCAATTTAATCAAGTTCATTTATTAAAAATTAATGTTTTTTTTTTTTAACATTTATTGATATTTACGACTATATTAAATAAAAATACATCTAGTAAATGTGATGGTAAAATATAAAACTGCCATGAAATACATGTAGAGACACTACCCAGTGGCAGCACTCTGAAAATATTCTAAACTAGAAGGTTCCGGAGCCATTTCCTTTTCAGGGGCCTCGGAGGATTATCCGGAATTGAGACGTTGATTTCCAAATGGTACTATATCCATTCTGGGGAACTTTACAGGGAGAAAATCTCTCATTATTATATTTATTAAACCAGCTAATTTGATTCTTTTCCCATTAAAATCTAGAATAATTTCTTTACTATATTAATAAAACCATATTAAAGTTATGAAATGAAGATTTGGAATGAAACTTAATGTGTAATTAGTATCTTAAGAAATTAATAGCATTTCTAAATTACGTTATTAAAGGACATGAGTGTTTATTAGATACAATCAGATTTAAATAAAATAAATAAGGAGAATATAAATATGTGAAAATATCAATTTCGTAAAAAATGTCCTTTAGTACCTTTTGGAAATCAACGTCTCAATTGAACTGGAAGAAAGGATTGAAACTAGTGGGTTAGAGTGAGAATGGAGTTTGTCATGAAAGGATTCATACCTGGTTCGGGCCAAATCAGTAACATAGGGAACATTAAGGTCTTTATGGATATGTTTATTCGTGACAAAGTAAGGAGCGTTGAGGATTTTGGATTGTAACGATTGGATGCGGGAAGAATTAGATGGTTTAGTAGAGCCCCAAAGCTCTACTCCTTAAGTCCAGATTGGTCTTATAATAGTCATGTAGATGAGCCTTTTGTAGTTATAGGAAGGTTTGATCGTTTGTCTAGTAAGTGTTGAAGTAGCCTTAAGGGTACAAAAGGGGTTTGAGCCATATCAACAGCTAATGGAACATTAAGTTCATTACGGATTAGTTAATTCTTGGAAAAGTAAGGAGTGTTTACGAAAGATTTAGGATTAGATGCAAGAAGAATTCGATGAGGTTTTTGTCGTTATTGGGAAGGTTAGCGTCTGTCTAGCAAGTGTTGAAATAATCGAAAGGACGCACAGTTATCTTATCGTTTCAGTCTTTGGTGCGGTTGTAAACATCAATATCACAATTATCCATTATCAATGCACAAGATAATTAATTTAAAAATATAGCGAATTTCTTTAAAATTGTAATGACCCTTTAGTGAAAACCTTGAATAGGTGACAAATGATAAAGTGGCTTTTCTAGTCGGTCCTTTTAGGTGCAAAAATTTTGTGCTTGAATCATACCCAAATTTAGTAAAAAAAAAGCTTAATGCGTTACTTCTGAATGCTAAAACTTAAAATAAAATAAATGATAATTGTATTTTCCTAGGAATATTTTAAGATGGAGATAAGCATTAAACTAGATGAAGGGAGGGTTGAGATCATTAAGGGTAGGTAACCGGTGAGCGATTTCTTTCACGACCGGTTGGTTATCTCCAGGTTAGGGCTGATGAATTCCTTCAAAAGGGCTTGTTGTTAGTGATATGGTTCGTGGAGGGCTAGATAAGGATTATTTCCAGCAACAATTTATCTCCCTTCTATCAGCTGGAGAAACGGATTGACTACAAGAAAAACCTAATTTTTATCAATTCATGTTTATTTAATAACCTCAAGGTAACTAAAGCTTATGAACTCATTTCGATTATAAAATTCATTTATGGTTATAATCTGATTTTATAGGTTTGGAAAGATATTTGTTAAACCAGGTGTGCACAACACATTAGCGTGTTTATACCACTGCTGATGCAGAAAATGACAGAAGAGAAAAAAAGGTTTACATTTACAAAAAGTTTAAAAAAGAAAATTTTATATAGAAACATTTATTGTAATACTATCTTTTGTATAATTTACGTGACTCAAAGAACTATAAAATAGTCTGAAATCAAATATAAATTTATTTAAAAGTTCAGCAATCGATTTTAATGAGGATGGTAAGCGAAAATTATGTTTTTGGAGCACCAGAATTTTCGTAATGCATTTTTAGACGCATTAAAAGGTTTTCAACTGCTTAGAATGGAGAATATTTCCGTTCTAAAACAGGTGCTGAGAAGAAATTCAGATTTTTCTCTACCATTTACAAGCTCATGTCCAGAATAATAGGACACGAAGGATTGTGCGGAGGATAAGAGGGTGTATATTGTGGAAAGTGGAAAGTGGGGGATGATATAAGGAGGGAAATCCCAACCGGGGGACAAATTTTCTTATCTTTTCCAGCACAAATAATAGCTCCACTTCCATTTAAATATGACGCGATCCCGGAACCTGATAACTCACTTTTCCTTAATTTTTCTCCAGTGTAATTTTCATGCTCTGGAAATATTCTCGAAACAACGGTTTCCTTTTATACCACCGGGAACTTTAACATTTTTACTTTCATTTACATGTATTTGAAATTACAATTAAATCCTACAGAGCCATGTAACAGCCATTGAAGAATGGTGTCACAATTGGAGATTTATAATAAATCCCAACAAACCACCTTCACTCTAAGACTTTATCCTAAGACTTCCTGTCCCGCTATTTCCTTTAATCATACTCCACTCATCATTGTAGAACAACGTGGAATCCTCATACAAGACTTAAACGACAAGAAACTGCTCGTAGATATCGACTATTAAAACACTTACTTGACAAACGATCAAAACTCCCTCTTTACTACAAAAAACTCATTTACACAACCATTATTAGACCTATTTGGACTTAGGGCATTGAGCTATAGGGGTCCGCTAACATCCGGATTCGTCCGCATCCAATCCTTGCAATCCAAAATCCTTTGAAGAATCCTTGACACTCCTTACTTTGTTACCAATAAACTCATACATAGAGACCTGAATATCCCACTATTTTCAGAAATAGCCCAAAAAACATGCACCTCCTTTTATTCCAAATTACCCAACCATACAAACCCTCTTGTCCGTAACCTCTCAACTACATCTATTCCCGATAAGCCTCCGAGGCGTCTGAAAAGAAGGTGGCCTTGATACCTGCTGATCAAATAAACATCGAAGTGCTACCGCTGGGTAGATTCTTCTCAAGACTTTCAAGCCAATTATTTATAAATAGCTCATTTACTGATTGTACTAAGTACAGTTGGTAATTTCAATAAAAGATTAAAAACAAAAATTAAAATTGGGAAACCTTACTCTGAATGACCGATATCCATAAAAAGATCTGTGTCTGTGGTAATACGTGGTAAGTCCAGCTCAGAAACGAAAAGTCGTCCAAAACCAAACAATTAAATAGTTAATGCAAGGATGTTAATGCAATTTATACGAAAAAATCAAAAAACCAAAAAAGGTACTTTATTTTACTTGCTAATCTTGACGGAATATTACTAAATATAAAATATGAAAGAATTTGATAACTTCAAGGAGAAAACTACAGGCATTTTTCATGACTTATTTTTTTTGATGGTGTAATGTTGATTTATAATATAATAATAATAATAATAATAATAATAATAACTCTTTATTTATTCTGGGACAAGTCCCTTCAGAATAACATAACAGGAAAAAAAAAAGGTGGACTTAAAACTAGAGTCTTAGAGTAAAATGACTAAAAAACAGAAAAGAATTAAACTAATAACATGAACTAATAAAATAACTTAAAAGCTAAATTGTAATAAAAATGTACAAACCAGAAAAATAAAAGTATGTTAACATGAGAAACAAAAAATTATATAAAAAAAAAAAAAAAAAAATTAATCAGATAAAAGAAATATATATACATATATAAAAACACACACACACACATATATATATATATATATATATATATATATATATATACATATATATATATATATATATATATATATATATATATATATATATATATATATATATATACATATAAACACATACACATACATACGCATACATACATACACACACACACGTATATATATCCATATATACACACACACATACACACGTACATACATACACACATACATACGCACATACACACACCAGCATATGCATGTATGCACACAGTTTTTAAAAACAAAGGAAATTACTATTCTTCTTTAAACATATTTATAATTTGATCTTGCAACTTTGAAAAGATAATGATTTCAAATATTCTCTGTTGAATTTACAGTTGAAGATGATAATTAAATAAGTAAATCTGTTCTATTATTTATTAGTTAATTATTCTTGAAATTAGCATCTACTTGGGATTATTTAGAAATTGGATTGATAGGAAATGGCTAAATAGACAGGATTTGAATGTGGAGAGAGATTGGGAGTCACGGATATTAGGGGGGATGGAGTTCCATAGGGAGGCGGATCGTATTAAGAAAGATCTATCGAAAGCTGCGGATCGATGGGACGTCATATACAGATCTGAAGGCCGTGAGCGGGTGTAACGGGAACGAACGGAGGATTTGAATATAAGGAGATCTGAGATGTAAAACGGACACCGGGATTGGATAACTTGGTAGAGGAAGGATGCCAGGAAGTATTAAGGGTTTGATCGAGGGTAACTCCGAGGTTTTTAACGGAAAGATGGAATTGTATTGGATTATTATTCAGAAACATAGTGGGAATCGGTGGAAGTGTCTTAAGGAGGGGATTGGAACATATATACAGGTACAAAGCTAAAGATTTGAATAATTGTTTTATCTAACATACATAGTTTTAGAAAAACGAAAACTGCATAAACTTAATTTATTGATGTTTCTTCAGTTTCAGTAAGAATGTAGCTGTTGCCATTCAATACTGCCTTTTTGACTTACAACATATACACAGGCCCTTTTTGTGCAACCAGGTTATTTCAATATACACACAAATTCACATACATATCGAGAAATAATAAAAGTTTTGGAGGGTTTAAGTTCAGCTAACAATATGAAATAGATCATTAGAAAATACATCCGAGAACTAATATATCATTTTTTTTTTTTTTTTTTGGTGTTATAGGTAACTTTAAAGTAAATATTACTGAATGAACTATCAAATTTAAAAAAAAAATTGTGTCCTACATATAACTAAGTTAAAATCACAGTAACGTTTACACTTAAACGAAAATCCTGTCTGCCAGTTTATTTCAACTTATTACCAATTCCTCCCGCTGATACAGTCCGGTATCATGGGTTAACTATTAGACAATAGATTAACATGGAAACCACATACAAGACTTAAAAGACAAGAACTCGACCGACGATTTGGACAGTTATATTGACTACTCAACAGAAAATCTGAACTTACATTTGACAACAAATTATTAATATACAAGACAATACTGAAGCCTATCTGGACCTACGGACTTTTGTAACTGTGGGGACAGCTAAACGTTCTAACATCAAACGCATTCAATCCTTTCAATCCAAAGTCCTCCGAGCAATAGTAAATGGTCCTTATTATGTCTCCAACTATACCTTGCACCATGAGCTTAATGTTCCATTTATTTCAGAACTAATTCCATCCAAATTTTCCAAATTCTACCAGAACCTCATTCATCGTCCTAATCCTCTAGCTCAATCCCTAACTAGCTCCACTCATCCATACAACCCACCTAGAAGGTTGAAACGCCAGTGGCCCCGCGACCTCTTGTAAATATGTATATATTGCAGTTCTAGCACTGGCTCCAATGTGATGTATTTATGACGTGTATATAGATATGAGTGATTTATAGGCATTGTAATAATTTTAGTGATCCATTATTGAATATATATTTTATTGTAATTTTATTGCTGTGTAAATATTGTATGAATGTAGTATGTATGTTATCATGTAATGTTATCATCACCACTACTATTCATGTCCAAATTGGGACACATTGCAATGCTACTCAATAAAAATTGTTGTTATTGTTTAAGTAAAAAAAAAATATCAGTATTTAAAAGGACACTGATTAAAGATATCAGGAATGGTGAAGAGAGCGGTAAGTTAGCGCCTTCCCGAATCACCCCTGTTCAAGAATACAGGTTCACTAAAAGTCGTACAAATGATACTAAAAACGAAAATTCACAATAGATTTTTTTTTCTTCTAGTATGATTTCCAATTCTGCCCAAAGCGAATAATCCATCCATAACATCCCGGTATTGAAGAAACCAGGATAAACACAAATAAAATAAAGATGTCTAAATTAATATATTTTTTTTTTTAATTTGGACATGCAAAATAAAAAATACTTATCAAAATAATCTTAGAGTAGATATATTTCCAAAATTATGTTATTACAAAAGATAACAGAACATATTTTTTTTTCAATAATAATTCTAAATGTTATTTACTTTGTTATAATAGTTCGAATTTAAATTATTTTCTACTCATTGGCGAAGAAAATTGGAGTTCAAAGACATTCATGCTTGAGAGAATTTATTACTTAGTTTTTGTAGCTTTTCTTGTTGTTTCCTAACTAGAAACTAACTTAGCAGACTGGTCTCTAAGTTATCCCTAATTAATGACTTTTTGCTTCGTTAATGATTGCTAAGTGAAGCGATAGAGGAAGACTTAATAATCGACTTCATCGATATCACATAAGTTTTCCACTAATAAATTTTGAAATTTTAGTCGATTTATTAAGAAATCTTTAACTGGTAATGTATGATAATTTTGATAACTAAAAAAAATTTTTTTTGAGCCCAACGCCTGGCCTCCCTCCTTCATTTAACTCTATTCTTGAAATAATTCTAATATTTTATAAGCGAAGAGAATTTTATAACTCGGGAACCAGATTAGTCTCAGTGACCAAACGTATGTCTCATGGACTATCATATAGAAATAGAAATAGAAAAAATCTTTATTCTGGGACATATTCCCTTAAGAATAACAAATATGTACAATTAAAGTATACAATGTATCTGGCCAAAAGACCAAATGATCATGATTAATTCTTATTTACAATGGTGTAAGAAGTAATAAAAAAAATAAAATAAAATAAAAAAATAAAAATAAAAAAAATAAAAGGAATATATCTATACAATAAAACAAAAAGTAAAATAAATAAACTTCTTCAGATGAATACTTTTGCTGAACAAAATTAAATTTAAAAAGATTAATAAATTAAGTAAGGTATGATCAATAAATAATATTTCCTTTTTACATTCAAAATCTGATTTTTTATATAAAACCTCGTTGCTGTTGAGCGTCTGTTTGGGAATACAGGAGGTATTGGAACAGTTGATACTTGAATGATGATAGAGATGAAGCATGGCGGATATGAGTAGGTAGGGAATTCCAGAGATTTGCAGAGCGGACAAGAAAGGAATGATCAAAAGTTGTTGTTCTATGGGTAGGAATGTAAAGGTAAGAATGGCGGGACCTTGTTTCGAGGGAGTGGATTGACGATTTAAATTGTAGAAGACTGTGGATATAAGGAGGGAGCTTGGTGTTAATGGTTTGGTAAAGGAATGATCCTAGGAATATAGATATGTATTCTGTATTGCTTCCATAATCTTTCATTAAGTCATTTTTGAGATATTATCCGTTAAATATAGCGAACATTTTATTCATGCTATGTTAGTATATTTATAGAAAAAAAAAAAAAATTGTTCTGAAGATCGACATTTTCATAGCTACTAGGACAATGACTGAGCTGTGTGTTAAAATATTATCAAAGTTGAGTGTCTTTTTTTATATAAGTACTGGCTAAATGTCTAGTTTTAGATTAATTTTTGAGAATTACTTTAGTCACGTTTTGTACTATATAGGAAATTGGTCGTGAAGACAAAAAATTTTAATCTGACTTCTTTAAAACTGAAATTATCAGCCCGGAAAATGTTATATCCACGGTTTTATTTTCACGAAAGGATAGAGAATAACTAGCAAAAAACTCACGAAAAAATGTTGAACCGAAAAATGAATTGGACGATCTTTCGTCAAATTTGCATTTTGTGTGGAGTCGTTGGATAAGAGCAATACTGTAATGAAAAGAAAAGAAATTTTATTATGGGTCAGCTAGTCTCCTAAGAATAATATAAATGTACAATAGAAGATTTAGTTTCTCACTATATAAATTTTATCATATTATATACAACGTTTTATCGATTAAAAATTATATTACATATCTATTTATACACACACACAAAAATATATATACACATACAAGGTCATATCACTTTTTTAAAGAAATACAAATAATAAAACATATTAAAACAGAAAACATTAAGAAAATAAAAATAAAAATAAAGAGGCAAGATAGTTATGTTTATAAAGGCACTGTTGATTGATTTTCGAGGAGAAAGATAAATAGGTGATGTTTAAAAGAAGTTAAGGATAGGCATGTACGAATCGACATGGGCAAGGAATTCCTAAATGAAGATGCACGTATAGCGATGGATCTCTTGAAGGAAGCAGTTCTATGGGATGGAATGAGCTTGTTCAAGGGTTGGGTTCTTGTGTTGATAGAGTGGACAAAGGAGAGTGGGGTAAACATATAAATATAGAGGTTTTTATTGGTTTTAAAAAATTGGTAGAAGTATGTTCCTAGGAAGTATTGCCGTAGGGATTATGGGTAAGGACCTGAGAGTGCTTGGGAATTCCAAAGATAAATCTAATGTTAAAAACAGTTCATTAGTCTCCATCCGCCAAACAGGCGGCCATAATCGAAGTGGGGGAAGATAAGAAAGGATACTAGGAGTTCTAAGGGTATTAAATCGTAAATCTGAGGAACTGTTTAAGGATGGCAATGGATGTTCTATAAACTTGATTATTCCAGGATAGGATTTGATAGAGGAATACGCCTAGGTTTCTAACAGATGTGTGAAAGATGATGGGTCTATGGTTGAGCAAGAGTAGGGGGTGACAGGGGAGGGAGTTGAGGAGATGTTTGGAGCCGATGAGGATGGCTTTCGTTTTATCAACATTATTAATTCTTCTTATCAATAATCAGTGATATCTTTAAATAAATGGCGTTTTAATCTATTATTTCAAGACATTATACCCTCTATAATAGTTGCTGTTCGAAATTTCTGTTTTTGGGTTTTCAAACTTGTATACAATTATTAGAATGTTTTGGTTTATTAGGTACAGAACCTTAAGTTACCAACATATTAATTACAGTTATATTTAATTACTTATGTTATTATTATCCCACACACAAGGCAATATCCGAAGTATTTTATTAAAACATTTCAGAAAAAACAAAAACGTATTCCTCCTATTCATTTCAGAACCATTTATTTAATTTATTGTCATCATTTATTTTATTATTTATCTAAAATTAAAATATGCGTAAAAAAAAACACACGTAATTTTTCGTGTCCTGGGTCTGAAAACGATCAAGAATTTAGTAGCTAATACATTTTTATAGGTACTTCCTTGATCAGCGTTATGTTTGCTATAAACTTCCCAAATAAAATCCTTTTTATGAGGTTCACCCAGTATACAAATATAAAATATCCAAGCGTGCCCGTAGTAAACAATTGAAGTAAAAATAATAATAATAAATTCATAAAAACTATATGCAATAATAAAAAATATAATGAGCTAAACACGCGACTTTCAGTTACTATAGATGTTAAAATCAATTAAAGAAGTATTAAAGATAAAGTTGAAAAAAGTTTAAAGAATATTAAGTTTTGCTGGAAACATATAATTTAATATAAATAATATAACAATATAACATTGTCATGTACAATAATTAGTAATAAGTTTATGCCACTTTACATTTACCAACAAACCATTTTATTTAAGATAATATTTTTTGTAAATTTTTTAGCTTTCTAACGATAATATAATATCTTATACACTTATATCATCTTCAAAAAACATATATTTTCTCCTTTAGTTGGTTATCTAATTCTTTAACATTTAATTTTAGTCGCTTTTTATCAATGCTAAAAAGATGATATGGTTAATTTCTTTGTTTGTTTTGCATAATATTTTTATTGATTTTGTTTTGTATAATATGTTTATTGATTTTGTTTTGTATATAGTATTATTATTATATAAATTTATTGTTTTGTATATATCGTGTGAATGTAATATGAATGTTGTACTTTATCACTATTAAAAATGTCCTAAATTGGACTGATTGTAATATTACTTAATAAAGAACTTTCTCTCTCTAAAAAAAAAAAAAAAAAAAAAAAAAAAAAATCTTTTAATTCACAAAATTAAAGGTACTTTAAGGAAAGAAAATTTAAAAATTCAGCATTTGAGCCCTGCCTCGCTTTTTTAATCAAAGCCCAATAAAATTGATGTCGATATATTAAGTTTATTCAAAATCATTAAAGCCGTTTTCGAGAAATTCGTAAAAATTTGCAGAATGCAAAGTATAAGGTAGCACTCATTATGGTTAATAAGTAGATGTAGCATGGTCTTAAATATGAAATTTCATTTTCGAACAACTTTTCATTTTCGTGCGAGACCTAAGAACACACACACTTTTTGGCGTAAATTCGGACTTAGAGTACCTCCCTAAAACGTGAATTTCCGTTGAAAACTAGAATTCGAAAAATTCATTAAAAATTATACTATGAATTAAATGTTTTTTTTTTATAAGGTTGTTTACCAATAATCTTCTGAATTATAAAACAATGACGGGTATTAATTATGTATTAATGAAATAAGGTCGGCAACATTCATGGTTAGGCGCAAGGCATAAATTGCAAGATTTATTTGAGACAAAAACTAACGCTGAAATTCATCAAAATCAACAGAAAGGATCCCTTTTGGGTTTTGGTTAATTAAAAGGAGTCAATTTGGCGATGATACAAAGCTCCCCAAGCAGGTAACTAAGATTAGCGAGATAGCTGCCAAGCTGGCAAGTTGAGTTTTCCATTAGAAGGGGCCACAATACAGATTCCCTGATGGCTGGCGTTCCTTCCCTTGTTTAATCGTAATGACATTTCAGTTGCAAAGGGACACTCCACCCTGCCACCCTCAGGGAGCACTTGTATTAATCCAAGGATAGCGAGTCACCTCAAGGATAGCTCTTCCAGAACCCCTTTTCCCAGGAGTTATTTATAACAGAACCAGGATCCTTTGTTACCAAACAGAACTAGCTTCATTATCCCCTGAAGTGAGCGTACAGAATGCATCTATTACCATTAAAAATATAGAGATATTGATAGTTTAACCACTGTGCTATTAGACGCAAATCCATCTCAATCTTCAAAAAGCTTCGTGACTTGTTTCCTAGAAGTATCACCATCTCTTAGTATGCTCTTCATTCTCTCCCAATAGGTATATCAAGGATTCTCTAGTGAGAACGAGATAGGACAAAAAAGACTAAACAAATTTCTCTTATCACCTGAACGTATTTAAACAGCACTTAATTCTTAAGTTCTACAAAGATCAATTTCCGCACTTATGTAATCAATCACTATTAAACCAGTTTGAAGTACTATATACATCTACATCCATTTAAGGTTCGCATGTGAAAAAAACAAAAAAAAAACAAAAAAAAAACGCCTCTTTCCCTTAATATAAGAAATACTTGTCAGATGATCTAACCTTTCACAAATTCAAAAGGCCAATCTGATCTTACGGAGTTGAGCTTTGGACCTCTTTTCTTATCAAAGCTTACAATTAAAAATCCATAATACCCTAACATTTTAGTCATAAACTCATTCACATTGACCTTGATGTTACTAATATAGTTGATTTGACCCGAACAAGGTTTATTCCATGTCCAATATTTTAAAGTTTATTCCATATCCTGTTTATTCCATCCTCACTGTCATATAGCCAATTTGGACTGAACTAGGTAATTTAAATGTGAACAATAAAAATTCAAAGCAGGCTTCCGCACACAAGACTGTAACGACAAGGAACTGCCCGCCGCTTTCGCCAACTTCAACACTTACTGGACAGACGCTCTAACCTTCCACTTAACTACATAAGGCTCATCTATACCAGCATCATAAGGCCTATCTGGACGTACGCAGTTTATTTTTGATGCTCTACTAAACCATCAAATTCTTCCCGTATCCAATCCTTACAATCAAAAATCCTCAATGCTCCTTACTTTGTCACCAACAAACTCATCCGTAAAGACCATTTCATCCCATATGTTGCTGATTTGGCCCGTACGAGGTATCAATCCTTCCATGACAAATTCCACTTCCACTTTAATCCACTAGTTTACATCCTTGCTTCCTCTTCCATTCCTGACAATCCTCCGAGACGTCTTAAAAGAAGATGGCCTCGAGACTTTCTATTTTAGATTACCTAGTGGAGTGCTGCCAATGGACATATTCTCTTCATGTCTTTTCATGTATATTATCCGCTAATTTACTTGATGCATTAACTAATACAGTTGTAAATTTCAATAAATAACAAGAAAAAACAGAATATGTTTAATAAAATACTCATGTAATATTCTTTAATATAATCGGAATTATACTTATCAAGGTTATCCGAAGAAAAAAGTATTATAAAAAGGATAAAATATATGATCAATCAGCATTATTGTTCACAAAACTCATATTGTTTTCATACGAAGTACTTAAGTCCAGACAACATCATCAAATCGTATATCCTTTTTTAAAATTATAATTTAATTTTAAAGATGTATCCAATCGGTTAGAAAGCATGGCGGTGCTTTTCCCTCTTCCTGCCGGCAATCGGGAAAGAAGGTAAATACTATAGGAAAAAGAAATTGAATTATAGAATATAAGGAGATAGAGATAGATACACCCTATCTTTATAAGCAACGCTTAAGCATGACTTCCTTTCTCTCCTTTATAAGAACTCCAGCGGAGCTAGGAAACAAGGGTGGAATTCGATAGGGGTTTCAATGATGGAAATCCATCAAATTTACCACTTTCTTGAGAAATTTCAAATTAAGGTCACCCCTTTATGTTTTCCGCAGTGTCTGTTTTATCATGTAAGATACAGTATAAAAAAAAAAAGGAATGAACGTTGAATACTTTTATAGCAGAATAAATTATTTTTCATCATTTTACAAGAATTCCTAATTTTCATATATATATATATATATATATATATATATATATATATATATATATATAAATTTATTTTAAATTATTTTTATTTTATGTATTTTTTTCATCATTTATTGAAATTTACAACTATACTATTGGGTTGATGCAAAATTAATGCAGGTTTCCTCTATTGCAATATCTTAATTCCAATTGTGTAAACAAAGCTAATCCTAACATTGATCATTATTATACCAAAACAAACCTTATCTAATACCCTCTCTTTCACCATGAATTTGTTTAGTAAAATCGTTTTGTTCAGTGTGTTCAAAGGTCTTGAATCGAAAATGTCAAAGTGCGATTTTCGTCAAATTTATTCTTACGAATTTAAATTAGGGCGCAGCGCTGCGCAAACGGCTCATAATATTAATGAAGTGTGGGGTCAGGGGGCTATTAATGAGTGCACGGTGCAGCGTTGGTTCCAGAAGTTTCGCAGAGGAGATTTCGACCTCGAAGACAAGGAAGGTCGGGGCCGTCATCTTGCTCTGGACAACGACCAGCTGAGGTCAAAAGTGGAAGAAGACCCAACCAAAACCACACGAGAAATGGCGGCGGAACTCGGAACTCAAAAATTGCAACGTCTTTGCCCAGCATTGATGAATCGGAAGGGGCCGATCCTGCTCCACGATAACGCCAGACCACATGTTGCACAACCAACGCTTCGACGACTGCACGAGTTGGGCTACGAAGTTCTCCAACATCCGCCTTATTCACCAGACCTCTCTCCTACAGACTTCCACTTTTTCAGGCATCTGGACAACTTTTTGAGGGAGAAAAATTTTCAAAACCAGGACGACATTGAAAATTCTTTTCGTGATTTCATTGAGTCCAGGGATTCGGATTTTTTTTCTGGTGGAATAAGAAAGCTTGTTGAACGTTGGCAAAAGTGCATTGATTCAGATGGAAATTATTTTGATTAAATATATATGGTTAAAGTAAAGATATGGCGTATTTACAATACATACTAAAAACCTGCATTAATTTTGCATCAACCCAATACATAATACAACAAGTAAATCTAATAAAAAACTTGAATAAGAAATGCCCAATGGCAGCACTCTATTAACTTTTCTAAACTAGAAGGTCTCGAGGCCATCCTCTTTTCAGGTGCCTCGGAGGACTGTCAGGAATGGAAGAGGAAGCAAGGATTGAAACTAGTGGGTTAGAGTAGGTTTGGAGTTTGTCATGAAAGGAATGGATATCTGGTTCAAGCTAATCAGCAACATACGGAACATTAAGTTCTTTATGGATTAGTTTTTAGTTACAGTGAGGAGCATTGAGGATTTTACGAAGTATTTTGGAAACGGGAACGATTTGATGGTTTAGTATATTAGTAATATCAAGGTCAATGTGAATGAGTTTATTAATGAAAAGTTAGTGCATTATGAATTTTTAATTGTAAGCTTTTATAAGAAAGGAGGTCCAAAACTCTACTCCGTAAGTCCATATAGGTCATGTAGATGAGCCTTTTGTTGTTAAGTGGAAGATTAGAACGTTTGTCTAGTATGTGTTGGATTAGCCGAAAACGTCGAGCAGTTCCTTGTCGTTTCAGTTTTTTATGAGGGTAAAGGTTTACTTAAAAAGCGAATTGAGGTAAAATAAAAAATTAAATAGTACTGATAGAATATTACCAATGTAAGAGGCTACTTTGTTTGGAAGGCTCTCATCATTAGGCCGAAACGTGGGAAGAATTAAAAATATGAGATTGACTCCAGATTATTTCTTCCTACTATACTCTCTCTCTCTATATCTATGCTGCAACTTGGAGGTTGAGTAATATTTATTTTTTCTGTATTAGGATAAAAAAAAAACACTCTACCCGTTATAAGCCAAGTAAAACAAGGCGAAAATAATGTGCAGTGACAGTAAAAACTCTACAGGGAAGGGATTAAATCGGCGGGAGGTGGAGATGTGTGATGAGATCGACCTCAAGTGTCCGCCGGTGAAAGAAAAGGACACGGTCAGATAAAGCCGTGACGGGATAGCGAAAGGGAAAGGGCTAAAAGGGCAGTAACCATTGACAGCGACTCAGCCCCGCTTCTATCCACCACTAGCCCTTTTTCCCCGCCATCCGTCCACCGCTCTCTCGGTCAGCACTTATTCCAATTATCCTGATATGCCAATGGTATATGAAGGCATTACGTCGAGTTTCAGTAATATACTAAAAAAATACTAAGCATGGAATTCTAGAAACTAATGATTTCAAGAGAAGATGAGTTAAACTTTTCGTCAGTTATACGTGTTATTTCATCTATACATAGAGTGTTTAACAAACGTCTTTTTTTCAACTCCGAAGATAAAAAAAAATATAAAACTTTGAAGTGTAACTCTGAGATGTTATATTATGTCTGAATATCATTTTAAGTTAACTGTAAAAAAAAACTAAAATAAACCAGAACGCTGGTTAAAATAAGTGAGATGGCGCACAGAGGAAAATATAACCGATTTAGGTGGACGAAATTCTGAAACTTGTCCTAATTTAACCTTTGGGGTCCCAGATTACGGAAAAAAATGAAAACAAATTATAAGAGAAAATTATAAAAACTAATTATTTTTTCATACGATTAGCGAGCGCACAGTGGAAACTCTTCAAATTATAGATTTTAAAACTTTTGATTCGGAGTGTTGTGTATGCAAAAAATAATGTATCATCAAAAACGCCAAAATTGCAATTTTTTTTTAACATTTAAAGACTAGAAGGATTGATGAAACAAATTGTACAAACAAATACTTGAGGGTTATATAGTTTTTCGTTATTGAATTGGGACATAAATTTACAAATTTCTAAATTAATTCTACTGGTAGATTGCTCTGTATATTAAATAACGAGTTTGGAAATATAATGTCTTACCTGTCTCTGTAATGTCCATTGTATAATAAAAGCAAAAAAACTTTACTCTAAACACACCTTGAACACAATAAATGACCATCGAATAAAGATAATCCCACTGCCGGTTATTAGGCATTAATGTGAACAGAAATGATATACTCATTTACTATTTATTTGTTTAACACGGTATGGCGGAAAATATTAGTGTTAAGGGTCTTGCCAACTTATAACAAAAAGGTGAAGCACTGGAAAATTCCAAATTTTGACTTGACTTTTATCAACCTAAATTGATAATTTTGCCCATTATGCGGCGTCCAAACCTACCTCCGAGAATCATGGAGGCCTATTCTAAAAATGTTACAGATTCCCACGGAATTAGTAATTTTTTGTTTTTTTTTAGTGTAGGCATAAATTTGTGGTATTGCCATCAAATAGTCGGATGTCCCAAGTCTACTGTTATTCAATGATTTCTAAAAAAAATATGATCTGAAATAGTTACTGCAGCCACTCAAAACTAAACGAAAAGTTAAGTACAAATGATTTTTAGTTTCACTTACTTATATATAAAATATATTAGAGATCGTAACTATTTGGTCATCCCCAATGGCTGTGAGTTCTAATCCCGGTTTTGGAAGGACTTTTTAAAAGCATATAATGGAATAGAGATTCAATCACAAACTCCATCCGTGTATGTGAGGGCCGTCGGCCAACTGGTGGCCACTCAGAAAAATAGATGTGACAAGTGATCACCCTACCCAATAAAATAACACCGAAAATCGCGGTGTGGAAACTCAGGATTACACCGCGCCGGCAAGAAAACGCGAAACGTTCCTAACCAGAAAAATCTAGTGAGCACAATACACGACTTTCACTTACTCCGTTGTTAAAATAAATTTAATAATTTTCAAATACATTAAAAGATACAAATAATCGTTAAAGAATTAATTGTTTTGAATTTTAATAGAAACATGTGTATTATTAAATAATCTATTATATTTTTATCTTCAACAATAACTTAGATTTTTCGGCTTTTCATCACTCTTCATTAACCTTTAAAAGTCCGTGTATTAGATAATATTTTTTCTAAAATCTTTAGCTATCCAACGGTATATCATACATAATATATATATATATATATATATATATATATATATATATATATATATATATATATATATATATTACTATTCTTGTGTTCAAAAACACAAAAATTGCATTAAAAAAATATGTTTGCACTGTTCTCTTTTAGTTGTTTGACTTGGTTATTTAGACTCAGGGGAACCTAAAACGTCTATTTCCGTCAAAAACTGGAATTCGAAAATTTTCACGATCGCAATACTTTCCCTTACTATATATTTCATATATAGGTAAGGGAAACTAAAAAGGAACTATTAGACACCTGGGTGTCAATATTAAGGGTGTAGTGGTGTTACTCGGGGATCATCCAGGATCACTTGCATGGGAATTAAAGGTGATTAGTATAGCAGGTGGGTATTGTCTGTGTCTCTTCTTATTATTATTCGTTCTGCAAGAAGAATACCCTAACCGTAAACGTAAAAAAATCCAAAGTTGTTGTATTCCATAAGTCCCCTAGGTTGAAGCAGCTTAAACCCCTTTACTTGAATAAAGAAAAATTAGAATACTCTAAGTACTATACCTATTTGGGAGTACCATTCACTTCCTCAGGAAAATTTAGCAGAGCATCTGAGCATTTTATTCAGAGGTCCTCTGTTGCAGCTGCAAGAGTATTGGATGTTTTGCGAAGGGGTGGAAGTGATTCATGGGAAACAAAAATAGCTGCTTTCGATTACATGGTAGCCTCAATCCTTCTATATGCTTCTGAAATATGGAGCTTAAGATATCTAGAAGCGTTGAAGTGGTACTTAAGTTCCTGAAGCAACTACTCAGATGGCCAAGGAGTACTGCCAACTACATAGTACGTCTTGAAACCGGCCGAAACTCATTGAGAGTCAGGGTTTTGAAGAGAGCTGTGAACTACTGGTCGAGATTGTCAATCATGCCGGAGGAGAGGCTGCCAGGATTTTGTTTCAAAAGACTGATTTCGCTGCATGCAAGGAACCCTGATATAATGTTTAACTGGGTCTTCCAAGTTAGATCGACGGCTGCTCAATATGGCTGTGAAGAAGAATTCAGTGTATTGTGCCCGAATGGATTATTAAAGTGCAGAGATGCAATAATGGAAATGATAAAAAATCATAACCTTTCAATAGACATCCACCGATCTCTCAATTCTAACCATAACCACCATATGTAGAACTATCTCCAGCTTCAATATCTCCAGCCCAGAGACCTATCTTACATATACAGCCAACATAAAAAAAATAAGATCATTGAGCCAGTTAAGAATTTCGAGCCCAGAACGTACCACACTTTATGGAAAAACCAAACTGTTCATCTTCAAAGCACAAGAAACCTGCACTTTCTGTGGTCAGTTTATCTTGAACAGCCTGTTTCACGTCCTTCTCTACTGTGAAAAGCTTATAAAAGACAGAGAGAGATATTTACAACCATTTTTATCAGGATCCAGTGATGACCAAAATATTCAAAAATTCTTCAAATAGACAATATTGAAAAACTGAACAATATTTTCTGGTTCACTAAGTCAGCATGTAATACCCTGGATACCTTGAACTGTGAAGGCCCACACACCAATTAAGTGTCTAGTTATCTGAGGTTAACTTAACTGTTTATTATTTTTCATTGTACGGCGAATGTTTTCAGTTTGTTTTTCAAGTTGTTAATTGTTTTTGTTTGATTTTTATGTTTTATTTCAGTGTCGTTTTTCTATTATATATCAATTAAATGATAAAATGTATTATTTAAATAGTTTACTATTATTATTTTTCAAGTTTTTCTCAAGAGCTGAATATATGGACATTTATTATTAACTAGACTCATGTTGGCAATTGAAGAGATTTATAATTTGAATTGATTTGTATAAGAATGTAAATCTTAAACAAATAAAATTCTATTCTTTCTTTCTTTCTTCTTCTTATTATTATTATTTCTGATTTATATAAGTCCGTATCCTAACAAATTTTATTTTCTTGTAATTAAATTAAGGATAATATATGAGAGAAGAAAAACATTTTTGTTTTAATAATGTACATAAGTTTAAGGATTCTATTTGTCACTGTACATTTTTAAAACAAATCAATAGATAAGATAAAATAAGAAAATAACCATTTATTTATATGCATAAGATGCCTGGTATAGATTAATACGTATGCTGAGTAGAGAGAAAACCCAAAGAAGTTAAACAACATTCACTTCTTCTTTTCATAACCAGACACTTCTCTCAGTTCATAAGTTGATAGATAAGTGAAATTCAATTTTTTTTTTCCCCAAGGGGTTTCTCTAAATGGTTAAAGCATTAAAAAAAAAAGTTATAATAGCGTAAGCTTATTTTTATCGTTCTCATCCAATATACGCATCAGGCGAAATATCTGAAAAAAACGGAAGAAAGAAAGAGAAGGCATTTCGATTTACACAGATCCCAAATACGTGACAATTTTCCAGAGCACTACTAATGCCCTAGCGCGAGGGATCCCAAGAATGGCCCCAGTAACTTGGAAAGGCTTTTACAAAAGAGTTAATGTTTGCTTGAGTACCCCCTCCTACCGTCCTAACCTCCACCAGCCCTAACGCCCCTCCTTTGACTACCAATGTCGGATAATTTCGGAGATATTCTACGGTCTTTAAGCTCCTTCCAAACATAAACAAAGTGTAGCGAATCCGAAACCATGCGTTCTATACGTGATACATCTACTTCATACCTTTCCATTCTTCATCCTAAAATTCGCCAATGAAAGAAACACTTTATTAAAAAGAAATGCTGCTCAACTAAATTGGGTTGATCGGACACAGGATACTTTTGTCCACAATTTACTTTTTGTACATGAAGTTGTTTATGTTTAAAGTTTTACATTAAAAATACATTGATACACTTTTCCCACTTTATCTTATTACTTTCACTTACTATATATAGTAAGGGGAAGTATTGCGATCATGAAAATTTTCGAATTCCAGTTTTCAACGGAAATACACGTTTTAGGGTTCCCTGAGTCCAAATAACCAAGTCCCGCAAAAAGGTCTGTGTGTGTGTGTGTATGTGGTAACTCCCGGGCGGAAACGGTAAGTCCTATGGAACTGAAATTTTATATTTAAGACAACTATACGCCCGAGACGTGACAAAACTTTTTTCATCAAAATGAGCTTACCAGAAGAGGCACTTTATATTACGCATTTTGCACCTTTTTTCGATTTTCTCGAAAACGGTTCCGACGATTTTGATTAAACTCGCTATATCGATGTAATATTTAATAGGCTTTAATATCATTCATCCCTTAAAGTACCATTAATTTTGTAGATTCAATAAAAATAACTATATTATCTTGTTAACGCTGATAAAAAACAGGTAAATATATAAATTGAATAAATTCGATACCTAACTAAAGGAGAAAACAGAAAAAATATTTTTTAATGCAATTTTTCGTTTTTGAACATAAGGGCAGTAATATACATGAATGATATACCGTTGGAAAGCTAAAGATTTTAGAAAAAATATTATCTCATACACAAGCGTTAAAAAGTTAATAGAGAGTGATGAAATGAACATAAAACTAACTGATTATTTTAGATAATAATATAATAGATTTTTTAATAAAACACATGTTTCTATAGAAATTTAATTTAATTAATTCCTTAATAGTTTCACGTATTTTTATCTCGAACTGTTTTTGAAAATTCTTTCATTTATTTTAAAAACGGAGGTAAGTGAAAGTCGTGTGTTGTCCGCACCAGATTTGTTTCTTACTTTCACCTGCTACATATGAAATATATAGTAACAGAAAGAATTACTACCGTGAAAATTTTCGAATTACTGGACGGAATTAGTCCGGGTGGCGGTAAGTAAATGAAACAGCTAAATAGTTTCAACTATTTATTGCTTGCCAACGTTTCGACCCCCCTTTGTGGGTCATCATCAGGGCTAAAAAGATACAAAAGAAATACTATTTCAATAATATTATATACAATGTGGTAAACTATTGAGTCCGCGAACTAAGGTATAAAAGTCTCTCTAGCTAATCACCACAGGTGATCCCTCGAGGTAATTTAAATGAAAAATGAGGTAACATTAGGATTGCTGAGGTAAGCGATTTTAAATACTTGTAAAGTCTGTTACAGACGTTCTAAATGGCATGAACTATCTTCAATCCGTATGGCTGTTCTCTTCAGCGATGATTTAAGACGAACTGAGCGAACCCTCAACGAGTTAATAAATTCGATGTAAAAAATTCTTTCGATACTCCTAGTAGAAGATCCGACCTTGCAACGATCTTCACTGAGCTGATGATAGAATAAAACATACATATTATAACAAATTTAGTATATTAGAAAATATGTTAAGAATGGGTTGCCTAAAAAAAAGATTAAAAAAAAAGGCTATTTTAATTTTTTTTTTTTTTTTTAAACTTCTTCGAATATTTTAACACAATTTTTCTGAGCTTGATACGAGTAACACAGATGTTCAACAGTTAAAAGTATTTTTCTGTTTTATATTATTGACAGTACATTTTTGTTTTCCCAATAATCAGCCAAGAAGTGTACCAAAGCATCTTTGAAACGGTAATTTTTATGGCTTTGCCCAAAATGTTTGTTTCTGATTTGTTGAGGTCCTGTAATTTCATATGGGATATCAAACTGCAATGTTGGATCCTTTATTATTACACGCTATACTCAACTCGGATCTATCTGTCACGGATTTCCACTCGCGTTAAAATTTAACCTTTAAAATTCGGCAACCACGATTAGGACCAAGTTTTTCGCAGGCAACCCTATATCAATGTGTTTGCAATACAACAACGCTTATAATGATATTTTTTTTCTATTATTAAGCCGGAGCAGATAACTGATATCGACATACCAGCTTTTACCTGACAACTGATAGTTTGTCCAGGAAAAGATTAGGCAACCCAACGGCTGCACACTATAACTTTGATACTTCAAGTCAGGGTAAAAGTTTTCTTATTATCGTGATGTTGCAACGTTTAATTAAAAATCATTTTTTTTTATAAAAAAAAAAATAGTCTGTCCAGGATTTTTTTTCAGGCAACCCATTCTTAAGATATTTTCTAATATACTATTTTTTTTTTTTATAAAACATGTTTCATTCTATTATCAGCTCTGTGAAGATCGTTTCAAGTTCGGATCTTAGACTATCCGTTGCTGACATACAATTTTCGATGAGTAAATCTGTTGTGAGATTAGTTGCAGCAAGCTATTTCTAAAAAAATCTGGTGCGGGCAACACACGACTTTCACTTACCTCCATTTTTAAAATCAATAAACGAATTTTCAAATACAGTTAGAGATAAAAATACGTGAAATTATTAAGGAATTAATCAAATTAAATTTCTATAGAAACATGAGTTTGATTAAAAAATCTATTATATTATTATCTAAAATAATCAGTTAGTTTTATGTTCATTTCATCACTCTCTATTAAATTTTAAAAGGTTGTGTATGAGATGATATTTTTTCTAAAATCTTTAGCTTTCCAACGGTATATCATACATGTATATTACTGCTCTTATGTTCAAAAACGAAAAATTGCTTTACAAAAATATTTTTTCTGTTTTCTACTTTAGTTGGGTATCGAATTTATTCAATTTATATATTTACCAGTTTTTCATCAGCGTTAACAAGATAATCTAGTTATTATTATTGAATCTACAAAATTAAAGGTACTTTAGAGGAAGAAAATTTAAAATATCGGCATTTAAGCCCTGTCAGACCATTTTTATCCAAATAAAACCTACATGATATTAAAGCCCATTAAATTTTACATCGAAAAAGCGAGTTTAATCAAAATCGTCGGAACCGTTTTTGAGAAAATCGAAAAAAGGTGCAAAATGCATGGTATAAAGTGCCTCTTCTGGTAAGCTCATTTTGATGAAAAAAGTTTCGTCACGTCTCGGGCGTATAGTTGTCTTAAATATGAAATTTCAGTTTCATAGGACTTACCGTTTCCGACCGGGAGTTACCACCCACACAGACACACACACACCTTTTTGCGGGACTTGGTTATTTGGACTCAGGGGATCCTAAAACGTGTATTTCCGTTGAAAACTGGAATTCGAAAATTTTCACGATCGCAATACTTTCCCTTACTATATATAGTAAGTGAAAGTAAAAAAGTAAGCTTAGGGATGGTGATTAATGCGATAGATTCAGAGGGGTAGGGAGGGGGTCATTTAGCAGCTAAGGGGTACTTACTCCTATATAACAGCCACTAATTTGTTTGTGTTGCATTTAATTTGTCCTTGCCAGGGCCTAATGTATTCAAGAACACGGGGGCCTTGGTGCCTAAGGCAGACTATTTACCCTTCTCTCTTATCATTTACGTTCCTTGCATTTCGAGATTTACACAATCTACCAATAAGGATAAATTTCGTTTGTTAAATCCGTGGGTGGTAGTTTAGTAGCTGGGTAGGAAGGTTAAGTATGTTTAATTGGAGAAGAGCCTTGTTCCAGACCGGAATTGAAACGGATGTTAATAACTAGAATTAATTAAGAGTTTCTCAGAGGGCTAAGCCGGATAGTAATTTCACATTCCGAAATAATTAGTGATATGTAAATGGTTCAAACATTCTTAGAATTAAGAATAATACTACCCTTTAAAGCGGCTTTGAAACAGAGTATTAAATAGTGCAGCTGTTCATAGTCGTATTAAGCATTGCAAATGTTATTAGAGATGACTGCTAAAAAAAATACGCATAGGCCAATTTATTTCACTATCCAAATTGACATACAGTCGTTGTCATAGAAATCGCATCACCTATGCATTATTATTTTTATAGTAATGAATTTGATCCAATCGGATATTTTTTTTTGTCTACTTGTTTTCCATCATAAGCTTAATGGAATAAATAAATGTAAATTATATATATATATATATATATATATATATATATATATATATATATATATATATTTATATATATATTTTTTTACGTTAAAGTGAAACTAAAAAAAAAAAAAAAAAAAAACATAAATTAATTACTTTAAAAAAAAAAAATTATTTATTGAAATTTATAACTGCATGTTTTCATACAAGTAAATATGCAACAATGATAAAACACATGATAAAAAACATGAAGAGAAACTGCCCGTTGGCAGCACTTTTTTAGTGAACCTAAACAAGAAGGTCTCGAGGCCATCTTCTTTTCAGACGCCTCGGCGGGTTGTCAGCAATTGTAGTGGAAGCAAGGATTGAAACTAGTGGATTAGAGTGGAAGTGGAGTTTTTCATGGAAGGAGTGATACCTGGTACAGGCCAAATCAGCAAGATATGGAACATTAAGATCTTTGTGGATGATTTTATTGGCGACAACTGAGGATTTTGCGAAGGATTTTTGATTGTAAGGATTGGATACGGGAAGTGTTTGATGGTTTAGTAGAGCCCCAAAGCTCAACTCCGTAACTCCAGATAGGCCTTATGATTGTCATGTAAATGAATCTTTTGTAGTAAAGTGAAAGGTTAGAGAGTCTGCCAAATTACATAAAAACGGAAATAAATAAATTCAAATATATACAAGAAAATAACAATTAATAAAACCAAAAAAACAATCAAAACAACAACCTGTAGTAGAGATAAATACAAGTTGGGAAATAAATAAAAATCATACAAGCAAACTTAACTATATACAATCTGCAAAGGGACCCTAGACTCTGCTGCTCCCCCACCAGTGGGGAAGAAGCCGAATCCAAGAGATCCCAACGCCTCTCACTCAGCACTTCACTGGTGTAAGCCAGTGGAGGCCGAGCTAGGGCGGAATAGCCACAAACATACAGTACATATATACACAATAAATTAGTTCCTTTGCACCCGAAGATGGCATTTTAGCCGAAACGGTGTACATTTATTTTTAATAAAAGAGTGGTGAAGTCAATTAGCCTCCAATTTTTTTTCTCACATAATTTGACCTCTACCTTAAAGAATCTACACCTTATTACATTAAAAAAACTTCCTAAGTTATTGGTTAGTATTTTTAACTACTACCATAATAAAATTTTTGATTATGTAAAATTTTAGGCATTCGCTATCAGAAACAATAATCATAGTGAGATTACAGGAATTAGAACGAATTTCGCGCAAAACTGCAATGGTAAAAATCAACAGTGGTCATAGTTTTACACATTAATATCGTATTTTTTTTACAAGCAAACTTAAACTTCTATATTTTTTATCATTGATATTTATACGCTTTTCATTAATTTTCAATATATAATATTATTTTTTTGTATAATCAGCATTTTTTAAAAACATATGTTTAATTTCGGAAACACTTTTTTTATTCAGTGATGCGATTTCTATGACCACGACTGTGTACGAGTATATTCGATCTATCTATTTCATGAAATTTTCGTTATCATGTTCATCATCTTATTCTAAAAATATAATATTCTGTACATAAAAAAAACTGGTGAGCGCAAGACACGATTTTCACTTACTTCCGTGGTTAAAAACAATTTAAAGTTTTTAATCCTTAGCTATGCCGTCCTTCTGAGGGGACGTTAAGAAGTGGTCCCGAGCCTGTGCGATGTCAGGTACTCATTAAAGATCCCCATCCTAATAAAACCTGGATAGGCAAAATTTAGGACATTGATTTTCGATAAAAACATATTTTTAAAATGAAATGATCTACCAATAAAAATGATTGTATTATTTACAACAATCACTTAGTTTTATTATTTTTTAAGTACTTTTAAAACTTTGTGAATATAACATAAACATATAAAACAATAAATAATAATTTTAAAAAGACATTTTTTTTCTAAAGCCTTTAGCCTTCCAACGGTTCATAACGCTTCTTAATTACTATCCTTATTTTCGGAAACGATCTTTTCCCATTTAGTTGCTTATCAAATTCGTTAAAGTTGAATAATTTTATTTTTAACTCTTTTTACTTATCAATACTAATCAGATTGAATAATGATTAATTTCGAATCTACCAAATTAAAGGTACTAAAATTAAAAATTAAAATATCAGCATTTAAGCCCTATATGACTTTTTCAATCAGAATGAAACCTACATTAAAGAATTAATTAAATTGAATTTCTATAGACACGTGTGTTTTATAAAAAAATCTTTTATATTATTATCTAAAATAATCAGTTAGTTTTATCGGCTTTTCATCAGTCTCGATTATATTTTGAAAGCTTGTGTATAAGATAACATTTTTTCTAGAACCTTTAGCTTTCCAACGGTATATCATACATGTACATTACTGTTCTTATGTTCAAAAACAAAAAATTGCATTAATTTTTTTATTTTTTTCAGTTTTCTCCCTTTGTTATTTTTCAAATTCGCTGAACTTGCATATTTAACTGTTATTTACCAATGCGAACAAGAATAGATAGTTATTTTTATGGAATCCAAAAATTAAAGATACTTAAGAGAAAAAAAATTAAAATATCAGCATTTAAGCCCTATATGACTTTTTCAATCAGAATGAAACCTACGTGATATTAAAGTTCTTTCAAATGTAGATTTTAATAACGTATTTTATCAAAATCGTTAGAGCTGATTTGAAAAAATCGTAAAACGATGCAAAATGTATATTATAAAGTAGCAGTTTTGGTTCGCCGATTTTGCAGAAAAAGATACCGGAACATCTCAGACAAACACGTTTCTAAGCTATGGGATTCATTTTCTTACAACTTAAGGTTTTAGCGTTTGATTTACCATATGTACGCAGACCTTTTACAAAACCTTGTACGAGACTTGGTCATTTGGTCTAGGGAATTCAAAAGTTGTACTTCCAGTAAAAACTCGAATTCTGAAATTTTCATTATGGCAATAGATTTCCTTGCTTTTTTTTTGCTTTCACTTCACATAGAGGTAAGAAAGAAAGAGATTCATAATATTTCTAGGCCAATGGCCGTGCGATGAGGTGATTAGACCGGGATCACACTCAGCCGCCAGGTGTTCCACCGTTTTTGGGTGCCCACTTTATAGTGGTAGGGTCTGCCCCATGAGAAATTCCATACACCAGGGTCGTCCCCTGGCAAAAACGAGAGGATAAATAATATTCTGCCACAGCCTGGATTCGAACCCAAGATCCGGAGAACAATAGACTAGTGTTCGACCACGCCGCTCCTAGTGAAAGTAAAGAGCACAAAATCGTAGATATTATTTTAAACGAGTAGTGCTTTATTATAATCGTCAAATTAAATTATAAATAGTTAAATTTGGTAATGAATGTTAGTATCTTTGAAAATTAGGCATAGCCTCAAAGCGTTAAGACATTATAAAATAGTTGTAACTCAATCATTGAAATAAGAGAAATGTTCTAATGTTATTTGATTAGTATCTGATAATAATAAAACAAATAATATCCACAATAATAAAACTGGTGTACAAATAAAAAAAAGAATTTCCCTCCCATCTATTTCATGCATAACGGATGATAAATTAGATAATTCTGAGTAGAAATATAGTATTAAATCTTCTATATCTCATATAATTTTTTTTCAATAGTGGTTTTTAATGAAACTGATTTATTTTTGCTAAAAAAATATATTATAATTGTTCAAACTGATACAAATGTTGAATAAATGTGTTACAAAACCTGGAAAAGAAAAAGGAAAGCAAGCATCGATTTAGCATATTAAGCTCTTCATATTTATCACATTTTTATTTAAAGGAGGATTTCGTTGCAGACCAGTGTGACAAATAATAATGATCGTAGCCTAAATCAAAAGGAAACGTGAAGAAGTACATTAATTTGTTGGGAAATATTGCAAAAATCATAAAGAAAAGATGTAAACTTGAATAGAGCTGAAAGGGAAGGTTTAACGGCCGCCCGAACTGATGACAGAGCACATTTCGAATCACAAAATTAAGTCACACTTGAGGGCCTCCGGGGGGAGCTTACAACATGAAGCTCGTAAAAACGTGTTAGTGCTCAGGGGAAAAGATAAATATTGGCCCGAGGCGGCGGCAGTAAAGTAAAAAGGTCAACTACAGGCCGCAAACCAAAGGGGAAATATAAAATTCTTCTGTGTCGCCTAGCTAGTAGCTACTAGGAAAGCCCAGCTACTATCTAGGAGGGGTAATCTACTTAGTAGCTAGTACAGATAGTCCAACTAGTATGTAGGGGGATGGTGCAACTAGTATCTAGGAGAGACTGTCCACCTAGTAGCTAGGAGGGATAGTCCACCTAGTAGCTAGGAGAGACAGTCCACCTATTACTAGGAGAGACAGTCCACCTATTATCTAGGAGGGACAGTCCACCTAATATCTAGGAGGGACAGTCCACCTAATATCTAGGAGGGACAGTCCACCTAGTATCTAAGAGGGACGGTCCACCTAGTATCTAGGAGGGACAGTCCACCTAGTATCTAAGAGGGACGGTAGACCTAGTATCTAAGAGGGACGGTCCACCTAGTATCTAGGAGGGACTGTCCACCTAGTATCTAGGAGGGAAAGTCCACCTAGTATCTAGGAGGGACAGTCCACCTAGTATCTAAGAGGGACGGTCCACCTAGTATCTAGGAGGGACAGTCCACCTAGTATCTAAGAGGGACAGTCCACCTAGTATCTAAGAGGGACGGTCCACCTAGTATCTAGGAGGGACGGTCCACCTAGTATCTAAGAGGGACATTCCACCTAGTATCTAAGAGGGACGGTAGACCTAGTATCTAAGAGGGACGGTCCACCTCGTATCTAAGAGGGACGGTAGACCTAGTATCTAAGAGGGACGGTAGACCTAGTATCTAAGAGGGACGGTCAACCTAGTATCTAAGAGGGACGGTCCACCTAGTATCTAGGAGGGACTGACCACCTAGTATCTAAGAGGGACATTCCACCTAGTATCTAGGAGGGACAGTCCACCTAGTATCTAAGAGGGACATTCCACCTAGTATCTAGGAGGACAGTCCACCAGTATCAAGAGACATTCCACCTAGTATCTAAGAGGGACATTCCACCTAGTATCTAGGAGAGACAGTTCAGCTAGATGCTTTGAACTAACTCCTAGTTTAGAATTGAAGAGAAACTAAATGAACTTTGTAACCATTTAGGAATTATCCTCATTGAAATAGTCTGGCATGTCGCTCTATACTACCCTCAGAAATTCTATACCTACCTATATCTGCCTGTCTCAACGGGACCGTCTTAGGTCTCTGAAAGAAGTTCATGAAGCTGCCACTACATGTCCATAGGTGGAGCAGTTGTTTCCCTTAAGGACTGTGTAATAAAGTTCCCTTAATATTTATATTTAGGTATAGCATACAAAGAATTAAAACCATTAGAAAAAATGTAATGACTGATGAAACATTTTTGAAAAGATAATTCCAAAAGAAAAACAATGGAAACTAATTATTTATACAACAAAAACTTTCCTAAACTCTTTAAACCGGACGGTTTTAGGTTTGTGTAGGAGGTCAGGTTGCTATTAGACGGTCGTAAGTGTGCTTAATATTAGATGCCAGCACTCTTAATAGCTTGAAAGTAACGTCCCCTTAACAGTTTGTGATTATAAGGGGCACACATTAAGAAATCGAAGTTATTTTATTTTTCAAAATGTCCAAATTTAAGAATTTATTTCTCTCATACCCTTAAAAATTAATTATTTCTTGTTGGTAGCCATGATGGTGATAAATGGGTAAATATAAAGGAATTTTATCTCTAACTGAACACTCAATCACACAACAGAAATATTATGATAGGTTAAATTTGTTTTCCTCCATTAAGAATAGTAATATATATTTATAATTTGCCATTAGAAAACTTAAAATATCAGTAAAATCTTATCTAACATACAAAGTTGTAGAAGATAATGTAGAGGGACGGCAAATACTAAAACCTAAGTTATTGTTGTAGATAATGATTTTTATTATTATATTATTTAATTTAATATAAATATTTCCATCAAAGCTAACTGTAATTTGTCATTATATGTGGAGATTTTTTGTTTTATTTATCTAAACTGGAAAAACTTTAAATGTGTAAGTTTAAAGAACCTAATACTTGAACAACTTTCTATAATAATATGTCCATTGTACATTTGATAAATAAAACTTATTTATTTTCGTCTTTCTTTTTCTAACATTTACTTTATGAGGGAGGTAAGTCAACGTGTATTGTGCGCACCATTTCTTTTATTTTTCTTATCAATAAAATTCGGAAGCAACTGTTTTATTACCAAATCTAGCTTCAATATGAAATTAAATAGGTACATTGCACCTTTGGAAAGAAGAGAAACGTCCATAAGTGTTTTTAAGAGACTTACATTTGTTTCTTAAATTGCCGAATTTAAAAGAGAGTGATGTAACAAGTTATAAGGAATTAGAAAATGGCGACGGAAGAGGAGAGTTCTAAGCCCGGCCTGGAAAGTAATCGACCTTCCCGAGGAGATTCCAGGATTGGATCAAGTTCCTAAAGTTCCTGAAAGATTCGGAGTCATGAGGATGCCTCATTAGTCTAATGCCTTCCCTCTCCTTCCAGCATCCACTTAAACCAGAATCTCCTCCTTCATTCGTGGGGGGAGGGGGAAGAGGAAAGGGTCGGTGGGAGCTTGAGTTATGTCATGGATGGTGGATCATGGGATTCGATCCGTTCCGTAGGGTATCCAGCACTTCTTCATTGCGAAATGTTCAACGGAATCAAAGGCAATTCTTAATCAATCCTTACAAGAATAAATCCTTGAAAATGGACGTGTGACAAGTGTGAACAATGAAAATTATTTGTATAAAGTATAAAAAAAATAAGGTAAGATTGGTGTATCAATGGCTGGAAGATTGATAATGCATTTTTCATTTACTTACCTATATATGGTTCTTACCTATTCCAAACCTTAAAAAATAGAAAACCTTCCTATATAACTGAGCTCCTCACCCTCCACTCAGACATCCATTCGTTAAATGCTAGAAACTAATCAATCAATATTTATACCCCATCACAAGAACTGCATCCTTTCTCGTTTGCTCATCATTATTTTGGAATTCCTTGCCTATCTATATCCGTAAAACCGTCTATCTTTCTTCTATTAAACATCAAGTCTTCCATTACCTACTTGAATCTCAAACTTCCGTTCCAATGTAAAAGAGGTATCTGTAGTATAAATATGTGTATATATAAGGGCGTGCTCCAAGTGTATATAAGTATGAAAAGATATGTAGATGTGTTAAATTTGTTGTAGTTATTTATTTAAAAGAAACTGAACCATAGGCAATTTTTTGTTTTTATTGTTCTTGTTTAAGGGTCCCAGAATATTTTTTTTTTTTCATTTCATTTCATTTATATATGAATTATAGTATTTCCTTTAATCTAAAATTTATATTTCCATGGAAACTCAATGTACTTCTTTTTAACTCTAATTCCTTTAAAATCTTAAACACACTTGATTCTTTCTTATTGTAAAATGAAACAATTCCAATTTCTCGAATTTCGACGTCCCTTCTTCGTCGAAGAAATAGAAGTTCCCTCACAAAGGCCCTTACAATACTCCATTGTGCATCCAATAATCCTCAATCCAATATTACCTCACCTTCATACCTGTCCGCTTGCATAACTCAGAATAGTCCATGCATCTCTTATCGATTCGCCCACACCTCTTTCAGCCTTTAGAATTCACTTTTAACGTGACGATATAAACAAAAATCTGGTATGCGACAAACACTACGCTAACATACCTTACAAGTTATAGTCGATTTGAGAATTTTTATTTCTCTGGCGCGATAGGCCTTGTAGGCCCTTGTCCGCGTGGTGTAATCTCCTGGGAGAATATACTCACAACGTTTTTCGGTGAAATTTTATAGGATAGGGTCATCACTCACTACGCCTTTTTTTGTGAGTGGCCACCAGTAAGATGATGGGTCTCACATACTCGGGGGAAAGGCTGTAATTGAATCCCCATTTAATTATATCCTTATAATGGGATTCGAACTCACAACTTTTGCCGTGCGAGACTAGCGCGTTAGAAACTCAGCCACGGGTTCATTTGAGAGTATTTATGTAAATTTAAAAGTAAAAATGATAATTTAAATTTATGGTAAGATCATAATTTATTAAATAATATTACAATAGAAATCAGTATATTCAACAATCACATACCTTTATGCGACTTTACTATCTATTACCTTCTTCAACATAATGCGTTTCAAATTTTTTTTCTAAAATTCTTAAATTTCTAACGATATGTTACACATTCCTATTAAATAGGTATTGTACTATAATTGATAGTAAAAATTAACTTTGAAAAAATATTTCTGCTCTTTACTCCTACATTCGGTTATCAAAATCATTCATATTCATATTACATATTAATCTACTTTGTTTCAAACTAACGAGTTGAAAAGACCTATGATAGAAAGCATTAAATACAATAATCAGTTTCTTTTCTTTTTTAATTTTTTTGGAAGTTTTTCTTAATATAAACACTTAAAAGAGCACACATTGACTTCCATTTGTCACTTAATTGTTTTATTTTATACGCTTCGGGTCTGTTTCCCCATTTTCAAGACTTATTTTTGTCATTATATAAATGCTTATTCATATATAACCCATCTTTTTATTTCATAGCACACTGCTATTTGTCCTTAATGAAGCCAATGAACACCCATAAGGACAAATAGCAGTGTGCTATGAAATAAAAAGATGGGTTATATATGAAAGAGCATTTATATAATGAAAAAAATAAGTCTTGAAAATGGGGAAACAGCCCAGAAACGTTGACAGATATGAAAGCGTATAAAATAAAGTAATTAAGTGACAAATGGAAGTCAATGTGTGCTCTTTTAAGTGTTTATAATAATCAGTTAGTTTGATCCGTTTTTGGAGGTCACATTTAAAGGCTTTATGCAACTTTTATATATCAGATGATTTTTTTTTTTGTAAAATCGTTGGCTTTTCACATGTATATTATAAATCGAAATAACTATTCATATTTTTGTTTTCAGTCTGCTGGCGTTCCTCAAGGCAGTATCCTAGGACCCCTTCTTTACACAGTTTTTACAGCTGATATCCCAACCCATTCTAACACCTTCCTTTCTACCTATGCTGATGACACTTGTGTGTTATCAGTCAATAATGATCCTACTATTGGCTCTCAAACTCTTCCATCCCACATCCGAGACCTTGAAGTATGGTGTCAGAATTGGAGAATCAAAATCAATTCCAACAAATCCCACCAAATTACCTTTACCCTTCGTCGTAAACCTACGACATCCTGTCCTACAGTGTCCTTTAATAATATTCCGCTAGTCCTGGTTGAACAGATTCGCTATCTAGGACTCCTACTTGACAAACGACTAACTGGGAATCCGCACAGAAGACTGAAACGACAAGAAACTGCCCAACGCTTTCGCTTACTTCAACACTTACTGGACAGACGCTCTAACCTTCCACTTAACTACAAAAGGCTCATATATATTACCATCATAAAGCCTATCTGGACGTACGATTTGGGGTTCTACTAAACCATCAAATTCTTCCCGTATTCAATCCCTACAATCCAAAATCCTTCGAAAAATCCTCAATGCTCCTTATTTTGTCACCAACCAAAAGACCTTAATGTCCCATATGTTGCTGATTTGGCCCGTACGAGGTATCATTCCTTCCATGACAAACTCCACTCCCACATTAACCCACTAGTTTCAATCCTAGCTTCCTCTACCATTCCTGACAATCCTCCGAGGGGTCTGAAAAGAAGATGGCCTCGAGACCTTCTAGAGTAGATTACCTAGTGAAGTGTTGCCAATGGGCATATTCTCTTCATGTCTTTTCATGTATATTATCTATATTATGAGCCAATTTACTCGATGTATTCACTAATACAGTTGTAAATTTCAATAAATAAAAAAAATAAATAAATATTTTTGTTTGAAAAAAAAGAAGAAAAAACAGCATAAAAATCCATTACTGCACTTTATCTGTCCCCGAAACAATACGAATCCCATTAAGTACTCTAGCCAGGACTATGCATGGGTTATAAAGGTAAAGGTTTTCTTTTACTTTCACTTGCCTAGAAACGAAATGTAAGTAAAGTCATGTATAGGAAATGAAAGTAAAGCGATCGTGATAATTTTCGAATTCCAATTTTCTACGGAAATACGTGTTTCAGGATTCCCTGAGAGCTACATACCAAGCATCGTATATTAGTTCTGTGTGAATACGCGTGTTTGTGTGTGGGGAAGTCTAGTGCGAAAAAAAAGTTCTTAGAAACTAATATGCCTAATATGTTATAGCAATCTTTTTTTACTGAAATTGAGGAAACCAGAAGACTGTATATTTGCACCTTTTTACAATTTTTATTAAACTCGTTATTTCAATATATAATCGATACGTTTTAATATCATAGAGGTTTAATTCCGATTGAAATAGTCTGACACTACTTAAATTCCAAATCTTCAAAATTTCTTTCCCTAAAGTTCCATTTTATTTCTTTCTTTTATACTTTTTTAGGAAGATTCGTTTAGTTTTTTCATATTCAAAAAAGTAATAAATAAATTTCATATATATAATTTATTTTTATTCAATTAGCATTACATTATTTTTCAACGTTTCGGGACTTTATCCTCATTCTCAAGACTAAAAACAATTTTTATAGCTTAAATAACGCAAAATTACTTAATTTGATCATACATTTTTGAAAAATGTCTCTATAAATTTGATCACTTTTTACATTTTCCATTACACTTTTTTTCATTGCATATCTTACGGCTATTTGTCATTATGGTGTCTATTGGCTCACTATTTCTTTTTTTTATATATTTATACTTTGTACTACGGTATATTCTTTGCTAGGCTGAAGATGGTAATGGATAGTGAAGGCGCATAAACGTAAGTGATTGTTGAATATAGTTATTTCTATTGTTATATAATTTAATTTACAATAAATGGTACCATAAATTTACATAATTATGTATATATAAAATCTCTTATTATTATTTTGTAGATTTAAAAAAATAACCGGCTCCATCATTTTGACTAAACTCACTGGATCGACATAAAATTTAATAGGCTTTAATAACATTTAGGATTTGTTCTTATCGAAATAGTTTGTTTAGGCTTAAATGTTGTTATTATATTATTTTTTATTTTTTTATTATCCTCCTATAAAATCAGAAACAATTCTTTATTGAGTAATATTAAATCAATCCAATTTAGGACATTTATAATAGTGATAAAGTACAACATTCACACAATCTATGCAAAATAATAAATTTATAAAATAATAATACAATATCATTTATACAAAACAAAATCAATAAGGAGTGAAATAACAATAAACTTATTGTTGTTGATAAAAAAAAAAATAGATTATTTGATAGGGAGCTGGCGTGGTCTAGTGGATAGAGCGGTAGTCTACTCTGCTCTGGGTCCTGAGTTCGAATCCCTGTTGTTGCGAAATATTATTTATCCTGTTATTTCGGCCGGAGGGCGATCCTGTGGTATGGAGACCCTCCTGGGCAGACACAGCCTCTATAAAGTGGGTACTCTAAAATGGGAAAAAACCCTGGCGGAATTACGTGATCTCGGCCGAATACCTCATTGCACAGCGTTGGTATGAACAGTACGAATTTTACGTGTACTGAAGTTTTTCATGGTTGTATATTTTTTTTATTTTTTTTTTTTTATTTTTTTTTTTTATAATAAAACACAGTTTCTATTGAAATTAAAAATATTTAATTCGTTAAAATTTATTTCTATCTTTAAATTTAATTTTAAACAAATGGGTGAGTGAAAGTCGTGTGTTGCGCGCACCAGATTTTTTCACTTTAAATGCATTTTTTTTTTTTTTTTAGCTGATCGCAAAATACTGAGATTGAATAAATAATGTGACACTCCATCACTCCAAAAATCTTTTCCATACCGATATGGTTTATTTATGACACCCCTCTGATGATTTAATGTCCGATTTATTAAATAATAAATAAATAAAATAATGATTAGAGGAGGCTGGGACCAGAAATATCAGAGATTATTTATTGCCTACAAGAGGCTACAGAAGGAAGCCCCGGTTTTAGTTTATAAGCACTATAAGCTACATAATACATGAGTTGCATATCAACTCCCCCCATTTCGTAGGCAAATCAGAAGCACTACTGAATTTTTTACTCGATATTGAAAAGAATATCAGGTTTCTTAAGAACAGTTCAGTCTCAAATTTATATCCCCCATACGGATATAAAAAAATTTCCTTAGCAACCGCCCCTCTCAATTACCATAAAGCTAAATGCAAATTTAGGCAATAAAAATTTAAATTGTAGGATCTTAGTGATGATGAACATTTTGTACGGAACTCCCAGACCGGATTGTTTTGTTTTAATCAAAATGTATCACAAGTTTTCCCCATTTAATATAAAGTTGCATTTTTCTCTCTATAAAATATATATATATATATATATACATTGCGTGTATACACAACTTTTACTTACCTCCTTTCATAAAATGAACTTAATAAAAGAATTTTCATTCATATAAAAATTTATTTTATATAAAATAATTAACAAAAGATGGAATAGGATTTTTACTTTTACTTATATGTACGTGAAATATTTATAATAATGAAATATTGAGATGAAATTTCGAATTCTAGTTTTCACTGAAAATATACCTTGATTCCAACCCCATGATTCCAAATGACTGAATCCCGCAAAAAGGTGTGTTTATGGTCCGTCTAGCTCAAAACGGCAAGTTGCATGAAACTGAAATTAAAATTAAACCTACAAAGGCGATTTCAATCAAATCAAATCTACATGACAATAAAGTCCACTAAATTTTACATCGATATAGCAGGGTTTAATCAAAATGGTTAGAGTCGTTTTTGAGAAACTCGTAAAGGGATGCAAAATGCTGATTTTAATTTTAATGAAAAATTAGTCGTAACATCCCAAGCAAACACACACACACACACACACACACACACACACTCACACACACATACATACATACATACATATATATATATATATATATATATATATATATATATATATATATATATATATATATATATATATATATAATAAATAAGCTTTTAAAATATGAAATTTAATTTTTATATTACGTAGTAGATTTTTGACGTTTTTGAAAAATGTCTCTAAAAATTTTAATTTGATTTGTCACTATTAATCAAAAACGTATGAATATATGATTTACCTGTTATTCTCACTTTTTACATTTTCCATAACATTTTTTTTTTATTACCTATCTTACTGCGATTTGTCATTATGGTGTCTATTGGATCACTGTTTCTTTTATTTATACATTTACACTTTGTACTATGGTGTGTTCTTCTGTTATTCTTATAAAATCCCTATATCGTGTTTTTATTTTTATGTTGATGTTTAATAAAGATTTTAGAAAAAAAAATTCTAACAAATTAGGCTGAAGAAGGCAATGGACAGTGAAGTCGCATAAACGTTAGTGATTGTTGAATATAATTATCTCTTTTGTTATATTATTCAACTTAAAATAAATGGTACTATAAATTTACATAATTATTTTTATATATAAAATCCCTTATAATTGTTCAGAATTTACGTGTCAGGTTGAGAATGTAAGAGTGATCTGTGTGTACAGAACTTTAGTATTTTAATCTAACAAATTTAATTTCGATGCAATAGAGGAGGGTATGGACTCCTAACACAAAAGCTCATACGAAGATAATTAACCGGAGCGACAGGCTGATGTAGCGAGCGGGGAAGGAGTTCGATAGCGCTTCGGCTTCCCGGGGCCGCCCCGGCGATAGATGGCTTGCGAATATCGTGACAGGAGATACCGGTCGCTCTGACAGCCACTCTCCAATATCACAAGACGGACCAACGTCCACTGCTCAGTGCTCACTCTACAGGCCACCGTACTATTTTACATTAATCCATTCAAAAATTAAAAACTAGTGTTCGTATTCGCACGACTTTCACTTACCTCCCTTATAGTCCGTGAGCCAGCAACGAAAAATGCAACCCATTTTATCAAAATTTTTAGTATTTTTTATGAAAAGCATCTATCAATATAATTCGTCCGCCAATTTGAAAAGGATGGATTAAAAAATGGCGGCCATTCAAAAAGGGAATATCACTCTTTTTTAACATAATTATGGTTATTATCATGGAAACGACACATCCTATGAAGATAATCGTTATAAAGTAAATCGTCAAGTATTTAATAAGCTTTTATTTGAGCGATAAAAGACATTTGTACGTCTGCTATTTAACGGTATATAGGTATTACAAAAAAAGTTTTTAAAAACAGATGTATCGCTCTTTTCTAACATAATTATTATTATAATTCTGACTCATTTGACCACGATATTCCTGTTGACCTCATAATTCTAGGCGAAAATACGAATCAAACGACGCTAGTCTGCTACAGAAAAGTGGATGGGAAGCCGCCGCAAACGTGTTTCAATGTTGGATTTTTAGGGACAATGTCTGACGCATGTAATAATTGCACTGACATTAAGTTGGGGAGTATTTAACCTACGGATTTCCATTATTCCACTATATAAAGCTAATTTGTATGCCTCGTAAAGTAGTTTATTGCCATTAAATTGCAAGGAACAGACGTTTCTATGATATCAACCAAATTAATGTCAAAAATGATAAATTTCTCGGTTTCCGTTTTTTTGTAAGAACGATATCTCTATAACTATTGGTGATAAAGACGTGTTACACAACTCAAATTAAAGGTTATTTGATTTTCTATATTATTTGCTATAACGATTATCCTCATAGGATGAGCGGTTTCCATGATAGTATCCATAATTATGTTAGAAAAGAGTGCGTTTTTTGTTGTAATACCTCTATTTCGTTGAATATTAAACATACAAATGTCTTTTATCTCTCTAATGGATGTTTATTAAATACGTAAAAATTTACTCAGTAACGATTATCCTCATAGGATTAGCTCTTTCCATGATAGTAACCATGATAATGTTAGAAAAAAGTGATATCTCGTTTTCCGCAAAAAAAACAACAAAAAAACAATATTATACCTCTGTATCCTTGAATATTAAACTTACAAATGTCTTTTAACACTCAAATTAAAGCTTATTAAATACTTGATGAATTACTTTATAGGGATTATCCTCATAGGATGAGCCGTTTCCATGATAGTAACCATAAGTATGTTGGAAAAGAGTGATATTCTCTTTTTGAATGACCGCAATTTTGTAATCCACCCGTTTTGAGTTGGCTGACTTGTACTTTTTGCTTTACCATGATAAATGCTTTGCATAAAACATACTAAAAAGGATATAGCCGAGTTAAGATGGCAAATCTGCCCCCGTTGCTTTTTTTACTCAAACTTGAGGGATCGATTTGGTGTCAAATAAAAGCAATTCACCTAAATTTGTAGCTTTTAAATTCGAACGGTTTTCGTGATTTTTTTAAAAACGTCTTTTTGCTATTTTTTTAATAGTAAAATCTTAAATTAATTAATGACGATTTTTTTTCACAGATTCTTTGATTGATAGTGACTAAATAGACGGCGTTATAGAGCGCGTGTTTCAAAAACCCTAGCTTCTATCGAATCGTTTTGTAGTAAAATAATTGCAAATGATTTATAAGAAATGGAATCCTGAATTTTCGGTGAGAAAGAATATAAATTTCGAAAATTTTAAAGACATAGACGAATCTCATAAGGAAAAGGCCTTTATCTGTAAATTCAAATCTATGGGGCGTTTGGATGTGAAAAGGGATAATAGTTCCGTATTCGTAATTGGTCTCGCGGTTCGTGACGCGCGTGAGGATCCGTTTTATACGTGTGTTTAATTACATAAGGATTCCGTATATGTATTCGTGCGTGCGTGGGGGATCGCGGTGAGGGAGGAGGGAGGATTGAATCTATTTGCAGGCTTCCGTCTGCCTTTGTCCACGGAAGTGAGTATTAACGCAATTACTCGGCTCCTTCGACTAATTGCTGCCCTGGAGACAATATCATCTTCCAGCTCATCAGCTAATCCAATGAGGCTACTTAGCCAATCGCATTACTGTCACCATTATCCGATATTATCCACATCTAGGTGTGTCTTCCCTCATTGAATCATAAATTTTTAATAAAAGAAAAAGTGTAATAAATAAGTAAAATTATGATGGAGTAATTGTTTTCCCTTTTTAGAATATACAATAAAGAAGTTGCCAGCGAAAATGTCAAAATATCGGATAGTCGCTGCAATGAAGGCCTACGGTTTACATTTTCCTAATTATTGTATTATTCCTTGATGACCGTACACCAACCAACGCAAAGGTAAACGCTATTTGTACGCCTATCTTTAATTTTTACTTTCACATATCTATATAACTTATTATGAGGAGAGAATGGTTGACTGTATGTATATATGGGAGAAGTTGGTTAAGGGTGCAGTCAATAGAACACACAATTAAGAATAAACTTAATTAACTCTTTTTTAGAGTTTTTTCTCTTACTGTTAGGAGTATGTTTAGTTGAAGAAAACCACAATGACCACAATCTATTGCTGGAAGCCCGTATTAAATAAAATATCTTAAAGTGCTACTAACCTTTATGATTGAACTTCTCAAATATTTTCTGTCATTTTTTTTCTAAACATATTAATATTTTGATGTGCGCCTTACTAGAAATCCTCCCACAAGACTGAAACGACAAGAAACTGCTCGAAGATATCGTTTACTACATTACTTGCTAGACAAACGTTCAAAACTTCCAGTATACAACAAAAGACTCATTTACATCTCTATTATCAGAACTATTTTGACATATGGAATGGAGCTTTGGGGCTCTAAGAAACCATCTAATTCCTTCCGCATCCAATCCTTACAATCAAAAATCCTTCGCCAAATCCTGAATGCCCCTTATTTTGCAACAAATCAACTCCTCCTTAATGACCAAATCATCCCATTTGTTGCAGACATAGCCCGTGATAGATACTCCTCTTTGTATTCTTAACTTCCTTCCACACAAACCCACTTGTCCGTAACTTATCTTCCTTATATATCCCTGATAACCCTCTGAGGCGACTGAAAAGAAGGTGGCCTCGGGACCTACTGCCTTAAAATAGTAAGTGAAGTGTTACCACTGGGTAGTTCTCAGGACATTTTCATGATTTTTTTTTTTTTTTTTTCATTCTGCATATTTACTCATTGTGTTCTTTAATAATAATAATAGCAATAATAGGCTTACCGAACCCGAAGGTTCGATGCCGATACCACTAAATTCCGCTTACACAGGTCCGCCCGTTGGTCACCGTTTAAGCCCATGCCCCCTGGGGCCTTAACGCAATCCTCCCAGAGACGCTTCGGTCTACCTTTCGTAGGCCTACCAGTCGGTTCAGCGTATACCAATTTTCTCATAATCCGTTTCTTACCGAGCCCGAAAACTTTACTCGCCCATTTGAGTCTCCGCGATGCTATGAACTCAATTATATTCACAGGGTATAAGCTTCGCAATTCCGCGTTGTGCAACCTTTTAAACTCCCCAGTGGCCTCATTTCTCTTTGGACCAAATATCTTAAGCAGTACCTTATTTTCGAAAACCCTAAGCCGCTGTTCATCCTTCAAAGTAAACGGCCACGTTTCACATCCCTAAAGGATCGTCGGAAGAATAATAATGTTCTTTAATACAGTTGTAAATTACAATAAATAAATTTAAAAACAAAATGAGAGAAGTTATTAATCCGTTTCTTACCGAGCCCGAAAACTTTACTCGCCCATTTGAGTCTCCGCGATGCTATGAACTCAATTATATTCACAGGGTATAAGCTTCGCAATTCCGCGTTGTGCAACCTTTTAAACTCCCCAGTGGCCTCATTTCTCTTTGGACCAAATATCTTAAGCAGTACCTTATTTTCGAAAACCCTAAGCCGCTGTTCATCCTTCAAAGTAAACGGCCACGTTTCACATCCCTAAAGGATCGTCGGAAGAATAATAATGTTCTTTAATACAGTTGTAAATTACAATAAATAAATTTAAAAACAAAATGAGAGAAGTTAGTTCAGGGTGCAGTCAAAAGAACACACAATTAAGAATGTACACACAAGCAAAAATGATTATTGCTTCATTGTTCTGACGCTCTCCTTCAAAGCGCCCTGAAGTAGGCCTATAATTTAGGCTGAAACGTCGGCACCAGTTTATTAAGTTTATGTCTTAATTGTGTGTTCTTTTGACTGCATCCTGAACTAACTTCTCTCACTTACTCACACAGTCAACCATTCTCACTTCACTAAAAAAATATATATATTTTTATCTATTCGGGCTGTCCTATGAGTGGAGAAAGAGCTGGTTTAGAGAGTTAGCGGATTTCATCAACACTATAATCAACAAAGCGAAGAGGATTGATATGCTCCCCAGAGAAAAATAGCTACCCTCACAGACTATAAAGACTCCTTTCAAGTATCACTGTTGCTATTGGCAGTTACCTGATTCGTACCAGTATAATGGAGGCATTAGCCTTAGGTAGGGTCAGCTAAACATCTTAAACAGATATTGAGCATATTTGAGGCTGAGACGCGACAGAGGGGCTGAATATGGATGGCCTGCACCTCCTTGCGGCTATTAGCTATGCATAGCTTGAGGAAGAGAGGGGTCCTGATGAGCAACTCTTGCCCCCAGCTTTACCATACATTATCAGCCCACTAACTACTCTGTCCTATTTGACTCCCAAATGGGATCTCCCCCGCTAACCGGCGAGTCCCCCACTCAACCCAATGGGAAAAAAAGTCGCTCAGACTTTTAGAATATTCTTGATTTTGAAACTCTGCTTGAAAAGTAAGCTTGAATTTCCATTCTGTACAGTAGCCTTGCTTATTCAAGAGGGGAAGGGAAAAATCGATATGTAAATTGGAAAAAAAAAAGAAGGGAAAGAGTAGAAGGGAAAATTATATGTGATGTATAAATGTGGTAGAATCCTGGTATTTCGTATCCCGGTAATTCGCATATCCAAATAATTTGTATGAATTAATTTCCGGTTTCTCAAGAAAATGAAATTTTAAACTCGTATAAAAACAAGGTTTTTATTTGTTTGCTCGTGCAAAATTGCGTAGGAATATAATAGAATAGACTAGAATACATTTATTTGTCTTTGGGGTATACCCTACCCATACGACTAGAGCCTGGCTTGGCTATTTGCAACACATTTCGTAAATTATGTAGGGGAGAAGTGCCATGAAAGAGCCGGTTTACTAAACGGAGCAAAAATTATACTTTTTATGAAACAAATGACGATTTTTTTTTTTTCAAAATTATTCTTTATTTTCTTAAGTTGGTTATTTCGTACAGAAAAATCTTAAATACTAAAAAAAAAGTCAACGAAATATTCATTTTTAAAAGATGAATCTTTTGGCTCTTTCAAATAATTCGTTATTGAACTTATGAAAGAGCTAGTCAGCACCATAAAGTATAAATTAGGCAAATAATATTAATTAAACAATAATAAAAATAGAAACAAAATTCTAAGGAATCCTTTGTCGTAAAATAATGACATTTAAAAAAAAATTAATTGTATCAGATATCATTAGCCATGGCTAATTCAAATACTAGCTTCTTAGTTCGATGTCTTTTTAATCCATAGCACAGTTTAGAAGCAGTCTTTAAATAATTCGGAAGCATATTCTCCTAGTCTCTTGTGAAAATACGCCTAATCTCTATATTAATACAGTGTTTGTAAGGTAATTCACCAGTAGCCTTTGTTTTTTTTTTTTTTACTATTTTAGCTAAATAGGCCCTTGATATATTTAAGAAGAGTGCAGTTTTGTTTATGGACTGACCATTTTCTTGAACTTCATGGACTGCTTCTTCAGTTACCGATTTTTCAGGTATTCTCCGTTTTTTTGGACTAGGACATTTCCATAATGCAATGTCTAAAGCAAAAACAATTAATAATATATAAAAAAAAAATTGCATATTTAGTATTATTTTATTTTATTTGCAAAATTCAAATGCAGGGGGATATGAAAGAGCCGGTTGTGAAAGAGCCAAGCTCACACGGCTCTTTCATGACTTGTTTTTTTTTTTTTGTTTTTCACTTTCCTTAATTTATATTAAAATATAAGTAAAAACGTAACTAAAAAAAACATATTTAAAAAAAATCTAGAGGAAATAAAGCTTGGAAATAGTTGTAGTTATAGTAGTCCTACTCAATATTTGCAGCAATGAGTTTTTATTCCCATTAAAAATACCAGGGTAATCTCTTAAGTTTGAACCCACGGTCAAGGGCATAGAAATATGTAATGCAAACCACTACGCCAAAGGAGACCCCTTATAACTTATTTAAATCGATTCTGACCGGAATCCTGTATATGTAGAGACGGTGAACTATGAAAATGAGCTGAGATTGAGAGAATTCAAGTTTGAATATATTCGTTTTGCTAAATATACTTACTCAAAATTCTTCAAGTGCGTCAAACTGTCTTTTTATTAAAAGGAGACCTTCAAATGTTGACTAGCGCTGAACTGTTTATCCAGCTACGTTTTAATTTTATATTCTGGAAACGTCAATTTATATTAAGTAATATTTAAGAGAATTTTAGTGGGACCCCTGTCAAAATGTCTTTTGCTGTAGACACTGTAACGGGCTTAACTTAAAAAAAAAAAATATATTACACCGCATTGAATAAAAAATAGCTTGTTTTTAATTCCTCCGAAGCGCTTTTTATTTAAGTTGAAAATTTAAAGATATTTTAATACATTTTCTGAAAGTATTTTCACTGTGTGTGACATTTGCACCATTTAAGATAGTGATCATTTTTAAACACATTAAAAATATTGTGATTTTGGAAATCCAAATAACTGTTTATTAGCAGATAGTAGATTCGAAAATGTTATTAATTTAACAAAAATCTTAACAACTTTTGTCTAATAAAATGATAATCATTAATTGTAGGTGGAATAGTCAGGAATCAGTCATTTTTTGAAAAGTGTTTAATTTGCCAACGTTTCGGCCCAAGCTGTGAGCCATCATCAGGGCATTACTGAGCCATGTCCAAGCATAAAGTAGTTTATTCCTGACTATTCCACCTATAATAGTTTCTACAGTCGACTATACATCCTCAAGATAATCATTAATATTAGCAGCAATAGTGAGTAAAATAATGTCCTCCAAAACCTATTTTTTTGGTCCAATAACTAATATAATGATAACATATAGTTTAAAAGAATAAAAACTGAATATATATATTATAAAAAGGGTTGAAAGTGAAAGAAAAAAATATATACTCACTACATTTTGTTTTATTAACGTATTGAAGAATCATTTTTAGAAATTTTAGTATATTCGTTCTTAAGGAGATTTGTAATAGTTTTATACTCAGATAAATAAATTAATAATATAAATAGAGAACGGGAAGAATTGGTGAAAAGGGTTCTTTACCAGATTCCAGATTATTATAATGTTTTTATGTATATGTGTATGCGAATGTGTGTCTCTGTATGTGTGTGTGTATGTGTATGTGTGCGCGTTTATATATATATATATATATATATATATATATATATATATATATATATATATATATATATATATATATATATATATATATATATATATATGTGTACAATCGTGGTCATAGAAATTGCATCACTCAATAAAAAAAATGTTTCCAAAACTAAACATAACTGAATGTATTTAGAAAAATGCTGATAACACAAAAAAAAAAAAAAGTTGTACATAGAAAACTAAAGAAAAACACATAAAAAACAATGACAAAAGGATAGAAGTTTAGGTTCTCTCGTAAAACGATTTATAATATTAATTTTCAAAACTATGAACACTATTGATCGGTGTCACAGCTATTTTCCGTCGAAATTATTCCTATTCAGGTAATATCACAATGTTATTTGTTTCTAATAGAAAAATACTTTTAATTTGACATAATTAAATATTGTATATAGTTACGATTGTGTGTATGATGTCAATTTGACTTTATCATTGTTTTCTGTATATATTGTGTGAATGTGGTCTTATATCACTATTGCTAGTGTTCATTTTTTTTTTTTTTTTTTTTTATTCGGTTATATTACAATTTGTCGCAATGGACAATAATAATATTGCTACATGATAACATTCATACAATGTTTACAATATAAACAAAAGGAAAGTCAAATTACATAAAATGAAACTAAAATTAATAAAGGTATATAACAAAATTTATGAATTAAATAAATACTAGGTTAACAAATAAATAAACAAAACATGAACACACTCATACTTATATACAATATTCAGTGTTCTTTTAGAAAAAAATTGTAATATATTTCAATAAATAAATATAGATACAAAAAAAAATTGACATAATTAAAAAATAAAATTCTGGTAGTAGTTAAAATTACTAACCAAGAACTAAGAAGCTTTTTTTCTTATAATTTATTATAAGGCGTATGACCTAAAAGAGAAAAAAAAATATTACATTGGAAAAATTTAAAGCAGAGGTGATGCAATTTTTATGACCACGACTGTATGTGGGTATGTGTATAAATATACATACATACATATACATACACACACACACACACACACACACACACACACACACACAACACACACACACACATAATAATATATATATATATATATATATATATATATATATATATATATATATATAATATACATAAAACTGGTTCCGTGGTTCCTACATAACTGGCACTAGAAGCATCCTACCAAACTATTGTAGCATTCACGGTCGGGTAGATAGACCTTAGGATGGATCGCTTTGAACAACACACCTCCCTATTCCACCTCCCTGTTTCCTCTCACCACAACCTCTTTACCTCGGTATCCTGGGGCTCAGTGATAGTTTCCTTAAGTAATTCATCGTTTGTCACATCCATAAGTTTAAACTCGCTTCATCAACGAAGCTAATGATCACTGACCATTATCAAAGAAGATGAGAACATGAAGTTTTCCAGTAATTAATTTTTCATAAAATGGTTCATTAACAAACAAATTGTACACTTTTTATTTTCCTCACCCCTTTCTAAAATATTTGAAATTTTATGTATGGTTACAGGAAAAATAGATTTACAAAAAGTTTTGTTATATATATTTTTGTAAATCAGTCCAAAGGATGTAAGATCGAGTCCCAGTAAGCATAGTGAGTGATGACCCTATCTTAACGTATCATCGAGAATCGCAAGCGTATTCTCCTAACATATACCCTCCATATCTGGTTTAACACGTTCACGCCGGGGAGACCGGTAAGTCACGCTTAACTATCCCGTGCATTACAGTTGAGTCACTTGTATTTAGAAAATAATTTTTTTTTTCTCAACATTAAATGTTGTAGGAATTAACAAGCATAAGGGTTTATTTATTAGATATTTTATATCTTTCAACATGCTCCCTAAAACGACTCTTATCGGTTAATTTCATTTGATTACTCTTCTTAAAGAATTTTATTTAGCTGTGCGTGATTTCATTTCATACTTTTATCCCCATTAATACGTATATAAGAATTATTTTAAATAATAAATAATAATATAAGAACCTTTTAAGAAGAAGTATTTCCATCATTACTCCTTCAAGTCATATGTGTAAGTCAAAACATTAAACAGGTTCGGAGCTTGCAACAGTTTTTGCCCCGCCCCACGAAGCCTAAGTAGCTACGATAGTCCCGCCTCACGGGGAAGAAACAAGTTTATATCTAATATTTACCCCGGCGTAAACGTGTTAAGTCGAAATAGAAATGTTATACATGGATCACTGAGTTAAAACAATCTGCCGAAAAAGAAAGTTCCGCTAGCATATTTCACAACAGGCTAATTCAATTTATAACAGGAAGGTAGCCCTCGTTGTGGCTGTAGGTAAAAAACAAAAGCTTCCTGGCTATGAAACCAAATATTCCAATTGAGACCGATCAAAACAGGCGTAGAACGGTTCCGCTTTATGCGTCGTACCCACCTTACTATCGCAGCCAGCGCTGAATATCTCAAAGGGAGGCTCAATTTTAATTAATCCATCAGGGGGGGGGGGTCTGCTAAATCACAAAGGATTAATTAGCGACCGATGTAAATAGCTAACCAATGTTGTTAGTTTGTTCTAACAAAGGAATCTTTATTTGCCCTCCGGTGGAGGAGTCTCGTAATTCCGAAACCGCAGGAACAATCCCGGTTTCCCGAGGCCCATCCAAATTTTTACGGGTAGTTTTATTTATTTTTTTCCTCTCTCTCTCTCTTCCTGGTCGGGCCGGGGATTGGTAAAGTTGAGAGGAAACAATTCGGACGGAGCTTTATTGGGAGTCATATATCGGGCGAGGCGTGGTAATGCATTCAGGGTTACCCTCCCCCGGCCCGGCGGCCATTCCTATCGCCCGTTTAGAAGCGGCAATATCTCAGAAACTTTCCACAACCTGCTGTCTTTTCCTCCGCCCCCCCGGACAATCTCACTCAAAATTCCTGACTCAGCCCTTACAAGAAGAGACACACTTTTGAATCAGATTTCCGAAGATTGTGGCCATTAGTGAGCATTGTACTCTGACCACACTAAATTTTAAACTGATTTCCAGAAGTTACGATCCGTAGTTTTTTTACGAAATCTAAATAAAGAGAGATCGAAAATGCAATTCAAAATATCTGGTGCATGTACCAGTCGATTTTCAATTTTCTCCTTAGTTAAAAACAATTTAAAAAAATTTAAATTGAGTTGGAGTTCAAAAAGAAATAAAATAAAAAATTGGGGACAACACAAGACTTTCACTTACTAACTAATAAATAAACTAAAAGTTGAAAAAGTTTTAAATTTATTCGAATACAAATTTAATTCAGTTCCGTTTCAAATATGTGATTTAGATGAAATAATATAAAAATATTAAATTGGTACGTATAAATATCAGTAATAAGTTCTACAGCTTTGTATATATTTTTTTTCTAATATCTTAAGCTTTCTAACATTACACATGTATGTTACTGTTCATAAGTTCAAAAATTACATTAAAAAAATATTTTTCCTCCTTTCTCCTTCAGTTAGCTATTAATTCGTCCACCTTTTATGTTTAGGCACTTTTTATCAATCCTTAAAATATGATAAGGTTGATTTTGTTGAAGCTACAAAATTAAAGATACTTTAGACAAAGAAAATTTAAAATATGATATTTAAACCGTGCCAAGACTCATTTACATCACTATTATCATACCTATTTGGACATATGGAATCTAGCTTTAGTGCTCTACGAAACCATCTAATTCCTCCCGCATCCAGTCCTTACAATCCAAAAGCCTTCTGAGGATCCTGAATGCCCCTTATTTTGACACAAATCAACTCCTCCATAATGACCTAAACATCCCATTCATTCTAAACTCTCTGCGCACACAAACCCACTTGTCCGTAATTTATCTTCTTTAGATATCCCTGATAACCCTCCGATGCGACTGAAAAAAAAGTGGCTTCGGGACCCTACTGCCTTGAAATAGTTAGTGAAGTGCTACCACTGGATAGTTCTTTCTCAAGACATTTTCATGACTTTTTTTTTTCTCATTCTACATACACTCCTGGACAATTTAAAGTGTACACCCAGATTCGTATTAACACAATTATAAATTAATAAATTTTTATTTTCCATAGGTCAGTTTTGAAGTTTGAAAAAAGTTGTCAATAAAAAAAATCATTTATTAAATATATTTAGAACAAGAAAATGATTTAATTGATCAGCTGATTACAAAGTTGGTCACAATAAAGTATACACGTAAAATAATTTGTTTAAAACATAAATAATAAGCCAATTTTAATAGTGTATAGTTTCTCCTTTGTTATCGATGACTTGTAGTAAACGAAGGTTTATGGAACCACGCAGATTTTTGATGAGATTTGTCTTTTTTCTTTTAATGCTACTGCAGCATCCTGGACCGCTTTCCATAACTATTCATCAGAATTGAACGATCCCTTCAGGTAGACTTCTTGGGATAGACTCTTCCAATAGTTCTAGATTGGATTTGGGTCTGGGGAGCGATCGAGCCACTCAAGCGTTTGGATATTCATCTCCGAAAACCCATGTTTAGCAGCTTTGATACATGGATAGGAGCATTATCTTGAAGAAATTTAAAATTTCTGTGAGGGAAGATAGTACCCAACCATGGCAACACTTTTTCTCTGACCATGCTTAAATAGCTTCGGCTATTAGTTCTTCCTTCAGTATTTTAAGGAGATAATCCCCAGACGCGGTTATGGCGCCCCAAACCATAATACGTCATCCTTTCATTTGTCGCTTTGGACGGTTAAAATATGGGGTTTTTTCCAATTTTCATATACCTAAATTCATCTTTTGAATATCTCTTTTCATTAGTGAAATTTCTTTCCCCGATAAATTCACCCATGGATAGACATTTCAGGGCTTTGGCGACCCTGATCTCTCTGTGTTGTTTTGTCAGGGGTATTATTTTTTTCTCGATTTCCTTCCACTTAATATTCATTTTCGGTAACGTTCTTCGAACCGTTCATGAAGAGGAGGCTAAATTAAAATTTTCTTTTAATTTTTGTGATGTGACGATTTCACCAAATTTTGAAAAACGACGAATTTCTTTAATTTGTCTAGGAGTGTATTTACTCATTGTGTTTTTTTAATACAGTCGTGAATTACTATAAATAAATATATTGAAAAAATGCAAATATAATTTTTATAGTTAAATTGATTGATTATAGTCGGTTTTATTCCCTGTAATTAGGAGTTAACGATCAAAAGGAAGGGCTGAGTTTCATTGGTTAGAGCACATGGTGCTTTTGCCGAAATGAACTTTGGTTTTGCCCAACTTTAGTCAAAGCTAGCCATGAAAGGACAACGCAATTCCCTTTCCAAATTCTACGAATCCATTGAAATCCTTTCATGCTTCAATTGATTGAAATAGTCATTAGCATCCTTATACGAAAGAAGGAACATAAAATAAGTTTCTTCTAAACTAGAGGAAATCGCTATAAAATAATGTGGAATTGATTTAAGTAGAACTTGTATAACCAGGGACAATTTAAATGCATTATTGTTCATCCCATGGTCAAAATCCGTACAGTACCTAGGCCTAACATTAGACAAATCTCTTACTTTCACCGATCATATCAATAGAAAAATCGATAAAGCCAAAAAAATAATTTACATAATGTTCCCACACTTCAAAAAAAAATCCCATTTGAGCCCTCGTAACAAAGTGACAATATACAAATCATTATCCACCCGTTAATCACATACGCCTCGCCAGTCTGGAGCTCAACCTGCTTTACTAATTAGCAAAAACTTGAAAGAATTCAAAATCTATCAATGCGGATTATTAACAATCACCCCGCTACACTAAAATATCATGCATAGTCCAGGATTTGCAGCTTCAGACAGTCAAACAATTTGTCCACACTCAAACAGCTTCATACTTCTGTAAAACACCGGTCTCAAATAATCCATTAATAAAGAAGATCGGTAATTATAATAAAACTTCACTGAAACCCTACACTCATAAAAGAACTAAACATGTGTAGCTAACTTAAGCTAGTTTGTTATAAATTCTAAATTTTATATTTTCAATTATTTTACCCGTTTATTTTTATTACATTATTTTTTTTTTTTATGAGTAGGTTTTTTGTATAATTTTTCCTACTATCATAGATAATATCAATAAAATATTACCGCAGATTTAGTCATTAGGCTAATAGATTATAGTTACCAAACGAACAAAACATTTTGCTGATTGTAAGGCTGTTTCATCTGAAATCATTTGTAAATATGTGAATAAAGTTTATTTTCTCTTTTTGTTTAAAACAAAGTAATGTTTTTCAAGGAATAGAATACGCAAAACGTTGAATAGACCAATAAACGAGAGGAAATGATTTGTTGGACCATCAGCTATCTTACTAACCTTCCTACATAATTGAAGTAAATTTTAAAACATACTCCATAATTTATTGAAATTTACAATTGCTTTACATAATAAAACCTGTAAAAATGCTAATTGACAAACGTCATGAAGCATAATTGTAGAGACACTATTATATTTCAGCAATCTAGTGATATTCCTAATCAGCCGGTCTCTTGGAGGATCATCAGGAATCGAAGAGGAGCAAGGATTAAAAAGATGGGGACGGAGTTGGACCTGGATCGGGCCAAGTCAGCAACATCTGGAACATTAAGGTCTTTAAGAATGAGTTCATTTGTGACTAAGGAAGAAGGATTGAGGAATTTTACTAAGCATTTTGGAAAGTAAGGATATGATCTGAGAAGAATTCAATGGTTTAGGAGAGCACCATAGCTCATCACTGTATGACGATGTTGGTCTTATGATAGTCATGAAAATGAACTCTTTGTAGTTTAGTGGAACATTAGAACGTTCTAGTGTATTAACCTGTACCACTATAACCCATGCAGAGTTTTGACCTCAGTACATGTAGAGATTCGTACTGTTTCTAGGCCAACGGCCGTGCAATGGGGTGATTCGGCCGAGACTACGCTCAGCCGCCCCACATCTACTATTAAGGTAGCCAAAAACGTCAAAGAGTTTCATTTCGATAGAGTGTTAGCAGTCGTGCTTTTGTCAACAAGGAATCGGATATGTTCAACAGGGAGAAGCAGGGTGTTATTTAAGGATACTGCAGAGCAGAAAGTCATAGCTTTATGGCGAAGGGTAAAGGTTATTCATGGGATTTCTGGGAATTTAAAATATGAAAATGTATTACATATTTTCTAAACTCGATATATTGATATATACTTGAAAGGGCTTTACCATCATATAGGCTGAATGAGCTTGAATCTCGAATTATTTTAGCTTCTTCATTAAAAGGACTTTTATACGAAAAAAAGTTACTGTTCCTCATTATATAGGTCAATTTTGGCTAATATGAAATCTGAAAGAAGTACACAATTAACTTTTTTTAAAACATATTTATTGACATTTATAACTGTGTAAATATATACGTCAAGTACATGGATGGAAATTAAGAAAATGACTCGAAATACATAGAGACCCTACAGATTGGCAGCATTCTAATACTTTAAACTAGAAGGTGTAGGGGATATTTTCTTTTCAAACACCTTAGGAATTGAAGGATTATCAGGAATCGAAGAGGAAGCAAGGATTGGAAGTAGTGGGTTAGAGTGAGAATAGAGTTTGTCATGAAAGGAATGGTATCTGGTTCTCAGCAAATTTGAAAGATTAATGTCTTGATGGATGAGTTTATTCCTGACAAAGTATGGAGCATTGAGGATTTTCCGAAGGATTTTGGATCGTAAGCATTGGACACCAGAAGATTTCGATGGTTTAGTAGAGCCATATAGGCCTTATGATGGTCATAAAAATGAGCCTTTCGTAGTTAAGTGGAGGCTTTGAACGTTTGTCCAGTAAATGTTGAAGTAGTCGAAAACGTCGGGTAGTTTTAGTCTTGTATGAGGATACCAAGTAAGACGTTTTTCAAGATGAGCACATTAAAAAAAAAAAAAAAAAGAAAACGGTACAAATAATGTTTCCGGTTCAATTTTGTATACCTTTAAAAGAATAATAATATAGATGGACAATATACCTTAGGAAACCTAAAAAATTAAGAAAAAAACTTAATCTAATACATGAACTAGAATTTCGTATATCTCGTATTTCATATATATATATATATATATATATATATATATATATATATATATATATATATATATATATATATATATATATATATATATATATATATACTAATATTTCTTGGAGAGGGAGGAAGAGGATTTAAGAAAAGTATTTTTATCATGATTTCCAATAGGTATAACACCCATTTTTGGTCTCTTAATGTTTTTTTTTTTAATTATTTATTATTTATTTTTTGAACTATATCACTATTTAAAATGGATTTCTGTTTGGGAGGTATTTTAGAATTATGTCTTATGCACACTAGATGCGTTAAGACTGGCTCTATGGGTTATTATGACACGGGATTGGTGATGGGAGGGTAGAATGCTGGGTACTTGATTATATTGCAATGGCTATGTTTGTGTTGGCTAACTAGGGCTGTACACTAGTGTACCCAGGCCCTTCCCATATTGTTCCAGTCTTGGCCTATTCAATATCCCCTACATTCACAATCCGAAACGCACAGCATCTCAAAGCTCAAACCTTTTACGAACCGAACACCGAGGCCAAACAATAAAAAAAATGTGCAGGACACAGCAGTTACCCCCCCTCCCCTTGTTAAAATCAATTTAAGAACTGTCAAATAAAGTTAGAGTTGAAAAATATTTCAATAATTACATCAAGTTTCGATAGAAACATTCATCTTTGATTAAATAATCTAATAATAAGTTGTTTTTTTTTCGCTTTTCAACACTCTCCATTACCTTATAAATCTTTGTATACTAATAAGAACATTTTATCTATAATTTTAAGCTTCCTGGTGCTTAAAAATTTATATCGCTTTTTTCATGTTTGGGCAAAATAAATTTACCTAAAAAATTATGTTGGATCATTTCCTTGTCGGTTGGTTGTCAAATTCAGTCATCTGAAATATGTACACAGTATTTTTATTTGTAATAAAACCGTATTTCATCACTCTTGATTAACTTATGCAACTTGTTTTTTTTATTTTACAGAGTCCAACAATAGGTCGAAGTTCAATTACAAGTTGTAAATCATTAAAAGTATTCCATCGCCTACCAACTTAAATTATAAACAAAGAAAAAATGAACCATTGAACAATTAAACATAAAAAAATACACACACATTACGTTTGTAAAAAAAAAGAGACAGAAAGAAACAAGCTTTGAGTCATTTGAATATGAATTTAAATAATAAAAATATTCTGAAATCTTAATTTTGAAATAATCTTTTATAATACAAATACAATAAAAATAATAATAATGAATAAATTATATAATATCCTGGGACAAGTTCCTTTGACATAGAATTCCAGAAAAACTTTGTATTGAGTAATATTACAATCTGTCCAAATTAGGACGTTTTTAATAGCGATCAAGTACAACATTCATACTACATTCACACAATATATACAAAATTATAAATTTATAAAATAATAACAATATACAATATATATATATATATATATATATATATATATATATATATATATATATATATATATATATATATATATATACACATTAAAGAATCAATAATAATATGTACAAAAGTCACTCATACCTATATACAATCCTCAAACATACAGTACGTGAGTGGAGAATCTAGCAAAATGCTAAAACTCAAATATATACCTTTACAAGAGGTCTCGAAGCCACTGCCGTTTCAAGCTTCTAGGCGGATAGTAAGGATGTGTAGAGCTTGATAGGGATTGAGCTAGAGGATTAGGAAGATGGATAAGGTACTGATGGAATTCGGAGAATTTTGATGGAGTAAGATTTAAAATAAATAGAATATTTAGGTCGCGGTGTAAGGTATGGTTGGTGGCAAAATAAGGAGCATTAACTATTGTTTTGAGGACTTTAAAATAAAATAAACAAAATATATAAAATGGGTAAATCTGTTTATTCAATCGTATAATATAATACAAACAATCAGAGAAATTCAAGCTTTTTTTTTAATTACAAAAAACACACACAAAGACGATATTTGTGATACTTATCAGCTCTCAGGGTCGCTAAAACGTACTTTACAATAAAATTCCGATATGAAAATTTATTTTTATATTTCGGTTAGAGATAGTCAACGAAATATTCCAACCACTAATATGAAAAACAGGGTTATTCACTAATTAAGCGTTAATCACAACATAATAATAGAATGATATTGTATTTTATTCTATTTTACATTCACTAACCTATATATAAAATATATAGTAAGGCGCAGTATAGCGACAGCAAAAAAAATTTAATTCATGTTTTTACCGGAAATACACGTTTTAGGTCCAAAAGACCAAGTCCCGCAAAAATATCTCTGTGTGTGTGTGTGTGTGTGTGTGTGTGTGTGTGTGTGTGTGTGTGTGTGTGTGTGTGTGTGTAGTAAGTTTAGCCTGAAATTGATGAGTCGTAGGATACAGGTATTTCAAATTTAAGACAACTATACGCCCGAGATGTTGCAGCAAATTTTACATCAAAATACTATTAATTTTGCACATTTTTGCGATTTTCTCACGAACAACTCTAACGACTTCAATTAAGCTCACTATATCGATGTGAACTTGAATGGGCTTGAATATCACATCATTCTAATTAAAATATTCTGATAGGGCTTAAATGCCGATATTTTAAATTTTCTACCTCCAAAGTAACTTTAATTTTGTAGATTTGAAAAAATAATAAAAGCCGTAGCCTCTTGTTAGCATTGATGAAAAAAGCGGCAAATATTTCAATTAAACTCCTAATCCTCTAGCACGATCCCTATCCAGCTCCACTCATCCATACAACCCACCTAGAAGGTTGAAACGGCAGTGGCCCCGAGACATATTGTAAACATCTATTCTGGAGTTCTGACACTGGTCAGATTCTCCTCTGAAGTGCGGTGTGATTGTGGCTCACTTAGCTTCCGCTGACTCTCACCAGTGATGCGGCTGAGAGGGAGGCGGTGGGATCCTTTGGACTCTGCTTGTCCTTCCACAACTGGGGGGACAAGCCCCGTCCGGTGTTCCCTAGATGATTGTAAATATTGTACATACGTATGAATGTGACATGTTTTGTTTATTTATTTGTTAACTTCATTTATTTGTATTTATTTTATCTACAAATTTTCTCAGTGTATACGTTTATTTAATTTGGTTTCATTTTATGTAATTTGACATTTCTTTTGTTTATATTGTAAATATTGTATGAATGGGATCCCTTATGAATATTATTAATGTTCATTGTGACAAACTGTAATAAATACGAATAAATAACAAAAAAATAAGTATATAAATTAAAAGTAATTCGATAAAGGAGAAAAGAACAAGCATTTTTTTTAATAAGTAATTTTCGTGTTTTCGAACATAAAATTAGTAATATAGATCTATAATATTACGTTGGAGAGCTAAAGCTTTTAGAAAAAAAATATTGTGTTAAACACAAAATTGTATAGAGTGAAGAGAGTGATAAAAAACAGATGAAACTATATGATTGTTGTAAATAATATAGGATATTATTTAATATAACACATATTCCTAACGAAACTGTATGTATTTAATTCTGTAATATTTTTTTTATCTCTATCAATAATTAAAACAAAAAAAAGATTTTAACAACGGAGGTAAGTGAATGTCGTGAGTTCCACGATTTTTTTAAAAAGCTTATTTTTTCGAATTTAATGATTTTATGTATTTTTTTTATATGTAAACAAAGACTAAACAGAATCTGGTATAGGTCTTAATCAAACCTTCTTACATATTGTAGTATATTGATCCAAAACACCTTAGAAACCAAATGAGGTTGAGAGGTGTACAAGAATTGGAAGCGGTTATTTGCGCTGGTTATTGCCAAGCCACATCAAAGGTAACCTTGTGATCTAGTAATAGACCATATCTCACATATTGTATAGTCAACTATGCTAGGGAGGGTTCGCATTACGGCATGAGCTTACGTTGCTTAAAAAAAACTAAATGAACGGCACTTAATCATAAAATTGATGAATGACAATGATTTTTATTCTGGGACATTTTTCTTTCTAAGAGTAAAGAACAACAAGCAAAAAAAATCCGGTGTTCGGGCATCATTCATAATTACCTAGCCATCTTACGATTATGAAATATATAATATAATATAAATAAAAGCAGATGAAAAATTTGTCGCTAAATTTAGTTGCACATAATAAAGTAAAGACAGTTCACATGTGTACGAAAGATTGAACTTTTAGGAGGAGGACGAGAAATAAATGATGTTCGAATGTATACAGTTTTACATAAATACAGAATTTGATCCAATCGAATATTTTTGTTTATGCCTACTTATTTATAGCATAACTAGACTAACAAGAACTTAATCGACGATTTGGACAATTATACAGACTACTGAAGAGAAATTATAAACTATATATCGAGAACAAACTGCTAATACACGAGACAGTACTGAAACCTATCTGGACCTACGGACTTGAACTGTGGAGGACAGCCAAATTTTATAACATCAAACGCATTCAATCCTTCCAGTCTGAAGTCCTCCGAACAATAGTTCATGCTCCTTATTATGTATCCAACCATACCTTACACCGCGACCTAAATATTCCATTTATTTTAGAACTTATACCATTAAAATTCTCTAAATTCCATCAGAACCTTATCCATCAACCTAATCCCCTAGCTCAATCCTTCTCCAGCTCCACACATCCTTATCATCCTCCTAGAAGGTTGAGCGGCAGTGGCCTCGAGACCTCTTGTTGTAACATGTGTATTGGAGTTCTAGCATTGGCTAGATTCTCCACTCACGTGCTGTATGCTTGGGAATTGTATATAGATTTAAGTGACTTTTGTATATATATTTTTATTGATTTTGTTTTGTATATATGTATATGTATATGTATACATATATTGATTCACAAACAAAACTTAAATAATTTGATTGGCTTCATAATAATACAGTACTGTTATAAAATCAAACATAAAATATTTTACATAAACAATTAGATATTTTATTAAGACAATTTTATTCATAATATTTCGGTAATAAGTAGGATCTTTACCCGCTAAAAACCACAACCCTTCCGTCTCTCCTTCCATAAACTACGTAAATAGTTCTACCATAACTGTTGTCAATAATGTAGTTTATTAGGTTTTGTAAAACTTTTAATGGATTTCTATCCAACTTGCGGATTCTTCCCCAACAAAGCCCCCTCCCTTCCTTATTAAATTACTTCGTGAAATTCACATCAATCCCAAATATGAAACTTAACGCATGCAAGTGCTTTAGCGCCGTAAAGAGTCCTGATAATGTTTGTTTATATTTTAATATCTGGAGAAATGGATATATCCTTGTCGTCTTCTAGGGGAATCGGTAATGAAATAAATCTCTACATACTGACTAAATTATTTCTTACCTAATTCCATTCCACTTTTCTTATCTCTCCAGAATATTAGTAACACCAAAGTTAAAAAAGAAAAAAAAATTGATACTTATCCATAAATTAAACTATCTGGTGTATCCAACATACGACTTGCACTTACTTTACTCGTAAAAATAAAATTTAAATTGAAAAAAAAAAATTGTAAAGTTGATTTCCAAAAAGTACTAAAGGATATTTTTTTCGAAATTGATATTTTGAATGGTTTATTTTTATCTAAATCCGTCTTCAGATTTTATCTTAAAAAACATAGATATCCCTTAAAAAGGTATTTGAACATTGCATTTCATTTCGTTCAAAAAGGTACTAAAAACATTTCCTTCCAAAAAGTACTATATCCTTTGTGAACAGATAACCTTGCTCTCATTTCCTTTCAGAAGGTACAGCACAAGTACCTAACTACGTAATATGTCACCATTAATTTATTGTTTTCTTCATTTTATACATTTTTATTAATTCATTTAGCACGTTCTAAATTACTGATATTATTTTGATAACGGTTTTCGCCTAATTATGAGTTTTTAGATTGTTTTTAACAACTTTATTTGACAGCTTCGGTTTTCGAAGGTTCTCAATAAAATTAAATTTTCATAGCATTTCTTTTTGCAGCCAAATAATTGTTTTTCAGAAACTCACATTCTAATAGAATAATGGTATTTTATCCATCAAATGGTTGGAATTAGAATCACCTTACCTTGCTAAATATGAGAAGAAAAACCGTGCCTGATCTAACCTTATATAACGAAAATTTTTTTTGAAAAATGTTAATGTTATTAATTATTAAAAAGTTATTTATTTATCAGTCTTTACAATTTAATATTGTTTACTCGTTGTAAATAACATAAATGCATTTGTCACATTCAAAGATAGAATAAAAAAAAGTTCATATCAAAATTCATAATTACATACTTATTATAGTGCTAAAGATAAATAAAAGGTCCTTTGAATATTCGCTTCCAATATGAAAAATATACAATAAAATCTAGTTTAGAAACAGGAAAGATATTTTTCAGATTGAAAATAGGGAAATATACATAACTTAGTAATTAAAGTAATAAAGACGTTAGTTATGAGTAATTTTGTATGAGGGAGGTTATGATGACTGTTATCTCGCATTTTATTCTTCCAAAATTTACTATATCCCTTTTAATTCTTTCCAAAAATTACTGTATTCACGTTCCATAAAAAAAGTCCTATATTCATATTATCTTAGATCATCGATTTTCATATTTTAAGGACGTTTTTAATTTTTTTTTTTTTAAGTTAAAGTCGCTCGCCATTCTCGTTGAAAGGATTCTTAATAATCGACATATCTAGTTACTAGGGTATGGTTTAAAATGGAAGAGAACCACCATTTTTTACTCGATTTTTCTTTTATATAAGGGTAGGAATCGAAATATTTCACTGGTAACTCGGATTACCACACTAAAAAGAACACTTATTAATATAGAAATTATCTTTGCGAATAAAGAATCGATCCGAAATAGCATAAGTCTAACTGTCTATATAAGGAAGGGAGGGCGGGTTAGAACTAATTTTATTATTCCGAACTTAGTCACTCATCGACTTCATTGAAGAGTAGTGTTAGAAATGGAGTATTCAAATCAAATCTAACAACTCCCATCAAATCACGTTAACCCTTCGTCGCAAACCTATAACCTCCTGTCCCACAGTATCCTTTCGCAACATCCCACTAATTTCTGTTGAATAGATCCGCTACCTAGGACTTCATCTTGACAAACGTCTTACTTGGAATTCTCACACTAGACTGAAAAAACAAGAAACTGCTCGCAGATACCGATTGTTACAACATTTACTTGACCAACGTTCAAAACTCCCCATCTACTACAAAAAACTAATTTACATAGCCATCATTAGAACTATACCTATTTGGAGCTATGGGGATCCACCAAGCAATGACATTCCTCCCGCATAGAATCCTTGCAATCCAAAATCCTCCGAAAGATCCTAAATGCTCCTTATTTTGTCACAAATAAAACTATCCATACAGACCTGAATATCCCATTAATTGCAGACTTAGCCAGAACTAGATGTATCTCATTTAATTCTAAACCACCAGCCCACTCTAACCCGCTGTCCGTATCCTCTCATCTCTATATATTTCCTATAATCCTCTGAGGCGCCTGAAAAGATGGTGGCCTCGAGACCTGCAAGTGACATAAACATTGAAGGGATACCGCTGGGTAGCTTCTTTACAAGAGTTTATTAAGCAAATTGTTACTTTTTTTTCACATTTACTTGTATTTTTTCCTATACAGTTGTAAATATGAATTAATAAATTAAACAAAAATATTTCGAAGGATATGCCGTAAGATAATCTCCAACTCAATTCCAGAATAGTAATTCGGATTAACATATTTTTTCTTATTAAAAAAAAAATGTATTAGAAGCCAACAAATCTCAATAAGTTTCAATCAAATGTGTGGGCGAAACAAAATTTATCGGTCACTCTAAGCAATAAATCCAGGCAAAGGATGCGTCCCATTTTATCGGATTCCGCCTTTTATCATCCACTGCCATGTCCCGAGTAACAAATAAAAAAAACCCTTATGACCAATTATTTATCGACTTAGTTGAGGGAGGGGAGCTGAAAGATTTCTTAGGGGAGGGGACCCGACTTAAAGGAATTTTTGCCATGTGGTACTGCCTCAGGAGTGAGCCAAGTGTGGCCCAGTAAACAAACCACAAACCCGCGCCCCTCTCCTTGATTTATTATTGGCTGAGCTGCCAAACAAGGGCATTAACATTATTCAGGGCTGGTCCCTTGAATAGCCCCGGCTTTGCCCGTGAATAAAAACTAAAAATCAGACACCCCTCCCACCCCAACCAATTCTGAATGGACAATTTGCAGAGTGCTTTTATCATTGAGAACCTTTTTTAGCTGGGCCTTTTGTGAGGACTAATCGCAGCCACTCTCTTCAATCTCGGAGTAATTACGTGTCGCAGTCGCCTGGTTTTGAATTGTTCAGAGGCGTATTTTCCGCCTATCACGTCCTGAATTTGAGATAATATAATTCCCTGATCCTGAACCTAGAGCTGATAATGCTCCGGAGTACCGAGGAGCCAATCCCAACACAGATTCTCCTCTCACACATTGGGATTGCAAAAGGTCAAACACCGTGTTTTCAACTTGAATATGGTAAGGGTAACTCACTGCACCTGGGGGCTGCTTCCTTACATTTATACTTCAGGTTTATTACTTCGCTAAGGTGACCATACGTCCCGATTTTTCACAGTTTGTCAAAGTTTTTCAAAAGTCCCGACTTTTAGAATTCAGTTTATATTTATTATAATATATTATTTTTATATTTATGAAAATCATTGTTTTGCGTTCTAAGAATTCTACGGGCTACGACGACTAAACTGTTGCTTTTGCTACCCAGTTACGTTGTATTTATAACTCAGATGATACACTTCGTGTTCGTACTTCGTGCTGGCAAGCTTAATAAACAAATAAATATTACAAATCTGCTACTTACCAAAGAAAATTAAGGTATGTAATTTATTTATATAATTCAAAAATACATAAATTTTCTTAATTATAGCTTAAAATACTAATATTCTTCATATATTTTATTGATGACAAAAAGTATATCACCGACCTTAACCTTAAACAAAATTTTAGAAAGAAATATACAAATAAAATTTTGCAAATATTTTAAGTCAATCAAACTAATATCGTTATAGATAAAAATAAAATATGTCCATGTAAATTATGTTTAGGGGAAATTAATTCGGCGAAATTTTTCCGATGTGAAAAGAATATTTGTGCTTTATGTGTTTATAACATTTTAGTAATTTTTTTGATTCTCATAGACATATAATATTGTAGTTTACTAAAGAACAGTTAGTTAATCACAAATTAATTTAAAATTTGAATTTATCGTTAAGAATCAAAACATACAATTATACGTTTCTTCTACAGCAAATCAAGTGTGGACATCAGAAAAATCAAATTAAAGTGTTGAAACTTTGAAAGTCATTTTATGTGACAAATATAATTTGACAAATTCTCGTGAAGGTTTTTACAATATTGTAAAAATGACTACAATCTACAGAAACAAATTCACTCAAATTAAAAATATGTCGAGGAATAAAATATTAACCATTTTTTTATATTTAAAAATTGTACTATGTTAAAATTAAAAAAAATATTAAGATATTATTTTTATTCTGCATGAAAATTGATATTGATACCCCCCCCCCACCTTCAGAGCTGTCCCGCTCTGCCCATCTAAAAATCTGGTCACCTTATACTAAGCCTGCATGAGTGTACCCAACATTCAATGGAAATTATAACTGAGTGGAAATTCAGAGTATCAAATACAGGTGAAGAGAAACAGATTCCAAAAAAATTAGTATGCGCTGAACCGACTGGTAGGCCTAGGCGTAGGTAGGAGAATTGTGTTAAGACTGATCTCGGGAACTTGGAATAGGACCGTGATCGTTTGACGAATCTGTGTTGGCAGTATCGGCTAAGAAACTTGCGGTTCGCTAAACATATTATTATTATTACACATTGAAATCTTCAGATTCAAAATAGTTAATTAAGAAATTTAATTATTAAAACAAGCAGAGTTAAATTTAACAAGTTTCTTGAATAAACCTGTTTCAACTGATAACAGGGGAGCATTAAGGAACGCATTAGGAAATCGTAAACTCAAACAGTCATGAGTAAGTATATATCATAGGCGGGGAGATAGTTGTCAAAGGAAGCCAAGGGAGCCAGCGTAATGAGATGGTTATAAAGTTCTAAGTGCCTGGTATTAAGGTGCTCTTGGATCCTGGAGAATGTGCCAAATCGGCGATGAATACAAGGAATTGGTATTCTATGAGATTGTGAAGTAGGAACTAATCTAAGTTGGCCCCATCCCACCCCCAAACCCCAGCGCTTTCATTAAACTTCATCCCCTGGACCGCATTATCCACATGCAAGCTCACTCGGATTTAGAAATTTAAACAGGTGCTTCCCTTATTGTTTTCAGCCTAAATGTTTCTTCTTTCTACCTCTCCCTTGGGTTTCCCCTCCTTTGCGGACCGGCGAGGCAGAAGATTGAGCAAGATAGGCCTCGGTTAAAACGCAAACTTAATAAGTTGTGCTCCAGAGGATACTCATTCTCTTAAATTGGTATCTTGTACAAACTTTGAGGAAGAATTTAATGAATTTTATTAAATCCTATTATATTGTCGAATACTGATATTCTTTTAGCAACAAGAGAAGGTCTATCGATTTTAATGATTTACTCAATCTGATACTCTTAGAGCAATTTTGTAATCGATTTCGTTTATAGAGACGCAGATTTTTTGAACGGGTATTTTTCAAAAATATCTATAAAACAATATGCATAATATAGTATATTACAATATATATAATATAGTTTTAATTTGCCTTTGGAGGGAGTCTAAACAATGATCTCCGATTCACTGCTTGCAATTAAATTGGCATTGTCTATACCAGAGATGGCCATAAAAGTACGTGTACTGTACTTAATAATTTAAAGTAATCTATTTAAATATAGATTATATGAAAAAAATTATGTTCTAAATAAATTATTAATGGACCTCAAAACGGACGGAGGGAAATTAGGAAAAAGTATGCTAAGTACATTACTTGAGTACAGTGTTGGTACTTCTTTTCTCAGTACTTGCCCACCTCTAGTTCAGCATAATTAAATAACAGCTTTGAACACGAACTAGCTACAGGATAAGAGTAGCTCGTACAGTATAGATAGATATTAAGGATTGATTAATGACTTTAAATATTTCATCATATATTTTTACTTTCACTTACCTATATATGGAAAGAAAAGTATTGCGATTGTGAAAATTTTCGAATTCCAGTTTTCAACAGAAACACAAGTTTTAGGGGCCCAATAAGTCCAAATAACCAATTCCCAAAAATGGTCTTTGTGTGTGTGTGTTTGGGGTAACTCCCGGGCGAAAACCTTAAGTCCTATAAAATTGAAATTTCATATTTAAGACAACTATACGTCTGAGACGTTACAGAAACTTTTTCATCAAAATCAGCTGACCGGAAGATCTACTTTATACCATGCATTTTGCACCTGTTTTCTCAAAGACGGCTCTTAGATTACGGATTTAGATTAAACTCTATATATTGATGTAAAATTTGACGAGCTTTAATACGATGTAGGTTTCATTGTGTTTGAAATAGTCTGAGAGGGCGTAAATGCCGATATTTTGGCTTAGTGCCTCTAAACTACTTTTAATTTTGTACATTCCAATAGATTAACCACATTATCTTAATGACATTGATGAAGGACGGCTAAATATACAAGAACAGTGATACAGATGTATAATATACCGCTGGGAAGAGAAAGATTTCAGAAAAAATATCATCTGATACAAAAAGTTGTAAAAGGTAATATAAAGTGACGAATATGGAATAAACTTATCTAAATCATATGTTTCCAACGAAAATGAAATCACGATTTTTTAAAATTCAATTATTTTTTAAATTAAAGTATAGTTGATAGTTTTTAAAATTAATTTTGACAGTCGTGTGGTGCCAGCACCAGATTTTTTTTTTACAATGTAGAAATGTCAATAAGACCTGAAAATGCTATGAAATATTTTTATGTAATCCTCAATAACTTTCATTTTACATATATAAAAAACAATAACCCACATAGGGTAATGGGTGTGGTGATCTGATATATATTTGCAGAAATGAAATTATAATAGGATCTGAGCTATACAAGAGACAAAAAAAAAATTAACGATGTTTAAATGTTTAAAATTTATCAGGGTTTTTTGAAATTCAAAACATGCCATATGCTTTTTTATTTTTTATTTTTTAAAACCACCAACTAGTCGTTTAGGAGGTGAACTGAGGCGTAGGTGGGAGGATTTCATCAAAGCTAATATTAGAGATAAGTAATTGGATAAGGGTAATTGGATAGTCTAGGCAACAATGTGAGTTATCGGCTTCGATCGGGTTCTTAAGGTGACTAAAATTTATTAACCTCGATTTAACTAAGAACTATCTTTTAAACAACGATTAAAACTTTTTTTTTTGAGATCATGATTTTATGGCATATTATTTTCATTATTATTCATCAAGACTTTTTGCCGCTTTGTGAAAAATTCTTTCAATTATATCAAGGCAGGGGCGCTCAGTTAAAGATATTTTATAAAACGACCGTCCGTGGAAAATGAATTTTTTTTTTTTAAATTATTACAATAATTTTGATGAACCAAAATTAATAAATCATCTTTTTTGCGATTATTTAACTTTATTATCATAATTTAAGTGTATGCAGCTTGAACTTTTATAGATTTTTAAAGTTTTTATTAATGAAAAACATTTAAAAAAATTAAAACATACATAACGAAAATCGCCCAGAATTATACCACAACAGAAATTTACTAGAAGGTTTTTAGTTTACGAGAAATTTTTTTTTTTTTTTTTTCATATGTTGTCCCTATAAATTCCAGTTTTTTTTTGTTTTAAATGTTATTTTAGACCTCCAAGTTCCGTATGTAGCCGATTTGGCCCGTACCAGGTATCATTCCATCCATGACAAACTCCATTCCCACTCTAATCCACTAGTTTCAATCCTTGCTTCCTCTACAATTCCTGATAACCCACCGAGGCGTCTGAAGAGAAGATGGCTTCGAGACCTTCTTGTTTAGATTGATTACTAGAGTGCTACCAATGGGCAGTTTCTCTTCACGTTTTTCATGTTTATATCTTTATCCGCATATTTACTAGATGTATTGTAGTATACAGTTGTAAATTTCAATAAAATATAATTTAAAAAAAAAAATGTTAACTTATACTATATCGTAAAAATAAATTACCTGATGCTCTAAATTTGTTAATAAATAATTTTTTTCTACTCTTTTTTTTAATATTTTACTAAACCTATAGATAATTTAATTTTTGTTAATATATATAATTAGGTACAAACATAATTACTAAAAGTTACTAATTAAAATATTTTGAACAAAAATATTTATGGATTTCGTACATTTTTTTTTTTTTTTTTTTTTTGTCAATTGAATGGCACCTACTCATCGCATATGGAAAAGGGGAGGGGGGTTTGGTTTGACCAAAAACTTCGGAATCCTAAAAACAAGTGTCTTAAGCAAAAATTGCTAAAAATAGGGTGTGGAATCAATTTACGACGTCAAATCATAGGGTTCTAAAAATAAAATGTCTTCTGTGGCACACTGTACATCAAAACTAAAATTTGAATACTGAAATCGATTCCTCGTTAAAAAATAATGGGGGTCTACGTTTAACCTTTTTTTCGCAGGGCCAACAGTCTGGCCATAATACTAGAATGTACAATAATTTGGTGTTTCGCCCCACTGTGGGGCGGTTGGTTATAAGTAAAATCTAAGGGTAAAAACAAGGGTTAGGAAAAAAAAAAAAATGTTCCCTGATTTAGTGGGATTTTAGCGGATTGGTTGTATCAGTGTAAACTATATAGAGGAGGTTTTCTAAAAGAACTCTAATGGTTTCGGAAGAAAAAACGGTTGGCGCTACGGAAGAGCTTCTTCACAAAGGGTCGCTGTTGATTCCTCTACTCTCCTGGTCAATCCCTACCACTCTCCAATCCCCCGCTTGTTTAATCTACTACTTTTTTCATTTAATTTATTCCTTTTTAAACATTGCATATGCTAATTACGGGTTTCAGCTTAAATTTTTATTAAGATCAACGTGCTGGCTTGTTCAACTGGACAAAAAGAAACTCCTTTTGCAAAATGTTTGTCGTGCGCTACACACATTCACTGTCCTTCCTTTTTAGAATAAATTTTAGAAATTTGGAGTAAACTTCGGAATGAATAAAAAAAAATCTGGTGCGCTTAACACACTACTTTAGCTTACCTCATATGATTAAATTAACTAAAGAACTTTAAATTGAAGTCAAAGATGAATATTGATTTATATTGAAGTTTTATATTAATTTAATTATTTTTTTAATGTGGGTGTATATGTATATATTTATGTATCTGTGGATAAACCTGAAAGAAAGTAGAAAGGGGGAGAGAAGGGGAAAAAATGTAAAGATGAATAAAGAAAAACAATGTTTTTAAAAATGTAGAAAAGGGGAAAAAATATTGTATTTATAATTAAGGTTTTGAAATTATAATGATAAAAATAGTCGAATAGGAAAAAAATTGGAATGCTTTCCAGAAAGCCAATTAAGTTAAGCAGCGTTATTTTGTTTATTAATAAAGTGTATCTCTCAGCGTTGTGTTTTTTTCAATACTCTCCATCATATTATAAGACTTTGAATATTACATTACATTCTTCCTAAATATTTAAAATTCTTTTTTTATTTAGAATTTATTTTATTAAGAGATAATACAATCTGCCACCTTCTGGGGTAATGACTATTACAGATATAAGAAATCATTAATTTCATATGTACATTAAAAATAAAATTATGAATTGTATAAAGAAAATAATAATAACAACCTTTAGCACATTCATGCCTATTTACAAACTGCCCCGGGATCAGGGAATCAAACCTCGAGATCCACTAGTGGATGTCGAGATACAATACCAGAAGATCCCAGCGCCTCTCACTCAGCCGCGTCACTGGTCTTGAGAGCCAGAGGAGGCTGAGTGAGGGCGCTAGTCACATTCACTCAGGGCATGAGTGGAGAAGCCAGCCATTGCCAGCACCCATTTAAAACTCTAACAGAATTTTATATATTTATAATACGTTTCAAATTTGCATGGAAAAATTATTTCATGGAAAAATATTTTTGCTGTTTACTTCAAATGATAATCATCTCTTTCATGTTTCATATTTATCCGTATTTCATCAATAATAACACTGAGCATTAGTTAATTATTACGAAAAAAAATAGAGATACTTTAGAATACAAAATTTTAATCAGTACCTCTACAGCCCATGAGGGGTCTCCGGTTCTACTGCTTATAGAGATTCGGACTGTATCACGATAAACGACCGTACAAGGAGGTGATTAGGCCTAAATCAAGCTCGGTCACCAGGTTTTTCTCTCATTTTTGTCTACCAACTTTATAGAGGCTAGACGTGCCCTAGGAGAGTCTCCGTATTCCTGGGAACCATTCATTCTAGAATAAATAAAAGAACTACAAAAATTGTCATCTAGAATAATTACTTAGTTTTATCAGCTTTTCACGACTCTCATGAACATAAATAGCATTTTTTCTGAAATCTATATTAATATTACTATTTAAAGAAAAAAATATGTTTCTTTCTTTTTTTTTTTTTTTTACTTGATTATCAAAGTCATTCATATTTTATATTCACACATTTTTTAAAAATTCGCCTCACGCTACATCGAGTAGTGGAAAATTGTTTAAAATTAAAAAAAAAAAAAATTGATCTGTATAAATCACTTATTTCACTTATCTCCCTTCTCGAAATTGATTTTAAAAGTTTTACAAAAACTTAAATTTGAATAAAAAAATTTATATACAAACTATACAAACATTTATTTTATATTGGATAATAATTATTATTATGTCGATTGGGCCTCCTAAAGACAGCGGAGCGAGTATCCACTATATGTAACATGGATAATATAGTAAAAAATTATTGTTTATAATAATCACTTATTTTTTTGCGCTTTTAGTCTCTATAAATTGCTTTTCTGAACTTCTTAAGTTAAATCTTTAGCTTTCCAATGGTATAATAACCTACATCACTATTCTTATTAACTTAACTTGGAAAGATGTTATTATTGTTTTTTCGTTCCGTTGTTTTTCAAATGCTATCATATTTACATATTATTTAATACTATCAGAAACAGTAGCAGTGATAATAATAATAATAGGCTTAGCAAAACCGAAGGATCGATGCCGATACCACCAAATTCCGCCTACACAGACTCGTCCAATGTTCACCGTTCAAGCCCAAGCTCCCGAGATCAGATTTAACCCAATCCTCCCATCGACGCTTCGGCCTGCCTTTCGGACGCCTACCAGTCGGTTCAGCGAATACCAACTTTCTCGGAATCCGCTCTTCATCGAGCCCAACAACTTTACTCGCCTATTTGAGTCTCCGAGATGCTATCAAATCAATTATATTCACAAGCAGTGATAAAGTATTGAAAAAAAAATTAAGGTACCTTAGAAGAAGAAATTTTAAACATTGAATATTATAGCCCTGTCAGCCTATTTAATGGTAAATAAAACATACATGGTATTAAGCTCATTTAATATTATATTGATATAATGCAGTTTTCATAAAAACTTTAAGAGCTGTTTCTAATAGATAGAAAATGATCTAGATGGGTTAATAAATCCATGGGATAAATTGTCACATTCGGTATTCTACATTTTGTAAAATGTTGCTGGAACACCACAGGCAAATACATACCTTAAATATTTAAATTTAGTTTCGCAGAGTCCCTTGTTTTTAACCTAGATTTTTGGGTTTATTATAGATAGATATTCTTACTGCTTCATGGCCAACAGTCGTGCAAGGAAGTAGATTAGCCGGACATTATGCTCAACTGCCAGGTTCGATTCCAGATTTTGGATAACCACTTTATATATAATTAGTGAGCCCCTGGAGTAGCCTTACTCCTTAGTCACCCCCGAATAATATAACAAATTAAAAAATATTTAATATAAAATTAGTAAGTTATAATACCACGCAACAGCCTAGTTTTAATCCGGAATCCGTGGCCATTGAATCAAGGCCTTAATCTTTTCTTCATGTGAAATTAAAAAAAAAAAAAAATATCGCTTAATGAATACTGTGGTTGACATTTATTTTCCATCAAGGAAATAAAATATTAAAATTTAATCACCTTTAAAAAAAAAATTGAAATTTCTTTTTGTCATACAAAATTCATAACAAGGAAAGTAATTAAGAAGTCAAATATTTGCGCTCCTGCCAGAGCTTTTAATAGCACGCACAGACTTTTGCTTAAATCTCACTGTTTAATCTTAAATTACCACCCGGTCGTAAAGCGAGACATTTTTTTTTTTTTTTTTTTTTTTTTTTAACAAATTAGTTTGGTTTAATGTCAATATAAAAACAGGGAAAACATAGGTGTTAAATAATTTGTTAATTAAAAATTAAGATCTTCAACAAATAATATATTTAAGTTTTAATTTATGATTAAGAGTAAAATGTATTCTAAAGCCCGACTATTATCAGGAGAACGTTACTATAAAGCTTTATATACAAAAATTACAAAAAATAAATAAATAAAATAACGTGACGCATGTACAACTCTTTTATAAGCACTAAAGACACCTAAATAACTAATAAATCTTATCTATTAGGTCTTGGTACTATTACTAGGTAGTTCATCATTTTCATATTTAATTATTATAAATATTTGATTATAAAAAATAACTTTATTCTATTCTATATATTCTTTTGTAAGAGTTGTTGAATTATTATGACCCTAGTATAGTACAATCATATATAATTATTTAATGATTAGCTTAAAAACAGATTTTATATATATTTAAAAGACAATAACCCTTGGGCAGTATTGATCTGTAATCCACCACTTAAATATTATTTACAGAAACAGAATTGAAGTAAGAATAGATTTTTGTATAATATAAATTATAAAAATATTATATATATATATATATATATATATATATATATATATATATATATATATATATATATAATATGTTTGAGAAGCTTCACTCGAAAATTGATAAAATTAAGAATATTAAATTAAATCATATCAGAAATTATTGATTTCCCTTTTAGGATGCTCAGTAAAAAATAATTCCGCCTTCAACGGCTAGTGAATGTAATTATGAATGATGAAAACCAAAACAGGAGAATTTTATTAGCCATCGGAGGAAATTTTTTATCATAAATTCTCCTTCAGAATTTATAATGAGAATGAAAACACACCTAATTTTACTACTAAATATCCAATAAACTTTCGTTATTCAGAAGTATTTCTTGGTCATTATATCCTCCCTGCAGGAGAGCAAAAGTGATATCCATTTGATATCGTTTAATTTTAATTAATATTTCCATTCTATATTTTTGATGTTTTTACCAGTTATTCTCTATCCTTGTAAATCAGCTTCGTGGCTGTAAGCATGTTTTGGGAAAATCTCTTTAATTCTATTAATTTTGCTGATATTATCAATCAATACCAAACCGAACAATATGACAAGGATGTGGATTACACATTTTGTACAATCAACACATTACCTAAATAGCAAAAAAAAAAAAAAAGTGGTTAAAAAAACTCTTACAAATTTATAAATTTTATTTTATTAGGCATTATATTTACGGATAATGTATGAGTGAGCGTAAAAAAAAGGATAATCACACTTCTTTCTAATTTTCTTCCTAAAATTTCGTCTGTTTAGGCGCCAGAATTGTGCGCAAATCAAATCTGTTTCGGTTACGACTGAGATAATTATCGGACGTGTGAAAAACGCGTTAAGGAAATGCAAACAAACATTTGTACAACACATTACCTAAATAGCAAAAAAAAAAAGAGGTTAAAAAAACTCACGAAAATTTATAAATTTTATTTTATTCGGCATTATATTTACGGATAATGTATGAGTGAGCGTAAAAAAAAGGATAATCACACTTCTTTCTAATTTTCTTCCTAAAATTTCGTCTGTTCAGGCGCCAGAATTGTGCGCAAATCAAATCTGTTTCGGTTACGACTGAGATAATTATCGGACGTGTGAAAAACGCGTTAAGGAAATGCAAACAAACATTTGTACAACACATTACCTAAATAGCAAAAAACAAAGAGGTTAAAAAAACTCACGAAAATTTATAAATTTTATTTTATTCGGCATTATATTTACGGATAATGTATGAGTGACGTAAAAAAAAGGATAATCACACTTCTTTCTAATTTTCTTCCTAAAATTTCGTCTGTTCAGGCGCCAGAATTGTGCGCAAATCAAATCCGTTTCGGTTACGACTGAGATAATTATCGAACGCGTGAAAAACGCGTTAAGGTAATGCAAACAAACGTTTGTAGTGCTCTTAAGTTTCCGACTTAAAACATTAAATCTCCTTCAGAGAGCCGTCGGACGGGATCCGCTCATCCACAACACCTCACCTCTACAAGGGACTTTTCCCTTAATTAGATTTGCTATTTGAAGAAGACGGTACTTTAGATAGAAACACTTGATGCTGGGAAGGGCCTAAGGGCAACGTAATTAGACCTCTTGCCCGCCAGGGGGAGAACATAAATATCTTGGGGAGGACTTCCAGATTATATTCGGTCTTGGCTGGAGTAATTGAAACGGGTAATCTGGAACATCCATCTTTCCCTTACCTAGCCCCCCCCCCCCTCCCAACACAATAAATCCCCTAACCCTATACTACGACAGATAATTTAATTTGCGGCTCCATCTTTTTTTAATAATAAGCCGAAAATTCTGTTTCGTTAGACAGGTCTGTATCTGTATACCTTTATCTGAGGTCTAAGTATGTTATGTGACCTAATAAATAATTAATAGTTCAAATGATTAATATATTTTAAAGATTATCAAAATAATAATATGCTTGCTGTAAAATATCTCTTTCCATATCAGTTTTGAAAATTTTTGTTTTTAAACATTATTTTTCATAATTAATTTGTTGTAAATATATATTTTTAATTGAAAATATGCATAAGGTTAATTAAAACGATAAGATTATATAGTATACACAATGTACCTTAGAGTAGTTTCACAAGTAAACCACCTCAAATGCAAATTATATTGGGTTGATGCAAAATTAATGCAGGTTTTTAGTAGGTATTGTAAATACGCCATATCTTTACTTTAACCATATATATTTAATCAAAATAATTTCCATCTGAATCAATGCACTTTTGCCAACGTTCAACAAGCTTTCTTATTCCACCAGAAAAAAAATCCGAATCCCTGGACTCAATGAAATCACGAAAAGAATTTTCAATGTCGTCCTGGTTTTGAAAATTTTTCTCCATCAAAAAGTTGTCCAGATGCCTGAAAAAGTGGAAGTCTGTAGGAGAGAGGTCAGGTGAATAAGGCGGATGTTGGAGAACTTCGTAGCCCAACTCGTGCAGTCGTCGAAGCGTTGGTTGTGCAACGTGTGGTCTGGCGTTATCGTGGAGCAGGATCGGCCCCTTCCGATTCATCAATGCTGGGCAAAGACGTTGCAATTTTTGAGTTCCGAGTTCCGCCGCCATTTCTCGTGTGGTTTTGGTTGGGTCTTCTTCCACTTTTGACCTCAGCTGGTCGTTGTCCAGAGCAAGATGACGGCCCCGACCTTCCTTGTCTTCGAGGTCGAAATCTCCTCTGCGAAACTTCTGGAACCAACGCTGCACCGTGCACTCATTAATAGCCCCCTGACCCCACACTTCATTAATATTACGAGCCGTTTGCGCAGCGCTGCGCCCTAATTTAAATTCGTAAAAATAAATTTGACGAAAATCGCACTTTGACATTTTCGATTCAAGACCTTTGAACACACTGAACAAAACGATTTTACTAAACAAATTCATGGTGAAAGAGAGGGTATTAGATAAGGTTTGTTTTGGTATAATAATGATCAATGTTAGGATTAGCTTTGTTTACACAATTGGAATTAAGATATTGCAATAGAGGAAACCTGCATTAATTTTGCATCAACCCAATAGCACCAATTTCTGTAATATTTTAATTAACTAATATAATAGCTTTGGCTTTATTTATTTCTTTTCCCTTTCTTAAAAAAAAAATATAAATGTTTAAGTTTATTATTTATCTCGATAATAAAGGATTCGTGCAATGTTTTGATAATAGCGATGTGAAAAATTTTGAAGGGGAAAAAGTGGTTTCCTTAAATTTTTTATTTTGATAGCATGGAGCTTCTATAACAAACAAAAAATTGACATTTAATTTAGTCCAGCGCTGATCGCTTGTGATTGGATTAGCTAAAAATTGAAAAAGAGAGAAAAAAAATTAATTTAAAAATACTTTTATACTGAAAGGATGTGTAATCATTTATACGATATAAATGTAAAATTTATTCTAAAAATAGTTTAAAAGGTAATAGAGGTTCAATTAAACTCAAATTGATACCGGACTACCTAATATCCCACATTTTTAACTCCTTATAGAATCTTATATTCCAGTCAATAGATATACCAATGGTATATAAGTAACAAATGGTTTCTGTATAATATAGTACTTATTTTAATTATCTTGATCAAATAACATCTACTTAGCTAATGTTGCTACGTAGTTAAGTTAAAAAATATCTGTAAAAAAACACTTACTGCTTTTAATAATATTAAATTTAATTTTTTATACGTAAATAATAACTTTATATTTGTAACTAAGCTAGTTAAGTAGATGACTTGTAAATTAAACCGGTTTTCTACGATATAACTTTCATCCGCATTGAAATAGTACAAAATGTCTTCAAGGCCGAATTTCAAAAACAAGTGCCATTGATTTTGTTGATTAAAAAATATAAAATCCTCACACTAGACTGAAACGACAAGAAACAGATCGTAGATACCGCTTACTACAACACTTACTGGACAAACGATCAAAACATTCCACATACTACAAAAGATTAATTTATATAACCATCATTAGGCCTATTTGGACATATGGGATTGAGTTATGGGGATCCACCAAACCATCCAATTCTTCCCGCATTCAATCCTTGCAATCCAAAATCCTCCGAAAGATCCTAAACACCCCTTACTTTTTCACCAATAAAATAATTCATAAAGACCTAAATATCCCATTAGTCGCAGATCTAGCCCGAACTAGATATTCCTCCTTTTATTCCAAATTACCCGTCCACTCCAACCCACTCGTCCGCAAACTCTCATCTCCTATTCCTGATCATCTTCCTAGGCGGCTGAAAAGACGATGGCCTCGAGACCTACTTAGCTGAATAAACTTTGAAGTGCTACCACTGGGTAGTTTCTTCACATGCCTGTATCACGCCCACTTGATCTATTAGCACATTTACTTATTGTATTTTATTGTAATACAGTTGTAAATTTCTTTTAAATAAAAAAAAAAAAAAAAATATATATATAAACTATCCCTCGATATTATTAGTAGTAAAAAGTGTGGATATATGCAATATCAATAAAGTTTAGAATCAACTAAAGGTTAATTAATTCTAAAATTGTATTCAGGTCAATGTATTTTCGGGGGAAAAATAATAATAATAGAAATATAGTAGTTGTATAATATGCCGTTGGGAATTTAACGATTTTATAAAATAAATTACCCAAAATATTATGTTCCTAAAAAATGATTTTAACAAGAAGAAATTCCCATTTGAATCTGCTGCTCAACTTAGTTTAATTGCTATGAGTACACATCATACCACATCAATCCTAAAGAAAATTTTCTAAGAATAATGGAGGGTGATACTGCCAGTAATATTGAACATAACGAATGATTGAAAAGTTATTAAAATTTATTTTAAAAAAAATTAAATAATCAGAACCACACATAACAACCTACATATTCTTTGAATACCTTATTAAAGACAAAATTATAAATAAAATGGATATATTTTTAACAAATACATGACTGTCAGTGAGTCCTGAAGATGGGGAAGGCTCCCGAAACTGATTCCTAATTATTGCTAATGTAAAAATAAAGTTTAAGGAAGATTTAAGTACCATCTATTTATTATTTTAACAAGAATGGTAAGTGTGAATTGTATTGCGTGCACCAGATTTTCATTATCTCTTATTCTCCGGTGGTTTCGATTAAAAATAATACATATTTTTCTAGGTCTAACCAATTGAGACGTTGATTTCCAAAAGGTACTATATCCATTCTGGGGAATTTTACAGGAAGCGCGAAAATCTCTCATTACTATATTATTAAATCATTTAATTTGATTCTTTTCGCCTTAAAATCTAGAATTATTTCTTTACTATATTAATAAAGCCATATTAAAGTTCTGAAATGAAATGTTCTGCTATGATTTGGAATGAAACTAAATGTGTAATTAGTATTTTTTAAAATTAATAGCATTTCTAAATCGCGTTATTAAAGGACATGAATGTTCATTAGAAACAATTGAATTTCAGATTTAGATAAAACTAAATGAGGAGAATATAAATATATAAAAATATCAATTACGTAAAAATTGTCCTTTAGTACCTTTTGGAAATCAACGTCTCAATTTTTTCCTGAGATGTTACAGCAGCTTCTTCAACAAAACTGGCTAACAACAAGAGCCGCTTTACACTGTGCGTTTTGCACCTTTTTAAGATCTCAAAAACTGCTTCAACTATTTTGAATAAACTCACTACATCTATGTAAACCTTAACGGGCTTTAGTATCAAGTAGGTTTCATTGGGGCTGAAATAATCAGACAAGGCTTAAATTCTTATATTTTAAATTTCCTTCTATATCAGTACTTTTAAGTTTGTAGTTATAACCATTGTTCTTAGCAATGATAAAAAACGTTTAAATATGAAAGATGAGTGAAAGAGAAAGAATTAAAAAAAAAAAAAAAAAAAAAAAAAAAAAATATATATATATATATTATATATATATATATATATATATATATATATAAAGTAGTATAAAATAATGGAGAGAGGCAAAAAGTGCATACATACAAATTATTGTTGAAGATATTATTTTCCATTGTAATAGATTTCTCTATCGATACATTTTTTTTTCTTGAGAATTCCGTAATTGTTTTAACCAGTAAGGTAAGTTATTGTAGTGCCTTGCACCAGATTTTTCTTTTTGTACATTTTCATTTACCTGAAAGCCTAGAGTGTTGATCGCATTGGATTTTTCAATATCAAAAATGTTTTACAAACAAGGCAGTTTCCTGTCAACTGCTTTAACTGTATCTTTGATAAAACGGAGTCAGACAAAACAGTAGTAGTTTTGATTTTTGATCGGATAAGTTTAATAGGGTCGGGGCGAGGGGGGTCGAAAGGGAGGGGGGGATGGCAGCCGGTGATGGATCGCACAAACAGTTAGCCCAAGCCCTCCTCTCGTCTCCCGAGGATATTTTCCTTAACATCATTATTCACGACAGCCCCGGCAACCTCTCTACTCATGCAGATTAGCCAGTCCGTAGGGATTTCCGAAATAATTCAATCTTCAGAATTTCTAGTAAAAATCAGAAATTAACTGACAAATCTGCTTTACAAACTCCAACAATTCCTCTCCCCTGCACATTTCCTATTAATGTGTGGAGTGTCCTATCTTACTAGCAAAACCTTTAAGGTAAACCATAACTTTTCCCACTAATTCATATTTTCACAATCTGCTGGAGTGCCTCAAGGTAGTGCCTTAGGTCCTATCCTTTTCCTAAACAATAATCCTACCTATTTTCATTCATCTGCCAGGAACTTATGTTTAACACTTGATCATAATCTTTCTTGGAAACCACACATCTCCCAAATATCCTGCCGAACCATAGTAACCCTAAAGCAATTCCGTCGCCTCCATCACCTCCTACCATTCAATACTAGTAAACTCCTTGTTTCCTCTCTTGTCTTTCCCCACTTTGACTACGGTTGTGAGGTGTACAGCGGACTTTCAGGTGAGCTCGAAGCAAAACTGAAGCATATTATGAACTGTGCAATACAATTTGTATTCGGGATCCCCTGAGACACGCATATAACCTTGTATTAATAATACAGTATTATTAATGTATTATTAATAATACATAAGGAGATCTCATGTTACCCACTTATACGGTGAGTTAAAGTGGCTCCTTCCTTCCACCCGTAGACAATATTTCCTTGGATCATACCTTTATCAAATTATCAACTCCCAGCGTCCATCCTACATCCACAGTCTCGTTCAGTTTAAATCCTCAGTCCATTTACTCGAAACTAGATCCCGACATTCTGACCTTTATGCTCCTACCCACAGAACCAAAACTTTTGATCGTTCCTTTATTGTTCGCTCTACTGCACTCTGGAATTCCCTACCGAACCATATCCGCCATGCCACTTCTTCATCCTCATTCAAATCTCAACTTTTCCTTTACCTACTGTCATCCCAAATAGACGATCAGCAAATATATGTCAATTTCATCTAGAAGTCTACATTGAATGAAAGACGATTTTTGTTTACCGCCCAAATTTTAATTTGATTTTGTTAAAATTAGATTTTATTTTCTCAGAAGACAATATTTAGAAGATATTATATATGTATATACATTTTTTTTTATTTTTATGTTTTATTTTTTTGAAGTAATTTTTTTTTTTTTTTTATGTATAGCTTTTCTCCTCATTGTTAATAATTGTATTTGTAAATAATCGTTGTAATTAATAAGTACTCATGTTTATTTGGTCTGTTGGCCAGACATATTATATATTTCTATTGTACATAACTATTATTCTTAGGGGACCTAGTCCCAGAATAAAATTTTTTCTATTCTATTCTATTACGCCGAGTTAAGGTGGCTTTATCCTCATTAAAGATGCCAGTATTTCCTAGCTTCCTTCCTCTACGAGGTTATCAGAACTCATCGTCCCAGCTATATTTCCAATCCCTTCAATTTAAATCATCAATTCAGTACCGTTCTACCAGATCCCGTCTTTCTGACCACTACCCTCCTCCTCAACGTGATGCTGCCTTTGACAACTCCTTTCTAGCCAAAGCAACCTCTCTTTGGAATTCTATCCCTCCTGAGATCCGTCTTGTAAGAACTGCTTCCTCCTTCAAATCGCTCCTTTTTTTGTGTGTGTGTTTATATATGTTATGTTATAACAGATGCTATAAATACCAAGTCCCAGGATAATGAAAAATTTTTTTCATTTTATTTTCAATCTCTACTCCCTGTATACAGCTCACATTTCACTCAATCCTCGCTATTTCCTCAATACTTATGCTGATGACACGTACATCTTATGTGTCCATAATAATTCAACTGCTGCATCCCGAACCCTTAAGTCAAACATCACAGCCATTCAAGAATCGTATAACAATTGGAGGATTAAAATAAATCCTAACAAATCACCTATACCCTTCGTCACAAACTGATGACTTCTTGTCCCCCAGTATCCTTCAGTAAAAGCACGCTTACTCCAGTAGAACAAGTCCGATACCTAGGATTACATCATGACAAGCGCCTTAGTTCTAATTCAAGATTGAAACGACAAGAAACAGTTCGAATAAATCGATTACTAAAACACTTGCTTGGCAAATGTTCAAAACTTCCAGTTTATTACAAAAAAAAAAAAAAAAAAAAAAAAAAAAACGTCACAATTACAAGGCCTAATGGGACATATATAATAAAGCTTTGGAGCTCTACTAAACAATCTAATTCCTCTCGCATCCAATCCTTAAAATCCAAAATCCTGAATGCCCCTTATTTTGTCACAAATCAACTCATCCATAATGGCATCAACATCCCATTTGTTGCAGGACAAGCCCATGATAGATATACCTCTTTTTATTCCAAATTTCCTGCCCACACCAACTCACTTAACTGTAATCAATTTTCCTTAGATATTCCTGATAACCATAATTGAGTTGATAACATCATATAGACTCAAATGAGCGAGTAAAGAACGGATACCGAAAAAATTGGTATTCGCTGAACCGACTGGTAGGCGTCTGAAAAGTAAGCCGAAGCGTCGATGGGAGGATTGTGTTAGGTCTGATCTAAGGGATTTGGGCTTGAACGGTGATCATTAGACGAATATTTGTGGGCAGTATTTGGTGGTATCGGCATCGAACCTTGGGGTTCGGTAGGTCTAGTATTATTATTCCTGATTAACCGCCTAGGCGATTGAATAGAAGGTGGCCTCGGGATCTACTGCCTTAGAAAAGTTAGTGAAGAGCTACCCTACCACTGAGTAGTTCTTCCTTATGAGATTTTCACTAATTTCGTTCCTACATATTTACTTATTGTATTGTATATAATATGGGGATTAAAAGAAAACAAAGAACCTTACAAGTAAGCACCTGTGGTGTTTTCAGAACCCATGACGTCATTTTCTCTTCTTTTTTTTTCTCGTCCATAAAATAAATTTTCAGTTCATTAGAGAGAGCAAACCCAATATTTTTTTTAATTTTTCCTAAGATATATAAAAAAAAAAAGGTTATAGACATTTTTCTTAAATGTATTATCATTTAAAAATAAAAAGGCTACATTTTTCTATTGATTTTAAGTTGTTTTATAATTCAATTTTCTTTCTGGCAGAAATATAATAATATTAGATATTAATTAATTTTTCATTTATAATAATGTAGGCCTGCTGATTATATGGGATAGACGATTTCTAGCAATACCATGTGATAAAACACTTTTTTATATCGCTTAATATCTCTTAAAACAGCTGCATCGATACTCAATTCGCTACATGATGAGCGAAAAAATGAAATATTTTGAACTCGTTACTGGAAGCTCAAAACTGAAGCTCGCAACGATGCTCCACTACCCGGACACCTTTAGGATTGTTTTTCGTCTTTGAGTGTTCATAACACCCCACATACCTACTTATTATAAAACAGAATTGTATCTATTTTGTAATATGCAATCAATAATCCGACTACGAATTTAAAGAATATGGAATTTAAACAAATTAGACTACAAATTGAAAAGAGAACAGCCGAATCTTCTATCCTTGAACACCGACAAAGAACCCACACCAAAATCGGATCAGACTGATAGATGTACTGTCGGTATAAGCAACGCGAAGCATTTTGTTCTTCGTGTAAAAATGGTTTGTGTTCGGGACCTGGAGAACCGTAGTCTAGTGCTCTATCCGCTCTTAACCATACTCTTCCTTTATTTCATATATTGATAAGTGAAAGTAAATCCTGCTTAAAGAAGTGAGAAATGCGAAAACGCCAAGCCTGAGGAAGATGGAGGGAAGGCGATAGGAGCTTGGGACTACGAAGCCATTACTCGAGCAAAGGATTATTCCCTGCCTAAATTTAATCCCATTGCGGACCTAACTTCTCCAGCTCCAGAGCCAGGCCTCCCTCCAGCCGACAGATTCCACGCCCAGTTTCCAAACTTGGGCGCGTCTTGGCATCGATGTTAATCGTAAAGCAACACTCTCCTTAGAAATCGAAAATCTGCTGAAGATTAGTCAAGATAGACTTGATGAAATGTCAGTAAATGGCGTGATAGATTAATACTTAAACAGGTTTCGGAATTATTTTATGCTCTCCTATATTTACGGTTTTTACTTTTATAAGAAATCGAAAGTAAGTGGTATAGTATATATATTTTGTTTTTAGTTTAGTTTGGTATTGGGCAGCCAGATATAAAAATGTTTTTTAGTTGAAATGTAGATTTTAAGGTTCTCGAAGGTATAAATTCTTCAAAAAGTTCTGTGTGTATGGTGTAAGTCACGCTCAAAAACGAAAAGTCCTAAAAATGAGATGCCACAGACACTTTTTTACTAAAATCGACAAGAAGTGCCCCTGTAGATGGTGCGTTTTACAATATAAAACGATCTAAAAAAAGAGAAAAAAAAAATAGCTATCAACTTCTCATTATAGTAGTCTGTCAGGGCCAAAATTTCGAATTTCCAGACTTTTTCTAAAATACCTAAAATGTTTTTAGTTATTATATATATATATATATATATATATATATATATATATATATATATATATATATATATATATGCATTTTTTAAATAAGATTAGTGATACAGATTTATATCGAATCAATCCCTCAGAAATACATAATTTATTTTACTTTAATGATATTAACAACTGTATAACACAAAAAATACATCAAGTCAATGTGAAAAATAATTATGGGCTTGATTCAGGATGTGAAGAAACTAATCAGTGATAGCACTTCAAGAAATAATTTTTTAATTAAAAAAAAGTTACTACCATTTTACTAAACTATACATTTAAATAATCTGAAAGAGATTAAATGCTGAGAAAAGTTTCGAAAATAATAGAAATCATGTCTTGTTGTTTACAATGGTTTAAAAAAAATTAGTGAAATTGCAACTTGTGGTTCAGAAATTTTGGCCAAAATGATTCAAAAAATCCCAGACACATACTTATCTTTAATACAAAATTTCTGTCTAGTTTTGAAAGAGACTCAAAGACATTTTAGAAGTACTTGATTATTTGGACTCAAAACTTTTCACAATCGCGATACTTTCCTTTCACTCATCATGTATTTCATATATGTACAAGCGAAAGTAAAAACTAAGCTATTTACATTCATTGATGCCTCAGAAATTTCTGCATTGTTATTCAAAATAGAAATAGGATAGATAAAGAAAAAGCTGGCTCAAGTTGCCCACTGACGGAACCTGGGCAGTCACAATAAATATCGAACAGGGAAGGGATTCCACTTTGGGCCCCTGCCAACCCATTCCACTATTCAAGATTGTATAAACCTAATAAGAATTGAGTGGAAAACAGATCACAAAGAAAATTTTCATCCGGGTTTCTATTGGAATTGGCAGACAGAAAAGACAGCGGGAAATATATTTGAAAAACATGTAGTTCGAGGCTTTTCACGAGTAGGAATAATTTCTTTCGATCTGTGACGCACGAGGATTTCAAAAATAAGAATATTCTTTATAAATAGCCGAATAATTTTTAAACGGTGACTTTAGACCCAATTTAATGTTTAATTTCGCTATTGATTCTCAAAAGGATTGTGATCTTGGTGATATTGAATATATCTGGATATACGTTTGAACAAGTAGATAAATTCAAGTATTTAGTTTCTATGATAACTATTACAAAAAAAATCTAGTAGGAAATAAAATCGCGGGTAAAGACGGGAAATTCGTGTGATTATTCTGTTGCGGAGTTCATGGCTTCTGCCAAGAAGCTTGAATCCCAACGGTTCTTGGAGGATGTGAAACGTATTCGTATAATTTGAAGGATAATTAACGGCTTAGGGTTTTCGAGAATGAGGTAAAACTTAAAATATTTGGTCCTAAGATATATGAGATCACTGGGCAATTTAGAAGGTTACACAACGCAGAATTCAGTATATGTTGAAGTGCTTGAAATAACTGTTTTATCTTTTTTTTTTTTTTTTGGTCAGTATCATTTTGGTAAGAGGAAGGTATGTCAAACCAAACCCAAACAAATTCTTACAGGAAAGTAAAGCTTTTTAATTTAGAAAAAAAAAAGAAAGTTAATCATCGTTAAGCTGAAGGATGTAAGGGATGAGGAAAAATAACGAGCAAAGGTGCTATGGTGTTAGTACAATTTAGCAAGAGACCAATGGTTAAAGCCCATGCTTAGGGTGTCCATACGGTAACCATGAATAGAGTTTTTCTTTCAAATCTCTCGGTTATACTTTTTAGCATCCCTGATAAGATACAGCATTTTGAAATTTCAAAATCTGCATTATTTCTCAAAGTCCAATTCCGCGACACTCAAACGCCTTTAGAATTTATCTATTCAATTCCTTTTTCATTTTTTTTTCACCGAGGACCTCCAGTGTCGTGGTTTTTTAAGTAAAGCGCCTACGGTATTAAATGCATTCAAGGAGTATTCTTCAATAGAAGAGCCTCCCTCGAAATCTGTATATAAAAACCATTAAAGCGTACTTAAGTCCGTAAAAAGAAACTGCAAAAAAAAGCCAAATGAAATGAAAGGGCTTTCATCGGAAGCTTTCTACGGTAAGGGGGGGGGGGAGGCGGGTATTGAAGAAGACCTGATTTATGATGAATATAATTGATTGATAAGAAAGAATTGTTATGAGAGGAGTCCGGTTATGAAGCTGGGGCAGAACTGGTATCGGGATTCGAATTTTAGCCTAAAGGATGACTAATGAAATGGATGCTAACAAAACGACTACAGGCACAACCCTCCGGTTGACACAATTGATCGTGGGTCCAAACAGGCTGGCCCAATCTCCAAACAGCCTGGCCCAATCTCCAAACAAAAAGTGCGATCCCAATGCCGTTATTCGAGTCTAGGCGTCCTCGCTTCCGGCCAACCCTCAACCTGGTATAACATTTTTTGCAATTCGGAAAAAAAAGTTACCTCGAACTTAAAAAATAGACCAATATCCGCATAGTAATTTTACTTGAATTAATGAAAATATTTATTAACAGAAAAGATAATTACACGCCCTTAGAAAATATAAAATATTTATATTAAAGTTTTAGACAGCAAAGTCAACTATTTAATAATCATTATTCTTCAAACAAGGCAGGGCTAACAACAGCAAGATACAAACCCACTTCGACTTTGTAGTGGCACCCGAATCATGGTCATTAATTTATCAAACACATACATCATATCTTCTTATTCGTCAACTTGTGTCGAAACATTCCTTGATAAATAGTTTTTCACAATTATCTAATCTCATCCTTCATAATATATACTGCAAATATTTATAGGAAACGCCGTCTGCCAGTATTTATTATAAAAGTATTTTTAAAAATCGGAATTACAAATACAAATAGATAAAATCTGTACAATTTAGAAGAATAAAAAAAATAAAATATTTAACAAAAAACAAAACAAAAAACAGAGCTTGAATGCCGAATTATATTTATTCTAAAGCTCCTTTAATTTAGTATATTAAGAATAATTGACTATTTCCTACTGTTAACATTGATAAAAAATGGCTATATATGAAATATGAAAGACTTGGATAACCAACTCAAGAATAATATGAAAATAATTTATTTTCTTTTTTAATTTTTTAATTTTAAAGAATAGTACTATAGGCATAAAAAATAATAGAAATAGAAAAATACTAGAAGCAATACACATAACCAAAAATAACAATAAAACAGTTATTTTTAAAACAGACACCAAAAATATAAGTACTCATTACATAAATAATAAATAATATAAAAATTTAAGAAAAATAAAACAATAAAATAGTGAAAAACAAAATAAATAATAACATCGAAATAGATATAAAAACAGACTCAGGAATTAGATCAATGTAACAATATTAAAGTACAAAGTTTACAAAGAAAAACAGTGAGCCAATAGTCAACCTTACATGCTGACGCAGCTGTGTGCCATTGAAAATAAGAATGTACAGATAAAAAAAGGTAATTTGAATTTAAAAATATATTATAAAAAAAAATTAATAAATTGTAACTAAAAGCTAAATGTTTTAAAAAAAATTTTTAGTCTTGAAAATGGGGAAAAGGCCCTGAATCGTTGATTACCACTTGTGAAAATTTGTATATCAATGAAAATAAAAAAGATTTGGAAGAAAAAATGTGCTGTGTTAATATGAATAAATAAGTAAATCTTCCTCAAGTAATACGGATCTAAAAAAAAAAAAAAGCATATAAAATAGTTTTGGAAGCACTATACATACCCATGTAAGGGAACGTAGTGTGGCGTAAATTGATTTTGATATTTAATTATTTCAATTGTTTGATTCTTTAATAAAATATAAAAAATTTCATCACCCAGAGGGGTAAGTCAAGGTTGCGTCATGCGCGGAACAGATTTTTTAAGTTTATTTAAGAGAGAAGTTTTAACTAATTTTATCAATGGTTAGTTTAATTGGTCATTGAAGGAACTACGATATAATATTTTAAATCAGACACCACTTCACATCCCTTTTACTATTTTGCCACGAGGAAGGACTGAAAAGGATTTAAAAGAGTGTAAAAAATATTCAAAAAGAAAAAAGAAATGGAGGAAAAGAAAAGATTTGATTTCCAGGGCCCTTTCTTTTGCGGGCGATTTAACCCAATTCAACCCCAACGTGTTATATTTGTCGCTCTATCCACTGGTATATGAATAAAGAATTTGCTGAGGTTTTTTATTATTATTTTCGAATGAATTATTTTAAATAAGTATAATATTTTTACTTTATTATTAAAATATAAAAGTATCATATTTAATAAATCTTTAGATAAAAAATTATTTATTAAGACAATGCGTCATTTAAAAAAAAATAAATATATTAAAAACTTGTTCATTTATTTGCCAACTTTTTATTTATCTCAATAATAGGTTGTTGTTTTGTTTTTTTATTTATTATTATTTTATTGTATATATATGAATTTATTTATTTTCTATTTTATGTAATTTGACTATTATTATTATTTCCTGTATATATAGTATGAATGTGGTCTCATATCAATATTATTATTGTTAATTTTGTAACAAATTGTAATATATCTCAATAAAAAAAAAAATAAATAAAAACTACTGCTAATAATCTATTTGGTTTCAATTACATAGGATATCACCAGATGTTTCTCAATTTTACCCAACTTGCAGAAAAAAATAAATAGAAACAAATTATATTGGGTTGTGTCACATGAAATGTCCGTTTTCAAGGTTAAGGGATTTTTATTAAAAATACGATATGAAAACAAGATAATTTTATTCGAAGTATTTACCTTCTTTTCGACACATTTTTCCAACGTGATACCAATTTTTTTATCCCCGAACTGAAAAACTCTGAGCTTTGAAGTGAAAAAAAATCTGAAAACGCACTTTTCACTTGATCATCATTTTCAAAAAGTTTTCCTTAGACGAAGTTGTCTAAATTCCTGAACAGGTGGTAATCTGTCATAGATGCGTCGGGAGAATATGGTGGGTGCGGAAGAACTTCGTAGCCCAGTTCCTTCAATTTTTGCACGGTATGTTTTGAAACATGGGGTCTTGCTGCCGCTCAGTGAGATCATGAGGTACTCATGTACCGAGCTTTTTTACTTTCCCAATACACTATAAATGTCTGGAAACGGTAGATGCACTTGCATTTAGTTGTGCTGAGAGTCCTTTAACTGTTTGGTAGGGGTTTTCTTCTACTGTATGTTTGAGGACATCGTTGTCTATTACGGACGGAGGTCTTCCTCGGGGCAAGTTTTCAAAGTCGGTATCCCCAGCTGAAAACTTAGCAAACCAACGGCGAATGGCCCGTTCATTAACACTCCCTTCCCCAAACGCCTTGCAAATATTTCTAGCGGCCTCAGCTGCTGAATGGCCGAGTTTAAACGCGTACAAAAATATTACTCGAAAATCGCATGTTTCCATGTTCATATTTGGAGGTATACTAAAAAGTAGGTAATTGATTAATTGAGGGAAGCTAATACAAAGGTAGAGAATTAGTAACTCTTTACTTTAAATATGCAAACATTCGGAAGAAAACAACAGAGACCTGCAAAATCCTTTATATATTTCAGAAACTATGAAACGGACATTTCATGTGAAACAACCCAATATTATATTCATAATACAATGTAATTATTAGTTGTTTTTTGTACATATAAATTTCATAAAATATTCTATTTTATTTTATTCTACATATTTTTATCACGGATAAATTGAAAATTTATTGTAAAAATTTGTTGTTCTTATATAAATGAAACGTATTATGTCTTTAATTAAATGTTATTTGTAGAATCATGTCATTTGATAAAATTAAATTGATTATTAAAGGGACGTGAAATGAAATTAATTAGAAAACATATATTCATGAAATGTATTATTAAAACTACATTGATGAAAATTCAATTAAAACCATAAATGTTTATTAATTAGTTTTATACTGTATAAACTTTATAGTTCATTCACTTTAAGTAAAAATGCTCCAATAATAATAATAATAATAGGCTTAGCGAACCCGAAGGTTCGATGCCGATACCACCAAATTCCGCCTACACAGACTCGTCCAATGTTCACCATTCAAGCCCAAGCTCCCGAGATCAGCCTTAACGCAATCCTCCCATCTCCGCTTCGGCCTACCTTTCAGACGCCTACCAGTCGGATCAGCAAATACCAAATTTCTCGGAATCTGCTCGTCATCGAGCCCAACAACTTTAATCGCCCATTTGTGTCTCCGCGATGCAATCAGCTCAATTATATTCACAGGATGCAAGTTCCGCAGTTCCGCGTTGTGCAACCTTCTAAACTCCCCAGTGGCCTCATCTCTCTTTGGACCAAATATTTTACGCAATACCTTATAGGCATGCAAGGAATTATACCAGGAAGTTATTAAACCTTTTAGCAATGTGCATGTCCGAAATATTCAATAAAGTTAGAATCGGTAATAGTGCATTGTTGCAGTTAAATTGTGGTGCATGATATTAACATTTAAATTATTTATTTATTAGAAAAATACTGATTAAGTTAAAAAAAAAAGTAACATTACAATTTTTGCTTATTAGGACATTAATAATAGCGCTAAATTAAAATATCCAAACTAAAACTAAGCTCGTGATTAGCGTTTTGTAGCGTTCTTAATTCTTCATCGGCCTCAACCCTCTTCAGACAAAACATTTTGCGTAGAAACTTATCCATAAAAACTTAAAGCGCTGTTCATCCATCAAAGTAATCGACTACGTTTCACAGACGTATAGAACCGTCCGGAGAATAGTAGTTTTGCAGATTCTAATTTTCATGACAGAAGCCTCAAACTAAGTATTTTCGTAACTGAAAAATAACTCAGATTTCACAAAATAACACCTCGAACTTCTCAGAGAAACTATTACCGATTCTAACTTTATTGAATATTTCGGACATGCACATTGCTAAAAGGTTTAATAACTTCCTGGTATAATTCCTTGCATGCCTATTGGAGTCGCCGCGATACTCCAACTTACCTTATTTTCTTAAACCTTAAGCGTTGCTCATTCTTCAAAGTAAGCGACCACGGGAGACCAAAAGCTTCGTAGATTCTAACATTTACCTTTCTTGATGGAAGCCGTAAAATAAATAATTTGGCTACTGAATAATAACACGCGTTTTCATCATTTAACACTTTATCTCCACCACAATTTCGTCTTTTTCTAGTTATCAAAGATACTGAATATCTAAATGTATTCACATATTCTGACAAATATACTGATATATCAGCAAGACTATAACCAAGCCTATATTTGCTTGTATACATATTTAATTTAAGTCCTATCCCTTTACCGTTTTGTATTAATTGACGTGTATTTACTTTTGAAGTTTTTGTGCTTTCACCCGACCGTACCATCGTCGGGGTACCTACTATTGGGATTTTACAACCCAGATTCAAAGATTTTTCGGTGTGTATTAAATTAAAAAAAAAAAAAAAAAAAAAAAAAAAAAAAAAAAAAAAAAAAAAAAAAAAAAAAAAAAAACCTGTACCACTACAACCCTTGAAGACTTTTGGGCCCAGCACATGTAGAGATTCGTACTGTTTCTAGGCCAGCGGCCATGCAATGACGTGATTCGGCCAATATCACGCTCAGCCGCCAGGTTTTTTCCCCTGTTTTGGCTACCCACTTTATAGAGGCTCGGTGTGCCCCAGGAGGGCCTCCATGCATCAGGATCGTCCCCCGGCTTAAATAACAGAATAATTATTTGATTTCCGGGATTTGAACCCAGGACCCGGAGCACAGTAGACTAGCGCTCTACCTACTAGACCACTCCGCTCCCTTACCTGCGTATTAAATAAACGTGTAAAACCGTCGCCTTGTTTCATTCCCGAAAGAACATCTAACTCTCATATAATTATTGTCAATTATAACTTAATAACTATTTTATTGAGTGATATCAAAATCTGTCATAATTAGGAAATTGCGGTTTTGAGTGTGAAATATTAAGTAAAACTTCCTAAAAAATTATAAAATAAAATAAATTTAAATATAAAAATTAGCACCAACCATATGACCAACAATTCATCAAATTTGAAGAGAAGAATGAATGAACATTTAGAAAAGCATATAATTTCTTCATAATGGGGAAAGAACCCCGAAACGTAGAAAAATTATGTAATAAATTGTGAAGTAAAATGAATGTATAATAAAACGAAGTTAAGGAGTGCATATTTGAGTTTGAAATATTGAGTAAAACTTCCTAAAAAATTATAAAAGAAAAGAATAAATTTTATTGAATATATCGGACAAGTTCTTTGCAGGATTAATAACTTCCTTGGTACAACATGCTCAATCACAAAGTTATATAACTTTTAGCGGTCTGTGGAAATTAAATCAAACCTGTTTGTAATCGGTTGACTTTTACAATTGCCAAGATCATTCCTATCATTCCAACTACGAATCATATTTTTTTTTTAAAGAAATTTACAACTGTATTAAATCAATACAAGTGAATAGGCTTTATATATGATTAGAACACATGGTAGTCCTGTGAAGAAACTACCGATTGGTAGCACTCCAATGTCTAATTTATGTTAGGAGGTCTCTTGGCCATCTTCTTTAAAGGCGCCTCGGTGGGTTGTCGGGAATAGATATGGAGGAGAGGTCACGGACAAGCGGGTTTGAGTGGGCAGAGAGTTTGGAATGAAAAGAGGTATATCTGTAACAAGTCTTCAACAAATGGGATATTTAGGTCTTTATGGATGATTTTATTGGTAACAAAGTAAGGAGCATTGAGGATTTTACGGAGGATTTTGGACTGCAAGGATTGAATGCGAGAGGAATTCGATGGTTTAGTAGAACCCCATAGCTCAATGCCATAGGTCAAAATAGGCCTGATAATTGTTATATAAATGCGTTTTCTGTAGTAAGTAGGAATTTTAAGCGTTTGTCTAGTAAGTGTTGTAGTAATGTGTATCTACGAGCAGTTTCATGTCGTTTCAGTCTAGTATGAGGATTCCATGTTAGGCGTTTGTCGAGGTAGAGTCCTAAGTACCGTATCTGTTCAGCAGGAGTAAGTAGGATATTGTTAAAGGATACGGTGGGGCAGGAAGTCATAGGTTTAGGACGTAGAGTGAAGGTGATTTGTTAGAATTTATTTTAATCCTCCAGTTTTGACACCATTCTTCAATGACTGATGAATCATAATTTAAAATTGTTTCGAAATAATTTCCCTTATTTAAGAAACGGTACAGTCGTTTTTTAGATAGCGCTTAAAAAAATCGTTAACCAAGTAGCCTATTTCGGTTGACATCACTGCGTATACAAGAAAAAAATTTAATTTTCTTTTACGCTGGGTAGGAGTGTTGCTATTGGGCCATTACCGCTCCGCAAGTAGGCACCAAATATAAATCCCGAAAATTTCAGGTCCTCTTCTTGGCACCTGTGTTGCTTTTTTTCGCAGTAATTCAATCCTGCTGTCTCCTTCCTCGTTTTTAGCAGGTGGAGGTGAGGGCTAAAAGCCGACTGAAATCCATGTAGCCCTATAATACCCTGCAATCCACACCCGTCTTTCTACATACCATTGGTAACCCTTAGGAAAACCGATGAGTAAATTAAAATAACACATAATAAATATAAGTGATTAGAAAAGTTAATCTGTACTTCGTGGTTAATAAGTGACTGTACACCAGTAATAAGTGATAGTACGTAAAAATAAAAATCATTCATGTAAAAATTGACCAGTTAAAAAAAATAGCAGTTACTTGACCCTAAGTGGAAAAATGTTCATATGAACTATAGTCTCATTGTAAGCGGTTAAGGGAAAAAAAGAAATACTGAGATTATTGCTGTTATCAATGGTCTTTATACAACAACAAAAATCTAATTCATCTCACCAACCGTTGGCAATCGGACTATAGGTCAAATGATTTTTTTTTTTCTCTTGAGGTCAAGAAGCGTAAGTAAAAAAAAAATTATTTTTGTTTTTCTTGTCTGCGATCCAGAAAATCTCAAAACCTAACAATATTATAGAGTAATAGCTTCGTGAAATGTCCGAATATTCTTAGAAATATTTAAGTTTAATTTCCTGTATGAAGTTAAGCAAAATTTACTTGCCTTTTACTTTTATTGAGGGTTTGACTTCTTTACCTTGTGGAAACTTTCGCTTCTCTCATTTGGTACCACTTGTTTTTCTTTGCGTGCACATCAAGTAGATGTTTGTGTTTTTTCTTTTAAAAAATATGGATACCAAAAAACTCTTAAAATCTGATTTTTCTAACTTCTTTGTTTCAATTAAGGTCTAGTTTTCGCTCTCACAATAAGACGAGGAATTTATGAATGAATCTGTGTGTGTGTGTGTGTGTGTTTATATATATATATTATATATATATATATATAATATATATATATATTATATATATATATATATATATATATAGACACACACAAACACATTATTCTGCCACTATTTAGACTAAACTTCTCGGAAAAATTACGAAGAAAGGCTTGAAATACCTCCGGATATGGCAGGGTAATTGCAACCCGGTCGGGGGCACTCTTTATACTTACCCGGCCTCTAAAAAGTGGGTAACAAAAAAGGGGAAAACACCTGACGGTTGAGTGTTATCTCGTCTTTCGTGCACAACCAAGAAACAGTACAGATGTACTGTTTGCTCAAGCCAAGACTCTTTATGGTTTTAGTTTACGAAAAAAACACATTTTAACTAATGGAGCCATTTGTAATATGAGTACTATCCGTGTTGTACTTCCATTTATTTAAGTTCGAGGAACTGTTTTTTGCTGAAATATGTTTTGAACGAGTTAAAAAAAAAAAAAATATTAAATTGAGATATTTAAGCTTTTGTGTATTATTGCAGTTAAACACTCGTACGGGATACAAGTGAGTCATACCGCTTGACTCTTTCCAGAGGAGTTAAATTTACACTTCCTATTGAAATAGTGATAATTATCAAGTGAATAATATGGGCTTTCTTACTAAGAATTGAGTAAGGCAACTTTAAAAATTAACAATTTTTATAAAATTTGAAAGAGCTGAAATACATTCAAAATAATTTAAGAGGCTCCTAATTAAAACAACAAAACAATACTCAATTTATTTAAAATGTCTTTACAACACTTCTAAAACATGATTTACGATTCAAAACATTGTTTAACTACATAACCTAAAAAATTACCTACATAAATTACAAAACAATTTACTAATTATTTACATTTTGTGTAAAAGGGATTTAGAGAGAACGTGATGTACCGGTCGGTGGTATGTATCAATTGAGACGTTGATTTCCAAAAAGTACTAAAGTACATTATTTACGAATTGATTTTTTTACATGCGTGTATTCTGATCATATAGTTTTATCTGAATCTTCTATTGTATTTTATATAAAACTCATAAATGAAATTATTTTTTGAAGGTAGTGTTCAGACATTTAGTCTCGTCGTTACAAATCATATTAAAATATTTTATTTAATAACTTTAATATTATTTTATTAATATAGTAAAAAAAAAGAAAGAAGTAAGTAGTAAAAGTTAAAGTAAGTACTAAGTAGTAAGAGTTAGTAAGTAGTAAAAATTCTAGATTTTAATGCGAAAAAAAAAATCAAATTAGCTCAAATGAGATTTTTGCGCTTCCTATAATATTAATATTCCTAGAATGGATATAGCTATACCGCCCTCACTCAGCCTCCACTGGCTCTCAAGACCAGTGACGCGGCTAAGAGAGAGGCGCTGGGATCTCCTAGCATTGTGCCTCGACATCCACTAGGATCTCGGGGTTCGCTTCGGTGATCCCAGGGGTAGTTTGTAAATAGGTATGAATGTGATCAAGATTATTATTATTTTCTTTACATATATTATTTATTTTATTTTAGTTTTATATATATAAGTTTGTGTTGTTCTTAGGTTTCAGTCAATGAATAAACAATTTTATCTATGCGACGTTTCGAGAATTTATTGTTCTCATATTCATGCCTTAACAGTGTAAAAAAAACAAAAAAAAACAGAACATTAATATTATTATACAATAATTAATATATGATGTTATTGTTAGAGATATAAAGAAGAATACATTGAACAATGAATAATCATACAGTAGGTACATAGATATTTTAAATTAGGATTTACATTAAATTAGGATTTACATTAATATAAGATTTAAAATATCTATGTACCTACTGTATGATTATTCATTGTTCAATGTACTCTTCTTTATATCTCTAACAATAACATCATATATTAATTATTGTATAATAATATTAATGTTCTGTTTTTTTTTGTTTTTCCACTGTTAAGGCATGAATATGAGAATAATAAATTCTCGAAACGTCGCATAGATAAAATTGTTTATTCATTGACTGAAACCTAAGAACAACACAAACTTAAATTATCAACAGTCAAGAACTGATCAAACAATATATATATATATATATATATATATATATATATATATATATATATATATATATATATAATATATATATATATATATATATATATATATTTCTTCTTTGTTTAGTCTTAATTAATTATTCAATTCTTTTTCGCATTATATATTTTTTTATTTACTTTTTTTATATTTTTATTTACTTTTTTTTGTTCTTTCTATTTATTTTATTTTTATTTTTATTTACAATGTACATATGGGATGAATGATTTCTTTTAACTGTAATACCTATTGCCCCAGAAGGTGGCAGATTGTATTATCTCTTAATAAATTAAAAACAGAAAAAAAAGAATGGATATTGGAATAGGAAATCAACTTCTCTTATGTTCTAAAAAGTTTTCCTTATAATTCGTCTTATATTTTTATATAGTGGTGTCAATACAATATTTTTGGATTTTCTTGGTCTACGTGGACGTGGTAATAAATTTTTAAAATAATAATTTTTATTCATTCAGATATATTACAATCCGCCTGAAATATACAGTAATAATAATGCCATAAGATAACACTCATACAATATTTAAATCATAAATGCTAATAAGTTTAGGAATTTAAAATATTAATTCTCACTCATTGACGTTCTACAGAATACTCCGCACGGTTCATTTCTGGGAAAAAGTCAAAATGCGTATATTGCCAAAATTTTCATCAATTGCATTAATTAAACGTACTTATAATTCGAGGAATGCAATTTTCCAAATACTGAGGTTAACTTGATAAATGCTAATTAATTAATATTACATTCCTCACAGCCTTTGGATATTATCATAATGATGGAGTTTTGTTGACCGTTGAAAAATTAAATGAGGAAGATGGTTGGGGGTGCGGTCATAAATTAGAAACACACATTTAAAATAAGTGCTATTTTAATTATGTGCCGACGTTTCGGCCTACAATGTGGGCCTTCATCAGAGTTGACTCTGAGACGGTGTCTAAAGGAGTCTAAAGGAGTTTTTATTTTATTTTCAATATATAATAATACTTTTGTGTAATCAGCATTTATTTTTTAACATGCGGTTATGTTTTTGTTTTTTTTTCAATTGAGGGTTTTTCTATAACCACGACTGTGTATATACATTTGTTTTACCTCTCTATTTTCTTCTAAAGGTTTTAGCCGGGTTAGGGTGGTAAATCTGCCACCGTGGGTTTTTTTATTAAAACTTAGGGGATCAATTTGGTGTCCGATAAAAATAATTCAACTAAATGTTTAGCGTTTTAATTCAAACGATTTTCGAGATTTTTTTAAAAAACTATTTTTTCGATTTTATCATTTTTTTTAATAGTAAAATTTAAAATTAATTAATGATGATTTTTTTTGCAGATCTTAGGAGTCAAAGGCATAGAAAAATGATATGATCAGGATTCTTAGGCGAAAAGCCAATTTTTAGTAGAAGAAAGAAAACCAAAATATGCATATTTTTAACCTTTTTGAAAAGTGTCAATCACCGATTTTTTTTTTTTTTTTCAGAAAATATCTTATACTCCTCTGTACATAGGATTTTTTTTTTTCGAATTCTTTTAAGAAAAATATTTTTTTCTAAAATCTTACATTTAACTTATATTTAAAAAAAAATGTGTAAACAACACTTTCTCACAGAAAATTCAGAATTACATTACTTATAAAACATTTTTAATCATTTTACTACAAAATGACTGGATAAAAACTATGCTTTTCAAAACATGCGCTTTATAACGCCGTCTATTTAGCCACTATCTATCATTTCTTTTAAGTTCTCGCTTGTTCAGGTATTCTCCAGTATGGCTTTCTCTTAGGAGGATGTATTTTCGGTTAAAAAAATAATTTTCTACCCATTTTTCAATAATCTTAAAACTAAAAGTTTTCTTAAAACGAAGAAGAATTTTTTTTTTTTTATTGAGATATATTACAATTTGTTACAAAATGAACAATAATAATATTGATAAGAGACCACATTCATACTATATATACAGAAAATAATAATAATGGTCAAATTTCATAAAATATAACATAAATTCAAATATATACAATAAAATAATAATAATAAATAAAAAACAAAACAAATCGAAACATAAACCTATTATTGAGATAAATAAAAAGTTGGCAAATAAATAAACATCTTACACACAATCATAACTATCTACAATATATACAATTGCTAAAGGGACCCCAGCAAGCGCTTTTCCCTCCACTTGTGGAGGAAAAAGCGGAATCCAAGAGATCCCAGCACCTCTATCTCAGCCGCATCACTGGTCTGAGCCAGTGGAGGCTGAGTTAGGGCGCTGTAGCCACAAACATACCGTACATGAGTGGAGGATCTGACCATTGTCAGAACTCCAGTTTGAATGTTTACAATAGGTCTCGTGGCCACTGCCGTTTCAATCTTCGAGGAGGATTGTAGGGATGGGTGGTGCTGGATAGGGATTGTGCTAGAGGGTTAGGATGATGACTAAGGTTCTGATGAAATTTGGAAAATTTGGATGGTACCAGGTCTAAAACAAACGGAATATTAAGGTCATGGTGTAGGGTACAGTTGGTAACGTAATAAGGAGCATTAACTATTGTTCGGAGGACTTTGGATTGGAAGGATTGGATGCGTTTAATGTTAGAATGTTTAGCTGTCCCCCACAGTTCAAGTCCGTAGGTCCATATAGGTTTCAGTACTGTCTTGTATATTAGTAATTTGTTGTCAACTGTAAGATGAGATTTTCTGTTTAGTAGTCTGTATAACTGGCCGAATCTGCGGTTGAGTTCTTTTCTTTTTAGTCTTGTATGTGGGTTCCACGTCAGTCTTTTGTCTAGTAAAAAGCCGAGATACCGGACTGTGTCTGAGGAAGGAAGCGGTATAGAATTGAAATTAACCGTTGGACAGGATTTGCGTCGAAGGGTGAATGTGACGTGAGTGCATTTGCTTTCGTTAACCTTAATGCGCCAAGCATTGCACCAGTCTTCGACAAGGGAAAGGTGCTTTTGGAGATTTAGCGATGCTGCTTCAGGATCGGAATTGGATGATAAAATGGCTGTGTCATCAGCAAATGTTGCCAGAAAGGTATTGGGGTCGGTAGGGATATCGGCGGTGAAGAGGATGTAGAGGACGGGTCCTAAGACGCTGCCTTGAGGAACACCGGCCTCAACAGTATATTGTTCGGAAAATTCGGAACCACAGCGAACTCGGAAGGAGCGGTTGGATAAATAGGATCGGAGGATTAGGTATAAGGATTGAGGTAAATGGGTTTTGAGCTTAAAGAGCAGTCCCGGGTGCCACACCCGGTCAAAAGCTTGAGCTATGTCCAGAAAGGCACCCGAACAATACTCCTTGCACTCAAGGGCGGAGGAAATGTGGTCTACAACTCGGAGTCCTTGCTGAACCGTGGAATGTTGAGGACGAAATCCGAACTGATGTGAAGGAAAATTTTGAAATTTGGCTAGGATTCGTTTTAGTAGGAGCTTTTCGAAAATTTTTGAGAGGATCGGAAGTAGGCTGATAGGTCTGTAAGATGACGTGTTGTTAGAAGGTTTGCCTGGTTTTAGGAAAAGGATCATAGTTGAATGTTTCCATAAGAGAGGAAAATAGGTAGTGCGTAGGATACAGTTATAGAGATATGTAAGGAATGTAATGGCTTTAGGTGGAAGTTGTCTTAAGATTTGGGGAGTAAGGAGATCGTATCCAGGAGATTTGCGGAGAGGAAGCTTTTTAAGAAGATATCTGACCTCAGAGGGATTAACTGCTTTAGGTGGTAAGGATAGTGGTATTGGTGACGTGAGGAACTCTTCAACTGCTGCAGTATGGGTTGGATTAAGCTCTGGATGAGGAGTAAAAACTTTGGAAAGGTGCTGTGCGAATTCCTCGGCCTTATGCTTGTCAGAAGCAGCCCAGGAACCATCACAGCGCCGGAGAGGATGGGAAATGGTGTGGGATTTTAGGATTCTCTTCGTGACATTCCACAGGGAATTGTCACGAGTCGAGAGAGAGGAGAGGTAGGTATTGTAGGATTGGGAACGGAAGATCGCCAACTCCCGCTTTAATTTTCTACAAAAAAAATTATAGGAGCGGCGATCTTCTGGGTGGCGGGTGCGTTGCCATAATGTTCTAGCTCGACGTTTGCTGTTGATGAGGTCTGTCAGGTGTTGTGGTAAATGGCTTTTGTAAGGAATTATTTGGGATTGTTTGGGAGAGGAGGCAGTCCAGGCGGCTTGTTGAATAGCGGTTGTAAAGGAATATACGGCGTCGTCAAGGTCATTTGGGGTTTTGAGAATCACTCTGAGGTCAATATCATTAGTGAGAATTTCGCGGAAGAGGTTCCAGTTGACAGGGCCCCTAATGAATGACGGTGGGATAGGTTTAGGAATAGGTGTTATGGATACATTTAGAATCAATGGACTATGATCAGAGGATAGTTCATCAAGGCGAGCTATGGAAAAATTCAGAGAGCCTAATCCGCTGTGGATGAAGAAGTCGAGGATGTCAGGATTACGGTTAGGATCTGTTGGCCAGTAGGTAGGAGAATCGGGAGGTAGGAGATGAAAGCGTCGGGAGTTGAGTGCAGACTGCAATGTCCGTCCACGAGAATTGGTGGTTCTAGAACCCCACTGTTGGTTCTTAGCGTTTAAGTCTGCACCCAAAATGAAGTGATTACCCAAGGAGTTGAGGAAGGATCCAAATTGGGCAGAGGAAATGGGATGTTTAGGAGGGCAGTATGCTGATGCGATGATAAGCGGAAAGGAAAAGGTTTTGATAACGATGGAAGTTGCTTGTAGGTAATCGTGGGCGGAAATTGGGTGTAAGTGATGGGTGAGGGATCGGCGGACTATGACAGCAGTACCGGCATGGGCTTTGCCGTCTGGATGGTCTGTCCGGTATGTCGTGTATCCTGGTATTTTAAAGTACTGTTTAGTGGTTAGTCTAGTTTCAGTAATGAGTGCAACATCAATGTTTTTGTCCTGCAGTACGGCTGTAAGTTCGTCAGTGTGAGTTCTAACACCATTCGCATTCCAAAGGAGAATGGATAAGGAATTAGGTGAGGTCATTTATGGTTTTTTTAAGGCAGGAATGAGATTTGTTACGAGATTCGTAAGGAGTGATATTAAGGGCATAACAAGGGATTTAATTTCGGAAATAAAGGATGTCATCAAACTGGTAAGGTCTGTGGCGTTTGAAGGAGGAGGAATATGAGAGATTTGTGGTGGATTAGGATTCTTAGGATTGGTTACATTTTGAGAAAGAGGTATATGTGGAATGGATTGAGGTACATTTTGTAGTTCCGGCAGGGCCACGGCTTCAGTACTTTGATTCCCACCTCCAAGTAAGTGGGCAAATGATAAATTGGCATCAATAAGTTTTGAGGGTTCTCTTCTGTTTCTTACTTGTCTTGCTGTTTCATCCAGTACTTGAGGTTTTTGAAACCTGGTCCTCAGCTCCTTATAGATTTGGCATCCTTTATAGTTGGCCGGGTGGTCCTTCAGGCAATGAGCACATACAGCTGGTGTTGATTTTGGTTTTGTACACTCCACAGACTTGTGCTGTTCACCGCATTTCACGCATCGAGGTATGTGATGACAATAACTTTTAGTATGACCATATGCTTGACAATTATGGCACTGAATTATCTCTCTCTTTGTGTAAGGTTTTTCAACTCTTACACTGGAATAGTACAATCTATTGAGGTCATAGATTTTTTCAACTCCTTCAGCTGGTTCCAAATCCACAAAAAAGAGAGGTAGAGGAATTTTATCCTTTAGGACGTTAGTGACTTGGCGCACTTTATAGCCCATCTCCGTTAGTTCTTCTTTAATAGCTTCAACTGGTGTCGAGGGGTGTAAGTTTCTGATTACAACCCTTAAAGCTCTCTCTTGGCGTAGCTGATAGGTATGGAAATCTGCTTTGGTTTCAGTTAGGTATTTCACTATTTTTCTATATGTCTCGGCAGTAGTAGGAGATATTTTGGTATCATTGATTCTACTCATACAGTAGTAGCTGGTAGATTCGGTAATTTTGTTCAATTGCGCACACAACATTTGGAAATTTCTAATATTTTTGACAAATATTGGAGGAGGCCGTGGTTCACTAGGTATAGGAGTAGATTCCATGTTTTCTTTTTCATTATGTAAAATCTGAAAAGGATTTGGGGTGAAAAACGGCGATTCGTCAGTCATCCCTTGTGACGATGTGCCAGGTTGTGGTTCAGATTCTGAATTAGTACCGGAAGGGGTTGCTTGTAGATTTAATCTTTTATTAGTATCACGGCGGGGTCTTTGTTTTGTAGGTGACGGGATTGAACCACTAGATCTAGATCTTTTAGTTGAAGCTTTGGAGGACATTACTTGATGATAATATCGCATTTCATGTATAGAAAGTAATTAAATAATAACCAGATGTGGGAAAAAAAACAATAACTTAAAAAAAGTTAAGCAAGACCAGCCTTGCCGAGCTATTGGCAATCAGCTGATATGAAGAGGTGACTCAGCATTCACTTTACACTGTAAATTATATCACAACTTACCGCTGTTTGCTCCAATAATAACTGTTGTTGTTATCCTGAAGTCTGATGATGTTTTCAAGACTGTGCTGAAGTGAAATCCAACTGTAAAAGCAAGAAATCCGAGAGCCGACTTGAAATATGACTGCTATACTCACGCGCATGCGCAGAACTTCTTCTTAAAACGAAAGATTTAAGAAAAAATTGTTTTATTTTTTGCATATTCTTCCACCACATTGAAATATTCGAAAAAATTCTAAACTACAGAGGAGTATAAAAGACATTTTCTGAAAAAAAATCGGTGATTGACACTTTTCAAAAAGTAAAAAAAAATAATACATATTTTGGTTTTCTCTCTTCCACTAAAAATTGGCTTTTTCCGTAAGAATCATGATCATATCATTTTTTCATGCCTTTGACTCCCAAGAATCAGAGAAAAAATCATCATTTATTAATTTTCAATTTTACTATTATAAATATATATATATATTTTTTATTTTTTTATTCTTTTATTGAAATTTACAACTGCACAATTTACATAGTACAATAAGTAAATGTGCAGACAATTTACTTATTATTTATTTACAGACAATTTACAGGCTTGAAAAGTCATGAGAAGAATCTACGCAGCGGTAGTACTTCAATGTTTATTAGTTTAGCAGGTCACGAGGCCACCGTCTTTTCAGACGCCTCGGAGGATTATCGGGAATATAAGTCGATGAGAGGATACGGACAAGCGGGTTGGAATGGGCGAGTAATTTGGAATGAAAGGAGGTGTATCTTTTCTGGGCAATTTCTGCAACTAGTGGGATATTCAGCTCTCTATGGATGAGTTTGTTGGTAACAAAGTAAGGAGCGTCGAGGATTTGTCGAAGGATTTTGGATTGCAAGGATTGGATGCGGGATGAATTCGATGGTTTAGTGTACCCCCATATATCAATGCCATAAGTCCAAATAGGTCTAATAATCGTTGTGGAAATGAGTTTTTTAAAGTAAAGAGGGAGTTTCGATCGTTTGTCAAGTAATTGTTTTAATAGTCGATATCTACGAGCAGTTTCTTGTCGTTTAAGTCTTGTATGAGGATTCCATGTAAGACATTTGTCAAGGTGAAGTCCAAGGTATCGTATTTGTTCTACAGTGATGAGTGGGGTATGATTAGAGGAAACAACGGGACAGGAAGTCATAGGATTACGTCGTAGAGTGAAGCTGATTTGGTGGGATTTATTAGGATTTATTTTGTTTCTCCAATTGTACCACCATTCTGCAATGGCGGATACATGGCTCTGTAGGATTTGGGAAGCAACAATAGGATCATTATTCACGGATAGCACACTGGTGTCATCAGCATAAGTAGAGAGGACTGTGCTTGAAAAAAATAATAAAATCGAAAAAAGAGGTTTTACAAAAAAAATCCCGAAAACCGTTAGAATTAAAAAGCTAAACATTTAGTTGAATTATTTTAATTTGACAATAAATTTATCCTCCATGTTTGAATACAAAAAAAAAAAGCCACGGGGGCAGATTTACCATCCTAACCCGGCTATACCCTTTGATTTCATACTTATCACCACCTTAATATTCATCATATTATTATTACTTTTATTTATAATATTTTTGTATATTTGTAATCTTTTTACAACATTCATGATTACTCACTGTCATACTGCATTGATATGTATCTCTTTTGTTGTTCAGATCTTTGCAACCCTGATTGCTCACATGTTTGAGCCGAAACGTCAGCAAAAATAATATATTTTCACATGATTGACTCTCGTTTATTTCTACCTATAAAGCCTATTGCAAAAAAAACAAAGTTTCGAGACAAAATATTTCTATGACGGTGCATGTTGGCCCCGCGCCAGGTTTCCCTTAAGCTTTATGCGGCTAGGACTTGAAGTAGTTGGAGGGTGGAGAGGAGGGACCAAGTTTTATTCAAAGGAAGGCGAAATGTAGCACTTTGCAAGCCGGACGTTTAGCCGTTGGGAAGATGAAAGTGCACAGTTGTACTGAATAACAAGGAGTTAGCTAGGGGGAAACTATTCCAGACAAAATATTTCTTCAAACCCTAACCATTATCCCGAATGCTCCGACAATTCCAACGGATATTTAGTGTGCAACGCGTCGCCTCCGAGGGTGGTTAGAAGGCATTTCCTATCTATAATCACCAGTAGGGCTCTTGAAGTCTATGTAAAATTAAGTTAATGAATTACTCACAGCTTGCTAGAAACACGAATATTATACCAAATGTCAAAGGCAAAGATTATTCGCACAAATGTGTCTTAAAAAACCTAAGTAACGGAATTGAAGATCTAGAGGTAGTTTATCGGAGAAAAATTATAAAAACTTGCATCACTAAAATTCAAGTTGTCTAAGGTTAAGGACATACAGAGATTTATATACTTAACTCCTTAAATTCAAATCCTTCGTTCGTTCCCGTAACATCCGTTCGCGGCCTTTATATAATGTCTCAATGATCAACAGATCATTTTTAACAAATCCGCATCCCTATGGAACTCCATTTCTTCCAATATCCGGGACTCTTAAACTCTTTCTACATTTAAATCCCGTCTATTCAGCCATTCCCTAAACTCTATTTCTACATTTGTTTTTAAAAATAATTTCATGTTGTTGTTGTTTTGGTTTTAAGGGCAAAAAACTGCAAGTGGTTATAATAATAATAGTCCATAGCCCAAAACATCTTCAGAAGACGATTAAATTAGCTATGATGAAGAGAGAAAAAAAAATTATAATAAATAAATAAAAAATGAAAAATAAACAAATAATAAAAAAATAAAATAAATAAATAAAAATTGTGAGTAAAATATCAAAAATTGCGTAAAATAGCCTGAATGTGTTAAATGAGGTGATATAAACGAATGTTCTTCACCAATTGAATGACACCATCGACGGCCCGATCACTATCGCTCAATGCCTCCGAGACCGCGTGGTGCGCAACATTTTACAAATTACCTACTATAATGAGGGCACTCTTCAAAAATATGACTTACTGTGAGAGTCACTTTTAACAGTTGACATCGAGTTGACAAATAATTTCATTATATAGTATTTTTTTGTTCTGATGTTAACATATTTGTTTTTCTTATTTATACATTTTTATTAGAATTTGTTTCGAGTTATTTTACTTGTTTATTTAATAAAATAAATTCTATTACTTTCAATTATTTCATTCCAGTGCTGTACTATCGTTACTTCAATTAAGACCAGTCTTAAGTCCACTATTTACTTCCTGTATTATTATTCTAAAGGGACTCGTCCCAGAATAAATAAAGAGGTAACAGTGGAAGTCCCAAATCCTGGAGAAATATTTGCATTCATTGAATATAAGTCTGAGAAGGTAACTAAATTTGTCTGCATGAGATCAATGGTCTCACAAGATAAAATACCGCAACTGGAGTTTAAGAAAAGGATCCAGAATTGGTTCAACTGTATAACATAAATAAAATACCTCCCGGTTGAGAACTTTTTTTTTTGTTTAAAATAATATTTTCTATTGCTATATCATATAATCTAAAAAAAATATTGTATTGAGTAAAGAACAAATATATTCAGGAAACACTATTTTTTTTTTTTTTCAAGGTTTATTTGAAAATTGATTTTACTAAGGAAGAGAGGTGAGTGTCGTGTTTTCCACCTAGCAATATATGAAACTGGATTGGATTTGTGAGGAAACTAAATTAATTCGGATCCTCCTTGTAAGAAATAAATTGGAAAACATAATTACACAACCAAAGCGGTTTACAAATTGTGCTTCAGGTATTTTGTATAAATATAAAAGGTTTTTTTCATCCCTTAGAACACAGAGATGATTGGCCTTGGGTTACCCGCTGGACCTTCTCACTTATTGCCTTGACGAAATTGAGAGCTAACAACATGATATCAGGTAGGGGAGGAGTGTTAGGATCAGTCTTCTGGGGGATGGGGGAGGGGCAAAATGGGGGGGGGGCAGGACGGGGGGCCAAAATAGGGGGGCCTGTGAATGGGTCCTTATCGCGGGGGTTTTTATCTGGCGACAACAGGGGCCTAATTTCGTGGTAATTTTTATGTCATTACAGGGACTTGCTCTTGTCAGTGAGCCTTTATTGCCGAGCCCATTTTCGCCGAGATAAGTACTCCTTTAATTACCCGACACTTGGCCTCGTAATATTTTTTATTATTATTATTGTTGTTTTTTTTTAGGACAGCACCACTCGTAAGACCGCCAAACGTTGTATAAAATTTTGAATGAGCAAGGTATACCAAGGAAAGTAGTAAACCTAGCATAAATTACACATTCAATAAAGTTGGAATCGCCAATAACTATAAGGAGACGTTAGAGGTGCGTTCTGTTAATTAATGACTGTTCAATTAAAATTTTTGAAAAGATTACTCTCAATTCCAAAAAACACACCTAACTCATATGTCAGGATTGAGTCTGGTTTTATACATTTAAAATTTAAAATATTTAAAAAAATGATAAATTGGTGGCAGAAAATTTTAGAAATGGAAAATACCAGACTTCCAAAAATATGTTACAATAGACTTGGAGACCTAGAAACAAATAAAAACGTGCCTTTTAACTGGACCGCAGAAGTTCGTAGGTCACTGATTCTTATAGGTTCAGAGGAAATATGGGCTCTCAATGATCCAGCAGTTTTAAAAAATTCAAAGAGCAAACTGTTTGAGAAAATGGCTAATCATTTATATTCCAGGGATATAGAAGCTATTGAAAATTCCTCTCACAGTAAAATGTATCGCCATATAACCAACTTCCGATTCGGAGAAGAATATTTAAATCTTAGATGTAATATAAACAAAATAAGGTTAATCGCTTAACTAAGACTGGCTGGCGAGAAATCACAGAGGATAATCGTGAATGGATTATATTATAAATTTGAACCCAGCATGTCTTGCCCTCTATGTAATACCGATGGTTATGATAATATTCAACATTTTCTAATATCGTGTCCAGTTTTAGATCCAGTCAGAAGATACTATTTATTTATGTATGTTATGAAACATTTTAATTTAGGAGACTTGTTAACAATTACCACCTATAGGAAGTTGAACGATTTATTTTTGTTTTCATTAGAAGCTTTAAAGATAAGAAGTTTTGTTACAAACGACTAGCACAAAATTTATATGCATTTGTTATGTCATTACTTTTTGTTTATATAAAATTGTTATCAAGATACGTATTATTCAAAAAATTTTTGTTCGGTTTTTTCGAGTTTTTTATTATTTATTTTTTATTTAAAGTTTCTTTGTTCAATATTTAATCAAGATTTGTATTCTTAGTTATTTTGTTAATTGTTTTTTTTTCTTATATTGTCATTTCTAAAGTAGTTAGTTCAACTCTTATTTCAATATTTATAATATTTCCTTAGTAAATGTAAAAAATGATTCTGTCTAAATGAAATAGAGGCCAAACCTCTTGCTAAAAGATGTAAATCTTAAAAGCAATAAAATATTATTATTATTATTATTATTAGAGGTGCGTTCTGCTCTAAAACAAGGTGACGGTTTCACCTGTTTTATTTAATAAGCACTGATAGGGCAATACGCACCGATAATTATTAAAGCTGTGTTTTAGGGTACGCCTACAATGGTAATATTGAGTGAAGTAAACACATGTAACTCAATGAAAACGGTAAAGAAATAGGGTTTGGGATAAAACGAAACATATGATTAGTAATAGAAACGGTGATACTCTAGGTGATTTCGATAAATCAGGATATTCGTTTGAACATCTGAATAAATTTATGTATTAAGGACTTTCGATAACTAAACTTAGCGAAATTCCGGAGGAGGTGGTGGTTAAAGACGTGTTATTATTCAGTAACGAAACTTCTTTTTTTCATGGCTTCTATCAAGAAACGTAAAGATAGAATCAAAATTATTATTCTGACGAAGGTTTAATTCGGCTGTGTAACACGGACGTTTACATTAACAGATGAAAAACGCCTTACATGAGAATCGGACACACGCGGCTAACGCATGGGCACATAATATCAAAAGAATTGCCCCCAAGATGCAAGCATTGTTGGGAAACCTTGACCATAGCTCATATTTTTGAAGAATGTTCCTTCTACATCAGGCAGCTGAACAAAAATAGAATACCAAGCAACGTTGCAGATGCTTTAGCAAACAATGGAAAAAGGATTGATGAATTAATGTGTCTCCTCTCTCAAATGGATTTTTACAAGCTTATTTGAACTACTCTGTTTCTTTGGACTTAAATTATTTTATATATATATAATATATATTATATATATATATATATATATATATATATATATATATATATATATATATTATTTATTATATAATATATATTAAATTATATTATATTTTTTTTTTTTTTAATTTATTATTTATTTATTTTTTTCTTCTATTATATTTATTTTACTTATTTTGTAATTACTTTTCTAATTATTATATTTATTGCTTTATTTTTCAATTAAATAGTAATGTATTACTATTACTTATTTATTTTTATTATTATTTATTTTATCTACTTGTTTTTTTATCTTTATTTATTATTATTATTTTTTATTTTATTTATTTATTTATTTTTTTTTTAAATTATTTATTTATTCTTTTCTCTTGAATATTATCTAACATTCATTTATCTCAAGTAGAATTATACATATATTATAATATCTTTTAATGAATATCTCTTTTAATATTTTAACTTATACTATTTATCTTAACTTAATCTTCAATAAAATGAATATATCTTGCACTGATGACCGCGATGTTTTGTGCCATTAAAATTTTAAAAACCAACCAACCAACGCCTTACATGAACATAAAACCTGGTTCATAGTAGGGATGGGTTAATTTCTATCAATCAGAATTTTGTATCTGATACTAAAAATTAATTGATACAGACAAAATGTATCTGATACTAAAAATTAGTTGATACAGACAAAATGTATCTGATACAAATGTATCAATTACAGAGGCAATTGATACAGACCGACCTTGAGCTTGGATTGATACAAGACTTGATACTACTGAGCCGCCTGGTTGATACACAGTCAGTTGATAAGCACATTTCCATTATTCTGAAGAAATTTAGTAATTTTCCAATATCAAACCCCCCTGACTATTTATTCGTATTAAACATCTCCCATAAATATTCAGATTTTAGTCAGTAAATTAATTAATGCTTTAAGTAGCCCAGGAATACTTTTAAAACTTTTTTTTTTTAAATCTTGAATAAGAACAGATTAGATTGTAAAGAAGGGTAATAAATTATAAAATTTATCAGTATTTACTACAAAAATTATTAGCGTTGTAAACAAATATTGAGGCAATTATTATAAATAAACAAATATGCTTAAGATGTATTTAATTTTTACATGTGATATTTCAAACAGAGAAATTGTAGTAATAGTTCATAGATATATATATACACATATATTCATATATATATATATATAATATATATATATATATATATATATATATATATATATATATATATATATATATATATAGAGAGAGAGAGAGAGAGAGAGAGAGAGAGAAATATGTATCAGTATCAATTTTATCTGATACAATAAATTCATGTATCAACCCATCTCTGGTTCATTGTTAAAATAGAGCGTACTGGATTAGGTAAGATCGGATATCAGGATATCAATTGTTGAATAACCCTAAATAATAAAACTAGAAAGCAAAATATATTTATTATGATACACGTATAAATATTTATTCAATAAGAATTCGAATAAAAAAATTGTTCAAGATTATCAAATCTGGGTCAGTTCCGGTTTAAAAGTAAACTGGCGGTTATAAAATGGGCGTTGGGGGCTTAACCTAGTCTAAGACTAATATAATCCTTTGATTAAATTGCCTGATTTAGCCACGCTCGTCGCCTTCCATTCAATTCCCTCCAAATTCGAAGGTGCGTAATTAATTTCTGTAAATTAATTACTTAACCTCTTTAACAGAAATTGTGGTAATCGAAATTCGGGAAGTGGTAGTGTTAGAGAGCGACCATTCGGAAACAATGGATTATGATTCAAAGCCAATATCGGGCGTTGGCTTTGGGTTTGTGTGTATTTGGTAAACAATGAAAGCCCATTATTGCTCCCTGGAAGAATCACTCCAACTGTTATTTAATTAATATTAACAATTATTGAAGTGTTACTCTTAGCTGACCCGATAAACAATCCATTTGAACTCATACGCTGCTTCCTAATATCTATTTTAAGAATTTTTCCAGGGAACGAAAAAATCTCCGTCATTTATTATTAAACCAACTTATTTGATTGTTTTTTAATTAAGATATATATTTTAATTTCACTTACCCACTATATGAAACATAGTGTAATAGAAAGTATTGCTATCTTGAAGATTTTTTAATTCATTAGAACTGAATAGAAAAAGCTTTTATTCTGGGACTTTTTCCGTTAAGAATAACATGAAATTTACAAATAAAGATAGCACATCTGGCCAGAAAACATTAGGTAGATTAAATTATTTACATAGGTAAAAGAGGTAGAGAAAGAAATTTATATAAAGTTATTACATGCACACATCTACGTACAAAAGAAAAGAAAATCATAAAGTAAAATAAATAAATACAGTAAATGAAAAGTATTAAAAAAATAATTTTGAACACAAAAATAAAAGAAAAAAAATGTGTATATATATAATAAAATAAGAAAGGTATATATGTGATATTCAGTCCATATAAGTATATTCAGTTTAAGTAAGATATTAGATTTTTCATTAAAATTGAATCAATATAATATATGAAATATCTAATTTAAAATTAAAGATCAACAAGCTTCAGTTTTGTTTTAGCTTCAAAACTTACTGGACAACAAAATGCTTATCTATATTACCATCATAAGGCCATCTGGAATTACGGAGTTGATCTTCGGGGCTCTACTAAGCCATCAATATTTTTCCGCATCCAATCCTTACAATTCGGGGAGCCCGTGGCTGAGTGGCTAGCGCGCTAGTCTCGCATGCTACAGGTTCTGAGTTCGAATCCAAGTCCCGGCGGGGCTTTTATAAGGATTTAAAAAAATGTGGATTCACTCACAACCTCTCCCCCGGGCATGTGAGACCCGTCAGCCAAAGGGTGGCCACTCACAAAATTAGTCGTAGGGAGTGATGACCCTACACAAAAAAAAAAATGCATCGTGAAACGTGAGTGTAAACTCGCAGGAGTTTACACCGCGAGGCCCAGGGCCTACACGGCCTGTCGCGCCACTGGAAGAAGAAGAAGAATCCTTACAATTCAAAACCCTTAATGCTCCTTACTTTGTCTCATCCCCAAAGACCTTAACATCTCATATGTTGCTGATTTTGCCGAACCAGGTATCAATCCTTCCACGACCAACTCTACTCCCACTGTAACCCACTAGTTTCAGACCTTGCTTCTTCTTCTAGTTTAGAGTGCCTATAGTGGTTCTGCCAATGTGCAGTATCTCCTTATGTCTTTTTCATGTATTTTATCACACAGCTTATTTACTTTATGTAATAACCAATGCAGTTTTAAATATCAATCAATTAGATAAAATAAGAAAAATAATTGTCCAAATTTTAGGGGAGGCTGCGCTAGCCCCACCTCCTACTGCTCCTACGAGAAAAATAAGGTAAGATTGACGAACTAAGGACGAGTCGCCGTTCCTCTTCAATAGCAAAAGGGCAGACTCAATAAATCACAAACTGAAAAGGGCCGAGAAAAGGGACTTGTATTAGGAGTCATCTCCTTGAGTAATTGCTTGGCCCTTTTGCCGCCCTGATATAAAATATTTGTATTACTAATATTACGTCAGCCCCCACCTTGATGACCTCCCCGATGGATGGATACTCTTCTCCTCCGGATAATGTCCCCTGCTACAACGAAAAGATTAAATGGCCTTTAAACAGAAACAAGAGTGCACCCATCGGGTGAATTGCCTATCTTTCCGCTTCATTATTCGGTGTGTTTCATTTCCCCCCGCTTTCTTAATGCCCCTAGCGCGGGGACAAAAAGGGATGACAAAAGGTGTCGCTTGGAAAGAGACTAAATTTAGATTAGGCGACACATTAACGAGGGGTGAATGTGTACTTAAGTCGCTCTACTAAATCAACCCTTTATTTCGGGGCCATTTAAGAAAACAGCCCCGATATCTCAGTCTGCTTCCCAACGCCATCGGACATAAAACTACTGAAAAAAGCAAAATGGCATAGCGTAGATATAAGACGAATAGGTTATAAACCTCTAGAAAAAGTTCGCTTTTATTGTATTATTGTTTCGATAAGACGAAATATATGTTTAGTTGCAGAAGCGGTGGCGATCTTGGTGATATTGATATATCAGGGCATACTTTTGAACAAGTAGAGAAATTTAAGTATTTAGGTTCAATGATAACAAGAAAAAATGAAATCCATTAAGAAATAAAGTCCCGGTTAAAGGTGGTAAATGCGTGTTATGTGTGTTCAGTCGCTAAATTACTTAGCTCGCGGCTTCTATCTGAAAACTTAATGGTTAGAATTTCTAAAACTGTTATTCTTTCGACGGTCCTTTACGGATGTGAAACGTGGCCGGATTAAGGTTATCGAAAATAAGGTACTGCGTAAAATATTTGGTCCGAAGAGAGATGAGGCCACTGGGGTGTTTAGAAGGTTGCACAACGCGGAATTGTGGAGCTTGTACTCTGTGAATATAATCGAACTGGGATCTGGAGAACAGTAATTTAAGTTTCTGTCATCTAGAGCTAAATATAGCGGGTTTATTCAAAATCCTTAGATCCTTCTTTTAAGAAAATTGAGCTTTGTCAATTGAACACTGCAAGTTGCTGAAACATCCCAGACATATACCAATCATAAATATGAAATTTCAGTTTCGTACGATTTTTTTTTTTATAACTAGAGTCATCACATACATATAAACACATGCAATATACTATTTTGCATGACTAGGTAGTTTGGATTCAGGATAATTTAATTTAAGCGTATTTTTTTCAAAATCTCTATACTTTCTGTAACAATATATTTCATATATAGGCAAGAAAAATGAATATTTAGAACAAATTTTTAATTTACTCGAGCACTTTGGAATCTGAGTGATTCGTTTGAGAGATGAAAGTCTTAAACGTTAAAAAATACGCTAGACCTGTCAACATTGAGGCGGTGGAAACTATTCATAAATAACATTAGAATATTATTATTATTATTATTATACCATAAATAATAAAAGGATGATAAAATGTTTTGTAAAGTAGAGTAAGAACCATACCCACATTTGGACTGGAGATATGGGTTGTAGCACGAAACGGTACCACGGTGTCTATTTCAGATAATGAACACAACACGCCATTTTCCATGTTTCACATTCCAGTTATGGTCGCCATTTCTTCTCCTATCGCATTTCAATATAATTTTCTTTTCGTTTTTAGTTCACAAGTAAATAGCGTAATTGAAAGGGCTATTAATAATATTTTCTCATTTCCTAAATAATTTTAAAATACGAATGATATCTATACAAAAAAAAAATATCAATAATTAACACAGAGTTGATGTATGAAATAGAAATAAAAAAATTAGGCAATTTCATAAATAATAATCTGACTGTGAAATTTATAAAGCGCTGTTCCGACTCCGAAAACTAAATTTTCAGCTTTCTATTGCAATTAGAAAACTCCTAGAAAATTAATATGGTTATGCCGTACCTGCAATAACGGACATCACAGAAAAATTATAAAATATACTTCAAAGAGCCCAGAATGCAGCTGTACGTTAATAACACAAATACCAATAAATCGACATATCACACCTTACTACAACAGTTAAATGGATGAAATTAAGGTCAAGAAGAGTATTTAATTTATTAACAACTACATGTAAATATTAAATGCAAAACCCCGAGCTACTTTACGACATTCATAATAGAAATAATAAAGCATCTAAATATAAATTACTGATTCCGAAACATAAAACATCGAATTTCAATAAATCATTCATAGTAAGTGCATGTAGAAAATTTAATATGTTCAATAAATAAATTAATTTAAATCAATCATTAGAAACAATTAAAAAAAATATAAAGAAAAATTGTAAGTTTAATAACAATATATTATTATGTTAGAAGGACTTAACTAATATTTGTAAATAATATATTTAAATTTTATGTTGTTAAAGTCTGTAATGTATATAGCTTATATAAGAGTATTAAAAACGTTTATGTGAAAAGAATGATGGAGTGTTAAATCTCCTTTTATGTTTATTTATTTTTATTTGAATCTCAATTGGATGTTTATTTTATTTGATGATGTTGTAACCATTAAATAGTTTAATATATATATTATATATATATTATAATATATATATAATATATATATATATATATATATATAGTAAGTACTGACCTAAAAGACCTGACTCAGGTTAAATATAAATGTTCTCGTATATACAATTCCTGTTCATTGTAAGAGAGGAGCAGTTTGGTCCTAAATGTAACAGGTAAATAATAAACTTTATTCTATTATAATTTCTACATTCGTATTTTCAGTATAATATTAACAGAAACAAGATTCAATAAAGAAACTAGTTATTAATTTCATTTGAAGGAACTAGTTTTTAATTTCATTTTAAAGATCTAGTTTTTAATTCATTTCAAGGAACTAAATTTTAATTTCGGACTGTTGCTTTTCGTTCGAAGAGAGGGAAGAGGGATTGGTAAGGACATTGACATTGGGAAAATATTACAAAATACCCAGAAGTCAGCCACAAAAGTGATGAATTATCTAAAAGATACATCAATTTTTAACAAAATTAAAAAAAAAATATATGTTCATGTTTTTAATTATTAATATTTGCATTTGTCTTTTTATTTTATTTTCTTCTGATATGAAATTATCTGGACTTTGTATTGTTACAGTTAATTTTTACGAAAAATTGAACATTTGAATAAATTAACCATATCATATTGTTATCATTAATAAAAAATGGAAATAATATATAGCTGAACGAATTCGATATCCCAAGGAAAGGAGAAAAGAGCAAAAATATTTTTGTATGCAATATTTGTGTTTTGGAACATGAAAAAAAAAAAAAAAAATATATATATATATATATATATATATATATATATATATATAACAAACCGTTAGAAAGCTAAAAGATTTTAGAACAATTATTATCTTATATACAAAAATGTAGAAGTTTAATAATTTAATAGATTATTAAATAAAACACATGTTTCTATTTAAAGTAAATGTAATTAATTCTTGAACATTATATACTTATCTCTAACTGTATTTAAAAATTCTTAGACCAATTCAAATTGATTGTAACAACACAGGTAAGTGAAAGTCGTGTGTTGCACGCACCAGATTTTTACCTAATTTTGCAGTACTAAACTGACCATCTTGGACAAATAATTTCATTTGTAAATAGAGATACAAAGGAAATAGAATCCAGAATAGGTAAGGCCTGGAAGAAATTTTGGAGCCTCAAGATCATATTCAAAAGCCAACTGGACATAAAGTACAAAGCACTAGCTTTCAACAGTTGTATCGTCCCAGCGCTTACATATGGATGCCAGACATGGTCGCTGACAAAGAATATAGAACGGAAAATAAACGTCTGTCAACGAAAAAATGGAGCGGATTAAGCTTGGAATCTTCGTGCGGGACAAAATTAACTCTAATAGAATAAGAAAAATAACAAATGTCTCAGACGCTATTGCTCATGCTAGAAAAATGAAGTGGACATGGGCAGGACATCTCATGCGGAAAACAGAAGATAGTTGGGCAAAGCGAGCTGCCGAATGGATCCCTATTGATAAGAAAAGACGCAGAGGCCGACAACGCAAACGCTGGGCCGACGAATTGAGGAAAAACGATGGTTCTCTATGGATGAGATATGCACAAGATAGGAAGTTGTGGAAAACTAAGTGCCAGCAGCAATTCAAATTTTAAGTTTTAGGTTGGGCTAGTCTCCGCCCAAAAGACTCTAATCTCCCATTGGGAAGGTCTATATGTAAATATATCTCATGTAAATATTATGTTTTGATTTTGTATACATAACGGAGAGAAATCAACTTTATATTTTCATATAAATAAAGACTTTTATTATTATTATTATTAAACTGACCAAGTCCGGATAAAGGATTTGACGTGGTAAGCCTATCACAAAAACGATAACTCAAACGAAAATTTCATATTAAAGACATCTATACGCCTGAGCTGTTTCAGCAACTTTTTTATCAAAACCTTTCTCCATTTTACGATTTCTTCGACAATAGCTTAAAGGATTTTGATTAAAGGTGCTATATTCATGTAAAATTTAATCGTCTTTGATATCACCTTGGTTCCATTGTGATTGAAATAGTCTGGCAATGCCTTATTTAAAATTCTGTTTCTCTAAAGATCCAATTATTTGATAAATTCAAAATAATTCGTATTGTTAGATTGATAATAAAAGGGTGAATATATAAAATGAAGCTATAAAAGAAAAGTGCTAACATATTTTTAAAAAAAATTGTTTTCGAACATACGAATAGTTTTATAGATGTATAGTACACCGTTGGATAGCTAAAGGTTTAATAAAGAATTATTTTTAACCCTAAAAAAATTGTAGAAGGTAATAGATTATGACTAAAAGTGTATAAACATAAATAATTATTTATAATAATGGTGTCTATTGTATTATTACTTAATCGAAAATAAATGTTTTCATCAAAACATAATTCTGGTTTCTTAACTTAAGTATTCATAAAAATTCTATAATACAATATATTTCAACCATTAAGGTAAGGGAAAGTCACGATTTGCGCGTACTAAATGTGTTTCAATATAATTATTTTATTTTTTTATTTGTGAAAAGAAATGCTTTTTGTATGATTTTATATGTAGTGTACTTAAAAAAAAAAAAGTTGTTTAAAAAATACAATAAAAACCTTATCTCTAAGAAAACATGATGGGTTCAAAACAGTACATATATATTTTCTTACTATTCTAAAAATAATTTAATAAAATTAGGTAATTGTTATTGATCATAATTTCTATTATGTTGAGGATATATAGTCAACTGTAGAAACTATTATAGATGGAATAATCAGGAGTCAGTCTTTTTTTAAATATTTTTAATTTTGCCAAGTTTCGGCTCAAGCTTGTGAGCCATCATCAGGAGATTACGGAGCCATGCCCAGCATAAACTCAATGTTATTCTATCAATACAATCTGCCACCTTCTGGGGCAATGAGTATTACAGTTAGAAGAAATCATTCATCCCATATGTACATTGTAAATTAAAAAAAATATATATAAAAAATAATGATAAAAGTAAAAATAAAAAAGAATAATAGTAATAAAATAATAATAAAAAAAACTATATAATACGAAAAAGAATAAAACAATAAATAAAGACTAAACAAAGAAGAAATATATATACATAACTAAAATAAAATAAATAACATATATACAGAAAATAAGAACAACCTTGATCACATTCATACCTATTTACAATACTTACAAACTGTCCCTGGTGTCACCGACTCGAACCCCTATGTCCACTAGTGGACGTCGAGGCACAATGCTACGAGATCCCATTGCCTCTCATTCAGTCTCATTGCATGACAAACTCCATTCCCACCCTAACCTCTCGTTCCAATCCTTTCTTCCTCTTCAATTCCTGACAATCATCCTAGGCGTCTGAAAAGGAGATGACCCGAGACCTTCTGGTTTCGAATATTTTTAGAGTGCTTCGATTGGGAAGCTTCCCTACATGTGTTTCATGCCTTTTTATATTTCACTCAAATTTACTTGTTGTATTCCATCATACAGTGGTAAATTCCAATAAATAAATATTTAAAAAAATTAAATGTTGAATAATGATATTTTAAAATAACGAATTCACGAATAGCTCAATCTCCTGAGCTATGCTACTCATAAAATACGTCGATGTGTGATCCTCCCCCCCTGAAACGTACCCCCCCCTCCTCACCCGGTCATTATACACCAACTCAAAACCACCTTTATCGGAGGCAGATCAGGGGTGGCTAAAAGTATATAAAGCAGCCTTGATGTTACCCGTGTTATTACCCGCCGGCCGATTGTTTTTGGCCCGGGGTTTGCTGGAACCTGGATTAGGTACTTTGTTAATTAGACTCGGGTTGGTAATAGCAGTAAAACCAGGCTTTGCGGGGGCAAGTTTGGTGGTGAGCGCCCCTGAGTCCTCATATATAATGCTATACCCCCTCCTTAATGTCTCTCTGCCATTCCATAAAATTGCTTGACTTATCTTTTTCTTTTTTTGTAATTAGAAACAATAAAAAGTGGCTTCATATTTCTTATAAAAGGATCTTTAAAATCACTGATATGTACAATCGAATTTTCGTTTTCGTGCTAGACATACTACACATAGACACACACACCTCTTTGCGGGACTTGGTCATTCGGATTCAGAGGACCCCAAACGTGTATTTCCGTTAAAAATTGGAATTCTAAAATTTCACGATCACAATACTTTCCCTTACTATATATTTCATGTATAGGTAAATGAAATTATTTTATTTATTTATTTTGTAACATAGAGACTCTTCAGCCAGTAGGGTTATTTTAGCTCTAAATTATTAATACAAAATACTAACATTTCATTGCAATACTGTTACGTTGGAAAATAAATAAATATGAGTTGAGTTAAATTTAAATTAAGGTTATATTGAATAGCTCGAAGAGGGTTATTTGGAAAAAAAAAAGAAGTATATGTTAAAAGTAAATAGGTAATGAAAATGTTCGTGTTATCTTTAAGTTTAGATTAAGTATTACTGAAGCGTAAATGGAAGTCCTTATTATATACTCTTCTGAGGGATAAGGGGAGTCTGGAAGCGAGATGGAGAAGGCTGTGAACTACCGGGGGGTTGTGTAAAAAGAAATATTGTGGCATAGCAGCTATTACCGAGAGATTTAGTTTAGAGTGAGATCATTAGTGAGACCAGAGACAAATCCAGACGGACGAACCCGGCCGGACTTTAGGACAAGGAAAGAAACCAGGGTTGGTTTTCGATGAGAAATTTGAAACTGAAAACTGCCTTCCTCCTAACCCTAATCCCGAACCTAGGTGAATATCTGTTTGCAAATAACTTTTGCTTTGTGTTTGGTGGTGAGTGATAGACTAAAGAAAGTAGTAGTTTCAGACAATAGAAAAAAAAAAGAAAATTAGTATGAGTTGTAAATATGTTTTGTTGTTGAATAATTTATTTATTTTATTTTATTTTTTAATTGGTATTATTAGAGTGCTGCCACTGGGTAGTGTCTCTACATGTATTTCATGACAGTTTTACATATAACCATCACATTTACTAGATGTATTTTTATTTAATACAGTTGTAAATATCAATAAATATGTTTAAAAAAAAAAAATTGGTATTAAATTATTATTATTTATTTTTTTTATGATCAATTTAACCATTTTTTTTTTTTTTTTTAATTTGTTCTTGAATATTTTCGTTTTAATATTAACCGTAAAAAGTAACATTGTACAACCCTCATCAAATCTATATCAATTGTATAAGAAGATATAAGAGAGATGTTATATATTTCCCCATAGCTCATGGGATAGATCAGTCTCGTGGGTAACGAGTTCGGAGACATCTATAGCAATAACTAAAGGCACTTTAGAGGAAGAAAACATAAACTATCGGCATTTAAGCCCTGTCAGACTAATTCAATCAGAACGAAACCTTCATCGTATTAAAGCCCATTAAATTTTACATCGATACAGTGAGTTTAATCAAAATCGTGAGAGCCGTTTTTAAGAAATTCGTAAAAAAATGTGGAAAATGCATAGTATAAAGTAGATCTTTCGGTCAGCCGATTTTGAAGAAAAAGTTTCTGTAACATCTCAACCCTATAGTCGTCTCTGATATGAAATTTCAGTTTCTTACGACTTTTCGTTCTTGCGCTAGACTTACCACAAACACACGGACACACAGGCACACAGACCTTTTCGTGGGGAACCTAAAACGTCTATTTCCGTTTAAAACTCCGTAGAATTCGAAGATGTTCACGATCTCAATACTTTCCTTTACTATATATTTCATATAGAGGTAAGTGAAAGTAAAAAAGCTGAAACCTGTCAAAAATAGTTCAGTACCCTTGCCTCATTAAATGGCAAAAAGTCCCAAAGTTTTCAAATTCGGGTTATTTGGGGGAGGGTTAGAATCAGGGTTTAACATATTTATTGATATCTACAACTGTATTTAAAAAAAAAAAAATACATCAAGTAAATGTGATGGTTATATAGAAAATGGTCATGAAATACATGTAGAGCCACTACCCAGTGGCAGCACTCTAAAAATATTCTAAACTAGAAGGTCTCGTGGCCATCTTCTTTTCAGACGCCTCGGAGAATTATCAGGGATCGATGAGGAAGCGAGGATTGAAACGAAAGGATTGTAGTGGGAATGGAGTTTGTCATGGAAGGAACGGTACCTGGTTCGGGCTAAGTCAGCGACATATGGAATATTAAGGTCTTTATGGATGAGTTTGTTTGTGACGAAATAAGGAGCATTGAGGATTTTACGAAGGATTTTGGATTGTAAGGATTGGATACGAGATGAATTCGATGGTTTAGTAGAGCCCCATAGCTCTACTCCGTAAGTCCATATCGGTCTGATAATGGTCATATAAATAAGTCTTTTATAATTAAGAGGAAGGTTGGAGCATTTGTCCAGTAAGTGTTGAAGTAGTCGAAAACGTCGGGAGATAAAATAATACTTTCTTTTTCAGTTGTTTGTGAATACCTGAAAAAGTATGATGTTTATCGCAAAGATTGTCTGAATAAATATGAAATTAATCGTATTTACTACTTTTGTAAATAATATAAGTATAACTTTAAGTTTATTTTTATTTTTATGCCAGACACAAGACTCATTTTTGTACTTTAATATTATTCTTAGAAGGTCCCATAATAAAATTTACTTTTCTTTCTTACTTAAAAATATCTTTATAGATGGTTGTATACATTTCCTTGTTGAATTGAAGGAATGCGGAGATATTGAAGGGGTGATACACGGTGTTCCATATTAATTAAAAATTTCTCCTAACTTCATGAAATTTAATAAACGAAGGGTACTGAACAATTTCTAAAACGTTTCATGTTATTTTTTTAAAGTTAACATTTAATTTTACTGTACTATTGCACACATGGAAGTGTGTATTTCCCTAAAATATCTTCTATTTTTTTAATATATATTTGATTGATGTTTAATACTGTATATACAATATATACAAGAAGTTAAAAGGCTGAAATCACAATTACAGGCGTGAAATAGTCTTGTGAAGAAGCTACCCAGTGGCACTTCAATGATTCTTTTAGGTAACACTGTAATGTTTATTTATTTTCTTTTTTAATTTTTCAGGAATTTATTCGTAATGTTTATTTTATAAGCAGGTCTCGAAGCCACCGTCTTTTCAGGCGCCTCAGAGGATGTAGAAAACTCAAATTCGAAAATATTAATGATCCCGATACTTCCCCCTACTATTATGGGTGTTCGTTGGGTTAAGGTTTTTACCTAATTTTATTTATTCATTTACTTTGTTGTAGTTGGTAATTTAACCTTGAATTTTCTTGGGAGGGGTCTCCTGACTATATTTGTTAGATTTTTCTCTTGTTTTTTTTTTTTCCTGGTAATGAAGCTCTCGGGGAAGTCTGGTCATCTGATCCTTGGAAACAAGGATGATCCCATCTTCTTAATAAAATTAAAAAGGTACGTAAAATTACGCGATTGTGAGACATTTCTTTCAACAAATTGAAAAACACACATTCAATAAACCTGAACAGTAATGGTAAGGTGGGGTGTATGGGACCCTAATAACACTGCCCTAAAGCAATGCCGGATAAAAACTGACTAAAAAATAATGCTATATTACAATCATGTCGAGGCGGGAAATGTCAGGTTTTCACTAGGACAGTGGGATTCACAAAACCTTATAGAGCCCCTGGGGTCCTGCCTGTAGACCCCACCTCATCAGTTAAAAGATAGGCGTGCATTATCATTGTTTTTATGTTTTGTAGGGATTGTTTTGTGAAGTGTGCTCTATATTAAGTACTATTGGTAACATAACATAAAACATTAAACTATTGATAAAAAAGGTAAGGTTAATTCATAAACTGTCTAATAAAATATAACAATATGTCATTTGATTGATAACTACGTTGTGTACAGTAACAACCCAGTACATCCGGAAAGCACTTATTTATTTTATTTTATACTGTTAATGGAATAAAGGATTTCTCTCTTCATGTGCAGCTGAGTGAAAGTAAAAATCATAAATACACATACATCAGAGAGATTTAAAAATTTCCGCTTGAAACGTTGGGCGGCTCATGATTGGATCCGATGCCGGAAAGCCTTGTAATGGCTAAAGCTTTGGCGGGAATCGGGTTTAGTGTCCATCCAGCTCATCTGTCACGCGGCTATTACAAAAGGATGAATCCCGGAGGGGGGGATAGCTTTGCTCTTTCAACTTTTATTAAACAATAGAAAAATCCGGGGAGCGTTGCGAAACCGCTGGTAATTGGAAGCACTGCTGAGCCATAGTCTCCCGGCTATTATTGCCTTTATTGGCCCACTATCACACAGTCTCACTATCGCGCTTTTCTTTTATTATCAGAATAAAGGGGAGGCTAATCATAGCTTGCCGTACCGATTCCTCTGAGTTCAGGCAAAATAAATGTGATAATTTATTATGAAATAAGTATTGTACATCGCGTCATAAGTTCGTCGTAATTCATCAAGTAATATGCAGTATATTTATAGCTTATTAAGGTTGATTTTGGGCTGAATAATTCTTCCATTAATACTCATTCTTTTATTTCATCAATATGACGTTTCGGGATATTCTCCCATCTTCAGAAGTCTACAAAAATTATATTAAGCAATTTATCATCACATTAAAAATTACTGTAATGAAGTGAATGGTTTAAAAAAATTTTTAAATTAGGCTTCAATTGATAACAAAACTTTAAAACTATTAAATAACAAATTTTAAAATCATAAGGAGGCATCAAAAGCAAAAATTTAACAATGTTACATAGTACTTAGTTAAATAAATAAATAAATATTATAAAGTTACCTTGTTATATATTCAGTAATCCCAACATTTTCACTAATCACACATTGAGCCAGGTAAAATAGTAAAACGAAGTCAATATTTAAATACATCAGATCTGAGCAAGAGTATTGCTCAGATCTTTGTCCTCAACTGGATTAAGGAATAGACCAATTGTTACCTTGTACCTTATAACCATAATAAATTACAAAAATTCCTCACCAGTACAAAAGACCCTATAAGTAATGAAGAAAAATTAAATGTTGTATACAAAATAAATTTTCTGGACTGTGAAAAATGTTACCTAGGGGAAACGTCCAAAAAAGTTAGTACTAGAACTAAACAGCACAAAAGTAATTTTTAACAACAGTATAAATATAAATACAACTGCTTTATCACAACATAGCATACATTTGAAACATACGTTTGATCTCAATAGACCACAAATTTTGGAAATAGTCAAAAATAAACAAAATAGAAAACCATAGAGGCTATATATATATATATATATATATATAATATATATATATATATATATATATATATATATATATATATATATCAATAAAAATATAGATAAAACCGTGAATTTTAAAACTGACTCAAGACATTTAAGTTACCACTATTCAGATTTAATTAAAAAATTAAAAATATAATATAAATAATTAATAATAAATGTTTTAAAGAATTTCACAATATGAAGTAAAAATAACATATACAAGTTAAAAATTGGTCTAATCCTTAATCCAGTTGAGGACAAAGATCTGAGCAATACTCTTGCTCAGATCTGATGTATTTAAATATTGACTTCGTTTTACTATTTTACCTGGCTCAATGTGTGATTAGAGAAAATGTTGGGATTACTGAATATATAACAAGGTAACTTTATAATATTTATTTATTTATTTAACTAAGTACTATGTAACATTGTTAAATTTTTGTTTTAATGCCTCCTTATGATTTTAAAATTTGTTATTTAATAGTTTTAAAGTTTTGTTATCAATTGGCACCTAATTTAAATTTTTTTTAAACCATTCACTTCATTATAGTAATTTTTAATGTGATGATAAATTGCTTAATATAATTTTTGTAGACTTCTGAAGATGGAAGAATATCCCGAAACGTCATACTGATGAAATAAAAGAATGGGTATTAATGGAAGAATTATTCAGCCCAAAATCAACCTTAATAATTAAATGAGCTCTTCCTTGTTAAGAATATATTGATATAATATATTTATAGCATTTCCAAGTCCAATTCACTTTTTCGGATTTATTCTATATCATGCTCAATAACTGGGTTACCTGGGTGCTTGTACCCTAAAAAAGTGCAAAATGCATTGTTAAAGGTATCACTTCAGGCCAGACGATTTAGGTGAAAAAGTTGGTGTAACATCTCGATGGTATAGTTCTCTTAAATTTGAAATCACTGTTTCGTACGACTTTTCGTTTTCGTAATAAGACTTACCACACACAGACCTTTTTGTGAGAGATGGTCGTTTGCTATGGTCCTTACTGAGTTGCTATGAATACACAGCATACTGAATTAATTCTGAAGACAATTAAAAAAAAAAAAACGGGGAATACTACCAAATAGAAATATAAAGTAATATTACTTGTTTCGAAATATTCTTGGAACATTTACAAATCCTGCCAGACCTTAATATATATCGTGTTGCAGGATTCCCAGGGAATCCAAGATTAAAGTCTCGACATGTTCTGGACAATAAACATTTCCAAACAGCAGGTATGAAATAAACTTTGTATAAATGTTTCTTTATCTTGTAGGATTTTTTTAATAATTCCCAGTCATTTGCGTCATATTGATAGTGGGATTTACTATGAACGCTTCCAGTTCAGTAGTACTTAATTTCAAGATGTCTACAAATCTTGTTGACCTATTGGTTTGTATCAAGGAAAGCTCAGATATTTCGTTTTTTCTGTGGTAGTGTTTGAGTTCATGTTATCAGTAAATTACTAAATATAAATCCGCTTTGGAAAGGAATCCAATTTCAAATCCATAATAACTTATTTATTTAGTCTTCTACCGTTTCAACCGCTAATGTAGTGAGGATCTTGCTTCTCATTTCCAGACCTCTTCTGTCAAAAGCCACAGAGATTGCGCCTTTCAATGCCTTCTTTCTACATTTTTCTCATGTCAACCATCTCAGTTGAAGTTCATTAGTAGCATCCGAAGTCCCATAGTTGACAGTATTGTTACGTTTCGGGCTTCTCGTGTTTTCCCCTACATTTTCTTTAAATTTTTCATCAAAATCACTCGAAATTGACTTTTGTGCTTTTCGGTGGAGCAAAAGATTCACTTGAATAGGTGAGAATCAGTAAGAAAGTGTTATTTAAACAATCTGTTTAGTATATTTTGACACTTATTTTTTACCGATGAATCCTCTGAGGGAAAGTAACTTACATAATTAATAAAAAAGAAAATTTTGGAATAATTTTAGATAATTATTAAAAATTTCATCAATAATTATCCACGGCATCACATATTTTAAACATTCTTTTTTAATAGATAAACCATCGCACCACATTGCTGTTCCCTGGCTGTTGGTTTGAGGTACGTATAACGAAATAAAAAGGACAATAAAATATGCTATAAATTACTCGTTTAGGAAAAGGATCGGGGAATGATGCCTCGAAGGGAGCTTCATCTTTGTTTTGATTAGAAAGAGGAGATGGAGAGGATTAAGGATGAAAGGGTATAGGGACTATTGGGTTTGAGGGGAGGCACAAAGCACAAGGGGCAGTAATGTGCCGTATACATCCAGCCCTCTTTGTGACCTCCACAAATAACACTAGTCCCTCCCCCCTCTCATTTAGCACAAAAGGAAGTCTCTTTCCTCATCGAAAATAACTCAAAGTAAACTTTGTCCCGGTGCTAATAATTCTTGAAGAATCTGATAGATAGCCGGGACAGGGAGAGGTGCACTGGCCCATTGTCTCCCGACCTGACGGTCTTCCCAGATAATCTCTTCTTTGTAAGAAACTTCTCGCTCATGCTACGATTCAGCTTTATCCGATTTTTCCACTTCTTTTCTCAAAGTTGGTAACATAATATTATTCATTGTACAATATCTATTTCGACTTTAGTTGTAAGCACACATTGTAACCAGACCGTAAGCTATGCCATAGGCACGTATTGGGTCGTTTTATATGAAAATTCCGTTATCACATAAAAAGTAATTTTTTATTCATTTAACGTCACTTTATGCTACTGTGGTTGATCAGATGATAACACAGTGTATGTTTATTTTTAACAGGTTTAATGAAGATAGGGATCTTCATAAAGTACCTGACATCAGGTACCAAGGATTTTTTATAATCTTTCAAAAATCCTGAGCCCATATACCGAGTTCGAAATTGTGCTGGCCTTTATGAAATCAAAATAATTGTATACAAAAAGTTAGAAAACAGGTTTTCAACCTCGAAATGACTTTCAAATCTTCCAACTTAAAGGAAATTGTTGAAATCTCTGAAAAGATAGAAATATGTTACAGATTAATCTGTCGAATAAGGACTTTGTTACACAGCTTTCTTAGTTTCTGCACTGACCGTCGTGAAACATGATATATGATTTTGTCGTTAAAGAGTATAGGTCCCTTTGGATTGACTATTAAAGGTGGTTTCTTTTTAGATGTTTTTGATGTAGTATGTCAATTTCATTGCACGTGGATGTCGATTTGATAGTTTTACATCTGGGTAAAAAAAAAAAAAACATTATTCCGACCACCCTATAAAAACCAAGAATTTTCAGCCACCAAAAATTATTCGGTAATGTTTCTTGCTGCTTCGGCTGCCGAGTGTCTGAGTTCAATTTCATAAAAAAAAAAAAAAAAAAAACACTTAAAAATCAAGTGTTTTTATTTTCATATTAAATGCTATACTAAACCATAAACGATCAAAGGAGTGCAAGTAAATATTAAAAAAAAGAGCGGATAAAGATCGGCTCAATGTAAACTGAAACATCAACAGTAGTCTTATGCCCCAACTCCGAATTTCTCAAATAATAAAAAAGAAAATTTCATACGAAAATAACAGAGAAGGGTGAAAAAATAATGCTTCAAGAAAATATAAATAATTTTTATAATTAAAATAAAATAAGTTTAAACAAAAAGATTATAACATCCCCTACATTGTTAAACAGAAATGCAAATAATTGTGAAGCACTAATGCATCTTCCCCGTAAGTGGGTACCAGATCCTTCGCAAAACCTCACCCCTTCCTCTGATATCCAATTACAGGGGTAGAAGTTTATGTACATTCTTAGAGAGCTCTATTAAGGGACAAACTATGGTTCCATCTTAACCAGGCTGCAATAACACCAATTCTCTAACCATTCACAAACTTAACCCTAACTTACTTTGGCAATTAATTGATCATTTCCCTTTGTCTGCCTCACTCCCTTCCCTCCCTCAATAGGAAAGCTTTAATTAGAACTATAGGAGTTGTTCTCACTTTAATATTCCCATAGCGATTGTACTAAGGGAGTTGCCCGATTGCTTTCTAAATTGAAAAATAGTTGAGCTAAATTTGAGCCCTCCTCTAGAACTGCCCACTTTGATAATTATATTTTGAAAATGAGGTACATTGGCTTCGAACTAACTTTTTTTTTTTTTTAATTTCTTTATTTCCAGATCGGCTGCTTGAGCCATACATGGTTTTTTTTTTAACATAAATGAATAATTATTACAACTCGTAACAATGGAAAAAGTGGGGGTATAGCCTCGTACAAAGACACCCCTAACGATTATAAATTTATAATTATTTCTGAGAATTAAATAATAAAAACAATTTGATAACATAACGAACAATTATAATAAAAATAAAGAAAGGAAGAGAAGTAATGAATATACAAAATTAATACTAGGTTTGCAAGAATATAAATTATAAATTTAAGATCCATTTTAGTCTAAAAAAAAATAAAAAATGAATAAATAAAATAAAATAAAAATAATTTAAAAGTATAAAATAAAAAATAAATAAATAAATAAATAAAAATAAAATAAAATAAATAAATGAGAAAAAAAAAATTCAAAAACAAAAGCTAAATAATAATAAATAAAAATAAGTTTAAAATATACATAAAAAGTAAAATAATATGAGGTTCATAAAACTAGATAATAATAATTACAACAGCATGTCCTGTAGAAGCCTGGGTTTGAGCCTGCGGGATGAAGTTGGAATTCCTATGTTGTAGGCTACTGCACCTCCAACTGCTGGTAGCTGCGAGTGGTATTTTTTAAAAGCGGATTTTGATGAAGTCTTCCATGTATTCAATTTGTAGCTCACGATGGAGTTGGCTATTTCTAATAAACCATGGGGCATCAACGGCTATTCTTAATATTTTGTTTTGAAAAGTTTGCAATTTTTTTCTTTTCGTTGAGGAAGCTGCGCCCCACACTTCACAACCATACATTAGTAATGGCCTTAATATTGTTTTATATATAAGAATGGTTGTTTCAGGTGAACTAACTTTGAAATTGAGGTTATATATACTATATATATTTATTATTATATATATTATATATTATATATATATATATAATATATATTATATATAATAATTTTAGGTCTTAAACGATAATTTCTTCTTAATTTTCTTTATTTGATGTTTCGATCCTCCGTCACAAACATAGGATCCTTTTCAACACAAAGAATTTTATTGAGCACCGGTGTGTGTGTGTGTGAAGACTCTCATATCCGAAGAGTATTAAAGATATCTCATATAACTTAATTAAAAAATACGAATCGCACGATTCGGTTTGACATAATACCAGTACTTAGCTAACAAAAAATAATTGGAAAACAAAATAGGATAAGACAGGATAGAAAAAAGAAACCGCAGAACCAATAAAAAGTGAGGGATGAGGTTACATCATCACTTGGCATACACCGATTTTGGAATGTACCAAATGAACTCAAGAACTAATCAGGTAACTACCAAGTACCTAAAGAAATCATTGCGTTAAAATTCAACAAAACATTCCTTATCATTTCCTAAAACTCATTATGTAAGTGAAGTGAAGTTTGGGAATCGCCTCCTTGGATTTTTAAGAGAAATTCTTATTTTTAATGTTCCAGCATTTCCAAAATATAATAAAATTTAAAACTTCTCCCTTAATCTCAATGATTCGCAAATGAGCTGGGGATTTGCTGATTGAGTACTGTATTAGAGAACCCTAAATCATCGATCTAAAGACGAATTACTTTCGGTCATTAAATTTGCCGTCCATTGAATTATTCAGATTTTCAGAAGTTTTAATCTGGGGAAAAGTTTGTGGCTCCGCCGAGCTGGCTACCCCCTTCATGAAAATTAGCCCAATCACCCTTGCTTAGAAGTTAGAGAAAATTGTAAAAATTCATACTCCTTTGATCTCCCGCCATCCGCCCCTTGAGGATGGAAATTTAACATAAATCCAGTAATCTATCTTTTCGGCTCTCAATATTGAGTAGAAGGCTCTATTTCGTTGGTTACCATCGAGACAGGTGTCACGAACAATTTTAATTATGTAAATTTATTTTCAGTATCGAAAGGAATGCTTTATAAAAACATACGAAAGAAAATCTGGTGCGAACAACCCATGACCTTCACTTACATCGATGGTGAAAATAAATTTAGGAACTATTTAATACAGTTAGAGTTGAGAGAACTTTAAACAATTATAATCAATTCCGTTGGAAAGAAGTTGATTCCTGGTGGAGTCATAAAAAAACAAAAAATTAAGTAGAAAACTTAATTTATTCGTGCCAAAGTTTCGGCCAAAATTTTAGCCCCTCATCAGGGCTATAAAACAAAATATAACAACCAGTGGTTGGATACAATAGGGGTACTCACAACGTTTGCTATAGCATGCTATTTGTGTTATTTTGCTAAATCCGTCGAGTTTCTACAATTATTTCCTGTAGAAAATTGATGGGTTTAGCACAATAGCACAAATAGCATATTATAGCAAACGTAGTGAGTACCCCTATTATATAAAGATGATAAGTAAAAGAAATTATACTGAACAAAATAAAACAGTAGTTATAATAATTAACAATTATTATAATAAATAAAAACAAGAGAGCATTAGATTATGGTGTGAAAAAATTATCCAAATGAAAAACACACTACTGAATTTAGTGTTTTTATGACTGCAACCGGAATCAATATTTTTCCCATGTATACAGTCAACCATTTTAACATCATTATTAACAGTTTCGTTGCTAATATATGTTTTAGATTAAATAATATAACAATAAATTATTATTATATTCAATTATCACTTACTTTTATGCCTAGTCAATCACCGTTACCTTCCACAACCTTGTATATAATATTTAGCTTTATATATAATATATATATATATATATATATATATATATATATATATATATATATATATATATATATATATATATATATATAATTTGCTTAATGATCATCCTATTGTTTTAGTTCCTCTGTTAAAAATCTTGGCACCATCGTCGACCAAATCCTGTCCTGGAAACAAAAATTGCCCAAATTTCCCGTCGATCGATTAGCACCTTAAAAGCATTACCACCGATCCCCCTACCTCCTACCACAATCCACCCGTAAACTCCTAGTTTCATCTCTCATTTTCCCTCACTTTGACTATGGTTGTGTGGCATATGGCGGCCTCTCGAAGGTACTCGAGGGCAGATTGAGAAGGATTATGAATTGCTTTTTAAGATTTGTGTTCGGTACCTCGATTCGGTCGCATTTATCCCACCTCTACGACGAGCTAAAGTGATTATCCCCAACCTTTCAAAGACAATATTTCCTTAGATCATTCCTTTATCAAATCATCAACTCCCACCATCCATTTTATGTCTACAGCCTTCTGGTATTTAAATCCTCAACCCATCACCAGGAAACAAGATCCCTACTGTCCGACCTCTTTTCTCACACTCTTTTCCATAGAACCAAAAAATATGACTGCTCCTTTTTAGCCCGTTCCACTGCCTTATGGAATACTCTGCCTTCAAACATCCGTCATGCTCCTATCATGGTTTGAATCCCTCCTCTTTCAATACTTCCTTTCTCTTCAGTCAGATGTAAGCTAATTTTCTTATGCCAACTTATGTAAGGTGAATTTTACTTTAATGAAATGTAAAAGTTAAATTTTATGTCTATCCTTATTTATTTATTTCTATAATTTGTACATAGAGATGGTACTATGACCCTTTCTTCTTCTTTTTTTTTTTCGTTCTTGTGTTATATAATTGTAGTTATACATTGTTTGTTGGCCAGTTATAATTTATTATTTTGTTCATAATTGTTATTATTAAGGGGCATTGTCCCAGAATAAAGTTTCTTTTCTATTTTATTCTATATATGTATTCACACCATTAGTCTAATGTTCGAAGAGGAAATATTTTTGTTTTTTTCTCTATGATTAGTTTTCTATTTTATCATTTTAGATAACTAAAGTTTTCTCTGATATCATCTATAGTTAGGTTATTGTAAAAAAAAAAGATTATTAATTTTTTTTTAATGCCCAAGTTTGGAACCCCTTCTCTTTTAATGTAAAATAATAAAATAAAAATTATGTATTTGAATTTAATTTAATTCAATTATAAGGTTCAAAAGACAGCTCCATCCCTTATATCATGTTGAAAATAGTATAATAAGATTAAATAAGGTTTTAAATAATATAATTTATTCAAAATAAAGGTGGCCTTAGAAATGCCCTGGAAGAGTGCCAGAGGATATACCAAGCCTGCTTTATAATCTGAGAATCGATATAAGGCCAACTCCGCAACTATAAGTTACCACTGAACCAAATTGAACAGGGGATAAATAAGTCTGGTGGTCTGCTACTGCACTTAGGCAAATATAGGGAGGGCTCTTCGGGATGTAGTATTGTGTCTTTATTTACTTAAAGTTTATGTTTCCACTGTTAAAAACAACACACCCGCACAAAAGAAAAGTATATATGTATGTGGATACATATATATATATATATATATATATATATATATATATATATATATATATATATATATATATATTATACATATAATGTGCCTCACCCGCACCAGTCGTTTTATTTATTTTTACTTTTTAGATTACCTACAGCCTTTAAAATATATATTTTAGAAAGGGAGGTGAGTTAAAGTTTTATTGGGGCACACAACCTTTGTTGTTTTTCTCAGTATAATTGCCATCACTGAAACAAATTAACGTGCTAGGTGTCTTAAAATTAGATGCGTGTGGGTCTATATACCTATATATACATATAAAGGCTTTATTTATATAGAATACATAATGTTATAAATTTAAAATACTATGATGGGATATTCCATTAGAATTAATTATAACAACAATAGAAATTAGCATTTACAAAAATCACTTACATTTATGCCCTTCTTATCTTATTGTGAATATGTTAACATATGGGATGTAGTGATTACTGTATGGTAATCTGAACAGGAAGGTCTCGAGGCTATTTGTTTTTCAGACACCTCAGAGGATTGACAGGAATACAAGAGGAATCAAGGATTGAAACTAGTGGGTTAGAGTGGGAGTGGAGTTGGTCATGGAAGGATTAAGACCTGGTTCGGGCCAAATCAGCAAAATATAGGGTATTAAGGTCTGTATGGATGAGTGTTTTTGTAACAAAGTGAGGAGCGTTGAGGATTTTTCCAAGGATTTTAGATTGTAAGAATTGGATACGGGAAGAATTTGAGGGTTTGGTTGAGCCCCAAATCTCAAATCCGTTTGCCTTATGATAGTAATATAGAGGAGTCTTTTGTAGTTAAGTGGGAGTTTAGAGCGTTTGTCCAATAAGTGTTGAAGTAATCAAAAGCGGCGAGCATATTCCTGTCCTTTCAGTCTAGTGTCCTTTTACGGCCTTGTACGACGTTTGTCAAGAAGGAGACCTAGATAGCAGAACTGTTTGACCGGGACAAGTGAAATATTACTAAAAGATACTGTAGGGCAGGATGTCATTGGTTTATGAGAGAGTGTGAAGGTTATTTCGTGGGATTTATCTGAATTTATTTTGATGCTCCAATTCTGACGCCATATCTAGTCTTTGGTGTGGGATTCTAGGGTTTGAGATGCAATAGTAGGATCACTTTTGACTGATAACACACAAGTGTCGTCAGCATACGTAGAGAGGATAGTGTTAGGGATGGTTGGTATGCCAGCTGTATAGACTATGAAAAATCAGTAACTTTAATAATAATTTGAGAGACATTCCATACTCATAAATGAAAAATAATTTATCGTAAACAGATCAACAGGCCATCTAAATCTTGATTTTTCTCATTGTGCGGCAGAGCAAGTATTAATACCAAAATTATGCTCACCAGCAACGTTTTTCGGCCTAGTTTCGGGTACCCTATTTATAGGGGCTGTATGTGCCCCAAGAGGATCCTCTAATTCCATGGTCCACCGCTAAAATAAAAGAATTATCCAGCTAAAACCGGGATTCGAACTCGGGAAAGGAAGAACACTGAAATGAACTAAATGCACCTGACAGAATAAACTATCGTCTTTTCATTTGTTATTAAACATATATTTTTAGTTTATCCTACAACACACTATTACTATTCAAAGCAAGCAATGCAATTAAGCCATCTATGGAATAGAAATACCCACTTTCATTTCTTTGTTTATTATTTTTAGAAATCGACACGTTTACGATTTCATTGTTGAACGGTAAAGCAACTCGTTTTATGTAAGTCTCATTACCAAAAAGAGAAAACTGAAATTTGTAAACAACGTGCCCAAAACGAAAACCTATGTTTACATTTTAAAAGTGATATATCTGTTTTAAGCTAAATCTAAAACACAACTTCCCACCGCTGCATTGGTGCTGTATTTAAATGTAAATTTTTTTATATTATACAGGCACTAATATAAGTTAAAAGTTCAATGCTTTATGTGAGAGAAGGTTTCAGAGGAAACCATGTTTTTCTCTCTGCAGTATTCAACAACAGAACAAGGGGGTCAGGTATATGTTTTGATATTTAAATTGAATTAATATCATAACTTGATCACATTGTTTTGTGTGTGTGTATATACAATCTTGGTCATAGAAATTGCATTAATCTATAAAAAATATATTTCCAAAATTAAACATAACCACATATTTTTACAAAATTCTGATTACACAAAAAGGAATATTATATAATAAAAACTAAATAATAAATTAAAGTAATCTTACAATGTTAATTGTTTCTGACAGAAAAATGCTTAAAATTCGACATAATTAAGAATTGTATACTGGTGGTAGTTAAAAATGTTAACTAAGAACTAAGAAACGAAATTTTTTTTTGAATTTCTTTATTTCTTAAAGCGTATCATATAAATAAGTAGCCAAAAACAAAAAAAAATCGATTAGATCAAATTAATCACTATAAAAAATTAAACCGAGGTGATGCAATTTCTTTGACCACTACTGTATCTGTATCTGTATCTCTCTCTCTCACTCTCTCTCTCTCTCTCTCTCTCTCTCTCTTCTTATTATATATATTATATATATATATATATATATTATATATATATATAGTTTCTGAAATACATAAAGGATTTTGCAGGTTTATGTTGTTTTTTCCGAATGTTTATATATTTAAAGTAAACATTTACTAATCCTCTACCTTTGTATTATAAATATTAGCTCCCTAATCAATTACCCACTTTTTATTATACCTCCAAATATAAACAGGGAAACACGCGATTTTCGAGTAATATTTTTGTACGTATTTTTGTAAGTTTAAACTCGGCCATTTAGCAGCTGAGGCCGCTAGAAATATTCGCAAGGCGTTTGAGGAAGGTAGCGTTAAAGAACGGACCATTCGCCGTTGGTTTGCTAAGTTTTCAGCTGGGGATACCGACTTGGAAAACTTGTCCCGAGGAAGACCTCCGTCCGTAATAGACAACGATGTCCTCAAACATACAGTAGAAGGAAACCACTACCAAACAACAGTTAAAGGACTCTCAGCACAACTAAATGCAAGTGCATCTACCGTTTCCAGACATTTATAGTGTATTGGGAAAGTAAAAAAGCTCGATACATGAGTACCTCATGATCTCACTGAGCAGCAGCAAGACCCCATGTTTCAAAACATACCGTACAAAAATTGAAAGAACTGGGCTACGAAGTTCTTCCACACCCACCATATTCTCCCGACTTGTCTCCAACAGTTTACCACCTGTTCATGAATTTAGATAACTTCGTCAAAGGAAAACTTTTTGAAAATGATGATCAAGTGAAAAGTGCGTTTTCAAATTTTGTTTCACTTCAAAGCTCAGAATATTTCAGTTCGGGGATAAAAAAGTTGGTGTCACGTTGGGAAAAATGTGTAGGAAAAGAAGGTATATACTTCGAATAAAATTATCTTGTTTTCACATCGTATTCTTGATAAAAATCCTTTACCTTGAAAACGGACATTTCATGTGACACAACCCAATATATATTTATATAAAACAGTTAAAACTGTGCAATTTAACTTTCAATTGTTATTAAGCTAAAAAAATCAACTTGACAATAAAGAATCATATCAGGTATAAAAAACATAAATTGGTTTAGTATTATCAGGCTATATTCATTTTTTAGAGTGAGTTATAAGTAGTTAAATATTTTTTTTTTTTTTTATTCTATCCATAACCAAAATAATAATATTTAAGAGTTGATTTATTGATTTTGTTTATTAAAAAATAAAGTAATTGGCAGTTACTATAAATAATTATTATTTTTATTACTATAATGTAATTATAATTGTTTTTCTATTTATTTTCTACATTATTTAACAAAATTATTCCTTATTATTTTTTGGCATCGGTAAAAACATAATATTGAGAAAAAAAAAATCCCCCTTTGAAACAATTCGCTGTATAAAATATATTAGAAAATAATTTTTATTCTGTGACTGGGTCCCTTAAGAATAAGATATATTTACAATTAAAATATACAATGTGGCTATCCAAATGACCAAAGAGAAATAATCAATTTTTATTTATAAATTTGAGAAGATGAAAAGATTAAAAAAATACAAAAATCATAAATAACTACAAACAAATAAAAATAACTTCTTATCAATATGTTGAACAAAACTAAAAAAAAAATAATTAAATAACTAAGTTCAATTTGAGCAATAAATAATTTATTTGCAGTCACTTTTTTTCTTTCGCTTACCTATATATGAAATATACAGTAAGGGAAAATATTGCGTTCGTAAAAAAAAATCTAATTTAATTTTTCAATGGAAATACACGTTTTATTGTTATTTGAGTGAAATAACTAAGTCACGCGAAATGGTCTGTGTGTCCCTCTGCGCGCGCGTGGGTATGTTGTAGGTCTAGCTAGAAAACATAAAGTCGTGCAGAACTTAAAATCATATTTAAGACAACTATATGCTCGAGATGTTACAGCAACTTTTTCATCTAAAACGGCAGACCAGTAGTGCCACTTTATACTATGCATTTTGCACCTATTTACTATTTTCTCGAAAACGGCTGTAACGGTTTTTAATTAAACTCCCTATACTAATATCAAATTTAATGGGCTTTAATAATATGTAAGTTAAGTTTGCTTGTATGATTTTTATTTATTTCCCAACTTGTATTTATCTCTACTACAGGTTGTTGTATTGATTTGTTTGTTGTTTTTTTTTTTTGTTTTTTTTAATTGTTATTTTCATGTATATATTAGAATTTATTTATTTCCGATTTTATGTAATTTGACTTTATTATCATTATTCTGTATATATTGTATGAATGTGTACTACATCTCTATTACTACTGTTCATTATGTAACAAACTGTAATATTTCTCAATAAAAAAAAAAAATAACATGTAGGTTTCATTAGAATAGTCTGACAGGGCTTAAATGCCAATATTTAAATTTTTCTTCCCCTATATACCGTTGGAAACCTGAAGATTTTAGAAAAAATATATTCTTATATACAAAGTTGTAAAAGGTAATATGAAGTTACAAATAGGGCAAAACATTAATACTGATAATTGTACCTAACCGAGCCCAACAACTTTACGCGCCCATTTGAGTCTCCACGATGCTATTAACTCAATTAAATTTTTTTAATAGTATTTAAATTTATTTTAACTGCGAATGTAAGTAAAAGTCGAGTGTTGGCCGCATCAGATTTTTTTTTCCTGAAAACAATTAATTTAGTGAATGAATCCAATCATGTTGTATTTAATGAAGAAAATTAGACTTTGTTTGAATAAAATTGAATTCATATAATTTAAAAAAAAGTTTGTCCCTTAATAATTAAAAAGAAACAATAAACTTTTAATGTATCGTTTTAGAATGCTGTTACCATAATAGTCATTCTTTCTTTTTCAATATCAAACCAGAGCAGTTTTATGTTTTGGGGAGGACTTTAGAGGGGGGGGGGGGCTGGTATGGACAGAGCGTCTACTTGCCCCTAAGTTCTCAAGTACCCTTAAGGTCCCAAAATAATGGTTGGAGGTGGGAAGGGAGGGGGAAGAAAAAAGAAAAAGTTTGTTTTATTCGTTTTACAGCTCCAAAAATGAGATGGGATCGAGAAGGGGTCAGATCTTTTCCCAAGAAGTAATGAAACCTTTCTTTTCTTAATATATTTTCTAAATCCACCCTCTCTTTTCAGCTAGTGTCCTCTTTCTCTTCTCTTCCCCCCTTCTCTCACTGTATCTACCCTCATACTATATACTTTATATATGTGTGTGTATATTTTTATGTATATATATTATATATATATATATATATATATTATATATTATATATATTATATATATATATATATATATATATATATATATATATATATAATTTGGACAAATTTATTGTCCTTACATTCATGCTCCAAAACAGAATAAACAGAATATTACTAAATAATAAAATAATTAATACATGAAATTATTATTAATACCATTATAGTTCTTAGGATAGATCTCCTTACCGTGTAAAGTGCATATTGTTGTGTTCCTCATCAATATTGATAAAAAAATTTTAAAAAATCAATCGTCCCTAGAAGAAAAGTGGCAGTTGTTCAAATGTCGAATAACCGACTTTGATGTTGGTCAGAATTACGTTTCATGTTGCTCTAAAACGCCTTTTATTAAATCTCAATAGTCTGAAAATCAGAATATTTTGGAAAAAAAATAAAAATTTCGCTCAGACACAAAACAAAAACAATTTCCAATAAATTCAATTTTCTTGTTAAGTGGCTCACTTGAAAGTTAAGATTTAAGAGCGGGTGTATTCAAACCAATACTATAGAAAAGTACTTAAGTTGAAATGTGCACGGTAGTAATTTTTGGGGTGAAACTCAATCGTCAATTTTTAAATTAGATATATATTTATTATTGTAATTTTTTAAATATTTTTATCAATTTGAGTTAACAATGGGTAATAATTTACGAATCGCACTTAGTGTTATTAGTAACATTTTACTCATAAAAATCGTTTCCATTATTACTCGGAAAAAAAAAAAAAAAACTACCTCCACGACCCATGAAGGGTCTTTGGTTCAGTACTCTTTCATGGCCAACGGCTCACACAGGTTTTCCCCTATATTTAAGTACCAACTTGATAGAGACTAGGTGTGCCCCAGAAAGGTTCCCATACCACAGGGTAGCTCCACGGCAGAATAACTAATTCTGCCTCAATCGAAGTTCCAACCCGGGACCAAGAACAGAAAATCTATCCCCTAAACGCCGCTCCTTTTTTTCTTTCGTTTTCATTATTAACCTACTCCCTGTGTTGCAGTAGCTAGCATAACAGACTTCATTCACCAAGTTCGCGTGTTCAATCCGGGCCGACGGACCTAGACATTTTTAAAGAAAATAAAAAAAATCCTTGTTTATGCTGTGCTTTGGAGGGGACTGAAAATGGTGGTCCCGATCATGTACTATGTCAAAAAAATCGTTAATGTTCTCTCTCCTAAATTTGAATAAAGCCCTATAGATAAACGTTAAATAAATAAAAAAGCAAACGAGCGTATGATTGAAAAATTCAATTCCAAGGTATCGCCATTTAAATTTATAAACACCTGCAAAGTGTGCACTTTGTGGTGAAGGCCATCCGGCTAGCTATAGGGGCTGTGTCGTATATAAAACCCTTCTTCGGCAGAGGACGCAGTACCTAGCGGAACCACGAGTGGAACAGCAGATTCGCCCGCAGGCACCTGTTTTGGATTTGACTAACTTCCCGGAAATTCAGAAACATACAGGTGTCATCGTTCAACAGCCACCTACTACAACTGCCGCCAGGGAACCGACGGAACACACCAAAACACCTTCCTCTGAGATCATCGCCAATAAGCATCAACAACCACGACGTCAGGCGCCTCCTAAATCCCAAACCAAGCCTCCTGCCTCCCATCCTAACCCACAACCTGCAAATCGATCCCTTCCTCCTCATCCTCTACCCTTACGAGTAAAATTGCCTCCTGAACATCCTCCCCAAATATCATCTCCTTCTGTTCAGCTAAATCAACCGAATCCCTCACCTCAAGTACCTCAGCGGACTGAACATCATCGTACCCCACGGCGTGTTCAGCCCCCAGTCAACAATCCCGACCAAACAAATTATCCTTTACAACTCTCTTATCCACATCAGTTTCCCAACCATGACCATTTCAACATAAGCTCCATACTCCAATCCTTTCTTTCAGATCTTAAAGAAACTATCCTACCACTAATCACCCTCCTCACAAGAATCCTTACCCAAGTCCCATTCAATCTTCCACGATGAGTGTTAAGCCCCTAGCAATCCTTTTGTGGAACGCTAACGGCCTACTCAACCACCGGGACGAACTGGACATATTTCTCCATGACAACCATATTGATATAGCACTCTTGACTGAAACTCACTTTACACAACGAACACGATTTCACATACGTGACTACATCACATACAGATCGGACCACCCAGACAACACTTCCCATGCCGGGTCATGCATCCTTATCCATAAATCCTTACCCCATTCCCTTATTCCTTCTACTCCAACTGACGCCATACAATCAACCTCAGTGACCATTTCAACTCGTCCTTTCCATCTCACCCTCTCAGCTGTATACTGTCCTCCTGGTGTTTCCCTTCTCTATAACCAACTTGAAACCCTTTTTCGATCCCTTGGACCGCGCTTTATCGCTGGAGGAGACTATAATGCTAAGCACCAACGGTGGGGTTGCCGAACATCCAACTCCCGAGGTAATCTCCTTTCCAGTGTCTCGACATCCCATAGCTATACTGTCCTCTCACCCCTGAATCCCACGTATTGGCCTACATCCCTAAAAAAGAAACCTGATATCCTGGATATATTTATCACCTCTCAAATTTCTTCCTCCCAAACCATAATCAGATCTCTGAATGACCTTTCCTCAGACCATAGCCCGGTTTTACTTTCCTTGCATTCCAGTTTTGTTCCTAAACCCCTTCCTTCTACATTGATCAAAGGACGAGTAAACTGGGACGTATTTCGACAGGACTTGGAAAGCAAAATAGACTTGAACACTCCACTCAAGACAAACGATGATATTGATACAGCTGTTAAAAAACTGACTGACTCTATAACTTGCAGTATAATTGACAACACAAGGACCACCAACATTAATGACACTCAACATACTGACTTGCCACAGCACATTCGATTTTTAATAAAGGAAAAACGCAGAGCGAGATCGAAGTGGCATAAGACTCGATACCCAGCTGACAAAACTTACTATACCAAACTAACTAACAAACTCAAGTCAGAAATAAAAACATACAAAATTCAACATTTGCTGAGCTTTACTGAAAATCTTACTACAACAGACAAATCATTATGGACAACCACAAAAAAAATTCTTAAGTTCAAAGACTGTAACCACCCACTCCTGACTGAAAACCAAACCTGGACAAGAACTGACAAAGAGAAAGCGCAGTTATTCGGACAACATCTTTACAATACTTATACTCCACATCCAGATATCCTTAATCCCAATCACCTCGAAAGGATAGAAGAAGACTTATTTATTCCCCTCCAAATGACCCTTCCACCTAAAGCTTTCCATCCTTCAGAAATATCCAATATCATTCATAGATTACCTGCTCGAAAAGCTCCTGGCCATGACCAAATCACTTCCCATATCTTAAAACATCTCCCTCAAAAAGCCATCCTATTCCTCACCTACATCTACAATGCCGTTCTCCGTACTACTTATTTTCCTGCCTCCTGGAAATTATCCATAGTAAAAATGATTCCTAAACCCAAAAAGCCACCTGAAAATCCATCTTCCTACCGTCCCATATCTCTTTTATGTATTATGGGTAAAATTATGGAAAAACTCCTTCTGAAACGTATATACCCAATCCTTGATTCCCATCATATTATTCCAGATCACCAATTCGGATTCCGTACATCTCACTCCACTATCCAGCAATGCCATCGTGTGGTGGACGTTGTCTCCTCTGCGTTGGAGCGCGGATTGTACTGCACGGGAGCCTTTCTCGATGTAGAACAGGCCTTTGACCGAGTCTGGCACCCGGGATTGCTTTACAAGCTCCGTCTATTCCTCCCTCCTACCTATTTTCTAATTATCCAATCCTACCTCGCTGATAGATCTTTTAAAATAAATCACAATAGTTCCTATTCCTCTCTGTTTTCTCAATCTGCTGGTGTTCCTCAAGGCAGCATCCTAGGACCCGTTCTTTATACAGTCTATACAGCTGATATCCCAACCCATCCAAACACTTTCCTTTCGACCTATGCTGATGACACGTGTGTGCTATCAGTAGATAATGATCCTGTTACAGCCTCCCACACTCTTCAATCCCACATCCGAGACCTTGAAGTATGGTGTCAGAATTGGAGGATTAAAATTAATTCTAACAAATCCCACCAGATAACATTTACCCTTCGTCGTAAACCCATGACTTCCTGCCCTACAGTATCCTTTAATGACACTCTACTAGCCCCTGTTGAACAGATTCGATATCTAGGACTCCACCTTGACAAACGTCTAACTTGGAATCCCCATACAAGACTGAAACGACAAGAAACTGCCCGACGTTTTCGACTACTTCAACACTTACTGGATAAACGTTCCAACCTACCACTTAATTACAAAAGACTTATTTATATGACCATCATAAGACCGATATGGACTTACGGAATAGAGCTATGGGGCTCTACTAAACCATCGAATTCTTCTCGTATCCAATCCTTACAATCCAAAATCCTTCGTAAAATCCTTAACGCTCCTTACTTTGTCACGAATAAGCTCATCCATAAAGACCTTAATGTCCCATATGTTTCTGAATTAGCACGAACCAGGTATCAATCATTCCATGAAAAACTCCATTTCCACTCTAATCCACTAGTTTCTATTCTGTCATCCTCTTCCATTCCTGACAATCCCCCGAGGCGTCTGAAAAGAAGATGGCCTCGAGACCTTCTAGTTTAAAATACTTTTAGAGTGCTGCCAATGGGTAGCGTCTCTTCATGTAACTCATGTCAGTTTACTATGTCCATCACATTTACTTGTTGTATATAATAATACAGTTGTAAATATCAATAAATATGTTTAAAAAAAAAAAAAAAAATTTATAAACAATTATAATAACAAATATCTGTAAAGGCTCGACAGGAAAGCGTTTTATTGAAAGATTTAAAAAGTGATTATAAGAAAAGCGGGGTAGGATAGGATTTGGCAAAGCTCCAGTGAGGGCAATTGTTAAAGAGCCAGGGAACTTGCCCTATACAAGTTTGATTGGGGCCTATCTAGAAGAAACTTTTGACAGGCAACTCTCCCCCCCCCTCCCCCCAACAACGGCACAAAGAAAACTGGACTCATATAACAATAAATACCACAACGTTGCTCAACTTGTGTAAATACTCTAATTATACAGCTTAACTTAATCTTGTCTCGGATTCCATTGTGTCAAAAATGTTTCCGAGCCGAGTGACTTATGCCCGTTCTAACAGTTCAGAAAGTTTTAGGGGAAAATTGACTTTAAAATATATAAAAAACTTTAGATTCGTTACAAAAAATTATCTAAAGCATTAGATAAACTTACTTTCTCACTTGAAGTAAATTTTAAAAGTTTTTAATTTCTTTATTTCCAGATCAACTGCTTGAGCCATACATGTTTTTTTTTTTTTTTAATTTTTTAAACATAAATAAATAACAATGGAAAAAAGTGGGGGTGTGTATAGCCTCGTACAAAAGGGGTGTCTTTTACGATTAAAAATTTATAATTATTTCTAAGAATTAAATAATAAAAACAATTTGATAACATAACGAACAGTTATAATAAAAACTAAAGAAAGAAAGAGAATTAATGAATATACAAAATTTATATTAGGTTGGGTGCAAGAATATAAATTATAAAATTAAGATCGATTTTAGTCAAAAAATAATAAAATAAATAAATAAAGAATGAATAAATAAAATAATAATTATTTAGAATATAAAATAAAATAAATAAAAAACAAAAATATTTAAAAACAAAAAACGAAATAATAATAAATAAAAATAAGTTACAAATATAAATAAAAAGTAAAATAATATGAGGTTCATAAAACTAGATAATAATATTTACAACAGCATATCATGTAGAAGCCTAGGATAAATTCATATTAATATTTTTAAGTTAAAAAAAAAAACATTTCTCCCCCTTCTTCACTTGATTTTTACTTATCACACCTAGCACAACCCACATCAAATTATTAGAAAGTGTTTAGAACAGATTTCTTAGACAGGCATCCTATAGATTGAAGATTCCCTACCAAAATCATGAATATAGCATGGTATTAGAAAGACATAATATCTCGATATTAGAACACAGAAGAACCTATTTTGACCTTCTCTTTCTTTATAAACTCCGAAACAATCTGATTGACTCTCTTTATTTACTTTCTTAAATTTCCAGTACTTCAGTTCTCCTACAGATTTCCAAAACTGTTTGCTATCTCTTCTCACAAAATCAATTATATAAAAAACAGTCCCATCTATAGAATGGTGCATACAGCCAATACATTTCCTCACCTACAGTATTTCTACAATATTGCCTCCTTTAATCAAGAAGTGTCCTTACATCTTTCATCAACAACAGCAAGATAATCAGTCAATAAAATTATATTTTAATAATTTTTTTACTGTACTTTAATTTTTTTTTTTGACGCGAAGCATCCTTATTGACTACGCAATTATCATTTTCTCCCAATTTTGCCCACACATTTCCCTCTTTTCCTCTCACTTTGCTAACTGCACTCTTCTCCCTTCCTCGCTCCATACTCTCCCCTTTCTCACCTCTTTGGCACCCTCCAGGACCAATTTATTATTATTAAATTAATTACTTTCAAATTTTATAATTTGTATGTGTATTTTTTTTGGTTAAATATTTATTTAATTTAATATTTCAAAATGAACAGTGATAATAGTAATATGAGACCAAGTAAATGTGTATATATGAATTTTTTATGTACATAAATAAATTTTAAATTTCAACTGTAACCTGTACTTTAATCTAATATTAATTATAAATTTGTACCTTAGTTAATTTTGTGCAATATTTATACAATAAAATTGTTATTACTATATGTATACATATATTTTCTATTATATATATATATATTTTCTTTGAGTTACCAGACCATAAGGATTTCTTTCTGTTCATCGTTCTTTATTCTAAGGGGACTTGATCCCAGAATCATTTTTTTTTATTTTTTGTGTTCCATTTCATTTACCATTATTGTTACTACTTTAAATATTATAATTACATCGTATTATTACCACTTTGTAAATGTTTATAAATGTAAATTTTTACTTTGTTTAACAGGCTTCGCCTGTAAAATCCCGAAATAAATACATTATTTTTTCACATATTATATACTCACCCATGTTCTGACTTCGAGAAATAGCTAATTGCTTCTATTCAACAATATTAAAATTAATTTAAAAATTTAGCTACTAAGCATTGCCATTCTATTTTCATTGAAATGAAACGTACATCAAATAAAAGTCTACTTAATTTCATGCCAATTAGCAGAGTTTAATCAAATCGTTTGTAATGTATCGTTACAGACTTCATTAACAATAATAATAACTTGCCAAACCCGAATTGAACACTATCAACTCAATATACTGATACTGAGTTCTGCGATTCTGTGTTGTGTAACTGTCAAAATTTCTCAACGACATAATCCCATATCGAAAATAAACCTTATTCTCGAAAACCTTAAGGCGTTAATCTTTATTCAACATTAGACACCACTGTTCGCACCCACATTTCTTGGCATCACACTCATAGAAAGAGACGTGGAAATACAGAACCAGTTGATGTATATTTACAATAAAATAACATTTAAAATAGATCCACTGATTGTAATTTTTAACATTGAAAATTTTCACTTTTAGTTAGATTTGTATATGAATTAATTAATAAAAAAAAAAAAAAAAAAAAAAAAAAAAAAAAAAAAAAAAAAAGAGAAAAAAAGCCTGGCCTTACAATGATTTCGTTCAAATGGGTTTGATTGCTATGGATGATTATAAAAATCTTCAATAATGAAATGTAGCAATAACCCATAGAATTATCCCATTTTTTCAACTTTATAAGGCGGAAACTCCGACACTGCGACCCGCGCTACACCCCGAGGTTTTTGATAGAATCTGTTCAATTTGTACTTAATGACCATTCTGAAAGGGCTCTGAATCCAAAGTTTGTCGGAAATTAACAGAATCGTAATTAACAGGGAAAACAAAAACTGTAGCAAGGGCTCGAAAAACTAATTAAACCCTAATCAATCGCGTTTTCTGGTGAATAAAATCTTATTGAAAAATTTGATTAAGTTTTATATTGAAATGTAACGAAAATATAATGTAAGGTAATTCCCCATTTAAGGTTTTCCCCCAAAAGGGTCGTAATGAACTAAGCATTCCTACCGCCCATTCAGTTCCGTTACAACTAAACTAGTTAATAGCTTTAGAAAAATTTTAAAATACAGATATATATGTTTTACTGAAAAGACTAAATTTACTATAAAGACTAGTTATTACTATGTTCTAATGTTAATCACTTTTTTGCTAAGTATTTTTATTATTCAACAAATTATATGTGTGCTCATTATATTAAATATTATTCCAGATTGGGAAGTTCTGAGGTTTTTTTTATATTTCTATATTTGAAATATATGGTAATGAATGTAAAGCAACTGAAAACATTTTTAAATTCGATTATTCAATGGAAAAACGTTTCAGGGGTCCATAAATTCCTAACGACCAAGTCTCACAAAAAAGTGTGTATGTGGTAAATATAGCTGGGAAACAAAATGTCGTATGGGACTTTAATTTATTTATTTTTAGAAATGTATTTATTTGCAATTTATAGCTGTATAATGGAATACAACAAGTAAATGTGTGTAAAATATAAAAGGTATGAAATACATGTACAGAAGCTTCACGTTGGAAGAACATTCAATTATCCTATTTAAGACAGTTTTTGCTTGAAATGTTAAAGCAATTATTTTATCACAATCAGTGAACAATAAGTGTCACTTCATACTATGTTTGTTTGTTTTAGTTTTAATGCGTAAAATCCTAAGGTCATCAACTGCTAGATATTATATGTATATTTAACCTTCATAAGAAAGAACTATTAGGTAATAAGTAATGACGAAAAAAAAAAATATTATGTAAACAAACAACAAACAGAAATTCAAGAAAACATAAAAAAATAAATAAATAAATTAATTAAAAACTGACCAGGAATGTATAACTTTATATTTAATGAAGATTATATTCTTTATAATTTAGAAAACAAAGATTTCTAACCACTTTCAAACACCAATTGTTTATGTATCTCCTCAAATTCAATCTTCAACAAATATATGATAAAACTAGACTAAATTCATTTGATGTTATCTGTTTTTATTTGTATATTTTATTTATATTATCTTGTTATAATTACCTGACTAAAACATTATGACAAACGTTCCAACCTTCCACTTAATTACAAAAGACTTATTTATATGACCATTATAAGACCGATATGGACTTACGAGTCCATCGAATTCCTCTCTTATCCAATCCTTACAACCCAAAATCCTTCGGAAAATCCTCAATGCTCCTTATTTTGTCAGAAACAAAATCATTCATAAAGACCTTTATATTCCATATGTTGCTGACTTTGCTCGAACCAGGTACCATTCCTTCCATGAAAAGCTCCATTTCCACTACAATCCTGGCTTCCTCTTCGATCCCTGATAATCCCCCGAGGCGTCTGAAAAGAAGATGGCCACGGGACCTAGTTTTGAATATTTTAAAAGTGCTGCCACTGGGTAGTGTCTCTACATTTATTGTAGTGTCTTTAAATTTATATACTACCATCACATTTACTCGTTGTATTTTTATTTAATACAGTTGTAAATATCAATAAATATGTTTAAAAAAATAATTATGTATTAAATAAAGCCAGACAAAATGGACTTCCTCTCTTCACTGTATATTATTTTTGGGGACGAAATGTCTCAGAATCAAAACTATTTGTCATTTGATTACTACAACTTATTCCAACGGATAATTTCTAGGGTCGATGATCGTAATTTTAACTCTTTAAAGTTTGAAGTATTACCTATCTAAATATGAATTCGATTAAACATCAAGACACACAAAGCTGCTCGAACTATCTAACACTTCTATCGTAATTATTTCAATATTTGTTCAAACAAAACTGGACATATTGTCTTTATATTAGGATGGGTCGGGGGGCCATTTGCTGGGCCAGAGGTGAGGGAGAATTGTGAGGGAGGGGGCCGTGTTTATATAAATTGTTACTATATGAAAGTTTATACACCTTGGAGCTGGGATAAATTGTCATAAAGCTTGCTGAGGATGAGCTATGGGGGATAGGAAACTCCACCTCACCGCACAAATAAATTTATTTGGCAATATTCTAGCCCCCCCCCCCACACCTTCCCGAACCTACCAAGAACCCCTTTTTTAATCTACCACTGAGCTTCTAGAAGGACCTTTGATAAAGTAACATTTAAACAGAGTATTATTATCCAATATGTGAAAAATGTTATAAGTATTGATACACCTTAAGTTTAAGGGCTTTAGTCACTTAGAAGGTTGAAAAACATTCTTTGAAAAATATCTAGCTTTCCAACGGTATATCATGTATTTATATTATAGAATAGAACAAAAAATATGCCGAGACAGGGTCCCTTTATTGTATATGCAATCCCTTTATTTATGTACAAATTAAGATATATAGCCAAAACACCAAAGGATTATAATTAATTCCTAAATACAATAATATAAGAAGAAAATAATGGATTCGAGCATACAATAAATCAAAATAGTAAAATAAAAAAATAACTCCTGATGGATTAATGTGTTGAACAAAACTAAACATTGAAACTGATTCATAATAATTGCTCCATAAACTAAGTTAAATATGAACAATAAATAACAAATTTTCTTTTTGAATTGATATTTGATTTGAAATATCAGCCTTCTTCAGCGTTTGTTAGGGATGACAGTAGGTACTGGAACAGCTGGGATTTGAATGATGATAGATAAGAATCATGACGGATATAAGTAGGTAGGGAATTCCAGAGAGCAGTAGAGCGGCAAAGAAAGGGATGATAAACATTTTTTGCTCTATGAATAGGAATGTTAAGGTCAGAATAGTGTGATCTTGTTTCGAAGCAGTGATCTGATGATTTAAATTGCAAAGGTCTGTTTTTTAAAGAATGTCATGAAAATCATGATTTATTCAAATATGCACAATATATAAGTAACACGTGAAATTCGAATTTCATCCAAAATGGTGGCTTTAATTTTTCACTTAAAAAAAAGTTAAAATCATTATTTATGTATATTGTATTATTATTATTATATAAATTTATTGTTTTGTATATATCGTGTGAATGTAGTATGAATGTTGTACGTTATCACTATTAAAATGTCCAGATTTGGTCAGATTGTAATATTGCTCAATAAAGTATTGTTTCTCACTCTAAAAAAAAAAAAAAAACCCATTAATTTGACTAAACCAAACGCGTATTTGACTAATTGGTGTCACATGTTTTGTAGTGTAACAGTTTTCTACACCCAGAATCGCAGGTCGAACCTAGCAAAGGCCCTAGGATTTTTTTAGGATGGGAGTAAAAAGTACTTGGATATGCCGCCATTTGGAGAGGACGTAAAATGATGGTTCCGAGCCTTTGAAATGTCTGGTACTCGTTAAAGATCCCCATCTTAATTAAACCTGGATAATAAAAATCTAGGACTCGTTAAACTAGCAGAGTTACGTTAAATGAAAGAAAGGTGAATATTTTATAAATGGGAAGACTAGAAAAAATTGTAAACAAATATTTCAATGCTTAACACCATAGTAACATATATCTCAAACTCATTTATTAAAGAGTTATGGAAGGTTAAAGATTTATTTTTTATTTACTGTATAAAGATTGATTGTAAAAAGTTTAATTTGTTTAATAGTAATTAACAGGTTTTGAAAACCAGAAAAACAAATCAAAGATAAGCAACGACAGTAGTTGCTTATCTGTCTGTCAAGTTCAGTGAGTTTTAGTCTATCATCGCTGTATTTATCATCATTTGTCTACTTCTGTGAGTTAATACTGTGACACTGTTCAATTTATGATTATTATGGGAGACCTCATAAATTTATTACTTTCGCAGAACAAACAGACTTGCTTTTAACTTATGGCGAGTAGAAACGGTGCTGCTGCAGTTCTGAAGACATCGTGAAAAATTTCCTATTGAAAGACGCCTTAGGAATAATGACACGCTAAATCCTATCCGAGTAAACGCCGGTCGACAAATATTTCGACGACGACTGCAAACGTTGAAGAAGAAATACTCGATACTTTTCAGTTATCTCTTACTGCTAGTACCTGTGACATACGAAGAACTAGAGAAGCATGGGTTCGCCGTGCTGAATGTTGCATTCAACAAAAAGACTTATTTGAACACTTACTCTAAATGTATTATTAATAATAAATAAATATTAATAATAAATCTTTGACATCTGTTTAATAAAAGAGTTTGAGATATATGTCACTATGATATTTTTTGTTTATTTTGTGTTAGCGAACACATACCTAAAATAGTGGAGTGCAATCACTAAACACCCTGTATTTAAACTATAACAAAAAAATACAATAATACAATTGCAGAATACTATAAAGAGAAAATCACGATCTATTGTCAGGCGTAAGCCATTTTACTGCAACTTTTATTAGCGCTTGTAAAATGCAGAAATTATTGCCAAAAACATATCACCATCCCTCATATTGGTGAAAGAGGATTCGCTTAAAGCAGATATAATATTAATTTAAAAATACAAAACATACATTTTCATTTATCACATGTTGATTAAAAATATTGGTTTTATCTGTATAGAAATGGGACTTGAAATAAAACCTTGTTTAGCCATTAACTGTGAAATGAAAGTGGACATTTAAAAATAATAAACCATTAACTGAAAGTTTGTATTTGTTTCCCATTGATCGTTTAATTTTGTTTCGGTGTTATAGTAAAAGTCGTAGCTCATATATATATATATATATATATATATATATATATATATATATATATATATATATATAAAGGATAGAAGAGAGGGTGTGTTTGAGAGGTTTAAAGATGGGTCAAGCGTTGAGTATTTATTATACCCGGGTACTCAAAGTATTTGTATGCTCAAGTACTAGAGCACTCACATCCTTTTGTAGCTTGAATCACGAGTACTTTCGATTTACTGTCAAGTGTTATATTTTGAGTGTTAATTAAACAATTAATATCTTGGAAATGAAATCTCGGTTTCTGCATTTGCATATAAGTATGTCAATAAATTAAAGTAAACTTTAAATTTTATATATTTTGTTTTATTTTCACTAGCTTATAGATTGTGGAGAAAGTATTTATACTGATATAGAAAAAATTCTAAATTCCTGTTTCCAAAGTGAAGTAGTATATATACATACGTTGTTTTTTAAAAAAGAGAAAAAAACACTTGATGTTTATTTTCTATCATATGCCCTTGGAAAGTATAAATACTGTATTGAGTGAAACATATATAGAACTTTAGCCTAAAATATCAGAAAACTAATAAAAATTAAAGAAATAAAAATTTGAAAACTAATGAAATTATATTTCTTATTAGGCTTCTTGATATAATTATTATAGCTCTAATAATTTAAGGATATACAAATATTATAATTAATTTCAAGCAAAGCAATTGGATGACTAAAGGTTTTCATCATACCAATTCGCTTTGAAATAAAATTTAAAATTTTATATATTTTGAATATTGAATATCTCATTCAGTGACAATATATAATATAATAAAACATTTATCTACTTTTCAGTAATAAAAAATCAAGTGATTATAAAGCATTTTATTTTATTTTTTTTCTCAGAGTTATTTCATTCAAAGCATAATCATTATTCTAAAAAAAAAAAAAAAAGATTTTACTATTGAAAAGCAAATAAAAGTTAAATACATAATGTCTATTAAATTTATAAGAAAATTATTATATCTAACCGGCCAAAAATACTAAATAATGAATTCTCGTAATAAAATATAATATCCATTAGAACACAAACATATATATATATATATATATATATATATATATATATATATATATATATATATAATATATATAAGAGAGAGAGAGAGAGAGAGAGAGAGAGAGAGAAAGAGAAAGAGAGAGAGATATTTGAAAACTACTTTTTTTCTTGTTTTCGAAGAACCCCATACCACGTTTATGCGTTCCCATTCAATATTTATTCCTGTTGAATGACATCATAGATATATTTACTTTATAATTGAAAGAATACATTAAACAAAATTACAACGATAGATCGAATTAATTATCTTATTTATATTTTGTTTCAGCAAATATAAATTTATAAGAATACGGAATGTTCTAAAATTATTATACCAACTTACCTTAATCAGAAGATTTACATTCGTAAATATATCTTGGAGGCCCCAACAATTTCAACCCTTAACTGAGATAAGGTACTTACCTAAAAAAAATAAATAAATTAATTAAATTTTATTCATACTTAATACATCATTGATAGATATACATTAAAAAAATCAAAATTATTTTTCATCTTTATAAGAAGAGCATGATCTACAAAAATAAAACAAAACACATAAATGGTAATAATTAATTTTTAAAAAATATTAATTACATTTTAATAACGGTATGTAGTGTCATTTTAATGTGCTAGCATTGTTATTAAATATAAAAAATATTTGCGATTCATATCCTATTTAAAATAGGATCGAGTCAAAAATGGTGATTTATGCGCGAAAAATGTATGTTGATTTCATGGAATTTAAATTGAATTTGGAAATTCATAGAATATTTTGAGGAATTTATTTATTATTTTGAATCAAGAAATCTGGATAACCAACTTACACATTTCTTTGAGTATGGAGTCAAACGTATGTAAATATAATTAAAAGGGAACCCAACGTATCATCCCATACCACATCATTTGTCCAAGCAGCCATCAAAAACGCAGTTTCAGAAAACGTAGCTGCGGCGGAATCAGTTACGCTAACGACCTTGCCCTTTTAACAGGAACAAAAGAAGAGACGATTGTTCAAATAAACACCCTCTCAGAAATAGGAAAACTGGCTAACAAATTTCTAAGAAGACGGAACTGATGACCAAGGACGCGGGATTTGAGAAGAAAACGGTTGAAACCAAACAGAGAACGATTGAAGTAACTCAGATATGTACATTGATTGGAGAAATCATATTCAATGGGTCGGATGAAGAAGGGGTTAATGGAAGAGTCGCCAAATAGAGTAGTTTAGCTTCGCCACTAGTAATCTTTATAACAAAAGAACTTAAATTAAAGCTAGGATATGGCATTAAAACATGACCGTCAAGCCAGAGATACTCTACCAAACAGAAACCTCTTGTCTTCTCAGCCTGGTGAGGTTCCTGTAAATAAAAATAAGAATTCTTGGATGAATCCTTGGAGAACTCCTAGAGGATGCAGGTTGAGGAAGAATAAAAAAATCTATAAGGAAACAACAGACCTAGTATAGTAGTGTGTGTAGGCTGAGGTTTTAAGGACACATGATGAGGATAAATTCAGAAAGACTGAACCATAAGATTTTCAGCTATCACGAAAATATACAGGATATTTCAAGCAAGTTAAACAGGATATGGACCTACTGGGGCTAAAAGTAACAGATAAGTACAGAAGGATGGTCAAGGGAATAAAGTATCTTGCGGGAAAGAAGCGCTCCAGAAAGGGTCTTGCGTGGTCTGAGGAGAGAAAACGTAGGCACGAAGAGTTCATGGGCATAAGGGAGGTAAGGAGGCAGTTGAAGAAGAAGTATTAGATTTGCCGTTTGAAGGCTGTTTCGTGGAATAAAAAAAAAATAATAAAATAAAAACTTACATATATATTGAAACTTACTTACATTAAGAGAATAAAAATAAATTTACACACACACATATATGTACATTGAACTTGCAATTCATCGGTTGAAGAGCCTTCAACAGAGCCAGCCACCTTAACTATTTATCAACCTTAATCTTGGGGGGGGGGGGTGGAAGACTAAGGTGAAACCTCCCCTCCTTTATCAGGTTTACTACGGAGCTTGCTGCAGCTACCGGGAGGAATCATCTTGCTGGGCCCATTCACGACGGCTCTTGACTCCGTATCTCGCGGAGGATTTTGCGGTTGGGAGTAACTGCTAAAGCCGAGGATGTAGTAAAGGCAGGAAATATCAGTAATTGCTGGCTAACAGGGTCCAAGGAACACTGATAAGAGAAAGAGTTAGAGGAGGGAGTCCGGAGGAAGGGGGGCTCCGGGGGGTAGATTGAGGTTAGCTTAGGTCCCTTTGATCCGTTTACCTGGGAAATGTCTCGGAAATTTCAACCCACCCCCTCCCCTTGCAACCCTTTATTCTGATTCCTTTCTAAATTATGGGGAGGCTACATGCCTTAAATTTTTATTCGTATTCAAGGAAATTGTAGGTTCTTTTCATTATCCTCATAGTATCATTTCCGGTCGTTTTGCTTAATTTAATACTTTGAAACAAACTGGGAGCGATTGACTAGGAGGGTAGAGGGTATCCCTTTACTGGAGGGTGGCTAGGAGGGTAGAGGCAACAAGATCGCTAATAGCTTACAGTTTCAACTGTTTAAGAGCTTTGTTTCCATTCACATTTCTTCGTTAATATTCATGTCTTAAAAAGAAATTTAGCGGAAATACTAAATAAAAAAAATTACCAATCCTTATTTTAGTAGGCATTAAATAAAATTATGGGGTAAACTGTATGTATTGGCTAGAATAAGTCTCCTATGATAATGGTCGCGAGTTAAGACCCGACAGGTGGTGGGAGATAAGGTAGTAAAAACTCCTTAGGTCGAGCCAGTCTCACCTTTACCTTCCTATTCCTAGAACAAAAACTTTTAATAATTTCTTTCTTGTCTGCCCAACTACGCTCTGGAATTCCCTACCTGCTCATATCCGCCATGCTTTTTCTCTATCATCATTTAAGTCTCAACTCTTCCAATACCTTTTTTCTTCTTAAACAGGCGCTCAAAACTGTTGATATTTTAAATCAAATATCAGGCCTTGGGTAAAAGAAAATTTATTATTATTGTTCATATTTGACTTAGTTAATCGTTAGATTTTTAGTTTTTGTAGTGTTCAACGCATTTACTGAACAGAAGTTATTGGTTTTATTTCACTCTTTTGTTTTTTAGTATACTTTTTTTTCTTTCTTTATCATTGTAAATAACTATTAATTACGATCCTTGTGTCTCTTAGCCAGACACATTGTATATGTTCACTGTACATATCAGTCGTTCTCAAGGGACCTTGTTCCGAATAAAATTTATTTTCTATTGGAATCTAAAATGGTGGTCTCGAGCCAGTGCGATGTCAGGTACTCGTTTAAGATCTCCTATTCTAATTAAACTTTGGTATCGGCTAAGAGTATAGATTATTTTAATCTTTTTTTTAAATATTTATATTTTGACTACTTGGAGTCAAATGTTTTCTTTTGATTTCCAATGAAATTTAATGTGTATTTAGTCCATTTTCGAAAAAAAAAAAAACTGATTTTAAGGACTTGGGGCCCTTAATTTACGGATTGCGATAATACCTTACAATTAGAATACAAATAAATCAAAATAAATATACATCTATTTTCGAAAATATATCCTATATTATATTTAGAAATCGGTGGGTAATTTTGAGGAGGGTTTTTTTTTTTTTTTCCTTTTTTCTGGACTGTTGAAATAATATACCAAATATTTAATTACTGTAAGATGTAATGAATCAGAAATAACAATAGGTATTAAATAGTACCTACTTTTATTATCTTTATAAATTATCATTTCACGTTATAATCTATATATATTTATATAGATCAATTGTTAAATGGATATCGACCGAGGATGTGACCCGAAGCTTATGACAAATGCAGGTACGGTGTGCTCTCATTACTAAATTACTCCTGGTTACATACCAACACTTCTCGTCCGACATAACAACACTGTTTAAATTATCGATCAGATGCTTCCAATCAAAACATTCTCAAATAATTACTTTCACTGACCTAAATATGGATACATAGTAAGGAAAAGTATTGCGATCGTGAAAATTTCCGAATTCCAGTTTTCAACGGAAATAAACGTTTTTGGGTCTTCTGAGTGCAAATGACCAAGTCCCGCAAAAAGGTATGTGTGTGATAACTCCCGAACGAAAGTTAAAAGACCTAGGAAACTGAAATTTCATATTTAACCCAACTATACGCCCGTTACAGCAACTTTTTCATCAAAATCAGCAGACCAGAAGAGTCACTTTATACCATGCATTTTGCACTTTGTTACGATTTTCTCAAAAACGGCTCTAACGATTATGATCGAACTTGCTATACCAATGTAAAATTTAATGACTTCTAATATGAGGTAGGCTTCATTCTGATTGAAATAGTATAACAGGGCTTACATGCCGATATTTTAAATCTTCTTCCTCTAAACTATTTTCAATTTTGTACATCCGAAAAAAATAACCATTTCATGTTGTTAGCATTGATTAAAAACCGCTAAATATATAAGTTGAATGAATTTGGTAATAAACTGAAACAGAAAAGTGCAAAAGTATTTTCTTTTTTCTTTTAATTATTTTATTGATATTTACAACTGTACACAGTACAACAAGTAAATTAAAAAAGTATTTTTTAATGTAATTTTTTTTTAAAGATAAATACCATATTATATATGTATAATATATCGTTTTAAAGCTAAAAATTTTAGAAAAAAAATATTATTTTATGCACAAAGTTGTAAAATGTAATGGAGATTGATAAAAAGCGAATAAAATTAACTGATTGGTTTAGATGATAACATAATAGATTATTTAATAAAACACATGTTTCTATCGAAAATAAATTTAATTAATTCTTTAAACTAATTTCATCTCTAACGGTATTTAATAATTCTTAAATGATTTTAACAAGGGTGGTAAGTGAAAGTCGTGTGTTGGGCGCACCATATTTTTTTACTACAAATAGTGAACATATATTTTCATCATTTCAATACACTAACCAAGTTATTTTTGCTTTAAATTATCTATATATGAAATATATAGTGAGGGAAACTATTGCGATCTTAACCCTACCACTCAGTTGGCGCCGATTATTTAAGTAACTCCGATGTCGCGGGAGCGGCGACATATAAAATAGGTATAAATTTTACCTGCTCTAAAGATAAAGAGGTCCCATTGGAGGAATAAACATGTTGCTAGAAGTTTACCATATAGTACCCGCTAATGATACGTCGTGCGTTTTTTTAATTTTTGATATTCAAAATGTTAACTCACCTTTACCCTTCGTCGCAAACCGATGACTTCCTGCCCCCCAGTATCCTTTAATAACATTACCCTTACTTCTGTAGAACAAATCCGATACCTAGGTCTCCATCTTGACAAGCGCCTTACTTGGAATCCTCACACAAGACTGAAACGACAAAAAACTGCTCGAAGATATCGATTACTACAACACTTACTAGACAAACGTTCAAAACTTCCAGTACATTAGAAAAGACTCATCTACATCACAATTATCAGACCTATTTGGACATATGGAATCGAGCTTTGGGGCTCTACGAAACCATCTAATTCCTCCCGCATCCAGTCCTTACAATCCAAAATCCTTCGCAAAATCCTGAATGCTCCTTATTTTGTCACAAATGAACTCCTCCATAATGACCTAAACATCCCATTTGTTGCAGACATAGCCCGTGATAGATACTCCTCTTTCCATTCTGAACTCCCTGCCCATAAAAACCCACTTGTCCGTAATTTATCTTCCTCAGATATCCCTGATAACCCTCCAAGGCGACTGAAAAGAAGGTGGCCTCGGGACCTACTGTATTAAAATAGTTAGTGAAGTGCTACCACTGGGTGGTTCTTTCTCAAGACATTTTCATGACTGTTTATATTCATTCTACATATTTAATTATTGTATTCTTTAGTACAGTTGTAAATTACTATAAATAAAAAATAAAAAAAAATATATTAACTACGCATTATTTTTTGGATTATAATCCACGGAGTATTCTAAATTTCAAATGCAAAAAGCGTTGAAGTGGTAAGAGTTAAACGTTTTCAAGTCCTAGTTTTATGATTCCGAGAATCTATATAATCGAGTCTAACAAACAACGATCTATGTATGTATGGGTCTAGGTCATATTAAAGAAATATATAAGCCTGAGATTTCACAGTGGTATTTTCACAAAATCACAACATACTTCATACCGTTCCATGTTGTGATCGGTAATAAAACTTGTTTAAATTTGGACCATGAATGAATTTGAAAAATGAATGAAGAAAAAACAAATATATGTATATATATATATATATATATATATATATATATATATATATATATATATATATATATATATATATATATATATATATATGGAGTACATTTTTATTTCTTTATTTTTACGCAAATATATATAATATAAAGGTATCTAACATAAAACGTTGTAGAAGATAATAGGAACTGACCAAAATACCATTTCCTTAAATTTCTTTTAATTAAATTAAAATAAATTTAATTTTCCTTTCCTTTAATTAAATTAAAATAATTATTTATTCCGGAAATCAATAGGTAAGTTATTTTTTTTTTGTTTATCATTAATTTTATTTGATACTTTCAAAATTAATTTAATTTGTTACAGAATAAATTTGCTTTATTAATGAAATTGCTTGAAAGTGATTCGTAAATGAACTACTGTAGGGCATACACCTGTACACGTTCCTAGTCAAAAGGTCTCGAGGCCAATGCCTTTTCAGACTCCACACAGGATTTCTGGGAATCCATGTGGAAGTGAGGGTTGAGTTAGTTCTTCAGTGAATGAGTTGGTAGATTGTAATTAAAGGATGGGCCTCTATTTTGAGATATATTAGCGACGTGTTATTATTACATATTTTATACTTATTTTAAAAATAATTTAAATTTTTAAATCAATTTACGGATATTTATGTAGAGTGGGATTTGATTAAAATAGGGGTAGATTGTCAACAATATTTTTATTCACACTTTTTATGAGTTCAGTGATATTTTTTTTATTGAGAAATATTACAATTTGTTACATAATGAACAGTAGTAATAGTGATGTAGTAAACATTCATACAATATGTACAGAAAATAATGATAAAGTCAAATTACTAAAAATCGGAAATGAAAAAAATTCAAATATATACAAGAAAATAACAATTAATAAAAACAACAACAAACAAATGAAAACAACAATCTGTAGTAGAGATAAATACAAATTGGGAAATAAATAAAATCATACAAGCAGACTTAACTATATACAATATATACAATCTGCTCAAGGGACCCTAGACTCGGCTGCTCCCCCCACAAGTGGGAGGAGAAGCCGAATCCAAGAGATCTCAGTGCCTCTCACTCAGCGCTTCACTGGTGTAAGCCAGTGGAGGCCGAGCTAGGGCGGAATTTTATGAGTTAGAAACACTACTTTCTCACTTTGTGAAGTACAGCTAATAATTACCAGAATTTCATTGATATTTTATCGAGAAGTTGTATTGCGAAATTTCAGTCTTTAGCTTTCTTTTAAATTGTGTCACAACTAGAAGGTTAAAATAAATCCTAACAAATTCCACCAAATTACCTTTACATAAAGTTATTTATATACACATTAATGTTCCACAAGTAGCCGATTACGCAATTATGACGATTAAAATGCCTTAAGGTTTTCGAGAATACGTAAAATATTTGGTCCAAAGAGAGTTGAAGCTACTGGGGAATTTTTAATGTTACATTTGCTGAATCACGGAGTTTTTACCCTGACCCCCACGAGTTAGGAAGGATGGCGGTTATTGGAGGAATCTTTGAGGGCAATGAATGTTTCCTGGTATCGGCATAGAACCGGGTTCGCTGCGCCTAGATTATTATCAAAATCGTAATATATATATATTATTTTTTTTCTATATCATCCACCAACAGGCCAAGGCCCAATGACAGGCAGTAAATTGTAAAAAAAAATCACATTACACTATAATAATTGAAATTCAAACTAATTGGTTATGTACTAGATACCAGCTTAATTTATAAAATGAAACACACACACAAAAAAAGTATATATATATATATATATATATATATATATATATATATATATATATTATAAAAGAAATAAAACGTTAAACAATTTATAATAAACATTCATGAATACACCCATAAATTATATTATGTAAAAAAAAACACAATAAAAGATAAAAACAAAAGAAAAAAAAAATAGAAAAGGAACTAAAAAAAGAGAAAAATAAAATAAATAAAAATCAGCCCCAGCCATAAGTCATTTAAATTTAAAGACAAGAGCAAAAGAACACTTAAAAAAATGAACACAATTTTGCAATAATATTTATATATATATATATATATATATATATATATATATATATATATATATATATATATATATTCACTTAGATGTCCTCACAGTAGATAAAAAAAAAATCAGTATAAGATTATTTTATTTTATTAAATTAACGTTATCAAAGAATTTCGTAACTATTTAAAACATGTAATTATTAAATGACTGAAAAATGGTTGCTTACGATTTGTACTATATGATGAAAAACTAAAATCAAGCTCAAGTTATGTTACCTAAAGAGTCCAAAACTCTTTATATATATATATATATATATATATATATATATATATATATATATATTTATATATGATTAGCCATACGATCGACATATTTCGATTTCGTAGATATACTATTTCTTTTGGAGTTAGAGTTGAATAGAGCCGCAGAGCCAGACAAGAGGAGATACAGAGAAGTGAATGAGAGGACGGTTGATTTGACGACAACTAAGAGAGTGGCAGATCAAAGAAGGGCATTCTTTCTCGGTTGTTCACTCAGGGCCGGCTATATCCCGCCACTTACCTAGGGTGGACCTATATTGTATTAAGCGGCTTCTCAGGGAACGGAGTACTTTGTACTTAATATATTTTCCAGTTATCATCGATAACAAACTGTCCTACGTCCCCACTCCATTTACTTATTATTTGGTTGCAACAAATGAAATTTCCGATCATTTAATTCTTAATCTTTATTATGATGGAGTTCAGTTGACTGTTGAGAATACTGATGAAGATGGTTAGGGTGCGGTCATCAGAAATACAACACACGAATAAGGAACCCTAATCATATTTGTGTGCCGACGCACAGTGGTTCCAAACGCACTTTTTCGGGATAAAAGCCTACAATTCTCGTTCTAATAAAGATATATCACTCATTTTAACGTCATTTTGTTTCTAAGTAAATTCACTTTAAATGGTGTGATTGGCATATTTTTAGCTTATTTGTATATCATGAAAATTCATCAGTTTTTAATTTTAACAACATGAAACGTTATTTTTTCAAATCTACCAAACTAAAAGTAACATTAGAGCAAAAGAACTAAAAATATCGGCATTAAAGCCATGCTAAACCATTTCAATCAGAATGAAATCCCCAGATCATTAAATATATATTTTTTTTTTTCAACAACAATTTTGTATTGAGTTTTATTCAGCTCATCTGTCACAATTTGGACATCAATAATAGTGGTGAAAGATAACATACTACATTCATACAATATTCACACATTAATAAAATTACAATAAAATATACAGTTATAAAATAATTAAAGCCCATTAAAGTTTACATCGATAGTGCGAATTTAAACATAGTCGTTAAAGTCGTTTATTGTGGAAATCATGACACAAAGCATCAAAGATTGTTTCTGAGAACCGATTTGTAAAGATAAAATATTTTTTGTAGTTTCAGTATGATTTAAAATTTGAGATAAACTGCAGAATATTGCCTCTATAATTTACCATTTAAGAAGTAAATTAAAACCAGAAATGTAGGGACCATCGTTGAAAGTACTCTGGTGCTCACCGTTGAAGTGTTAGTGTTCAGCTTTTAAAGTGGATACCGAAAAATTGGAGGAAAAACATAGCGGTTGAGCTTGATCTTGGCCTAATCAATGAGCACACACAGCCGCACAGTGGAAAATATGACCGATTTAGGTGGACGAAATTTTTAAACCTTTGGGGTCCCAGATTACGGAAAAAAATTATAAGAAAAAATTATATAAACTAAATAATTTCTAGACACGATTGGCGAGTGCACAGTGGTTAAACATCAAATTTATTTGCTAAAATGTAATACATCCCTACATTTTACGTTTGAAGTCCCAGAATACGGGAAAAATAATACAAAAAATCTAATTATGGCTTGGAGTAGCTGAAACCTGCTAATAGATGTATTTTATATAATTTAGGAAACTCTTTAAATTATAGATTATAAAAATTTTGATTCGGAGTGATGTGTCTGAAAAAAATTATGTATCACCCAAAACGCAAAAAATCGCAAAAATTCTTTGTAATATTTAAAGACTAGAAGGATTTATGAAACGAATCCTTGGGGTAACTTGGGGGTTATATAGTTTTTCGTTATTGAATAGGGGCTTACATTTACAAATTGCTATATTAACTCTACAGGTAGATTGCAATGTATATTCAATAACGAGTTTGGAAATATAATGTATTACCTGTCTCAGCAATGTCCATTGTTAAATAAAAGCAAAAAGACTTTGAGCTAAACACACCTTGAACACAATAAATGACCATCGAATAAAGATAGTCCCACTAACGGATATTAGGCAATAGTGCGAACAGGAATGATTTACTTATTTACTATTTATTTGTAAACTCGTTATGGCGTGAAATATTAGCATTAAGGGTCTTGCCAACTAATGATAAAAGGGTATAGCACTAGAAAATTCCAAACTTTTGACTTGACTTTTGTCTACCTAAATTGGTGATTTTTCCCAGTGTGAGACGTAGAAACAGTACAAATCCCTATGTTTATTAAACTGAAAACACTTTATGAGTAATCTGACTTAGCAAAGCGTGTCGTCTGCATGATTTGACATATGAAAACAAATAAATAAATGAAATGTATGTATGCATACAAATATATATATATATATATATATATATATATATATTATATATATATATATATATATATATATATATATATACCTATTAGCAATGAAAATATTCATCAGTAAAGATAGGTTGGATATGAAGGTAAGCTAGGATGCAGTGGACTAATCGGGTGGAAACCAACTGCAGCAGTAATAATACCCAGTCCACAAAGCCCTTCACTCTAGCCTATATTGAACCACCCTCCCTATATTTCTCAAATTGTAATTTACAACTTAAATGCTAAATCATAATGGTTATATTCTATTTTTCTTTATAAACTTAGTCAATAGAATATTTCGTCTCCACAAAACGTTATTTAGGCACTTTAATAACGTTATGACTCCACTTTAAAAAATATTATTTCTTATTGTTTATACGAGTATATTATTATTGCAAGAAATATCACCTTATTTGACAATCTTACAATGTTTGTTTTTTATCATGATTATCATGATGTTTTGTTGACCGTAGAGAAGTTAGATGAGGAAGATGGTTGGGGGTGCGGTCATAAATTAAAACCACACAATTAAAAATAAGAGTTATTTTTATTATGTGCCGACGTTTCGGCCTACAATGTGGGCCTTCATCAGGGCTAAAAGAAACAAGATAACAACCAATGTAATTAGACTTAATAATGCGTTAGGTATATAATAATAATATGACAGTAATAAATTATGGGAACATAAATAATATTAAATGTAAAATGATAATAAGATGACAATTATAAAGTATGGAAATAAGGTGACAGTTATAAAGTATGGAAATAAACAAAATTAAGATGATAGTTATAAAGTATGGAAGTAGACATAATTGAGATGATAATATTGTAATGAGAATATATAAATAGAGACTCAGTAAATGAAGAAAAATGATAAAGGAAAAATATGTGAACAATTAAAATTTTAAATATTAACAATTATGAGTTGATATATGACGGTAATATATTAAAAACATAGTTAAGAGTATAGGTAATATATAAAAAAATATAGTCATTACAAAAGAGAAACAGTATGAATAAAAAATAATAATTTAAATTTTAAAATAATGTAATATTAAACTAATAATTATATGTCAGGATATGTAATGGAGAAATATATGAGTATGGAAAGGGGGAGAAAGAAATGGGCGATGAAAAAAGACCCTTATAAATAAGAAAAAAAATATACATACATGACGTGCAAGCGTTGCCTACGAAGTGATGTTTCTCAGTTTAAAAAACGCTCATTGCGTGGAACGGAAAATATGAGAACTAGAATGTCCGTTAGGAAAATTCCAAGAAGCTAAGTTATGTTTACTGATTCGATTGTTAAAAATAGCCAAAAGTCATTACTTGAGAGTACTTGAGTTATTACTTATGAGTATTTGATAAAATTGTAAGAAATAGTGACGAGGTAAAGATTAAAAGATTTTAAGTAATAACGGATGACGATAATAAATGATGAATTTGTTTTTTATCCATTTAACATATATAGACATGCCTCTTTAGTTAATTCGACGATCCTATAGTGGTCCACAGAGTCCTATTTAGAAGCCCAGGTTTAATTAGTATAGGGATTTAGTAACGGATACCAGACATCTTGGGAACACCATTTTACTTCATTTCCGAAGGACGCCAAAAAAAAGGATTTTTACTCCCATTAACATATCTTATGATCATCTGCCGGGTTTGAACACGATACTTTGGGCAGAGAAGGCTGTTATGCTAGCATCTATCACCGAGGTGACATATGATGTTATAATGTAAGTGCATGTAATAAAAAGATGTTCCTCAGTAAATTTACAATTGGTGTTGTAATTTTTAAAAAAGATATGGATTCGTACTGTTTCTGTTTAAATGGCCGATCAAGGAAGTTATTTGGCCGAGAGAAAGAAGTTATCCAACATACAATGTTGAGGAGGGTAATGGAGATTGAAGTTTTCTGATCCAGCGCTTTCCAACGATCTATTACACGTTTAGCTACTCATAATGATGAAAAAAGTTTTGTAATGACTTAATTACAGAAAATTGAATTTTTCCATCTAATGATTTTTATTTAAATTTTATTTAACATATTTATTGAAAATGACGAAATACATGTAGACACTACCCACTGGCAGCACTCTAAGAGTCTAAACTAAAAGATCTCAGGGCCATCTTCTTTTCAGACGCCTGGGAGGATTATCAGGAATCGAAAAGGAAGACAGGATTGAAACTAGAGGGTTAGAGTGGGAATGAAGTTTGTCATGGAAGGAATGGTACCTGGTTCGGGCTAAGTCAGCAACACATGGAATATTATGGTCTTTATGGATGAGTTTATTCGTGAGAATGTAATGAGCATTGAGGATTTTCCGAAGGATTTTGGATTGCAAGGATTGGATACGAGAAGAGTTTGATGGTTTAGTAGAACACCACAGCTCTACTCTCCATGTCCATATCGGTCTTATGATGGTCATATAAATGAGTCTTTTGTAGTTATATGGAAGGTCGATCAAAAAAAAAATTTTAATTTATTTCACTTATCGCACCAATTGCTGACACTACCCCAATTATTGACACATCTTGCACTTCGATGTGTTGTGATTGATAATATTAATGAGTTCCTAACGTGTGATGTTACTTAAACAATAGTTTTGAATTCTACAATTCGTTTTTTAACTTTTAAATATTTAGTTTTCTATTTTAAAGTTAGAAATAAAATTATTTTGATCCTGGTACAGGGCTTCAGGAATTAGTTTCTGACCCTGTCAGTAATTGGTATGTGCGTGTCAGTAATAGGAGCAAATACATGCATCCGAATTTTATGCAGAAAAAATGGATTAATTCATCAAGTTTGATATAATTCAATGAGCAGAAAGGAGAGAAAAGATTTTGGCCTAATAGAAATATATTGAATGGCAAGGATCAGACAATAAATACAGGAGAAAATAAAAAAAAAAAACGTAAACTTATTCTTAAAGTGTCAGTAATTGGTGCAGTCAGCACGCACTTATTTATTTTTATTTTTAAAACCCTTTTAAGGGATCACTTGTAGCTGGGTGGCTAGCGTAACAGCCTTCCATGCCAAAGGTCACGGGTTTAAACCCGCAGATGGTCCTAGGATTTTTTAATAGGAGTAAAAAATCCTTAGTTACGCCGTCCTTCGGAGGGGACGTTAAAAGGTGGTCTCGAGCCTGTGCGATGTCAAGTACTCGTTAAAGATCCCTATCCTAATAAAACCTGGATAAGAAAAATTTAGGACTCCCACTGTAGCATCGTCTGATTAGCCATAGCAGCATAAAGTGAGTTAAATGAATAAAAACACTTTTAATTTTTCCAACATTTTAAGTACAATTATTCCCTACTGGCACAATAAACGTACAGAAACATATGGCGTTATGTTAAAAAAAAAATATGTTTTAAGATTCACTGAATTTTTATGAAAGCTTGTGATTTGTATGGGTTTGTGATACTCTTGTAGCTGTTAATAAGGAAACCTTGATCGGTCACTGATAACAATTTCATCTACTCCACGAGTGTCACAAGGCGAAAAATTTCATCAATCATTGTCGGAGGGGGATTAGGGGCTGTAATCAAATCCCTCCCCCTTTCGGTTTCCCGACCCAGAATTGCATTGTATATTTATAGCAATCCTTTGATCGGGCAACACTTGAATATTCGACGAGGGAAAGGGATTATTACTTGGAGCCATGGACCATTATTTCGGCCATCCTACCTCAACCACCCCCTCTCTTTGTCTTCATCCCCCCTTCGCCCGACAATCCTACGCCGTGCCACATCCTATAGGAGCTTTTATTTTACGAAAGTACTTTATAAATTTACGTTTAATTAAGACGGTTTTGAACGAAATATATTTTGGGTGAAGCGAATGAGAAGATTAATTTTTACTACTAATCCCTCCAGATTGTTAAATGTTGCAGGAGCTTTGCTTAAGAAACTGCAAGCAGCTATAGTTCAACTAACCCCAACCCGGAATTTTAAAACAAAGTGAGGTTATAAAAAAATCATAAGGATGATACCCAGAACAACTCCACATATCAAAAGTACAATAATTCACTGAAAGATTAACACTTACCTGATTAAAAAAAGATAAACAAAGACTAATACAGACGAAAACTTGTGATGAACGACGTTTTTACTTTTTGGTAACACACCAGTGATGTGGATGAGTTAGAGGCGCTGGGATCTCTTGGATTCCGCTTTTTCCTCCCCAAGCAGAGGGAAAAGCGCAGTCTAGGGTCCCTTTAGCAGTTTTATATATTGCATATAGTTATGATTGTTTGTATGATGTTTATTTATTAGCCAACTTTTTATTTATCTCAATTATAGGTTGTTGTTTTGATTTGTTTTGTTTTTTTAATTATAATTATTTTATTGTATATATATGAATTTATTAATTTTCTATTTTATGTAATTTGACTATTATTATTATTTTCTGTATATATTGTATGAATCATTATTACTATAGTTCATTTTGTAACAAATTGTAATATATCTCAATAAATAAAAAAAAAAAAAAAAAAAAAAAAAAAAAACAACTTGTTGGTCACAATCGCCACGATCACCTACCGATCGCGTGGTGATTATCCCCCCCCCCACTACTCTTTCTTTCCTCCATAAGATGCCTATGCGTACGAGGAATAGTTCGCGGGATATTTTAATTCCCCAACTTGCCCCTATGCTCAACTAGCCTCGCTCTACCATACAGATGTTGCTTCACCCAATAAAAAAATGTTTCCAAAATTAAACATAACCGCATGTTTTAAAAAAATGATGATTACACAAAAACTTATATTATACATTGAAAATTAAAAAAAAAAAAAAAAGTACATAAGAATCAATTAAAAAGTAGAATATTAAGTATTCTCGTAAAATAAATTATATCAAATTTCAAAACGATATAAAGAACTGCTCCACTTGATGTAATCTCACAATGTTAATTAAATAGGAAAATGCTTAAAATTCCATATAATTTAAATTTTAGTTTGGTTGTAGTTGAAAATACTAACCAACTAAGAAACGTTATTTTTTTAAATTTCTTTTTTTTATTAAACATATGGTATAAATAAGTAGATAAGAACAAAACTATCCAACTAGATCTAATTTATTACCATATGTTATTACCATAATTTATTACCATAAAACATTAAAGCATAAGTGTTGTTTTGGTTTTAGGAGCAAAAAACTGCGAGTGGTTACTATTGCCCAAAACATTTTCAGAAGACGATTAACTTACCTATGAAGAGGAAAAAAAAAACGGTGTAATATAAAAAAGTGCGTAAAATAACCTGAATGTGTTAAATGAGCTGATATAAACGAATGTTCTTAACCAATTGAATGAGACCATCGACGACCCGATCATTATCGCTTAATGCCTCTGAGACTTTACGTGGTACGCTACATTTTACGAATTTCCTACTGTAACGAGGGCACTTATCGAAAATATGGATTACTGTGAGAGTCACATTACACAGTTGACATCGAGCAGGATCCCTTCGAGCCCTAAGTGAGACGGCAGTGTCCTATCCTAAGGCTTATAACTAACTACCTCCTCACGCCTGCACTTTCTTGATGATGAGACCCAGCAGCTGATGATCGGTTTGACATTTTTCAATTTATTGTTTTCCAGTGCAGTCCAAGACCGTTGCCATTCGCATTTGATCTTGGCGTTTATTGGCTCAAACAGCTCAGATGATGAAATAAAAGAGGGCGTTATTTCTTCCAGCGAATGTGCCTCTGTTGCTTCTCTGTCAACTTCCTCGTTCCCTTATATAAAGCATAATTGATGCAATATCTAAGACCACGACTGTAATCGAATGCTAGTGATCAGTGACAAAAATGACTGCGACTGCTCAATCACAACCTTAAAAAAAGTAATAAGTCGTTTTCTTACATTTCCAAAGTAATAAGCTGATAGGATAGACATAATTTGGGATAAGATAATCAACAGTACTTGATTTCTCGAACTCTGGAACTGTTTCTCCTAGAGACTGGTTCTTTTTCATTAATTCCATCTCCTCTATTTGACCATTGCAGGCATAAAGAATTTCGGCAGCAGTGGTATTTCACTTGAAATACTTCAGACTAGCCCGCTAAAGAATTAAATATCTAATATTTAAGATTCACGGAGTCCTTGCAATTTAATTTACAAAATGATGGGGTCTGCAAAAAAATATTTGTCGGGAGCCACTACTTTGGTATCGGCATTGAACCTTCGGGATCACAAAGCATTTTTTTTTGTTTACAATAGAAATAGAAATTATACACTAAGAAAGATCAGGTAAATAAAAAAAAAAAAAGATAGATACCGAAAACATTTCCAGAAACAGAAGCAAAAAGCAAAGGACAATTTATAACAACTTTCATGAAGTGACAATGGTTGACTGTGTGTGTATATATATATATATATATATATATATATATATATATATATATATATATATATATATATATATATATATATATATATATATATATATATATATATGAGAGAAGTTGGTTGAGGGTGCAGTCAATTTAACACACAATTAAGCGTAAACTTAATGTATTGGTGCCGACGTTTCGGCCTAAATTATAGGCCTTCTTCAGGGTGGTTGTGTGAGCTGAAAGGCGTCAGTCAACAACAATAAAAAAAAAAAAAAATTGTCAACATTGTTGTTGACTGACGCCTTTCAGCTCACACAACCACCCTGAAGGCCTATAATTTAGGCCGAAACGTCGGCAACAATAAATTAAGTTTACGCTTAATTGTGTGTTAAATTGACTGCACCCTCAACCAACTTCTCTCATATATAACAACTTTCGTAAATTAAAACCGATCTCATACAATTTTCACAGGTTTGTTTCTTTTGATATGTAAATGAACTGTATAATTTTTTGTGCTTTTATTTCTCTCAGCTCAAGTATTTTATCTGGGTCAGATTCAGAATGAATCCTTTCATTCGACATAAAATAGTTATTATTAATCTCAGTTTATTTTCTATGTTTATTATGCTATTGCATATGGTTGTCTCTTACATATTTTGAATACTTGTATTACTGTAATTTCTAAATATTAAATATAATCGATACTGTGTAGCATTTAATATATCTATTGAGAAGAAATATAAAAAATTTTAGCAGTTTTAAATTTACATGGGGCAGTTCTCAGAACTCAACTCCCACTTCTTATAAAGGTTTAACGGTAGTGGCCCCGGGAGCTTAGTTTGGAGCTCTTTAACAGGTAATATAAATATTATATATATATATATATATATATATATATATATATTATCTACTATCAATTCATCATTTTAGTTTTGAGAAATATGTAAGAGTACTGTCATCACGACAGAATTAAAAAGACCAAAAAATGAACAAAACTAAAATGGTGTATTGATATTGAATATTGAATCATGTATTGATAGTGTATAGCTATTACATCTTTTTCGGCGAAATCGATATACCTAAACTGCCACATTTATCAACTTTTATATCATTTAATCTACAATAAATGTTTTAATCGAAGCTCAAGTTTTTTTTTTCTAATTAAATACTTAAGTGGATAGAGCATTGCTCTCCTGTTCGTTTATGTTTATTTATTTAACGTCACTTTATGCTACTATGGCTAATCGGACGATGCTACAGTGGGAGTTCTAAATTTCGCCTATCCAGGTTTTATTAGGATAGGGATTTTTAACGAATACCTGTCATCGCACAGGCTCGGGACCACCTTTTAACGTACCCTCCGAAGGACGGCGTACCTAAGGATTTTCTACTTCCATTAAAAAATCCTAGGACCACCTGCGGGTTTGAACCCGTGACCTTTGGCATAGGAGGCTGTTACGCTAACCACCCAGCTACAAGTGACCCCGTCTCCTGTTCGTTCTTCGGTTTCTTCGTTGGAACATAGCCTGTAGCAGAATAATTATTTATTTTCTAATTTCGGTTGTGTGTTAACTATAGTTTAAGGAAATACAGATAAACCCCCTGTATCGATAAAGTGGGTTCCCTAAAAATAACGAAAAAACAGGGGGCTAAGCGCGATCTCGGTCTGATAACTCCCTTGCCCTCTATGGATTGTAGAGGTTAATTTTTTTTCATTTATTCTTTTGTATTATTAATTATAATATCGGTTTTAGCCATCTTTGAACTACGTACAATAAAATATGGCTTTGTACTCTTCATCCTCTCTTCCTAGAACACTTTCATTCTAGGGCTCTGCTCTTGTAGTTGCTCCTGGCTGGATTCTACCAGGTTGGACTATTATTATTATATTTTATTTTTTAATTTACTTTTGTCAATAGTTTATATTTCTAATGTTTATCAATATTTAGAATACTTTAAAATTATTTTTCTCAGATCTCATGTATAATTTAGACCACCAGTCTACTGTTCCGCGGATTCTGGGTTCGGATCCCAGCTGTGGCAGAATATTATGTATTCTTTTATTTTAGCCGGAAGCCGAGCCTAGGGTCTGGAGACTCCTGGGGCAGACCCAGTTCCTATAAAGTGGGTAACCAAAATTTAGGGGGCGGGAACTGTATATGTATTTTTTTTTCATGGTGCATTACATTTGCATAGTGGTATTACAAATCTAATACCAATTAGGTGGATCTTACGGTAAAAAAAAACAACAAAAAAAAAAAAAAAAAACAACAAACTGGTAATCCATAACTTGTATTATATCATTATGCATCTATTTTTCAAAAAAAAAAAAAAAAAAAAAAAAAAAGCCGAATTAGTAATAAACTGTAATTATTATTAGTAATCAAGGAAGTAAGGGGCAGGGGAAGTTGAAATTATGGTTAGAAATATTTTTAAGAGGAAATTTTAAGCTTTTAGGCCCTTCCCTCCCTCCCTCAGGCAAACCTGTTGAATTAAACACGAATCCTCTCAGAATTACACCTAAAGAAAATTCGGCTATACTCCGGAAAGCATCTTGCCAAATAACTGGGTTCCGCCGAAAATTTAACGCCTTTTAAATCAAACGGGGAAGTTTTTAAATTATCAAAATGCAAAGACTACTAGACGGTTAATAGTTAGTGCTAATTACCGCTCTGAATACACACACTCACTTTTCGCACAAGATTCGTATACATTCAGAAATCCTTCGGAAGTTACTACCTATGGAATACGGAATTCGGCCAAAGCACACTACCCAAAAATCACACCAAACCACATACACGGGATAAAGAACAATAAATATTAATACATTTTTTTATTGTAATCTTATAATTGTAAAATAACTAAAAAAGAATAATATTTATTATTTCTTTCTATTTTTCTTGAGGAAGTTCTTTTCTTCTTTATAGATGTTATTAAAGCATTTGATTCTTCCAGTCACGTTTTTTTTCTCAATTTTCAGGACTAATATAATAACAATTAATAAGTAAACAAATAAATTAGGTCAACATACATTATTTTTTAAATTCAAATAAATATATTTTAAAATTAGGAGCTTAATTTAATATATTTACAATTTTACCTATTAATTAGTATATCATATTTATTCTTAATATTTAGCAAAATACTAATTGTCATCTAGCTTAGGTGCTCCTCTTAAAAATCGATGTTTTCTCGTATGCACTCCTTACAATCCAACATGTTAAATAAAATACTAAATGCACCTGATTTCGTCACGAATAAACTGATCTATAATGACATTGCTGCTTCATATTTTTCCGATTTCAAACTAACCAGGTACCATTTCTTCTAGGAAAAATTCATTCCCACTAGTTGTAATCCTCACTTCCTCTTTGGTTCCTCATAATCCACCGAGACGTCGGAAAAGAAGATGACTACGAAAGCTGATTATAATATTTATTGGAGCTTTGGTTCCTGACAAAAAATTTTCGCGGACCTCTTCATACAATTATTTCAACGGCAAGGACCCCCAAATCCTAAATGTTAGATACATATTTAGATTTTTATTGGACTACACTGAAAAGCATACATTGTTTGCCAAATACCTCTACCGAAACTCATTATTATATAAATTGGTAAGTTGAGTAAGTTTATTTCAATCCGCGAAAAAGTAAATAATTAAAATTTACTGTTAAACTCCTCGTCACCTCGCTAATATTTCCCCACTTCGACTATTGCTGTATGTTATACGACGGTGCTTCTGGGGACCTCGAGGTAAAAATAAATCGCTTAATTAATTGCTCTGTTCGATTCATCTTCGGAGTCCCTAGATACATCTCCGTATCTCATTTATATGGCGAGTTAAAGTGGCTTTACCCTTCCAATCGTCGCAAGTATTTCCTCGCATTATTCCTTTACCAGTTTATCCAAACCCGCCGCCCGTTATTAATTTTTACAATTACACCCCTGCAATTCAAATCCTCTGTCCATCCCCGTTGTACACGCTCCATGCCTTCAGATTTATACAATACGGCCCACCGAACTGCACATTTCGACAGATCTTTTCTCATTCGATCTTCAACCCTATGGAATTCTATCCCTCCTTCCATCCGCCACTCCAATTGTCTTTCTACCTTCAAATCCCGCATATTTAATCACTTAATGGATATCCAGGCTCAATAGAATTGTAAATAAGCTTTTTTTATTTTTTTCACATTTAAACATGTTTAGTTTATATAAGTAATTCTTAACTTGTTTATATGTATTTAATATACTTTAAGACTCCAAAGCACACTTTGTATATTCTGTATATTTTATTCTAATGGGACATGTTCCAGTATAATAAAGAACTTATTTATTATTATTATTATTAAAACATGGTAGATGGCCCTGGAATTTTTTAAAGGAATCAAAAGTCCTTCGTTATGATGTCATTCATAGGGAACGTAAAAATCAGGTTCTCGTATAAGATTCCTATCCTAATAAACCATGGATAAACAAAATTTAGGACTTCCACTTTAATATAAATAGTAACAGTAGCATAGAATAACATTATGTGAATAAAAATAACCTCAAATGTTAAACTTATAGAAGAAGGTATTCATTCGAATACTCATTAAGAAATCAAATATAGTTCATTATCTTCTATGATACATTTGCTCGTTAAGATAATTATTTTAGAAACGTTAGAAAATGACGAATTTTAAGGTTGTGGTTGTGAAGTAGCAGGCTCTTGTAAATAAACACAAGCAATCCTATGACTTGGAATTTTAAATTTGTCCGTATGAGCGTGTGTTTCTTTTAAAAGCCAAGGCATCACAAATAATTTATGTTAAGATAATTACAATTATTTTCCAATAACAACTCGCGGACCCCTTGGAACACCAGTTGTAAACCACTGTATTGGAGAGGTATCTACATATCTATCAAGGCACTGCATTATGTTTACACCTCAAGGACAGGAAGTATTTATTTTTATACAGTTGTTAATCTCAATAAACATAAGGGAGCAGTGTGTAGGCCACACCAGATTATTCAATACTCTATATAACATTACATTGTCTGTTGTTATTTCAGGGTCTGATCCTTCCTAGGTATCTACAAAGAAAGCTCTATTAAATGGAATTTTTCTGCTCGGAAGCCAAAGCGACTAATCATAAGCGTAGGCGGCGAGCCAACTGTTAATTAAAGCTGGAAAAGTGTAGGCATTGTTAAAAACCCAAAAGAGATCAACTTGATCCAGGACTCGATGTCACGATATAATAAAATACAATGATCCTACACACACCCACGTACTTCTACTGGTATTGGTCTAGTCCAGGAAGTGGGCCTTAATGGTATATTTTGACAAACCCCAGCGAATACTTTTAGGTCCTGTGATAACCAAAGTGGAAATGGAAGTCACAGCGTTCCGGAACGAGCACTTTGATAAAAACTTCACCACTCTGCCCAACTTTTTTTTCTTTTTTTTTTTTTACAGCATTCCTGTTTTGCAAAAATATTATAGTTTTGAGGCTGTGTTTATGCTGTAAGTAATTTTTGGTAGAAAAGTAGTGGGTTCCTAGAGGGTTGATGATAGAGGATTGCATATCTGGTGTAGTTTAGATTTTTAAGCTATGTTAAGAGCTTTGTTACTATTCTGATTTCTTTCTTATTCCTCGTAAGTTTACGGAACATTCAATGTAAATCATTACTCCGGGAAAATTCAGGACTTCATTTATATAATATACATCATTGATAAAAACAAATCTGTAGCATATAAGCATATTAGTGGTCTTAGCCACCAGCGTTTTCCCCTCAATTTAGAGTACCTATCTTATTGAGGTTGAGTTGTCTCCAGTAGGAGTCTGTCTACCCCAAGATAGTCTCACAGCTGAAATAATTTGAATATTTATTTTTTCTTACAAATAAGAGATTTGAGCCGTAAGCTATCGCTTTATTCCTCAGAACAATAGTGTGATATAAACAATGAGAGTAATTTTCCAAATTACTGTGGTCCAAGAATCTGATTTTTTTTTTTTTTTTTTTTTTTTTTTTTTATGTGCTGTATAGTAGGATAATGATTATTTTTATTCAGACGTATTGTTAATATGTGTTTATTTATTGTTATGAATTTATATTTTGGACAGTTTTTTTTTAAATATTTTTCTGAAGTATTTTATGCTTTTGTTTTATCATTTTATTTTTATCTCCCTAAAAGGAAGGCGCTAAGCACTTATGACTCAATTTTCATATTTCTTGTTCTTTTTGTCTTGCCATTATTGTCTCATTCTTTAGCTGAACTTATCTTTTCTTTCTGCAGACCATTTGGGTCTGTATGGTTTCCGATTGTTTTGCTCTAGAGTTACTTCCCATTTGTTTATTTTGTCTCTAAATATGTTTCTGTCTTAGATTTCCTCTTGTCTTATGTCTGCTTTCGTAAGTCTTCTCGTGTCTGTTTGATCCAGTTCGTTGTGCTTTTGAGTGTTGCTGTTGCTTCGTGTATTTGTCGTGTCAGTCTTGTTTCAGGTAGTCTTTGTATGTGCTCATAGAATTTCAGTGTTCTTTTCCTGATGTTTGTCTCGATGTTGGCGTGTTTTTCTGTCGTTTTCTTGCTTTGCAGTCTGTATCCATCTTCTGTTTTTCTTGGTCCTAGTATCTTATATATATATATATATATATATATATATATATATATATATATATATATATATATATATATTATATATATATATATTATTTGATCAGTTCTCGACTGTTGATAATTTAAGTTTGTGTTGTTCTTAGGTTGCAGTCAATGAATAAACAATTTTATCTATGCGACGTTTCGAGAATTTATTGTTCTCATAATCATGCCTTAACAGTGGAAAAAAACAGAACATTAATATTATTGTACAATAATTAATATATGATGTTATTGTTAGAGATATAAAAAAGAGTACATTGAACAATGAATATTAATACAGTAGGTACATAGATATTTTAAATTAGGATTTACATTAAAGATATTATTATAAAATTACTTACAATTTTGGACAAAATAGTGTCTTAATTAGGCATGTTAAGCCTACAAGCTTTGAAAGAACACTGAAAAAATAAAAAAGGAATCGTTCAAGTATGGAAGATTTTCCAGAAATTTATGATGACGTCAGGTGTCTGGGGTATTCTCCCTCCTATTGTTGAGTTGTTTTCGTTTTATTTCGTATTATTATTAAGACGTTTATTTTATTTTTTTAAATTTTAATATGTGTTTATCGAATTTGATAAACACATATTAAAATTTAAAAAAATAAAATAAACGTTTTAGTAATAATACGAAATAAAACGAAAACAACTCAACAATAGGAGGGGAATACCCCAGACACCTGACGTCATCATAAATTTCTGGAAAATCTTCCATACTTGAACGATTCCTTTTTTATTTTTTCAGTGTTCTTTCAAAGCTTGTAGGCTTAACATGCCTAATTAAGACACTATTTTGTCCAAAATTGTAAGTAATTTTATAATAATATCTTTAATGTAAATCCTAATTTAAAATATCTATGTACCTACTGTATTAATATTCATTGTTCAATGTACTCTTTTTTATATCTCTAACAATAACATCATATATTAATTATTGTACAAGTTAAGGTCTGATAAGGCAGACTATCAGCCTTAATTCCAACTCACCTGATGTAAACACTTTGAAAAGTATATATAGAGGATTATATGTATCAATAAATCAGTGTTTGACTAGCCATCAAGTGAGTTGTTATTGCGCCCCTTTTCCTTATTTTTTTAAGTTTTATATTGGCCAGCTCATAAGTGGTGCCGAAACCCGGGACCTTTAGACAGTATATTCTTTTTTTTTTTCTTCTTTCTATTATTATTTTCCGCGTCTGGAAATCTTCAGTTTTATTGTTATTTTATTTTTTTTTTCTCTTCTTTCTCTTTCTCTCTCTCCGTTAAAATTAGCCTAAATAGTGATCATGGCGGAAAATGTAGTGCTGAGACCGGCAGTTCTGAACGTACCACCAACCGAACCAGCACCGGCGGCGACAAATGTACTTCCGCCACTTCCGGAAGTTTCGTTGGCGCAGGCGCACAGGACGACATTGGAATGGATAAAAGTCCAAACCGCAACCGCCCAGGATCTGAGAAAAGCCATCTCCGACCTCGACAGATTCACCGGGGAGATTGGTGAGTTAAATCATTTTTTAAAAGGGGGCGATCGACTGATGGCTAGGATCATCTCAAAAGTATCCGAAAACCTCCTAGATGGGGAGGATGCTGAAGCATTGAAGGCCGCAGCGGTTTGCAGGGTCAAGAGGAACATCCTGAACCATATCCAGGGGGACGAGGAGACACCCTGGGGCATCGTGAAGGAACGACTGAAGAAGGCCTATGGAGGGGGAAGATGGGCCCCCGAAGAAGATGCGTTTCACATGCTTAGGGAATCGAAGAAGCCGCGTCAGTCTAATGGCCAGTATGCGGGAGAACTGCTTACGAAGTTTAACCGCATAACCGAAAAAATGAGAGAGACTGCGAGTTTCGAGGAGGTCCACTTCAGAATGGATTTCCTGGCGATTATGTTAAAGGTGCAGCTGGTGAAAGAAACCGGCAAACGAGAAGGGTTCCCGAGAGAGCTGATGGACGCCAGTGCCAGAGAGGAGGAATCCCGAATGGATATAGAAGAACCAGGTTGGACGAGAGTTGCCTACACCCAGCCAAGGGTTGCTCCGACATGGAAAAGACGAGAGAGAGAGTACCGAGAAGCGAGAAGAGATAGACCCCAGCAAGGAGAGAGACGGTCAGGCCAGATGAGACCACGAAACAGTGGACGGCGAGAAGATCGTAAGTGCCATGGGTGTGGCAAGATCGGACACCTTGTAGCCCAGTGTCCGCGCACGCGGTGCTTCGAATGCGGAACAGAGGGACATCTAGCACGACATTGTCCCCACATGTACCGGCGTCGGGATACAAACCAGCCAGAACCTATGGAGATCAATGCTCAAAATGTTGGTCCAAGAAGGTTCATGAGGAGGGCGGTCGGATCAGCGAGTGAATCTTCTAGAGGATCCGAGACAGCAGATACGGAGACAGAGTCAGACGTTCCTGTCCGAGGAGGCGGCCATCGCAGCAGGAAGAGTGTATGGAGACGACAAGAAGCGGCGGCGACGTCTTCCCGCGACGAAATCTGAGGAGCGTACCAGCAGAGAGGCAACCGCACGTTGGTGAGTTACCACGCGAGAGGTGGGAGCGGCGGTCTGCCTATCATCAGCGTGGAGGGAGTCGCATGTCTGGTGGACACCGGGAGCTCGTGTACCATCGCATGCAGAGAGGCGTTAGAGAAGTGGAGCGGCGGAGAGAGGGCACTCCAGGTTCAGGTATGCCAATGTCAATTGATCACCCTAGGGGGGCCGGCCCTGCAGTGTAGAGGGGGAAACCGACATGGATTTGCACACCTGGGGGAATCGCGGTGGCGGTTTATCGGTGCATGTTGTCGCTAAGATGCCGCGGGATTACGGAGTCATTATAGGGAATGACTTACTGGGCGCGGTAGGTGCGCGGATCCGGAATCAAGGGGGGCAGTGGGATATAAGAATTGGGGGGAAAAGATATTCCTGTACCCGCATGGTGGGAGACGGCAAAACACGTATAGGGGCGGTGAATCAGGTGGAGGATTGGAAGGCGTCTATCCTTGCTGAGTTTGATGACATTTTTTTTAAAGAGGGGGATGTTCTGGGGACGACCGGGAGGACGGTACACGAAATTCCCCTTAAACAGGAGCGGGTCACTTACATTAAAGAACGGCGGTACCCGCAGGCTCTCCGCAGGCATATTCGAGAGGAGCTGGATGATTTACGGCGGCAGGGTATTATCGTGGACAGCACTTCTCCTTATAATAGTCCGTTGTGGGCCGTGAAGAAGAAGAGTTCGCCGGGGGATTCGAGGAAGAAGTATCGGGTCGTCATCGACTACCGGAAGCTCAATGAGAATACGGTCGACGAAAAATATCCAATACCGCGCTTCGAGGACATTTTGGACCGGTTGGGAGGTGCGCGAATTTTTAGTACCTTGGACCTAAAGGCGGGGTATCATCAGATCCAAATGCACCCTCGTGACCAACATAAGACCGCGTTTACATTCGAGAGGGGCCACTATGAGTTTACACGGATGCCGTTTGACCTTAAGAATGCCCCTATCACTTTTCAGCGTCTTATGGATGAATTCTTGAGGGGTCTGGATGAGTCCGTGTGTCAGGTGTATATGGATGATCTTTTGGTCTTCAGTAGGTCGGATCGGGAACACGTGGAACATCTGAGGGCTGTCTTTCGTCGTATGCGGGATTTTGGTCTCCGCCTTTCTCCGGAGAAGTCGACCCTGGGCCTGCGGGAGATAAATTTTTTGGGCCACACTATCTCGGCGGAGGGGGTGAAACCGGATACCCAGAAGGTTGCCGCCTTACAGCGGATCGCCGTACCGACCGAGGTTAAGGGTGTCCGTAGGTTACTGGGCGCATTAAATTATTACCGCCGTTTTGTGCCGGCTATGGCTGCATATCTCGTGCCTCTTAATAATTTACTTCGGAAAGGGAATAAGTTGGTGATGACTCCTGATATCGCGGACAAGGTTCGCCGGTGCATAGAGCATCTACAGCGTGAGCCGGTGCTCGCGTTCCCCGATTTTTCCAAACAGTTTACGATCACTACGGACGCTAGCGAATACGCCCTGGGTGCGGTGCTGTCTCAGGACAGCGAGCGGGGGGAGCGGCCCATCGCGTATGCCAGTAGGCGCCTCACGGAGGCGGAGGCTCGTTATAGCGCCTTGGAGAGGGAACTCCTCGGGATTGTCTGGGCTGTTGATCACTTCAGGCCTTACGTATTCGGGAGACGATTTCGGGTTCAGACCGATCATCGCCCTCTCCAATGGGTTGGGAAGCTCAAGGAATCGTCTGCGAGGGATACGCGGTGGAAGGAACTCCTTGGGCAATACAATATGGAGGTCGTGTACAAGCCAGGTAAGGAAAATGTGGTCGCGGACTGGCTTTCCAGGGCGCTCATGGTTAATGCCGTGGAGGAGGATCGGGGCGGGCCGTCGCGAGATGTTCGTCAGTTCTTGAGGGAATGGACCCCGGGGGAGGAGCGGCCACCTTCCGCGGAGGGGATTTCGAATGAGGCTGCGCCGTCGGGCGACGAGGGCTCTAATGAGGGGCGTCCGGTGGCCATGGAGGAACTCGACGAAATTGTAAACGATAAGCGCCGCCAGATCGTCTGGAAGACGAGGACTTCGGGGCTGCTGAAGCTCGACTTTCAGCGGGTTGCCGGTTGTTCGGTTGTGACTATCTGGTCTCAACCCACCGTCGGGGAGGAACAGATCTGTAGGGCGCTCGCCGACGCGTCGAAGCCGGGTCAGACCCATTACTTATACGTCGGTAACGCTGTGGTCTGGGAGCGGATTCAACGCTTGTGGCGGACAGAACGCATCGGGCTTGACCGGACGTTTATCCGTTGCTCAATGCTGGTAGAAACCATACACGATGAGGAACGTCAACGGGAGGTTACGCTCGCTTACCACCAGGGCAAGACGAACCACCGGGGGCTGAACGAAACGTTGCACGCGTTGCGCCGGCGGTATTATTGGCGGGGGATGAAGCGTACCATCCAGGAGGCTATCGGGAATTGTGATGTGTGCATGCGCGCGAAATATGATCGGCATCCACCCCGGGCGGTTCAGGAAGAGACTCCTACTGCGGCTGCTCCGCTCAGTGATTTGCAGGTCGATACCTTTACCTGGAAGGGATTTAAGTGGGTCACGGTGCTGGATCTCTTCAGCAAAGTCGCGATGGCGTATCCCATTCAGGAGCGTACGGCGGAGGCGGTGTTGCGCGCACTCTGGATTTGGTTCCAATTTTACGGTGTGCCCGACAGTATTTCCTCTGACAGTGGTCGGGAGTTCGATAATGCCAATATCAGGGAGGAGATGAAGCTCTTGGGGGTCCTATGGCATCTTAACACCCCGGGACATCCGAAGAGTCGCGGGGGTATCGAGAGGCTTCACAGCACCCTTAGCGATCACATTAGGGTCTTTCAGTTGGAGAAAGGGTTGGAGCCGGACGTGGCTATGGAACGCGCGATCGTCGCGTATAATCACTCTGTTCACTCGGTGACCGAATTCACTCCTTTCGAGATCCTTTTTGGACTACAGGGTCGTCGGAGGGATTGTCGCGGTGCAACGGCGGGCGAGGGAGAAATCGTGAGCCACAGCCTTGCGCTGCGGAAACTCTGGCTTACGGTTCGCGATCGCATTGAGCGGGAGAAACAGCGACGGGTCGCGCGCCATAATCTCGGGGTTCGGGATCTGATGGGTCTCGTCAAAATCGGTACGGTGGTGTACCGTCGGGTCGGAACTAATCGGGGGAAGGAACTTCGGCGTTACGAGGGTCCCTTCCGCGTGGTTGTGATTAGGGAGCATAATTTGGTCACAATTGAGAGCTTAACTGACCCCAAAAAGAGACGTACGGTGCACCTAGAACAATTAAAGCTCCCGCCTACGGAAGCATCCTAAGCCTTTGGAGTGTCCTCGGCTTCAGACGTTTTTTTTCTCTCTAGTGTTCTTGTTCTGTTCTTCACAGTGTTTTTTTTTTTTTTCTTCTCTTGTGTTGTTGTGTTTCAGGTGTTTCTTTTATTTTTATTATTATGTTTTTCAGCCGGTGTGGCATTTTGTATTTGTATATTTCTATCATGTGCTCTTCTTTTATTATCCTTTTTGTATTCTGTTGTTTTTGCTTTTCAATATAGTTTACGAGGATTGTTCGTAAACTGGTGGGGGGGAGTTAAGGTCTGATAAGGCAGACTATCAGCCTTAATTCCAACTCACCTGATGTAAACACTTTGAAAAGTATATATAGAGGATTATATGTATCAATAAATCAGTGTTTGACTAGCCATCAAGTGAGTTGTTATTGCGCCCCTTTTCCTTATTTTTTAAGTTTTATATTGGCCAGCTCATAAGTTACAATAATATTAATGTTCTGTTTTTTTCCACTGTTAAGGCATGATTATGAGAACAATAAATTCTCGAAACGTCGCATAGATAAAATTGTTTATTCATTGACTGCAACCTAAGAACAACACAAACTTATATATATATATATATATATATATATATATATATATATATATATATATTTTTTTTTTTTTCTTTTTTCTTCTTACCGGATTGTAAACAATAATTAATCATAATCCAATTGATCATTTTGCCAGAAACATTAGACATACCCGATTTTCTTAAGGGACTCTGTCCCAGAATAACTATTTTTTCAAAATTCTATCGTATAAAAAATCGTGAGGTTATGAATAATAATAAAAAAAATAATACCTATTTATAATCAACTATGAAATAATGGATAACTATTCATTCAACTTAGAAATACGTGGAAGTAAATCTAACTTCCTACCTTCAACACCATAATTGTTTCAACCAATTCCTTTATAGCAGCACTAATGGCTTTTTACAGTAACCGCCAAAATAAGTTGACAGAAGACAAACTGAATAAAAATATTTTCTATATAAACAAGACGGGAGAGAAAAAAAAAATAGCTGGTATAGAGAGTTGGCGATTTTAACCCATATATTGGTTATCAAAACGAGGAGGGGAGCTATGGTCTCTAGCAAGAAATCGCAGCTCGCACAATGAACGTTGACTAAAAGTATTACCGAATCTACTGTCAGTTCGCTACCAGGTAACACGCTACCCGCTTTCCTACTAACCAATCGCTTCTAATAAAAGCGAGGCCTTATAGCCAATAATAGGTAGGAAATGAGCTTGAAGAGTTCTCGAGATTCTTGAAATCCATTAGCTCAAATCCTCGAGCAAAACCAAGTAGTTGCAGCCAGCACCTTGGTGGTATTGATGACCGCAAGGCTGAGTGGCTACTTGACTAAATCAGGTGGTTGGCAGCCTAATGGGTGCTTGGGTATATCTTCACTGCTGTATTAACAGGAAGAGGTATACTAAACAGCAAAAATATTAAGTAAACACAACTACATGGATAACAATTTTTCTTTAAAATTTATTTTAAAGAAATTTAAAACTATATTATACAATAAAATACATTACGAAAATGTGTAAATGGATCATATTATCTTGGTACAGGCATGTGAAAAAACTACTTAGTGGTAACATTTCAGTGTTTATTTAATTTGGAGGGTCGCGAAGCCATCGTCTTTTCAGCCACCTCGAAGGATTATCAGGAATACATGGTGATGATACGTTATAGACGAGCGATTAGGAGTGGATGGGTGGGTAATTTAGAATTAAACGAGGTATTAATAATTAAGGAGGTAAACGAGGTTCTGGATAAGTCTGCAACTAATGCAATAGAATAGAATAGAATAGAATAAAAAAAAAATTTTATTCTGGGACTAGGTCCCCTAAGAATAACAGGTTTGTACAGTATATGGAAATATACATGTCTGGCCAATAGACAGAAGGAACATAATCAATAAATAATTACAATTATGGGTTGGTTGGTTGTTATATTTTTATTGGCACAAAACATCTCGGTCATCAGTGCCAGACACTCATTTTTAGAAACTAATCTAAGGTTAAATAATGAACAATTGTTTTACTAAAAAACTAATAACAACAAATAGTTTTAAAACAATTAACTAATAAGAATAATCAAATAAGAATAATCACTAGTAAGAAAAAATGTAACAGCATTAGCAAAAGATAAACATATATCAGATTAAATTACAAAAAAAAAAAAAATAAAAATAAAATAAAACAAAAAAAAAAAAAACAAAAAAAAAAAATATATATATATATATATATATATATATATATATATATATATATATATATATATATATATATATATATATATGTATGTAGATAAATAAAGTTAAAAATTAATTAATTAATTTAGAAAATAAAATAATAATAATTTTAAAAATAATAATAATAGTAAAATACAATTTTCAAATCTGCTTGTAAAAGTCCATTTTCGTAAGAAAGCACATCAATTCGTCAATTCTATTTATATCGTTCCCCAAAGCAACCGCGACATTGAGTGGTATTCCCCTTTGGTTCAATTTCCCTGTGTAGAAGGGACATTCCTCGAAAATATGAGTAACTGTCAGGGCTCCCCCACAATGCTGACATCTTGGGGGCAAATCCTTAGATATTAAGTGCCCATGGGTTAACCTTGTATGTCCGATTCTCAGGCGGGCCAGGACCACCTCCTCTCTGCGGTTGATGCGATTTGAGGTTTTCCAAGACTTTGGCTCACTCTTAATCGCTTTCAGCTTGCTTGGATAGCTGTTTTTCCATGTTTCATCCCATTTTTTAAAAACATTTTCAATTAGAGGGCGCGCTAGTTCTGATGGTGTTAACAGTGCTTTACCACGACCAGGGAGAGTGAGAGCCTCTTTGGCTGCCTTATCTGCCATTTCATTTCCCATTATCCCCATATGGCCCGGTATCCAGACATAATGAATTATTTTTCCGTCTTCAGCCATTGATTTGGTCAATTCCAGGATTCTTAAAATTCCTGGATGACTGGAATACATATTGTCAAGAGCTTTTAGAGCGCTCAATGAATCTGAGGCTATGATGACATTTTCTATTGGGAGAGTTCTAGAATAATCTAAAGCCATTGCGATCGCATTCACTTCAGCAGTATAGACAGAGCAAAATTGATGAAGCTTCGACTTGTAGGTGCAATCTGACGCAACAAAAGCTGAACCAGTGGATGAGTCCGACTTTGAACCATCTGTGAATATTAACTTGTGGCTAGGCAATGCGCTGATGATCTTCTCAAAGCGTTTTTTGAAATCTTTTGAATTGGAATTCTCTTTAGTAAAGTTTGTCAATTGAACAATTATGGGTTAATATATGTGTGCATATCATAAACGCATATACACACATATATCCAAAAAATAAATACAATGATAAAATTAAAATAAAAACAATTCTTAGAAAGTATTTTGTTGAACGGAATTAAAAATTAATTAGTAGATAACAGCATTTAAATATAGACAATGAACAAAATTATTCTTCATTCAAAGTGTGATTTCAGAAATAAAAATGTTACAGTTTCTGAGCGTCTTTTTGGGATAATAAAAGGTATTGGAAAAGTTGGGATTTGAATGAGGAGAGGGAAGCAGCATGGCGGATATGAGTTGGTAGAGAATTCCAGAAATTGGAGGAGCGGACAAGGAAGGAACGATCAAATGTTTTAGTCCTATGGATAGGCAAATAAAGGTCGGAATGGCGCGATCTTGTTTCAAGTGAGTGGACTGAGGATTTAAATTGTAGGAGACTATGGATGTATGGAGGGTGTTGAGAGTTAATGATTTGGTAAAGGTATGATCCTAGGAAATATTGTCTGCGGATTGGGGGGAGGAGCCACTTTAACTCACCGTAAAAATGGGTCACATGAGACCTCTATCGGAGTACTGAGGACAAATCTTAAAAATATGTTCATGATTCGTTTAAGCCTGTCCTCAAGCACAGTCGAGAGGCCACCATATACTAAGCAGTAATAGTCAAAGTGGGGGAAAATAAGTGCGGATACAAGGAGGATACGGGTGGATAGTGGAAGAAGATGGCTGGAGCGATGGAAATATTTGAGGGTACTTATTGTTCTTCGGGAAATTTGGGCAATATGGGGTTTCCAGGAAAGAGTTTGGTCAATGGTAATACCCAGGTTTTTGACAGAGGAAGTGAAGGTGATTGGATGTTCATTTAAGGTGAGACTCGGAAATGTGGTATAGGATCTGAGGAGGGAATTGGAACCAATTAGAATGGCCTGAGTTTTTGTAGGATTTAGAATTAGTTTATTCAGGTTTGCCCAGGCACAGATTCCATCAAGGTCTTCCTGAATATTGGCAAATGCTACTAGTGAATTGGAAGGAGAGAAGGATAAATAGATCTGGAAATCGTCAGCATATAGGTGGTGGGAACAGTGATGGATAGAGTTGGGAAGGTCATTGATATAACAATTAAAAAGAAGGGGAGAGATGCTTGAGCCTTGGGCCACACCTGCCGAAAGGGCTCGAAAGGAAGATAGAGGATGATTAGGAATAGTGACAGCTTGAGTTCTGTCAGAAAGAAATGATTGAAACCACATGATAGTGCTGTTTGAAAAAGATAGAGACTTTAGTTTAGAGAAAAGGATGGAGTGATCCAGGGAGTCAAATGCTTTTGAGAAGTCCAGCAGTATTAGCACGGTCAGTTTCGTTTCGTCCATAGCAGTGTGTATGTCGTTGGTGATTTTGAGGAGAGCGGATTGTGTGGAAAAGCCAGGTCGGAAGCCAGATTGGAAAGGATCAAGAAGTTTAGAATTTTCAAGGAAATTTGATAATTGTTTCTGAACTATTCTTTCTAAAGGTTTGGAGAGGTTCGAGAGGATGGAAATAGGGCGATAGTCTTTAGGGGATGTAGGGTTGGAACATTTACTGATAGGATGGACTATTGCTTTTTTCCAATTAGTGGGAAATACGGAATTTTGGAGGGAAAAGTTATAAATAAATAGCAGAACTGGTAGGATTTCAGGAAGGCATAATTTTAACAGTTTTACGGGAATTGCATCAAATCCAATGGAGTTGGTATGAGATTTCAGTACAGCGGAGATAAGGTCAGTTGGTGAAATGTCAGAAAAATAAAAATTATCGGGGTTGAATGATGGAATTGAAGAGAAGTTTGAAAAAGTTGGTGAAGAATTATTAGAGGAGGTATTTGAAAAGTAAGAATTTAATTCATCGGCTGAGACCTGAAAGATTAGTGAGGAAGAGGATTTGCAGAGAGAGAGTTTGCGGAGGAGTTGCCATTTTGACTTGGAATCGGGAGTAGCGGAGAAGGCTGCGTGAAAGTATTTTGTTTTTGCTTGTCTGATTGTCGCCTGAGTCAGATTGCGGAGTGCCCTGTACGCTTGATAGTCCTCAGTCAGTCTTGTACGTCTAAAGCGTCTACGGGCTGCCTCACGCTTCTTTTGTAAGTCTTTTATTTCTGGACTCATCCAAGGAGCAGGGCGGTGACGGAAGGTGCAGGTTTTGAGTGGAGCATGGATGTCGAGGATACTTAGGAGATTGGAGGTGAGAATGTGAACCATTGAATCGATGGAAGAACAGGTGTAAATCGAATCCCAATTTAGAGCTTCAATATTGGGTGCAATAATTTCTCGGGTAAGGCAATCGAGGTTTCGGAAAGTTAAGGTTTTAGGAATAAATGCTGAAGTTTGGAAATTATATGATATGTGGATGAGATCGTGAGATGATAGAAATGGAACAGGTACTTGAGAAGCGGAAAGAAGGTTGTGAGTTGAATCGATAATATGGAGGTCCAACCAAGTGTCGGAATGATGAGTGTGGTGAGTAGGAGCATATGGAACGATGAATAGGTTGAGAGAGAAGAAGAGGTTATCCAGGTAGTGTTTATCGTTGGAGTCGGAAAGGAAGTTGGTGTTAAAATCACCACAAATTATGATATTATTGAATAGAGGGACATTTCTGTAAAGGATTGATTCAAAGGAAGGGTCAAATGGGACCAAAGGAGGGCGATATACTACTGCATAAAGGAGAGGTTGTGTGTTAGAGGAGATTTCAACAAAAAGGAATTCAATATGGGAAGAATCAGATTGGGATGACAGATCCAGGACACGAGATTTCAGGCTGCTGTGGACATAAAGTGCTACACCACCACCAGTCCGGCCAATCCGGTCATGGCGGATAAAGGAATAGTCAGGGAGGGAAACGGAAGAGGAAGGAATATAGGGCTTCAGCCATGTTTCAGAGACTGCGATAATGTGATAGAAATTGTGGGTGAAATAGTGAAGGAATTCGTCGAAGTGGGCGGGAAGGGACTGGGCATTAACATGGCAGGAGGTCAGGACATTAGACATATAGGAAAGGAGGTGGAATAGCAAACAGAGTATGAGAAGACGCTAGAGACACAATAGAGAGATAAGTGAAAGTGAACATGAAATAGTTAATAAAGATAAAAATGTACAAAAGAGCCTTTGCCGACAAATAAAAAAAATATTCTTTTGAAATAAAAAAAAAAACAAAATTAGAGAAAAGAAAACGATTAAGTAAGTTAGTCTGACAAAACAAAGAAGAATATTAGAAGCCGAGACCATTTCCAGCTCGCATCCAGTAAGCAGACGGATGCCCAGGAGTCAGCCGAAGACGTCCAGGTCCTGGGGTTTATCGATGAAAATTACAGGGTGACCATCTTCTTTTCGGCAGCGCACTCTACCGGCAGTAAACCAAACGTATTTGATTTTTTTCTCTAATCTCTTCTGCCTGGCGAGCCAGTATAGGTGTCTATTCATTATAGACATCTCCTCACTGAGATAGATACGGTGGGAGTTTATTTTATAATATTTATAATATTTAGGTCTTTATGGATTATTTTATTGGTGACAAAGTAAGGGGGGTTTAGGATCTTTCGGAGGATTTTGAATTGAATGCCGGAAGAATTACATGGAAAAAAGTTAAATTAAAGAAATGGAACCTATTTAAAAATAATAATATAAATTATTTTGAAACTCTGTTAATGACCAATTGAGCTCAAGTTTCCAGTTTTGAGTTTCATATCTTCATTAATATTGTTTTATATAAGTATTAATGCTTTTAGACGATTATATTTTTAAGTTATTTTTTTGTTTAGCTATTTTAATTAATTTTTTTATATTTTATTTTGAAAGAATTGTGATAAAAAAGCCGCTGAAAAATATTCCCATTGTTCCATAGCAGCATCGAACATAATTCTAATAACAACAATTTTTATAATTTGTATGAATATTATTTTTTCCTATCTTATTTTTTTTTTTTAATTTATTGCTTCTTTGTTTTACCCTTTACTAACAAATTCTGTCACTAATTTATTTATGCATAGTCTTTCTTAAAATATCTACAGAATGATTCACAAATATACAGTAAACTACTCAAACAAATTAACTGTAGATTATTAAAAACATAGAGTAATGTTTAATTTTGAAGACATTTTCTTTATTGAGTGATGCTATTTCTATGACCACGGCTGTACTTCAGGACCGATTCTCATACCTACAAAATATAAATACAAATATCCTTAATTATCTTTTTCTGGATCATGAAACACGATATGTTTACGCATAATACAACCAAGTGCCAAATTAAAACTTTTAATATATGATTCGTATGTTGCTGATTTCGCCCGATCTAGATACCATTCCTTTCATGGCAAACTCCATTCCCACCCTAATCCTCTAGTTTCAAACCTTTCTTCCTCTTCGATTCCTGACAATCCTCCGAGGCGTCTGAAAAGGAGATGGCCCCGAGACCTTCTAGTTTAAATCATTTTTAGAGTGCTTCCATTGGGAAGCTTCTCTACATGTGTTTCATGCCTTTATATATTTCATCTAATTTACTAGTTTTATTCCTGTATACAGTTGTAAATTCCAATAAATAATAAAAAAAAAAAAAAAAAAAAAAAAAAAAAAAAATATGATTCCTTATTATTATTTTTAAAAACATCTGGTGCGGGCAACACATTACTTTCACTTACCGTCGCCGTTAAAATCGATTAAAGAATTTTCAAATACAGTTAGAGATGAAAATGACAGAAAATAATAAAGTATTAATTAAATTGAATTTCTATAAAAACATGCGTTTTACGAAGAAATCTATTATATTATTATCTGAATAATAATCAGTTAGTTTTATCGGCTTTTCATCACTCTTTATTAACTTTTATCGGCTTGTGTATATGAAAATATTTCTTGTAAAATCTTTAGCTTTCCAACGGTATATTACTCATCTATATTACTGTTCTTATGTTCAAGAACGAAAAATTGCACGAAAAAATATTTCTGCTGTTTTCTCCTTTTGAGATCGAATTCGTTGAACTTATATATTTACCTGTATTTTATCGTTGATAACAACATTATATAGTTATTTTTTTAGTATCGACAAAATTGAAGGTACTTTAGAGGAAGACAATTTTAAATATCGGCATTTAAGCCCTGTCAGACTATTTAAATCAGAATGAAACTACAAAGCCCATCAAATTTTACTAGAGTTTAATCAAAATCGTTAAAGCCCTTTTTAAAAAAATCGTAAAAAGGTGAAAAATGCAAGGTATAAAGCAGTTCTTCAAGTCAGCTGTTTTTGATGAAAAAGTTTCTGTAACATCTCGGGCGTATAGTTGTTTTAAATATCAACTTTCCATTTTCGTGTTAGACTTGTATTTAAACTTGTAAACGTGTATTTCCGTTGAAAACTGGAATTTGAAAATTTTCACGATCGCGATACTTTTCCTTACTATATATATATTTCACATATAGATAAGTGAAAGTAATAAAATATTTAAGCAAGTAGTAAATAGGGCTCAGAAACACAATGGTGTTCAAATATTAAAGGTTTTTGATTAGCAGAGTACACAGTGTCAAACCACATTTGTTCACGTACAATACTCGTATGTTATCGTGGCGTACAAACAGAGGAAATAACAAACAAAACAGATTAATTGAAACAAGTTTGTGCCGACAAGACCCCACTCGAAGGGAAGGGGATGAAAAAGGAAGCGGGAAGAATTGGCCCCCCTGCCTACTTGCTATGTATACCTTTTTCCTTCCATACTAATCCACCTCTCCATTGAAAGCCCCCCCTCCCACCCTTTAGAACACAATGTATAATATCGATTTATTACAATTGAGATGACGTCTCCACCTTACATAATTTCAGCATTTACTTAAATTTCCGAACGGGGAAAGTGGTCTGATATTTATCTGTTTCATATTGATTCAAGGTGGCTGAGTAAGAATTAGGAAGGAAAAGAAAAAAAACTGTACTTTTACAACCCATGAAAGGTCTTGGGTTCAGAACGTGTGGGATCCGAACTGTTTTTTTGGCCAACTACTGTTAGTCCGTGAGCCAGCAACGAAAAATGCAACCTATTTTACCGAAATGTTGAGTATGTTTTATGCAAAGCATCCATCATGGTAAAGCAAAAATCTGGTGCACGCAACACACGACTTCCACTTACCTCAATTATTTATATCAATTCGATAATTTTAAAACAAATTTATAAACGAAAATAAATCGTTAATAATTATTTAAATTGGATTTAAATAGAAACAAGTGTTTTATTAAATAATCTATTATATTATTATCTAAGACAATCAGTTTGTTTTATCGGATTTTCATCACTCTCCGTTAACTTTTACAATAGTTATAATAATAATAATAGGCTTACCGAAGATTCGATGCCGATATCACCAAACTCCGCCTACACAGACTCGTCCAATGTTCACCGTTCAAGCCCAAGCCCCCGAGATCAGCCTTAATGCGATACTCCAATCGACGCTTCGGCCTACCTTTCGGACGCCTACCAGTCGGATCAGCGAATACCAACTTTCTCGGAATCCGATCCTCACCGAGCCCAACAACTTTTCTCGTCCATTTGGGTCTCCGCGATGCTGTCACCTCAATTATATGCACAGGGTACAATTCGCAACTCCGCAATTTCGCGTTGTGCAACCTTTTAAAGTCCCCAGTGGCCTCATCTTTCTTCGGACTAAATATTTTACGCAGTACCTTATTTTCAAAAACCTTAAGGCGTTGTTTATCCTTCAAAGTATTTACAATAGTTAGGCATACTATTATTGATAATATTTTCTAAAATCTTTAGCATTATAACGGTATATTACTGTTCTTAAGTTCAAAAACAAAAATTTAAAAAAAAAATATATGTTTGCAGTTTTCTCGTTTATTTGGATATCGAATTCGTTCAACTTATATATTTACCTGTTTTTTAGCAATTATAATCAGACGATATGGTTAATTTTTCGAATCTGCAAAATTAAAGGTACTTTAGAGAAATTAAATATCGGCATTTAAGCCCTGTCCTACTATTTCAATCAAATGAATAAAATCTAGACGATATTAAAGCTCCTTCAATTTTACATCGAAATATCAAAATCGTTATAACCGTTTTTAAGAAAATTGTAAAAGGGGCAAAATGCATGGTATAAAGTGGCTCTTCTGGTGAGCTGATTTTGATGAAAAAGTTTTGGTAACTTCCCGGGCGTATAGTTGTCTTAAATATGAAATTTGGAGTTACCACACACACACACACACACACACACACACAGACCTTTTTGCGGGACCTGGTCATTTAGACTCAAGAGACCATAAAACGTGTATTTTCGTTGAAAACTGGAATTCGAAAATTTTCACAATCACAATACTTTCCCTTATACGGATTTTTATTGATATACGGTTGGATTTAAAAAATGGAGGCCATTCAAAAAGAGATGGTTTGGAAAAAATTCTGACTCATTTGACAACGATTTTCTTTTAGACTATATAATACTAGGTGAAAAGTTGAATCAATAGACGCTAGTCAGCCACACTTAAGGTTGCCTTGTCAAACGCTTTTCATAGTGCGCACTCTTGGATTACCAGTTTCCATAATAGCACACAAAATAATGTTAGAAATGAATGGTATCTTCTTTACCGTAAAACATATATTTTTGTAATTCTTCTACATCAGCGGCTGTTAGATATACAAGTGTCTTCTACCACTAAAATTAAAGATAGTCGAATATTTGATAATTTACTTTCTAATGGTTATCCTATTAGTAAAAGCCGTTTTCATGATAGTACCCATAATAATGTTAGAGGATTCTTCCCGTCTTCAATCGAAACAATTCAAAATCATTTGAAAACTCCTCAACGCTCCTTACTTTGCCACTAATAAAATCATCTATTGGACCTTAATGTTCCAAATGTAGCTGGTTTTGACCGAATTAATCTTTCCATAACAAACTTCACACCCACTCTAACCCACTAGTTTTGGTCCTCGCTTTTTCTTCCTTTTCTCAAGATCTTCAAGTTAAGATTAACAATTAGAGTGCTGCCAATCGGCAGTTTTCTTCGTATCTTTTATCTCATAGCTCATTTATTTGATGCATTGACCAATACAGTTGTGAATATAAATAGTAACTAAAAAAATAATATATATATATATATATATATATATATATATATATATATATATATATATATATATATATATATACGAAAATTCAAAATATGTACAATATTAGTTCGACGTTGCTAACAGAAAATTACAAAATAAATAACCGTCGACAAAATTAAGAAATCTATATGAAGACTAAAAAACTTTATTTGTTTTTTATATTTATTTATTGAGATATATTACAATTTGTTTTAGAATGAACAATAGTAATAGTGATATGAAACCACATTCATACAATAAAAACATTATTTAAAGTAAGAAAACAAGATGGGATGGGATCGGAAAGAAGGTTTTGAGATCTGGCGAGAGCCCGCGATCCTTTGTTAGAAAGCTATGCTAATTTTCTGCGAGGAGCCATTATCTATTCATAAGTCGCTTGAGAAGTTTATTAATATTTAACTTCCTTCATATGCATAATTAAATTGTGTTTTAAAGGAGTCCCTAAGGAGCTAGTAATCTGTCCCGCCAGCTGTCAACCCCTTCACTATATTGAGGTTAGTCACTCTGCAAATCGGAATAACTCTAACACCAATTAAACTAATATTAATATAAATCCTCCACGACAGGATTACGCAATAATTAAATTAAAAATATTTTATGTTCTGGGATATATCTCTTCTTTATATATATATATATATATATATATATATATATATATATATATATATATATTGTTATGTATTGAGAATACTGAGGATGGAAATTTATTATTGGATAACAATTATATTAATTAAATATATTAAATATTAAATATATATAGATATGCCTTTATAAGCCTTCAAGTTTAAAAGGTGTTTATAGATGGTAGTTTCCCCCCAGCGGCGGCTGACAAGAATATTTAGAGTGGTGAAAAGATAAAAATAATATCAAAAACTTACAACCCCGCCTTAAATAAATTTGAAATGTTTCTTAAAAGCAGTTTCTACAAAGGCTGGACAGCCAACCAGGGTACTTCCCATATCAGCCCCACCCGAGGTGACGACGATGAGAGAGAAGATCCGAAGAGGGAGTCTTATTCTCCAGCCACGAGTCAGTCAAGTTCGATCCACAAGAAGAGGCAGTCTTATTCCATCCTCAAAAAGATGTGAGTTGGTTTCCATCTAGAAGAAGAGATGTACGTCTGGTGGTCAGAGAGAGCAGCTAGAGCTAATAGCCTTGAAGAGTAGACTAAGATTGATTCCACCTTCGCCAGCCGACAAAGTATTTAAAGGTATTTATGTTGTATGGCAAAGGTAGTAGTGAAAATGTCCCTCAATATTCTCAATCAAAGTTCTAAGCAATGTATTAATATAATGGACATGTGTATGTTCACAATTATAATAATTTATTAATTGAATCTTGTTTACTTTAGTCTTACCCTGCATGCCACCTATTGGATTGGTAAACACGATACCTTTGGAAAGGAAATCCAATGGTATTATTAAATGTAGTTTATATATGGATTAAATATATCAAGTAAGCTAGTTTTTGAAGATACCGCTGCCTTAGAAAAGCAGCCGGTCAAGAACATAGCAATATATATATATATATATATATATATATATATATATATATATATATATATATATATATATATATATATATATATATATATATATATATCAGATGATAACGCGATTCTGGTTTCCGCAAACTCCTTCTAAACCACAAGATAGATTTCAATACGGTTCTCACCATTACCTAGGGCATTCTTTCCTGAATGTTTGTAAGTAAAATACAATGCAAATTAGATTTTCTTAAAAAGGTAACAATAAATTTTCTTTAACCCAGTCATCAAAAAATTAATCCAGAAATAAAAGTGGTAATATAGACGCACAGTATATCGTTGGAAAGCGCTAATTTTTAGAAAAGTTATGAAAAGTATTTTTAGTAGTTTTTTTTAAATATTTGAAAGTTAATAATAATCGTTCTATCAACATATATAAAAATGAATCCCCCTTTTCCTTGTTCATCGCCTCACGCGTGAACGGCTTGACCGATTTCGCTAAGATATAGTTCAGACATGACATTGTATGTCGGGTCTGCTAGTATAAATTAACAATAAATATATTTTTTGGCCTGTACCAGGTATCACTCCTTCCATGAAAAACTCCACTCCCACTCTAATCCACTAGTTTCAATCCTTGCTTCCACTTCAATTCCTGACAATCCGCCGAGGCGTCTGAAAAGAAGATGGCCTCGAGACCTTCTTGTGTAGATTCACTACTAGAGTGCTACCAATGGCAGTTTCTCTTCATGTGTATTATCATTGTAGCCTATTTACTTGATGTATGAGCGTACAGTTGTAAATTTCAATAAATGAATTATAAAAAAAAAATATAATATTTTTTTTTTTTATTACATATGTGTAAAGTTAGAATTTATGAAAATATTATCCAATTTATTGTTCTGTATTTTTGTAAAACAGGATGCCTAAGTAAGGAAGAACAATATCATACAGCACTATAGAGAATTTTTGAAAGGGATGGTCCACTGGAGAATTTATAAGGTTGACAATGCGGAGCTTGCATAAAGTTGTGAGTAACAAGATCCCATTAGAGAGATTGAGAAGTTCAGGTAGAGAGAAATTTGTCAAGAATAATCTTAAAGGTTTGGACTTGGACGATAGACAGTCCATATCTATAAGGTTTTACTCAAGTTTAAAAAAAAAAAAAAAAAAAGTGAAGATTTTCAACAATGTACAGCATTAAATAAAACATCTAGTATACTATTCTAAATTGAATTAAATGCCCAACATAACAAACAAAATAAAATAAAAAACATCATACATTTTTTCAGTATAAAATAATCACAACCTTAATATCAGATTTCTAAACTTACTACTTTATAGAATTGATTTATAACATATTAATTATTTGTAGGTTTTTGTATTTTTTTTTCTACAACCAAATATAATCTCATTTTAGTTTTAACACATATCATTAAAGCTAATTAGATTATAACTACCAATTGAACAAAACATTTTGCTGATTGTAAGGATGTCTAATCCTAAATCATTTCTAAATATTTTGTCAATTTGTAAATATGTAAATAAAGTTTATTTAAAAAATTTTAAATTAAAGCAGTAGTTAATTTGCTTAACCATTAACAATCTTGTATTAACAAGATTATAGTCTAGTTCATGAAATTTTTCATTTTATT